>OY856410.1:1175764348-1178164348 GCA_963693085.1 Alisma plantago-aquatica
GTTCTCAGTCGTCTGTTATTTTTTTTCCTTTTTCTTTTCCAGCTCCCTAGTTAAGTGTCTCCTTGGGTTCCTTCTTGGGTGGACAGTGAGCTCGGGCGCCCCTTGGTGCTTCAGGCAGAGGAGGATTAAGCTGGGTTTGTGTTTCGTGCGTGTCTTCTGCCCCTGCTCACAGTGGTGGTCGGGAGTGGTGGGGGGTTCCTGGCACCCTCTACTCCCCATCGTTGTATCTGCATGAGACATCATTTCTCTGTATCTGCATCGCTGGGGTTTGGCCTCCTTCCCGGGTCTCCTGGTTGGTGCACCCTTAGTGCTCGACATTTGTCTGTGTGAACGTTGCGTTGTTGGGTGGCTCCTTGGCCGGTTTGTTTTTATTTTTGCTTCTTTGCTGGTAGTTGTGTGTCTAGTCCTGTTTGTGTAGTGTTGTATTTGTATTGTTACTTTGTGGTCGAGCTCTTTTTCAGGTGCTCATTCGTTGTCTTCATTATGGTAATCTCTGCCAGCGTCTATGCAAACTCCTCTCTCGATGTACTCATAGGCTCTTGTAGATTGATGAATTCCATCTCAGATAGCTGTTTTAGACAGCCACTACAAGAGGTGGACGGTGCTGAAATGTAACTATCACATCCCAATCTGAGCCTTGTGATATGTCTTACAGCAAAAGGAGTTGCTGCTTGGTTACTTGATGAGAGATGTCTATCTTGTAGATGTCGTATGGCTTACTTCTAATGATATTGAGCTATTTTAAAATATATATATATATATATATATATTTATATATATGTATGTATGTATATATGGGATTAAGAGAGAAATATTTCTCCCCCCCTCCCATAACCCGTGGCGGAGGCCGGACACTCGGGAGGGTGATAAATCAAGAGATGCTTCTCTGTGTGGTTTCGAACCCGGGTCCCTTCATTGGGGACCAGCGGAATTCGCCAACCGGGCTATTCCCTTGTCGGCATATATGTATGTATATATATATATGTATGTATGTATGTATGTATATGGTCATTCATTCACTGCCCGTGTGGGTAACTAAGATTAGTTACCTAGTGCATCTGTTTTTTAATAGGAAGACACATATTTGTAATGAGACAGTCAACTTTATGATGAGATGACCAATATTGTAATACAAAGACTCATTTTGTAATACTACGTAAATTGTAGTCATATATCATATTTACTATTTTCAGAGGGAGAATAAAAATTTTATGTTATATTTGCAAAATGTGTCTTTGTATTATAATTTTAGTCGTCTCATTACTATAAGGTGTTTTTATATTACAAAACAGATCCACGAGTAACAAAAGTTAGTTACCCACGTCGACCATATATATATATTTACTTTCAATATATATATATATATATATAGTGAGAGAGAGAGAGGGGCTAAAAGAATTGTGTACCCGAGTACATATATATTACATGTACCCATCTTCATATATGATGATTATATATATTACATGTACCCATCTTCATATATGATGATTATAACATTCTACTCAGTAATCTAACCTTATGGATGTACAATGTACGCCTTAGATAAGATGTGTACAAAAAATCACAAAAATCTGATATTCATAGATCATTCAATAAAAGAAAATGTGTATTTTCAAATCAACGATAAGTTGCTAAAATTGCAGAAATTGTTGAATAATATATATATATATATATATATGTGTGTGTGTGTGTGTGTGTGTGTGTGTGTCTGTATATGGGCTTATCATTAATACCCGAGCGGGTAACCTCAACCTTCGCTGCCATGTCGTCTAAAAAGTAACTATTTGGTTAAAAAATAACTCACTAAACCAAAAAGTAACTATATTGACCAAAAAGTAACTATTTGACTCAAAATTAAAACGCGGTAAAAATTTAGAATAAATATGTAATTATATATTTGTTACAACTGTTATAAATGTAACCGTTTATGTATGATAAGTAACCATTTGTAAGGTACAGTAAACCTCTATATGTGTAAAGTAAAAAATTCTAAAAAAAACAATCAAATGTGGAGCGGATAGCTACCCGCACGGGCATTGAATAAATGTCATATATATATATATCACAATTTTGATTGTGTTATTATAGTTTTATGCCTTCCTATTACAAAATAGATCCACAAGTAACAAAAGTTCAAATGGTTGTTTCCATGTAATGACACAAAGAAAAGGTTGCATATCTAATTGAGTCTGATCATGTGTTCGTGTTGAATATAAGATGCTTCCCCCAGCTGCCACATGCTAGATTTTCAATTTATTAACTAATCACACAACAAAGGTACTTGCAAGAGCATGATATTAACTATAGTGGAGTTGGTTTGTTCATTGGACTCAGAAAGAACCATAAAATGTTGTTAGCTTTGTATTAAATAATTCGATTGGAAAAGGAAATTAGTTTGAAATTAGGACTATGACTAGCTTTGTATTAAATAATTTGATTGGAAAAGGAAATTCGTCTAGAATTAGGACTATGACTGATCTACAGCTAGAAAAGTAATAAATACCAAATTAGATAGATCGATTCAAAACCATGCTAGATGATGGTGATGTGAGGATAATTATCTAGCACAGAGCCTTCTACTTCAAGACCAGTCCTCTCTTTAATGATGACAATATAAACATAAAATTCAGATTCTACAAAATCATTTGTCTAGATCTATCTTGATCAATTCTCTAGTGAATGTGGGTGAAGGACATATAGATCTAGTGGGCATTGTCTCTCTCTGAGGTTAAATGTTTAAACCTACTCATTATGGCACAAAAACTAAAAAATTCATTGTGCCCTCCTCTTTTGTGGTCAAGACAGATCTTCTTTCAAACCAAAGTTCACGTATAGACTAAAGACATTGCTACATGTCTCAAGACACATTTGATAGTAATATAGTTAGAGGGAGAAGTAGCTAAAATATGTGTTAATATGAAAGTTGCATCCAAATAGAAAGAAGAAAAATAGAGATCACGATCATGATACGCAAACTTGTCATTCAATTTTGAATTAGGTTACAATGATATATATGTATTTGAGTTTCCACCATTAAGCACATGTTGTTGGAGAGATCAAAAAATTAAGCTGCTAAAGGATGAACTAATGGCAGCATGTACCTACAACATTGTGTTGTAACCACAAATCTACCCAGTAACCTCTCTTTCAGAGGGTGTATGGTGGTGGGGGAGTAGTGTTGTGGGATAGTCTATCACTGACTATGGGTGAGGTATTTATTGAAATGTCATGTTGTCTCTAATGGAGGGTGGATGACGAGTGTGAGGACGAGTGGAAATGGTTGCAGAGTCCCAAACCTTGAGAATGTTGGTGGAGGGGTTTATTTATAGGCATGGATCTCAGATGAAGGGTACAAGAGTCCTTTCGTGAGTGGAATTTGGATGAGAGGATGTTGAGTTCCAGCCTAAGGTCTTTTGGCATTTAAGTGCTTTGATGCATATAGGGTCAAACCCGAGACAAATGAGTTTCTATATCTAAGTGCTTAAAAAAGTTTGGGGTCAAGTCTGAGACTGAAAAATTATGCATTTGAGTGCTTGGAATATCCTTGTCTCAAGTCAAAAACTTGTGATGTTTGGATTTGATTTCTTGGTAGGATCATTTTTTATATTGTTGATATCTTTGGAAGTATTTTTTGTATTTGGCCAAATGGACTTAGAGTAGTTAAATTAGCTTTTGAATCTTGGAGCATGTGACTTTGTCTGAGATACTCGAGGTTTGATGGTCCTAATGTGGTCGAGTAGGATCTTTGGCTAACTGACTATGAAAGAGTCCACTTGGTTCAATAGTGTGGGTGAGTGGCACATGTCCTTTAGCGGTGGTGGGGGCTTGTTTGTTGTTATCATGAGTTTTTCACATTTCAAAGTGGGCATGAGAAGTGGGCATGGGTGAGTAGTCTAGTGAGTCCTCTTTTGAGGTAAAATGTATATCATAAGTAACTTTCTCGATCAATTTGTAAGAAGGTAGAAAGTATCAAGATTCTAATAGAACTTATGGATATTTCTCTTTATTCTATGTCAAAATGGGATTGTTTAGTCAAAAATGAGTGTGATCAACCACTCCACACTTAAAACTTGCTTGTCTTCAAGGATAGAAGTAAGCTAGATATTAGAAAGCATTTTGATGAAAAGATGTGTGTTCTGTTTAAGATAATTTTATGTTTTATAGAAGAGAATATAAGTATTTGCAACATCACTTTAAATACAAGGAAATCAACATTGTCTTGCCACAATATATAATGTCTTTGGGTTCTTCTCATGTTTCGTAGATTGATTATATATTTTGTAAGTCAATTTTTCCTCTCCTCAATATACTTAAACTCGATTTATCAAATCAAGGGCCAGGTCTAAAATTCAATCATATAAGGTTCGATTCTCTCTACTAAATTTTTCTTGAAGCTCTCTTGAAATGCAAGTAGAAAAATAGTTTTTTCCTCAAATAATCCATCTATCTATAAGACAATAAATCTTCCCCATTTAGGCATCCAAATGATTATTTTCCTATAACCAACTAATTGGTGAGGTAGTACCATAAGGCACATGCCGTGAATTATTACTTTTACAATAATTTTTTCATGTTTTGCACAATGGTGTCAGAGGTCTCGAGACTCACCTTCGTGGAGCCAATTGCTACCAAATAGGTCTATTTATCTACATTCCCACTGAAGCCATTTCCATTTTTAAATTTTCTTGATTATACTTTCAATAGACATTCAATTCTGTTATTTTAAAGAGATTCGAGATTGGTTTGATCTTATGTAGGTTAGTTTGACCAAGATCAAAATCTCATTAGTTGATCAAGAGAAATAGATAGGAAAAGACAACATAATATATATACTCCAATATTTTCAAGTCCTTAATACTTTTGCTTCCATTAAAATAATGAAGTTTTACTTGTAGATAATATTTTTGAGTGGAAAACTACAGGCTATTCTAAGAAATATGATAAGTTGTGCATATCAAATTAATTTGATTTTCAAAAAACTCAAAAAATCCAATTAAATTGCTTATTGGCTAGACAAGAAGATTTAGTGTTGAATAGAAATTGGTAAACACAAACATTTTTGTGGCATATCTTATAGAAGTTTTAAGCAGTCAAAGAGATTACAAAACTAAGAAAATACAATATAAGAAAAAGAAAAAGTGTAAGTATAAAAAAATCACAAAACTTCAAAGAAATAAAAAGAGTAAGAGATATAAACATTTTTTATGGGATTTGGCTCGCTCTCCAACTCTACACTTAAAATGTTTGCTTGTCCTCGAGTAAAGAGGAAAGAAGAAGAAATTAGATCAACAGAGGATCAGATTTTGAGGTATTGTCCTAATGCAGCTAGCAAGCATGATTTGATTGAGTTCTATGCAGTGGCATCTGGTTTGTAGGTAAGGGTTGGCTTATAAATGAATGCTTTGAAGTCTGAGCAATATTAGATATCTAAATGAGTGGTTGAATGATGGCTTCTATAGAGGGATTTTCAACGTGTCCTGAACGTGTGTATCCTTCATCAACTTATAATAGGAGCTTGATAGAATGCATATAAGCACTACACATCTTCACAAAAAATCTTCCACATGTTCTTGTGAAAACATTGTCATGCTATTAATAATTGACTATGTGTACATGTTTTGTATTATCTACAATTATCAAGGATGCATAGCTTGGGTGATTTGTTTTCCCACATATTGACCACACCGCATAGTAGAACAAGAGAAAGGGATATGCATGATCAACTACCAAAGTTATCTTGACAAGGTATTCATCGAGCATTCTTCTTTAAATGGGTCATTATCATACTCTTAGATGATAGTGACAACTAAATTTCTCCTATCCACCTGAACTTGAACATTTATTGAAATGGATGGAGTTGCCACATGACCACCTCCGTTGTCATCATTAGACTCATCTTCCCATCAAGTAGTGAGGAGGTAGAGACCAATGCCATTTCTATGTGTCTGGATGGTCATATGTAGATCTACATGTTGTGTTCACTCCCCTATGATGTGTTTGTCTTTTTATTTAGCATCCCAAATGCTAAAATTTTTGTAAAAAGAAAGTAGATTAGGATAGGGAAGGAGGAACTTACTTTAAATGTTATAGATATGTACAAACATATATATGTGACTGACAAGGAGTGGCTCAAGTGGTCAAGAACAATGTCCGCTAACAAAGGGACCCGAGTTTGAATTCCAGCTACCGCCTTGGTTTACCACCCTCTTGGACGTTTGGTATCTGTTAGGGGTATGGTAGAGAAGGACAAAATTGCTCTCTTAATCTCATATATATATATATATATATATATATATATATATATATATATATATATATATATATATATATATGAGCCAGGCTAGAATACACTCGAGTGTACAGATTGCACGAATATACTCAAGTGTATTTTCATATCAAGACTATTTTTTACAAAATGTAAACCATTGATCTTCACCGTCATACTATAAATAGACTACATACAAATTTTGATCCCATTTGGATGAGTGTAAGTCACTCATCCAAGGGAAAAAAATCGACATGAGAAACTAATTTGAAATGAATAATTTTTGTGGTCTTTATAACATGACCTATAAATGTCCAAATGTGCTCAAATTTTGTGTCTGAGCTATTCACAAGATGTTTAAGAAGATCAACGGATTCAATTTTTGAAAGAAAAAAAATATTACATCATGAAAAACTACTTGAGTGTATTGTGCTCCGAATACACTCGAGTGTATTCTAGCCTGACTATATATATATATGCCATGTTGGACCCAATGAATCCAACATCGGGTTACATAGGCCCCACATGGACATGAGACACCATCTTGGACATGAACATGCTTATAATATCCCAATATTCTAAAACATACACAATACTGAGTGGAAGCATAAATCTCATTGGGACTGTCACAAAATGATTATCATTGCATAAAAATAGAGTTTGTTCAACCAACACAGGAAAATAAACAGTTCTCATACTCAAGTGCTCAACATAACATTCACACTTTAAACTAATACATGGTTCTCTTAACTTGAAAGTAAATCTAAACTAACATTTTATTCTAGTTGGCACCCCACCATGTTTTGTCTTCTAGGTTCATCCTCGAGATGTGTGCTCCTTGTCTAAGCTCCCGAGCCCTTCTTTCCTATGTACATTGCGTCCCCAACCATGCAAGGCAAAATGAATATTTAGTTAGAGCAAGTGGCAAAGAGTAACATTATAAGAACTTAAATTATACTATAATTTTGAAAAAGGATAAAATAAACATGATAAACTTTGAATTCTTGGCATGTCATTTATCTTCATCTTTAATTATCTTAATCATTATCTTGGGTTGAATATGTTGTCCTCCATCCTTATCTTTCTCACACAGAACTTATGCTCCCAAGAGCTCATTTCTAACATAGAGCTTATGCACCCAAGTTCTCATTTCTCACACAGAGCTTATGCCAAAAGGGCATCTTAATCTTGGAAGGAACAATCATAATTCATCCAACCATAACATTATCATTGATCTTGACATTAATTTGGAGCATAATAACTTGGAAAAAATCTTGAGCATTATAACTTAAATCATTAAATTGACTTGAAAGCATGTGCATATTATGATGATATCAATATATGGGAAGGACATAATGAAGAACTATAATCTAATTTATAATTAAATTTCTTGTACGCATGCATTAAAAATGTACTTGATATCATGACACAAGAATTTCATAAATATAAGTGAATATAACGCCCTTTACCCATACTTGTTACTTAGAGTTCACAAATTCACTTACCGATGAGAGAAGAAGCTCCCTAAGTTTTCTTGTGATTGATGAAACCCTAATGTCCTAAAATCTAACATAGTTTCAACTATTCTTTCTCTTCATTATAATCTAAACCCTAATTTGGGTTCTTATAAGAAAACATGGTTTAAGGTTATTGAATTAGGTCTTAAAAACTGGAAAATCAACTTCCTTATTCAAAAACCTTTCTAACAAATATTAGTGTGAATTTTTCTGATAAGTCATTAATTTACTATGATTTATTGAAGTTCTGACCAATCAAGAATTCGAGAAAACAATTTTATATATATAATGTGCATTATCCAGATTTGAGCCCACACTTAGCTGAACCAATCAGGGTCGACACTTGGTCTGGCTCGTGCTTGGAGCCTACACGGCACAACTAGACAACAAGGCAGACATGTCAAAAGACTTTACTACCCTAGCGACGCATGACGGAAATAAATAGATTTCGGGGCTAATATGTGAAATCAACGCTTTGATTCCTCGTTCCCAGATGAAGAACATGCAAAGTACAGGGTGCATGATCCTTGATAGTAGATCGATCAAACCAAGACCTTGCAAGAAATTGAGTTTAGGGGTGAGTTCCTCGTGCTTGCACAAAGTAGATGAGGCCAAACTCGAGAATGATGATAGCCGAAAACCCTGACATTGGCATGGATGTTGATGAGTAAGCAAAATACGGGAAATTTGGATGAGTACCTCTTTGGAGAAATTGAAAGATGTAAAAGCTTAATGAAGGCTAACGAAGACGTTTGGCGACTCCACTGGTGATTGTGATGGCTCGAGATGTCATGCCGACCAGGTCACCGAGAGGTATAAAAGGGTGTCTTGTGGTTAGAGGGAAGGAATAACATTTGAGGAAAAGAGGCAATGGTGATGCATCTTTGGATGATCCCATATGGAGAAAAGGGGTTTACTTTTATATGTGATGCCCAAGGGTTGTTGTGGGAGTGATTGTCCTTCTTCCATGCTCTTCCTGGGTGGTCTTCTAGCTCTAGGGTAGCATATAGGGCACCTTGTAGGGTGCAGTGTCCTCGTCTAGAGAGAGCAAATCTAAGGTCCTCCTTGAGACCCCTAATGATCTTCTTCACCTAGCATCATTCATCATAGTCATAACCATACTTCTGTAAAATCCTAAACTTCGTGGTGTATTGCGTGACCGTCATATCACCACATTGACAAAGGTTAGAAACTCCTATTCTTTCTTCTCAGCCATAGCCTCAGATATGTAATGGTCATTAAAGGCTTCTGTGAATTCCTCCCGTGTGAGTGGAGGAGCATCAGCTTCACGGGATCCTATTAGGTTTTCCCACTAAGTCCTACCATCACTTTTGAGCATGTAAGTCCCAAATCAAACCCTAGATGGACGAGGGGCAATCTAGGTCACGAAAATAATGCTCCATGTTCTGCAACCAGCTTTTGTCTTTGCCCGCCACATCTAGCTCTTCCTCTCTAGCAAAAGAATCGGGCTTGATCTTCAAGATGTAAACTTAGGTCAACTCATGGCTCCTTGGTTGATGTGGTCTTCCTTGTTGACCAATGGTAGCATCAGTGAGAGCCTTGATGATCACTTATAGAGGTGCATTAGGGTTACCATCAGGGTTAACCCCTCTAGAAGCACTATGATCACTTCCCCCATTGAAAGAGCTTCCCTCTCCATCTACGTGCTCCTTGCCCTTATCATATTTCCTCTTGGGAGCCATCTACAAAAGGGAACATAACTATATGAGATTTTGAGAAAAGCCTGGTGGCCAACTATATTTTTCACTCTGATACCATATTGTAACACCCCAATATTCTAAAACATACACAATACTGAACGGAAGCATAAATCTCATTGGGAGTGTCACAAAATGATTATCATTGCATAAAAGTAGAGTTTGTTCAAAAAACACAGGAAAATAAACAGTTCTCATACTCAAGTCCTCAACATAACACTCACACTTTAAACTAATACATGGTTCTCTTTACTTGTAAGTAAATCTAAACTAACACTTTATTATAGTTGGCACCCCACCGGGTTTTGTCTTCTATGTTTGTCCTCGAGATGTGTGCTCCTTGTCTAAGCTCCTGAGCCCTTCTTTACTGTGGACATCACACCCCCATCCATGCAAGGAAAAATAGATATTTAGTTAGAGTAAGTGGCAATGAGTAATATTATAAGAACTGAAATTACACTATACTTTTGAGAAAACATAAACTATACATGATAACCTTTGAATTCTTGGCATGTCATATAACTTCATCTTTAATTATCTTAATCTTTATCTTGGGTTGAATATGTTGTCTTCCATCCTTATCTTTCTCACATAGAGCTTATGCTCCCAATAGCTCATTTCTGACACAGAGTTTATGCACCCAAGTGCTCATTGCTCACACAGAGCTTATGCTAAAAGGGCATCTTAATCTTGTAAGGAACAATCATAATTCATCCAATCATAACATTATCATTGATCTTGACATTAACTTGGAGCATAATAACTTAGAACAAATCTTGAACATTATAAATTAAATCATTAAATTGACTTAAAAGCATGTGCATATTATGATGATAGAAAAATATGAGAAGGACATAATGAAGAACCATAATCTGATTTATAATTAATTTTCTTGTGCGTATGCATTAAAAATGTACTTGATATCATTATACTGGAATTTCATAAATATAAGTGAATATAAAGCCCTTTACCCAATCTTGTAACTCAGAGTGCATGAATCATACCAATGAGAGAAGAAGCTCTCAAAGTTTTCTTGTGATTGATGAAACCCTAATGTCCTAAAATTTAACATAGTTTCAATTATTCTTTCTATTCATTATCATCTAAACCCTAATTTGGGTTCTTATAAGAAAACATTGTTTAAGGTTATTGAATTTGGTCTTAAAAATTGGAAAACCGACTTACTTATTCAAAAACCTTTCTAACAAATATTTTTGTGAATTTTTCTGATAAGTCATTAATTTACAATGATTTATTGAAGTTCTGACCAATCAAGAATTTGAGAAAACAAGTTTATAAATACAGTGTCCGTTATCCAGATTTGGGCCCGCGCTTATCTGGACCAATCAGAGCCAGACACTTGGTCTAGCTCGTGCTGTGATCCTGCATAGCTGGACAATAAGGCAGACATGTCAAAATATTTTACTACCCTAGCGGCGCATGACACAAAGAAATAGATTTCAGGGCTAATCCGTGAAATCAACGCTTCGATTCATCATTCCCAAATGAAGAACAAGCAAAGTACAGGGTTCACGATTCTTGATATAAGATGGATCAAACTAGGACCTTGTGAGAAACCAAGGTTAGGGGTGAGTTCCCCGTGCTTGCGCAAAGAAGATGAGCCCAAACTCGAGCCTTGATGTTGACGAGTAAGAAAAAGAGGGAAAATTTGGATGAGTACCTCTCTGGCAAAATTGAAAGCTGTCAAAGCTTCGTGAAGACTAATGGTGACGTCTAGCGATTCCAGTGGTTGTCGTGATGGCCCGAGATGTTGTTCGACCAGATCACTGAGAGGCAGAAAAGGGTGTCTCATGGCTAGAGGGAAAGAATAACGTTCGAGGAAAGGGGTGATGGTGATGCGTCTCTGGATGATCCCAGATGGAGAAAAGGGGTTTACTTTTATATGTGATGCCCTAGGGACCTGACAGAGGTTGAAAGAGATCAAGTCACAAAGGGAAATGTGACACTTTTGTCGAACCAGGGTTCTAGGGCATTAGAGTCCCACAAATATGGGATGTGGAAGACTGAAAAAACGAGATGAATCTATTAAAGAGATTTTCTCAGGAGGAGAATTAATGGAGAAAGAGGGCAACAAAGCTGGAAGTCACGGTTACTATTTCGTGAATAGGAGTCCTACTCGTATTAAGACAGGTGGAGGAGATGGACAATCTGTCGTCAGATGGATCCGCAAATCCCCATAGAAGAAAGGGGCTGCTAGATCAGATCCGTAAAACAGAGAGCATAGTGTGACACATTAAAAGCGAGAAACATATGTGTGACATCGATAAAACTCAAAACTATATGAAATCGATCCATTTAAATCAAATATCATTATTATTTGAACCCTAAACTATATAGAACCTTCCAATATTGTTTTAGGGGTCAAACTATGTTAAATTGATCTTCAATTTCGACCATAGATGTATAGTAGAGTCTAGAACATTCTTAAGAAATTGTTTTCCAACTTTGATGATCAAAATATGAGTTATTACTATATTGTTATTAGTATCACTTATGTATATTTATTGAATATGGTTGATCCCCCAAAATATGTAACTTTTCTTTTATGGCTAGTAAGGGTTCATTTTAGTTGTATTGGGTCCATAGGATAAAGTTTAGTCAATTAGGTTAGTATGTATATTAATGGAAATGTGGTTCCTCTAAGGAGAGAGAAGATTTATTATATTAAAGTTTTGACTAATATGAATTTATTTCAATATAGAAGGATACTAAATCAACTATCATTAAAATAGGGAAATAATGATGAATTATGTTACTCAACTTTTATAATACCAACAACAAAAGTTATTTAATTAGGTTATTTTCATATAAGTCCAACATTTGAATTTTATTTGTAAATCATTTGTTAAGGCCCTAAACTTATTTTACTAAAAAAATTAGGATGTTACAATGTTGATCATGAAAAAAGGTGCTATTTTTGGTTAACAAGTTCGAAAGGTGCTATATTATTAGCCCTAAAAGTTTGAATTTTAAGTCATATTTATTTTATGGTCTCAATCATTTTTTTACTTATTTAGAAGTTTGTTCCAGGTTGGTTAATTGGATGAGTAGGATGGAAAGGGAGATGAGGAAGATGATAGATATAAATAGTGCAGCAACTATGTGATCGTAAGATGATTGGATTAGTAAATACTCGAATGAATTGTCGACTGTGTGATAAGTAAGTAATCCAAGTATGAGTATCCATGAAAGTTGGTGTTGGAACTTTGAGTAGGTCGACCATCAAATAAACACACACGTGTGTCTGCTAATCCCACAGAATAAACCTCGTCATTTTTATTGTTGGTGTCACATGGTTCTCACCTTTTTTTCCTCTCACTTTCTTCTATTGTCTTCACATATAAACACATGGAACTACAGGCTAACATGGATTCCCCTGCTAGTCTAATCAAGCCTAGACACTTCTCATTTCACTCTATTTCCCTATTTGGTCTCCTACACGTTGTAGGGAATTGTGATGGTAGCTAGCAATAGGGCTGGCAAAATAAGACCCGATCTGAATAATTCTATCCAAATCCAAAACTTTTCAGCGGGTTAGGATCTTCAACCCAATCTGAAATTTACCCAAACTCAGAAAATCCAAAATTAATTTAAGGTCGGGTCTAGGTTTGGACTTTACCCGATTGACCCAAAATTCACAATTATATATTCAAATAAAATTACAAATACAATAATTTCAGACACTCAATGGCCTATTAAATTACTAATCCATCTATTTTGACAATTCTACATGATTTTGTATTGGAGTGTAATATTTTTTACAATATTGATCTGTGTTTGAACCCTAAATCGACATGATTTGTGATTTTATTAAAATAGTTCATCACTTCTCAACTATATAGAGATGTTCTTAACAAATTTTTGCCTAAAGTTTGAAAAAATAATAATTATAAAAAAGATATTGAGAATACTTAAATAACAAGATACACATGGTATACCACATTAATAGTGATTCATATAAAAGTGACGAGCACAACAACAATTCATAACCAATCAGATGTATTATCACCAAAGATAAAGATCTAAAAGCTTAGTATATAAGACACTTAGTTAGAATCATCAAGTTGGGGATAATGTGTGCAACTTAATGATGCCGATGCCCAATTCATAACAAAATTTTGACATGTATCTTACTTGAATCCCAAAATATCAAATTGTTTTGAATGCATTTCAATTATATAGAGATGTTCTTAACAAGTTTTTCTCAAAAATTGAAAAATAATAATTATAAAAAGATAATGAGAATACATAAATAATGAGAGACACATGGTGTACCACAATAATATTGATTCGTACAAAATTGACGAGCACAACAACGACTAAAACAGTAAGAAATTTACTTCGTCTTGGATTCTTTTTTATCCTTCTCCTATGACTTATTTCCCTATCATTTAACAACATGAATAATAAAATGCTACTAATCACATCTTACTTGCGCTTTGAGAAATGGAATTCTACCCAACTATTAGGAGAAATATAGGACCGAAAATTTTGTTTTGGTGAAGAAGATTTGAACTCGAGTTGGCTTAATACAAATAGAGGAAGTTTTACAAACTCAGCTAAACTTATATTTCTGTTGCTTCAAATTGGACTTGGATTTTTATTACTTAAGAAGCATAACTATCTTAGTTTTATTATCATAACAATTGCTATTTAGGGCTGTCAATGGGGAGGGTATGGGGAGGGTAAGATCTTACCCTTACCCTATTTGGGTAGCGGGTAAGGGTAATTATCCTTCTCAGCAATTTTCTTACCCTCCCCTTACCCTTACCCTCTTCTCCACAGGGTAAACGGGGAGGGTAAAGGGTAAGCTGTTAATTTTGACAAAAACAGTTTTATACACATTGTGTGTTGATTTTTAATAATTTTATAACTAATTTATTGATAACAACATATAAAACATTATATCCAATTCAAAATCATATGTTTCTCCGTGTAAAGTTAAGTCGATTCACGCAATAGCAATTTTTCATGTATAAATCATTTTTTTTTCCTTTGCATAAGTATGCATAACAAATAAGTGTTTCACCAGCACCTCATTTTCCGCAAGATATATATATTTTTCCCTCAACAATAAAGTATTACAAACACAACACCATGTCATTTTCCAATGATAGAATAAAGTATTAGGGTTAAACATTTACATACAAACCCCTTTAGAATATATTTTTGTGTAACCTTTATATCATGTGCGGGTAAAAGGGTAAAAGGGTATGGATAATGTCTATAACTTACCCTCCCCTTATAGTATAGCAGGGAAACGGGGAATGGGTAAAGGGTAATAAAAATCTCTACCCTTACTCTCCAGGGTATGGGTAAGGATAAACAGATAATACCCTCCCCATTGACAGCCCTATAATGCTATCCACTTATTTCATGAGCGGTTAAGAAAGGCGCACCCTTCATTTTTCTAAAAAAATTTACATAGACAAGATTCGAACCAACGAAGGTTATCAAGAGCTGTGGAACGTACACCAACTCAGACTAGTTAATTGTTGTTCAAGAGATTGAAACTTTTTATATATATTTATGTACACACATACTCCTTTTTTATTAGTGAATACTTGAATAAATTGTCGGTTGTGTGATAAACTAGTAATTCTAAATCCGTGTCAGTTGGTGTTGGAACTTTGAGTATAGCACGACCATCTAACAAGAACACACGTGTGTTCGCTAATCCCACAAAATAAATGAAAATACATATGGGACACACCCATCCCTCTCACGCTCTTTTGACGCGCGGGGTGGGGTGGGTGGTTTTGCCTCCCACCCAGCCACATGCAGGTGGTCCCCCCACCTCTTTCCCCCCTTTCTGCCCTCCCACCCAGCCACGTGCAGGTGCCCCCCCCCTCTTTCCCCCCTTTATGTCCAATTAGGGTTGTTTTATTTATCACGTGACATAAAATAAAAGAAAACAGAGAGAAAAAATAGGAAAGAGAAATTTATTTCGCAAATAACTTTAGACCTGTGATGATTTTTTGTCGAAATAAATACTATTGCATTCGTCACAAAAAATAGAATCCAACGACAAAAAATGATATAAAATATAAAAATAAGCATATAACAATAACAATAATAAGAGAGAGAAATTTACAACATCTAAGAAATAAACGTATTCACGCCATAATTGGTCGCATTTGTACCATAATTGGGTATTTTTCTACAATATTAGGTGCATTATGTTAAGATTTGTGTTAATTTTTAATTTATGCACATACTCTAAGAAGTAGGCACATTCAATCAAAAATTGGCACATTTTCCAAACAAGTAGGCGCATTTTCCAAACAAGTATGCGCATTTCCATACAAGTATGCACATTCAATCAAAAGTTGGCGCATTCAATTAAAAGTCGACACATTCAGGACAATACAAGTAGGCACATTTGCTAGATAAGTAGGCACATTTCCATGCAAGTAGGTGCATTTTCCATACAAGTAGGCACATTTTTCATACAAGTAGGCACATTTATATACAAGTAGGTGCATTTATATACAAGTAGGCACATTTATATACAAGTAGGCGCATTGAGGGCATTAGTAGGTGCATTCAATAAAAAATGAGTGCATTCAATCAAAAGTTGACACATTCAAGGAAATACAAGCAGACACATTTATCAAACAAGTAGATGTATTTGTCAAACAAGTAGGCACATTTGACATACACATAGGCGCATTTGCCATACAAGTAGGCGCATTATTCAATCAAAAGTTGGTGCATTTAGAAAAATACAAGTAGGCGCATTTTCCAGACAAGTATGCACATTTTCTAGCAGGCACATTTGTCAAATAATGTGCATTTAGGACGATACAAGTAGGCACATTTTCTAGATAAGTAGGCTCATTTTCATACAAGTAGGCACATTTTCCATACAAGTAGGCGCATTTAGCATTTCACATACAAGTAGGCATATTTATATAAAAGTAGACGTATTACCATATAAGTAGGGGCCTTATATACAAATAGGCGCATTGAGGGAATAAGTAGGTGCATTCAATCAAAAGTAGGCGTATTCAATCAAAAGTTGGTGCATTCAAGGCAATACAAGTATGCACATTTGTCAGACAAGTAGGCACATTTGCCAAACAAATATGCGCAATTGGCATACACGTAGGTGCATTTGCTAGAAAAATAGGTGCATGTGCCATATAAGTAGGTGCATGATTATATCAAAAGTTGGGGCATTCAGAACAATACAAGTAGGGGCATTTGCCAGACAAGTATGCACATTTTCCAGACAAATAGTCGCAGTTATCATAGAAGTAGGCACATTTCCAGACAATGCGCATTCAGGGCAATACAAGTAGGCACATTTCTAGACAAGTAGGCGCATTTCCATACAAGTAGGCACATTTGTCATACAAGTATGCACATTTGACATACAAGTAGACACATTTATATATAAGTAGGCACATTGCCATACAAGTAGGCACATTTATATACAAGTAGGCACATTGAGGGCATTCGTAGGTGCATTCAATCAAAAGCGGGCGCATTCAATCAAAAGTAGGGTCATTCAAGCAATACATGTAGGCACATTTACCAAACAAGTAGGCGACGGCGATGATGATGAGCACACAAAATAAGATTTTTATGTTTATTTCCATATTGGGCATATTAACTCCATATTAGGCGTATTATGTTAATATTTGGCATGTTTGTTATTATGTGTTCATTTAAGAATTGAGCGCGTTACCTATCTCATTTTATTACTTTTTTCTTCCCTCCTCTTTCCTTTTAATCTCTCATTATTTTTCTCTCCTTTTTTTCTTTGAAAATATGTTGATATTAGTCTTGTTGGAATGTAATTTTTACAAAGATTTTAATATATTTTTTTCGTCAAAAAATTCTTTATTATTTAAAAGTTATAAGTAATATTAAAAAAAACTGACACGCGTGGCAGATGGGGACCGGGTAAACAGTGGATATGTGATATTGTCCCCGCGTCTACAGGGAAATGGGGCGTTTTCAAAATTAAGTCCCAAAATAAACCTCGTCATCTTTGTGGAAGGTGTAAGAGAGGTTTCACAACTTTTTTCTTCTTTCTCTCTCTCGTTGTTTTTGTTGTCGTCACATGTAAACACATGGCACTGTAGGCTAACATGGATTCCCCTGCTAGTCTAATCCGCTCATTTCACTCTGTTTCTTTCTTTGGTCACCTGTACGTTGAAGGGAATCGTATTCGTGATGGTAGCTAGGAAGGTTTCAGTGATTGGCTGATTGCATCAACTGGCCAACATAGCAAGAAGCACAGGTATATAATGTCCCCAATATTCAAAAAGATTAATATAGCTACAGGTTGTACAAGGGAACAGTTCCATACATCCACAGATTAATCGGCGCCGCAAGACCAGTCTTGGAACAAAAATCTAACTACCCAGAAGCTTCTTCCATATGTAATAAATTAAGCCTAGATAATTAATCAAGTTTCCTATATACTTGCAAAAATTCCTGCAAAAAAGAAAAAATTCCCCCTTTGATGCTGTTTGGTCTGATTCAAAACAGTGCTATTTATGATGGTCTTTGTCTGGTGTGGTATTGTCCGTCTGCATTGGCTAGCTTGGTGTTGAAGCTTAGAGTGGCTCATGTGCGCAGGTAGTGGCAGCCGTCAAAGCCTGCATGCACAAACAATGGAATATGGAAACTTGTATACAGATATGAAAAGGAAGACATTACGAATTTACGAATGTCCAGACTTTATTTCTTTTACAACGCATGCATATGCATCCGAGCAATCTGTCTGGAACTCTGGAAGCTATAGGAGGAAAAAAAAAAAAGAATGCGTATACTTACTTGGGTCTCTCGTGACGAGCGTGGCCGTCCCTCCGAAATCACAGGTCCCACCGACAGACCTGGTCCTCTGCCAGTAGCTGTTGAACGCGTATGACGCGTGCGCGATGAGCGTGTCGGGCTCGTAGCACAGCCCCTGGGGCTGTATGGAGTCGCAGTCAGCCCCCGAAGCGCAGGCGTAGTTCATGGCCTCGAGTATGATGGGGTCCGGAACGGAAGGCTTGGCGACGCACCAGTACTGGGAGTAGTTGGGGCCCGAAGGAGGTGTCAAGGGAGCGGAAGGGGGAGGGAAGACGATGGGTGGTAGGAAAACCGTCGGCGGGGACCTGCCGCCGGGGTTGAAGGACGGCGGGTTCTGCTGGCCGGGTTGGGGTGGGGTTGGGAAGACCATGATGGGTGGGAATGGGATGTAGGCTGGTGGGGTGGGGGGTTGCTGGAAGGATGGTGGGGATGGTTGGAAGGTGGGTGGTTGCTGAGAGATTGGTGGGTTTGGAGGGGATGGGATGAGGGGTATGTTGAAGTCTGGTGAGGGTGGGGTTGGGATGAGGGGTATGTTGAAGTCTGGTGAGGGTGGGGTTGGGTTGATGATGAAAGGTGGAGAGGAGGGTGTGGGTGTGGTTGGAGATGGTGGAAGCAATGTGGATGGTGGTGGGGGAGAGGAAGTGGTCGGTGTGAATGAGGGTGGTGGTGGAGATTGCGGGTTATTGTCGGGTATTGGTGTTGGAGGATTAGATGTCGATGGTGGTGGAAATTGCGGGTTATTGTCGGGTATTGGAGTTGGAGGATTAGATGTCGATGGTGGTGGAGATTGCGGGTTATTGTCGGGTATTGGAGTTGGAGGATTAGATGTCGATGGTGGCTGAGGTTGGATCTGACCCGTGGGTGGTGGGTAGACGCAGTATGTGGGTTGGCCTTCTGGGGATGATGCTGGACCCATGATGTCGTCGAATGGCGGGAAGGCGAACGGCGAGCCAACGTAGGTGTAGTATGGGTCTGAAGTTGATGCGTAGGAGGCAGACGGATCATCTAAATGCATCACTGCTTTGAGCATCTGCTGCTTCTTTGGGGAAGCTTCTCGCGGGACGATTCTTGCTGCCGTAGTTCGTCTTGCATCTGATCAAAGAACCAAGAACATGGCTGTTAATTGCTCTCATTGACTATAACTGATAACTTGTTGTGTGCATTCGATGTTTCTCGATCGACAACTCCACCAAATGCAACTAACAATGGATTGGGCACCACTAATCGACGTAACAAGCATTTATACATATATATTGCAGGCAACATGGCGAATCGGAGGAAGAAACCAAACCAAATCTTAGCTTGTGACTTACCACATACAGCGAACAAGTCGGCGGCAATGCACATCTGGATGAGTAGCACCAGCAAGCACCACCAAGCCCAGCCTCCTCTGCAATCCTTCCCTGCCCACTCCATGACGACGCACGATCGACGATGACCAACAGAAAAGAATCTCTAGAACGACCTGCACCCCGCTCTGTCGGACCCTGGAACTGAAGGGCGTCGTCACTAGCTAGTACTGCTAGCTGTTCCAGCAAACCCAGGCCAGTACGCCATATATATCCTATTACCGCGCGCCCACATGGACCAACTCTGAGATGTGCAAGTAGAAAAAAGCAGCAGTAAAAGCACCTCTACTGCACTCTCCACACACCAGCCATGCACCAAAGTCGATTCTCCTCGCCTCCCCTCCCCACATATTTTTCAATTTCCAGTTTCCCCTACCCTTTTTCCCCCTTTGCATCATCCAGCCAACCAGCCGACCAGCTGATGGGAAAGGAGGAACTAAAGCTAGCTCGTGGGTTTCTGTTCTCTTCAGTGTGTTCTCCCTCTACCATGATCTACTTCTGGTGATATTGTAGTGGTGGTGGGGATGGTCCTCCAGTGCCTGCCGCCTTTTCAAGACGCTTTGGGAGGTTGGGGATTGGGAACGGGATCACTTTTACCCTGCCTCAAGTTTTCGTATATGTGCTTGCTTCGTCCTCAGGGGATTATGAAAGTGCCACGATATGCATGGGCCCGAATGATGGATGGTCCATAGTAGCCTTTCAGATCTTCACTTCTTCTATCGCAAGGTTGCTTTCTTCCCACTCAATTCAATGCCGTTCTCACTCTTTAGCGGTCCCTCTTCTAGCGTCACGTTTCCGCTTCTTGACAGGAACAACAACAGCTCCCCGTGCATCAAATCTCAACTCAGGCGGAAGAGGGTCCATGTAATCATCAAAGCTGTGCCACATTTTTGGGAAAGATCACAACGGGCTAGACCAGAAAGATCGATATCGCCACAAACAGAACACTAGCTCCAGTCACTCTGTAAACACCAAACACCATTCATTCCCTCTTTCAATCCTTTTTACTTGTTGTTCACACTTTTGTAGACCGATCTTATTCTGTATGCATAATTTTGTTGACTTAATCACGTCGCATGGTTTTTGTTTGTAGGATACACATCTTGTTTCCTAAACGCTGTGTTTTTCATTTGATAATATGTTCCTTCTTCGACGTCCTCACTTACGTTCCCTCAATCGCTTCTTTGCTTTCTTCCCACTCAATTCAATGCCATTTTCACTCAGTGGCTGTCCCTCTTCTAGCGTCGTGCTCCCAGTGCATCAAATCTCAACTCAAGCAGAAGAGGGTCTATGTAATTACCAAAGCTGTGCTACATTTTTAGGAAAGATCACAACGGAACTGCCTAGATCAGAAAGATCGCGCGATATCGCCACAAACAAAACAGTCGCTCCGGTCACTTTGTAAACCCCATTCATTCCCTCTTTCAATCCTTTTTTACTTTTTACTTGTTGTTGACACTTTGGTAGACTGATCTCATATTGCATGCGTAGTTTTTTTGACTTAATCACGTCACATGTTTTTTGTCTTGGTTAATACGTGTAGGATACACGTCTTGTTTCTTCCTAAACATTGTTTTATGCATGAGGCTCCAGTCGTGCCCTGAGTTCACGGTGACTCGAATTGCAATAGTTGCGTTTATTTTTGGAGCCAATGCTTTGCGTGTGGCCGTGAGTCTATGATGTCATAATTAGCATGTAATGTTAATAAATAGGTGGAAAGAAAATGCCAAGAGCAAGTTTGAGCGGCACAAAATTTTTCCGAATCCCTTATGCTACGTATAATTGATTCGATTGATTATTGTGTGTATTTGCAACTACAAGAGAACCTTGTACTCTCGATCCCGACGTAATGTCGGAGTCTAGTGACAAGTCAAGGTCTCCTTCGCCAGAGAGAACCAAACTCCCCTAGTTTCATGAAAAATTTAGGCATAGTCACTTACCTACCCGCCCACTCACCCAGTTTTGGAGAATGGGAGCGAACACTCCCTCCCATACAACATTGAAGCAATAAAGGATGGTGGAAGTATAAGAGAGAGAAATATTTTTGTCCATAATTTTCAATCTTGAGTGTATTTTTTGATGAAATAAATTGTATTAGAATCTTTGTAAAAAATATTTTCCAACAAGATTAGTGTTGGTATGTTTTGAAATAATGATAATACGAGAGAAATATAATATCTGTATTTTAGGATATCATACGCATGTTCTGGGTACAATACTCGTGAGTACATTACATCACCTACGTGGTTCCCCTAATACGTGTACAATAGCTACTTGTTCATCTATTGACTCGATTGAGCTTATACAAGTAATGAGTTTAGTACTGTACTTTTAAATGAAGAGAAAAAGATTAGTTGTTCTTAAACAATAGTTGAAAGTATTGTACTTCAGTAAAATGTGTATGTTTTTAGTGAAATGTGAATTAGTTTATATAGGTATTGTATGTGATTATCGACGTTCTTTTATACATGACCTGTCTCGTACAATACTGACAAGATCATCAAATCATTTATTGTTATTATGTCTCGTACGACACCTCTAGTAGTGTACGTCTAGTACTATACTTTGTATTACAAAATGTGGTTGTTAGTATTGTACTTCTTGTAGAATGTGTGTGTATCCTTGTATATAATTTTAGTCAAACGCTATTATATGTACAAATTAATATAAGTGATAAAATGTACAATACGTAAGGATTTGTGACATAATATTGAATGTGAAATATAGAGAGGCAATTAGTACTATACATCTATACATATTACGAATGTGAACACTTTTAAAAAATAGAATGTGGTTGTTAGTACTGTACTTCTAGTAGTGTACTTTGTTTTAAAAATTTGACTGTTAGTATTGTACTTCTTGTAAAATGTGCAGGTATCCTTATATATGATTTTTGTCAAATGTTGCATACTGAATGTATGTAAAAATTAATATAAATGATAAAATGTACAATACTTATAGATTTGTGACATAATATAAAATGTGAAGAGATAAGGAGGCAATAAGTACTGTACCCAAATGGTCAATCTGAGTACAGTACCCGAAAATGTACTATACTTTTGTATACTTCTCTCGTCTTTTAATATACTTCTAATATTATTTTTTCCAAAGTACTTTAACATTGGTCTTGATAGAAATTATTATTATGACGAACCTAATGATGTCTATTTCGATCAAAAATTCCTTACAATTTGAGAGTTATGTACAAAACAATTTTCTCTCTCTAGTTTTTTTCTCCTTCATGGTGTATTTACTTTTTCTGCCACATCAACATTGACTACGCCTCCCAAACACCGGGTGGATGACGGGGTGAGTGGGAGGGTGTGTGTAGCGTAACTCAGTTTCATAGACAAAAGCAGACACGAGGTGATGCTTCCCCGCATGAGGGAATCAGATGATAGCTTGATCATCTACCCCACGCTGACGATGACAAACTACACCGACTGGCTCTCGTAATGAGAGTTAACCTACAAGCGCAGGGACTCTGGGAAGCGATAGAACTTAGAAATGCAAACTTTTGGGATGACATGATGGCATTGTTAGCAATCCTATGCATGGTGCCTCTAGACATGATGTCCACACTGGCTGTGAAGGATACGATAAAGCAGGCACATGATGCTGTCAAGATGATGCACATGCGTGTCATCGCATCGTGAAGCGAATGTGTAAAAGCTCAACAAGGATTTTGAAGACATCCAATTCAAGGAAGGGAAGTGGATGATTTCTCCATGAGGATCATGAGACTTGTAAACAATCTCCAGATCCTAGGTGATGTGGTGGAAGAAGAAAAAGTAGTAAAAAAATTCCTTTAGTTGTACCATCTAGGTACAACTAGATGGCAATTTTGATCGAGATGTTGCTCGATCTGAACACTTTGTCGCTCAAAGAGATCACTGGACTGTGGCAACACATCCCACTATCACACAGACATCGAGGTGTTACGCAAAAACGTGCGGAAATCACCATAACCCCAGATAACCAAAAACACAAGTTAATTAAAACCGATTGCGGAAAGCACAAAAACCAAGGAACTATTACATTTAGGTCCTCATCCTGCAAGGAGACAAGTTATATAGACATTTACAAGTCTTGAAACGTGTCCACAGCTTAGGAGATCAGCTGTCTTGTTATCACATGAGTTCATCACCTGTTCATACATACATAACGGTCCACATCCAGCCAGCAGCAGGATATACAAAACATCAACAACTATACATTGCGAAACAACGTCAAAACGTTCCCAAGGACCTAAGAGTACATGGATGACTCTAGACTCTACTACAAAACGACAAAAACAACAGCATGTTCATCACTTGCCTTCTACTGCTCGTCTTGCTGCTCAGCCGCAACTCCGCAACTAGCACCGCGTCTTGCTCGAACACCTAAAAAGGTTATAAACCAGTGGGGTGAGACACACAGTCCTAGTGAGAAACATAACTCCCCGCCAAAACCATAAAACCTCAGAAAGATAAAGCAAGAACAATAGATAACTGATAAGAGGTATAACAAGAGCAATTTATAAAGTAAAGCTATATCATTACGCTTACCAGGATGTATGAAAGGCAGATAACCAAGTATCTCTTCATGGAACATGATTGACAAGATAAGATTTATAAGGTCTTATCACTTAACATGAGGAATGTATAAATACTACAAGGTATGACAAGATTAACTACACAAGTAAGGCCTCAACCAATGTTCTATGTTTTGCCTTAAGAAATAAATACTATTCGGCTGGATTACGTATTATTATGCCCTGAGGAAGTGAGTTGTACCGCTCAAATCCAACCTTCGGTTGCGAAACCCAAGCTGGTGCCATACAAGGTCAATGGAAGAGCCAGACTCCACGACCTCCCACCTCATGGTCAGTGCACGAGTACAACACAAGCAGGACCGCAGTCTCGTGCTTAAGTGGCCTCAGCCACAGGGTCAGGCTACCCTCTGCCTAGCCCACCTTGGTATAGGTATCGGTGCTAGTGAAACTGACCCACGGGCTTGTTCACCGTGTTCTGAGCCATGAACACATTCATGCTCTTCTTATCACACATTCTGAGCCATGGGTCTGTTCACCATGCTCCAACATATTGAGCTACGGGCCTGAAACCGCACTCTGGAGTCTACAACCGACGTTGCACTCTTACCTCCTCACTTTAGGCTAGGAGAAACCTCGCATATTCAACAATATACACTCCGGGTTAACCTCGCAGGAGAACCTGTTTCACCATCACTAGCTCCTGACGATGATGGATCTATGGCCAGGGAAAAACTACATGATATGTTTCACTGTGATTAGTTAGTATCTTTTTATGTGGATTGCAAGATTCAACCAAGTTGTATACCATGCAAACTATAACAATAATAAACAGCATGAAACTCAATATTATGCTTTAATTGTAATCAACACCATCCTGATCCATCACAAGGATCCAACATTACATGTTATCACTTGGCCTCTTGCCAATCATCTAGATCCATCACAAGGATCATCACATTGCCATGGGATCTCAATCCCTCATCACATAGTGCCACTGCCTCTCAAGGCTTACATCATCACCATGGGATAGCATTCCCAGGTCATCATCAAGGATAACTCCTCATCTAGGCACTTTAGCCAACCCAGGTCCTTAGACCAGAACACATCAAGCATATCATCTCGTCATCAAGAGTAACCATCAAAGCAGTGTTACTCAAACATGTGTATATATACCTCATAGCCCTTATTCCTGGCTATGCAACTGTATGAGTCACCTGCATGGTTAGTATACATACTCATCATGAATTAACAAAAGATTCATATTATCAACATAGGGCAACATTGATGATTATATATGTTATCATTCATGCCTCAACCTGTGGCCATTGACACAGGTCATATCATCATGCAAGGCTTCTTACATGCTTATCATTTCTTTAGCATAAAACAGATGATTCAAGATGATCATAAACATGGGTACAGTCAAGGTGTGATACATAGATGTGAACTTTCTATAGCGAATACTATCAAGCATCTCAAGGATCACTATTAACAAAACATGGTTATAAGAACAAGATCCAGCGTAGAGAAGGAACATAACCCTCACTAAAAGTGCCCACTACCCTCACAAGAAGTGTGACGGGTAGGGCACCCTCACCACAGGTTGTATCGGGCAGGGCACTCTTCCCTAACACCCAACACTAAAACACATATCGGTCAAGCAACCAACAACATATCGGCCAAGCACACTAACCTCCTATCAGCCAAGCAACCAATGAGGATGTCGACTATCAGCTCAAGATGTAACGGAAAACCCTAAGTGTTGTGCACCCAACCATATCGTGCAACCAGGGTCTATCGGCCTCAAAACCTATCGTGTAGCTCAGCCCCAAAGGTGTGTTGTGTAACGCTGTGTCGTGCAACGGGTGTCGGGCGACAAGGTCTAAGGGCATCTTGTGTAACGTAGCATCGTACCACAGGTGTACCGTGCACAAGGCTAACATCTCGGGATGTCATTCAACCAGTCTAAACATGACCTATCGGCCAACACTCAAGGCCACCACTGGGGTGTAACGCCCAACCCGAGAGCATAACAACAACGCCCAACGTCCAAGGGTAACAACACCAAGCCACCACTGAGCAAGGCGTGTCAGGTAGGATACTTATCATGGTGTGACGCCCGACACAACAAGGCAGGGACCTGGTGTGTGATGCCTGACACAACACCACAACAAGCCGACCAAGGCCCTAACTCAAAGAGGGATATCGGGCAACATCACAACTAACACCATATCGGGCAAGGTGCAACCTGACAGGGTCACCACCAACCTCAAACTCAAGGACACCAAAGCCCTAAAGGATCAAGAAGATGACTCACCTCTCAACTATCAAGAGATAGGGGTCTTGCCAAGCTTCTTAACACCAATCAGGCAACACAAGGTACAAGCACAACCAAGGTCCACATCTACCACAAAGCTCACCTCTCGAATCCATGGTGAGAGAAGGGTGTTGCTCAAGCAACTAGAACACAAGCTTACCTCTCAACTCAAACGAGAGAGGAGTATTGCTCATATCACTAGAGTTCAAGCTCACTTTTCAAGACCAAAGGAGGGAGAGGGACGTTGCTCAACAAGAAACCCTAGAACATGGATTGGCCAACAAGAAACAACTAGGCAAGGAACTCAACTAACAACATACATAGCTAATATGATCACAAGAAACATACAAGAACATAGGAGATGTAATATAGTTAGGGTTAGGAGTTATGTAACACGCCTTAAGAAAGCTGGGCTCCTAGAACCACCAAGGAAGGAGAGCAAGGCACTCTAGGGTTCGGCCACCACTACAGGAAGAAGGAGACTCCAAGGCAAGGATCGGCCACCAAACCTGCAAAGGAAGAGGGGTGTCGTGCACCAAGGGAGAGGGAGACTAAGGAACTAAAGGGATCCTTAGCAAGGGAAAGGAAACACATATATAGAAGGGGATGGAGGAGAAACCAAGGTAGAACAAGGCAAGGTGTCGCCCTCCTAGGGACACTTGTCCATGGGCACTGCCACCAATCTAGCATGCCCTAAACACATGTCCAAGGCCATTTCCACATGCAAGACCAAGAACCAAGTGTCCACTAGTGGTGACACAAACAAGGTCAAAGAAGCTCAAAGGGACCATGGGCGACACACCTCCACACCATGGCCGACACACCCACACCATGGCTGACACAGGGCTCCCTTGCCCGACACAAGGTCCAAAGAAGCAAAGGCAAGGCACCACAAGGCCCAACAAGCTCAACCAAGCCCAAAAGAACTCAAGCAACGAGCCCAACCCTTCCTCTCAACACTAGAGGAAGCAAGGAGAGGGAGGAATACCTCACAAGGTGACAAACTTTCCTACAAACCCTAGACTTGGGTTAATTGCAAGTAGCACCTCCATCTCTCAACAAAGCACAAACAAACCCTAATCACCACTAAAGGTGATTAGCAAGCAACTAAGCATCAAGGTTAAGCAAAGCAAATAGGATAAGCCCTAAACGGAGGTCAGGGTCCTTACAATCTAACCCCCTACAAAAGGGATTTCGTCCCCGAAATCCGAAGAGAAAAGTGAAGGATACTTCCTCCTCATCTCTTCCTCAAGCTCCCACGTGGCTTCCTCAATGCCACGATGATGCCAAAGAACCTTTACAAGAACCAGGTCCTTCCTCTTCAGCTTCTTAACTCTTCTGTCAAGGATCATCACAGGACCTTCCTCGTAGGTCACATCTTCATCAAGCTCAACTTCGACTGACTGTATCACTGACCCTATATCCGGATGACTTTTCTTCAACATACTGACATGGAACACTGGATGTAACATGTACAACTCTGGCGGCAACTCTAACTCGTAAGCTACCTTGCCAAAATGTGCTATGACTGGGTATGGCCCCATATACCTGGGTGCTAGCTTACCCTTCCGGCCAAACCTTAGCACACCTTTCCACGGAGAGACTTTAAGATACACTTTGTCTCCTACCTGGAACTCCAAAGGTCATCGGAGATTATCTGTGTAAGACTTCTGCCTGTCCTGTGCCGCTTTCAACTATTATTGTATCACCTTGATCTTCTCTGTCGTCTGTTGTACTAACTCGAGACCCAAAAGCTGATATTTGCCAGACTCATACCAACATAACAGATATCTGCACTTCCTGCCATACAAGGCCTCATAAGGAGCCATGTCAATGCTCCGCTGATAACTATTGTTGTAGGCAAACTCTATCAAACTGAGATGCATGTCCCAACATCCTAGGAATTGCAAAACACAAGCTTGAAGGAGATCCTCCAAAGTTTCAAATAGTCCTCTCAGACTGTCCATCTGTCTGCGGGTGGAAGGCAGTACTAAACCTCAATTGTGTTCCCAACGCTTTGTGCAACTGTTCCCAGAAATGACGCGTGAACTGAGGACCTCTGTTCAAAACTATCATCGTTGGCACACCGTGCAAATGTACTATCTCATCCACATATACTCGAGTGAGATTCTCGGCTGTATACGTTGTCTTTACAGGTATGAAATGGGCAAACTTCGTCAATCTGTCAACTATTACCCAAATGGAATCATGATTCCTAGTTGTCCTGGGTAGACCAACTACGAAATCCATGGTTATATGATCCCATTTCCATTGCGGTATCGGCAAGGGTTGCAATGTACCTACCGGCTTCTAATGCTCAGCCTTAACTTCTGACATACTCCACATCTAGCCACAAACTCTGCTACACCTTTCTTCAAACCGGGCCACCAATACACGTCCTTCAGACTATGATACATCTTGGTGACTCCTGGATGCATAGCATACATCGACGTGTGTGCTTCCTCGAGTACTAGCTTCCTCAGATCATCAGCATCGGGGACCACCATCCTATCACGATAGCAAACTAGTCCATTCTCGGACTCATGGAACCCATCATGCTTTTCGCTGCCGAACTCTGATCTGATCAACTGTACTGTATCATCTGTTTGTTGTGCATCTTTGATCTGTTGTCTCAGCGTAGGCTTGACTTGCATCTATGCTAAAAGTCCAGCTAATAAGGAAACTTCCATATGCACATTCATCTGTCACAAGGAAACAAACATATCCCGTCTATGGCATACTAAGGAACTCAACTGTGCCTTCCTTGTAGAAAGAGAAGAAGACTTTCGGCTAAGCACATCAGCTACCACATTTGTCTTACCAGGATGATACTCGATGGTGTAGTCATAATCATTGATTAACTCCATCCATCAACGTTGTCGCATGTTTAGCTCATTCTGTGAAAAGATGTACTTCAGGTTCTTATGATCCGTAAAGATCTGACACACTTCCCCATAAAGATAGTGTCTCCAAATCTTTAACGCATGAACCACCGCTTCCAACTCCAAGTCATGAGTTGGATAGTTCTCCTCGTGTTTCTTAAGCTGTCACGAAGCAAAAGAAACCACATGATCTTCTTGCATCAGCACACAACCTAAACCTTTCTTGGAATCATCACAGAAAACAACATAGCCCTTTCCAGACTCTGGCAGCACTAACACTGGTGCACTAGTCAGCTTCTCCTTCAGACTTTGGAAAGCTTGTTGGCAACGGTCATCCCAGATAAAAGGTACATCCTTCCTATTCAACTTCGTCATCGGCAACGCAATCGCACTGAAGTCCTTGATAAACCTCCGGTAGTATCCTGCCAAACCTAGGAAACTACGAACTTCTATTGGCGTCTTTGGCTGTTCCCACTCTGCAACGGACTCCACCTTCTTCGGGTCCACTTTGACTCCTTCTGTAGATATCACATGACCCAAGAAGGTCACTTCTTCCAACCAGAACTCACACTTACTGAACTTGGCATACAACTGATGTTGGCAAAGAAGAGTCAATGCTAGTCGAAGATGTCGCTCATGCTCTTGTATGTTCCGACTATAGATCAAGATGTCATCTATAAAGACTACAACAAACTGATCTAGAAATAGACGGAACACTCGATTCATCAGATCCATGAAAGAAGCAGGTGCATTGGTTAGCCCGAACGGCATAACCACAAACTCGTAGTGACCATACCTCGTCCTAAAAGCTGACTTTGGTATGTCATCCGCCTTAATCCTCAACTGATGATATCCAGACCGTAGATCGATCTTTGAAAACATTATAGAACCACGCAACTAATCGAACAGATCATCTATCCTCGGTAACGGGTACTTGTTCTTGATTGTGACCTTGTTCAACTGCCGATAATCTATACATAACCGCATCGATCCATCTTTCTTCTTAACGAACAACACTGGAGCACCCCAAGGCGACATACTTGGTCGGATGAAACCTTTCTCCAGCAACTCTTGTAACTGCTTCTTAAGCTCTGCCATCTCCACTGGAGCCATCCTATATGGTGTCTGTGCAACTGGTTGTGTTCCTGGAACCAGATTGATCTCAAAATCAATCTCTCAGGGTGGGGAACACCAGGGAACTCATCAGGAAACACATCTGCAAACTCTCAGACAACCGAAACCTCTTCAAGGCTAGGACATTTTGCCTTGGTATCCGCAACGTGAGCTAAGAATGCCTCACATCCTTGTCGTAGCAACTTCTCTGCCACCATAGCTGATACAAAACACGTCGGAAGAATCTTCCTATCTCCTTGGAAGATCCACTTCGCTCCATCATCATCAAATACAGCCTTCTTGGAACCACAGTCCAAAACAACCTTATTCTTCTCTAACGTATCCATCCCAAGGATCACATCAAAACCATGCATATCAAGTGGTATAATATCTACTTGTATACCGTGTCCTAAAAAATATAAGACACAAGATGGACACTCTTCTCAAAGCATCGAGGGACCATTAAGAGGGGTTTATAACAACAAGCTATCCTTCTTACAACTAACAGGTAAACGACAGTTTTCAAGCAGACTATAGGCGATAAAAGAGTGTGTAGCACCCAGGTCAACCAGAACAGATATAAAGCAAGAAGAAGACATATCAGAATGAAATAAATCCATCTGACCTGTCACCACTCGCGGGTTGACTATCGCCTCCGGCTGATTCATAGCATAGAATCGAGCTGTTGCTTGCTGTCCACATCCTCTGCTTCCTTAAGCAGACGATCCTGCCTGCGACGCTTGATCGCATCCTCGCCCTCTGCTACCACTGGGCTGTTGTCTATCTGACCTTTGTGGATTGTGCCTTTGTTGTTTCATCACTTCAACATCTCTGTTTGGGCATGTTGACCTCCAATGCCCGATCTGACCACACAGATGGCATGACTGGTCTCGCTGTTGCGGCCTAGACGGCCCTGTCACTGCCACAGAAGCTGTACTATGTGCCTTTGATGGTGAAGAAACATAACCTCTTCCCTTACTCGGAGACCATTGCAACGGTGCACTGGAACCTCTCATCACGGAAGGTGCTGAAAACTTGGGCTTCTTGAAGCCACCAAACCTCTATCCCTAGAACTGAGCAGGCCTCTTCTTAGACATGGATTCTCTTTTCTCCCTAACTGATCGTTCGATCCTCCAGACAGATTCTACAAACGTAGCAAACCGCTCTCAGTTCTCCAACGTAGAAGCAGGTGTTGTCAGCTCCGCACTCAGGCCTTTCTCAAAACATATGATCTGCTCTTCATCTGTTGCCGCCATGTGAGGACAAAACCTCAACAAGTCCATAAAATTGGCCTTGTACTCAGTGATGTTCATCGTTCCTTGGCGCAGACGCTCGAACTGACTGATCTTCTCATCCAGATACATCTTCAGAAAGTATCTACTGATGAACTCATGCCGGAAAACCTCCCAACCGATCACCTCACCAGGTCACTTCTCCTCCTCGATGGTCCACCAGTGACCAACACTACCCTTCAGGAGGTAGACAATGTGCTTTACTTTGTCAGCTTCGGGGATGTCGAGTATCCGGAAAGCCTTCTCAAGACTTGTCAGCCACAGATCTGCATCTGCAGGATCAGCCGTCCCAGCATAATCTGAAGCTCTGACTCGGCGAAGCCGCTTAAAGGTCTTCCCAATACCCGATGTTTCACCATGGGGAGCCTGTTCTCTCGGCAGAGGCACTGGCAATCTTTCTACCATGAGATTCATCGTAGCCATCATCTGCCCCATGAGCTATTGATAAATAGGATGTTCAAGAATGGCTGGGTCAGGTTGGGGGACCTCAGGCACCCGATCTTCATGTGCCTACCCTATAGCTCCATCAACTGATGCAACATCGTTGTTCTCAGCAGCATGTTCTTCATGGTTTCCAGATATCTTGGCTTTTCTTCCATTGAGGGCAGAAGATGATGGTAAGAAAATCTGGAAAACTCACAAGAACAGACAAAACCTAGTCCTAAATCCCTGTAGACTCAGTGAACCTAGGGCTCTGATACCAAAACTTGTGGCAACACATCCCACTATCACACAAACAGTGAGGTGTTACGCGAAAACATGCGGAAATCACCATAACCTCAGATAACCAAAAACACGAGTTAATTAAAACCGATTGCGGAAAGCACAAAAACCAAGGAACTATTACATTTAGGTCCTCATCCTGTAAGGAGACAAGTTATATAGACATTTACAAGTCTTGAAACGTGTCCACAGCTTAGGAGATCAGATGTCTTGTTATCACATGAGTTCATCACCTGTTCATACATACATAATGGTCCACATTCGGCCAGCAGCAGGATATACAAAACATCAACATCTATACATTGCGAAACAACGTCAAAACGTTCCCAAGGACCTGAGAGTACAGGGATGACTCTAGACTCTACTACAAAACAACCAAAACAGCAGCATGTCCATCGCTTGCCTTCTACTGCTCGTCTTGCTGCTCGGCTACAACTCTGCGACCAACATCACGTCTAGCTCGAACACCTAAAAAGGTTATAAACTAGCGGGGTGAGACACACAGTCCCAGCGAGAAACATAACTCCCCGCCAAAACCACAAAACCTCAGAAAGATAAAGCAAGAACAACATATAACTGATAAGAGGTATAACAAGAGCACTTTATAAAGTAAAGCTATATCATTACACTTACCAAGATGTAAGGAAGGCAGATAACCAAGTATCTCTTCATGGAACATGATTGACAAGATAAGATTTATAAGGTCTTATCACTTAACATGAGGAATGTATAAATACTGCAAGGTATGACAAGATTAACTACACAAGAAAGGCCTCAACCAATGTTCTGTGTTTTGCATTAAATAATAAATACTATTCGGCTGGATTACGTATTATTATTCCCTGAGTAAGTGAGCCGTACCGCTCAAATCCAACCTTCGGTTGCGAAACCCAAGTCGGTGTCATACAAGGTCAATGGAAGAGCCGGACTCCATGACCTCCCACCTCGTGGTCAGTGCACGAGTACAACACAAGTAGGACCGTAGTCTCGTGCTTAAGTGGCCTCAGCCACAGGGTCAGGCTACCCTCTGCCTAGCGTGCCTTGGTATAGGTATCGGTGCTAGTGAAACTAAGCCACGGGCCTGTTCACCGTGTTTTGAGCCATGAACGCATTCATGCTCTTCTTATCACAAATTCTGAGCCATGCTCCAACATATTGAGCTACGGGCCTAAAACCGCACTCTGGAGTCTACAATCGAAGTTTCACTCTTACCTCCTCACTTAAGGCTAGGAGAAACCTCGCATATTCAACAATATGCGCTCCGGGTTAACCTCGTAGGAGAACCCGTTTCACCATCACCAGCTCCTGACGATGATGGATCTATGGCCAGGGCAAAACTACATGATATGTTTCACTGTGATTAGTTAGTATCTTTTTATGTGGATTGCAAGATTCAACCAAGTTGTATACCATGCAAACTATAACAATAATAAACAACATGAAACTCAATATTATGCTTTAATTGCAATCAACATCATCCTGATCCATCATAAGGATCCAACATTACATGTTATCACTTGGCCTCTTGCCAATCATCTAGATCCATCACAAGGATCATCACATTGCCATGGGATCTCAATCCCTCATCACATAGTGCCACTGCCTCTCAAGGATTACATCATCACCATGGGATAGCATTCCCAGGTCATCATCAAGGATAACTCCTCATCTAGGCACTTTAGCCAACCCAGGTCCTTAGACCAGAACACATCAAGCATATCATCTCATCATCAAGAGTAACCATCAAAGCAGTGTTACTCAAACATGTGTATATATACCTCATAGCCCTTATTCCTGGCTATGCAACTGTATGAGTCACCTGCATGGTTAGTATACATACTCATCATGACTTAACAGAAGATTCATATTATCAACATAGGGCAACATTGATGATTATATATGTTATCATTCATGCCTCAAACTGTGGCCATTGACACAGGTCATATCATCATGCAAGGCTTCTTACATGCTTATCATTTCTTTAGCATAAAACAGATGATTCAAGATGATCATAAACATGGGTACAGTCAAGGTGTGATACATAGATGTGAACTTACTATAGAGAATACTATCAAGCATCTCAAGGATCACTACTAACAAAACATGGTTATAAGAACAAGATCCAGCATAGAGAAGGAACATAACCCTCACTAAAAGTGCCCACTACCCTCACAAGAAGTGTGACGGGTAGGGCACCCTCACCATAGGTTGTATCAGGCAGGGCACTCTTCTCTAACGCCCAACACTAAAACACATATCGGTCAAGCAACCAGCAACATATCGGCCAAGCACACTAACCTCCTATCGGCCAAGCAACCAACGAGGATGTTGACTATCAGCTCAAGATGTAACGAACAACCCTAACTGTTGTGCACCCAAACATATCGTGCAACCAGGGTCTATCGGCCTCAAAACCTATCGTGTAGCTCAGCCCCAAAGGTGTGTTGCGTAACGTTGTGTCGTGCAACGGGTGTTCGGCGATAAGGTCTAAGGGAATCTCGTGTAACGGAGCGTCATACCACATGTGTACCGTGCACAAGGTTAACATCTTGGGATGTCGTTCAACCAGTCTAAACATGACCTATCGGCCAACACTCAAGGCCACCACTGGGGTGTAACGCCCAACACGAAACCAGAACAACAACACCCAACGTCCAAGGGTAACAACACTAAGCCACCACTGAGCAAGGTGTGTCGGGAAGGATACTTATCATGGTGTGATGCCCGACACAACAAGGCAGGGACCAGGTGTGTGACGCCCGACACAACACCACAACAAGTTGACCAAGTCCCTGACTCAAAGAGGGATATCGGGAAACATCACAACTAACACCATATCGGGCAAGGTGCAACTCGACAGGGTCACCACCAACCTCAAGCTCAAGGACACCAAAGCCCTAAAGGATCAAGAAGATGACTCACCTCTCAACTATCCAGAGAGAGGGATCTTGCCAAGCTTCTTAACACCAATCGGGCAACACAAGGTACAACCACAACTAAGGTCCACATCTACCACAAAGCTCACCTCTCGAATCCATGGTGAGAGAAGGGTGTTGCTCAAGCAACTAGAACACAAGCTCACCTCTCAACTCAAATAAGAGAGGAGTATTGCTCATATCACTAGAGTTCAAGCTCACTTCTCAAGACCAAAGGAGGGAGAGGGACGTTGCTCAACAAGAAACCCTAGAACATGAATCGGCCAACAAGAAACAACTAGGCAAGGAACTCAACTAACAACATACATAGTTGATATGATCACAAGAAACATACAAGAACATAGGAGAGGTAATATAGTTAGGGTTTGGAGTTATGTAACCCGCCTTAAGCAAGCTCCAAGCTCCTAGCACCACCAAGGAAGGAGAGTAAGGCACTCTAGGGTTCGGCCACCACTAGAGGAAGAAGGAGACTCCAAGGCAAGGATCGGCCACCAAACCTGCAAAGGAAGAGGGGTGTCATGCACTAAGGGAGAGGGAGACTAAGGAACTAAAGGGATCCTTAGCAAGGGAAAGGAAACACATATATAGAAGGGGATGGAGGAGAAACCAAGGTAGAACAAGGCAAGGTGTCGCCCTCCTAGGGACACTTGTCCATGGGCAATGCCACCAATCTAGCATGCCCTAAACACATGTCCAAGGCCATTACCACATGCAAGCACCAAGCACCAAGTGTCCACTAGTGGTGACACAAACGAGGTCAAAGAAGCTCAAAGGGCCCATGGGCGACACACCTCCACACCATGGATGACACACCCACACCATGGCTGACACAGGGCTCCCTTGCCCGACACAAGGTCCAAAGAAGCAAAGGCAAGGCATCACAAGGCCCAACAAGCTCAACCAAGCCCAAAGGAACTCAAGCAACGAGCCCAACCCTTCCTCTCAATACTAGAGGAAGCAAGGAGAGGGAGGAACACCTCAGAAGGTGACAAACTTGCCCACAAATCCTAGACTTGGGTTAATTGCAAGTAGCACCTCCAGCTCTCAACAAAGAACAAACAAACCCTAATCACCACTAAAGGTGATTAGCAAGAAACTAATCATCAAGGTTAAGCAAAGAAAATAGGATAAGCCCTAAACAGAGGTCAGGGTCCTTACATGGACGGATTTGATCCCTTGAGTAGTGCAATTTGCGTGATGACTTTGGAGGGACCAGAGACTTTGGTGGGCATCTTCTCCTTACCGAGGAGGAGTGGTTCACATGTGCCAAGAGGAGGGAGCATGGTGAGATCTCCTCTAAACTATGACAAGGGAGGAGGCAGGAGAGACAACAACAGTCATCGAGGCAGGCCATGTGTTCATAGCCATGACAAGGGCGGGCAAGACACCAAGGATGGTGACACATCCAATGCGCGTCGTGACATGTCCCAAGTCCAATTCTACAACTGTGAGAAGTATGGGAACTACTCCAAAGATTGTTGCAAGACCTGATGCTAGCATAAGGAAGAGGCACACTTGACATGCACACACAATGACACGCCAACTCTAATGATGGTTGAACATTGTGAGCTAAACCATGCCACAAATGGAGCTTAACAATATTTGATCTACCTAAACGAGGAGAAGGTGTTCTGGGTGGATATCAGACGAGATGTGTGGCACATTGACATAGGGGCCTCAAACCACATGACTAACAAAAGGATGATGCTCACGTCACTCGATGACATAGTGAGGGACACTGTGAAGTTTGGTGATGGCGCAGTGTAAGGACGGGGAGCACCGAGTGTTTGCTGATGTGTGCTGTAAGGACCCTAACCTTTGTTTTGGGCTTACCCTATTTGCTTTGCCTAAACCTTGTGTTGAGATGCTTGCTAATCATCTGAAGTTGTGATTAGGGTTTATTTTTGCTTTGTTGAGAGGTTGAGGTGCAACTTGCAAATTACCCAAGTTTTAGGGATGGTGTGCAAGTTTGTCACCTTGAGAGATGTCTTTCTCTCTCCTTGCATCCTCCAGGGTTGAGAGGATGGGTTGGGCTATTTGTTTGAGTAGCTTCGGGCCTGGTTGGACCTTATTTTGCCTTGTTGAGCCTTGTTGAATCTTGGTATCGGGTTGGACCTTGGTGTATCGGCCAAGGTGTGTTGTTGTGTTGGGCAGGGGGTTGTATCGGCCATGGTGTGTGGGGTTTCCATCTTGGGCGACACACACCCTCCATCTTAGCCTCATTTATGTCACCATCTTTGGACAAGTGGTTGCTGCTTTGCTTAGTGGGTGGCAACTCATGGGCGTGGGTTTTTGGGGTTCTAGCATGTGGCACACTCCTTGGACAAGTGTGCTAGGGGTGGGTGCCACCTTGCCTTGCTTCCCCCTTCACCCCATAGTATATAAACGAACCCCTCCTTTGCTTGCTAGGCTCTTTGGTTCCTTTAGTTGCTTCCCTTCCTTTGGTGGATGAGCTAGGAGAAGAGTGGAGCAAGTGGTGGCTGATACTGCTGGTGTGTTGGGAGACACACCTTTCTAGCTTGTCCCTTTCCTTCTCTTGTGGTAGGTATATCTCCCTTTCCTTGGAATCTTCTTCTTCTTCTTCTTCTTCTTCCTTCTCTTTGACCATGGTGGTTACAAGTTGTTCTTCTTTGTGTTGGCCAAAGGTGGTGCCTTGGAGCGTGGAGCTTGGTGCTAGAAGCTTAGAGCTTTAGAGCTTAAGGCGGGTTACATAACTCCTAACCCTAGCTATACTACTTCTTTTTCATGTTGCATGCCATATGTGCTATCTTGATCGGCCATGTCATCTTTTAGCTATGTTTCTTGCTTTAATGGTTATAAGGTGCTTTAGATGTACCCTAGACTTTGTGGAGATGGTTATCTTGGGTTGCCTTGGGTTGGCCGAGCCATTGGACATTGAGTTCCTTGGGAAAAACCCCTCTCTCCCTTAGTTGTTGAGAGGTGAGCTTACGGTCTCCAAATCCAATGGTGATTTGAGCTTTGGTTGGTTGGCCGATATGATATGATGGACCTCCTTGTTGCCCGATAGATGATGGAAGTTGTGCAATACCCCTCTCTCACTTAAATGTCTTGAGAGGTGAGATAACTCTCTTAAACTTTTAGGGCTTCTTGGTGGCAGTCTTGAGGTTGAAGTTGACCAACCCGTCATGGTCTTTGAACCCTTGCACGATAACCTTATGATGTGTTCTACCCGATATCCCTCTTCTAGGGTTGAGCCTTGAGTGATATGCTAAGTGGTGTTTTGTTGACCCTTTGACCGATATGGACCCTTACCCAAGATGGTGTTGTTGGGTGTTATGCCTTTGGCCGATATAATGCTTGTTTGACATCCCTTCTTGAGTGCCTTGGGCAACATGGTTAGGCCATGCCTTGTCCGTTGAGCAACACCCCTCCTTCCTTGAGTTGTGAGGTGAGCTCCAATCCCTTGGCCGACATGGTGCTTCCCGATACAGACTCTTATTTGATGTAACACTAGATGGGCGATATAGTGGCTGGTTCCCTTGACTGATATGAGAGTGGTAGGAAGGCCTTGTGTTGGGTGTTATGGTTTGTACCTTGCACGACACTCCCCTAGTTGTGTTGCCCGACATGGTGCCCTAGTGGCTACGTTGCTTGGAGAAAAATGCAGCTTGGGCGTTAGGGTTTTCTGTCTTGGGCGATATGGGAGCTCCTTGGGCGCCATGGTGAGCCACCCATGATGTCTCTTGAAGGATGGTAGTGGAGTGTCTTGGCCGATAGAGTGGAGATATTGCATGATACACCCTGCACCTGGTTGCACGATACACCTTTGGTTCTAGACTACCTGTTACCCCTTGTGCATGGGTGCACATTATGCTTGTGGCCGATATGTGTGGCCAGCGCCTTAAGGTTTTGGTGCCCTAACCGTTAGCATTTTGGGTGAGGAATATGACCCTACCCGATATCCCTTGGGTGAGGGATAATGCTACCCGCCACACCTATAGTGAGGGAAGGCGACATCTTTAGTGAGGGATACGCCTAGCCCGGGAAACCTAGTTGATGAGATATGAAAGATAGGTTGTGACCAGTGACATGTTTGTTACCTAAGGTTGATGTTAAGTGAGATGATAAGATCATGGTTGTGTAACCTTAAGGATGTATCCTTAGGGGTGGTTGTGTTCATGATGTCATGAGAGATGGGGCATGGTGGATGCTCCCAGTTTGGTAACTTTAATATGAGTTGATTTGGCTTACCATCTACAACTTAATGCTTCATGTGTTAATAATAACGAATATGGTTTCAAATCATATGCACCCTAAATCTTAATGGCATGATAATCATAACTTGTTCTCTAAAGATCTATGTTTGGTGATCAAGTTATCTCTCTTGATATGCATACTAACCATGAAGGTGTTATCAAATGAATTCATAGCTAGGTAAGAGCTATGATGTATATATGTTTTGTAACACTGAATAATGATACTCCTTGTTGATGAGATAACATGTATTGCCATTATGATGAGAAAGGTCTGGTGACCTGATAATGGTTGAGTGCTTATCTGAGGTGTTATCCTCTATGATGATGATGTATGATGATGAAGCCTTGAGAGGTAGTAGCATTATGTGATGAGGGATTGAGATCCCATGGCAATATGATAATGGCAGTTATAGTGTGACACAATGTTGTTTATGTTTTATAACCTGGTTGCCTCAACAATTCACCTAAAATATACTAATTAATTACAGTGGAACATTTCATGTAGTTTCACCCTGGCCATAGATCCATCATCGTCAGTAGATGGTGATGGTGAAACAGGTTTATCCTATAGGATTACCTGGAGCACATATTGTTGAATATGTGGGGTTTCTCCTAGCCAAAAATAGGAGGATTAGAGTACAACTTCGGTGGTAGACTTAGTATGGTTAGATCATGGTGAATAGGCCCATGGCTCAGTGTGATGGAGCATGAATGTGTTCATGGCTCAGGAGCATGGTGAATAGGCCCGTGGCTCAAGGTATGCTAGTGCTGAGACCTATACCAAGGTGGGCTAGAGTAAAGGGTAGCCTACGGAGCTGACCCTGTGGCTGAGGCCACTTAAGTAAGAGACTGCGGTCCTGCTTTGGATATCGTGCAATGACCACGAGGAGGTTAGGTCATGGAGTCTGGCTCTTCCATTGACCTTTTATGGCACCAGTTTTGGGCTTCACAGTCGAAGGTTGGATTTGAGCGGTAAGGCTCACTTCCTCAGGGCAGAATAAATTGTAATCCAGCCGAATAGTATATATATTGCTTAGAGAAAAACACGGAACATTGGTTGAGGCCTTGATTGTATAGTTGCCCTAGTTATATCTTGCAGTTAACTACGCGTTCCTCATATCTTATGGTAAGTTCTTATATAGCTTATCTTGTCAATCATGTTCCTTAAGAAATATCTGGTTATATGCCTCCCATATATCTTGGTAAGTTGTTGATAAAGTTAGTTCTATTCAGTATGATGCATATATGAGCTGCTTATATCAGTTATCTGCTTTATCTGTTCTAGCTTTCCTGAAGTTTTATAGTTCGGCAGGGAGTTATGTTTCTCACTGGGAATGTGTGTCTCACCCCGCTGGTTTTAAACCTTTTTAGGTGATCGTGCTAGATGTGGTGGTGGTTGTGAGGTTGCGGTCGAGCAGAAAGAAGAACAGTAGGAGGCAAGAGATGGATATGCTGTTGTTTGGGTTTTTTTGTAGTAGAGTCTTAGAGTCATTCATGTACTCTCAAGTCCTTAGAGGTGTTTTGACGACGTTTAACGATGTATAGTTGATGTAGCTCGTTTATCCTGTTGTTGACCTGGTATGACATGTTTTGTATATAAATAGGTGGTGAACTCTTTGTGCCTATGTGACAGCTGGATTCTATGAACTATGGACACGTATCAAGGTTTATGTATGTTTATATAACATGTTTCCTTGCAGGATAAGGATCTGGATTTAATAGTTTCTTTATTTATTTTCTTTCCGCAATCGGTTTTAATTAACCTGTATTTCTGGTAACATGTGGTTTATGGATGTTCTGCACGTTTTCACGTGACATTTCGTTTCCTGTGTGATAGCAGGATATAACATGTGCTAAATATCTTGGCTACGTAGCAACATCGTCAATCTAGGACAACTAGATGAGGGTGGGTGCAAGACTGTGATCAAAGATGGTGAGCTATGTCATGATATTCTAGTGTAAGGATGGGGAGCACCAGATGTTTTCCAATGTGTGCTAAATATCATGGCTATGTAGAAACATCATCAATCTAGGACAACTTGATGAGGGTGGGTGCAAGATTGTGATCAAAGTCAATGACTTGTGCATCTTTGACCGCAAGCTGCTCCTGGTAGACCGGGTAGTTCGATCCAAGAATAGTCTATATATCTTGGCCTTGAACCTAACTACACCGGTCTACCTCTTAGAAAAAGAGAACGATGTGGCCTGGCACTGGCATGTGCGCTACGGTCACTTGCATTTCTGTGTGCTCCATGACTCGAGTGCTAAGAATATGGTTGAAGGGGTATCGTTGATCAACCAGGTGGAGCAATTCTGTAAGGGATGTGCCCTCATCAAGACACAACAAACCCCATTCCCTGAAACATCAGCATACTGTGTCGATAGTGAGGCTGAGATACTACATGGAGATCTTTGTGGGCCAATAACATCGGCCACACCAAGTGGTAACCATTACTTCTTGTTGATCGTTGATGATCATAGCATGTAGATGTGGGTGGAGATGTTGAGGATGAAAGATGAAGCTTTCAAGTTGTTTTGCAAAATCAAGGATTTGTCCGAGAATGGATGAAATGTCAAGATGAGGGCATTTCATACAGATCACTTTGAGAAGTTTAATATAATCATTTTCAATGACTACTGTAGTAAGTGTGACATCAAATGCTATACCACTACACCATACCTACCACAAAAAAATAACATTGTTGAGCACCGAAACTATATAATCATTGAGATGGCTCATGGACTGCTAAAAAGCATGCATGTGTTAATGATGTTCTGGGGGGGGTAGCAGTAAAGACCATTGTTCGCATACTCAGTCACGCACCAATATGAGCACTCTCAGGTATAACACCCTATGAGGTGTGGACCAAATGACACCCTAATGTGAGTTATTTTAGCACATTTGGGTGTGTTGCACATGTGAAGAAAACTGGTCCTGGACTGATAGAGTTATTTGATTAGTCCACTCTGATGGTGTTCATTGGTTATGAGGAAGGCTCCAAAGCATATCGTGTCTACAACCCCAAGACATGCAAATTGCACATCACAAGTGATGTTATCTTTGAAGAAGAGAAACCATGGAGATTGGAAGGAAAACTCTGGTGATTGTGATCCCAACAAAATCAATTATTTCATCATCGAGTATACTACTAATCTTGTGATTGGTGAGGCAATGCCATCTCTTCCTCAACTCCAAGACCACATGACGGGAAGCCATGTACATCTATTTTCGAAGGAGGTGCACCAATGTATGTTGGTGGTGGCTTGACACACTCGATGGACACGAGCCCACCAACTTCACAAGAAGTTAGATCAGGCAGTCCAACATCTCTGATCACCCCAGATCCAAGTGGTGTTGTATGGGCTACCCTGCCCATCAGTGAGGCACTAGACTCAAGGGGTGCACCACTACACTATCGGATGTTGTCTGGCCTCTATGATACATCCTGAATCCACAATATCAAGTATAGTGGCCTCTACATGATGGTTGTTGATGATCCTACAAGCATTACACAAGCTCTCAAGGAGCCATGTTCGCGACGTGCTATGGTGGAGGATATGTGGTCCATCCATGACAACAACATTTGAGAGATTGTCTCTCTCCCCACTGGGCATCGTGCTATTGAGCTCTGGTGTGTTTTCAAGGTTAAGGACCTAAAAGGTAATGTCGTCAAGCACAAGGCTCGCATAGTTGCAAAGGGCTATGCATATAAGATGGGCATGGATTTTAATGAGGTGCTCACTCCACTGGCACACATGGAGACTATGCATGTATTGATTGTGTTGGTTGTACAAGGTGGCTGGGAGATCCACCATATGGATGTCAAGTTGACATTCCTAAATGGTGACCTCGTTGAGGAGGTCTACGTGCAACAACCACCTGATTTCATCGACGAAAAGTAAGAGACCATGGTGCTCAAGCTGCATGAGGCCTTGTATGGTCTGTGGCAAGCATTGTGGGCCTGAAACTCCAAGTTGGTTGCTACCTTGGTGATGGCCAGTTTTGAGTGCGACCTACTAGAGCACGTGGTGTATTAGGGGGTGAACAACAATAAACATCTACTCATAGGCATGTACTTCGATGACCTAATTATCACCAGCCCCAACATTGATGACATCACTGAGTTCAAGGCCCAGATGATGAAGATGTTTAGTATGAGCAATCTCAGACTTCTAAGCTATTACCTGAGAAGTGAATTGAAATAGGCAACATATATGATCATTGTATGTCAATCAAGTTATGCAATGATGGTGATTGAGATGTCAGGCATGGTCGAGTGCAATTTGTGCTCAACACCGATGGAAAAACCGAATGAAGCTGCCAAAACTTGACGGCAGCACTATGCAACCAAATACAACAACATAGTTGGAAGCCTCCGTTGTATAGTGAACATGCGGCCTGACATTTCTTATGCACTTAGCATTGTTAGCTGCTACATGGAGGCACCTACTGCCTAATTGGATATCGTGCACTGACCATGAGGAGGTGAGGTCATGGAGTCTGATTCTCCCATTGACCTTGTATGGCACCGGTTTTGGGCTTCGCAGCCGAAGGTTGGATTTGAGCGGTACGGCTCACTTCCTCAGGGCATAATAAAATTATAATCTGGTCATATAGTATGTATTGCTTAAGGCAAAAACACAGACCATTGGTTGATGCCTTTCTTGTATAGTTGCCCTAGTTATATCTTGTAGTTTTTTGTACATTCCTCATATCTTGTGATAAGTTCTTATAAAGCTTATCTTGTCAATCATGCTCCATAAAGAAATATCTAGTTATATGCCTCCTGGATATCTTGGTAAGCTATTAATAAAGTTAGTTCTGTTTAGTATGTCGTATATATATGAGCTGCTTATATCAGTTATCTACTTTATCTGTTCTAGCTCCTCTGATGTTTTATAGTTTCGGCGGGGAGTTATGTTTCTCGTTGGGACTGTGTGTCTCACCCCGTTGGTTTTAAACCTTTTTAGGTGATCGTGCTAGACATGATGGTGGTCGTGAGGTTGCGGCCGAGCAACAAGAAGAACAGTAGGAGGAAAGAGATGGATATGCTGCTATTTTGATTGTTTTGTAGTAGAGTCCTAGAGTCATCCCTGTACTCTCAGGTCCTTAGAGGTATTTTGACAACGTTTCACGATGTATAGCTGATGTAGCTTGTTTATTCTGTTGTGCCTGGTATGGCATGTTATGTATATAAACAGGTGGTGAACTCTTTGTGCCTATGTGACAGGTGGATCCTATGAACTACAGACACGTATCAAGATTTATGTATGTTTATATAACATGTTTTCTTGTAGGATAAGGATCTAGATGTAATAGTTCTTTTCTTATCTGCTTTCTGTAATTAGTTTTAATTAACCTGTGTTTTTGATAATATGATGTTTATGAGGGTTCCGCACGTTTTCGCATGGCATTTCGTTGTCTGTGTGATAGTAGGATGTCACAGTGTAACCCTAACCTTACAGGTTTAATATAAATCATAGTGTGTGAATACTATGATATCTCAGGGTGATGACTATAAGCCTTTATGAGGCATGATGAGATAATGATGTTGTGCAGGAACTATATAATGTGGGTCTTATGACCTAGTAGAGGTTTTGTGCCTAGTTTGAGGTGATTACCTCCATTATGTGGTGAGGGGTCACTATCCCCTAGTGATGTGATAATGTTGATGGCCTTGTCTGGTAGTGGTATCAAGTGATAATGTGAAAATTGTATACCCCATACGTTTTATATCTACTGGAGTTGTATCATACCCTTATTTTTGTAGAATCTATTTAGGGTTTGTGTTTTGTAACTTGATTGATGCTAAAAGACACCCAATTGTATTAATTAATCAAGTGAAACCCTAATCATGTAGTTTTCCTATGCCATAGATCCATCTTCAATGTCATTTCTTGATGGATGGTGAAATGTGTTCTCCCTTATTGGAAGCTTGGAGTCGTATACTATTGAGTATATGCATTTCATAGTATTGGATGCAGTCATTCCCTGGTAGGAGAACGGTCGAGGTTGTATCTCAGTGATGTGATTATATATATATATATATATATATATATATATATATATATATATATATATATATATATATATAGGATGGATGCGATCATACCTCAATAAGAGTGTGGTTGCGGTTGAACTCAGTACACTACCGATGTGCCTATATACTATGGTAGACTGGGCTATGTTGCAGTTGGACCTTATATGTCACCACAGAGGATTCAGACTGACTGATGGTGTGGGAGATCATAGGAGTCTGACTTCTCCTAGATCTTGCATGGCATTGATTCTGACTTATCAATGGTCAGATGGAGCATGAGTGGTATACCTCATCTCCCCGGGTCATAATTAAAGATGTGACACATTCGTGTAGTATATTTTCTTAAGGTTAAACATGACTCAAATTGGATGAATTGTTGCCTTATCTCTTGTACCGATTAGTTGATTCATAATGTCGTAAGAGAAATGAAATGTTATACATGTTCTTCATATTTCTTCTAAAAGTATAAGATATTCTACCGCTCAGTTGTAGATGCTTGAATGGCTTAAATAGTGTTAATTGCTTCACTCATATCATTTAGCTTAATATGCTCAACCTTATAATAATATCCCTTTCCTGATTTATCTTATCTATGTTAATAGTAATTGTTGGAAGAGAGTTATATCTCTCGCTAGGACGTTGGTCTCACCCTGTGGGTTTCCACATCTTTTAGGTGGTCATGTACGGCGAGGTAGAGATCATGAGGTTGATGATGAGCAGTAAGAGGAGTAGTAGCTATTAAAGGTTGGATATGCTGCTAGTATTTTGTAGTAGAGTCCTATTTGTCATCCTTGTACTCACATGTTCTTCGGGGTGTTTTGTAGACATCGTATGTCGACACGAGTTATGACAGTAGGCCATGGTTGTACAAATATAGCTTGGATATGTGAACAGGTTAACATATGTAATAGGTTGTGGCTAGCTGGCCAAATGAACAGTGATATGTATCATCTTGTGGCATGATATGTAATACAGGTGGTTTCATGTGGACCCAGATGTAATATGTTTCTTCTTTTGTGATTATATAAAATTAGTTTTTATTTACCCGGTATTATGGTAATTCTGTATGTTTAACATTAATCTCGCTTTGGTGTGACGATGGGCATCACAAAAGGTATAAAGTTAGCCTTGTAAGAAAAATTTCTCCTTTACATCAAGATTGGAGAATACCATAACTTTTTTTGAAGGATCTGGGTGTGAGAAAGAGTTATAGTTCTTTTGTTTACTCTAGATGTGGAGAACAAAAGAAGGTAGTTCTCTCAAAAGATTTTTTTTCCCTGCCAAAATTCTACTCTCTTGAGACATGAAGATCTTCAAGATGGAGAGTAGGGCACCAGAACTTTCTATCCAATGATCTTCTCTCCATAAGGCAGAAATATATTGAACTAAGAACTAGAGCTTTTGGAAGAGAGTGATGAAGCTAAATTTTGAGTGAGAGAGGGGGTTTGGGAGGGAAGATAAAAGAGAAAGCGATGGGGTCGTGACTTGCACTGACATAGTTTTAACAGTCATCCATCCTTAGGTGGAGACATTCCATCTATCTTTTGGGTAGAATAGCAGTTGCAACAAATTAGGTATTGAAAATAACCTCACACCAATTCAACTACTCAATTGAAAAGCAATAAATTGGATGGCCGTAAATGAGTTGATGACATCATCATAAAATGCTCTGTTAAGATTGGAACTTCACAATGTGTGTCACCACCATCCCTCGACACACCAACATCTTCATTGTTGACCCTAGATACACAAAATCACCACGTGTACCAAGCCCACCAGGCATGTGAGGATTGATAGATGAAAGTAAGGAGCTGAAGTGTCCCCTATGTTTGATATAATGTTCACCATCTAAGAATTTGGTTGATTGATTTAATCAATCACATTTGAGAAATAAGGCAAGCAGCTCCTATGTTTGACCATGGACACAACCCTTGTGTCACTGATCAGTGCAGACCTTTATGAGAATCTAAAAACCAACATATCCTTTTATAACTTTGGCCATGAAAGGAAAGAATGGAGGAACAACACTCATATCTCATTTTAATTTGTAACTGCACATCAATCACAGAGTAAATGTGGGTTTGACTAGTTTACTAGATTCGTGATTGCAGCAGCCAACGTAGGCCTTTAAATCATTGAAAAGGATTTTTCCCAATGTAAAGGGTGGAACGAATGCAAACCCTAGTTATTACTTACACTAACACGTCTCTATTTTATGCATCGCTACGTACGGGATGTAAATAGGTAGTTAGTAGCAATAGTAGTTAGTTGTTAGAGTCATAGATTTAGGATACCATGATATCATTACTTGTTGGGATTTATATTGGGTGATCCTAGCAACCTTAGATGCTAATTTCTTTTCAGATTCAAATTATGTTAAAGGGAGATGTTTGGAACAAAATCCATTTTTATTCTTTTGCTTTGGTTGCTTGATATCTTTTTTTTTGTCATGACGTGATGCTTCGCCCACGAGTTTTAGTACGTATACATTTTGGTTGACTCTTCTGACTGCGTACTATAAGTTGGAGTTATATTCAGTGATGTCTATTAATTTACCAAACAAATTTTCCTCACATAATAAGTGATATTGTGATAGAGAATATGTTTTTTTTACATAACCGATCGCAGTATTGGATCGATTATCCATTTCTTTTTGAAATCAATGTGTACTTTCCGTGCTTATCACGAAATATATACGATTCCTGATTCTTAGTTTCGCTCCTTGTGGGCTAATGTGTCATAATTTACATAAGAAATGGGTCGCTATAAGAAGCAGTACTATGACGATCCCGATTTGTGTGTGGGATAGAACAACCCAGACTGAACAAAGTCTTGCAAACATACAAGAAACAATTGAATCAATTACATAAGAGATTCGGAAAAGTTTTGTGCTGCTTAACTTGCTCTTATCATTGTCTTTCCACCTATTTATTAACATTACATGCTAATTATGACACGATAGACTCACGGCCACACACAAAGCATGAATCCAAAAATAGACGCAACTATTGCATTGGCCTCATCGTGAACTCAGGGCATGACTCAGGCCTAATGCATACACACAATGTTTAGGAAACAGCATGTGTCTCCTACACGTACTTTACCCAACACAAAAAACATGCACCATGATCAACTCAACAAATAACCCCGTTAATCATGGTGCTTGGACTTACCTCCTCTACTCCAAACTTTTACCTCAGCTCAATGAACTTGATACGCCCAAGAACCTTTGTAAAAATATCAGCTAGCTGGCCGTCCATGCTCACATGTTCCACATCGACTATTTTGTCCTCGACACATCCACACAAATGAAATGGAACATGCTGTCAATATGTTAGCTGCAGTTATGGTACACCGGGTTCTTGCACAAAGTGATTGCAGATTTATTGCCAATCTTTAGCTTGATCTTCTTTGAAACTTCACCAGTCATGTCAGCGAGCAACTGGTTGAGCCACACACCGTGGCATGTCGCCACAGTTGTCATGATGTACTCTTCCTCACATGGTGAGAGTGCGACAATCTTCTACTTCTATGATGCCCATGTGACCAAACTTGCACCTAGGAAGTATTTCATTCTCGTGGTACTTTTCCGATCATCCATTTCGCCGGCTAGGTCACTATCACTATAACCCACCAGCTTAGGTTCCAGTGCACCACATCGTTTGTAGGAGCACCCAAAATTGATTGTGTCACTTACATATCGTAGAATGTTATTTACTGCCACCACAGGCTACCCTTTTCTCTAGCCCACCTTGGTACAGGTCTCGGTGCTAGCATAGCTTGAGCCACAAGCCTATTCACCATGCCCTACCATACTGAGCCATGGGCATGTTCACCATGCTCTATAACACTGAGCCATGGGTATGTTCACCATGCTCTATACACATCCGAAGTTGCACTCTAATCCTCCTATTTTCAGCTAGGAGAAACCCCGCATATTCAACAATATGCACTCCAGGTAATCCCGCAGGATAAACTTGTTTCATCATCACCAGCTACTGACGATGATGGATCTATGGCCAGGTCAAACTACATGAAAGGTTCCTCTGTAATTAATTAGTGTATTTTAAGTGGATTACAAAATTCAACCAAGTTATGTAACATGTAAACTATAACACAAGTAAGCAACATAGATCTCATTATCATGTGTCAAAGTGTCATTGCTAATCTCAAAGCCAGCAAAATCATCTTGATCCATCACAAGGATCCAACATTACATGTTATCGCTTGGCCTCTTGCCAATCATATAGATCCATCTCAAGGATCAACATCACAGGGACTCAATCCCATCATCAAGGCACACATTGCCATCCCGTGGGTAACACTCATCATATATCACTAGGTTCATCATAACTCTTGATATTCAACATCATATTGTTTCCATGCCATCACTATGGCTATTACTTGATTTCATATCCATACACATGGAACCTGCATGGTTAGCATAATCATAGAGAAACAACGGTACTTGTACAGGGAACATTTATAACCCTTTACTTTATTATGAGAGTCAACCATGCAACATAGATGAGTGCAACAAAGTACAACATTTCTATATATATTTCCAGCGTAACAGCCTCATATACCAAAGCATAACAAGCATTAGGGTTACCAACCAAACACATGGTACAACCCTCACTATAGGTGTATCAGGTAAGGAACAACCCTCACCAAAAGCATCTTGGGTAAGGGATAGCCCTCACCGAAGGTATATCGGTTACAACCAACCTATCCAACTGTGTCGGCCAGCACTATCGGTCAACACCCAACCCGGGCAACCCCTATATCGGGCAACACCCAGCAACTGGTAACGGGCAGCTCTAACCTGTGACGCCCAGGCATGCAACACCCCATGATGAGAAATGTGTTGCAACAGACTGTCGGGTAGCATCATAACAACCACCTAGGTCGTCTGAATGGAACACCCTTGTCACCCATGAAGCATCGTGTCGGGCAACACACCATAACGCTCAAGGGGATCACTTAACAAGGGGTAAAATGACAAAGGGATAAAACCCCATCCACAATGTCGTCACAACATAAGCATCTATATCGGGCAAGGCATCATCGAGCAAGGTGTCGGCCGCACCATCCAAGAGGATGTCGTGCAACACACTGATTATGCCATGACACCCAACACAGACTACCTAAAGCTCAAGGGACCAACACAACACCTAACACCCTTCTCGGGTTATCACTCATAACAGGCTACCTCTCCCAAAGACAACGGCTAACGTTGTGTCACCTAACCACAAGGCATATCGACCAACCCATCATATCAGGCAACAAGATATCTAGGGGGGGGGGTAAAGACTTATAACGGTCAACGGGGTCAACAAGACACCCATCTGGCATATTGTCCAAGCTCAAACCTAGGAAAGGGATATCGGGCACCACCCTACACAGAATGATATCAGTAGGTCATCTTGAGTTGTCAAGGATATCAGGTAAGGGTCCAAAGGCCATGTCGGGTTGGTCGTCTTCAACCTCAAGACAACCACCAAACCCTAAAGATCAAGAGAGTTGGCTCACCTCTCAACAACCAAGTGAGAGGGGTTTTGCACAACTTCTATCACATAATGGGAAGAAAGGTGGGTCATCACCATATCGGCCAACCCACCAACCTCATCTAGGTCAAAACCAACCAAAGGCTCACCTCTTAAGTCCATGGCAAGAGAGGGGTGTTTCCCAAGCAACTAGAGTATTGAATCACCTCTCAACGACCAAGGAAGAGAGGGGTTTTGCCTACACCACTAGAGCTCAAGCTCACCTCTCAAAACCAAAGGGAGAGAAAGGCATTTTTCCCCAAGAACACACCACACGCACCATGGAATTAAGAACCCTAGGCTCACCTCTCAACAACTAAGAGAGAGGGGTTTTTTCCCAAAGAACCTTGATCCAATGGTTCAGCCAACAAGGTCCAAGGACACATCTAACCAACATAACCATGAAATCATATCCACAACATCAACGACACATATTAGAGCAAGAACATTACTAACAAGGTATGCATGGCCGATCAAGATAACATGTAAACAAGTAATATATAAAGAAGGTAGTATAGCTAGGGTTAGGAGTTATGTAACCCACCTCAAGCACACTCCTCAAGCTCCAAAGATCCAAGCACCAAGCTTCAAGCTCTAAGGCACCACCTTCAGCCAACACTTATTGAGAAGAGAACTCCATAACCACCATGGTCGAAAAGAAAGAGAGAAGAAGAAGAAGGTACCAAGGATAGGGAGAGATACTCACCACAACAGGAGAAGGAACAAGGCACATCTAGGGTTTCGGCCACCACTAGAGGAAGAAGAAGACTTCACCAAGGAGATTGTCCATCAAGCTCTACCAAGGGGAGATATCGGCCACCAAGAAAGAAGGGAAGCAACTAAGGAGCTAAAGGGATCCCAAGCTAGCAAAGAAGGGGGTATATATGCAAGGGGGTTAAGTGGGTGTCCACTAGGGGATTGCTCCACATGTGCTCGCCCAAACCACCACTTGTCCAAACTATGCCACCTTTCTAGCACCCCAAACCACTTGCTCATGACTTGCCACCAACTAGCAAAGCAATGGCCACTTGTCCAAAGAAGGGTGACACAAACGAGGCTAGGTGGAGGGGTGTGTGTATCGCCCAACATGGCAACCCATCACACCCACCAGCACCCTCTAGCCGATACGTCTGCCTTTCCTGATATGCCATGGCTGACACAAGGCATCAAGCTCTCCCTTGCCCAACACACTCAAGCAAGGAGGGTGGGCTTCAAGCCCAACAACAAGCCCAAGCTTAAATAAGATTAAACAAGCTTTAACAAGGCCCAAAACAACTCAAGCAAGGCACCCAAACCATCCTCTCAACCCTAGAGGATGCAAAGAGAGAGAAAGATATATCTCAAGGTGACAAACTTGCATACCAAACCTAGAACTTGGGTAATTTGCAAGTTGCACCTCAACCTCTCAACAAAGCACAAACAAACCCTAATCACAACTCAGGTAATTAGGCAGGCGTCTAAGCATAAGGTTTAGGCAAAGAAAATAGGGTAAGACCCGAACGAAGGTTAGGGTCCTTACAAGCCATAAACCTCTACAAAAGGATTTCATCCCCGAAATCTGAAGAGAAAAGTGAGGGATACTTCCTCCTCATCTTTTCCTCGAGCTCCCACATGGCTTCCTCAATGCCACGATGATGCCAAAGAACCTTCACAAGAACCAGGTCCTTCCTCTTCAACTTCTTCACTCTTCTATCGAGGATCAACACTGAACCTTCCTCGTAGGTCACATCTTCATCAAGCTCAACCTCAACTGGCTGTATCACTATCTTTGTGCTTGGATGACTTTTCTTCAGCATACTGACATGGAAAACCAGATGTAACCTGTGCAACTCTGGAGGTAGTTCTAACTTGTAAGCTACCTTGCCAACACGTACTATTACCAGATATGGCCCCATATACATGGGAGCCAACTTGCCTTTTTGACCAAACCTCATCACGCCTTTCCATGGAGAGAATTTGAGATACACCTTGTCTCCCACTTGGAATTCTAGAGGTCATCGACGATTATCTGCATACGACTTATGTCTGTCCTATGCCGCTTTCAACTGTTGTTGTATCACCTTGATCTTCTCTGTTGTCTGCTACACTAACTCAGGACCCAAAAGCTGATACTTGCCAGACTCATACCAACACAGAGGAGATCTACACTTCCTGCCATATAAAGCCTCATAAGGTGTCATGTCGATACTCCATTGGTAACTATTGTTGTAGGCAAACTCTATCAAACTAAGATGCACGTCCCAACTGCCTAGGAACTGCAAAACACAAGCTCGGAGAAGATCTTCCAAAGTCTGAATAGTCCTTTCAGACTGTCCATCTATCTGTGGGTGGAAAGTGGTACTGAACTTCAATTGTGTTCCTAATGGTCTGTGCAACTGCACCCAAAAATTACTCGTGAAATGGGGACCTCGGTCGGAGACTATCATTGCGGGCACACCATGCAAATGCACAATCTCATCCACATATACCTAAGTAAGCTTCCCCATTGTATATGTTTTCACATGTATGAAATGAGCAGACTTCGTCAACCTTTCCACTATCACCCAAATGATATCATGATTCCTAGATGTCCTTGGAAGACCAACTATGAAATCCATGGTTATATAATCCCATTTCCACTGTAGTATCAGCATGGGTTGCAGTGAACCTGCCAGTTTCTGATGCTCAGCCTTAACTTGTTGACATATTGCACACTTAGCCACATACTCTGTCACATCTCTCTTCAAGCCAGGCCACCAATACAGGTCCTTTAGATTGTGATACATCTTGGTGACACCTGGATGCATAGCATACATTGATATGTGTGCTTCCTTGAGCACTAACTTCCTCAGATCATCTACATTGGGAACCATCATCCTGTTATGATAACAAACTAGTCCATCCTTGTACTCATGGAAGCCATCATGCTTCTCGTTGCCAAACCCTAATCTAATCAACTAGACTGTAGCATCTTCCTGTTGTGCTCCTTTGATATGCTGTCTCAACGTAGGCTTCACTTGCATCTGTGCCAACAGTCCTGGCAACAAGGATACCTCCAACTGTACATTCATCTGCCGCAAAGAGATGAACATATCCTGACTATGGCATATCAAAGAACTCAATTGTGCCTTCTTCATAGGAAGAGAAGAAGACTTCATGTTGAGCGCATCAGCTACCATATTTGCCTTACCAGGAAGATACTCAATGGTGCAATCATAATCATTGATCAGCTCCATACAACGATGTTGTCGCATGTTCAACTCACTCTGCGAGAAGATATACTTCAGATTCTTATGATCCGTAAAGATCTGACACACTTCCCCATAAAGATAGTGTCTCCAAATCTTTAATGCATGGACCACCACTGCCAGCTCCAAATCATGTGTCAGACAACTCTCCTCATGTTTCTTAAGCTGTCGCGAAGCAAAAGAAACCACATGATTTTCCTGCATCAGCACACAACCTAAGCCTTTCTTGGAAGCATCACAGAAAACAACATAGCCTTTCTTAGGCTCTGGCAGCACCAACACTGGAACACTAGTCATCTTTTCCTTCAAGTTATGAAAAGCTTGTTGACAACGATAATCCCAAATAAAAGGTACATATTTCCTGGTCAACTTCATCAACGACAATGCAATTACACTGAAGTCCTTTATAAACCTCCGACAGTATCCTACTAAACCCAGAAAACTACAAACTTCAGTTGGCATCTTCGGTTGCTCCCACTCTACAACCGACTCCACCTTCTTGGGGTCCACTTTGACTCCTTCCACTGATATCACATGACCCAAGAAAGTCACTTCCTTCAACTAGAACTCACACTTATTAAAGTTGGCATACAACTGATGTTGGCGAAGGAGAGTCAACGCTTGTCGAAGATGTTGTTTATGATGTTGTCTGTCCCGACTATAGATCAAGATGTCATCTATGAAGACCACAACAAACTGATCTAAAAATGAACAGAACACCATGTTCATCAGATCCATGAAAGTAGTAGGTGCATTGGTTAGCCCGAACGGATAACCACAAACTCGAAGTGATCATACCTCGTCCTAAAAGCTGACTTTGGTATGTCATCCTTCTTGATCCTCAACGGATGATATCCAAATCATAGATCGATCTTTGAGAACACTGTAGCACCACGCAATTGATCAAATAGATCATCTATCCTCGGCAAGGGGTACTTGTTCTTGATCGTAACTTTGTTCAACTACTGATAATCTATGCACAGACGCATTGATCCATCCCTCTTCTTTACGAAAAGAACTGGAGCACCCCACGGCGATGTGCTCGGTCTGATGAAACATTTATCCAGCAACTCATGTAATTTCTTCTTTAGCTCTGCCATCTCAGCTGGAGCCATCATGTATGGTGTTTGAGCAACTGGATGTGTCCTTGGCACTAGATTGATCTCAAAGTCAATCTCTTGAGGTAGGGGAACATCAGGAAACTCCTCAGGAAACACATCTGCAAACTCTCAGACAACAAGCACCTCTTCAAGGTTAGGACCCTTTGCTTTGGTATCCACAACATGAGCTAAGAACGTCTTACATCCTTGCCGCAACAACTTCTCTACCACCATGGCTAATACTAAACACGTTAGAAGATTCTTCCTATCTCCATGGAAGATCCACTTCTCACCATCCTCAGCAAACACCTCTTGCCTGGAACCACAGTCCAGCACAACCTTATACCTCTCTAGGGTATCCATCCCAAGGATCACATCGAATCCATGCATATCAAGTGGTATAAGATCCACTTGTATGTTGTGTCTCAAAAAGGATAGGATATAAGATGGACACACCTCTCGAAGCATCGAGGAACCATCAAGAGGGGTTTCTAACAACAAGCTATCTTTCTTACAACTAACAGGTAAAAGACAGCTATCAAGCGTACTACGAGCGATAAAAGAGTGCATAGCACCCGGGTCAACCAGAACAAATATAAAGCAAGAAGAAGACAAATCAGAATGAAATAACTCCATCTGACATGCCACCACTCACGGGTTGACTATCGCCTCCGGCTGAATCATAGCATAGAATGGAGTCGTTTCTTGTTGTCCACGTCCTCTGCTTTCTTGAGCAGACGATCCTGCTTGCGACGCTTGGCCACGTACTCGCCCTCTGGTGCCACTAAACTACTGTCTATCTAGCCCCTATTGATTCTGTCTTGGCTGCTGTGTCACTTCGACATCTCTCCTTGGGCAATTTGACTTCAAATGCCCTGTCTATCCACAGAGATAGCAAGACATGTCCTCTAGCTGCGGCCTAGATGGCCTTGTCAATGCTACTGAGGCTGTGTTGTAAGCTCACGATGGTGAATAACCACGCCCTCTTCCTTTACTCAGAGACCATTGTGACAGTGCACTAGAACCTTGCCCTATAGAAGGTGTAGAAAACCTTGGCTTCTTGTGGTTGTCAAACCTCTTTCTCTAGAACTGAGCAAGCCTTTTCTTGGACATAGTTTCTCTCTTCTCCTTGACTGACTATTCAATCCTTCAGACAGACTCCACAAACGTGGCAAACTGCTCCCAGTTTTCTAAAGCAGCAGCAGGTGTCGTTAGCTCAACACTCAAACCTTTCTCAAACTGCCTGATTCTCTCATCATCTGTCGTCGCCATGTGAGGACAAAACCTCAATAGGTCCATAAACTTGGCTTCATACTCGGTGATGCCCATCGATCCTTGGCGCAGACGCTCAAACTAGTTGATCTTCTCATCCAGATACGTCTTCGGGAAGTATCGACCCACAAACTCCCACTGGAAGACATCCTAACAGATCATCTCATCGGGTCTCTTCTTCTCCTCTATGGCCCACCAATGGCCAGCACTACCCTTCAGAAGATAGACAGCGTGCTTGACTTTGTCTGCTTCAGAGATGTCGAGAATCCGGAAGGCCTTCTCAAGGCCTGTCATCCACATATCTGCATCCGCTGGATCAACCGTTCCAGCATAATCCAAAGCTCTGACTCAGCAAAGTCACTCAAAGGTCTTCCCAATACCCGAAGATTCACCATGGAGAGCCTGTATCTTGGCGGAGGCACTAGAAATCTATCCACCATGTGATTCATCGTTGCCATTACCTGTCCCATAAGGTGTTGGTAGACACGATTCTCAAGAATGGTTGGGTCGATTTGGGGGACCTCAGGCACCTAATCTTCATGTGCCAGCACACTTGCTCCATCAACTAATGCAACGACACTGCTCTCGACAACATGTTCTTCGTGATTTCCAGACATCTTTAAGCTTTATCTTCTTCTGGGGGCAGAACGTTATTATGAGAAAATCTGGGAAAATCACAAGAACAGACACAAAACCTAGTCCTAGATCCCTGTAGACTCAATGAACCTAGAGCTCTGATACCAAAACTTATTGTGACATCCCGCAATCACACAGACAACGAAATTCCATGTAAAAATGTGCAAAAATGTCATAAACATCATATTATCCAAAACACAGGTTAATTAAAACCGATTGCGGAAAGTAGATAAGAAAAGAACTATTACATCCAGATCCTTATCCTATAAGGAAACATGTTATATAAACATACATAAACCTTGATATGTGTCCATAGTTCATAGGATCCAGCTGTCACATAGGAACAAAGAGTTCACCACCTGTTTATATACATAACATGCCATACTAGGCCAACAGTAGGATAAACAAGCTACATCAGCTATACATCGTGAAACGTTGTCAAAACACCTCCAAGGACCTAAGAGTACAGAGATGACTCTAGGACTCTACTACACAACAACCAAAACAACATCATATCCATCTCTTACCTCCTACTATTCTTCTTTCTACTCAGTCGCAACCTCACGACAACCACCACATCTAGAACGATCACCTAAAAAGGTTTAAAACCCACGGGGTGAGTCACATAGTCCCAGCGAGAAACATAACTCCCCACTAAAACTATAAAACTTCAGAGGAGCTAGAACAGATAAAGAAGATAACTGATATAAGCAGCTCATATATATACGACATACTTAACAGAACTAACTTTATTAATAGCTTACCAAGATATCCAGGAGGCATATAACCAGATATTTCTTTATGGAACATGATTGACAAGATAAGCTTTATAAGAACTTATCACAAGATATGAGGAATGTACAAATAACTGCAAGATATAACTAGGGCAACTATACAAGCAAGGCCTCAACCAATGTTCCATGTTTTTTCCTTAAGCAATACATACTATACAACTAGATTACAATTTATTATGCCCTGAGGAAGTGAGCCGTACCGCTCAAATCCAACCTTCAACTGTGAAGCCCAAAACTGGTGCCATACAAGGTCAATGGGAGAGTCAGACTCCATGACCTCACCTCCTCGTGGTCATTGCATGATATCCAAAGCAGGACCATAGTCTCTTGCTTAAGTGGCCTCAACCATAGGGTCAGCTCCGTAGGCTACCCTTTTCTCTATCCCGCCTTGGTATAAGTCTCAGCGCTAGCATACCTTGAGCCACATGCCTATTCACCATGCCCTACAATACTAAGCCATGGGCTTGTTCACCATGCTCTATAACACTAAGCCATGGGTATGTTCACCATGCTCTATACACATCCGCAGTTGCACTCTAATCCTCCTATTTTCAGCTAGGAGAAACCCCGCATATTCAACAATATGTGCTCCAGGTAATCCCGCAGGATAAACCTGTTTCACCATCACCAGCTACTGACGATGATGGATCTATGGCCAGGGAAAATTACATGAAATGTTCCTCTGTAATTAATTAGTGTATTTTAAGTGGATTGCAAGATTCAACCAAGTTATGTAACATGTAAACTATAACACAAGTAAGCAACATAGATCTCTTTATCATGTGTCAAACTATCACTGCTAATCTCAAAGCCATCAAAATCATCATGATCCATCACAAGGATCCAACATTACTCGTTACTACTTGGACTCTTGCCAATCATCTAGATCCATCTCAAGGATCAACATCACAGGGACTCAATCCCATCATCAAGGCACACATTGCCATCCCATGGGTAACACCCATCATATATCACTGGGTTCATCATAACTCTTGATGTTCAACATCATATTGTTGACATGCCATCACTATGGCTATTACCTGATTTCATATCCATACACATGGAACCTGCATGGTTAGCATAATCATAGAGAAACAACGGTACTTGTACATGGAACATTTATAACCCTTTACTTTATTATGAGAGTCAACCATGCAACATAGATGACTATATCAAAGTACAACATTTCTATATATATGTCCAACGTAACAACCTCATATACCAAAGCATAACAAGCATTAGGGTTACCAACTGAAAACATGGTACAACCCTCACTATAGGTGTATCGGGTAAGGAACAACCCTCAATAAAAGCATCTCGAGTAAGGGATAGCCCTCACCAAAGGTACATCAGTTACAACCAACCTATCCAAATGTTTCGGTCAGCACTATCAGCCAACACCCAACCTGGGCAACCCCTATACCGAGCAACACCGAGCAACTGGGAATGGGCAGCTCTCAACCTATGACGCCTAGGCATGCAATGTTGGTATGTATGCCCTGAGAGCCAATCATGGGATGATTGATGGGATACATTAAGATTGATTTGATAAACATCAAAGGCAAGCTTCCAATTCTTTCTGGTTCAGTCATATGAGATGGTGATAGAACAGATTGAATGTCTAGAGAATGACAGTACTCAATGACGTATGCTTTTAGGTTGAGGACCTGAACGATGAGATCATACAGATGCTAAGAGTTTGTACATTCTTGTTTTGTCCCTAGTCGGATGTCATTGTGGAAGGTAGATAGACATAAATGACACACAAGACTAGATTGTGGTGTTGGTTGATGACATAATCTCATTAGTCATGATATAGAGATATCAAACCAAACACATAGGTACTTGTTAGAGAACAAGTGTACCAGACAGACCCACCGTGAGTTTGACACATGGAACCATGACATGGTAGTCAAAGTCAGTACTCACAGTGATGGTGGTGAGTGTGATTCTTTGACCTGAAATCACTACACTCAACACATGTCGTTGGGCACACTTTGACATCATCAAACGCAGTCCTGAAACATGGGTTGTTATAAAGGTGATGATTGGGTGGCTTTGACACATGGGGCTTTTGAGGGGTGAGTGATAGATATGGGATTTGTCCCTCCTGAGGGAGTTTGATATCCAAGGCCACTTGGTGAGTAGGATTGAGATAGGCGTGCGCATAAATGTGTGAATCAGTATGTGATATTGATGTCATACATATCTCATTCAATCTACTCTGAGATCAAGAAAGTGAATGAACGTTGACAGGATGACTGTTCCATGCCTCAAGTTCATTCGGGATATCAGTGACAAAGGAATTATACATTAACTGTAACACCATTCACGGATTGTAGGATTGAAAGTTGTTCTCCAACTTTCTACTTTCACTTGGGTAGCACTGATGTGTGACTAGGCACCGCTCTTTGCTTGTGAAGTCATAAGTGTTATGGACTTTCACTGCCAACGTGAAATGGACCTGTAGGGTCACACACATAGGATTTAACCTGGAAGAGGAGTTTTTGTCCACAAACAATGTTTAGATTGATTACTAAAGGAGTTTAGTAGTTCAATTAAACACTCAATCAATTGATAGCTCAGTATCATGATGTTCAAGGTGTTTGACTGGTTGATTAGAATATCAGATTGATTGAAATCACAATTGACTGATTCTGCACAATCTGCACTCCCAACCGATCGGCTCAGCTTGGTGAACCGATCGGCTCATGGACAGGGTGAACGATTGTTTCAAGTGTTGAAATGATCGGTTCAACTGTTGCAACCGAGCAAGTTGGGAAAGTCGGATTGGTGAGAATTTTCCTTTCATTTCACTTGCCCAATTTGATAAGGAAAGGAATTGGTATTCGATACCAATTAGAAACAAAAGTTGGAAAGTCAACCAGGAACTGATCAGGACCACGAACTGACCGATTCAGAAAGTGAACCAACCGGCTCATGGGTCCCAACCGATCGGTTGAGTGTCAACCGACCGGCTCAGATTCCCAACCGACCGTTTCATAAATGAAACGATCGGTTCAGGTTGCGAGTTGGTTGTTTTTGTGGAAAATCTCGAACCCTTCTACTCCTGCTTTAGTCCCATATTGCCCGGGATAGAGAACCCTGTCCCATGACCCTCCTATATATAGGGGTATTGGGGGCTTCTCAAAGAGTAACTCTGTGCAACCAGTTGCTCTGGAAAGTTGTCGTTCTCTCTAGTTTTAGTAACCGAGAGAGAGCCCAAGCAAGTGCTACCCGCAAAGGGAGGCGCAACAAGGGAAAGACAACTGCGGTTGCAACTGGAGGCAGGAGAGTGTGTTGGCGACTAGTACGTCAATAGGAGGGTGTGACTCCTTCCAACTCCTTGTAGGACAAGGAGTGTGGAGTTCCAGGTGGTCCGTGTGGACTACTTCAGAGGCGAGAGGTTACTGCCGCTTAGGAGGACAAATGTCAATCCCGACAGTCCCGGTGAGAGGAGGAGTTTTCAGTCCTGGTGCGACCAGGAGCTGCACAGACACCATCTAAGACCGGAGGTGAAGACTGTGCAAGGCGCAAGGTATTGTCGCCAAGCAAACCTCGGGACAAGGTATGATTCCACAAACCATCCTTTCCTATTATATAGACGTTGACGCGTTTCCTTGTTCTGGGTTTGGGGAGGAAAATTTTTTGTTTCCGCTGCCTTCTCTGCCTCCCCTAAAACCCAACAGTGGTATCAGAGCCACGTCAACTGCTCTATATTTTAGGAATATCGATATGATCAATTTTCGTTTGTCGCCTTTATTTATTGCATACGATGCGAATAAAATTGGCTTTATGCATGCCCAATCCTAAATCCACAAATCCCAATTAAATATATGATATTTATTATTAATGCACTCGATACGCGTCGCCCTTAAATGAGTTTTGTGGTGGATGTATAGCGTGGTTATGTCCAATAAACCCTATCTGTGTATGGTTGTATGTGATTGCTTGCATCTCGATCTGCGGACCGATCTTCCTTCTCCTATTCCTGATGTAACTCGAAATAATTCGAGATTCTTTCCTACCTTTGCTCCCCCCGAATGTAACTCGGGGTTTCTCCTTTTATAATGTAAAATAGGATAGATTTTATTTCCTGTTATGTCAAAGACCGGCGGACATCCTGACGACAGCTGATACGATCGGTTCAAGGCATGAACCGATCAGTTGACGTTCCAGACGATCGTTTCAAGGAGTGAGCCGATCGGTTGATGAGTGGTTCGAGGAGTGAGATGAGCGGGTGGCAGCCATGAAGAGATGCATAACGACCAGGTGAACCAATCGATTGGAGGAGCCAACCGATTAGCTGGTGGCACCCATACGACTGGGCCAGGACGAGCAAGTCATTCATGTGATGAGTTGATCTACTCGAAAGGCAAAGCACAGAGTTCATCTTGTACAGGTTGCATGTGATGTAGATCTAGATGACCGTGATTCCTCTTGGCTCGAGGAATCACATTAGGATGGCCATAATCATCGCTTTTATCATTTTGCATGTTTTCTCTGGGATATAGCATGTATATGATATGTACTATGTATTGTGGTGATTGGATATGTATATGTATATAAAACCAAATCCCTCATTAAATATTAAGTTTTAGATGCCTTCCAAATGCGACACACGTGAAAAGATTGATCGACCAAGTGTGGGCACGCCCTAGCGTGGTGCACCGTCTATCTCGTGGAAGCGTGAAGGATGAATGTGTGGGTCTGCCCTAGCAGGGTGCATATTCATCGTGTTTGCTTTGGGTCGGACTTAACAAGGTGATCTAGATGGGATCTAGTACCTTGAGGCATGGAGATGATCATGGCAAGGAGTTGCATATGACATCTTATCAAGAGTTGCATATGATGCAATTGACAAAAGTTGCCTACTTGAGAGATCTAAGTTGTGGGTGACAGCCCTAGCTGGTCCATGACTTAGAGGATTTCAGGATCTTGCCCACTAGAAGGTTGTACACTGCAATCTTCTGAATTGATGGTGAGGGCTATCAATTTGAACTAAAATAGTGGGAGCGATAATTAATTAAAGGCCTAATTATATCGTCAATCTTTCAAATCAATCAAATAAGTCAAAAAAAGGAGTTTTGGACTAAATTTGCATATATTTCCTTTTGTTAAAATAAATGGTTAATCAACAAATCACTTTATTTGCGATCGGTCTTTGAGACCAACAAATTAAATGGGAATTTTTCCACGACTGTTTAGAATGATGAGAAGTGTTCTCAATTAAAGAGCAAAAGCTCTAAGTCCTAGTTATACCAAGACCAGATGAACTCAATCCCACCACATCAATGGCTGAAAGTATGCTTATGAAAGCATACCGAGGAAGACATTGATGAGGAGTGCTTGATGTTATGTTCTCTGATCTATGAGTTGCAGAGACAACATGAGACATATGATGTCTCCAAGACACTGTCCTAGCATGTCATGACAGAAGGACATCCAGTAAGGTATTCACACACTCAATGTGATTGGGTATGTGGAAAACCTGACTAAGAAGGATTCCCTCTGAGCCAAGAGTTGGCTATTGGTATGATACTGCAAATGTTGCGAGAATCATACAATTCATGATGAACAACTTTGACAAGCGTTGACAGAGTTGTTGGACATGTTGAGGATAGTAGAGGCAAATATGAAGAAAGACTAACCCTAATCTTTGATGAGATCAATGAAAGGTAAGTCTTAAGGGCAAGGGCAAGGACAAAGCAAAGAAGTGTTCTGATGCTAGCCAGTAGCCCAAGCCATCTTCAACCTCAAGGCACATGCGGAAAGGGTGTATGAGGGAATTTCCCTCTATATCTAGAAGAACAAAAGAAGATGAAGGAGGGGATGGAGATCTCCACCTAAGGTATCATGAAATGAACCGCTTCTTTATCTAAGGTATATGATACCAAGATATGGATCTATCATATATGATATGCAAGATCCGCAAAGAAGTGATGGCCTTTGTGAAAGGACCAAGAAAGAAGTACCCATCATTGGAGCAAGTGTTGCTGCCATAGATAGGAGTATCTTTCAGTTTATTTCAGCCTAAAGGGCACGAAATAGAGTTGAGAACTGCTATTTCATATATTGCCAATAGATAGAAACACTTTATTTTTGCATATTGTATGACAATGATGGAAATTAATAAAGTTGATGTTTCAATCTTAAAGATATGATCTTTGTGGCAATGCCTTATTTATCTTGTGATACATGGTATGCATAGGATAAAATGATACCTAAAAGTTATAGATAACTCAAACAATCTAATTAGCATCAATCATGAGAAATTCATTTCTAGTTTCCATGTGATGGATAAATCTAGACTCTTTTGGTTATAGAACCAGTAAGAGACATGAATATCTTGGACATGATTAATCAATCTTCACTAATGGTAGTGGGAGAATGATTATACTATTAGGTATGATACATGTGATATATTTACATACCTATTGGAACAAACGCTAATACTTCAAAATGGTGTTTAGAGAAATACCAATATGAATATCTTGAAGTGTTCAAGATTATCATAGATGAAGTGCAAATTTGGTAAAGTGTTAATTCTTGATGAGATCAATGAATGAAATACTTAGACCAAAATGTTTGAGATCCTTTTTGAGTGATTATGATAGTGTATCATAGTGAACTCATGATTAAGGCATGGTGATGTCTAAATCAAGAAGGATACTCTAAGGAGTTAGAGAATGATTATCAAATAACTGAATTCTTCTTAATAAAAGAATACCCCACACTAATAAAAGAAATTGAGAATCACAAGGGTTGTGAGTTCTTATATCCTTAACATATACACCTCAATTATCTATGTGATGAGTTGTTCATGTGATGAGTCAACTATCTAGATGAATATGAGGAACCAAATTTTGAGTTATGGTTTATGACCATTACATCCTAAATGACATCCATGTGAACCATAAGGTATGACCTTGATGGTAGCACCCATTGGATGGAATCCATAAGTGCAAATGAATCTTAAAGGTTAAGATACATGGATAACATTTTGAGAAGGATGATGCTTGTTGATTGCAACTTAATGACTAAGGAATTTGGCATATGGATACTAAAACCACATTCCTTTGAGGAATAAACAAGGATGTGTACGTGACACAACCTATAAGGTTTATGAATCAACTAATGCAAATGAAGTCTATAAGTTACAATGGGCTAATCAATGTGATTGATTGAGTACAAGCAACTCAGAATTGGATCTTTACTTTGATGATATAGTCAAAGGGTTTGACTGATATGTCAAAGATAAAGAAGGGATATGTGATTTAGTGGGAGCGTGTTCACATTCCACATGTTGATGTGAAATGGAAATGTTATAGAATGGAAATCCAAAAGTGGAAATTATCTTTAAGGAAGATTTGTTTTCCTATGTGATAGGAATAGAGATCTATAGAGATAGTTCTCGAAAACCTCTTGACCTAAAATAAGAGAAAACATACATTGGCAATCTATACTGAAGGGTTCAGTATGCACAGATTCAGTGGGAGAAAACTTGTCCATGTTACATGGAGTTAGTATCCCAAGGCCAAGTGTCCAATTCTTATGAAGAATGGGAACACTAAGAATAGATATGGATCTATCATGTATGTAATCATCCCATTATCTTGCATGTATGGACATGGCAAGAACAAAATGCATTCATCATCTTGTATGTAGGACATGACAATATGATGTGTTCATCCTGATAACTCGTATGTGGGACATGACAAGTGGATGTCTGTCTACTTCCAGTAAGGGTTACTGGAAACCATGAGAACTTGATAAGTACTTGTGAAGTACTAGTTCTATGGAGATAAGGAAGAGTTCGATGTAAAGATATACATTGATGCGAACTTCCGAAAGGACAGAAAATTAATCACAAATTATATATAAGATATAAAAGTGAAAGTTTGTTGATAATTGGAAACGTTCCAATAAAGTTGTTTAAAAGGAAATGTCGAGTATCTGTGTGTTAGAGAACAACAGTGGATACTATATAGATCTGGAAGTTCATGAGATGAACTTATAAATATTCTACTCATTGATGACAAGTATGGAATCCTTGATCATGCAATGTGGCTAAAGGTTAGCAAAGGAATACTAGATCGCATATTACGGCAACTCCATCTCAAACGTGTGACGTATAGCGAAGAGATGTGAGACATGCAATTTATACTGACTTTGGCAAGGTGTTTCCATAACTCACTATGTTGGCACAAGAGCACAGTAACATGTGGGACATGTTTGAAGATCACTATGAATATGATTCAAGGGTGATTGGCTCGCAGTGCAAGTGGGAGTCTGTTGGTATGTATGCCCTGAGAGCCAATCATGGGATGATTGATGGGATACATTAAGATTGATTTGATAAACATCAAAGGCAACCTTCCAATTCTTTCTGGTTCAGTCATATGAGATAGTGATAGAACAGATTGAATGTCTAGAGAATGATAGTACTCAATGATGTATGCTTTCAGGTTGAGGACCTGAACGATGAGATCATACGGATGCTAAGAGTTTGTACATTCTTGTTTTGTCCCTAGTCGGATGTCATTGTGGAAGGTAGATAGACATCAATGACACACAAGACTAGATTGTGGTGTTGGTTGATGACAGAATCTCATTAGTCATGATATAGAGATATCAAACCAAACACATAGGTACTTGTTAGAGAACAAGTGTACCGGACAGACCCACCGTGAGTTTGACACATGGAACCATGACATGGTAGTCACAGTCAGTACTCACAGTGATGGTGGTGAGTGTGATTCTTTGACCTGAAATCACTACACTCAACACATGTCATTGGGCACACTTTGACATCATCAAACGCAGTCCTGAAACATGGGTTGTGATAAAGGTGATGATTGGTGGCTTTGACACATGGGGCTTTTGAGGGGTGAGTGATAGATATGGAATTTGTCCCTCCTGAGGGAGTTTGATATCCAAGGCCACTTGGTGAGTAGGATTGAGATAGGCGTGCGCACGCATGTGTGAATCAGTATGTGATATTGATGTCATACATATCTCGTTCAATCTACTCTGAGATCAAGAAAGTGAATGAACGTTGACAGGATGACTGTTCCATGCCTCGAGTTCATTCGGGATATCAGTGACAAAGAAATTATACATTCACTGTAACACCATTCACGGATTGTAGGATTGAAAGTTGTTCTCCAACTTTCTACTTTCACTTGGGTAGCACTGATGTGTGACTAGGCACTGCTCTTTGCTTGTGAAGTCATAAGTGTTATGGACTTTCACTGCCAACGTGAAATGGACCTGTAGGGTCACACACATAGGATTTAACCTGGAAGAGGAGTTTTTGTCCACAAACAATGTTTAGATTGATTACTAAAGGAGTTTAGTAGTTCAATTAAACACTGAATCAATTGATAGCTCAGTATCATGATGTTCAAGGTGTTGTACTGATTGATTAGAGTATCAGATTGATTGAAATCGCAATTGATTGATTCTGCACAATCTGCACTCCCAACCGATCGGCTCATGAGATGAACCGATCGGCTCAGCTTGGTGAACCGGTCGGCTCAGATAGTGAGTCGATCGGTGATGCGATGATTTTGAGTCACATTTAGAGACCTATTTCATATGTGTTTTGTGCCTTAATTACTCATTTTCATGGATATTATTACATAATTCACTTTATTTGGTCTTTGTCATCATTTTATATCAAATCCCCTTTGTTTTACTATTTTGAGCATTATTTATCATCTTATTATAAATTGTGTGGATTTACTTGGGCCTGTTGTGAAATTTCAGGAAGAACAAGTATCTGCACCCGTCGATACCATCGACGGAAGTCGATACCATCGACCAAGCCACAGGTTGTCAGCCGAGAAAAGCAGCACAGAGTCGATACCATCGACCCAAGTCGATGCCATCGACACATGGAGAGCTACAGCGTCGCTAAACGACAACAACCGACGCTAAAGGAGTCGATACCATCGACACCCAAGTCGATGGTATCGAGATCACCACAGGCGCTCAGAATAAAAGAAAGGAAAGCTGCCGCTAATTCGCTGGGTCGATACCATCGACCCGCGTCGATGGTATCGACGCCGGCAGATATGTGTTGGATCTGTTTTGATCTCGATCGGATGGCTGTTGTTATTTGATGACCTAATTAGGGACTTATACCGAATGACGGCCGCCGAGACGCGAGGAGATCTCAATTTTTGGATTGCACGAGTGCCGAGGAGGAGAGAAAGGAGAACGGAGGCCGAGAAGCTCATCCCGGGTGATTCGGACGCTGCCGAAGACGATTTCCACCACCGACAGGCGGGGAAAGCTCGTGTTCTACGCCAAGGATCCACCGGTTCTTCTCCGTTCAGGGGTTTTCCCATTTATTTCCCGTTTTTCTTATGAATTCCCCAATTTCTACCATGTACTTGTGTGAGATGAACATGAGAGGCTAAAACCCTCAATCTTTAGGACCGGGAGTAGCCCGGGGATACATTGTATGATGATTTTATATTGATAATTCATATTTTTCTCTCATATCCGTGGTATAAATTCATTTTCTCTATTGCTATTGTTATGTTTGATCACCATAATAATAACTTAATGCCCTTAATCACTTCGACAGAAGGATTAACGGTTGAAAAGACACGAATTCTACATTAATTAATAAAACCCTTGACAAAGGAGTTGTAAAATTAATGGTGGGAACTGAGGGACCGATCTTAATGCGCTTAGTTTAGGGGAATGATTACTATGACGATGGAATCAACCTAAATCTAAGTAGTGGATTACACCACGACAGTGGATAATTCTCATTTCAGGCCACTACCCGGATAGAGAGAGAAGTGTGAGGAATTATATGAAATCTAATACAATGTTGACCCGCGGTGAAACCGCCATCCTAAAGATATCCCTTTTAATTGATTAAATTAACCTTTAATCGATTGTTTTCTTTGTTTGATTTTTATTTTCTTTTAATTTGAACAACAAAACCCTACTTTGTTAATCGGTCTAGCTGATTGCGATTAGTTAGTAGAAGTCTCCAATAATTCACGTATCCCTGAGTTCGACTCGGGCCTCACAAGGCCTATATTACTCGACGCGTATACTTGCGTTTAAGCGCGTAGTAAAATACACGTCAAGTTTTTGGCGCCGTTGCCGGGGATACGGCGAATTATTGGCACTTTGAGTGCTAAGAGCGGCCATTCTAGGCCACATTTTTTTTTATTTTAGAACAATTTCAAAAATTCCTTTATTTCTCTATAATAGTGTTGACTCGTTCAAGGCATTGTACTGAACCACTACTTCCAAATTTCAGGTACTTTGTATGGTGCACACACGTAGTCGAGACTACGTGAATCGCACACCTGAGGTTCCATCTACGGGGCCAGAGGACGAGGACTACTACGAGGAGGAACACCACAGTGATATACATTCTGAATCTGAGCAAGAACAAGAAGAAGTAATGGCTGAAGCACAGACAATATGGGAGAAGATCAAGGCGTCTTCTTCCTCGGCATCAAAGGGGCCGATAAAGAAACAGGGGCTAAACATACCTACATACAAGATCGACCCAGCACTGATTAACTTGGTCAAATCCAATGCATTTCACGGACTGAAAAATGAAGATCCAGTGGCACACATTAGTCAGTTTGTGGAGAACTGCGATATGGTGAAGATAGATCGATTTCCGCAGGATGTGCTCTATCTCAAGTTATTCCCGAGTTCCTTGGCTGGAGTGGCAAGAGAGTGGCTTCATAACCTCAACGAGGAGTTTGTTGAATCATGGGATCACATGGTGGAGGTTTTCTTCGAGAGGTTCTTTCCTCCTGAGAAGACCAATGATATGATCCGGAAGATCCACAATTTCACCCAACAGGCGGGTGAAACCTATTCTGAGACTTGGGAGCGATTTCAAGTCATGTTGAGGAGATGTCCACACCATGGACTGGACAAGGAAACCCAAGTGAAGATCTTCTACTTTGCTCTCTCCGAGCATGATAGAAGCAATTTGGACTTGGCCGGTTCTGGATTTTTCTTAAATAACACTGATACAAGATGCTGGGAAATACTGAAGAACATGGCTAGGAAACAGTCATGGGGCGACAGAGGTGCAGTGGAACATGTCAAGGCTGCCGGTGAATCCAGAACAGTTAGGGAGATGAATGACAAGCTAGATCTTCTAGCCAAGAAGCTACTAGCTAAGGAAGATACATCTGAGGATGAGGAAGCCCAAGTGAAGTTCATGCAACAACAGGGCTATAGAAACAATGACTATGCATGGAGGAAGGATAAAAAGTTTTCATGGAAGGATCCGAATAATTTTCTGCAGGATCTGGATGCCAAACCACAGCAAAGAACCGAGGATAAGAACACTGAATTACTAACTCAAATGGTCCAGCAAAACCAAGAGATGATGGCCATGTTTGGAAAACAATTGCAATCTCAAGGTGATATTCTAACCAAGTTTGGGCAGACGCTGCAAAGCCATGGAGCGCAAATGTGGGCATTAGAGACCACCGTGGCACAGATTTCAAACGAAGTGGCGGCCATCAAGCACGCCAATCAACAGAAACCAGCGGAGAATGCGCATGTGCCACAAGCACATCATCAGGTTAAGTACATGTCGGTGATAAGAAATGAGGAATTTCAGGTGCAAGAAGCTGTAGAAGAAAGAAAAATGACGTTCAATGTGAATGCAACACCGGCGATACCGTATCCACGCACTTACTATAGATTTCCGGGCGGAAACCATTTCTTCAGAAAATCAGAGAGAGTTGTGAGTATGGTCTCTCCATCTAGGCAAGAGGAGCAGGTGCAGGTTGTTTGTGCACATGTGGAGACATCTGAGGCGAGAGAGGAACCACAACAAGCTGCCACTATTGATGATGTCTCGCCAAAGCCCACGTCCGAGGGAATAATTGAAGCAAGCTTAGGGGAGGTAGCCCCGAAAAGCTCTTATGTGCTACCTCATAGACGTGTTGAGGCAGCAGATGTTTCAAATGTGGTTAATCCGAAGTCAAAGAAAGAGCATCGTCACTTTAAGAAATTCTTGGAGATATTCCGGAAACTCCACATCAATATTCCATTGGTGGAGATGATTGAGAAAGTGCCCGCTTATGGGAGGTTCATTAAGGAGATCATCAATAAGAAGAGGCGGATAAAAGAAGATGAAATTTATTGGATGAATGAGACGGTGAGCTCGATGATTCATGGGAATTCACCAAAGAAGAGAAAGGACCCAGGAGGTTTTTACATACCGTGCTCAATAGGTGGTCAACATTTCCCTAAAGCGCAATGTGATTCTGGCGCTAGCATAAATCTCATGCCTTTGGCGACATTTCAAAAGTTGGGGTTAAAAGAGATAAAGAAGTTGGCTGCAACAATTGAATTGGCGGATGGGTCTACAGTGAGACCCTATGGAGTATGTGAAGATGTTCTAGTCAAGGTGGACAGATTCATATTTCCGGTGGATTTTGTTTTCATGGATATGCCACCACTCCAGAGCTGTGAAATTCTCCTAGGAAGACCGTTTCAAGCAACGGCAGATGTTGTTACTGCTTTAGGGAGAGGTACTCTATCTTTGGGCATTGGAGGAGATCGTGTTGAATTCGAATTATCGCATGATCCTCTAAGTGCGGTCCCCAAGGTGAAAAGATGATGACTGTCATACGTCTAGCCTAAGACGTTAAAGAAGGGCGCTTGTTGGGAGGCAACCCAACCATTGGTACATTAGGATAGTTGAGTTATAATCGTAGATTGCTTTTATTTCGTGTGAATTTTAGTGTAAAGAAGATACCTTGATCCATTTGTTCAATGTGCAGGCACAGGCAGGGTCGATACCATCGACACACTGGTCGATGGTATCGACATGGGTTCAGGTTGACAGCTGCAAAAAAAATCGCACTGAGTCGATACTATCGACGGTCCCGTCGATGGTATCGACATGGTCACAGAAAGGGCGCAATAAAAGTGTCGATGGTATCGACACCCCAGTCGATACCATCGAGATCTCTGGAGATTTTCAGGAGAAATCGACTCAGTGAAGTCGATACCATCGACGGGTCCCTCGATGGTATCGACATTTTCAAATGAAAAAGGCGGCGGCCGGACTCGCGAGGCAGTTGCCCTAATCAGCGAGTCGATACCATCGACTTCCGTCGATGGTATCGATGGGCACACAGCAGTGTTGGGACCAGTTATTCAAGACAGGGTTATTGGTCAAATGAAGTCACATCTTCAACGATTTCTTCCTCCACTTGCGCCAAGTGTCATCCAGAGCAAATCAGGATCCTACGGCACCACAATACCCACCACCGCCTCCGCAAGATTGATCAGGGTATCACTGTTCCACCCTTAAGTTGGTTTTTGACTATGAGGCCATAGTCGGATTCAAGCTTAGGGGGGTGGCTGGAACAGCTCTATCTTTTATCTTTTCTTTAGTTGTTTTTAGTTTCTGCTTTGTTATTTGTTTTTGCAATTTTAGTTTGTTTAGGATCCACATCTATCTAGTGTAATCGTGGATGTCTTAAAAATTGTCATCTCGCTGTTTTCATGAGAAATTTAAGGGAATTTAAAAATTTCTGTGTCTTTTGGATAGCTTAACTTGGTTGTCCTTGGGGAACTTGTCTTATGAAAATGATTGATTATGTCAACTTTGAAGCAATATGTCACACCCACATCCCCATTGACTCATGAAAAGTGGATAGTAATGGTTGTTTGAGCCTAACCTAATCAAATGGTAATGAGACCTTAATCAGATGTAAGAGAAAGAAACCTTTAAACTACTACACATGTCAGTAAGGAGGGACGCATAATTTTCTTCTAAGGTTCAGTCACTTAATCTTGTGATCATTCCACGCCATTTTCTATAATCCACCCAAGAATTGGAAGTAAAGTGCAGTTTCAATTTCTTTTGTGTGCATAGCATGTAGATAGGATTTGCATTGTTATTTTCATATTTTTGCATAAAACGAGAAAAAAAATGTATAGTGATTCATGCACATTACCTTTAGGTGCATGTCATGTAGTTGCACTCATAACTTTCATGATTTTCATGCATAAGTACACCATGTACCTCAGTTTGTCTTGAAAAGTGATCTAAATTGTCCCATACCCTCGAAATAGTACAAAGATTTCCAATCATAAAGAAAAATAGCCTAACACATGTATCTCTAAGCAATTATGGATATGTGGGCTAAGAGGAAAAGGAAAAAAAAATTTTGAAAAAAAAAAGAAGAGAATTTAGAAGGAAATGGAATAAGAGGGAGAAAGGAATGATATCACTTGTATAACAGGGGATCTGAGTACATGATGTGGCTTAATTAGATTTCTATCTCTTTTTGAGGTGGAAGGTTAGTGCATGCATCATTCCACCCACTTTTAGGCATTAGGGCATTCTTAATGTGCATTTGCATCATTTAGGGCATTTTGTTATATGCATTTTGAAACTGTGTAATACTTCCAAATTCTCCCATGAACCACCCATTCCATCCACCCGTTGCTCGAATTGGTAGGTCACCATGATTTTCTCCTCACTCATGATTATAAGGAGGACTGCTTCCATGTAGATGGTAGTTAGGGCGAGCAACGTAGTTTAGGCGATCACAAGATGCACCATGGCTGAATCGGCGAACTTTATTATGTTAACTGCCTTATGTGATAGTGTTCATCGGTTTGAAGGATAATTTCTTTTATTGATGATTATTGTCGCCTGTAGGGTAATTACTGTTCTGTGATTAGGAAAGGCCGGTTTGAGAACGTTCAGTGGGAGTCATGTGGGATGTGGGGTGATGTGTTGATTGTTAGTTGACATCTGCAATTCTATTCTAAGGATTAGTTGCTCGAGGGCGAGCAATGTTTAAGCTTAGGGGAGTTTGATGCGATGATTTTGAGTCGCATTTAGAGACCTATTTCATATGTGTTTTGTGCCTTAATTACTCATTTTCATGGATATTATTACATAATTCACTTTATTTGGTCTTTGCCATCATTTTATATCAAATCCCCTTTGTTTTACTATTTTGAGCATTATTTATCATCTTATTATAAATTGTGTGGATTTACTTGGGCCTGTTGTGAAATTTCAGGAAGAACAAGTATCTGCATCCTTCGATACCATCGACGGAAGTCGATACCATCGACCAAGCCACAGGTTGTCAGCCGAGAAAAGCAGCACAGAGTCGATACCATCGACCCAAGTCGATGCCATCGACACATGGAGAGCTACAGCGTCACTAAACGACAACAACCGACGCTAAAGGAGTCGATACCATCGACACCCAAGTCGATGGTATCGAGATCACCACAGGCGCTCAGAATAAAAGAAAGGAAAGCTGCCGCTAATTCGCTGGGTCGATACCATCGACCCGCGTCGATGGTATCGACGCCGGCAGATATGCGTTGGATCTATTTTGATCTCGATCGGATGGCTGTTGTTATTTGACGACCTAATTAGGGACTTATACCGAATGACGGCCGCCGAGACGCGAGGAGATCTCAATTTTTGGATTGCGCGAGTGCCGAGGAGGAGAGAAAGGAGAACGGAGGCCGAGAAGCTCATCCCGGGTGATTCGGACACTGCTGAAGACGATTTCCACCACCGACAGGCGGGGAAAGCTCGTGTTCTACGCCAAGGATCCACCGGTTCTTCTCCGTTCAGGGGTTTTCCCATTTATTTCCCGTTTTTCTTATGAATTCCCCAATTTCTACCATGTACTTGTGTGAGATGAACATGAGAGGCTAAAACCCTCAATCTTTAGGACCGGGAGTAGCCCGGGGATACATTGTATGATGATTTTATATTGATAATTCATATTTTTCTCTCATATCCGTGGTATAAATTCGTTTTCTCTATTGCTATTGTTATGTTTGATCACCATAATAATAACTTAATGCCCTTAATCACTTCGACAGAAGGATTAACGGTTGAAAAGAGACGAATTCTACATTAATTAATAAAACCCTTGACAAAGGAGTTGTAAAATTAATGGTGGGAACTGAGGGACCGATCTTAATGCGCTTAGTTTAGGGGAATGATTACTATGACGATGGAATCAACATAAATCTAAGTAGTGGATTACACCACGACAGTGGATAATTCTCATTTCAGGCCACTACCCGGATAGAGAGAGAAGTGTGAGGAATTATATGAAATCTAATACAATGTTGACCCGCGGTGAAACCGCCATCCTAAAGATATCCCTTTTAATTGATTAAATTAACCTTTAATCGATTGTTTTCTTTGTTTGATTTTTATTTTCTTTTAATTTGAACAACAAAACCCTACTTTGTTAATCGGTCTAGCTGATTGCGATTAGTTAGTAGAAGTCTCCAATAATTCACGTATCCCTGAGTTCGACTCGGGCCTCACAAGGCCTATATTACTCGAAGCGTATACTTGCGTTTAAGCGCGTAGTAAAATACACGTCAATCGGCTCATGGATAGGGTGAACGATTGCTTCAAGTGTTGAAATGATTGGTTCAACTGTTGCAACTGAGCAAGTTGGGAAAGTCGGATTGGTGATAATTTTCCTTTCATTTCATTTGCCCTATTTGATTGGGAAAGGAATTGGTATTTGATACCAATTAGAAACAAAAGTTGGAAAGTCAATCGGGAACTGATCAGGACCACGAACCGACCGGTTCAGAAAGTGAACCGACCGGCTCAGAAAGTGAACCGACCGGCTCAGAAAGTGAACCGACCGGCTCAGAAAGTGAACCGACCGGCTCAGAAAGTGAACCGACCGGCTCATGGGTCCCAACCGATCGGTTGAGTGTCAACCGACCGGCTCAGATCCCCAACCGAACGTTTCAGAAATGAAACGATCGGTTCAGGTTGCGAGTTGGTTGTTTTTGTGGAAAATCTCGAACCCTTCTACTCCTTCTTTAGTCCCATATTGCCCGGGATAGAGAACCCTGTCCCATGACCCTCCTATATATAGGGGTATTGGGGGCTTCTCAAAGAGCAACTCAGTGCAACCATTTGCTCTGGAAAGTTGTCGTTCTCTCTGGTTTTGGTAACCGAGGGAGAGCCCGAGCAAGTGCTACCCGCAAAGGGAGGCGCAACAAGGAAAATACAACTGCAGTTGCAACTGGAGGTAGGAGAGTGTGTTGGTGACTAGTACATCAACAGGAGGGTGTGACTCCTTCCAACTCCTTGTAGGACAAGGAGTGTGGAGTTCTAGGTGGTCCGTGTGGACTACTTCAGAGGCGGGAGGTTACTGCCGCTTAGGAGGACAACTGTCAATCCCGACAGTCCCAGTGAGAGGAGGAGTCGTCAGTCCCGGTGCGACCAGGAGCTACACAGACACCGTCCAAGACCAGAGGTGAAGACCGTGCAAGGCGCGAGGTATTGTTGCCGAGCAAGCCTCGGGACAAGGTATGATTCCACAAACCATCCTTTCCTATTATATAGACGTTGACGCGTTTCCTTGTTCTGGGTTTGGGGAGGAAAATTTTTTGTTTCCGCTGCCTTCTCTGCCTCCCCTAAAACCCAACATGCAATGCCCCATGACGGGCAATGTGTTGCAACAGACTGCCAAGTAGCATCATAACAACAACCTATGTCATCCGAACAGCACACCCTTGTTGCCCATGAAGAAATGTGTTGGGCAACACACCATAACGCTCAAGGGGATCACTTAACAAGGAGTAAAATGGCCAAGGGATAAAACCCCATCCACACTGTCATCACAACATAAGCATATGTATCGGGCAAGGCATCATCGAGCAAGGTGTCAGCTGCACCATTCAAGAGGATGTCGTGTAAGGCATCGATTATGCTATGACACCCAAAACAGACCACCTTAAGCTCAAGGGACCAACACAGCAGCTAACACCCTTCCTGAGTTATCACTCATAACGGGCTACCTCTCCCAAAGACAACGACTAATGTTGTGTCACCTGACCACAAGGCATATCGGCCAGCCCATCATATTGGGCAGCAAGACATCTAGGGGGGGTAAAGACTTATAACAGTCAAAGGGGTCAACAAGACACCCATCTAGCATATCGTCCAAGATCAACCCTAGGAGAGGGATATTGAGCACCAACCTACACAAAACGATATTACCAGGTCATCTTCAGTTGTCAAGGATATCGGGTAGTAAGGGATATCAGGTAAGGGTCCAAAGGCCATGTCGGGTTGGTCGTCTTCAACCTCAAGACAGCCACCAAACCCTAAAGATCAAGAGAGTTGGCTCACCTCTCAACAACCAAGTGAGAGGGGTTTTGCACAACTTCTATCACATAATGGGCAGCAAGGTGGGTCATCACCATATCGGCCAACCCACCAAACCTCATCTAGGTCAAAACCAACCAAAGGCTCACCTCTCAAGTCCATGGCAAGAGAGGGGTGTTGCCCAAGCAACTAGAGTATAGACTCACCTCTCAACGACCAAGGAAGAGAGGGTTTTTGCTTACACCACTAGATCTCAAGCTCACCTCTCAAAACCAAAGGGAGAGAAAGGAGTTGTGCCCCAAGAACACACCACACGCACCATGGAATTGGGAACCCTAGGCCCACCTCTCAACAACTAAGAGAGAGGGGTTTTTCCCAAAGAACCCTAATCCAATGGTTCGGCCAACAAGGTCCAAGGACACATCTAAACAACATAACCATGTCATCATATCCACAACATCAAGGGTGCATACTAGGCCAAGAACATTACTAACAAGGTATGCATGGCCGATCAAGATAACATGTAAACAAGCAGTATACAAAGAAGGTAGTATAGCTAGGGTTAGGAGTTATGTAACCCGCCTCAGGCACACTCCTCAAGCTCCAAAGCTCCAAGAACCAAGCTTCAAGCTCCAAGGCACCACCTTCAGCCAACACTAGGAGAGAAGAGAACTTCATAACCACCATGTCCAAAAAGAAAGAGAGAAGAAGAAGAAGGTGCCAAGGATAGGGAGAGATACTCACCACAAGAGGAGAAGGAGCAAGGCACATCTCGGGTTTCGACCACCAGTAGAGGAAGAAGAAGACTCCACCAAGGAGATCGGCCACCAAGATCTACCAAGGGGAGATATCAACTACCAAGAAAGAAGGGAAGAAACTAAGGAGCTAAAGGGATCCCAAGCTGGCAAAGAAGGGGGTATATATGCAAGGGGGTTAAGTGGGCATCCACTAGGGAATTGCTACACATGTGCTCACCCAAACCACCACTTGTCCAAACTATGCCACCTTGATAGCACCCCAAACCACTTGCTCGTGACTTTCCACCAACTAGAAAAGCAACGACCACTTGTCCAAAGAAGGGTGACACAAACAAGGCTAGGTGGAGGGGTGTGTGTATCACCCAACATGGCAACCCGTCACACCCACCAGCACCCTCTGGCCGATATGCCTCCCTTACCCGACACACCATGCCCGACACAAGGCATCAAGCTCTCCCTTTCCCGACACACTCAAGCAAGGAGGGAGGGCTTCAAGCCCAACAACAAGCCCAAGCTTAAACAAGCTCAAATGAGGCCCAAAACAACTCAAGCAAGGTGCCCAACCCATCCTCTCAACCCTAGAGGATGCAAGGAGAGAGAAAGATATCTCTTAAGGTGACAAACTTGCACACCAACCCTAGAACTTGGGTAATTTGCAAGTTGCACCTCAACCTCTCAACAAAGCACAAACAAACCCAAATCACAACTCAGGTAATTAGATAGGCATCTAAGCACAAGGTTTAGGCAAAGCAAACAAGGTAAGCCCAAAACGAAGGTCAGGGTCCTTACATACACAATAAGGATAGAGAAAGGATACTTCATTGTAGGCTAGACACTTCAAACAAGGTAAGCATTGCATCATGTGTTCATAATCAGGGTTAGGGTTTACTTATGTGTATCCATATAGGTTTTCTAGATCAAAATTTGTCAAAACATCTTAATCACCATCTTTCGCCTATTCTTGGAACATCTTACTTTGTCATCCGCCACCACTATTAGGCCAAGCATACCAACCATACACATGTCATAAAACCTCATCTGTCAAAGAGAACTCAAGGTCGCTCACCTTATGCGACCGAAGGGTACACAAACCAACAAGGTCGAAGACAAAGACAAAGCTCTACGACCATAGAGATGATATCACATGTCTTTGATCGAAGAGAAACTTCTACCATGGTTGAAGACCATCAACCCATGTGACCAAAGAGAAGCACGACACACTTCATCGACCAAAGAAGAACCCTATGTCGAAGGGAACCAGGTCAAAGACAAATCTGGTCAAAGATCATATCAGCGACCGAAGAACATCACACCCACTCTCATTGACTGAAGATCAAGGGTAAACCAATCGAAAAAACTAATGAAAACCATCTCAACGACCATCAAACTTCATCAATCCTTCAACTACTTAGAAAATAGCATGAAGAATAGCTTAGAGGGAAAACCACTATCAAATCATGATCAAAATAGATGGATAACCAACAAGAAATTGAAATCTCAAGAGAGAGATACATCAAGGCAAACACCACATAAAACCCTTGAATTTTGATCACCAAAACATAGGGGGAAATCAAGAAATTATCATGAGGGAAGAACCATGATACAAACCATCACCCTTGCATATAAAAATCTCCATTATAACAAAGGAAAATAGATCCTTAAGTAAGATGAAAAAACAACCTAAAACATGTGCATGTGAAACCAGAACTTTCACCATCCATAGAATTTTTGGTGCAAGAATTAGGGTTAGGTAAAGGAGCAATCTCATGCAAGATCATTATAGGAACTTAAACCCTAAACAAGATATCATCAACAAAAGTATGTAATCAGGTTTTAGGAATAAGTTTTGTGTGTAAAATTAAATTGCAATAACAGTAGAGGAGAGAGTTATATAACACGCCTGCTTATGATGAAACAACCTCCAAGAAAAGAGCTCCAAAGTAGAGATAAGACCCAGCTTTGATCACCTCCACGACCAAGCTAGTCACCACCTCAAAAGAGAAGAAAACCCTAGGTTAAAGGTTAAGGAAGAGAGATCCAAAACCCTAAGTCGAGAAAGAAAGGAAGAAGGAGAAGATCTTCATCCCACTTATGTACTACAATGAAAAACCATGGATTTGACCTCTATGGAGAGAAGTTTCTCAAAAGATCACCATGGAGAACCATGGGTTTGGCTAAGAGAAGATAAAGAGGTAGGGTTTTATAAGGAAAGGAAAATAAGAGGATGTATCACTCACCAAGGATCAAGGATCACCAACAAATCAACAAGAGAAGATGCTCCAACCCAAGATCATTGCATGCAAGATGATCGGACACCAAATCTCCTAGGATGAGCTCCTCTTCACCAGCAAGCTTCAAGGACCGAAGTTGAAATATGAGAGAGGGAAAGGGAGAACCAAAGGAGCATATTCATGGGAAAAGGAGGGTACATATACTCAAGGGTAGAGAGATGTGAAAGGGATTAGGTGTCATGCACATAGGTGCCACATATCCATCAAAGATCAACTATGCATCCATTAAAACCATGCAAGGAACTAAGTTCATGAAAAACAAGAAGAACCAGTGACCTCACTTGGTCCTAGAGGACCATCGGTCAAAGGGAAACATGGCCACAAAGGCTCATGGTCGAAGAGAAACCAACAACAAACACATATGAAACCCTAGGTCATCTTCGATCCAAAAGAGACCTCCAAGCCTCTTTGATCGAAGGAACACCACCACCACCAAAACTTCTTTGAACATAAGGGTTTGGAAAAGGAAACATCAAAAGTGGTCAAAGAAAACCAAGAACTCAAATGGTCAACATATGGTCAATACCATACTAGGGCATCCAAGCAAACCCTAGAAACAACACTCAAGATGTCACCACTTCTCTCCTCAATAAATCAAGGCATAACAAGGCTCCCACCAACATCTTAATCTCTCTCATAATGCTAAAACATGTGAAAAATTGCAAGATAAACCCTCAACATGGGTAAATTGTAATTTGGTCCAAAATAAGCATACATGTAGCAACACTAGCTCAAACATCATCTAAATAGGATCAAACTGAAAACATAACCATGTCACATGTGATTTAATATCTTCACATGATTTGATTAAGGTTTAAGCATTTTATTAAGCTAGACAAGCAAGATCAATAACTAAGCTAGGTTTGGGGTCTTACAACCATAAACCCCTAACAAGGATTTCCCCCCCAAATCCTATGTGAAAAGAGATGGATACTTCCTACGCATCTCATCCTCAAGCTCCCACATGGCTTCCTCAACACAATGGTGATGCCACAAAACCTTAACCAGCACGATGTGCTTCTTCTTCACCCTTCTATCAAGGATCAACACATGACCTTCCACATAAGACACATCCTCATCTAGATCAACCTCCATATGCTCCAAAAGCAACTCTGTGTCGGGGTGACACTTCGTCAACATCGAAATATTGAACACTGAGAGCAACATGTACAACTTAGGTGGCAACTCCAACATGTAAGCTATATTCCTAACACGTGCCACCACAGGGTAAGATCCCATGAACCTAGGATCCAACCTACCCTTCCTCCCAAACCTCAACACGCCTTTCTAAGGAGACACTTTGAGATATGCCTTGTCTCCCACTTGGAACTCCAATGGCCTATGACAGTTATCAACATAAGACTTCTGCCTATCATGGGCTACCTTCAACTGTTGTTGTATCATCTTAATCTTTTATGTCATCTGTTGCACAAGCTCAGGACCCAAAAGTTGATATTCACTAGTCTCATACCAACACAATGGAGATCTGCAACATGTCCCATTCAAAGCCTCGTATGGTTCCATGTCGAACACTCCTCTGATAGTTTTTATTGTAAGAAAACTCTATCAAACTGGTTTATGTCCCAACTGGCCAAAAATTACAAAGCACAGGCTCTCAATAGATACTCCAAGGTCTGTATAGTCCTCTCAGACTGTCCATTTGTATGTGGGTGGAACATTGTGTTGAACCTCAACCGCGTACCCATTGTTGTGTGCATACGCTCTCAAAAGCAATTGGTAAACTGAGGACCCCTGTCAAACACTATAGTAGTTGGTATATTGTGTAAATGGACTATCTTGTCAATGTAATTTTTGTCAACTTCTCAGGTGTGTACGTTGTCTTTACAGGAAGAAAGCATGTTGACTTAGTCAACCTATCAATGATCACCCATATAGAGTCATGGCTTTCGGCTATCCTAGGAAGTCCAACCACAAAGTCCATCGTGATGTGATCCCATTTCCACTGTGGTATATGTAATGGTTGTAAAGTCCCTACATGTTTCTCATGCTTTGCCTTAACCTGTTGACACACTGCGCACTTAGCTACAAACTCAGCTACATCATAGTTCAAACCAGGCCACCAATACAAATCTTTCAGATTATGATACATCTTGGTGCTACCTGGATGCATACAGTACATCGAAGAGTAAGCCTCTTCCATAACCAACTTTCTTAGTTCATCAACATTAGGAACCACTTCTCTACTTTGGTAACATATTATCACATCCTCTCACTCATGGAAGCCATCATGCTTCTTGCTGCCAAAGTCTGTTCGGATCTACTAAATCACGGTATCATCATGATGCACATCTCTGATTTGTTGTCTTAAAGTAGGCTTCACTTGTAACTGTGCCAATAGTCATGCTAGCAAGGAAACCTCCAACTTCACATTCATCTAATGCAAGGAGACCAACATGCCTCTTTTATGGCACACCAAAGAACACAATTGTGCCTTATCCAAAGATGATGATGAGGAAGACTTTCTTCGCAAAGCATCTTCCACCATGTTCACATTTCATGGATGGTAGTCTATGGTGCAATCATATTCCTTTATCAGCTCCATCCAGTGTCAGTGTTTCATGTTCAAATCCTACTTTGAGAAAATGTATTGTAGATTCTTATAGTCAGTGAAGATATGAAATTTCTCACCATAAAGGTATTGGATCCATATCTTTAAAGTGTAGACCAAAACTACAATCAACATATCATGTGTAGGATAGCTCTACTTATGTTTCTTAAGCTGTCACAAAGAAAAAGAAATCACGTTCTTATCTTGGATCAGCACGCAACCCAACCCATTCTTCAAAGCATCACAAAACAATATATAACCTTTCCTTACTCTGGCAACACTAGCATTGGTGCACTGGTCGCCTTCTCCTTCAAGATCTAGAAGGAACGCTGACACTTGTCATCCCAGACAAATGGCACACCTTTCCTCATCATCTTTTTTAGGGGTAACACCATTACACTAAAGTTCTTGATGAACCTCCTATAATAGCCTGCTAAGCTAAGGAAATTGCAAACCTCTATCGGCGTATTCCATTGCTCCCATTCCAGCTCATATTGAACCTTGTTGGGATCTACATGAACTCCTTCTACATATATCACATGCCCAAAGAAAGACACTTCCTTCAACCAAAACTCACATTTGTTGAAGTTAGCATACAACTTATGTTGTCTCAACAAGGTCAATGCATGTCGTAGGTGTTGTTCATGTTGTTAGTTGTCTCGGAAGTAGATCAGGATTTCATCAATGAACACCACTATGAACTGGTCAAGGTTAGGTCTAAACACTCTATTCATCAGGTCCATAGACATTGTCGGTGCATTGGTTAGCCCAAAGGGCATAGCCACAAACTCATAATGACCATATTGAGTCCTAGAAGCTGACTTGGGTATGTCATCTACCTTGATCCACAAGTGATGATATCCTGAGCTCAAATCTATCTTCGAGAATAGTGCAACACCCTTCAACTAATCAAACAGATCATCTATCCACAGTAAAGGATACTTATTATTAATCGTCACCTTGTTCAATTGCCAGTATTCAATGCACAACCTCATAGAACCATCCTTCTTCTTAACAAACAACATGGGAGAACCCTAAGGTGAAGTTCTGGTTTTGATAAAACCCTTCTCTGGTAGCTCATGCAACTGCTTCTCAAACTCCTACATCTCATATGGTGCCTTCTTATATGGTGTTTGCACTATCAGCTGTGTACCAGGAACCAAATTGATCTAAAAATCAATCTCTCGAGGAGGGGGAACATTGGGAAACTCCTCAAGAAACATGTCCTCAAACTCACAGACAATTCGCACCTACTGAATACTAGGACTCCTAACTTTAGTATCCACCACATGCACTAGAAAAGATTCACACCCCTGCCTCATCAACCTCTCTATTGTCATTGCTTATACTAAGCATGTCAGAAGAATCTTCCTATATCCTTAGAAGATCCATGAGACATCACTATCAAAGAATGTTACCACTTTGGCACTACAGTCCAAGACCACCCAGTACTTATCCAAAGTGTCCATTCTAAGGATCACATCAAATCCATACATGTCAAGTGGTATGAGATCCACTTGAATGTTGCATCTTGAGAAAGAAAGAATGTAGGTTGGAGACACATTTCGCATATCAACGAAACCAACCAAAGGGGTTTCTAAGACTATCACATCTACAAGTAATAGGAAAAGAACAGCTAGCAATCACGTCTCTAGTGATAAAAGAGTGTGTCGCACTCGGGTCAACCAAAATAGATATAAAGCAGGTAGAAGACAAATCAAAATGAAATAACTCCATCTAACATGTCATGACCCTCGGGTTGACTACTCCTTCCAGCTGACTCATGGCATAGAATTGAATTTTTTCCTATTATCGCACTCGTCCTCAGTTGGCTTGCCCAAACAAACCAGCTTATGAGGCTTGACTGTGTCCTCAATCTCCACCACTATTGAACTGTCATTGTTGCGGCCATTGCTGACTTTGTCTCACTATTGTGTCACCTCTTCATCCTTCATAGGACATGCCCACCTCAGGTATCCTACTTGCCCACACTTTTGGAAAGTCTTTGTCTCATACTTTGTCCTAGATAGCCCTATCACTGACACTCATGCCACACTATGAGCTCATGTTGGAGGAAAGGTACGACCTCTTCCCTTTCTTGGCGACCACTGAGACTGAACTTCCGACCTTTGTTGTGACTGAGGTGCTTAAAACTTAGGCCTCTTGAAGCCTCTAGACAACTCTCCCTACTACTATGTCGATCTTTTCTTGGCATTAGCCTCTCGCTTCTCCAAAGTTTCTCTATTCTCCTGACAAACTCCACAAACATGGAAAATTGTTCCATGTTCTCTAAAGATGACACTGGCATCATCAAATCGGAGCTCAAACCCTTCTCAAAATGCCTAATTCTCTCCTTATCTGTAGCAGCCATATGTGGACAAAACCTTAGAAGCACCATGAACTTCACCTCATACTCATTGATCGTCATAGATCCCTCCTGGATCTTCTCAAACTGAGAGATCTTCTCATCTAGGTAGGTCTTCGGGAAGTATCATCTCAAAACTCTTATCAAAACTCCCCCCAATAGATCACAACACCATGCATTTTCTCCTCCTAAATGGCCCATCAATGTCCATCACTCCCTTTTAATAGATACAATGTGTGCTTCACCTTATCCTCTTTGAGAATATTGTGGATCTTGAAAGCCTTCTACAACTTGGTCAACCACGTATCTGTGTCTGTCAGATCTGTCATATTGACATACTCAGCCTCCCCCACATGCTTCAACCTCTCAAAGGTCTTCCCAAAACCTTGGGATTCTGCATTGGGAACAACTTCCCTAGCTTGGGGTACATGCGCCATATCCGCCATTATGGACATTAACTGTCCAAACATGGATGGAAAAGCAAGATCGGTCACAGTTGTGGGGTCGAAGTGAGACACTTCTCGCACACTATCATCTCAGTGTTGCCTCTTGGCACAACCTCCTGGTGTAGCAACACTACTCTCAGCATGTTCTTCGTGTTCACCAGTCATATGTTTTCTTCACTTCTTCTTCTACATAAGCAGAAGTTACCATTAAATATGTCAGATGACACAAGAACATACATAAACTCTAGTCCTATGTCCAAATAGACTCAGCAAACCTAAAGCTTTGATACCAACCAAACTGTGATGCCCATCGTCACACCAAAGTGAGATTTCTCAAAAAAGTGCAGAAAGAATACTAAACATCCAGAATTACCACAAGACCGAGTATATTAAAACTAGTTCCATAGTACCACAAAAGCATAAACATATTACATTTGGGTCCACATGAAGCCATCTGTATTACATATCATGGTACAAGATGATACATATCACTGTTCATTTGACCAACTAACTACAATTTGTTACATATGTTAATCTATTCACATATACAAGCCATATTTGTACAACCATGGCCTAATGCCAAAACTCACGTCAATATACAACGTCTAAAAAACACCTGCAAGGACTTGAGAGTACAGGGATGAAACATAGGACTCTACTACAAAACGCTAGCAGCATATCCAACCTTTAACAACTATTGCTCCTCTTGTTGCTCAGCCTCAACTGCACGATCTCTACCTCATCGTACATGACCACCTAAAAGATATGGAAACCCACAGGGTGAGACCAACTTCCCAGCAAGAGATATAACTCTCTGCCGACAACTATTATTAGCATAGATAAGCTAAACCAGGAAAGTGACATTATTATCAGGTTGAACAGATTCAGCTAAATGATATGAGTGAAGCAATTAACACTGTTTAAGCAACTCATGCATGTACAACTGAGCTAGTAGAAAATCTTATACTTTTAGAAAAAATATGAAGAACATATATAATATTTGATTTCTCTTACCACATTATAAATCAACTAGTCAGTACAAGAGATAAGGCAATAGGTAATCCAATGTGAGGTGTGTTTAACCTTAAGAAAATATACTACACGGTTGTGTTACGTCTTTTATTATTCCCTGAGGAGATGAGGTATACCACTCATGCTCCAACTGAACACTGCTAAGTCACAAATTAGTGTCATACAAGATCAAGGAGGAGCCAGAGACTCCTATGATCTCTGACACCCTCAGTCAATCTGAGTCCACCGCAGTGACATATAAGGTCCAACTACAAAACAACCTAGTTTGCCATGGTATATAGACACAACACTAGTGAACTGAGCTACGACCGCAACAAAACTCCTACCGAGGTATGACCACAGTCATCCTCAATATATATATATATATATATATATATATATATATATATATATATATATATATATAGAGAGAGAGAGAGAGAGAGAGAGTCAGGCTAGAATACACTCGAGTGTACGGATCGCACGAATACACTCAAGTGTGTTTGCATATCAAGACTATATTTTGCAAAATGTAAACCATTGATCTTCACCGTCATACTATAACTAGGATACATACAAATTTTGAGCCCATTTGGATGAGTGTAAGTCACTCATCCAAGGGCTACAAAATCGACGCACGAAACTAATTTGAAATGCATAATTTTTGCAGTCTTCATAACATGAGCTATACATATCCAAATGTGCTCAAATTTTGTGTATGAGTTGTTCATGAGATGTTTAAGAAGATCAATGGATTATATTTTCAAAAAAAAATATTGCATCATGAAAAACTACTTGAGTGTATTCTGCTCCGGATACACTCGAGTGTATTCTAACCTGACTCTATATATATATATATACATACATACATACATATACATATACATATATATACATATATATATATGCATATATATATATACATATATATATAGATATAGACACACACTCACATCACTGAGATATGGCTTCAACTGTTCTCCTGGAAGGGTATGACCGCAACCAATCCTGTGAAATGCATATACTCAATAGTATATGACTTTGAGTTTCCACTAAGGGAGAACCCATTCACCATCTAGCAAGTACGATGTTGAAGACAGATCAATGGCACATGGAAACTACATGATTAGGGTTTCACTTGATTAATTAAGATAATTGGGTATCTTTTAGCATCAATCAAGTTACAACGTACAAACCCTAAATAGATTGTACAAAGATAAGGGTATGATACAAATCCAGAAGATATATATGTATGAGGTATAAACTTGTCACATCATCACTTGATACCACTGCCAGACAAGGTTATCAACATTATCACATCACTAGGGGATAGTGATCCCTCACCACATCACTGGAGGTCATCACCTCAAACCAGGAATAAAGCCTCTTCCAGGTCATAAGACCCACATTATATAGTTCCTTCTCAACATCATTATCTCATCATGGCTCATAAAGGCTTATAGTCATCACCTTGTATTATATGAGAGATATCATAGTATTCACAAACTATGGTGTATATTCCACCTTCATGGTTAGGGTTACACAATAAGGAGAGAGAAAGGATAATTCATTGCATTATAGACACTTCAAACAAGGTAAGCATTACACCATATGTTTATAATAAGGGTTAGGTTTCACTTATGTGTATCCAATTAGGGTTTCTAGATCAACAGTTGTCAAAATATCCTAATCACCATATTTCCCCATATTCTTGGAACATCTTACATTGGCATCCACCAGCATTATTAGGTCAAGAATACCAACCAAACACATGTCGTAACACCTCATTATTCAAAGAGAACTCAAGGTCACTCACCTTATGCGACCGTAGGGTACACAAACCAATAAGGTCAAAGACAAACACAAAGCTCTGTAACTGTAGGACGGCATTACCTGTCTTCGACCAAAGAGAAACTATTGCCATGGTTGAAGACCATCAACCCATGAGACCAAAGAGAAGCAATACACACTTTGTAGACCATATAAGAACCCAGGGTCGAAGGGAACTAGTCAAAGACAAATAATGTCGAAGACCATATCAATGACCGAAGAACATCACACCCACACTCATCGACCGAGGATCAAGGGTAAACCAAGAAACCAAACCAACAAAAACAATCTAAACGACCATAAAACTTCATCAATCCTTCAACTACTTAGAAAATAGAATGAAGAACAACTTAGTGGGAAAATTACTATCAATGCATGATCAAAATAGATGGATAACCAACAAGAAACCAAATTCTCAAGAGAGAGACAGACATTAAGGGAAACAAAGCATAAACACTAGAAATTTGATGACCAAAACATAGGGGGAAATCAAACCATTATCATGAGGGAAGAATCCATGACCCAAACTATAACTTGCATCAAAAAATCTACATCATAACAAAGGAAAATAGAACCTTAAGTAAGATGAAAAACCAATCTAAAACATGTGCATGAAAAACTAGCACTTCCACCATCCACAGAAATTTGGGTGCAAGAATTAGGGTTAGGTAAAGGAAAAAACTCATGCAAGATTATTATAGTAACTCAAACCCTAAACAAGATATCATCATAAACAACATGTAATCACATTTTAAGAATAAATTTTGTGGTATAATTAAAGTGCAATAATAGTAGAAGAGAAAGGTATATAACATGCCTGCTTATGATGAACAACCTCCAAGCAAAGAGATCCAAATAAGTGAGAAGACTTAGCTTTGATCACCTCCACGACCAATCTGGTCACCACCTCAAAAGAGAAGAATACCCTAGGTTAAAGGTCAGGGAAGAGCGATCCAAAACCCTAGTCTGAGAAAGAAAGGAATAAGGAGAAGATCTTCATCCCACTTAGGTACTACCATGGATTTAACCTCTAAGAATAGAAGTTTCTCAAAATACCACCATGGAGAATCATGGGTTCATCCAGAGAAGAGAAAGAGGTAGGGTTTTACAAGGAAACAAATCAAAGGATGGATCATTTACTAAGGATCAAAGATCACCAACAAATCAATAAGAGAAGATGCTCCAACCAAGATCAACACATGCAAGATGATCAGCCACCAAAGCTCCAATAATGAGCTCCTATTCACCACCAAGATACAAGGATCAAATTCTAAAGATGAGATAGGGAAAGGGAGAGCAAAAGGATCATATGCATGGGAAAAGGAAGGTACATATACTCAAGGGTAGAGAGAGGTTAAAGATATTAGGTGTCATGCATAGAGGTGCCACTTGTCCATAAAATATCAACCATGCATCCACTAAAATAGTACAAGACACTAAGGTCATGAAAAACAAGAAGGATCGACAACCTCAATTGATCCTAGAGGACCATTGGTCAAAGGGAAACATGACCAGAAAGGCTCATGGTTGAAGAGAAACCAAAAACCAAACACATATGAAACCCTAGGTCATATTTGACCCAAAATAGACCTCCAAGCCTCTTCTATTATAGTGGTTTGGACAAGGAAATATCAAGAGTGGTCAAATAAAACCAAGAACTCAAACGGTTAACATATGGTCAACACCATATTAGGGCATCCAAGCAAACCCTAGAAACAACACTCAAGATGTCACCACTTCTCTCCTCATCAAACCAAGGCATAGCAAGGCACACAACAACATCATACTATATCTCTCTCATAATGCTAAAAATGTGAGGCACGTCCAAAATGTGACAAATTGCAAGATAAACCCTCAACATGGGTAAATTGTAATTTGGTCCATAACAAGCATACATGTAGAAAAATCAGCTCAAACATCATCCAAACAGGACCAAACTAAAAACATAACCATTTCACATGTTATTAAATCTCATCACATGATTATATTAAGGTTTAACCATCTTATTAAGCTAGACAAGCAAGATCAAGCACTAAGCTAGGTCTGGGGTCTTACACCTTCTCCCTTATGCCATCATTCTTTTTCTTCATAGATGAGACTATTTTCAAATGGATAATGATTAGTGGGAACATATGGGATCACTATATGATGAGACTATTTTCAAATAGATAATGATTAGTGGGGACAAATGGTATCACTCTTAAACACCTACAATGTGGTCTGATTCTCCATTCTGAGTTTGTAGATAACATAGGTAATTTCCATTTCCATCCACTTAAAGTATCATTTTTTATTTATTTAGGATCTCTGATATATATATAGGTTCTAAATGTTAGGGTTGGCTTGGTGATTCACTAAAACAAGAAAGTGTATGCAAAAAATTCTTTCAAGTACATTCATTTTACAACAAGACATTGCTAGTAATGCATGCCTACATTACTTCGATGTAGAACTTAATGAGACACGGGTAGGACATGAAGAAGATTTTGAAATAAATGTCAATGAATTAAAATATTTAGGAGATCCTCCCATTCTAGTTCCATGGGAGTCAATAGTTTTGGTGGTCCCTAGTGGTTAGATTAAATGGGTTTTAAATGCTTTACATTCCAAATTAATTAGAGGTAGGAACATATCTTCATGACTATCTAGGATTTGAGTGACTTATAAATCATTATTGGTCAAATGAACAAACTAGGATTATTGATGGGACCTCTCTCTCGATTAGCATAAATTCCAACCACTAGAGAAAATCCCTAAACCTAAACCCACATTATGAACAAAATAACTAATTCTCAACAAAGGTGATTAGAACAATATAAAAAAAATCACAGATATTTTTTTCCTTTTTCTTTATTCACAATTGCATAGACCAATGCCACATCAAGGACATCGTGTTAAGGTGTCACAAATCTTATTCGAATCCATTTAAACAAGAACCAAATCTTACTTCTCACATGTAGTTCATTTTACATCATATAAACGTACCTTAATGAACAATTTGATACACTACCCATCCTAGGAGAAAGAGATTACAGGGACATTATATAATATCTAGATTATTCTTCTATTTACATTATATTTGTCACGACCTCTCTTTTGAATACCATTATACCTAAAAATGTTTGAAACGACCTCATGATCTCATATAGAGACCCAATAAGTGCATACCTTCCACTCAAGCTAAGTACATGCATCAACATTAGATTAAGTATAATGAACTTAAAAGAAACATTACAAAGTCTATCAGATAGTTCTATCATCTAATCGAATCCAAATTACAATGATAATCTAATCAAACAGATAAGGTAACTACTTAGACCAAATTTGACTTTAAAACATCTTTTAGAGCATGTATACTAACACATAAGTAGATGTTACTTAATTCAAAATGACAAAACATTAGTATGAGAAACAAGTCAAGATTTAAACATTCAGAATCAATATATAACAATAACATCATCTTTGTGACTCTCCACTGACCGGACCAGGAATACATTCCACAGTCCAAAATTTGAAGTACACATAAGACATGTTTGCCAAATAGTGCTATCATATAGCAAGCAATCCCAATCATATTCAAAGTGGATATAAATCTCAACATTTATTACTTATCAATAAGACAAATCAGAATATGAATCAGTTAATCTCTATAATAGAATGATTATTTTCCACAACAACTAACATATTCAGCAATGGAAAATTAGCATCTAGCTATACAAGGAATGTAACAAATATTCAAATCGTATTCTACATAAGTATCATCTTTTATCCATTTTCCCTAAAACTACTTGTCTTGTACCTCACCAATAGAAGTCACCATGCTCAATTCTCATATCAATGACTCACTGTCACTGACTTAGGATTTAGCCTGCCACCCTAAGATATCAACCACATACCCTGGCCACACTACTACAGAAATAGCATTCAGTGACACTTTTCTGGGCGTCGGTTATTAAGAAAAACCGACGCCTTCTATGTTAGGCGTCGGTTGTTTACGAAAACCGACGTCTATATTCGAAGACCAGCCAGACACGGGTACCGCTTTGTCTTCAGTGTCGGTTGTTTATAACAAACCGACGCTTAAAGTCGCCCGCAAAAAATAGTGTCCTTTTCAGCGTCGGTTATTTAGGTAGAAACCGACGCCTATGTCTGATGAAAATTTGCGCGAAAAGTGTCACCTTCAGCGTCGGTGATTAAAGGATAACCGACGCTGAAGGTGGTTCCCGCCAAACAATTTCATGAAATTATCGCCCAGTTGGACGTCGGTTTTCTCAGACAACCGACGCTAAAGACGTTTAGGCGTCGGTTGTTGTAAAAAACCGACGCTATTTGGGACTTTATAACCCGCGATGCCCGACTCTTCCTCTTCTTCTGTTTCATTGCGAGCCCTTTTTCTGCTTCTCCGTCGATTTCCCACCCTGTCGCCGTCGATTCTCTTCTCCTTCTTCTCCACGACAGCGCCGTCGTGCCACCACTGCTACTCCGGCGCCCCCTTCTCCGCCGCCACTGCTGCTGGAGCTCGCCGCCGACGCCTGACGAGCCTGGAGCTCGCCGCCTCAGCCTGCCTGACGCCTGGAGCTGATCGCCGCCGCGGCCTGCCTGACTGGAGCTCGCCGCCGACGCCTGCTTGACACCTGGAGCTCGCCGCCACGCCATCAGCTTCCACCTGACTCCCGCTGCCTCCCGCGCCAACAGGTATGCGCCTCTGTGATGCTAATGTTTTACCGTATGCCTCTGTGATGGGATGAGAATGCTATGTGTTAAGGATGTTCTTTGACTTAAGTAAGTGTATGAACCTCCGGTTTAGTTTGAGGTGTTGATTTGTAACATCACTCTCTCCTATCTGGTTGGATTTGATTTAATGCAATTGAGGAATGATGGTTAATCATACTTAGCTTCCTTGTATGGTATGATGAAGGAATATTCTTTGTAATGCTTTTTGTAACCATAAAATGTTAGTTGGTGGCTATCATATCCTTATAATGGATGCTTTCTTTTGTACTACCATGTGAACTCATAGCTCTATAATGTTATGTTATGTTGAATCTATGCATCACAAGTATGATAATGTTATGTTGAACCTTTTTCAAGGTGTTGAAAATGAATGATGATCATGCATGGAATGATGTGATGGTCTTAATGACCTTTAGTAATGGTTGATCCCTAATAGAGGTGTGATCTTCTCCATGATATAATAAGGGTTGGTACCTTAGGATATTGTAATATTGAGTTATATCCTGTAACGGTGGGATCGCAAGTATAGTCTCATGAAAGAAAATGATATAGTACCATGTGATGTTGAAATTCAGAATATGTCTCATATGTTTTATATCTTCTGGATTTGTTATATAATTATGATTTTTAGAAAAGAATTAGGGATTGTTTATCCACTTGTTTGATTCTGCCTTAATTCACACAATTGGCATTAACTGGTCAAGTGAAACCTTAATCACGTAGTGCCATGTGTCGTAGAGCCATTCTAGTGTCAGGACTTGCTGGATGGGGAAATGAGTATTCTTAGACAATTATAAAAATTTTGATAACTGTTCTTAGACACATCTTTATCTCTGACTAAGGTAGTTTTCATTTGATATCATATTCATCATGTTCATCATGTTGTTGTTTTTTATTGCAATTTTATGTAGATATTCTCCTTTAAATCCTAAGAAAATTATACACCCTTTAATTACAAACCCTAATTCACCTCTAGTCACTCACTTCTATCGATTATCCAAATGTAAATTGCCCCTTACTATGTCACCATTCATTCCAATGCAAAACTGGACCTTCCTACGCCACCATTTACTCAAAAGGTAGTTTTCATTTGATATCTAATTATTACATTAAGGATACTGAAAAAACTATATGAGTTACACCTTCATAGGAATGCATACAACTTCTATCTGAAAGAGATCTAAACATGATAAAAAATAATCTAAGATACAACTTTCTTCATTTAGGACTAGTCCAAGTATCTACAAAATCCTTAACTAGAAAAGGTATAAATTATTCCTTACTTCTATCCCTTAGAGACTGTAAGCATCTAAAATTCTCAGATTCCCTTCTTAGACTTCTAGAATCAACACTACATGAAGAATATGTTTCCTTCGATAATATGTTATAACATAGTATGATCTTAATCTGATCTGGATGTTCAAAATAATGTAGTATGTTAAATATGATGATTAGGGATACATATAATGTCTAGTAAAGATTCCTAGACCTTTTGTTTGAAACTATTGATTTCTTGATTTATTATTTAATAATGCTTTGTTGATTAGGATTAACCATGTTGCATGTAGTTTATAGACAATTATTATATATAAGAATGCAACACATGTATTTGTTGGCCTAGAAACCCGTCCAAGATTTACTCATTAGGAGTAAATCTTGGATAGTCCCCGGTTTGGGACTGTTCTTGAACACCTAATCTCACTTAGGATGTAAGTGTATAATGTGTATTGGGTTTTTGAGAAACTTTCAGTAGCATTTCCCTGTTTGTTCTCTAAGTACATATGTACTTAGAGAACAGCGGGGAAATGCTGCCGAAATTTTCTTGAAAACCAATTACGCATTATACACTTACTAGTGAGATTAGGTGTTCAAGGATGGGATAGGTGGTACACATTTATTATATATAAGAATGACATCAAATGTGTTTGTTGGCCTAGAAACCCGTCCAAGATTGACTCATTAGGAGTAAATCTTGGATAGTCCCCGGTTTGGGACTGTTCTTGAACACCTAATCTCACTTAGGATGTAAGTGTATAATGTGTATTGGGTTTTCGAGAAAATTTTGGTAGCATTTCCCCGTTTGTTCTCTAAGTACATATGTACTTAGAGAACAGCGGGGAAATGCTGCCGAAATTTTCTCGAAAACCCAATACACATTATACACTTACTAGTGAGATTAGGTGTTCAAGGATGGGATAGGTGGTACACATTTATTATATATAAGAATGACATCACATGTGTTTGTTGGCCTAGAATGTGAACAATCATTGTTTTTTATATTACTTGTACATTGGTATAAATTAGAATGAACAATCACTAAATTATATACTGTTTGTATGGAATCCGGCTTCATTGTAGATATCTATTATTGTTGGCCTAGAAACCCATCCAAGATTGACTCATTAGGAGTAAATCTTGGATAGTCCCCGGTTTGGGACTGTTCTTGAACACCTAATCTCACTTAGGATGTAAGTGTATAATGTGTATTGGGTTTTCGAGAAAATTTTGGTAGCATTTCCCCGTTTGTTCTCTAAGTACATATGTAGTTAGAGAACAGCGGGGAAATGCTGCCGAAATTTTCTCGAAAACCCAATACACATTATACACTTACTAGTGAGATTAGGTGTTCAAGGATGGGATAGGTGGTACACATTTATTATATACTAGGGAAATGTTGCCTAATCTTTTCCTAATATATACTTGTTTTCTCTGATCATAGAATGGATAGATCATGGATGTCGATTCGTAATCGTTGCACCCCAGAGTTTATATCTGGTCTTGATCAGTTTATTAGATTTGCCGAGGAACATAGGAAAAAACCTACAGATAGGTTCTACTGTCCATGTAGGCATTGCGGTAACAACTTGAAAGTCAACACTGGTGAGGAAATCAAAAGTCATGTCATGTGCAACGGGATTGTACAAGGCTATACAGAATGGCACTGGCATGGAGAGATTTCAAAATCGAAACCAGTAGATGTCGATAGCAGTGCTTGGGTGGAAGAAGAAATTGCCTCTGATGACGTAAATGTGAACGAACCAGTTCCAGCAGACATCGTTGATGCGATGCTGGATAGTTGTAGGGTAGAGCACACCGATCCACCTCCTATCTTTACAAACATTGTGCATGATGCTGAGATACCGTTATACACAGGTTGTGCTAAGTTTACGAAGCTTAGCGCTGTCTTGAGATTGTATAAGTTGAAAGCTAACAATAGATGGAGCGACAAAAGCTTCACTTCATTGTTGACTTTGTTGAAAGAAATGCTTCCTGAAGGAAACGAGCTTCCAATCTCAACATACCAGGTAAAGAAAATGTTGTGCCCAATGGGAATGGAGGCCAAGAAGATACACGCATGCCCGAATGATTGTGTATTATTTCAAAAGGACTATGTAGATTTGAAAGATTGTCTACACGACTGAAATTGTAAGATAAATTTACATTGATTTAGACTGTTAATGTGTATATATGATGTCAACTGATCTGAAATTATATGTACAGGTTAAAAAGAAGACACCAGGAGCACCTAGGCCTCCACTTCCACTTCCCGCATTACCCGATTGGGTTCCAACTGACCTAACATACCCGTTAGGTCCTGCTTGTAGGGGAATGGCATGTTGGCTACGGGCACATAATGTACATTGCCCTATAATTATTTCTTTAGATGCAGATTATGCAGGTCAATCATACGATAGCTCTTTATTTATACAAGATATTATTGAGATGTTTATGTATGATTGGCTGAATACATCAATGATAGAGACATGGATAAGGTGAGATCTTGTTTATACATCCATATACCTTGTGTAAGATCCGGTGATCTGGTTTCTTATATATTAATGCATACGCCTATATGTTTTGCAGCTACCTAGTCGAAGATCATTGCAAACAATTTGCATTTGATCATGTGGGATTTTTGATTCCATCATTGATTAGTTTGGTAGCTAAAGACCCTGATAATGTTCAACAATACTGTATAGATGCTTTTACAATTTTTGGTCAGCAAAAGAAGACGATAATAATAGCTCCATTCAATGTCAAGTAAGTTTACTTTATTTATAATTTGGACTTAAGAAAATTCCATTTTTATTTTGCATTTTGAGTTATTAATTGTTAACTTCTTACTTCTAGCGGTAGACATTGGGAGTTACTAGTCATTGTCCCCGGGACATTCACTGTTTATTATCTAGATCCTGCGGGGAGTACATTGAACACTAAAATTGGACACGTAATGAGAATGCCATTATTCTGGTGAGAAATATTTCATTTTTATATCCGTTAACATCTTTTATTACATTACTATTTACTTATGCAATTTATTGTGTTATATTAACATGTAGGGGTTTAGATGCATTCAAAAAGGCTGGAGGAACGGTCCCAAGGAAAAAGAACCAGCCAATAAATTGGCAGAACGTACAAGTAAGTTCCCGACTCAAATATATATATTATTGATGTGAATTGTGCTTAGTTGTATTATTTTGTATGTTTCAATTTATAGTGTGCTACACAAGACAATGGATGGGCATGCGCATACTATGTGATGCGATTTATGCAGATGATTATCAAATATGCCGCATTGGACATCGATACCATACATGAGGTATTATATATATTCTCATTAGTTAGTATGCAATATATCAATCTTATATTATTTTTATATTATTACTTATATATATACATCATTCTCTTTGCAGGTGTTTAAAACTGACAACACTACAGGTAAACGTTTAAAAAATATACATGCTCCATATACGATGGAAGCATTAAATGAAGTAAGAGAAGAATAGGCAAAAGCCATACAAGCAGTGGCAACTGTAAGATATAATTGGGATGTTGATAGCGATAATGAATGATACTATGTAAATGAATATTTCTGAATGTTAATACATGTATTTGAATGTTTCTATATGTGTGTGAATGTGAGAATTGAATTGATGTCTGAATGTATGTACTTGTGTAGAATTTTGCTTGTGACTTTTGCAGGTTTGCGGCCTGTTTGTAGGCTGATATCAATGGATGTCGTAAACCTGCAGTTCAGAAAACTGAACTGCAGGTTCTCATCCTGCTGACCAGCCACAGCAGGCCTGCAAACTGATATGAAAAAAAAAAAATATAAATAGGCGTCGGTTATTTATAGAAAACCGTCAGGAAAGACCTACAGCGTCGGTTTTTTCAATAAACCGACGCCTGATGTGGCCAAAGCAGTTCTGGAAATGGCGTCGGATATTCATATCAAACCGACGCCTATTTAACATATAGGCGTCGGTCGTTTAGTATATAACCGACGCCAAAAGTGTTCGCGCCACAAAAAATGGCGTCATCTAGGGCACTTTATGCGTCGGTCATCTACTAAAAGACTGACGCTATATTCCATAGTGGCGTCGGTTATTTACTAAAACACCGACGCAGAAAGTGCCCTAGATGATGCCGTTTTCTGTGGCGCGAACCCTTTTGGCGTCGGTTATCTACTAAACGACCGACGCCTATATGTTAAATAGGCGTCGGTTAAAAAACCGACGCCTAAGTGTTCGACCTTTAGCGGCGCCCACATAGGCGTCGGTCGGAAACCGACGCCAAATGGGGTTAAACGACCAACGCCAAAGGCCGTTTCTGTAGTAGTGCCACCTTGGGGTTGACTAAAGAGACTCACATCCTCACCTACGGTACACAAGATATGAACCAGCAAAATAATATATCACATATCATAAATTTATCATATTTTCATATTTCATATATTTAATTTTATCAGAGTGAATTCCTCATGGACATAGAATTTCACAACAAGGATTTAAGGCCAGAGCCACTCCAGATGACTCACTCCTAGATCCTGGTGGTCTAACCTTTAAGGTATTTATCCACACTCTAGAAGTCCTTCTCATAATTCATCGATTACTACAAGGACATCCATTTTGTTTCCCCAATGTGGACCTTTAGGGAAACTCATAGGGCGTGTTTGGTTACCTGGATTTTGTTGTACCGGAAAATATTTTGGATTTTAGTTCTGCAAATTTTATGTTTGGTTTGTGGAATTGGAGAAATGGGGCTAATCGTGATATTTTCAAAAAGAATAGGAATCCCTCATTTTGGTCTCCATAAAAATTCTCCCAGACCCCAAAATCCATCATGTGCAAGACAACAGACACGAAAAAAATAAATCCCACACTTACAAAATCCAGCAAACTAAACATAAAATTTTACTTTGCAGGATTTTGAGAATGTAGTATTTCAGCAATACGAGATGGACAGAATACATGATTTCTGTAAATCCAGCTAACCAAATGTGCCCATAGTGTTCAGGGCACCTAACTAGGCGTGTCATTATTTCACTTGTTATTATTATCTTTTACTCATATTATAAGAATTCAAAATATCATGTATCATATGTGTATATTCTCAGTTTCTAGAATAACCAGAAAAAGATTAGACTTATCAAGAAAGACAATGAACAAAATAAGAAGAACAACAATTTGTAATTTGCAACGTATGATTCTTTACATTTACACATCATCTCATAGCAGCCATTATCAGTGCACTTTCAGCACAATACACAATCCCATTGTCCAACATTTATCCCCATCGGGGTCTTATCATCATCAGTGGGCTTTCAACCCAAGACATAATCTCATTGTATAACATTTACCCTCATAGGATTTCTCAAAAGTAATCAAAGAATGTAATTTTAATCTCAACTTCTTATCCATTCACTTCATATCATAATTCTCATCAAGTGTTAATAGATATACTATAAATAACAATAATTTAAGTATATAGACATCTCATGTCATTCATATGCTCAAAAGCAGTCTTAACATGCAACAAATACTTATTTTATTTAATTTCTATATATATGATGAAACTCAAGTATAAACATGCATACCACATTTAGTACTTCCCTCTCACTATATACCGTGATTCAATTAGGGATACTAACCAACGCATGAGTGATCTCATTTGAAATCTATTAAAAAAGGACATCCTCAGAATACAAGTATCCTAACATACAGTTACTTTCCAAGAGCACATTCTAATAGACCAATTCATATCCTTGAGCCTCATCATGTAATTGAATTTAACTATATCCATATCCATTTTCTAATCCATTATTTGAGATAATTGTTCATTAGTGTCACATAGCTCATCATTTTAGGGTTAGAGTTAGGTTCTTAGACCGTTCTACTAATTTTCATCATTTTCCCTTCGTTTCTTATTCATTAGCTTTAACTACTTTCATTTCATCATCAATACTCATATTATTAGATTACTTGATTTATAAAGTCTCTCTCATTAAAATCCTTCATAATATTTTTTAATTCATTTTATTCAATTTAGGTCAAAAAACAACTAATCAGAATATATAGACTATACACCCCATCGTACACATATTATTAGTTTCATTTTCAACTTGTCATCACCATTCGGTTATTCTTATCCATCTCCTTTCTTGAAATTAATTAAGTGTACCATGTCATTGACTTCCAAACTCATTCTAATGATTAACAAAGATCACTATGTCTCTTATGATACTACTCATTTTAGGTTAAAATAATGGATTAGGTTACATCTTCTTACACCAAATTCTCTAATCATTTTTCCCAATTCATTGTTATGTAGATCGTATAAAAGGACCCATATTAATGTGAGAGTTTAATCAATATTTCATTATTCATACTAAAATAGATATATTAGGATTAGATCTTAATAGTAAGACTCATCATTTTCAATTGAAGTATTCATACCTGCAATTCAACATCTTATCACATTTGCAACATTATATACAAGTTCTAGCTTTATCACTCATAATTATCTTAATTCTAACCTTCTAGGGTTTTCAAGTAGACACCCTTAGTTCAACATGTCATAAGAATCATATCACTCTGTAATCTCATCATGGTGAGTAGGGATTCGTTAGGGATATTCACACACATGGAAACCCTAGTTTATATTTTCACATATTTCATTCATAAATCATAAGTATACATTCATTAGTTGACTCATTTGATTCAATCCCTTAACACAAACTCCAATAGGGAATATCTCCACCTCATACTGATCCTTATGTATATATCATATTCAATTTTAGTAAGATTCAATAATAGACTTGCATAATTCATTCTTATACAATTCAAATATGATTCTATACATGTTGGTTCAATTTCCAAGCATATCGGGAATTGGGTTGATTTTTAAGCAATATTCACATCAAACCACATAGTCCTCTATCAATCGGATTTTCCATGGAATATCAATTAATATATTAGGAACTAATCAAGTTCATTCAATGAAAAATAATTGAAATCAGTAGAATTTGATTCCCTAATATCTTTCCAAATCAATATCCAATCACATACAAATACAATCAAGGTTTCTTAATTATTTTAGTCGGATAGAATTAGGCTTTCAACATGAATACATATCTTAATATGGAGATAAACATGCACCTAAGGTGATAAGTACCTTAAAAACAGAGGTCAAACTCTAAATTTTTAGAAGTCCACCAAGGTAATAGCTATTTAATCCATTTTTCCTCCCCTCAAATCAGAAACCCTAGAAATGGAGAGAAAGAGTGAGAAAAGAGGGACATTGATATAATTTTGAATTAAATCATAGGAGGGAGATAATATTGACATGTAAGAGAAGATTCACCATGAAAGACTATGCAAAGAAGCCAAACTTACTTGATTTTATCATTTTTCAGATGGTGAAACCCTAGGTCAACATCTCCACCACATTCTCCTCTAAAACCCAACTCACTCTCTATGATTTCGTATCTCTAGAATGAATCACGAAATATGAGAGATCCTTGGGTGCTAGGTTACTAGTGCAGTTTAGATAAGGTGCTTGGGTCAATTTGTAAATAGACCCAACTTCACACTTTCTTTTATTTTAGCAGAATTTCTGTCATAAAAGTGTTACTAAAAATGCTTACTTTATATGTCAGACCTCCTCCAAAGATTACAAAAATTTATCATGTTATGTGAGATAGAATATTAGAGATCCAACAAATTTTCAAAGCATTCAGAGTTACCAATAAATAAATAAAATCAAATACAACATTGTTAAGCTGCAATCTGTAGCATGGTCGGTCGAGTTGTTACTATTAAGAAACTTGGTCGACACCACACTCTGTAGACTTCAAACATCATAAAAAAGTTATGAAATTTTGATAAGATGTCTAAAGTCGAGTTTCTCAACAAGAGTTAAAACTTCATATCAGTTGTATATACAAATAAAAAGATAAAATTCAAATACTATACTATTATATTTCAGCCCAAATGCATGGTCGGTTGAGTTTATCTTGGATACTCTCGAATAACACCCCTCTCTAAATCAGTCCAATATCATCCAAAAATTATGAAAATTTAACAAGAAGTCTAAAGTAAAGTCTACGAGCCACATTGATAATTTTAGACTGCCAATAAAAAGATAAAATTCAAATACCAGACCATTATATTTTAGTCTAAATACATGGTCGGCTGAGTTTGTCTTGAGCAAACTTGACCAAAAAACATGTCATAAAAATATTCAGAAATTCTAATTTTTTTGCAAGAACACTAATAATTGAGTTACACAAACTATATCTAAATTTCAATTAAATTAGAGCTATATATAAAATAATAAAAACCAGTTACTACATTATTATATTTATCAAATTTTGTATTCATATGCTACCAAAACTCTAATTTTGGCGACCTTGGTTTACAATTCTCAAACCCTAATTATTTGAAATGAAAGTATATTTAGAGTTTCTAATTAGCTTAAAAGAATCATGGTTAGACTAACATCATTAATCAAATTATAAATAATGATCAATCTCATTAAGCATACAGTCATCCAAGTAAACCCTTATTAGATGGTTAATCTAAAAAGGGGTTGTTACAAATTCTCCCCTCCTTTTAGGATTTTGTCCCAAAATCCATGTAAAGACCAAGAATAATATCATATTATCTTATATTTATCTCTCTTTACATAAACTTCGAATGATTTCCATTTTATCTTTCTTTTATATGGAATCATTTTTGGCATTAGATGGATATTTCATCCATTGTTGTCATCATATCTTTCTTTGAGTATTATAAATACTTATTTCATAAATCTCAGTAATACATCACTTATCAAGATGTGATTCAAATCATCGTTCATATTCTATTAAAAATTTTGATTATGTATCTCAGGGACCAAGATCATAGTGCATTTTGTATTACTATTTGTATCCATCAGTTTCTTTCATAAAGAAGATCATCTAGTGAGCATCATTCTCACTTCTCATATTTTTCTTGCTATTTTAAATTCAAACTCATATTCAAATTCATTAAGAATTATCTCCATAATCTATTAAAGTTTTATTTTCCTCATATGAATATCATGTTTGTCTTAGGTTCCATATTGAATTATATAATCCCTTCTCTTTCACCATTTTATCATTTTATTACAATCATACATATTCTTATACTTCCAAATTGTCTTCATGTGAATGCTTCGTCAGGGCATCCAGAAGAAGTACATTTGGAAGTTCCATACTAACTTATCTCAATACCCAAATACTTGACCAAAGTATCTAGATATTGAGTTCATTCAATATGCACATATCATTTAGGTTTTGTTCAGCATCCAAATTAATTTATCCCTAGATCCTATTGTCTTTGAAGACTCATCTAACCTAGGCCATGATACCACGTTGGCAGGACCTATCTCTTTATTAGCATAAAAGCCAACCATTAGAGAAAAAACCTAAACCTAAACCCACATTATGAAAAAAAACAACTAAATCTCGACAAAGGTGACTAATATAGTATACAAAAATCATAGATAATTTTTTCCTTTTTCTTTCTTCACAATTTCATTGACCAATGTCACATCAAAGACATCACATTAAGATATCACATATATTATTCAACTCCATTAAAGAAATATTCCAATCTTACTGCTCACATGCAACTCAATGTACATCATATACACATACATGGATGAAAAATTGCATACACTACCCATCTTGGGACAGAGAGAGTGCATGGACATTCTATTCTATCTAGATTATTCTTCTTTTTACATCTTCTTTGTCAGGACCTCTCTACTTCATAACATTATACATAAAAACATTTGAAACAACCTCATGAGACCCATATAGAGCCCCAATGAGTGGATACATCCCACTCAAGTTGAGCACATGCATCAACATCAGATTAAGTATAAAGAACTTAAAAGAAACATACATATATCGCAAAGTCTAGGAGATAGTTCAAGCATCTAATCAAATCCATTTTACAATGAAAATCTAATCAAACAGATAAGGTAACTACATATACCAAATCCAACTTTAAAACATCTTTTAGAGCATGTCCATGAACACATAATTAGATGCTACTTAATCAGAATAGCTACATTAGCATGAGTAGCAAGTCAAGATTTAACATTTAGAATCAAAATATAATAATAACATCATCTTTGTGACACTCTACCGACCGGACCAGGAACAAATCCTACAGTCCTGAAGTTGAAGTACACATAAGACATGTCTACCAAACAATACTATTAAACAGCAAGCAATCTCAATTATATTCAGAGCGAGTATAAATCCCAACATTTACTACTTGTCAACAAAATAGATTAGAATATGAAACAGATAATATCTATAACAGAATGATTATTTTCCATAATGTAAATTATCATCCAGCAGTATAAGGAACGTAACAAACATTAAAATCATATTCTACATAGCTTGTCATATTTTATTTGTTTGCCCTGAAACTACTTGGCTTGTACCTCATCAAGTAGAAGCCACTAGGCCTAATTCTTGTGTCAACGACTCACTGCACCTATTTTAGGGTTTATCCTGCCACCCTAAGATATCAAAAACAGACCATGGGTACCTCATGGTTTTTTAAACAGGCTTACGTCCTCGTCTTAGATACACGAGATAGGAACCAACAAAACAATATATCACATATCACAACATTTCTCATATTTTCATATTTTACATATTTCATTTCATCGGAGTCTATTCCTCATGGACATAAAATTTCACACCAAGGATTTAGGGTGAGAATCACTCCACATGACTAACTCCTAAATCATGGTGGTCTAACCTTTAAGGTCTCAGTCCACACTCCAAAAATCCTTCTCATAATTCAGCAATGATGACAAGGAGATCCATTTTGTTTCCCCAGTGTGGATCTAGGGGAACTCACAGTGTTTAGGGAGCCTAATTATATGTCTCATCATTTTACTTGTTATTAATGTCTTTTACTCATATTTAAAGAATTCAAACCATTATGTATCATATGTGTATATTCTCGGTAACTAGAATACCAGAAACGGATTAGGCTTACCAAGAAAGACAATGATCAATACAAGAAGTATAACAATCTATAATTTACAATACATATAATTCTTACATTTCCACATCATCTCATAGTAGTCATCATCAGTGTGCTTTCAGTCCAAGACATAATCTCATTGTCCAACATTTACCCCAATGAGGGTTTTATCATCATCAGTGGGCTTTTAGCCCAACACATAATTTCATTTTCTAGCATTTACCCTCATAAGGTTTCTCAGAAGTAATAAAAGAATGTGAATTCTATATCAACATATATCTTATGTATTCACTTCATATCATAATTCTCATCAAGTATTAATATATGTATTAGAACTAATAACAATTTAAGTATATAGACATCTCATGCCATTCATCATGCTCAAAATAGACTTAACATGCAACCAATACTTATTTTATTCAATTTCTACATGTATGAATGAATTCCAAGTATAAACATGCATAACACATTTAATACTTCCCTCTTACTATATTTCACTCTTCAGTTAGAGCTAGTATTCAATGCATCAGTATTCTCATTTGAAATCTATCAAAAAGGCCATCCTCATAAAACAAGTATACTAACATACAATTACGATCCAAAAGCACATTCTATTAAAACAATTCATATCATTGAGCCTCATCCTGTAATTGAATTTAACTATATTCATATTCATTCTTAATCCTTTATATAAGATCATTTTTTTAGCTTCGCATAGCTCATCATTTTAGGGTTAGGGTTAGGGTTAGGGTTAGGGTTAGGTTCTTAGATCCTTCTACTAATTTTCATCATTTTCTCTTGACTTCATATTCATTAGTTTTAACTACTGTCATTTCATCATCACTACTCTAAGAATAAATCATTCTAAATTTACTTGATTTATAAAGTCTCTCTCTCATTGATATCCTTCACAATCTTTTTTTAGATTTATTTTATTCAATTTAGCTCAACACACAAGTATTCAAAATATATAGACAGTTCTCTCCATCGTACACATATTATTAGTTTCATTTCAACTAGTCATCACCATTTGGTTATTCTTATCCATATCCTTTCTTGAAATTAATTGGGTGTACCATGTCATTGACTTCCAAAGTCATTCTTGTGATTAACAAAGATCTCTATGTCTCTTATGATACTACTCACTTTATCTTATTAGAAAGGGTTAGGTGACATCTTCTTACATCAAAATCTCTAATCAATCTTCCCAAATCATTTTTATGTAGCTTGTATAAAAGGACCCATATTCATGTGAGGGTTTACTCAATATATCATAACTCATAATAAAATAGATACATTATGATTAGCTCATAATAGTGATGCTCATCATCTTTAATTAACATATTAATACCTACAATTCAACATTTCATCACATTTACAACATTCTATACAAGTTCTAGCTTTATCACACATACTAGTCTTAATACTAAACTTCAAGGGTTTCAAGTAGTCATCCTTAGTTCAACACATAATAAGAATCATATCACTCGGTAATTTTATCATGGTACTCAGGGTTTCATTAGGGATATTTATACACATGGAAACCCTAGTTTCCATTTTCATATATTTCATTCATCAATAATAATTATACATTGATTAATTGACTCAGTTGATTCAATACCTCAACACAAACCTAAACATGGAATATCACCACCTCATACTCATCTTTATCTATATATATTATGCAATTTCAGTAAGATCAACAATACACTTGTATAATTCATTCTAATTAAATTAAATATGGTTCTATACATGTCAGTTCAATTTTTGAGCATAACGAGCATTAGGCTAATTTTAAGCAATATTCTCATGAAACATCATAGTTCTCTATCCATAGGATTTTCTATGGTACTTCAATAAATATATCAAAAACTAAAAAAGTTCAATTTAGTGAGAAATAATCAAAATTGGTAGAATTTTATTCCCTAATATCTTAAGAGGGATATAAACACTCAACTAAGGTGACGAACCTTAAAAACGTAGGTCAAGCTTTGAATTTTTAGAAATCCACCAAGGTTCTGGCTATTGAATCCATTCTTCCTCCTCTCAACTCGAAAACCCTAGAAATGGATATTAGGAGAGGAGTGAGAAAAGAGGGAGGTTTTATAACATTTTAAATTATATCATAGATGGGACATAATGTTGACATGTGAGAGAAGCTTCACTATGAAAGACTATGCAAAGAATCTAAACTTATGTGATTTCATCATTTTTCGGATGGTGAAACCATAGGTTAACTCTCCACCACTTTATCCTCTCAAACCCTTACTCTTTGTCACTCTCTAAGATTTTGTTTCTATAGAATGAATCAGAAAATATGATAGATCTTTGGGTGCTAGGTTACTCATGTAGTTTAATTAAGGTGCTTAGGTCAATTGCAAATTGACCCAACTTCACATTTTCTTTTATTTTAGTATAATTTTATGTCATGAAATTGTTACTAAAAATCATTTACTTAATAGGTCAGACCTCCTCCAAAAATTATGAAATTTATCATGTTGTTGAAATAGAATTTTAAAGCCCCTATAAAATTTCAAATCATTTAGAGTATCAATAAATAAATAAAAATAAAATACTACATTGCAATACTACAGTCTACAACATGGTCGGTCGAGTTGTTACTAAAACGAAACTCGGCCAACACCACACTCTGTAGACTTTAAACATCATCAAAAAATATGAAAATTTGAGAATATGTCTAATGTGGAGTTTTGCAACAACAATTAAAATTCCATATCAATTGGATGTAGAATAAAAATATAAAATTCAAATACCAGACTACTATATTTTAGCCTGAATTCATGGTCGACTGAGTTTATCCAGGACAAACTCAATTGTCATTCATCCTTATATCAGCCTAAAATCATCCAATAAAAAATTAAAAGTATGTCTAAACTGAAGTTTCTGAGCCATAGTTCAAATTTCAAATTAATTGAATGTACCAATAAAAAGATAAAATTCAAATATCATATTGTTATATTTCAGTCTAAATACATGGTTGGCTGAGTTGGTCCTGGGGAAACTCGGCTGACAAATAGGTCATAAAATTGTTCAAAAATTCTAATATTTTTGCAAGAACGTTAATAATTAAGTTACCCATATTATATCGAAATATCAATTGAATAAGATCTATATATAAAATAATATTAATCATTTATTACACCACTATATTTATTAGATTTTTTATTCATATGCTTCCAAAACCCTTATTTTGGCGACCATGGTTTACAATTCTCAAACCCTAATTATCCTAAATAAAAGCATATTGCAGTTTCTAATTAGCTTAAAATAATCATTATTATACTATCATCATTAATCAATCTATAAACAACGATCAATCTAGTTAATTATACGGTCATCCAAGTAAACCATAAATAGATGGTTAATTTGAAAATGGGTCGTTACAATTGTGGTTTTTAGGTAACTATGATTCAAGTTAACCAATATGCAAATATGATTCTTCATTCCTAATTTTTGTGAGTGTGGAAGTAGGGCTTGTAATATATGTGTTCCTATATTTAAAATAAGATTATTTTATTCATATGGTCATTGATTCAAATGAACATGATACTATAGCATGAATAATGAAGATGCAAATGAAATATATACCTTGATTTGAATGGTGTATAAACTAGAATATGAATTGTAAATTAATAAGAGTGATACGCACAATGTGCATGTAACATGAAAGATGTTAAAATTTTGTCCTAGTGCTTCTCTTAATTCTAACCCAGTGCGAGCTATAATCAGGTGATGAAGTATGATTTGAAGCTTGACAAAATATCATTCGACAATTAGGGAACCCACATTGATACTAATATTGTACCAGGATGCATACACACACAAACTAGTATTGAGATTCCCTTTAATGAAACCCCATTGTGCATGGGGTTTTCATATTCAATTTCACCTTAAAAATGAATGATGAACAATGTTTAGTTGTTCTCTACAAGCCTAATATGTAGTATTATTATATTTAATACAAGCCCATTTATGTTACTTCAGAATTTTCCCTTCAAATTTCATTACTCAAACTAGATAAGGATGTGGAATAGGAGAAGAAAATGAAGTTAAAAACACTAGTAGAATCTCAAGACTTACATAATTTATATGCTTACTAAAAAGGATTTGCCCTGATGATACAACTGAGGGAGAAAATATACTATCAAGAACATGAATATAGACAATGTGTATTTATGAGGTGTTGTTGCAACAAAGAAGAACTTCACTAGGGATGCTTATTGAACCTTAATAATTCACAAATCCAAATGAGTTCATGGATTATATACATGATATGGAACACCACATGAAGGAGAAGAAAACAAGATTAATATCTCATAAATATTTTAAAATTTTCTGATATTTAAATTCATATAAGATAATAAGTTGGTTTGTTCAACATATCATGATCTACACCCTCAAGAGTTCTCATAAATGCAAGATCAAATCAAAATTCAATGAATTTCCAAGGAGAAGTTGTAGAAATAAATGTGAATGTTTCCATTCATCTGAAGTCATCATTAGATTCCATGTTGATGCATAGGAGACAAGGAAATTCTTGGTTTCCTTTGGGTAGACATTAAGTATCATTTAACATAATGTGTCAAAATGTAATGAAAGCACATGAATCCACAACACTAAAAGAATATTTCAATAATTACGCATACAATAATCCTTCATCTCTTTTACCATATAAAGGTCGAAGTGATGAGAGGATTGCATATAAATTTTGGTCTTTATTACCTCTTATTTGGTGATTTCATCACATTTGATGTGACATTTTGAATCAATAAGAACTATCATCCAATACGGGTGTGTGTGTATCTTGTTCCTAATTAAATAATAATGTGATGATGCATTGGGTTGAGTTTAGATGATTCAGTCTTGGTATGTGCTATGTTTACATTTCATATTATGCAACACTTTTATTCTTGTTAAAGACATGCTTTGATACTGGTTCAATCTTGACTCTTACACTAGTTCACCCCTAATTTGTCTTTCACATTTTGTTTTACGGTGATACTTTTTGGCTTAAACCACCATCAGTATGATTGTGTACTTGGAGTTGCATTATTATATGATGAAACAATATAGTACTTTGAGTAGTTGTTTCAATGTACACAACAATTATGGAGGTTATTCTGAGAACATTTCATGCATTGTGCACCTAGATGTAGTGCAAAATTCCCACAAAGATCTCTCACAACTATTAACCATGATTTTGTTCACATATAATGTTGATGATGTATGATGTCAAAGATGAATATGATTTCAACTTTGCATGGGGGAATGTCATCAAAGAATGTTTTCCCAATGTCCCGGATATAAGGAATGAAAGGAACTATGAATACCATACTAAGTGGTCATCATCATGTGTTAATCAACAATTTATAGTTGAAAGGAGATCAACCAAGCTAAGTGAATCATGAAACATTGTAATCCACCTATTATTGTAACCAAGCCACAACCTTGTAGAATTCATTAACCATTTCAATGAAATGATTGAAAGTCAAAGTAATAATGAGAAGTAGAAACATTTCCTAACAACTGAAAAGATCACAAAATATAAGTTTTCATCGAACCCTATTTTGTGAAAGGATGTTGAATTTTACACTCGATGTCTTTGCAATATTTTAGGATGGGTTGATAAGATTATGCAACATGTAATGTTTTTTCTCCTAAAAATAGTTAAAGTTATAAGGAAACATATAGTGTTTATAATCTAGAAGGCAATGAAAAGTTGGACTCAAGAACATATTATGTAGTTGCAAATCAACAGTTGTTGCAATGCACTTGTTGGAGTATGAATTTATTGGTTTATTATGATGGCATATTTTGGAGTAATGGAGGTTTTAGGCCCTTTCAGAAATAATCTCGTAAGGACATTGCCACCTATGATGTATTCTATAAGCATTTATGTAGATAGATGTTTCCATTAGCCACTGAAATTTTTATAGACGACAACATGTACAATATGGTGGATATTGAGATAAATGTGTTGGAAAAGATGAAAAAAATATAGTTTCTTTGTTAAGATGAATAGATGTCCCTGATAGACTTGATACAAAAACACCTATGATCACCCAAAAGGCAAGTCCATAAAGATTAAATGTAATCCTATCAAAGGAAGATATAGGCTACAAAGTAACCATGAGAAGGTTCAGCACAAGTATAGCGCCATGATGATAAAATGTAAAAAAATGTCCTTAACATCACGACACAAGGTTAGTTTTGTTCTACCAATCTGAAACATTTTCTAATTCTTGCACTAATTTCATGAACTTGTCTCTATAGCATAGATGTGGACATAATATTTTCCATGATTTGTGATGTATTACTGTAACGAACCCAAATTTAGGTAATTACCTTTTAATCCTTTCATTTATGATTTTTTTATATTTGAAACCTCAACTATAAGAGTTTTACCAATAACACAATTATTTAAGGCTTTTATACAAGAAATAGGAGAAATATACTAGCTTGGGGTTAGTTGTGAAAATTTTTCAAATTGAGGCATTTAAGTTCAAAATTATTCTTCTAGATTTTTCCTATGGATAGTTTGTTTAAGAGAGAGTTACACACGAAATTTGGTTAATAAATAATAAAAGGATACATTGATATGAAAGAAAAAAAAATTCCCTCAAATTGTGTGTTTGGAGTGTCAAATTTCTTCAAAAGGTAAAACTATCTCCAAAATTGGATTCTTTAGGTCATTATTAGTCTACCTACCAAGTTTTACTTTGTTTTGAAGGTATGTAGTCATCCAATTTAAAGGAGAAAGAAAAACAAACTAGAAATATGTCACTTTAATCGTATTTGTTTAAGAATACATTAATGTCGCTTGATTGCATCTGATGCATGTGACCTACCCTAATGTTGAATTTTGATGGGACAATCAGTAGATCATCCCTACCTTGTGAAGATATGGCAAGTACCCAGGAAGTTAGATATCATTTAAAATTGTTATTTCTCCCCAAATACTTAACCTTTTCTCAAGATTTCTTTTCCAACTGATTCTACATTCGATTCTTCATTAATTCATACCTTACTCAAGAACCATGAAGTGTTCTAGGATCACCCAAATTCTTGGGGCACAAATTCTTCATGGACAATTTATGGGAACCCTAGAACCTAGGCATATAAATAGGGCATCATGTCCTTGGTTCCGCCACACCTTGCCCATCATTTTCCCTCTATCAATTTCTATGGTAGTTGTGTGCTCTACCATCGGGAACTCAAGAACAAATGGGTTGTTTCTTTTCATTGCAACCAATTTTCTCGCTACCTCAATCGAATTCTCTTCAGGATAATTTCCCTAAACTCTCTTCTTTGTTTCTATCTAGTTAAGGTCATATTATTTTGCTCGATCTAGTTTTCCTCACTCTTAGCCACAGTTGCTGCTTCACGACGTGTGGCCATGGTTGGTCCTGAAGGAAGGGGATGAATCCCTTGAGTTTTCTTGATTTTATCCTCACCCCCACTTTCTTTTCCTTCTTTTCTTTTCGGGATCAGAACGGTCCTTTCACCAGTTGGGTCGAGTTGTTCTTCCTTGACTGAAGTGTTGACCCGTCGGTAGGCCCAAGTCATGTGACCACCCATGACTGGGCCACCTCAACAGGTTTGAACCCACTTAATTTGGGTTTTATCCAATGATGTGGAAATTAATCAATTTTCTTGATTGGTCAAATCTTGTAAAATTCATAACTTTTCACTGGAATCTCCAAAAATCACGCAAAAATCTATTTTGAAATCCTAAAAATTTTCTCTGTTTTTTGGCATAGGTTTGTCACTTGATTTCCAAGTTTTAAATACTGGATATTTAGGGTTTAGAATTCACTTATAATCTTAATAATAACTAAAGGCAACATTATAATCAATAAAGTTGGGATTTTGGGTCAAGATATTAATAAGAAACCCTGATTCCAACATTGGGTCAATATTAAGAGTCGGTCTAGGGTTTTATAAAAGGATATAGATTTCTAGGGTTTCACCTAGCATATCATATACTAAACCATGATTGATGGACCCAATCATATATGTAGGTTTGAGTTGACTTTGGAATTGGAAGGGTGGGATTCCATATCTGACTTGACACTGAAGTTGAAATATGTGCATCTTTTCTAATTATCTAGGCAATACTATGATGACAAAGAAATTTTCCCATATGAGGCATTACTTGGTTAAATCTTAATTACCCTTGGTTATATTTTCAAGTTTGTTGTTACTTCTTGAATTATTGTTTATTTTATCATTTAAGGTCCTCTAGCATATTATTGGAAGATTTCATCCTCATTTATTTCATATCTATCATGACCAAACCTAAATAGACTAGGTTTATTTATTTTAGCAATATATTTGTACTTCTATAATAATTGGACATGTATATTCCGTCCCGAACGCGGATATTCCACTCATATATTTATAGGGGCGTGTGTATTCCACCCAAGGTGTGTGTTTCCACTCAGAATATTTTAGGTGTGAGATTTATGGGTCTCGACCCTACATAAACAAAAGTGGTCTAATTATTTATGTGCATTGTTTAAGATTAGTAAATTTTACGGAAAGATATATTTTAATGTTATCTTTTATTTTATAATGCCTCATATCTTGCCCTATTATATATCTTATACTTATCCTCTTAAACATCCCTTATTTTTAAGTATTCACTATTTCTCTCCTTTTGCCCTAAGTATTTCCTGGTTGTTTTTACTGCATATACTCAGCGTTCGCGGATTTCTTTATTTTTTGTCTCTGCCCTGGGCATTGCCTTCAATCCACCTAGAGGTCACATAGCTTGAGGACCATGAGATAGGTGGTGATACCTAGATCTAGCCACTGAGGACTTCTGAGATCGAAAGGTTGCTCACCGCAAATTGATCCTAGTAGTATAGGCTTTAAATTTCATTAGAAGCCATACATAGCTCCTTAGTTGAACTCTGATGAGAAAATCTTGTAGTAGTTAGATTTAATTTCATCTGCAACAAAAACTATGTTTTTGTTATCATTTTTTTTAAATAAAAATTGTGAAGCCTAATTATTTTAATGGTTTTATTTTATAGATGTGATCTATTGGGGTATTTTGTAATTATTTCCTTAAATTTAAGTAAGGAGTGGTCCCTCTCGGAACTCACTCCTTACAAGAATGGTATCATATCATATTTGTTCTTGGTAAACTAACTATTTCAGAAGTCATTACTTAGTATGTATACCTTACCCGTTAAACCTATGTTTTAGGAGATGGAACATGTTTGGTGACACTGGTGCTACCCCTCAGTCTAGCATTTTGGATGGATTCTCCACACAAGAGAACCCTCATTTTGGCATGGATCCTCCTCCTAGGAACAACCTTAACTCTACTAATGGGTTTGGCGACACCACCGCCTTTAGTTCGACTGGTCTCACCCCTAAGCAGGAGTTAGCCTTTGGCAATAGCTTCTCACCACGGATTTGGTGGGAAAGTCAAACATCCCTCATGTGCCTAATAAGCCAAAGGATTACACGTTGATTGATTTCATGAAAATGTGACCACCCTACTTCAAGGGTAAAGGGGAATTCGATATGGTTGATAAAGTCAATGACTGGGTCTTGGCCATAGGAGGATTTTTTATGGTATTTCATGCCCTCCACACTAGAAGGTCAGGTTTTCTTCTTATGTGATGGATGGACTGACATGTGTCTAGTGGAACGGGGTATCACGGCCTCATGACATCTCTACTTTGACATGGGAACAATTCTTTGAACTATTCTATGGGAAGTACATTTGCGTTGCTACTTTTAAGAAGAAGGAAGCATAATTCTACAGACTAAAACATGAGTCATTATATGTTCCTGCCTATGTGAAAACATTCATGTTGCTTGAACATTATGCTTTAGGGTTGAGTAAGGATCTTAGGGCCATCTATTCTTGTACGTACTCAATTACCATGTGTGTAAGGACCCCTCCCCATGTTATCCCAATTAAGGTGGACCGAGAGGGAAAGGGCCATAATCATATTTACAGGATCAAGGTTTAGAAAATAATCAATAATAATTATAAATTTCATTAAAACGTAAAGAGTTTGATATAATATGAAAAATAAACTCTTCACTAAGGAGTTACGTTAAAAGGGAAATCTAGTGTTTGCAATTTGAAATTAAATCTATCTATCCAAATCCTCTAGGATTACATTAAATATTTTCTTTTGGTTCTTTCTTATTTATGTCCATCTTTCATCATTAATTGTAGGTTACTCGTAGTTTAACATAAAACATTGTTAAACAAAAATACTATCAGTATAACAAGTTATACTGGTATGTGGGATAAAAAATTTATTTGCATGTAGGTGTAACAATATAATAATCCATAGCAACAATTGTGATTACAAAATTGAACATGAATTTTCTTTCTAACTTCTCAACTCAATCTCTGTGGTACACTCCCTCTCTGGAGTACTCATTCTAGGGACCCTATCTCTAGGGTTTGGTCCCTACAGTGGACCTTTTGTAACCTTCCTGTTCCTGGGCCTGGTATCTTATGTCTTTGTTTCACAACTAGGCCTGATGTCGACCATCCTATCCCAACTTGGATTGATGTTGACCATCCTATCCCAACTTGGTCTTATTGGTGACCATCCTATCCCATCTTGGTCACCTGTCATCACAATGAAATTTCATACATACCACATGTATAACTTAAATCCATCAGAGAAGTTGATCAAGTTATACTTAAATAATGTGATACTTATAGAGGTTTTAAAGTTTGTAGAAATTAAATAAATAACCAATAGTTCATTTGCAATCAATGCAGGAAACCTCAGAAACCATGGAAGTCGCTTAAGTCGGGTAGTCATAGGCATAACCACATACCTTTCTCAGAAGTGGTCAAAGTCCAAGCAATAAGTGCAGTTGAGATCAAGCAAGCAATCACCCTAAAATTAATGTATAACACCCAAGTATTATTGTTTTGTTCATAATCTCTCATTAAAACTTACTTGGGTTCCAAGTTAGGGTTTTGGGGTTAACTTGGGGTTTCATTAGGAATTTGGCTTTCTAGACCCTAATTATTCCTTTTTTTTATAAAGGGTGTCTGTCGTTTTATTAAGTAATCAAATCATTTGCAGCCAGTACAAGTATCTGGTCATCAAAACCCTCCCCGACAAGGTGAGGGTCTGCAAAATGATAGGCAGTAGAGGCCAAGGCGTGGGCTACACTATTGCCTTGCCTTCTAATAAAAGAGAAATTAAAAGAAAGGAAATTATGGGACAACTCAAAAATATCATGAACAAAGACATCTTCATAACCTCTTCCACCATACCCCCTCTTCACTGCATCCACCAGCAACGAGCAGTCCGTTTTGATAAGGATGTCGTGAAGGCCCTTCCTAATGGCCAGTTGGATATTGTGTAGAGAAGCCATACCCTCCGCACTAAGCATTGAATAGGGCTGCTCTAAATGGCACTGGTAAGTCCATAAGATCTGTCCACTTATATCCCTAAAAACCACCCCGCAACCACTCACTCCATCAGCGTTGAGGGAGGCAACTATGTTAACCTTGATGCATCCTTCAGGCGGGCGCCTCCACATGATCTTCTCGGAAGATGGAAGCTGCACGCAAGAACTCCATGTTGTTGTGTTGTATCGGTTGCGATCAGCTACTAAGTTGAGGAAACCAGCAGCTAGGCCTGGGACGAACGGGGGGTGTGTGTCGAACAACACCTTGTTCCTAGCCGCCCATGCAACCCAGATCAACATTGCACCTTCATCCCTGTGGTGTCAGTCCTCCTCATCCAGTAGGCTCTTCACAAAACCTCTCAAGTTGGCCGACTCCAACTTCCCCTGACAATCAAACACCCCCGTCGACCATACCTGCTTAGCTAAGTTGCAGTGTAGCAACATGTGAACTATGTCCTCCCTTTGACTGTAGTGGGGGAAGGCCTCCTCTTGTATCACATGTTTCCTGAGCAACTCTGCTTTAGTAGGAAGGATGTTCCTTAGAGCTCTCCAAATAAAGTGTTTGATTTTTGGAGGCCAACTTCATTTCCACACCCTCTTCCATTCATATATGTCTATGATATCCTCCAGCTCCTCACCCGCACGAATGAAGAAGTAGGCACTCTGAACTGAGAAAATACCATTACTTTCTTTGTCCCAAAACAATGTATCCTCCTCTGTATGTGATGAGAGTGGGATATTAAATATTTTCCTAGCAATATTTGGGGGAAAACAAGACTCCACCACTTCCCTATTCCATTGTTTAGGCCCCCTATTGATCAGATCACTAACAGTCATGTATTCCATCGGGCCTTGTATCAGGTAATGCTCGATCAGACCACCAAACTGTGGGATCCATCTCTCTTTGTATATATGGATGCTTATGCCACTCCCTACCCTCCATAGAAAACCATTTTTAACAAGCTGCACCGCCCCCCAAATATTTCTCCACGTGTAGCTAGGTACCCCTCCCAGCTCGACCTGCAAAATGAAAGAGTTTCTTAGTATTTTTCCTACAAAATCTCGGCTGCCAAAGTATCATCATGGACAACCAGTCTACATCCCTATTTTTCTAGAAGTGCCTGGTTGAAAGCTTTTAAATCTCTAAAACCCATTCCCCCACATTCTTTGGGTCTACATAATCTTTACCAACTCATCCAGTGGATCTTCCTCTCTCCTTCTTTGGCACCCCACCAAAATGTGCTAGCATTGCATATATCTCATCAATCAAGCCCTCAGGTAGCTTGAACATACTCATTAAGTAGGTAGGAATATCCTGGATCACCATTTTAATTAGCACCTCCTTCCATGCTTAGGACAGCAGTTGTTCTTTCCACCCTTGTAATTTCTTCCACACCCTATCTTTGATTGTAGCAAAAACCTACTTCTTTGACCTTCCTACTAATGTAGGGAGCCCCAAGTATTTCTCGTATATGTCCACCTCACGAACATGCAGTTGGTTCTTGATGAGATCCCGCCTTTCTCCCGTGACGTTTGCACTAAATAAAACCTCTGACTTCTCATAATTTATTTTTTGTCCTGATGCCCTCTCGTATTGGCTGAAAATATCAGCTAAAGCGGAGCATTCCTCTGAGGTTGCCTTTGTGAACACTATGTTGTCATCTGCAAAGAAAAGGTAGGTGACCCGTGGTGCGTGTCTGCATATCCTTGTCCCATGAATTTGGTTTCCATGGGCTGCTTTATTAAGAGAAATAGAAAGCACTTCAGCACAAAAAAAAGAAAGAGGTAGGGAGAGATATGATCACCTTGGCATAGTCCTATGGATGGATTGGAAGATCCCCTCCTTCTGCCATTGACGATGAACTTGTGGGAGACACTAGTAATGCACTCCATCACTTTGGGCCTCCATTTATCCGGCAACCCCAATTTCCCCATGGCTCTCTCTAGAAATAGCCATTCCACCCTATCATATGCTTTGCTCATATCCAGTTTTAGCACCACAAGACCTTCCCTGTCCTTATTCCGGTGTTTCATTGTGTTAAAAAGATCATAAGCAACTAGAGCATTCTCTGTTATAATCCTTCCTCCTATAAAAGAACTTTGATTCTCCGAGATCATCACATTCAACAGGGGCTTGATTCTATTAGCCAGGACCTTGGTAATAATTTTGTAAGAAACATTGCACAAGATGATAGGGTAGTATTCAGTAATCCAGACTGGGTTGTTTGTCTTGGGGATGAGAATAATATCAGTGTCATTTTATCTCCTTCAGGTTCACCTCTCCCTACCACCATTTAGTAATAAAAAATAGCAAACTATGCTTCACCACATCCCAGAATTTTTTGTAGAAGACCGCTTTCATACCGTCAGGCCCTGGAACTCTGCTCGGATGCATTTGTTGTAGATAAAGCCATACCTCTGCCTCCATGGGGAGTTTATCAAGAGCAGCATGTGTTGTCACTGGGAAAACCCTTGTCATGTCCTCCAGAAAATCCTCAATGTCCATCGGATGCGAACCGGAAAAGATGCAATTGTAGTATGTCAAAAAGATATCAACAATTGTGTTCAGATTTGTCTGCCAACTGTCGTCCTCCTTGTAAAGTCCCTCTATAGTATTGCGTCTCTTTCTTTGTCTAGCCTTATGGTGGAAATATTTCATGTTCTTGTCCCCATCTTTCATCTTGTTAGTTCTAGCTCGTGCCAACCAGAAACTTTCTTCTAGCCTTTGAAGCTCATGTAGCTCTTTTGCCAAAGCACTGCATTCCTGTAACATGTCCAGTGAAGGTGGAAGATTATGGGCTCTACCCAGTTCTCTTTCAGTCTTCTGTGTTCTCTTTTTTATGTTACCAAATTTTTTCGTTGCCCACCCAGCTAATTTCTCTACGCATTTTTTAGTCTGCCCCTATAGACCCAAGATCTGGTTGCTACTCCATGCCTGAACCACCACCTCCTTGCACTCCGGAGATGACAACCACAAAGTTTCAAATCTGAACCGTTTCTCAATTGGATCCCCTCCCAAGATTCTACTTTCTGTCCACAAGAGAATTTGGCCATGGTCTGAATTATGAATTGGAAAAATTTTCACCTTCCTTATATTGAAGATATCACACCATCTCATGTCTGTCATGAAGCGGTCCAGTCTTCCCAGAATCAGATTGTCAGCATGTATGCCTCTTTTCCAGGTGAACTTGTTGCCCGTGAAACCCAAGTCTACTAGCTGGCATCTGTCAATAGCTTCTTAGAAATTGTGCATCTTCTACTCACTTCTGGGTTGTCCCCCTTGTTTCTATGTCGCTACTGTAATCTCATTGAAATCCCCACCAAAAACCTTAGGCCAATAGGATTGAGCACAAAGGTCCTCCATCAACTGTCATGTGTTCCCTCTGTCTTGTATATCTATCCAGTCGTATATACCCACAAAACAAAAGCGTTCATTACTGACAGCTTTCCCAACCTCTGTGCAGATGTGATGATCTGAGTAGGATTTAACGGTGACATCATTCCCTCTCCACCACAAACCCAATCCTCCTGACCTTCCTCTACTATCAACCCCAAAGCCTGAGTCGAAACCACATCTCCTCCTAACAACCTCCTTATCTCCACTCCTACACAGTTTCCATGATGAAAACTATGTTGGGCATCTCTCTCCAGCATCTTCTCCGAAGTGAGTCTACCGTCCTAGGGTGGCCCAGTCCGTGGACGTTCCAGCATAAGGTTTTCATTGCCCTTCATGGGCCTGGTCCTCCCCAGAGCCCGCTACTTTTTTGAGAACTGCCTCTGACTGGAAACTGCCTTTCATGCACTTCCCTCCCACTGCCCATGACCCTCCTTCCTCCTCTTGCCCTCCCTCTGCTACAGATCTTGTTCTTTCCCGCCCATCATACCCATTGCCTTCCCCTTCCCCTTCCCCTTTCCCTTTCCTTCTCCTCCCACCTACCTTGTCCCCACCCTCATGACCCTTTTCTCTTTGCTCCCCTTCTCATCTCCTTTCTTCCTTTGGCAGTTCCCCAAATTGATTGTGCAATACTCCTATGTCAGAACTGTCTTCTCCGAGGCTGACTTTACCTACACTGTAACCTCCACTTCAATCCCTTGCATGTCAACTGCATCAACCCCCTCCCAGTTGCATTGCACCTGCTAAGTTTTTGTCTGGATTGAGCAAGAGTATGTTGTTACTTCCACCTGCGCTACCCTCGACTGCACTGGTTTTGTCACAGGCTTCCCCTGGGTGAGACAGACCTCTACTGCTTTGTCCATATTAGCTCCCTTCTCAGACCTGAAGTCACTACCCTCTGTGTCGGCCCTCTTGGTGAAGGTATTCTCCAAGTCTTAGAGAGTTGTTGAGTAGGCTGAGTCCCCTTCATCCTCCATCCTTATTTGTCCTCCCTTGAGATCACCAGTGCCTCCCTCTCCGCTCCAGGCCTAATCGACTGGGTATCAGATGCTAAACGTGAAGAGGCGGGTTTGGTCATGAAACGGGGTTCCCTACTCGCACTCTCCCTTCCGAACAACTCCTCTCCGATCAACAAGTTCCATCTCTTCGTAGGGGAGGCTTTGATCCAGGGACCCCAAAGCCTCAGATTCAACTCCCCATTCACTTCTTCCTCATCCTCCATGCAGTCCTTTTCCAGGTGTCCACCGCGCTTCCTTCTTTATCATGGATATTCTATTTTTGGTGAATTGGCTTCGTCACGTCGATCTCCATGCGAGCACGGCATGAAGCACCCCAACCTAGGTTGTGCCTGTCCACCGCAAATACATGACTGATTTTTCCTGCAACTGTCCTTATCTCTTCCTTAGATCTATAACCAAGCGGCATGTTATAGAGCCTGATCTAGAATTGACACAGATTGAGAGTAATTTTCGAGGGGATATCCTCTGCCTTGATATCCCTAACCACCAGTTAGTGGTTATCAAAGTTCCATTGACCTTCGGAGGTAACCTTCTCCTTATCCTTCGAATGGAGGAATTGTATGACAAAGAGGTTATTTGAGATTTGTCGAAAGCTCACCTCTTTCCATAATGACCAGGCGTTGGTCATCGTCTGCTTGAAAGCTGGGAAATTATAAGGTATGCACATCGTCAACCGTCCGACCAGTGTGAGTTCAATGTGTTCATTACCGACTCTAGTCTCCATTTCCATTAGATCCAGTATGTAACTCTCCTCTTCATCATGAACCCTGAGTGTCACGTATCTCTTCACAAGATCATCCTCCATAGTGTGGAGGGAACCTGCAAAGACAATAGAGGGTCGCCTCAGTGGCGAGGGAAACTTGGAATCTCCGTCACTCAGAGCAAACCCTAAGAGACGGACGCCCAGGAGTCTACCCTAATTATTACTTTTTGACTTACAATCCTAATTTTGATGTCATATGAATTCATTTCTTTTTCACAAATGAGATGAATTTGGAAACGAATTCTAGATCTAACTCAATAGAAAGTGAAGTCCTGAGGAAGGTGGAGTTCACAATGGAGAAGATTCTTTCCTATTGTTACAGTACAGATAGTAGAGAAGATCTAGTCTCATATTAAGTCAAAGATGTCTTTTTTATCCAAAAAGACTCCATTTAAGCATATATGATCATTAAATCCAAGAAATTTAGGGTTTCTATGTGTTTAATACATTAAATATGGTAACTTTAGGCACTTCTAGAATTCACAATAGATGAAGGTCTTGGAATTATTATTATTGGAATCACTACATTCTTCCAACCAACTTTAATATATAAATTATTATGATTGTACTTTCCTACAAATTACTACGATCTTACAGGATTAATTGTTCTTGGCCAATCATAAACTGCCACCAAGGCAGTGAACCCGGGTCTCAGCCTTTCCAACTAGGTTAGGCTGAGCCAATGGGCTCACGCCAACTTGACGGTTTGCGCTTGTATGGATCTTCACTAGTCAGGCAAGAAAGAGGGAGAAGGGACGAAAGGGTCAACCTGGGCTAGCCTCTTCTCATGCGAGCAGGCAGTCAACCAGTTAGTTGACTCCAAGGTATTGTCCTCTTGAGCGTCGAGCAAGGATACCACGACCTTTGTCTCACCTCAATGAATTCATTGAGGGTTTTCAATTGACCTGAAGGAGACCAGTGTTATGAGAACAGCAGAGATGAAACTTCAGCGTAGTAGCAGAGTGAGGTAGGGGTGAAGGGCCGGTTTTAGAGAGGTATTGATGGTAGGGAGAGGATCACAAAGTCTATTATAATCTCGCAAGCCAATTTTTGGTTTCACGGGAGGGTCATAGCCCTATATATACTCTTAGAAATGGTGGACGGGTTATCCAGTAAGTTCGTGAATTGGGCAAATCTTCTAGGGTTCTCCAAGTTAGACAAAATCTCAGGTAGGTAGGTCCCATTGATCTCATGAATCTAATGGACATGTTTCATTATCTTCTCATGGATTGAGTTGTGAGGAAAACAATCAAGAAAATATGCCTTTACTAATCCAAGTTTCCTTGTTTTTTGCGAGCTAGAAGACAATTTTGTCATCATCATATATTGATCATACGGCTGGGAGTTCGCATTTCATGTGCATGGGTCGGGCCCAAGCTTTCCTATTTTGATGAAATTTGTTACATTTAATGTATATTCCCATTAATCCATTCACTTTAGGATTTCTAATCAAATCCATTTCTCTCTCCTTTGATACTTTTAATCCCAAATTTTAAGAGAAAGTCTTAATTACTTTTATCTAGATGTGGGCGAGATTGGAGACCAAAACACTTAACTTAAAAGTGTATTTATTAATCTCCAAGTCTCCTTTTTATCTCATTATTTAGCCATCAAATCAATTCTTTTCACCTTTTAACTTTTCTATATCTCTTATTTTGATTACTTTTCTTATTAAAAACTATGTGGAACTAAACCATCCCATTAGTGGCCTTGAACACAGCTTTTCTAGAAAATTTCACATACTTCCATATTAACATTATTAATTAGCAATTACCTTTAGTAATTCAATTAGTATTGGATTTTTTTCTTACTTTTTCCCTATATTCATTATTGGACTAAAGAAATGAGTAAAAACCACGAAAACTATTGCAAAGAGAAATTTGCAAAATAAATTGATTCTTATACAACAAAGCACGCCAAGTTTCTAGTATATCCTTATTATTCAAATATTTTCATTTCAAATATGTAAATACATGTGAAAAATCATGTTATAACAATGTGGGTCATGCTCTAGACCCTCAGCTTCCTCTCACATTTTAGCAGATGGCTGACAAGGCCTTAGCTGTTGAATTATATCCTTGTTTTCAATCCCCCTCACATAACAACAAGAGGAATAACTCTAACTATGAACAACGTCGGGATAACTGCAACTGTTGTTGTTGACATCATCCTCCTCGCAAGTTCTCACAAGAAAATGTTGTTTCACCTATGAATGATAAGCCAATAATTTTTCATGAGTGTGATCAGGTTGGACATTTTAGGCCCCAATGCCCTCGGCTGCAGCAACATCTTTTCCTTGCCCAGCAACCTGCCAATTAGCCTCAACCCCGTCCTAATCCACCTCTAAGAAACAACAACAAAAACAACAATGCTCAGGGTCGACGTCCTCCAGTGGAGTGGTGTACTGGATGTGTCTTTGCAATGGATGTTGTGAATATTTTCAATGATAACGAAGTAATTGAAGACATTGTACACCTCAATCTACATCTTGTAGAAGCCTATTTGATTTTGGTTCTTCAAATACCTTTATATCTTCTAAGCTTAATGAGATGTTAGACATAGAACATGCACATATGGACTTAATTCAGACCCCTAGGGGTACGATATGCTTTTCTTATCTGAAAATGCCACCCATGGAATTATTTATATCTGGCAAGATGTTTACAACCGAGTTCATCTTATTGAACATGATGGCTTTTGACATCATCATATATGAATTGGTTTAAAAAGTTTAAGGCAGCCTTATTTTGTGATGAGAAAAAGGCTAGCTTACTTCACCCGGATCGTGAACAACTTTGTATAAAGGGTAGAAATGTGAGGATAGGTAATTCATCATGTCAACCATAAAAGTTGAAAATCTTTTCTCTCATAGATGTCGAGCTTACTTGGCTTCCATTGTCCTTGAACCCTCACTACCTCAGTTGGAGGATATTGATGTGGTTTAAGATTTTCTTAATGTTTTAGCTGAAAAGTTACCTAGTATTCCCCTTCTCGAGAGGTCAAGTTCTCCACCGATCTCGTATCAGGTATTGATCTTATCTTAGAACCTCATTATCGCATGGCACCCACAGAGCTTGTAGAATTTAAGAAGCAACTATAAGAACTTCTTGTCATGAGGTTTGTTCGCCCCAATGCCTCTCAATGGGGAGCTCTTGTTTTATTTGTGAAGAAGAAAGATGGTTCTCTGAGGATGTGTATGGATTATAGAATGTTGAATCAAGTGACAGTGAAGAATTGATATCCTCTACCATGTATTGATGATTTATATGATCAATTAAAGTTAACTACAATTTTCTCTAAGATGGATCTGTGAAGTGGGTACTATCAAATGTAGGTAAAAGATGAGGATATATCGGAGGATGCCTTCTGCACTTGGCATGGACAATATGAGTTCTTAATGATGCCTTTTGGTTTTATTAATACCCCTTCCACTTTCATGGACTTGATGAATCAGGTCTTCTTCCCCTACCTTGATGACTTTGTAGTTGTGTTCATTAACGATGTTCTCATATACTCAAAGTCATTGAACCAACACCGGGAGCACCTATTGGTTATGTTATCTTGAGATAAATATTTAGATATATATTTATCTCAGTATGTTACATACCTTTTGAGAAAATTTTCTGTATGCCAAGTTCTCAAAGTATGAATTTTGAATAAAGGAAGTGATATTCTTAGGCCATGTTATATCAGCGGGTCATGTAGTTTTGGATCCAGCAAAAGTTGAAGTTGTGACTAAGTGGCAACCTCCAAAGAATCCTTCTGAGATATGAAGTTTCTTGGGTCTTGTAGGTTATTACAGACGGTTTATTTAGAACTTCTCTGAGTTAGCTCATCCTCTAACCAAGTTGACTCATAACGACACTAAGTTTGTCTAGTCCCTAGAATGTGAAAAGAGGTTCTAGAGATGAAGCATTGTTTGATGTCTACTCTTGTTTTGGACTTACCTGTAGAAGTGAAGCCTTATGTTATCTTCACGTATGCATATAGATAGGGATTAGTTTGTGTCCTTATGCAAGAAGGATGGGTTATAGCATATGCCTCCCGCCAGTTGAAGCCTAATGAAGAAAATTGGCCTAGCCATGACCTTGAGCTTGTAGATATTGTTCATTCTTTAAAGATTTGGAGGCATTATTTGTATGGTGTGCAATTTGAGGCTTTCTCTGACCATAAGAGTCTCTGATATCTTATGACACGGAAGGATGTGAATATGAGGCAAAGGCAATGATGGAATTTTTGAAGGATTATGATTTCATGATCATGCATTATCTTGTGAAAACCAATGTAGTAGTTGATGCTCTTAGTCATAAGAAGGATGATATTTGCACATCTCTTCATAGTTTTGTGTGGAAAAGTATGGAGCATGTTTTTAGTTGGAGACCTGAGTTGAAGGATGATGTAGATGATGCTATTGTAGACAAGATGTGTATGCACATGGCAAGTCTCTCGGTTACTCCATCTTGGATCTTTGCAGTTATTGTGTCACAAGCAACTAGCCTAGACCTTAATGAGATGAAGATTTTAACAGAAAACCCCCAATCGGAATTTTCTATTGGAGTTGATGGTGGTATTTATTTACAACATCAATTGTGGATACATGGTGTGGATGATCCGAGGCATAAGGTATTAAGTGAAGCTCATGGATTGAAATATACAATTCACCCTAGCACTACAAAGATGTACACAGATCTACAAAGAAGTTTCTGGTGGAAAAATATGAAGAAGGAGATCACTAATTCTGTTGTGAAATGTTTGACCTATCAGCAAGTAAAGATTGAACATCAAATACATGGTGGTCTTTTGAAACCTCTTAAAATACCTAAGTGGAAATGGGAAAATATTATGATGAATTTCACGACAGGACATCCAAACTCAAGAGGTGGTTATGATGTTGTGTGGGTTGTTATAGATCAACTTACCAAGTATACTCATTTCTTACCTTTCAAGACTACACATAAGGTTTTGGACATGGCACATATATATGTGGATTGGATAGTACAACTGCATGGTGTGCCAAAGTCTATAGCTTCTGATAGAGACCCTAAGTTTACTTCTTGAATATGGAGGCAAATTCAAGAAGAAATGGGATCAGGTCTACATTTTAGTACTTCCTACCATCCCCAGACTGATGGTCCAACTGAAAGGACAGTTTGGATTCTATAAGATCTCCTATGAGCATGTGTTATGGACTGGGGAGGTGTTTCATATAGATATCTCCCATTGGTTGAGTTTGCTTACAATAACAATTACCAACTGAGCATAGGTTGACACCCTTGAAGCTCTGTATGGAAAACCATGTCATACACCCTTACATTGGGATGATGTGGTTGATCATACTCTAATTAAGACTGATAAAATGCAATTAATGAAGGACAAGATTGTTCTAATAAAGAAATGAATGAAAGTAGCTCAGGATCATTAGAAGATGTATGTTGATAAGAAGAGGATGGATGTGAACTTTCCGGCTGGTGATTATGTTTTATTGAGAATAAAACCTATTCAGTCTATTGCAAGATCTAAGGTGAAAGGAAGTATCAGTCCTTATTATGTGGGACCATTTGAAGTTCTGAATAAGATTGTAGAGCGTGCATATCGCATAGAATTACCACCTTCTTATGATAAGATGCATGATGTTTTTCAGGTATCCGTGTTGAATAATTTTGTGAACAATCCAGCCCATGTGTTATCTATTGAACCCATAGAAATTCATGGAGATCTAGCCTATGAAGAATATTTTGTGAACATTCTTGACTCCAGAGTGAAGCAATTGAAGCACAAGGAGATTGAATTAGTAAAAATTTTATGGAAGCATCATGGTCTATAGAAATCAACTTGGGAGTTCAGAGAAGAAATATTGCGAACTCATCCTTTCCTATTTATTTGAGATTTTAGGGATGAAATCCTTATAATAGGGGGATAGTTCTAACGAACCCAAATTTGGGTAATGATTACCTTTACCCCTTTCCTTCATGAATTTTTTTTATTTTTGAAAACCCCACTTATTAATGAAAAAAATTTGTATGGTAATAAACCTCAACCATAAGATTTTTAGCCAATAACACAATTATTTGAGGCTTTTATGCAATAAATAGGGGAAATACACTATTTTGGGGTTAGTTGTATAAAATTTTCTAATTGAGGCATTTAAGTTCAAAATTAGTCTTCTAGATTTGTCCTGTGGATAGGTTTGGTTAAGAGAGAGTTACACACGAAATTTGGTTAATAGATATTAAAAGGATACATTAATATGAAGAAAATAGACTTTCCATCAAATTTTGTCTCCAAAAGGAAAAATTGACTCCAACATTGGATTCCCTGGGTCCTTATTAGTCTACCTACCAAGTTTCACTTTATTTGAAAGTTATTTCCTCATCCAATTTAAAGGAGAAAGAAAAAGAAATTCGAAATATGTCATTTCATTCGAATTTGATTAGGAATACATTAATGTAGCATGTTTGCATTTGATGCGCGTGATTTACCAGACCATTGGATTTCAATCAGACCACCAGGAGATCATCCCCTACCTCATGAAGATATGGTAGGTAGTTGTGTATTTAGATATGATTTAAAATCATGATTTCTCCCTCAATATTTAACCTTTTCTCGAAATTTCTTTTCCAAATGACTCGTTGTTTGATTCTGATAACCATCGTGGAGTGTTCTAGATTCTCCCAAATTCAAGGAACATAAGTTCTTCACGGCCAACTCATGGGAACCCTAGAACCTAGGAATATAAATAGGGGATCATATCTCTAGTTCCACCACACCTTGCCTAGATTTTTCCCTCTATTAATTTCTCTAGTAGTTGCATGTTCTATCATCGAGAACTCAAGAACTAGTGGGATCATTCTTGTCATTTCGACCAATTTGCTCGTTGTCTCAATCCAATTCTCTTTGGGGTAAAGTTCCCGAAACTCCCTTCCTTATTTCTATCTAGTTAAGGTCGTCTGATTTTGCTCGACCTTGTTTTCCCCAAAATTAGTCATAGTGTGTTGCTCCACTACTTGCAGCCATGGCTGGTGCTGAAGGAAGGGGATGAATCCCCTAGGCTTTCTCAATTTTATGCTCACCCCACCTTCTTTTCCTTCTCTTCCTTTCACCAGTTGGGTCAAGTTGTTCCATGTTGACATGTTGGTAGGCCCGGGTCATGTGGTCGCCAGTGATTGGGCCACCTCGAAAGGTAGGAAGCCACTTAATTTAGGTTTTATCCAATGACGTGGAATTAATCAATTTTCTTGATTGGTCAGATCCTGTAAAATCCATAACTTTTTACTAGAATCTCCAAAAGCTACACAAAAATATGTTTTGAAATCCTAAAAATTTTCTCTATATTCTGGCATAGGTTTTGTCACCTAATTTCCAAGTTTTAAAGATTGGATATTTAGGGTTTTGAATTCACTTATAATCATAACCATAACTAAAGGCAACATCATAATCAGTAAAATTGTGTTTTTAGTCAAGATATTAATAAGAAACCTTGAACACAACATCTGGTTAATATCAAGAGTCGATCTAGGGTTTTATCAAAGGATTTTGATTTTTGGGTTTCACCAACATATCATATACTAAATCCTAATTGATGGACCCAACTCTATATGTAGGTTTGAGTTGACTTTAGACTTGGAAGGGTAGGTTTCATTCTCTAACTTAACACTCAAGTTGAGGTATGTGCATCTTTCACGATTATCTAGGCAATACTATGATGACTAGTAAATTTTCCCATATAAGGAATTGCTTAGTAAATCTTAATTACCCTTAGTTATATTTCCAAGTTCCTTGTTACTTCTTGAATTATTGTTGATGTTGTCATTTAAGGTCCTCTGGCCTATTATGTGACTTGGATGATTTTATCCTCATTTAATTCATGTTTATCATGACCAAACATGAATCTTTCTTTTATGTTATGTGTGTGAGAAAATAGACTAGATTTATTTACTATAGCAGTACATATGTACTTTCATAATAATTGAATGTGTGTATTTTGTCCCAAACGTACATATTATGCCCATATATTCATAGCGGTCGTCTAGGGCATGCGTCTCCCACCCAAAATATTTTAGGATTGAGATTTATGGGTCTCACCGTACATAAATAAATGTGGTCTAATTGTTTACATGCGTAGTTTAAGATTAATAAATTTTATGGGGAGATATCTTTTAATGTTTTCTTTTATTTTATAATGCCTCATCTATTACCCTATTATATCTCTTGAAGTTATCCTCTTAAACATCCCTTATTTTGAAGTGTTCACTATTTCTCTCCTTATTACCCTAAGTATTGCCTAGTTAATTTTACTGCACATACTTAGCATTCACTGACATCCTTGTTTTTTTCCTCTCCCTTAGATGTTGCCTTCAACCCATACATAGGTTTCACAACCTAAGGACTAAGAGATAAGTGATGATTCCCAAAATATAGTTGTTGAGGACTTTTAAGATAGACATGTTGATCACCCACAAACTGACCCTAGTAGTATAGGCTTTAAATTCCATTAGAATCCATCTACGGCTCCTTAGTTGAATTCTGATGAGAAAATCTTGTAATAGTTAGATTTAATTTCTGTTGCAACAAAAACTATGTTCATATTATCATTTTGTTTAAAAAATATTATGAACCCCAGTTATTTGAACGGTTTTATTTAATGTATGTGATCTATTGGGATATTTTGCAATTATTTCCTTAAATTGAAGGAGTGGTCCCTTCCGAGCCCCACTCCTTACAATTACATTGAGAGTCAATGGAATAGTTAAAAAATGGTGGTAGATATAACAAACAAGTACTGAATCAATCAAATAACATTTTTGTACATTTCTAGATTGTTGTTGTCCCATCACCACATCCAAACTTGTTTACTTACATGACATTGTAGACATTCCTTCTTCTTGAATCATTAGAATGATGGCACTCATGTGGTTATTGTATTCCCTTCTAAGAAGTATGCCCACCAAATTATGATGATATTCATAAATGAACTCTTGTTTCAAATATGAAAAGAAATCTTAGGGGATGTGGCCATTCCATCACTATAAAAATAATATCAGAAAAATATCACAACTATCAAAATCAGGCTGATGAGGTACGAAATCCCATTTCTAAACTTTCCAATCATGTATGTCCCTAGTAGAATTCAAATAACCCTTTAAGGCTGACATTATTGCTTCACCAAATGGCTTGTAATTATCTTAATCAACCATATGAAAATGGAGTCTATATAGCCACAAGAACTTCTTTTGATGTAATATTTGCACTATAGGAAGAATATTGATAGTTATGCAACATCAGGATGTTGTATCGCACTAATCAATAGTAAGACATAGCATCAAATAGTACAAATGATTATTATCAAAGTTACCTGAAAAACATTCCTGCACATTTTTAGGATCTCTCATCCAGTTTATGTTTGCAAAATAACTTTTATTCATTACATTGTATATATTCTTCTATCCATTGTTGGTGTCAAAGGATTCTAGTTTCTAAATGATGGAGGTGAGATATTTGGACAAAATTCAAAATAGAATGGTGGTTAGTATAATAAATAAGTTTGAGTACAACATGTATTGAATCTGATTTCGATGAGACTTGAATGTTTAGCTACAAGGGTGACAAATCTTGGTTTAATTGCAAGTGAAGCCTCATAAATACATGATCTGAATATAGTAAACATAACATATCGACATGTCAATTTGAAAATAGATCATGTTAACCTTCCTATCATTCTCTTCTATCTTCCATATGTTCATTATATGGACAAAATCATATATGATGTTGTCTAAGACCCATTTTTATCCATGAGGGTGTCCAAGTATAATCCTTTTGAATATATGCTATCATCTGTGTTGAACTCATATAAGCTAAAAATATGAAAGAGTAGTTAGTAACAATGAATAACAGATTGTCTATCAAAATTAGAAAATTCAAAACCACCCATAAATTCCACTATTTAATGCATAAGCAACTACTCTTTTCCCCAATTAACTTAGATTTGTATTCACAAATATGTGTTTATGAATCCTTAAGGAGGTGAAAGTCGACAACTTGGTTCATGGATCCCTTCCATAACAGTAGGAGGACCATATTTAGTACAATAACAATCATGTTCATATCATAATTATGTATATCTTGTTTTTAAATCTTCCTCATCATCCTATGGATCCTTCTTCACGTCCTTTAATTACAACACCTTCTCCTCATCATCCAACACTCCTTCATGTCCTTGAATATCACAACCTTCTCCTCATCATCCAACTGCTCCTTCCTCACATTCTTGAATACTAGAAAGATCTCCTCAGGATCCTACAAATCCCTCTCCTCCTCCTTGAATAATTGAACATCCTACACCTTAGTATTATCTTCATCATCCTCTACCTCCATCCAACATCTCCTTCTTCACCTCCTTAAGAACAATGGCAACATACATATAGGCTGGTAAAGTTCATCATTAATAGTCAGGTTTGTGAATATGTTTTCTTCTTTGGATCTTATAGACTAAGCCATGGTAATTCTTTGTTGATTAAAACCCCACCAAGATTGATCATTGTCCTTATCTTGTAGTATATCATATACTCACAGCATGGGCTTATTTGTCCTACTTCTTCCACTTCATTGTCCTACTTCTTCCAATTCATTTACCTATAGGAATTATAATTTCTTTGTTGTGAACTAGCTTTGGTTCATTCCGAACCATCTTTGTTAAATTATGAACAATTTATTCAGTAATATGAACCAGATTTCCAATATTTTAAACCATCTTTGTGTACTATGGATTAGCTTTCATCTATTATGAACCATATCTCTTTCATTGTGATCCATGTTTTCTTTATTGTGAACCAGATTGTGTTTATTGTGATTCATTTTTCCATCTTACACAACTATTGAACATCATTTTTTCACATCATTAGATGTTAAGTCATGTCCTGGATGTGGCCTTCTTGCCATAATATTATTCTCACTCTTTAACTTCCTCCTAAAGACAGAAGCTACAACGATAAGTGGTACATTGTGTATATCTGAATTTGAGGCATACAAGAGAAGTTTGGTCTTCATTCTTTCTTTCCCCTATATCTAGTCTCTTTATATCCAACTCCTTTTGCATCAACATATGAATAGATATCTTCCTTTCCATATAAAACCCAATCATGTTGTCACATTTGTCTCTATGGCTTGTAAGGACATCTGAAGAAGCAAAATGAATATCATGTAGGTACAATATGAATAATATATGCAACACAATCCTTATAGTAAAAACATTACCAACTCTTATATCAATATTTATCTCATCATCTTTATATAAAACATAGAGTTCAATGGAGAAACGCAATGATTCAGGATACTCGTGCTCATCCACAAGGTTTAGTTATCTCCCAACATTGAAGGCTTTCAATTAATTTGTGATTGGATCATATAGCCATTTTGTGCATGTCAGGGGAATCACCATACATACTTCTCCATAGAAGTAATCATGATAGTGGGCCTAAAAAGATTATGAGCATTGACACAACTATCTAGAAAGGGCTTTTTAGTTAAGAAACCCAAAATAGCTCATCAAATAAATAATATGAGAATCAAATATGAAATTATCAATACCATCAACATATACATGTCATCAACTAATTTGCCTTTGTAGTTGTTATCACAAAATAGTTAAAAAGTTCATTAATCAAATATTCTACAAAGAAGCCCACCCTTTGTTGTTTTTTCTTTCTGCTATTGGGTCTAAGAATAGAAGATAGATAAAAAGGAGTAGGAAAAAACTGGATACTACAAGAAGATTGTCAATGGAAAATAGGATGTACAACCTTACCAAGGTCTTATGTTTTCACAACCCATAAACCTTTATTTTAGGTTTGCTAAGTCCACAAAATACTTACAATTGGGCTTTAAATCTAGCTTCTTAGACAATGAAATAGCTCTATTCTTATCAATTGGATTTTTACCATCCACCTTGATGGCAATATTTCCTTTTAGAAGGTCATAGATTCAGTGTGAATTCTTCACACTTATGCATAGCCTCTTTCCCTTAGGGAATGACAAGCTATATGATTTAGAGTCAAAGTTCTTGTATAGAAATTGCAACATCATGCTTTCTATGGTCTTCACTCTTATCTACAACAAACCATCAAATCTCGTGGGCTCCAACAATAGTCGTATGTCATACATCAGACTAAAGTGTCAATAGGTGCTTATTTTCCTCATGGAATTGAGAAATCCATAGAATTATATTGGAAAATAATTGCCATATACATTGTTGTTTAAAGATTAAAAAACACAAAAATATTGGATTTGATGATTGAAATCAACAATATTTGCTCACAAAGTGGACTTGTTTTGAAAAGCAAATCAACCTCCAATGGGCAAGACATGGTTATAGGAAGAGAAAAGTGCGAGTATGGAGACAATCAATTAGTGACAGTGTAGTGTATTCCCACAAGAGAGAGTAGACAAGAATAGGCCCCAGCCTCCATCCGGAGAACCCCAACCAACAAGAGTGAGAGCAAACAGTCTGGTGTATCCTAATGTGAGAGTTGTTTAAGCTAATGAAATAAATAGAGAAATACAATCATTTTTACTATGACCTTTCATGTCAACTCATATATAAATGACTCCATTTTTCATTCACAAGAACCCAAAAGTGAGATTTACAAAAATATCTAGAGTATTGGATTAGTTGTTGGATTACTACCGATATGCACCCTAGTAACTACTAGATAGATTCTGAGTTTATACATGTTTGTATGCTAGTTACTACCAAGAATATATTTTATTAATACTATAATGAATACAAACTAATACCATGATTTATATTTTTTACTTTGATAAATGAATCCAAATTCCCCATAGACTGAGTGTTAGTACTCTTCATAGTTGGATCCTGATTTGTACTATATTGACTAATGGATAAAATGCTTTAAATCCTTGATTCCTTAGACGGAATCCTTTTTAATGCTAGATAATTATACCAAAAAATGTGTGTGGCACATATTCATGTGAATACTAATAGGACAACAATTGCAAGTGCATCATGAATAGTTTCTACAACATTTACTTCTTTCACTATCTAAAATAATATTTACAAAGTCAAATAGTTCTCAAATGAACAATGACAACATACAAATCATTAATATGAACTGGTGCTTGTAAAAAATATACTAAAATGTATAGCTGGTCCCACAGGTAGTTATGTCTATAATTAATCATCTTTGTTATGGTATGTACGCAGATCCCAACAATGAATGTTGGAGTGGTCCATTTTTGAAACATTCATGAAAAATGTGCATGTTCTAGTGTTCCAAACTACCAAAATTAGAAACAAGTTGTATTTATCAAAATTAGACTAAATCAACACAGTCATAAGATCCAAGTGCCAAGTGTTTTAGGTGGGGAAATCCATAGTTTTATCTAGGTAGACCTTCACGACTACCATAACTAGTTCCGTAAGAAGCATATACTAAGTTGTGGAAGTATCCAGACATAGCATACTATAACGACCCCACCTCCCGATAACCCCCAATTAAGGGAGACCCGAAGGATAAAGCTGTTATTCAATTATAGGATCAAAGGTTCGACAAATAATCAATAACAATTAATAAATTTTACCAACTAAACTGGAAACTGGTATAAAAATTAAAACTTTACTTACCTTTGAAAACCTTGGGAATCTATCTATCCAAGCTTGAATCCACTCTAACTAATCCTCCTTGCACTTTACTTTCACAATGTGTCACTTTACTGTTTGTTCTTTCAATTGTTGTTCCTAAAACGCCGACAAACAAAACGTCAGTCAGTATATCGAAATATATTGGTATGTGGGAACAACCAAAATCTTGCAAATATGGCTACCAATTTAATAATCACAATCAAATTAATTAACAAACCAATTTACACTTTTCGGTATGACATTCTCCACTGCTTTTGCCCTAACCCTGGCATACCCACCTTAGGGTGCCCTTTGCCAATGACTTAAGGCCACCTTCTCAATCCTGAGCTTGGTGCCTGGGGGTCACCACTCATGGTGCCCACTAGTCATGCAATATCATAGGCCACCTTCTTTGTGCCTGGGGTCACCACTCAAGGTGTCCATTGGTCTACCCGTCTGGGCCTGACCTTTGGCATCATCCATCAGGGTGGCATGTAGGTGCGAGAATCCATACTTCTATTTTTAATGTGATAATCATAGTGACTTTATGATTTGCAAGTATGAACATCCAACAGATAAATTGCATTCAATGCGATTAACCATCCGGAAAAACATCGGGAAACTAAGGCAGTTATTCATAATTAACCACATACCTTTGATTGCAGATTTGAGACAGAATTAACCAGAACATAGAAATCCCAATCAAGCAACCAATCATGCACAACATCCTGAAATAAATATACCAATTTCCTTTTATTAATATTTATCCAATATCCTCATATTCCTTAGGATTTCTATTCCACTTTTAGGGTTTCCTTGGAAATTAGGGTTTCACTTCATCTTTCACTATTTTAAACCTTAATTTAACACAATCGATTACAAACCCTAATTATATCAACATCTAAACCTCAGTTTCGGATTAAAGGCATATTTATCCATTAATTAAGCTCATTAAGCCTCTATTATATTAAAGCTACTATTTTTATCCTTTTAATCCATGACAAGATCATTATACGCATTTATCATCAATTCAAAGTTCATTATGATCCAAATCACATATGAACTCGATTTGTCATTAATTCCACTTTTTATTCATGAGAAAACCCTAATTACTACGTTTAGGGTATTTATCCACAAATTAGGAACTTTAATGCTCGAAATAGATTAGATTCAACATATTCCAACTTTAATCATGAAATTAATCAATTAAAGACATTAATAGTCGAACTAGTCCACATTAGGGTTTCAAGGCCCATTAAAGTATATTCATGCACATGGACTTTCAATTAAACTAATTACGTGTAAAATTCATCCTTTTTCTTCCTAATGTTCCTTTTTATCATTAACAGGCTAATATCAACTTTAATCATCTATTAAACCCCACTAATCGCTTTAATCATATCAAAATAGGGTTCTTTAAACATTAATACATTAAAGTTGACATCTTCCATTACTTTTCTAATTGCATAAGGAATCAAGCTTCAATTATATTTTATTTAGATTTCCCTCGATTTTCTGATCAACTTTCATGTATAACATGTCCTTATTCGACCTACCAATAATTATATATGATTTTTGTAAGGAATCACTTACCACAGCCAATGAGAGGGTGCCACGTTGCTTTATGCATGCAATACGACTTGTTTTCTTTGGAAACATTTTGAAATGTCCAGGATACCCTTGGTTAAGTCGACCAGTTCCTTTAGCCCGCGGGGGTAGAAACGTCCAACAGCAACTCATCATCTTCAACCTTGCGCGGCTACAGTGTCGCCGCCCTAGCCGCGCGCAGGGTGGCTTCTCCACCACTCCTGGGTCCTCGAAGAGCTTCGGGGACATGCCCCCTACCCTCGTCGCTCTCTGGCGCAGGTGGGGACGCCTTGGGTCAGGCCGTAATGGCCGTGGACTGGCTCTGCAAGCCCGCGGATCGCAGCTTTGCTGCAACCGTGCTGCAGGTGTGCCACCGGCGTTTGGGCGCCGACCGATGCTCCAGGGCATCCGCTGATTATACAGGAGTCATCGGGGTGCATTAGGCCTTCTCCATCATGGCTCCACATCCCTCCGTCGTTCCAGGGAACACACCATCTGTGGTTTAGGGTTTCTCGGTTAAGAACCAAGAAGAAGACGTGGGAGAGAGAGGGAGAGGTGGGATCTATCTCCACTCAACCCAAGGGCATACCCCTTATATAGGGGAGTGTATCCCCGTCCAGATACGTTGCTCCAAGAGAAACCGAGCCCCACTCTTTAAAGGAAACCTGTTTCTTCAAGGAGAAGCAAGCTTTCTCTCTCCTTACTATCCCTTTGATTTTTCTTCTTTCTTGGATAATCAGAATTACGAAAATCTTCTCACTTATCTTCTTTATTCCTGCCTTTTACTCTGTTGGCCATGAAATATATTTCCATTAAGTAGAAAATACTTCCTTCTTTACATTACCACATAATCTGTTAATTGTGTATCATATTATTTTCCTATTTGGCATTAATGGTAGTTTCTCTTTCCTCTTTCTTCATTGGGACTCCTTGGATCCCAAGAAAACTCAAATAATTCGAAATTCTTTTTATTGGATACACATTATCCTTCTAAATGCATTAATATGCATTATTTCACATTATCTTGTTTATTTCTTATTAAAATAGCTCTTTTTGAGATTTTCTCTTTATTTCTCCTTTATTTTCCTCATTAGTATTCCTTTTACCATTAGGAATCCTTGAGATACGAAATCCCACCAAGGATAACCCAATTATACCATTTTCCACTTATTTCCAACATATTAATTTCAATTTCTTTCTTACTTAATCTTTTTTTTTCTTCTTTTTGCATTATCTTGCAACTTTGGACTCCTTGGAACACAAGGAACCCATGTGGCACGAAATCCACCTTTGGATTAAGCTCTTTTGCCTTCTAGAGGTTTTCACACTTTTCCTTTTTCTCTATTTTCTTATTTACTCGATAATAGTGGAATTTCTTTTATCCTTTCCTTGTTATTGGGCCCAATAGCCAATAAAGCCCACAAATCAAACAATCAAGGCTATTGTAAATGGAATCCATTTATTCAAGACAAGTTATATCATTTTTCGTTCAAATATCTTTAACATGAGAAATTACATTTCTCACCAAAGGAACCCAAAATCGGGGTTGTAACATCTTTCCCCTCTTATAAGAATTTTGTCCCCAAAATTCCACCAAGCAAGCAAACAAATAGGATAAGTCTTCTTATGTCCATCAGGGATCCCATGTGGCTTCACCCTTTCCATGGTGTTTCCCCAAGAACCTTCATTATCTCATTTTCTTCCATCTGAGTTCTTTCTTACCTTGGTATATCGTACCCTCATAGGTGACTCGGGACTTTTCAGCCTTTCAAAGGCTGCCTAGGTTCAGGGAACAACACCTGGCTTGGGTACCTCACATAGTGCTCTAGATCGGACTCATGAAACCCATCATTTTATCCTGAGGGGTAAGGTTAAACACAACCAGCTCCACCAATCCATCTCAAATGGACCCATATATCGGGGACTCAGCTTTCTCAGCTGTAGCTTATAGGGGTCAGATTTTCACATCACATATTCTCCCACAGTGAATTGCATGTCAGTCTGCTTTGCATCAGCTCGTGACTCATGTCACCACTAGGCTCTCTCTCAGCCATTGCACGATCAAAGCGACTTCATCTGCACACACTTGTGGTTCTTTTCTGACCTTCACGAGGCCTCCTTTACCAACATCATCGTAATGAAGTGATGACCAACACAACCTCCCTATAGAACTTCTTACATCCCGATAAAGGCTATGGTGGGTAACATCACATCTTAAGAACTGTCTCTATGTATCACCCTAAATGAGCACACATGCTCTAATCAGACCCTCTAGTCCGGATCATACTGTCCATTAGTATGGGTGATAAACTGTACAAACACTTAGCTCTTCATGTATCTACTTCCACCTCATGGAAGTGAACCTTTAGGTCACATCAAGAACTTTTGAATTCGCATCATGGTGTAGTTGAACCATCTCTTTTCATATGTCAACCAGATCTATCCCTTGATAGAACTCTTCCTTTCTCATGTCATCTAGGTAAGGCGATCTACCATAACCCATATTGTATCTTGACCTTCTTGGTCTAGGAGAGACTCACAACATCCATAGTGATGAACTCCCATTCCCTCTCGGGAACTCTTTATACTTTATATCCATGCACTGGGTTAATGGTGTTCGTCCTTCACCTCCTGGCTTGCATGGCCACATGCTACATGCAACTTTGTTTTAAGCATCCAGAATGCTACCATCACTTACTATCTTTGTAGTACCAAGGTATAACATGACCTCCTGTATTGTTATGATTCCTCAAGATTGATACCTCGAAAACCCTAAACCACTCTCAAAAGGGTTTTATTACCTTCCTATCCAAAGAAGTGTATCTTAGGTTCTATCACCATCCTTCTACTACATCAAGGACTAAACTGGCTAACCAAACAAACATTAACTTTTTCAACATATCTTGTTACCTCTGTGTGTTAGCCAAAACACATCCTCTTTCCAAACATAGGGTTAGTCGAGCAACCTCAACTTCTTCTAGCTTCTAGCTAAACTAGGCACTACATCTCCACCAGAGCATTCATTACCACTTCTTAGGTGTTAGGTAACATACACCTCCATGTATGATCATCTCATCTCAAACCCTAAGCTTGTCTTCATCAAGAAACTCTGAGTTCATCCTAATGGTGATCAAACTCAACCTTGTTTCACTTGCAAATTCCACATAGCTCATGCTAAAAACATCCTTACAAGATGACTACCTTATTTCTCTTAGTGTTTGTAAACCCTCCATGTATCATTCGCTCCACAAGGGTATGTTATCATCTTTATCCTCATGCCTGATAGCAACGTTCCAAATCTCATCGTCTTTATCCTTGGTGTATGGCATGCATACTGTCCTATCTCTCACTCCCATAACAAGAGGAAATAAGCATTTGGTTGTAGTCCAAATACAGAGTTCTTCCTGTTCCAAGAGTAGAGATGGTACATCCCACCTTTCCAGTACACCTTCAAACCTGAGTTGAACATGCAACTTATGTCTCTACATCACAAACATCATGATATAAACATTTCTTCCAAGGAAAACTAGTCTCAACCCTACTTGGTCCAAACACAATCCTTGGTCATCTCCTCTAGGTCTATAGGGTGCTGACACTTTTGGGGTCATCCCTCTTCCTTATACATCCAGAGAGTGCCCTACTCATCCGCCCTTTGGGTCCCATGAGTTCATGAAGGTGATCAATCTCCTAACCCATGGCCCTCAGACAATGATAGTTGTTACCACCCGACCCAATGGTCATGTGCAACTAGGGTATTAGGTAACTCCTTCTTCCATCGGTCTTATCCCTACCTGACCATAGGATTGACTTAGGATTCTACTATAGTACATGTCCAACTTAGAACCTTACCCAAGCCTTCATCACCTCTCTCTCTGCATTCTTGGGTTGTCTTTCATCCTTTCTCAGGGATCATGGCGACCTGCCTACCTTGGTCAGGCCCCATACCGGTTACCTCAATGGTAACACATTCACATGCACGTAGAGATGGTTATCTATGGGTCTGTAGGTTCATCCTCATACCATGTACTCTTCACTTAGCTCCTCAGATCTTATGAAACCTCTTTAGATTACATCAAAGCTAACAAAATTGGTATACACCCTACCAAAGGGTCCCTCTCCCAGGATGGGAGGAAACTACAACTCTTGACAATGAGGTCACAACTGTCCTTAGGGTTATATTCACATGAACATGCCAAACCCAGTAGCTACTAAGGCACAAGCAGATCACCTATGCTAGGTCATACTTGTTCTCTTTCCTCAACATTAGGCAACTTAGTTGTGAGGGGTTCGTCAAACTTACTTTTAACTTAAGGGGTTTCCTTTACCTCTACACGTTAAGAGTACCATGCTCGAAGCTATAGAGACTCAAAACTCATCATGAGCATCAGGTACACTACTTCCCCTCTTAGGCCTAGGAACCCTAGGTTCTCTTTTGGGTATCCAACTGCATGCTCAATCTCTTAACCACAAATCAAGCATGTCCAATATATGTCATGTACTTCCATGCTCCTTCTACTTGAGCAACACTTTGGAGTTGAGTCCTCTTCCAATACAACCAACTAGGTAAAAAGCCTCACAACTGGTTACTTAAACCTCCTCAGGGTCTAAAGCACTCTTTATCTCATCCAGTAGGTAGTCACTTATACCCATAGGTACCAGGAGCATCATCCTCCCTCTAAGGTTTGGTTCCTCTAAAGGCAACCAAGATATAATCAGCCTTCAGGGATCGTGCATGAGGCAACCACTATCATCCACTTAGGTCGCATCATTCTCGACTCCCCACTGTTTCTCACATCTCGGGGTTTTAGGCTTCCAACCTCTATGTTGGGGTCTAAAGATAACTCCACCTCCAGCCATACTACTAGAGGTCCTCTCTTCGTGAAGGACCAAGCTCACAAGCATACCTATACGCTGGTGAAGCCTATGCTCAAACTTAGGTTTGCTCAAGATCATCCATAGCCCTTTATGCTTATTTCATAAGCCATCCATCATGCCCTTCTGGCCAGGGTTTCAACCTACTATCGTACCACTGACGTACCCTGGGGGCATGCTATCCCTTACTTGCATAAGCCATAAGGTTTCTATGGGTCCTTCACTAACTTCATCCATGAAGGAGCTACCCTTTGCTTTAACATGCACGCCCCTTTCCCGGGTTTCTAAAGGTGCTAGGTCACCCAACCTCACATGGCTCGTATGACAAACCAAACATCTGGTCAACCATGACATCTAACTCATCATGTCATCTCTCTCTCTCTAATCTTCACTTAGGGTTAACATCATCCTCAAGGATGTGCTAGGTCTCTACCTTTAATGGAGGTCTCTACCTCCAAGGCTAACGCTCTCTACTCATCCTCCTGCCAAGGAGGTCTATCCTCAGGTCTCTCCTGAGGGCAATGACAACTTATGTCATACGTCCTAAGCATGTATCTATTATTTAGTTTGCGCTTAATCTATTAAGCTTATGTCCATGACATCTTATTTACATGCTTTTCATTAATTTGTTGGAGGATTCCTTAGACCTTATCAACCCTACCCATGCCTCAAGAGGGTGAGGAGAAGAGAGAAAACCCTAATCCTTAAGATCCTTAACAGAATTTGAGTTGAGAAGGGATGAACAAGATGAGAGAGTCCTAAAGGTATCTTATTTCGAGTCATATCCTAAGACATCAGCCAGGAAGTCACACAATCCGGGAGTCCTCGTATTCTGACTAGCGGTGCGGAGGAAAATATTGCCAGCCCCCAGAAGTGATCCTTTTCTAGACACCTCAATCTTTTAGACACTCCTCTAATAACTCCCTTGGTTCTATGGAATTTGTAAAATTTAATAATTATTAATGATTAGATGAGGAACTTATGCTCTGATACCAATTGTAATGACCCCGCCTCCCGGTAACCCCCAATTAAGGGAGACCCGAAGGATAAAGCTGTTATTCAATTACAGGATCAAAGGTTTGACAAATAATCAATAACAATTAATAAATTTTACCAACTAAACTGGAAACTGGTATAAAAATTAAAACTTTACTTACCTTTAAAAATCTTGGGAATCTATCTATCCAAGCTTGAATCCACTCTAACTAATCCTCCTTGCACTTTACTTTCACAATGTGTCACTTTACTGTTTGTTCTTTCAATTGTTGTTCCTAAAACGCCGACAAACAAAACATCGGTCAGTATATCGAAATATACTAGTATGTGGGAACAACCAAAATCTTGCAAATATGGTTAACAATTTAATAATCACAATCAAATTAATTAACAAACCAATTTACACTTTTCGGTATGACATTCTCCACCGCTTTTGCCCTAACCCTGGCATACCCACCTTAGGGTGCCCTTTTCCAATGACTTAAGGCCACCTTCTCAATCCCGAGCTTGGTGCCTGGGGGTCACCACTCATGGTGCCCACTAGTCATGTAATATCATAGGCCACCTTCTTGGTGTCTGGGGTCACCGCTCAAGGTGTCCATTGGTCTACCCGTCTGGGTCTGACCTTTGGCATCATCCATCAGGGTGGCATGTAGGTGCGAGAATCCATACTTCTATTTTTAATGTGATAATCATAGTGACTTTATGATTTGCAAGTATGAACATCCAACAGATAATTTGCATTCAATGCGATTAACCATCCGGAAAAACATCGGGAAACTAAGGCAGTTATTCATAATTAACCACATACCTTTGATTGCAGATTTGAAACCGAATTAACCAGAACATAGAAATCCCAATCAAGCAACCAATCATGCACAACATCCTGAAATAAATATATGAATTTCCTTTTATTAATATTTATCCAATATCCTCATATTCCTTAGGATTTCTATTCCACTTTTAGGGTTTCCTTGCAAATTAGGGTTTCACTTCATCTTTCACTATTTTAAACTTTAATTTAACGCAATCGATTACAAACCCTAATTATCTCAACGTCTAATCCTCAGTTTCAGATTAAAGGCATAATTATCCATTAATTAATCTCATTAAGCCTCTATTATATTAAAGCTACTATTTTTATCCTTTTAATCCATGACAAGATCATTATACGCATTTATCATCAATTCAAAGTTCATTCTGGTCCAAATCACATATGAACTCGATTTGTCATTAATTCCACTTTTTATTCATGAGAAAACCCTAATTACTACGTTTAGGGTATTTATCCACAAATTAGGAACTTTAATGCTCGAAATAGATTAGATTCAACATATTCCAACTTTAATCATGAAATTAATCAATTAAAGACATTAATAGTCGAACTAGTCCATATTAGGGTTTCAAGGCCCATTAAAGTATATTCATGCACATGGACTTTCAATTAAACTAATTACGTGTAAAATTCATCCTTTTTCTTCCTAATGTTCCTTTTTATCATTAACAGGCAAATATCAACTTTAATCATCTATTAAACCCCACTAATCGCTTTAATCATATCAATATAGGGTTCTTTAAACATTAATACATTAAAGTTGATATCTTCCATTACTTTTCTAATTGCATAAGGAATCAAGCTTCAATTATATTTTATTTAGATTCCCCTCGATTTTTTGATCAACTTTCATGTATAACATGTCCTTATTCGACCTACCAATAATTATATATGATTTTTGTAAGGAATCACTTACCACAGCCAATGAGAGGGCGCCACATCGCTTTATGCATGCAATACGACTTGTTTTCTTTGGAAACATTTCGAAATGTCCAGGATACCCTTGGTTAAGTCGACCAGTTCCTTTAGCCCGTGGGGGTAGAAACGTCCAACAACAACTCATCATCTTCAACCTTGCGCGGCTACAGTGTCGCCGCCCTAGCCGCGCGCAGGGTGGCTTCTCCACCACTCCTGGGTCCTCGAAGACCTTCGGGGACATGCCCCCTAACCTCGTCGCTCTCTAGCGCAGGTGGGGACGCCTTGGGTCAGGCCGCAATGGCCGTGGACTGGCTCTGCAAGCCCGCGGCTCGCAACTTTGCTGCAGTCGTTCTGCAGGTGTGCCACCGGCGTTTGGGCGCCGACCGATGCTCTAGGGCATCCGCTGATCATACAGGAGTCATCGGGGTGCATTAGGCCTTCTCCAGCATGGCTCCACATCCCTCCGTCAATCCAGGGAACACACCATCCGTGGTTTAGGGTTTCTTGGTTAAGAACCAAGAAGAAGACGTGGGAGAGGGAGGGAGAGGTGGGATCTATCTCCACTCAACCCAAGGGCATACCCCTTATATAGGGGAGCGTATCCCCATCCAGATATGTTGCTCCAAGAGAAACCGAGCCCCACTCTTTAAAGGAAACATGTTTCTTCAAGGAGAAGCAAGCTTTCTCTCTCCTTACTATCCCTTTGATTTTTCTTCTTTCTTGGATAATCAGAATTACAAAAATCTTCTCACTTATCTTCTTTATTCCTGCCTTTTACTCTGTTGGCCATGAAATATATTTCCATTAAGTAGAAAATACTTCCTTCTTTACATTACCACATAATCTGTTAATTATGTATCATATTATTTTCCTATTTGGCATTAATGGTAGTTTCTCTTTCCTCTTTCTTCATTGGGACTCCTTGGATCCCAAGAAAACTCAAAGAATTCGAAATTCTTTTTATTGGATACACATTATCCTTCTAAATGCATTAATATGCATTATTTCACATTATCTTGTTTATTTCTTATTAAAATAGCTCTTTTTGAGAATTTCTCTTTATTTCTCTTTTATTTTCCTCATAAGTATTCCTTTTACCATTAGGAATCCTTGAGATACGAAATCCCACCAAGGATAACCCAATTATACCTTTTTCCACTTATTTCCAACATATTAATTTCAATTTCTTTCTTAATTGATCTTTTTTTTCTTCTTTTTGCATTATCTTGCAACTTTGGACTCCTTGGAACACAAGGAATCCATGTGGCACGAAATCCACCTTTAGATTAAGCTCTTTTTCCTTCTAGAGGTTTCCACACTTTTCATTTTTCTCTATTTTCTTATTTACTCGATAATAGTGGAATTTTTTTATCCTTTCCTTGTTATTGGGCCCAATAGCCAATAAAGCCCACGAATCAAACAATCAAGGCTATTGTAAATGGAATCCATTTATTCAAGACAAGTTATATCATTTTTAGTTCAAATATCTTTAACATGAGAAATTACATTTCTCACCAAAGGAACCCAAATTTGGGGTTGTAACACATACTATCGAGGTAGAGGAACCTCCTACAAGGGAAGTTAATGCATAAGAGGAAAAAATGGTGATTCTTAATGTTTGAATCATGTACTACATAACAAAATGTGATATTAGTGATGCATAAGACTTATATTATTAATAGTAAAAGATTTTTTGTGGGTTTATGTAATCATAGTCATTGTGGTGAAAATGTAAAAAATGTGCAAGATCATCAGTTTCAAAAATGGAACGAATGAAGTTACTTTCCACATTAGGATCGACACATTTGCCTATGTTGAATTGGCCATTTATATGCATACAAAAATGAAGTATTATTGGATCCTAGTTTGAATTTATGGGAAATTGTACACACACTACAAGGAATCATGAAACAACAAATTAAAAAAAATTTGTCCACACTAAAGATATGAATGTAAGTAAATACTATAGAAGAAAATGGGAAAATCAAAAGATGATACAAAACATTATGGTGCATGTCTAACTGAAAGATATCTTATGCTCTCAATATATCTTGGTGCATGCAACCCATGGAAATGTTGAATGGATGGAAAAAACTTTTCACCTTGTGGTTCCTCCACTACACATCTCACATGTTAGATAAGTGGACATATGCATAGAGTATAGTGCCCAGAAGTTGTTTTTCCCTCCAACAACATTGTTTACCACCTATGTGGCTAAATGTATCCATCATCCAAAATAGCATAATCTTTGCAAATGTGTGCTCATCATTCTCCATTCCGCCTAAAAAATGATATTTAAATGAAATAACTCATGTAAAAGTGTAATGATTCCATGCTAATCTCACAAGCATCCCCAATAATGTCTAAAGATTAGACCCACATCAGAGTCTGATGTTAAATGCCTTCTCAATCTACTTCTAGAAGAGTTGTGTTGCCCCCACATGCCTTATTTTTGGTGGATGGTAAAGGGAGAAGAAGATGATGAAAACGGGCATGAGAACTAGTAGCACCAATGATGAAAACAAAGAAGGAAATGTCATGCAAGAAAGAGAAGCAAGTGAATCCAAGGGTATGTAGGAGGGATTAAGTCATAAAAATGAAGGTGAGATATGAGATCCTCTCTAAAGGGTTTGAAACTCATTCATAGTTAGTAATGGCATATAGATACTACAGTATCATGTCAAGCCTGCTATACTTCTCCCCTACAACATCAATTCTCATAAACAAATGACCATCCTTTTCTTCTCGGACAATCATGATGGGTTGGTAGTAGGTTTCCAACACAGATGTGGACAAAAATTCCCCCAAAAAGATCCATGATTTATTTAGAACCATGTAGTTGGTTAATCCATTTGGTTAGTTAATTAATCCAATGTTGGTTATTATATTATTCAATTGTTAGCAATTAGGTTAGTTAATTTATTGTTACTAGTTATCTCAATTGTTTGTCACTAGGTTACTAAAATGTGATTTATTTCATCAAATGTTGGTTATTTTGTTAGCCAAATGATGGTGAGTTATTTCATCGTGGTCTAGTTAACTCTTTGGTCTAATGTTGGTAAATTGTTTCATGGGATGTTGGTTATTTTGTTAGTCAAAAGATAGTGAGTTATTTCATTCGACATTGGTAATTTAATTAAATAAATGCTAGTGTTGATTTGGTGTCAGTTGGTGCATTTTCTTTAGAGAACTTTATAAATACAACCAAAAACTAACCTCAAACTATAAATTTATATAATCCCAACCTCTCAAAGACCTAATTCCTAGTAGATTTCAGCTAACACTCAAAATATAGGGTACTACGTTCCCCTATGAACTCCCTAATATATCTTAGTTGGGGTCAACTACGATATAAGTTGGCATAAATCCCCCATCTTAATGTTCCATTATCAGTGGTAGGAACATGACACAGCTAATCGAGCTGGACATGTATCACTGGAACTTCCCAATAGAATTCACCCCAATAAGATATTTTTTATTAATCTTGATATATATTCTTGTCAAAAATATAACTAAATTTGCAAGATCATGGTAACAAGCATAAACTATATCTTTGTAATGATATTCTTGAGGTAGTGATACCTAATGTGGGGTAAGTTGATGAAAAATAGGAATTAGCATTTTGATTCCAGATGGAAATCATATATTGTAAGAAATGTGTGGAAGCTTGTGAAAAGCTTATGAAAGTGAAAAGATAAATTTTTAAGATAAAAATAATTAATAATCACATTTAATTCTGGAAAAAATTGGGTAAGAAGACAGATAATTCATTCTCACTATTTAACTTATAATCTTTTTTTCACAACATGGATTCCAGTTTTTCCACTAACAATTAGGGTATTATTCTACAACCAAATAGCACAAATGATGATTGTACATCGGTATGGAAAAGCCAACATTAAGAAATGAGAAAATAAATGCTTTATTATGGGAAACTAGTGTAAATAAATCAAAAACTTTCTCATTACGGATATTCACCAAAACATCTGATCTATGACACAGTTATGACTCTTTCCACCAGTGCGCTCAAGCTTGTGCCTATTGATAAGTTGAAAATATGAGTGATACCTCATCATAGATCCAGTTGTTTCCTTCTAGTGATCTAAGGTTGTTCCCTTAGAGTGTATCATAGCTTTGAAAGAAGAGGTTGTTGCAGTAGTAGAAAAGGTTCGCAGACTACAAACTTACACAATTTATGTTTCAATAACATGTATGTATAAAACAACTAATTTGTCTCTATATGCTTACATACTAGAAGAATAATTTCCCTTTCTTTTTCAATTTAATCTTATCCTTAAAAGTAATCCTTCTCTACCGACATTGTTTCCTTAGTTGTAACTGATTCTTTTTAGCATACTTGTCATCATTCGAGATCTACTTCTGCTTTTTTAGGGTACCCAATGTGAAGTTACATTAGTAGAAAACAAAAGACATCTACATGATAAATTGGAGTAGATCCAGTGTAGGAAGAATAGTACACCCACAATATAGAGATAAGACTGGAAAAATATAGAGCACTACAGTTTGGATTCCTTGTTAACACGCCTAGAGCAGCTTTCCCATATAACCCCTCTTTGATCTTTTCATCGTTCGATGGTAGATGACCCCTATAACCCATGATTGAATCGAAAGAAAATCAACATTTGGATTATCTAAGACTTTAGTCTCATTATAGCCCACCATATAAAAGGACTCCCTAGATCTGACAATTGAATCATCTCTGATGGGAAACCTCAATATTCGTTAGAAAAAAGGGGAAAATGATGAATGCATATTCATCATTTATTTGTGCATCATTTAGGAAATTAATCAAGACTTTTTTGGTAATTTTATTTTAACTCAGAAATAAATTACACTTTCATCCTCTCAATATTCCTTTTATAAATTCTTATGAGATTTTTCTCAATTTTTAGGAATTATTGAAGATAAGAAGAGATGAAGGTAGGATGCATTTCAGTTTTCCCGCAGTGCTGAATTAAATATATATCCTGCACCAAAATTGACATAACTCTCACATCCCAAGGAGGAATTTAATGTTCAAATATGATTTGGAAAGAAAATTTCAAAGGACTACAGGAAAATGATATTTTCGGGTGTACTTTAAATTCTCTGGATAGTGGAAATTCGCTCAAAATCACTGCTATGAGAATCTGCATTAAAGAGAGTTACATGGTCAAGATAATTAAAGACAATCAAGAGTCTATTGACTGTATCTAAAAAAATCAAACTGTCGGTCCCCCCTTTTCCCCCTCTTTTGAGGGAAGCCTACCCCCATCCTTCTCCTACAAAAGGAGGGGGGTTCTCCATTTTTCTCCATCATCTTTTGTACGGAATTATTCGGAGCAATTATTCTCTTGTACTTTGCATTCAGATTAGCAATAAAGATCTTTTGTTCGTTCTCAAAAATAAAGTGTATTTTAGATTGTTCTTGTTTCCCATTACTTTCAATCACCATTAGATCTAGTTCTTCTTCTTCTTCCCCTTATATAACTCTGGAGCAAGGGACTAAGGATTCAGCCATTTAGTAGTCTCTAGCCTAAGGATTAAATTCCTTTCTAAGTCTAGACTATGGCTAGAATACTTTCTTCCTCTGCCTCCCTCTACTCCACAATCATGAGTGAATAGTTTTTCTATCAAGGCAAGGGGAATAGCCCCTTAGCCATGGTTTGAATCAAACTAAGTTTTAAAGATGACTCTTCTTTTTTATTTAGAAATCGATGATCTATCAAAGTGATTACTCAATTAGATCTTATGTTAATCCCGACAGAAATGACCATGAAAATCAGGATTTAGAACGGTAAAACCAAATCGCATAGAGATTTAGAAATGACTGTGGATTTATCTCTTTTTGGATGATGAACTAAGAAACATGAGCATCGGGACTAATGGGCTCATGTGGAGTTCATCTTTTGTAGATTTATGTAATTCACATACCTTCGTCTATTTTTTTTTACATTTATTTCATTCTCGTCTAGGCTAAGGTGGTGAAAACCCCTAAAATCCTCGATATTCCCTTAATCTGAATTCAACCATTCCATAAACATTATTTGATCCATTTCTTCTAAGTTATGGTTTTCCTTTCTCGATATTTTATTGTGCTAACAATCTCTCTTTTTCTTGTGATACTGCAACCTTGCTTCCTTATAAGTGTAACATTTACTTTTGCATTGTACTTCCTATTCGAGCATAAACCATCAAACTCGAATTTGATTTCTTTTTCTTTTTCCCTAAATAAAAATACCAAAATGAAATAAAAGTTCAAACGAAAACCATTTGGAATTAGAGTCTCCCATCTTAAAAATATTTTCATGTGAGATCGACCCTTCTATACTAGCCTTAATTGGACATTAAAAAAGGTTAAAGTCTAAGATTAATATCTTATTGATTGTAGTGCACTTCGACACATTATCAATTCGGCGTCGTTGCCGGGGACAACAGATAGTTTTCTCGAACCCAAAAAAAAAATTAAAAAAAAACTTTTTTTTTCATTTTTATGCCTTTTGAGTAAAATTCTAAAAGTGCTAATCCTCTTTCTGCTAAGTTTTCATTCTAGCAGTCCATTTTTTCTACACACGGTTAACTGCTTATTTGTGCATGCGACGCTCGAACGTCAAATTTACACCGTTCAACTTCGATCCTGAGATAGATAAAACCTTCCACCGTCTAAGTCGTCAAAACCGAATTAGTACGGACGAAGAAGAAGTCACTCGTAGGATCAACTAGGCCCTTGCAGCTCAAAGAGAGCACATCTTAGTCGATCAAGCGACTAGAGAAGCCACTTTTCGAGCAGCCTACATGGCTGAACAAGAAATGTTAGAGGCTGGTAGGAGGGAAGTCAAAAGGCAAAAACAATTAAAGGAATTTTGTTCCCAAGACTGCCTATGCACAACATCCAGTAGTGCTTCCCGACATCCTTGCCCCACAATTTGAAATATGAACCCAATGGATCACCATGATTCAAGCCAACTCTTTCTCTAGCAATAATGGGGAAAGTTTCCAAGATCACCTTCAAAGGTTCATTGACCTTTGTTCCTTGAACAAACTACTAGGAGTCTCTAAAGATGCAATCCATATTAGATTGTTCAAATATTCTCTTACCGGCCAAGCTAGTGGCTGGTACAACACCATGGAGAGTGAGGAACATGTTACAACTTGGTAAGTCCTATAAAATAAATTCTTTGAAAAATTTTACCCTCCTTCCCTCACTTACAAAATCAGGGGACAAATCACTCATTTTTCTATGTCCCCACGAGAAACCCTAGGAGAAGCCTGGGAAAGGTTCAAAGACTTGCTTTGGAAATGCCCTCATCATGACATTTCTCAAGCATAATGCATAGAAATTTTCTATCGCGGTGTTGACAATGACACCAAATTTTTCATTGATTCCTCATCTGGAGGAAATTTCATGCACCAAAGCCTAACCAGTGTGTGGGAGGTTGTTAAATGTGCTTTTGAAACAAAAGCTAGATGGGGGGCTAGTGGCGTCCTCAAGGTAGCTAAAGATGAAGTTAATTCTGACATCCAAAGCATAGCAGAAATCCTTAAATTAATTTTCCTAAAACAAGACCACTTGGAGTCATCCCTAGGCACCTATAGAGAGCTACCTCAACAAATAAAAGATGTAGAATCTTTTTGTGGCATCTGCCAAGGATATGACCACACCACCTTACATTGTCAATATCTCTACAACACCCCCATGCAGCCAGAAATAAGACAACAATTGGAGGACCTCAACTCTATTTACATCATACCAGGCCAAGGTTACTACAACCCTAATCAAACTAGAAACCATCATGTATTCCAATATGGGAAACCTTCTGGTACTGAAAACTCAAGCCAACTTCCATCCCAACAAAGACCTCCCAATCCTCAAAACAATAATCAACCACCACCTGGCTTCCCATACAACAATCAAAGAAATTTTGAGAACCAAGGGACCTATAGAGGCAACCACCAAAACCGACCACCCTACCAAGGACAACAATTTCAAATTTTAAACCTTACTCCTCAAAATCTCAATCAACCACCCCCTCAACCACCACAAAATGTTCCTACTCCCCCTCCCTCAACCGACAAAAGAATAGCCACTTTGGATCAAATCATTCTTTCCCAACAAGCTCACCAAAAGGCAACTAACACCTAGTTAGCATGCATGTTTGCCCAATAGAAACCCCCTACCGGCACTTTTGCTGGGTAGCCTGAAAACAATCCCAAACATCACAAACAACTCAAGGTTGTCTCTAATTGTTCAGGAAAAGTACATTCCCCTCTTCTAGAAAAACCTTCAGCCATACCTTTAGATTTTGAGGATGAAGACATGGCAATTGTTGAACCTGAAACTCCTCCTAAACCATCCATCACTGAACCCCCACAGGTAGAAGTTTAAGAACCCATCTACAAACCACAACCTCCCTACCAAGCATGCCTCAAACAAACAAGGCTCGACACCCGTTTCATGAAGTTTAGGGAAGCCATGAAAAAATTACATGTTGATATTCCTTTCCTTGATACTTTAGCAAACATGTCTTCCTGGTCCAAATACATGAAGTCCCTCTTCACTAGGAAGTATTCCACAGAAGAATATGAGACTGCCAAACTTTCTAGGGCCACTTCAAACATCATCCAAAGTAAAATGCCTAAAAAACAGAAGGACTATGGTTCCTTTAGAATAGGGTGTTACTTAGGTGATAATGCTTGCAGAAAGGGCCTAGCCGACTTAGGATCCAGCATATCCATCATGTGTTACAGTCTCTGCAAAATATCAAGATTCACTGACATGTACCCAGAGCCATGACCGTTCAACTAGCAGACTCATCCATGACCAAACCTGTAACATCCCTAACCTGGGTTATGCTTAACCCTAGATGTTTTGCTAAATAAAGTTGATTATATGCTTCCTCTTATCTCTTGAAAAGTAATTAAGGCTCAAGAGGAACTTATATTTCAATTTTAGTCCTTTTTGAATAATGTTGAAACAATGTTTTGTTAGTTTTGGACTAAAGTGCAAATTACCAAAGTTGAGGGGTTAACTTGCAAATTGTATATGATACAATGTTTCTCATGTGTTGAAGCAACATGGGAATGAGTTTGATACAGTAGTATGGCTTCTACAAGCCTGAATAACAAGAAAGAGCATGTTGAGCAATGTTGTGCATTAAAACCTATTTTTGGTGTAACGTGCAATTTACCCAAAATCTAGGGTTCAATATGCAAATTACCACTTCAAGAGGGTCCCTCATGATTCTTGGCATCAGGTAGAGAAACTAAATTGAGAGGGGCGCCTCATTTGAATCATTTTGAAGGAGAGAGAATCTTGATATTAAAATAATCAAGATTTAAGCATAATTGAAACCCTAACTCAATTTAATGCAAAAATATTTACATTAATGGGATTGTCCTTCAACTAAAACTATAATGGTTGAGTTTTGTTATGTGTGGACGTCCTTGTGCCTTGCAAAGGCAAAGTAAATATCTACGTGAGTGGAGAACCCACTCACATTAAAAAAAGAAAAAGAAATATCCACTCACTTATGGATATTATTATAATATGATTTAAGGTGCTTAATTTGTTTTCCTTTAAATCATGGATAATTGAGAGGAATAAGAGGCAAAGATGATATCCTCGTCCCTAAGGAAGAGAAGGGGGCATATGGCAAGAAAGTTGAGGAGATAATTCCTACTTTCTCTCTCTTAAATGAATTTTCAATAAAATTCATATATAAGCTCCTTTATCTTTGAGGTGAAGGGATAATTTCGAAACCCCTTTCACTTCTTGTTTGCAAAAATGACCAAGGGATCTGGGAGCAACAGGAGGACGACCCCCAACCTGTTGGTAAGCTTCTTGACCTTCTTTCACCTTGAATTCATGGTGGAAATCACAAAACAATGCATGATTTTTTCTCTATTTCACTCCATCTTCAATCCTAGCCAATCTTTTCACTCCAAAGCTTGAGGACGAGCCTTGGGAGGGTTGCAAAAAGCTTATTCCACCATTTTTGACGTGAAGCTCCAAACTTTGAAGCTCAATTGAAGACAGGTTATATAAATTGAACCCTTGAACTTTGTTATTGATTCCATATCTTCATCAATTGTTGATTCTTTCTTTGTTTCTAAAATTTTATTTGGTTGATTGATGCAATCACCATGAAAATCATAGCAAGCTTCATGGGTTTATAGCTTGATGATGATGACATCATCATAAGCACACACCTCCACAAATATCTATTGCAAACGGTTTCAACATTTGGTCCAAACGGTTTCACCAAACCGTTTGGAGGTTTGAGTTCCTAACCATTTGGAGTGGTTGACCATTTGAAATGGTTGACCATTTGAGGAAATATGATGTTGTACCTAGATATTGATCCAATGGTTTCAATTGTTTTGATCTTGAAGGTTTCAATTGTAAATGATTCTTAAATGCAAACCCTAATCGGGTTGAGTGTGGAACCCTTAAGTAATTGAATCAATTTTTGGGTTGACTAAGCCCAAACGGTCTCAAGACCATTTTGAGGTCACCCAAACGGTCTCAAGACCATTTGGATGTCAACCAAGACCGTTTATAGGTCTATGGTGGTGTGTGATTGGATGTTTGAAGATCCAGTGATATCAAATTGAAGTATAATCACTAACTCAATTGATGATCGATTCAATGATGCAAATTCTAAGTGAATTTTATAATTTTCAATGTTGGGATGAGTCAAACGGTCTCAAGACCTTTTGGAGGTCATCCAAACGACCTCAAGACCGATTGAGGTCAGGTCATGTCATGGTTTGATGATGACCCAACGATTTCAATTGAATTAGTTCCACAATGTCAATCATTGATGGTTCTTCGATTTCAATACCCTAATTGATGGTTTCTTGATTATCAATCTTAGTGCAATTGGGTTCAAAACCCTAATTGAAGGTCCAATTGAAGGGTGATTCAATGATTCAATTGAAGAACAAATCAGTAGTTCAATTGATAAAGGGTTTAATGATTGAAAGCCTGAATTGATAAGTGTTGAAAGACCTTGTTGGTCCATTCGGTTTTGAGAGGGTTTGGACCAAACGGTCTTAAGACTGTTTAAGTCCAAACGGTCTCAAACCGTTTGGAGACCCAAGTGGTTTCAAGTGTGGATTGTCCATATGATTTCATTATGGTTTTGCTTAAACGGTTTCAAACCATTCAATGTCTGAGTGACTAAGACCGTTTGGGGTCTAAGTGACCAAGAATATTTGAGGTTCAATTGGTCAAACCATTTGAACACCTAAGATGACTAAAGTTCAATTAACTAATTTATTATTAATGATGTAAATCAAAGGTGATTACAATGGTTGTACCTTTGAGGTACTAGGGTAATTAGTACCTTGTTGAGTGGTTAACTCTTGATGCTTATGAAAGTAATGATTTGATATGTTGTGACAACCTTTCATTCAAGTTGTTTGGACCTAATTTAATTAAGATTAAAGTAATTGACATCCTAGAGAGGATGAGAGAAGAGGAATCCATACATGAGTGACAATCATGTAATGGTTAAACCTCAACACTTTCAACATGAACATAATAAGTAATCAGGGTATGATCCTTTGTAAAGAGATCATGAAATCTTAATTGAGAAGGTTGATGAAACCCTAATCAAGGGTGTGACATGAGAAACCCTAATTAAGGGTGATGTCAAGTGAAAACCTAATTTCAGGTAATGCTATGTGAAACCCTAATGTAGGGTAATCTTATGTGAAACCATGATATATGAGGATGTTATGTGAAACTCTAAAGTAGAGTAATGTTATGTGAAACCCATGTTTATGGGAGATGCTATGTGAACCTTAATTTATAAACATTGAAAATCCTATTCCTAATCATGGAATAGTGATTAATTTATTGATAAGTGTAACATCTAAAGAGGTTGATAGTGGTTATCCTTATATCAATAGTTCCTAACTCAAAGATGAGTCCATATCATTAGCAATGGTTGTATTTTCTAAATACAGTGACTTGTGACCAATACATTACATGATAAATGTGATGAACTGGTGTATAAAGTATTAGGATGGGAAATACCCTAATACAAGCTAAGTGGATGAATTCAAGTAAGGTAATGGTGTTGAGGGAAGTGATACATCAAAATATGATAGATATCACATCCAGTACCTAAAGTGTGATATACCTTAATGTATGTTAAATCCAATATATTTGGATGAGTGACACATGAAGTGTGTCATGTCAGTTGTTACATTCAGATGTAATGCACTTTGATAAGTGTAGGCTAACATGCCTTATGAAAAGGTTAATCCAAATCAATAGACTATGATGCAATCATATTCTGGTAAAGATGAGAGAGAAACTCATACCTTGGGTTGATAATCCATTTAATGATGAATGATGAGAATAAATAAGTATGATTGAATACTAATGTTATCAATGTTGGATCCTAGCTCTGTGGAGCAATGAGTTAAGCTTTAATCATTAATAACATGATCTTAAGAACCTAAATGGTTATTTGTGGAAAACCCTAAAGTAGGGTGATGATATGTAAGAGGAATCGTAACCCTAAAAAGGGAATAGAGGTATTACTTTGTGTTGCCTGGTGCTGATATGAAAGCATTATAACTATTATCATGAGAACTAATCATGCAGGTATGTTGAGACGATAAGCATAGCCAGGTATGAGCTATGATGCACTTATATTGAAAATGTGTTATAGGCCTTATAAGCATTTACATGTTTTGTTTCTTAGTGAAAGGTAATCTGAAATTAATGAGCCATGTGTGTCGTATGATGTTTTAATTATTGAAATTGTTTATGGGCTTCTTAAGCCATAATATGCCTTGTTGCCTACTAAGAGGTCACAAGAGGTGAATTAAGCTTTGTGTGCTATGTGTAGTGCTTGTGTAGTAAGAATCATGCTTACCTTGGTCAAATGACCTGAAGGTATAAAGTTACCTGTTATATGGTAACAAGTATTCTATGATGAATTAAGAGTTTGAATACCCATATTCTATAATCATGATGATGAACTTGTTCAGAAATGGAAATGTGTTTGATGAGATGAGGGATTAAGATCCCATTACTTTGTTAGAAGAGTATGGCTACAGGCCATGACTCCACAAAACAATCCTAGGCATTAGCTATGTGTTCTAAGCCTGAAGAGAGTATATGTTGTGGCTATAACTCTATAATGAAGATGTCAATTTACTCTAGCAAGTTAAATGCATCCTGACACATGATGTGTAAAATATAATCAGTTGTGTAGTGTTTTTGCATAAAGTTGAAATACGAGAAACATTAGTTGATATTATCCTGCTTAGTGTAACGGATAAATGTTATACATGTTATTCACATTCCTTATTGGATAAGTGACATGCTGCTCCATCAGGTTACAGCTGTAATGCTTTAGATAAAAATAATGTTCTAACCTGTTAAAGAATGAATTAATTGTTGTTAAACAATGAATTAATTGTTGTTAAACAATTATGATTCATCTGTTCAGTTTTATCTTAATAAACTGCAATAATAATGTTTCTGGCGGAGAGTTATATCTCTCACTGGGGCAATTTTACAATTGTCGCAACCCCGTGGGAACCATATTTTTAGGTGGACGCGGACGAGGAGGCAGGAATCCTTCAATAGGTGGAGGACAACAGCAGCAGTAGGAATAGCAGTGAATTCTCAGGTGGAGACACTGGCTGATATGTCTTGTATAGATGTACATAGAGTCCTATGTGTCATCTCTGTACTCTCAGGTCCTCGAAGTAGTAGTTAATACTTTTGAGATTTTGTCTTAATGCCTCAAGATTTCATACTGCCTATGTTTAGTTTAATAGAGCAGTTGATGTATGTAATTCTCAGAAAAAGATGATTACAGGACATGTACTTGTGAACTAGTATGTAATTAAGTTACTCTGGTTCTTTATGAAAGAGTTTTCCTATGTGTGGATCTCTTTATAAAATGGTTTAATTTTTAGTGACTTTTGGTAATCTGTTGCTTAGTGATTGCTTCCGCTTAGTTAATAATGTTTTATTCGAATGATGTGTCACAATTTAGTGGTATCAGAGCGCTAGGTTTGTTGAGTCTACAGAGACATAGGACTAAGACGTTGAGTCTGTTCTAGTGTCTTCCAGTTATCTGATAGTGACTTCTGTTCATATAGGAGGAGAAGAAAAACTTGAAGATGTCTGGAACACACGAAGAACACGCTGTTGATAGTAGTGTTGTTGTACTAGGAGGAGGTGCAGGAGATCAGAATAGGGAAGGGCATGTACCTGAACAGCCCCAGATTAACCCAGCCTTGATAGAGAATCCAGCCTTCCATACCCTGTTTAGCCAGTTTATGGCAACTATGACACACATGGCAGACAGGATGCCACCACCTGCACCTAGGGCACCAGCCCACAATGAGGGGTATGGAGCCGGTAAGACTTTGATAGACTTCGTCGGGTTGGAGTCATAGATTATGTTGGTACAGTTGATCCAGCAGATGCTGATTTGTGGCTGACGGAGCTGGAAAAGGCTTTTAAGATTCTTGATATTCCTGAAGCCGAGAAGGTAAGACATGTAGTGTACCTCCTAAAAGGGAGTGTTGGTCACTGGTGGATTATAGAAAAAGATAAAAGACCAGGTGAAGAAATTAGATGGGAGGTATTTTGATGAGAGTTCGTTAGTAAATACTTCCCTAAGACATATCTAGACGAGAAGATATCTCAATTTGAGAGGATCAGACAAGGACAAATGAACATTAGCGAGTATGAAGCTAAGTTCATGGAGTTGTTGCGGTTTTGTCTGCATATGGCGGTTAATGATGAGGAAAGAATTCGGCGTTTCGAGAAGGGGTTGAACGTTGAACTGACCACTCTTGTGTCTGCGTTAGAGAATAGAGAGAGGTTTACCACTTTTGTGAAGTCGGTAAGGAGGATAGAAAGGTCTGAAATTGAGAAACGACAGGCCAGTGGTAATAAGGTGTATACTCAGTGTCAAGGACAAAGATCTGAAAGTTTTAAAAAGCCAATATTCTCTACATCGGTAGCACCATCGAGATTCAATATCTAGATGCATTGGGCGTCAAGTAGGGGTAGGGACCATAGTTTTGCTCCTAGTAGAGCCCCTAGCATAGCATCAACATCGGTGACTGGATCTCACAGACCCTATTTTGCAACTAGGATCTGTTACCAATGCAGACAACCGGGACATCTAGCAAAGGATTGTCCAGATGGGAATGTAATGGTGACTCAACCCCAGGGGCAGAGTCAGCAAGGCTCACAAAGAAGACATATTTCTAGTAACAAGAGAGGGCGTGGACAAGCGACCCGAGCTGGTTCATCAACACCTAATAATCAAGCATAGGGTCAACAACCAGCAACTGCGAGGATCTATGCAATGAATCAATCTGATGCAATAGTCAAACCTCAGGTTGTGACAGGTCAGATGAAATAAATTCATTCTAAAATTTCATTTCATGATTCTATGTGTTAAAAATAAGAAAGTAGTTATTTTTGAACTCCCTCTGACTAGTCCTATAAGGACACAAGGGAGATAAGAACTTACATCTTACTCAGTGTTCCTTAAAATGCTTTATAATCTCCCCTATCTATGTGTTAAAAGATGAGATATAGAAGTGATGCCTGAAGAAAATTCAAGAATGAAAAATCTTGTGTGTATAATGATATGAAAAGTAAGGAATATGATAGCAAATAAAGTGCATACTACCTAATCTCAATACTTGTATACCCTGGCCAGGTATATGATTATTTGAGATAAGGCAAGTATGAAACTCTTAGATTGTTATCTTTCTGATTACTATGATCAAGTAGTCATTCTGAAACAATCTAGTGAGTATAATGAAACTAATGAGGAAGAGCTAAGTGAACATTCCCAACAAATGAGGAAGAGATAAGTGAATATTCACAACTAATGAGGAAGAGCTAAGTGAACATTCCCAACTAATGAGGAAGAGCTAAGTGAACATTCCAAACTAATGAGGAAGAGCTAAGTGAACATCCCCAACTAATGAGGAAGAGCTAAGTGAACATTCCCAACCAATGAGGAAGAGCTAAGTGAACATTCCCAATTAATGAGGAAGTGCTAAGTGAACTTTCCCAAACAAATAAAGGATTGCTGAGTGGATTACTTCAGTTAAATATATATGTTTTCCCTTTGATGAATAACCTTGGGTAATGATAGGAGTATAATACTTTATGTTTCTCCTTTCATTTACATGACAATCAAGTAAGTATTATGACAGTTGATGGATACTTAGAAAAGTATCAGTTTGCTTTGGACTTTGGTTCTAAGATAATGATATATGGAACAAGCAATGTCCTAAAGTAAAAGAAATACTTTGTGCATGTGTACCATTGGTGGTAGCAATAGGAAATCGAATATGATAAGGATGAGATGTGTTCTCAATACATATGATGAATACCAAAGTAAGGTATTTATGTTGGTTACCTATATGGACCAACTATGAAATCAATCTAGTTACAAAAAAAATAATATGAACATCATATGTTAGGGGTTTATGCCCTGCATAAACATAAACATTGATAAGGTTGTACTAATGGAAGGAACAAGTGTAATTATGGTGGAAAAGTTTATCAAGTTGAAAATATTTTCTTATAATAATCATGTGTGGAAGAACTTTGTGTGGATTAAAGATCTATAGTATCTCCATAATATTGAGATGATAATTAGAGACTTGATGACATGAGTAACAACTATCCTTTGTTATCTGGGATTTCGGGGACGAAATCCTTGTTAGGGGTTTATAATTTGTAACATCCCTGACCTGGGTTATGCTTAACCCTAGATGTTTTGCTAAATAAAGTTTATTATATGCTTCCTCTTATCTCTTGAAAAGTAATTAAGGCTCAAGAGGAACTTATATTTCAATTTTAGTCATTTTTGAATAATGTTGAAACAATGTTTTGTTAGTTTTGGACTAAAGTGCAAATTACCCAAGTTGAGGGGTTAACTTGCAAATTGTACATGATACAATGTTCCTCATTTGTTGAAGCATCATGGAAATGAGTATGATGCAGTAGTATGGCTTCTACAGGCCTGAATAATAAGAACAAGCATGTTGAGCAATGTTGTGCATTAAAACCTAGTTTTGGTGTAACGTGCAATTTACCCAAAATCTAGGGTTCAATATGCAAATTACCACTTCAAGAGGGTCCCTCGTGATTCTTGGCATCAGGTAGAGAAAATAAATTGAGAGGAGTGCCTCATTTGAATCATTTTGAAGGAGAGAGAATCTTGATATTAAAATAATCAAGATTTAAGCATAATTTAAACCCTAACTCAATTTAATGCAAAAATAATTATATTAATTGGATTTCCCTTCAACCAAAACTATAATGGTTGAGTTTGGTTATGTGTTTACGTCCTTTTTCCTTCCAAAGGCAAAGGAAATATCTACGTGAGTGGAGAACCCACTCACATTAAGAAAAGAAAAAGAAATATCCACACACTTATGGATATTATTATAATATGATTTAAGGTGCTTAGTTTGTTTTCCTTTAAATCATGGATAATTGAGAGGAATAAGATGCAAAGAGGATATCCTCATCCCTAAGTAAGAGAAGAGGGCATATGGCAAGAAAGTTGAGGAGATAATTCCTACTTTCTCTCTCTTAAATGAATTTTCAATAAAATTCATATATAAGCTCCTTTATCTTTGAGGTGAAGGGATAATTTCGAAACCCCTTTCACTTATTGCTTGCAAAAATGACCAAGGGAGCCGGGAGCAACAGGAGGACGAACCCCAACCTGTTGGTAATCTTCTTGACCTTCTTTCACCTTGAATTCATGGTGGAAATCACAAAACAATGCATGATTACTTCTCTATTTCACTCCATCTTCAATCCTAGCCAATCTTTTCACTCCAAAGCTTGAGGACGAGCCTTGGGAGGGTTTCAAAAGCTTATTCCACCATTTTTGACGTGAAGATCCAAGCTTTGAAGCTCAATTGAAGGCGGGTTATATAACTTGAACCCTTGAACTTTGTTATTGATTCCATATCTTCATCAATTGTTGATTCTTTCTTTGTTTCTGAAATTTTATTTGGTTGATTGATGCAATCACCATGAAAATCACAGCAAGATTCATGGGTTTATATCTTGATGATGATGACATCATCATAAGCACACACCTCCACATATATCTATTGCAAACGGTTTCAACATTTGGTCCAAACGGTTTCACCATACTGTATGGTGACCAAACGGTTTGCAAACCGTTTGGAGGTTTGAGTTCCAAACCGTTTGGAGTGGTTGACAATTTGAAATGGTTGACCATTTGAGGAAATATGTTGTTGTACCTATATATTGATCCAATGGTTTCAATTGGTTTGATCTTAAAGGTTTCAATTGTGAATGATTCCTTAAATGCAAACCCTAATCTGGTTGAGTGTGGAACCTTAAGTAATTGAATCAATTTTTGGGTTGACTAAGCCCAAATGGTCTCAAAACCGTTTGGAGGTCAACTAAGACCGTTTAGAGGTCTATGGCGGTGTATGATTGGATGGTTGAAGATCCAGTGATATCAAATTGAAGTATAATCACTAACTCAATTGATGATCGATTCAATGATGCAAACTCTAAGTGAATTTTACAATTTTCAATGTTGGGATGAGTCAAATGGTCTCAAGACCGTTTGGAGGTCATCCAAACGACCACAAGACCATTTGAGGTCAGGTCATGTCATGGTTTGATGGTGACCCAACGATTTCAATTAAATTAGTTTCACAATGTCAATCATTGATGGTTCTTCGATTTCAATACCCTAATTGATGGTTTCTTGGTTATAAATCTTAGTGCAATTGGGTTCAAAACCCTAATTGAAGGTCCAATTGAAGGGTGATTCAATTATTCAATTGAAGAACAAATCAGTAGTTCAATTGATAGAGGGTTTAATGATTGAAACCCTGAATTGATAAGTGTTGAAAGACCTTGTTGGTCCATTCAGTTTTGAAAGGGTTTGGACCAAATGGTCTTAAGATCGTTTGAGTCTGAACGGTATCAAGACCGTTTGGAGACCCAAGTGGTTTCAAGTGTGGATTGTCTGTACGGTTTCATTATGGTTTCGCTTAAACGGTTTCAAACCATTCAATGTCTGAGTGACTAAGACCGTTTGGGGTCTAAGTGACCAAGAATATTTGAGGTTCAATTGGTCAAACCATTTGAACACCTAAGATGACTAAAGGTCAATTAACTAATTGATTATTAATGATGTAAATCAAAGGTGATTACAATGGTTGTACCTTTGAGGTACTAGGGTAATTAGTAACTTGTTGAGTGGTTAACTCTTGATGCTTATGAAAGAAATGATTTGATATGTTGTGACAACCTTTCATTCAAGTTGTTTGGACCTAATTTAATTAAGATTAAAGTAATTGACATCCTAGAGAGGATGAGAGAAGAGGAATCCCTACATGAGTGACAATCATGTAATGGTTAAACCTCAACACTTTCAACATGAACATAATAAGTAATCAGGGTGTGATCCTTTGTAAAGAGATCATGAAATCTTAATTGAGAAGGTTGATGAAACCCTAATCAAGGGTGTGACATGAGAAACCCTAATTAAGGGTGATTTCAAGTGAAAACCTAATTTCAGGTAATGTTATGTGAAACCCTAATGTAGGGTAATGTTATGTGAAACTCAGATATATGAGGATGTTATGTGAAACTCTAAAGTAGAGTAATGTTATGTGAAACCCATGTTTATGGGAGATGCTATGTGAACCTTAATTTATAAACATGGAAAATCCTATTCCTAATAATGGAATAGTGATTAATATATTGATAAGTGTAAAATCTAAAGAGGTTGATAGTGGATATCCTTATATCAATAGTTCCTAACTCAAAGATGAGTCCATATCATTAGCAATGGTTGTATTTTCTAAATACAGTGACTTGTGACCAATACATTACATGATAAATGTGATGAACTGGTGTATAAAGTATTAGGATGGGAAATACCCTAATACAAGCTAAGTGGATGAATTCAAGTAAGGTAATGGTGATGAGGGAAGTAATACATCAAAATATGATAGATATCACATCCAGCACCTAAAGTGTGTTATACCTTAATGTATGTTAAATCCAATATATTTGGATGAGTGACACATGAAGTGTGTCATGTCAGTTTTTACATTCATATGTAATGCACTTTGATAAGTGTAGGCTAACATGCCTTATGAAAAGTTTAATCCAAATCAATAGACTATGATGCAATCATATTCTGGTAAAGATGAGAGAGAAACTCATACCTTGGGTTGATAATCCATTTAATGATGAATGATGTGAATAAATAAGTATGATTGAATACTTATGTTATCAATGTTGGCTCCTAGCTGTGTGGAGCAATGAGTTAAGATTTGATCATTAATAACATGATCTTAAGAACCTAAATGGTTATTTGTGGAAAACCCTAAAGTAGGGTGATGATATGTAAGAGGAATCCTAACCCTAAAAAGGGAATAGAGGTATTACTTTGTGTTGCATGGTGCTGATATGAAAGCATTATAACTATTATCATGAGAACTAATCATGCAGGTATGTTGAGACGATAAGCACAGCCAGGTATGAGCTATGATGCTCTTATATTGAAAATATTGTATAGGCCTTATAAGCCTTTACATTTTTTGTTTCTTACTGAGAGGTAATCTGAAATTAATGAGCCATGTGTGCTATATGATGTTTTAATTATTGAAATTGTTTATGGGCTTCATAACCCATAATATGCCTTGTTACCTACGAAGAGGTCATAAGAGGTGAATTAAGCTTTGTGTGCTATGTGTAGTGCTTGTGTAGTAAGAATCATGCTTACCTTGGTCAAATGACCTGAAGGTATAAAGTTACGTGTTATGTGGTAACAAGTATTCTATGATGAATTAAGGGTTTGAATACCCATATTCTATAATCATGATGATGAACTTGTTAAGAAATGGAAATGTGTTTGATGAGATGAGGGATTAAGATCCCAATACATTGTTAGAAGAGTATGGCTACAGGCCATGACTCCACAAAACAATCCCAGGCATTAGCTGTGTGTTCTAAGCCTGAAGAGAGTATATGTTGTAGCAATAACTCTATAATGAAGATGTCAATTTACTCTGGCAAGTAAAATGCAGCCTGACACACACTGAGGCAAGAATGGGAGTTAGTTGATGATCCCCTACACATGGCCCTCATTGCCCCTCCTGAATGTGACCTTGATAATGAACAATTAGACCAATGTAGGGCTCATTTAGATGATTCTGAGGAAATTCCTAATGCTGAAATTGAGGACCTTAAAATGATCTCCATCATAGAAGAAAAACATGAACCACCCAAGAACCCAAAAATGAAAACTCTTACCATAGGTTTGAAATATGTCTTCCTTGATGAACAACAATTGTTCCCTATCATCATAAATTCGATCTTACCCTTGAACAAGAAAACAAACTTATGGTGGAACTTAGAAAAATGAAAACTACCTTAGGGAATAAAATGACAGATTTAGTCTGGATAAATCAATCCATTTGCATTCAAAAATGTCACCATGATAGAAGACAACAAACCCTCTTGATATCTGCAATGAAAACTCAATCCAAACATGAAGTAAGTTGTTCATCTAGAGGTGATCAAACTTTAGACTATAGGAATTATCTACCCCATCTCTTACTCCTCGTGGGTCAGTCCTGTCCAAATTGTTCCGGGGGGGCACTGTCATTAGAAATGATAAAAATGAACTCATTCCAACTCGCATCGTTATAGGATGGAAATGTGTATTGAGTATAGGAAGCTCAACAAGGCAACTAGGAAAGACCACTTGCCTTCCTAGACCAAGTTCTTGAGCGCTTAGCCCATCAATAATATTTTTGTTATCTAGATGGCTACTCAAGATTTTATCAGATTCATATCCATCCTAAAGATCAAGAGAAAACAACTTTCATATGTCCTTTTGGTACTTAAGCATTTAGACGAATGCCCTTCGATTTGTGTAATGCACCAACCACCTTCCAACGGTGTATGTCAGCCATCTTTACATAATTAACCAAAATTGTCATGGAGGTGTTCATGGATGACTTCTCCATTTATGGAAATAGTTTTGACTCTTGACTTAGAAACATAACTCTTATTTTTATAGATGTGTTTAGTCACACTTAGTCCTTAATTGGGAGAAGTGTCACTTCATGGTTAAGGAAGGAATTGTTCTAGGCCATAGAGTAAGTAACCAAGGCATAGAAGTTGACAAGGATAAAATCGAGGTCATCACCAAGCTTCTGCCCCCGACCACAGTCAAAGACATTCGAGTCTTTTTGGGACATGCAGATTTCTATCGGCGATTCATCCATGATTTCTCCAAGATCATCAAACCTCTCACCAACCTTCTTCAAAAGAAGGTGCCCTTCAATTTTGACAAAGCCTGCATGGATAGTTTTCTATGTTTGAAAAATGCTCTCACATCGACTCCAATCATTCGTGCACCAGATTGGGCCCTACCTTTTGAAATCATGTGTGATGCTAGTGACTTTGCCGTAGGTGCCATCCTGGGGTAGCGGATTAATAAGAAACACCATGTCATATACTATGCATCTAAGACCTTAGATGAAGCTCACTGAAATTACACAGTCACCAAAAAAGAAATGCTAGCCATTGTCTATGCTTTTCACAAATTTCGCTCATACTTGGTTGGCTCCAAAGTCATCGTTTACACTGACCATGCAGCCATTCATTACCTTATGACTAAGAAATATGTCAAACCTAGACGCATAAGGTGTATCTTGTTGTTGCAGGAGTTTTACCTAGAAATCTTAGATAAAAAGGGGTCTGAAAACGTCGTGGTTGACCACTAAAGTCAACTTAGCTATAGCCAAACTGATGATACCCCCATAAATGAATCCCTACTCGATGATCAACTGCTTAAGGTATACTCCCAATTTCCTTGGTTTGCCGACTTTGTAAATTATGTAGCTGCTGGTGTACTACACCCTAAATACAAGGGACATTCTAAAGCTAAATTTTTACATGATGTCAAAAACTACTATTGGGATGAACCTTATTTGTTTATACTTTGCGCCGACAGTCTGTATCATTGTTGTGTTTCCCAAGAAGAAAGTTCTGACATTCTGAAACAATGTCATTTTGGCCCCTACGGTGGGCACATGAGTTCCCAAAAAATAGCTAGGAAAGTTCTACAGTGTAGGTTCTTTTGGCCCACCATCTTCAAAGACTCTTATGAATATGTGCTCTCATGTTACCAATATCGAAGGACGGGTAACATCTCCAAATGTGACAAAATACCCTTAACTTCTTGGCAGGAATTAGAAATCTTTGAAAACTGGGGAATCTACTACATGGGCTCATTTCCTTCTTCTTATGGGTATGAATACATATTAATTGTCGTCGATTATATGGCAAAGTGTGTTGAGGCTATACCCACTAAAACTTGTGATTCCAAACCCGTTAAAAAACTCTTTAAAGGCATTATTTTTCCTAGATTCAGAGTCCCACGCACCGTCATTTCTGACAGGGAATCCATTTTTTAGAAGAAAAAAAACTTTGAGGCTTTATTGAAAAAATACGGAATCTACCACAGTCACCACCCCTTACCATCCCCAGACTAGTGGGCAAGTTGAAGTATCCAATAGGCAAATCAAGTCCATCTTAGAAAAATAGTTGGTCACACTATAAAAGATTGGGCCTTGAAAATCAATGATGCACTGTGGGCATATAGAATTGCATACAAAACACCCATAGGCACTACTCCTTTTAGGCTGATTTATGGCAAATCACGCCATCTGTCGATAGAATTAGAACACAAGGCCAGCTGGGCCATCAAAAGCTTGAATTTTGATCTTTTGACAGCAGGAGAAAAATGTCTTCTCCAAATAAATGAATTAGATGAACTTAGAATGAGTACTTATGAGAATGTGAGAATCTACAAAGACCGAACTAAACTATGGAATGGTGGTCACATCAAATGCAAGGACATTAGAGAAGGTGACCATGTTCTAGTGTATAACTCCAGGTTAAGACTTTTTATTGGAAAGCTTAAGTCAAGATGGTATGGTCCCTACCTTGTCAAATGTGCTTATCCACATGGTACTTTTCTCCTCTGGGATAAGCTTTTAGGTGAATTGAAAGTAAATGGGCATCGACTCAAAAGATACATAATTACAGAAGACCTTGTCGCTTGAGATACCAATAAACGCTCATTATTGGAAGACCTCGATTTAATCGACCCCCTGTCCCTCCCAGAACCTCAGCCCAAACTAACAAGTTGATTTTTTTCTTGCATGCGCCTAGCGTTCGATGTAAAAATAGGGTGCTTTTTGTGAGGCAAACCAAACAATTTTTTAATGTTTATTTTTTTCTTTTTCTTTCTAACATCACCACTTTTTTTATTTTTTCTCTCTTTTGGGGGAGACTTTTCTCCATCCTTCATCATTCACCACAGCAATCCCTCTTCCCCCATCTCGAATTTTGATTTTGCTTGGGATGAACAAAGTTTTAAGTTCAGGGTGGGGTGGGTGGTACGTTTCCACCCCCTTATCTTTTCCTTTCAACATCTTGTTTTCATTTTGTTTTGCATATAGTTGCTTCTATATTTTCTTCTTTTATGGTCATTATCTAGTCGGCCATGTTTTAGTTTCCTTAATTATAAAAAGGTCATTACCTAGTCGGCCAGTTTGAATAGATGTTTATCATTTATCCCCTTGAATTTAGTTTTTTTTGTAAAATATATTACAAATTGCCATGTCTGAAACCACCATGTTACCTAGGACCTCTAAATAACATCACTCCTTGGAATAGTTGACAAGTCATAAGGAATCGATCAGAATCAAGCATAATTTTTCCCTATATTCAAGCAATAGATTATCTTGTCATAAAATATGTATGATGTGATTTATAGGAATACTCTAACTAGAGCAAAGACACTCTCTGATAAAAATATATGAAAAAATGTTGAAGTTATAAGAACAAGAATATCTCTTCCTTCCCTCTATTTTTTCTAAAAAAAGAAGCAAAGAATCACCACCGGACAAAAATCAAGTCTGGGGTGGCATGCTTCCCAAAATAAAAAATCCATACCCCACAAAGGGGTGTACCATCAAAAGATGCCAAAAGTGCACATGAAAAAAATTATGACCAATGTAATCACAACTCCACAAATTCATATCTTGAGTCGAATAGAGGAGGGATTAATATTTTTTCATCACTTCTTTCTCTATTTTCACACCCCCCCCCATTTTGCCTTGTTCTGGTGCAAAAACTTACAAAATAAAATAAAAATTGAGAGAGTCAAAGTAAAAGTAAGATGAAGCCTATTTTTCTACAAAATCTCAATTTTGAAGCAAGATGTGATAATTATTTGATAGGGAATATAGAACTTTATTCTACGTGGTTCTAGGAGATTGGGTCACTTGGCCGAAAATTGGAGGTAAGAATTATAATGATGTTAAAAGGATGAGGAATGACATATTGGGAGTATAAATGGAGTTTATTTGTAATTTAGTTTGTTGGGGGACAAGCAAAGATTCAAGTCTGGGGTATTTTGATGAATTCATATTCATCATTTATTTGTGCATCATTTAGGATAATTAATCAAGACTTTTTTGATAATTTTATTTTAATTCAGAAACCAACTGCTCTTTCATCCTCTCAACATTCCTTTTATGAATTATAATGAGATTTCTCTCAATTTTCATGAATCATTGAAAATAAGAAGAGATGAAGGTAGGCTGCATTTCAATTTTCCCACAGTGCTGAATTAAATATATATCATGCACCAAAATTGACATAACTCTCACATCCCAATGAAGAATTTAATGTTCAAATATGATTTGGAAAGGAAATTTTAAGGCCTATAGGAAAAACATATTTTCAGGTGTACTTTAAATTCTCTAGACTGTGGTAATTTGCTCGAAATCGCTTCTACGAGAATCTACATTAAAGAGAGTTATATGGTCAAGATAATTAAAGACAATTAAGAGTCTATTGACTAGATCTAAAAATTTCAAATTGTCGATCCCCCCCCCCTTTTTCCATTTTTGAGTGAATCCTACCCCATCCTTCTCCTACAAAAGGAGGGGGGTTCTCCATCTTTCACCATCATCTTTTGTACGTAATTATTCAGAGCGATTATTCTCTTGTATTTTGCATTCGGATTAGCAATAAAGATCTTTTGTTCGTTCTCAAAGTTAAGTGCATTTTAAATTGTTCTTGTTTCCCTTTAATTTCAATCGCCATTAGATCTAGTTCTTCTTCTTCTTCCCCTTCTATAATTCTGGAGCAAGGGACTAAGGATTCAACCATTTAATAGTTTCTAGCCTAAGGATTAAATTCCTTTCTAAGTCTAGACTATGGCTAGAATACATTCTTCCTCCGCCTCCCTCTACTCCACAATCATGAGTGAGTAGTTTTTCTATCGAGACAAGAGGAATAGCCCCTTAGACATGGTTTGAATCGAACTAAGTTTTAAAGATGACTCTTCTTTTTGGTTTAGAAATCGATGATTTATCGAAGTGATTACTCAATTAGATCTTATGTTAATCCAGACGGAAATGACCATGGAAATCGGTATTTAGAACAATAAAACCAATCGCATAGAGATTTTGAAACGACCGTGGATTTATCTCTTTTTGGATGATGAACTAAGAAACACGAGCACCAGGACCAATGGGCTCATATAGAGTTCATCTTTTGTGGATTTATTTAATTCACATACCTTCATCTATTTTGTTATTTTAAACATTTGGTTCATTCTTGCCTAGGCTAAGGTGGTGAAAACCCCTAAAAGCCTCGATATTCCCTTAATATGAATTCAACCATTCCATAATCATTGTTTGATTCATTTCTTCTAAGTTCTAATTTTTCTTTTCTCAATATTTTATTGTGCTAACAATCTCTCTTTTTCTTGTGATAGTGCAACCTTGCTTCCTTGTTAGTATAACCTTTACTTTTGCATTGTATTTCATGTTCTAGCATAAACCATCAAACCTGAATCTGATTTCTTTTTCTTATTTCCTAAATAAAAATACCAAAAAGAAATAAAAGTTCAAACGAAAACCATTTGGGATTAGAGTCTACAATCTTAAAAATGGTGTCATGTGGGATCGACCCCTCTATACTAGCCTTAATTGGATAGTAAAAAGGTTAAACTCTAGGATTACTATCTTAATTATTGTAATGCACTTAGACGCATTATCAGGAAATCTAGTTCCCGATGACCTCTAAAATGAAGGGAGAACCCAGCTTCATGAGACAAGCAGAGAAACCCTTACTGCAAGAGAGAAAATCACAAAAAACATGGTGATTATAAGACAACCAATGTCTAAAAACATAAAAACAAACTACATACTAGAAAATGAAAAGAAAAGGGGGAAGAGTCTATCTCCCATCCAGGTCGGGAACGTGTCACTCCACCACTTCCCACTGAAACCACTTGACCTCACCCTGAAGAAATATCCTCTAGATGTCACGAACATAACCGTCGATAACCCAACCACCTCCAACATCGGTTCCAAAACAACAGTAGGGCTATTGTCAACACCCAAGTTAAAAACCCTTGATTCGGAGTGGTATAATTGTGCATCAATATTATGTGATGAAGAGATGGATGAAGGAAAGCTTGAGGGGAAGAGAGTATGCACGTGATTCATGCCACCCTTCCCACCAGGTTCAGAGAGCCTCTCCAAAACCCTAGTTCGTGTGCGCAATCACCAACGAGCAGAGGCACATGGAAAGTCGTGTATTTTCCTTAAAATTACTTTTGTACTTCTACTTGTTTGTTTGTTATCCCGACATCATGTAGATGAGGAGATGATCATGAAGGGGAGGATGACATGAAGAGAGGCTACATTTTGTATAAATATATGCAACGACAGAAAGAAGCACCAACACTCATAGTTTGGTTTAATAGTGAATGGTCTAATAACTAAATAAAATAGAAGATCCATGTTAATATGGTACCATCAACAAATAGGATTTGTGCTGAAATTCTTGATTAATGATGGCATACATTAGATAAGCATAGGAAATGACGAAGCATGGAGAGGGTGTGGTACGTTGTATAAGAACTAGATACATGGAAGGTTTATCCATCATGAAAATAATGATTTATACATCACATGAATAATGGATCATGCATCAACTATATATAGTTGTTTACATAAACATTGTTTAGTAAAGTTATAGATAAATTAGGTTAGATGCTCCACTCAAAGCTGGTTTGTAGTTCAAATGAATGTTGGTTAGTAGGTCCAAATCCAATTGGTTAGTTTCCAACTGAATGCTAGCTAGTTTCCAACAAATACCAGATATTAATCGGGTTGTATGTCATTTATTAGAGTGATGGATTAATAATTATTAGTATTATCAAATGTTAGATAGTTTTAAAAACCATAACTCGTTAGTTGTGCAAGGAAAGATTGTTATTTATTTAATCAAATGTTGTTAGTTGTTCAATAAAATGTTAGTTAGTTGTTCAATAAAATGTTGGTTAGTTGCTTAATTGAATGTTGATTATTATAATCTGATGGTGGTTATTTTTTTCAATGATTATGGGCTAGTTGTTCAATGAAATATAGTTGTTTGTTCAATAAATAGCTAGTTACTTGTTCTATCGAATGTTGGCTAGTTGTCCAATTAAATGTTGGCTAGTTGTTTAGTTGAATGTTGGTCACCTTTTCATATATCTTACATTTTTCTATGAAAGAAAGTTATATGTACACACAAAAGATGGCAAGTAGAATCAACAAAAGTCGATACATTTTTACATATTTATGTACAACTAAAAGTTGTTCTCACAAGAGAACATTACATAAATATTAGTATCTCAAAGACATTGTCCCTCATTTTATTGTGGCTAGACCTCACAAGCTTGGATACCACCCTCATTCTAAAGTTTGTGACATACAATAGTTGGTTTGTTTTAAGTAAATATTCATTCGCAACCTTGTCTTAATGTTGCATAATCAACAATAGTAGTAAAAAAAAATATTCTCAAACTTAGGATGGATGGATATCACTAGAACTTCCTATCTCTACTCGCCTTCTCGACGCATTCACCCTAGGAAGTATAGTTACTGGAAGCCCCCATATACATTGCAAAGTTGGGATCATTATTCCTATAATACACATTGCTAACAATGCCACTTAAAATGTCGCATTCCTCGGCAAAGTTGACTTTTTTAACTTAATCAGCGTTTGAGCATAATCCAGCAGTGAAATGGTAACCTAATGGATCCATATATGAAATATGGTAGATATAAATGAGAACCCTAGTGAATCAATATCAAAGACGATAGAACTTGGATATGAAATAATGGAAGAATGGAACTGGATGATGACATATTAGAGGAGGTTCATGAAACAATGTAACAAAGAATGGAACATGATTGATGAAATAATAGGATATTGGAGCACAAGTGAGTTGTATGATCTAGGCAACATGTGTTGTGTTTGAATGACCGAAAAAATTTACCTCTTGCAGTGAGCATTTGGTAAAATCCCTGACTAGATCTATAGAAGTAGAATGTTTATGATACTCTAGCATTGTTATGAGGGGATTCAAACTTGAAAGTGGTTGTATATGTTGATCTAGTTCTTAAAAGATGAGGAGGATGTTATTAAATGCATAATGTGTGATGTTTTTTTTGTTAGAGGGGCCTATTTTCACAATTTTGAACAAATTCTTAAAGTGTTGTATCAGTTTGTGTTATTTTATTTCCCACCAATTCAGTAAAGCCTATTGTGAATTGTGTACATGATGCATGACGAGTATGCACTTAATCTCAACACATCATATACACACTTTATGACGGGATTTAGTAGATAGATTTAGTAGATTGCTGGGAAAGAGAAATAATATGAACTATATGCAACACTGTAAGAAGTTGTCAGAATCTGTGAAAACAAGTCCCTCGAACAAAGAATGGAACATGATTGATGGAATAACAAACATGAGCATAATGAAGATGAAATCACAAACTAGATATTCAAAAAAATGAGATAATAGAGATTGTGCAATGGTGGAAGAAGGGGTCGTGTGGGGCCATGCGCCCCCTCAAAGTTTAAGATTTTCTATTTATAACTTAATAATTGTCATGTAATCTGACTTTATATTCCCATCCATTTGATTTTTTTCCTAAAAGTATTAGAGTAAAAGTCATGTTTCCTTATTAATTCGAACTTTAGCTCGCATTCCCAATAACGATACTAACAGTTTTTTTACTTAAATAGAGTCATAACTATTTACCAAAAAGGAATTACAATGAGTAATGAATACTCTATTTAAGAAATAACAGCCATTCAAATCCCAAAGAGGACTTTGGGGTGCGTTTCTAAAAAATCAAATATGTGAACGCTTGCATAGCAGCTACCTGCCACAAACATATATCTAGTATCAGATCTGGCAAAGCGACAACACAATCATATATCTAGTATTAGATCTAGGCATTTTCTGTGGTCGTTTGTTGGTCGTGTCGTGCCTTGGGTTCCTTCTTGGGCGGACGGTGAGCTCGGACGCCCCTTAGTGCTCCAGGCAGAGGAGGAGAAAGTTGGGTTTTGGGCTTCGTGTGGGTCTTCCGCCCCCTGTTCGCAGTGGTGGTCGGGAGTGGTGGTGGAGTTCTCGGCACCCTCTACTCCCCGTCTTTGTACCCGCATGAGCCATCCTTCCTCTGTATCTGCATCGTTGGGATTTGGCCTCCTTCCTGGGTCTCCTGGTTGGTGCAACCTTTGTGCTTGTCGCTGGTAGTTGTGTTTCTCGTCCTGTTTTGTGGGACGTTGTGTTGTTAGGTCTGTGTTGTTGCTTTGGGGTCGAGCTCTTTGTCCGGTGATCTTTCGTTATCTTCAAGATGGTTTTATCTGTCAGCGGCTTTGCAAACTCCTCTCCAGATGTACTCTTAGGCTCTTGTAGATTGATGAATTCCATCCCAGATAGTTGTTTTAGACAGCCACTACAAGAGGTGGACGGTGCAGAAGCGTACTTCTCACATCCCAATTTGAGCCTTGTGATATGTCTTTCAGAAAAAGGAGTTGCTGCTTGGTTACTTGATGAAAAATGTCTATCTTGTAGATGCCATACGGCTTTCTTTTAATGATATTGAGCTATTTTCAAAAAAGTATCACATCTGGCAACTTGCTATTGCACATTGACATAGAGTCGGCTGATGACCGCTCTACAGTCTTGTTATTAAGCATTTTCTTTTACTATCCACAAGGGATTCGTGTCATGTTACACAGTGATACACATGCACCGTCATGAGTCGGTGATGCATACATATCAGAGATTCTTAGAATCGTAACTTGTTGTTTACTCGCATTGCAAGCATCTCGTATAACATCAAGATAGGGAGTCATGTTTGTGGTAATCCAACGACTTTGTGGTGGCGGCACAATTGTAATGGAGGTTCATTAATATGCATTTTTCATCTATTTGTTAGAGCAAACTCATCTCTCACTGTGTCATTGGGACAAAGTTTTATTTATTGTTCTTCAGTTCAACTTAATCTAAATACAAAAAACCTAACACCATACCAGTTGTAAGTATTTTATTTGTTGGTATTTCTTGTCTCTATTATGCTCGTTTGTTTGGCATGATAGGTATCTTTTTAGTTAAGTAATCTTAGAACCCAACCACATAATATCATTTTTTGGAATATGTATTTATTTGTGACTGTGATAATGTGAAGTTATGTAAATGATATAGTGTCTCAATTTTATTCAACAGTTCCATGCTCTTTCTTAGTTTATATGTTCCTTCAATTTATATAGTTAACTTCATATTGATCGTCTCGAATAACCTACAACCTAAACAATGTCATATTCATTTCTACAATATACATAATTTTGAAAATCATCATAATGCTTTAGAAAGGTTAATGTAATACTTTTTTATATTAAAAAATTAAACTATTATTTAATAGGATTGAGCCATGGCAAAGAAGGAAAAATTAAGTTCTTTTTTTCCAAAAAAAATCTAATGTAGAAGAATTTTCGTCCATATAAAATGTTGGGACCGATGTTCCTCCTGTGGAACCTCATATTAATTTTTGTGATCCTCCTTTACATAATAAACAACGAAGTGATGCCTATTAATCCATTCAATAAGCATCCAAGAATATAACAAGAAGATATAATTGACCAGTTTTTGGTTTGAAACAAGATGAAATACAATGTGCATATATTATTATTGACCCATACCAACATCATCTACAAAATTATTTAGCATCAAGGCCAAATAAGCACCCCCGACGATGGAAGATGAATTCTTTGTCGATTGCATGATTATATATATTGAGAAGGAATTAGTTGGAAAGATCACAAATGATGACACAATTGATGAGTTATATACTATGAAGAATCACAAAGCACAACTCAAATAATCTATTATAGTCATGCAATTGTTTTTCTATACTATTTTATGTAGCACAGCTCAAATAATCTATTGTAATAGCATCATCATGTATTTATACTATTTTTATAACTATTCAAATTATATTTGTTCTATTAATCTGCCCAATGTTTGATTCCTGGTTCTGCCACTAAGACTGTGTGTTATGAATAACAGAATGATATTTTCATAACAATGGAGAATTTGAATGTTCAGCAAAAGTGCCTTTCGTAGTAAGCATTCAACCATATTCAATGCTTGACATGCAAGATCAATCATCAAGATTTTTACGGGGTTCCAAAAAATGTAACTACATCTTGCTTAAAATTCTAATTGCATTGAATTTATGACACCAACAACTTGTTCTACAACTTAAAAGAATGTGATCAGATGCATATTGCATGCATTAGGGCATTCAAACAACAATTAAAGTAGGAATGGAGAGGCACTATGAGTTAAGTGTATTTTGGAAATAAAGGACTCCATCTACCCCATCTGCTTCCTATTAGTGCCATTTTTTCCTTTCTAGGAGTTGGTAGAGAGTAAAATTGAACAATGTTGTAGGGAAAGAAGAGAAGATGAAACACAAGCACAACAACCACCTACATAAAATGCACGACATGAAATTGAAGAAGTGTGAGGGAGGGGAAGAAGGGGCGGGATAGATAGGTACAAAAAAGAGGTAATCCTCCATTACGGTTTAAAACATATATGCCCCTCTAATGGTGGTACAGGGCGGTGTGCACCCGAGTAGTTACATAGCTCATTTGTAGTTCAAAAGTTAATGTGGCACACTCAAGTTGTGCAGTCAACAAAGATGCAATGATACATTAAAATATGGTGTAGTATAGAATATAGATATGCAATACGTATTTCCACTCATGGGACTCACATTTTAAACGATTGAATAGTTTTCAATGATAGTGGATTATTGGTTATTTTCAATGTTGGTTATTATTTCTATTATCGTTGGTTATTAGGTGTTGTGAATGCTAGTATTAGTTTAAACAAATCTAGTTATTAGTCATGTGAATGTTAATTATTTAGTTCTGTTGCATATTGGTTACTACTATAATAAAATGAATGTTATTTGTGATGAAAAAACAAGTATGTTAACTTCCCATCCATGTAGTAATCATATATTTCAAGAAATGTGAAAAACCTTATGATAACTAAAAGTTTATTAAGCAACAAGAAAAATTGGAATTTTACAAAGAACTTATGTAATCTTGTTCTCTATTTTCACATTTGGGTTCATTAGTCATATGATATATTTCACTAATAATGTTATTGACAATGTCGTAGTCATCGAGATATGAAATCTTTAAATGAAATGAGAAATCTAGTGAATCAATATTAGAAAGCTAGTGTAAACAAAGGGGAAACCTAGTGCAGAAAAAAGAGAAACTAAGTGAAGCAATAAGGGAAATATTGTCCAGAAAAATGAGGAAACTTGCTCATGCATGAAGGAATTCCCAAAAACAACAAGGTTTCACACCAAATGAATGACTGTACATTCTTGCTTGGCTATAATTTATCCTTCAAAGGGTCCTCTACATCTGCTCTTCTTCTAACTTTGCTTCCTAGTCATAAGAGTGGATCATTTGGTTTGTATGTTCTTCATACATTGTGAAGACACTACAAACGAGCAACAAAGGAGAGGTTGACAGATAGAGAAGATCAGTGTTGTTGGAGCACAAGTACCTAGAGTGAAGATGAGAAGGGACATAAATTTTATAGAGGTGGAAAAGAAGAGGTGAAAAATCAAAATGACAGCTAAAAAGTAATAGCCATAGGGGTATAAACAACCATCATATATAGTATTGGAGAGAGATGTCTCTACCCTCTCATGGAATGATGACTTGCCATACATGTCAAATGTTGATAGTGAAGTGAATATGAATGGCTTGGTGTGGCATGCTTGAGTGAATTTTTTTCCAAAAATACCCCTCATTGATTTGACCAAATGGATACTTACATGTATTTGTATAACGAGCAAATAGCCCAGATCGTATTGATGGTGTCCTAAGTAAAACACCCATGGGGGACAAATCTAAACCCATCAAACATGGTTATGGTGTTGTTTACCATCAGTATGATGTGAATGTAGTGGAGTGAGTGTTGGTATGAGAGGTGACAGTGTGAGATGTATTAGTGAGAGTGTTTCATGTGGCGATGTGGTGTATGGGAACACTGAGTGGTTGGTAGGCCATTCAAGTTCATTGAACAAGTCACACCCATAATTGACCCAATATTTTCCCACACCTCAAGTTAGAACATGCACCCCCTGAAATGTAATGGCTTTCTATAGGATGGTACAATGAAGACTTGATAATAGCCTCTACTTGTAAGAATTTATAAAGGATATTTGTGTATATGTGGTATATAGGTAGGAATGGCATGTACTTTAAGATATATGATGCTCATTTGTACATTTAGAATCATTTCATCAGGTTCATCATAATAACAATGAATTAATATGGTAAAACCCTAATGTGGGTCTGCAATATTTTTGATAATCAATCATGCTTAAGTAATATTAGTACCTTTCTTAGGATTTTGAGCATAACAATCAGTGTTATTTTCTAGCTATTCCTTAGATGTTGGTAACTAGAACTAACTTCTCAATAGCATATTTTATATAATAATACACTGAAAATGATACTTTGAAGCTAGTAGTCATGTTTACAAGTAAATTAGGTTTTGTTAAGTTAGCAACCTAGATTTAATCATTGATTGTAATATATGACTAATTTGGTTGATATACCTTAAATTAAGCTAATTATATCTAAGATGCAAATTTAATATGTAAACCCTTGTTTGGGTACATAATCCCTAGGTCCTGATTTAGGCTAGGATTCATAGATATCCTAGGTCATTTAGTAGGGTGATGTAATTTCTAAGGATAGGGACCCTCTAATGACCTTAGCATTGAATCATGGTACACATCAAGCTAGGGTTATCCTTAATATAAATTGAAATAGTACTAGTATAGTTTGGTGTTAATGATGCTCACCTAGTTTGAGAACCATATTACCCTAAATTGAGGTAAGGGCTAGTATCTATCCTAGGCAATTATTCAGGTCTCATATTCTGGTATAGGGACCCTTTATTGGCCTTAATAGATAATGAAATTGATGTCAGGTCTAGGGTTAGGTCCAATACTAGGGTATCGAGTCTATACAATAGATAAGTGTGGATAAGTGATCACAATTACAAGATAATATGGTTGTACATAATCTAATTTAAATGGAACTAGTCTCGAGGCTCTAGAATTTTTGGTTACTATAGGGTGATGTCTTTTGAGATTTGCAACCTTTAATTAACTAGGATATTTGAAATCCCTAAATTAGAATTTTGAATACTATTAAGTAATACACAATAAAATTGGATCATCTAAGAGACATATACAGTTAATAATATGAAGACGATGAACTCTTGGACATAGGGGTTAGCAAAAAAATATAATCATAATGATGATTGTATGGTTCTCATATAGTAAGAATACATGATGCAATGTCCATTTTGTTTGGTGTAATCCTATAATAGAATTACCAATTAGAAATAGACAATCGTGTGACCGAGGGACATGGGGGTGAAAGACAAAAGTGATGGCAACATGAGGGGATATGACCCTGGAGCCAGTCGCGAGTTCGATCATGGTCTAGGGGGTAATAATCATGGGGGGACAAAGGATGGAGGTGATCTCATACCGTTAAAGGATATATAGAAAAAAGGAGTGGCCTTTACAGTACCGAAAATAAGGTTACATTTACAATATCCAGTATGAGAAGGTCTACATACTTGGAGTCTACGACAGTTTAAATAGGAAGATCTGTGGGAGAAGTAGATCAACCAAGCATTGAAGACATGAGAACCTTGTGTAGGAATAGGGACATCAGAAGGCAGCAGAAACAAAAAAAAATTGTCCATGTTCCTTTACCAACAGATCATGTCAACAATGATGTATACAGAAAAGAAGATAGCAAGAGATGTATCTGGTCCTAGAGCAACTCCAATGGCTACTCTTTCATAGTGATGTGCACTCTTCACAAGATGTACACAGACAACTGGAGACAATGGCCTTTTGGTGCAGCACCACGGATGACAATGGTTGTTGTCCTCCTAATCGGTGGAAATTTCCACCACACCTTTACGTAGTTGACGCAGACCTGTGGGAACTCCACATTGTACTACTAGAGAAGACAGGAAGGAGTTGTCCCTTTGAACGTCAACATGCTAGAGTCGACTTGCTCTCCCTTGTTGTCTCTCCCTTTTACAGGTAAGACTTGATCGAGCTATCATGTTACCACAATTGTGAGAGGGCAAGAATTGTCAGATCTTATTGTTCTGTCTCTTAAAATCCTTGACCTCTCCCCCATTTATAGGATGGCCAGTGTCAAGGTTTTCAAATCAGCTGGGAGTCGAAGAGATAGAATTTCATGCATTTTCTAGAAGATGTGAACCATGAACCGTTTGGTTCACATGTGAAATAATTGGTTCAACACTTGAAACAATCGGTTTACCATGTTTCTTATTCTCAAACATATTGGCTTTCAATGCGAGTATTAATGCACAAAATGATGTCAGCTTCAATCCTTGATCCAATCGTATTGATCATTGAACTGGGCGATTCACAAGTTGGACCACTCATTTCATACCTTGAACCATATGGCTCAGGAACTGAATTGGTTGTTCTTGCCCTAGTTTAGGAAATGTTCAGCCAATGTAGTTTAAATTGACCTAACACTTGAACTGGTTGGTTCACATTCTAGTCAACCAATTTTTAGTCATAGTTGTTTAAATTGTATATCTAAACACTTTAGTAGTCAAGTTAAACATCATTCATGAATAAACTCCTATTCCATGTGAATCCGATGTGTGACACCCTATATGTCCCAAATTATGTTGGCAGTGAATGTCCATAATCAACTTATTACATCATAAGCAATGAGCAGTATCTAACAATACATCATTGCTACCCAAATAATTGGAAAGTTGGGGAACAACTTTAACTACAATATGTGGTCAGTGTTATCGTGATCATGTATTTCTTAGTTCTCGGTATCAGGATTGAACTCGAGGAATGGAATCGCCATCCTCTCAATGTTCAATACATGTTCCTTGAACTAGAATAGACTGTATGAGATGCATGTGAGCTCACATATCACATATCGAGTCACACGAGTATACTCATACATTTGTAAGTCTTTCTTATCGAGTGGCAAGGATATCAAACTCCTGTAGGAGGGAGAAATCCCATCTATATCACTACACTCAGTCCCCATGTGTCACAATGTACCCAAGCACCACCTTTATTGAAACCCTTATTCAAGGTCACGTTGGATGATGCCAAAGTTCATTGAATGACATGTGATGAGTGTAGTGACTTTAGGTCTAAGAACCACAATCACCACTATCACTATGAGAGTTGATTCTGACTATCATCTCATGGTCTTCATGTGTCATTCTCAAGGTGGGTCTATCTGATACACTATTCTTTAACAAGTGCATGTATGTTTGACTTGATATCACATATCATGACTAATGAGACTCTGGAATCATTCAACACACACTCTAGTCTTATGTATTATTGTTGTCTATTTTACTTCGATAGTAATATCTGACTAGGGAAATTACAAGAATGTGTATTCTATTATCATACATATGATCTCATTGTCTGGGTCCTAAACCTGAAGACATATGTCATCCAATAGCATCATTCTTTAGACATCTACTATGCATGTGTCATTGTTTCATGATCAAGATAAACATAATATATAGATTTACATTTATAATTATCAAAGTAAGTATATGATGCCTCATTACAAACATCATATGATGGCTTTATGGACATACATACCAACAGACTCCCTATTGCACTTAGATCCAATAACTTACAAATCTTATTCCAAGTGATCTTTAACATGTTCATCATGTTTCTGCCACGCTAGCACTTTTGTAGTAGGTTAGCAATGCTTGCTTCTAGTCGGTATTTTGTAAGTTTTCACATATCCTTGTTGTGTGACTTCTTGTATGAGATGGGATTGTTGTAGTATTCCAACTGAGATTCATTTCCTATCCAGTAGCTCCACATGAGATGGAATTGTTGTAATATTCCATCTGAGATTAATTTCCTATCCAGTAGCTCTATTGATGTCATAATATTTCTATTGTGTCATCAATGGTTGGAACCTCCCACAAGTTAATCTATGTGAAGTACTAGATCCATACAATATCCTTTGTTAAGTTCATAACGCCAAGATACTCGACTTGAATTGTAGAACAACTCTTCCTCAGAACTCTTCCAATTTATAGTTCTATTTTGAGGTCAAACACAAATTTAGATTGTGATTGCTAATTTTATTAGTCACTTTGGAAGCTTACATCGGTGTAACTCTTTACACCCAACTCTTCATTATTACCATAACCAAGGAACCAATCACTTTAGTGCTTATCAAGTACTTAAGATTGTTCTTTATGGTAGTCTGGTGGCTTTCACTGGGATCTTACAGATATCCACTCGTCATGTCCAATACATACGAGATAACGAGATGAGTACATAACATTTCATTCATGATAGATCCAATTGTGAATTCATATGGCATCTTATTCATGTTTTCCCATTCTTCACAAGAATTGAGACATTGGAATCTAGAGAGACTAATTTCATAAATTATCTCTCATTGAGTCCTACATGTTGAACCATTTTCAATATATTGCCAATGTATGTGCTCTTACTTAGGTTAAGAAGCTCTCTAGATCTATCTCTATAGATCTAGATTCCTATCATATAGGATGCTTCGGCCAAACCCTTCATAGAGAAGGTATTTCCTTGCCAGGTTTTAACATATGCAAGATAAGGACGTCATTCCCCATCATTATGTGGAATATAAATATGCTTCCGCTAACTTTTTTGCAGTCACAAATTTCATCTTTATTTCAACTAAAGTCAAACCATTTGACTATCTTGTCAAAATGAATATTCTAACTCTGAGATGCTTGATTCAATCTATAGATTGACCTTTGTAGATTATAGACTTTATTTGTAATAACTGGATTTATAAAACCTTCAACTTGTGTCAAGTACACATCCTCTACATTATTCGTGTAAAGGAATGTAGTTTTAACATACATTTTTTCAAATCTCATAGTCATACTAAGCTCTAATGGCAATCATGATCCTGATGGATTCAACCATGACAAATGGTGGAAACATTTCTTTATGTTCAACATTTTGCACTTGTTTGAAACCCTTTGCAACCAATCTACCCTTATAGGTTTGCACACTATCATCCATGTTGTTCTTCTTCTTGAAGACCCAATTGCACCTTATGGGTCTTATCCCTTCAGGTGGATCCACCAAGATCATGGACTCCATCTCGAATCTCATGGAATCAAGCCAATTCTTACACTCTGGTCCCTCCAAAGCTTCTAGGTATGTTGTTGATTGATCATCTATGACCAACTCACTGCCTTCTTGAGTTATCATAATCTCTCAAACTCAAGGTATGTTCTACTGGATCTATGAGGTTTTGTGTTACATAAGGAACTTGAGTATTCAACAAAATAACATTTATTTGATTTATGGACAAATCTTTTCAAGAAACTATATTATTATATAAGATTTCATTCCTAATTTTCAAAAAATACATATCGGGACAGCTCTCATGCCATATCTCTCATATGGTGTCTTTTGAACCATTTTAGATGGTACATTATTTAGTGTAAAGCATGTACCCAAAAAGGAAATTGGAATATCATATAGATTTATTGATGACCGCACCATGACTAACAAGGTGTAATTCCTTCTTTTTGATACATCATTATGTTTCAGGTGGAGTTCATTGTGATATTACCATGGTCCCCAAAAGGTCTTCAAACTTTTAGTTAAAAAAATTCCATATTGATCATATCGAAGTGTTTTAATATTTATACCAAGTTGGTTATATACTTCATTCATAATCTTCTTGAACACTTCAAGACATTTAGACTTGTATTTAGTTAAATACAATCTACCATATCTACTATGATCATCAGTAAACATAATGAGGTATTGTTAACCACCTCTAGCATTTATTCTAAAAAGGTCTATATATATCAATATGTATGAGTCCTAATAGAATATTCTCTCTCCCACTACATCTAGTGAAAAGTGTTTTTGTCATATTGTCTAATAAATAAGACTTGCAAGTTTGTATTGGTTCATTAATCAAAAGAGTATAGACAACCATCATTATGGATTATACACAGGTATTTCTCATTTATGTGCTCGACATGACAATGATATAGGTATCTAGTGTTTGAGTCATCAAGTCATTCAGTATATGTGTTATACATGTTTGTCTTTAGAACTATCAAGTATCTTATCTCTTAAATCAAAACATCAAATATTCATAATATTCTTGTCCATACAAGATACATGATGTTTTTCATTAATGGCAGGTATATAATAGGAATTCATTAATTCTATTGCATGCCCATGAATGACAGAATCCAACTATTGTGGCAGCAACCCTTGGTCCACATAGTTTTTGGTTACTTTTTTTGGGTCCTGAAGTGGAGATTTCTATCCCTTGCTTATTCATCCTCGATTCCTTTAAGTGAAAAGGACATATTTATTTTGCACTTACCCCTCCCCTTATACTTGGACTTCAGCTTAGCTTCAGAACTCTTCTTGGTTTTGCCTTTGTCTTTAGACTCCACTCTGCTAATCAATATGAGGGGTTTGTCCTTCTTCATTTGTGCTTCAGCATTTATCAACATGTCAAGCAATTTTTGCAGCAATATAGCCATGTTACTCAAGTGATAGCACTCAATAAACTGGTTGTATGATTCTGGAAACGATTGTAGAATCATATATGTGGCCAACTCTTGACCTAAAGAAAATCTCAGTCTATCTAGATGTTCCACATGCTCAATCATATTGAGCACATGGGGTTCTACTAGATCTTCCTCTTTTAGTACACTCAAATAATGTTTTAGAGACATTATACCTTTTTTGTTTAACATGTTTCTTAAGATGTGATTCCATCTCAAGAATGTCCATGTTTTCATGCAACTCATAATTCATATAGCTCGGCAAAGATTTTTAATGTATAAGGCATCGTTTTCATACTTCCAATAAGCATTCACCTTAGCCCTAGGCGCATCAGGAGTAGGTTCTTCTGGCATTGGTGTATCCAAGACATACAACTTATGCTCGTCATTGAGAACCCTTCTCAAAGGCCAAAACCAGTCATAAAAGTTTGTCCCATTTAATTTGTCCTTCTTAAGAATTGATTGCAACAATTATTAGTTTGCCATTATTTTCTACAAAAAAAAATTGCAACTGTCAAAATATTTTTATTTGATTTCATAATATTGATGATATTAATTAGGCCTATCGCTCCCACTATTTTGTTCAAACTGGTACCCTCACTACCGATTTGGAAGATTGCATCTTACAAACTTCTAGTGAGCCAAGATCCAAAATAATTAAGTTAATACATAGCCAACGTCGGATCTCATAACCAATTTTTTTGGTAGGAAACATTTGCCAATTACATCTCATACAATTCTTGTATAGATGGTATCCATGAATCATTGCCATAGTCCATATGTATGCTTCTAGACACTTAATCCTATTAAGATCACCTAGTTAACCCTGACCAAAAAGCCAACACGATAGAATATGCACCCTGCTAGGACAGACACACATATCTACCATCACACTTCTAAGAGATAGATGGTGCACCACGCTAGGGCGTACCCACGCTTGGTCGGTCAAGCTTTTCATATGTGCTGCTTATAGAAAGCATCTTAGATTTAATATTTATTGAGGAATTTTATATATAAATACATATGCATATCCAATCACCACATACTTATAGTATGTATCCTTTACATGCTATATCACAAACAAAAAACATGCAATCACAAACATACAAGCAATGGTTACGGACACACTAATGAAAATCTTTGGAGCCACAAAGAACTACTACCACCTAAGGTCCACATCACATGTAGCAACTTGTATTGGAGAGTGGTGTTGGCCCGGTCAGTCATTTGAACCCTTCAATCGACTGATTGGTCTTCAGGATGATCAGTTGATTCCTCCTATCTATTAGCCTCCTAGATCCTCTAGTCGATTGGTTGGACTCTCAGTCGATCGACTCGACAAGTTCAGAGCGTCTTCTCATGCTGAAACATAGATTAAAACTATCATGTTCCATATTACATTGTAAAAGGAAAAACCTCGACTTACATTTGAGGGGAGTGTAGGAAGAGGAGCGTTAATTTACATTTAAGAAGGAGGGGTGAGACTCGGTATGCAAATCGAATAACAATAGGAATCAAACCAAACAACCATGCACACAATCTACATGGGTTTTGTCCATAACCGCGCATACATCCACCATCAAAATACTTTTAGGGCGACTTGAATTGATTGCATATATATAGGCTAAAAGAATTGTGTACCTGAGTACATGTAGCTTACATGTACCCATCTTCATTTGTGATGCTTACAAAAGTATAAAAAGCAATTCAACCTTATGGACGTGATGAATACCCCTTAGATAACATGTGTATCAAAAATCACTTCAAACTGACGCTCCTAGATCATCAAATGAAAGAGTATACATATTTTCTAATCAACGGTAAGTTGTAGAAATTGTAGAAACTGTTGAATGATATATTGTTATATCTCGTGATGTACATGAGGTATGGTTGTGATTTTTTGAGCACATCTAATCTATTAAATTTTGATTCAATTCATAAGGTTGCATTGAACAGATGTATCCCACATATGTCATTTGTAAGACTGGTACACATAAGTTTCATGTACTTTCCGGTACACACTTATATATATATATATATATATATATATATATATATATATATATATTTATTTATATATAGAGAGAGAGAGAGAGAGAGTCGGGCTAGAATACACTCGAGTGTATTTGAAGCTGAATACACTCAAGTAGTTTTTCATGATGCAGTATTTTTTTCAAAAATCTAATGTGTTGATCTTCTTAAACATCTTGTGAATAGCTCATACACAAAATTTTAGCACATTTGGACATTTATAGGTCATATTATAAAGACCGCAAAAATTATGCATTTCAAATTAGTTTCGCACGTCGATTTTGTTGCCCTTAGATGAGTGACTTACACTCATCCAGATGGGCTCAAAATTTGTGTGTAGCCTAGTTATAGTATGACGGTAAAGATCAATAGTTTACATTTTGCAAAAAATAGTCTTGATATGCAAACACGCTTGAGTGTATTTGTGCGATCTGTACACTCGAGTGTAATCTAGCCTGACTATATATATATATATATATATATATATATATATATATATATATATATAATATAAATATATATAGAGAGAGAGAGAGAGTAATAGATATTGTATGTGGTATTTAATTAGATATGCACAATAATCACTTTAATATTCACATCATATGTAATAAAATAAATGTGATCATATTGATTTAAATCTAGATTTATTGTAAATTAATGTGGCTCTGATACCACTATTGGGAAATAGGGGCAGAAGAGAATGGAGTGGAAACAAAAAATTTGTCCCTATTCCTTTACCTACAGATCGCATCAACAATGATGTATATAGGAAAGAAGATAGTAAGAGATATATGCGGTCCCCTGGAGCAAGTCCAGCGACTACTCTTGCACGGTGATGTACACTCTTCACAAGACACACACGGACAACTAGCGATGACAGCTCCTAAGCAACACAACAGGCGATGGTGGTTGTTGTAATCCTAGTTGGTGGCAACAACCTCCACACATCTACGTAGTTCACACGAACCATCAGGAACTCCATGTTACGCTACTACAGCCAACGAGAAGAAATTGCCCCTTCAAACGTCAACGTGCTAGCGTTGATTTGCTCTCCCTTTTATGGGTAAGACTTGTCGGGCTCTCGTGTTACCACAACTATGAGAGGATAAAATTATCAGAGCTTATTGGTGTGTCTCTTGAAAGCCTTGATTCCCCGCCTATTTATAGGATGGCCAGAGTTAGGATTTTCAAATCAGCTAGAAGTCCAAGAGACAGAATTTCATGAATTTTCTGGAAGTTGTGAACCATGAACCAGTTGGTTAACTGTTGAACCGGATGGTTCACATGTGAAACGATCACTTAAACACTTGAACATGTTGATTCACCATGTTTTCTATTTGTAAACATATTGGCTTTCAATGCAATGAATAATGTACAACATGATGTCATCATAAATCCTTAATTTAGTTGTGTAGATAATTGAATTAGCTGATTCACAAGTTGAATCGGTCGTTTCAGACCTTGAATCGATCAGTTTACTAACTGTGTTGATCGATTCACACCCCAGTACAGGCAATGTTCAGCCAATGTATTTTCAATTGACTTGACATTTGAATCAATTGGTTCAATACTTGAACTGGTTGGTTCACAGTCCAGTCAGCCAATTTTCAGTCATAGTTGTTTAAATTGAATATCGAAACACTTTAGTAGTCAAAGTAGACATCATTTATGAATAAACTCCTATTACATGTGCATCCTATGTGTGTGACCCTATAGGTCCCAAATTACATTGGAAATGAATGTACATAACCAACTTATGACATCACAAGCAATGAGTGGTATCTAGAAACACATCATTGCTACCTAAGTAATTGGAAAGTTGGAGAAAAACTTCAACCTACAATATGTGATTAGTGTTACCATGATCGTATAGTTCCTTTGTCTCTAATATCTAGAATGAACTTGAGGCATGGAATCGTCATCCTCTCAACGTTCAATCCATGTTCCTTGAACTAGATCAGACTTATTAAGATGCATGTGAGCTCACATATCATATATTGAGTCACATTATTATGGACATACATTTAAGTCTCTCTTATCAAGTGGTCAGGATATCAATATCCTATAGGAGGGAAAAATCTCATCTACATCACTCACACTCAATCCCCATGTGTCACAATGCACCCAAATACAGCAACCCTTATCCAAGGTCATGTTGGATGATGTCAAAGTTCATAGAATGACATGTGATGAGTGTAGTGACTTCAATTTTAAGAACCACAATCACCCACTATCACTATGAGAGTTGATTCTGACTACCATACCATGGTCGCGATGTATCACGCTTAAGGTGGGTCTGTCTGATACATTGTTCTCTAACAAGTACATGTGTGTTTGACTTGGTATCACATATCATGACTAATGAGACTCTGTCATCAGTCAACACACACTCTAGTCTAATGTATTACTATTGTCTATTTTGCTTCCATAATAATATCTGACTAGGGACATAACAAGAATGTGTGTACTCTTATCATACATATGATCTCATTGTTCAGGTCCTAAACCTGAAGACATATGTCATAGAGTAGCATCATTATTTAGACATCTACTATGTATGTGTCATCATCTCATGATTGATACAAATATAATAGACAAAATTATCTTTATAGTTATCAAATAATTATATGATGGCTCATACAATCATCATATGATTGGATCTACAAGCACACATAAAACACCTTGCAGCAACACATCAACCAACTAAGAAATCTTAACACCTTTATTAGAGGATTCATAGGGGGGTTGGCAACAAAACAAAAAAAGGTCGGTATCATTCAGCAATGTGGTCCCTGGAAATCAAAGCCTAGACAGACATGAGGTTTTTCTTGAAAAAAATGTTTGAAGACAAACTTTCTGATAGAGATGTGAACTTAGGTGAAGTTGCAGGGGTACCATATATATTGATTGTCCCTAATGCAGAAAAAGAACTAATGAAGACATGGAGACATGGAAATATCTTGTGGTGGTCAGACTGATAGGAATGAAAGTAGGATATCTTACTATGTGGGACCAACTCAAACTACTACATAATATCATAGGGGGATTCAACACATTTGAACTTGATATGGAACACTCAATGGTGCAGCTCTCCTGCCAAGCGATCATGACACATCCCTCACAAGAGGACCATGGAAGCTGTTTGGATGTAATGTGGGGGTGTGGGAATGGTACCCCATGTTTAAGCCGAAAAAGGATAATGTGGGGTGTGGCAATAGTACACCATGTTCAAGCCGACCAAGGAGTTTTTGGAATGAATTGTGTCTTGGATAAATATCTTGAACCTGTTGGAAATCAAGGCAACAAATAAGGCAGCAAAAATAAAAATTTAATGTTTGATTCCCAAATTCACAGATTGAATCAACAACAATATATCTAGGAAAGAGGGCAACAAGATATATACATGGTCTTGGAACAAGTCTGATGACAACTCTTGCTGCAGCATGTTTCTTTCTCAAGTTGCACCGGAACGGCTGTCGGCGGCGGCCTCCTGGCTGATCACCATGTACGGTAGTCGAATGCATCCTCCTAGGGGGTCGCAAAGGCTTCCTCGCCTCCATAGTAGTCAACACAGACCACTAGGAACTCCATGTTGTGCTACCAGATCCAACGGGAAGGAGTTGTCCCTTCAAGCGTCAATGTGCTAGCATTGATTCGCTTTCCCTTATTGTATCTCCCTTATTGTTCCTCCCCTTTACAGGTAGGATTTTCTCGGGTTCTGATTTTACCACAACTATGAGAAGACAACAATTGTTAGATAATATAGTTGTGTCTCTCAAAGCCTAGACTACGCCCCCCCCCTTTTATAGGATGGTCAGGGTCAAGCTTTCTAGTTCATCTAGGAGTCGAAGAGATGGAATTTCATGAATTATTTGGAAGCTACAGATGATAAATTGGTTGGTTTGCTAATGAATCATTTGTGTTGAAACGATTAGTTCAACACTTGAACTTGTTGGTTCACCATGTTTCCTATTCGCAAACAAATTGGCTTTCAATGTGTCGATTAATGTACTACATGACATCAGCATCAATTTTTGATCCAATCATATTGATCACTGAACTGGTCATTTCAGACCTTAAACCGGTCGATTCATGCCCCAGTTCAAGCATTGTTCAACCAATGTTGTTTAAATTGACCTGACACTTGAGTCGATTGATTCAACACTTGAAGCGGTCCATTCACAGTCCAGTCATACAATTTTCAAACACTATTGTTTAAATTGAATACATAAACACTTCAGCAATCAAGTTAAACATGATTCATGATAAACTCCTATTCCATGTGCATACTATGTGTGTGACCCTATAGATCCCAATTTACATGGGCAGTGAATGTGCATAACTAATTTATGACATCACAAGCAATGAGTGGTATATAGCAACACATCTTTGATACCCAAGCAATTTGGAAAGTTGGAGAACAACTTCAACCTACAATTTGTGATTAGTGTTACCATGATCATATAGTTCCTTTGTGTCTGATATCTAGATTGAACTTGAGGCATAGAATCGACATCCTCCCAACGTTCAATCCATGTTCCTTCAACTAGAGCAGACTATCTCATATGCATGTGAGCTCACATATCACATATTGAGTCACATGAGTATGGCCATACATTTCTTAGTCTCTCTTCTCAAGTGGCCAGGATATGAATCTCATGTAGGAGGGACAAATCCCATCTACATCACTCACACTCAATCCCCATGTATCACAACGCATTCGAGCATCACCTTTATGGCAACCCTTATTCAAGGTCACGTTGAATGATGTCAAGATATATTGAATGACATGTGATGAGTGTATTACTTCAGGTCTAAGAACCACAATCACGACTATCACTATGAGAGCTGATTCTAACTACCATTTCATGGTCTCCATGTATCACTCTTGAGGTGGGTCTGGATACATTATTCTCTAACATGTACTTGTCTTCTTGACTTGATATCACATATCATGACTAATGAGAGTTTGTCATCAGTCAACACACACTCTAGTCTTATGTATTATTGTTTTCTATATATTTTGGTTCCATAGTAATATCTGACTATGGACATAACAATGATGTATGTACTCTTATCATACATATGATCTCATTATTCAGGTCTTCAACTTGAAGACATATATCAGCAAGTAACATCATTCTTTAGACATCTACCATATTTTTTTCATGATTAGACAAACATAACAAATAGGATTACCTTTATCATTAACAAATAAAGTAGATGATGTCCCATTACAATCATCATATGATTGGCTCTATGGGCATATGTACCAATAGACTCCCACTTGCACTTGGAGCCCATCACTTAAGAATCTTATTCCAAGTGATCTTCAGTGTGACCATCATGTTTCTATTGTGATGGTACTTTATAGCGGGTTAGCAATGTTTGCTTCTAGTTGGTATTTGCAAGCTTTCATATCTCCTCGTTGTACGACTTCTCGTATGAGATAGAATTGATGTAGTATGCTATCTGAGATTCCTTGCCTATTTAGTAGTTCTATTTTTGTCATAGTATTTCTATTGTGGCATCAACAGATGGAACCTCCCACAATTTCATCTATATGAACTTCTAGATCCATGCATTATTCTATGATGTGTTCATAACACCAAGATAGTAAGGCCCTTGACCTAGCTTAGTGCTTGAGTGTGCTTGCTTTTCTTAATAAGATGCTGAAACCTTAATTTAATCTCTTGAGATGCTTTAATGGCATGTGACATGTCTATGTTTTTAGTTTGGTTGATGTTTGAGCCATGTTTGCTTGTTTTGGACCAAGTTGTAATTTACCCATGTTGAGGGATTATCTTGCAATTTGTCTCATACAGAGTGTGCCCTTAGTGTTTTAGCATCACAAGAGAGAGAATGATGCCATGGGGCACCCTGTTGGACATCGATTGATGAGGTGGCATCATGTGGTGATGCTATGGTTTTCTAGGGTTTGCCTTGTTTATGTGTATCGACTTTGCTAGGGTTTGGTGTGTTGCGACCTCAACATCACTCTTGGATGAGTGTTGCGGTCACAACACATATCCTAGGTTTTTTTACTTCGACCTTAGTAACCTAGAGGTGGTTTGGTCGAATGGGTTTGTCTTGTAGTGGTGTGTTTCGACCATGTTGTGTGGATAACCTAGTGTAGTGGTCGCTACATGGTCTACCTTGGTTTGATGCGACCGCAACAAGGGTTGTAGCTGACCTAGGTGTCGCCAAACTCCCTAGGCTGTATCACCCTTTGATGCATACAAGTGTTTAGTGGTTTCATGGCTATTTTCTTGGTAAACAAGTGTCCTTTTTATGCCCTAAGTGTTGACACCTCATACCCACCTTACCTCCCTCCAACCTTGTGTATATAACCCCTCTCCTCTTCATGCAAGCAACCTTTTCAGCCCTCCTTCATTTCTACTCTCTTGTGCTTGTTCTTGAAGCCTTGTGGAGAAAAGAAGGACTAATCTAGGTGCTTTGGTGGCCGATCATCCTTGCATGTAGTGATCTTGAGCTTTGATCATCTCCTTGGTGGTGGTTCTTGGTGATCTTTTCTCTTGGTAACTGGATTTGAACCATTGGTTTTGTTTTCCCTTGAACCCTACCTCTCTTTCTCCTTCTTTTCTGTGAGACTATGGTGCAACCATGGTGGCTATCTTGAAGATCTTCTCACAAAGGTCGGAGATTATAGTTTGACCATGGCGGCACCTATGTGAGAAGTTCTCTTCTTTCTTCTTCTTGTTCGGCCTAGGGTTCATACCCTCTTTTCTTGAGACATCCTTTGACCATGGTGTTCTTTTCTTTTGGAGGTTATCTTGTGGCTGAAAATTAATCTTGGTTGAAGTTTCATCTTCTCTCTTGGAGATCGTGGTCTTGGAGCTTGAACCTCTACATAAGGCGGGTTATATAACTTTCCCTTCTTCTACTATTTGCACCATAATCTTACTTGCATGCTACTGTTGTAATCTCTAAACGTGATTCTAATGTGCTAGATGAAGTTATCATGATCTAGGGTTTATGATTTTGCAGTATTCTAAAGAATATTTCTCTTTCTCCTAAACCCCAATCTTGGTACATGATTTTTTGGTGATTATAGAATGGATGGTTTTCTCTTGCTCTTGATTATGGATTTCTATCAACATGCATATGGTTCAAGTATCTTGGGTAGCATGAAGTTTTAGTTTTGTTTTGCATGTGTGAACGTGGGTTTTACCTCTCTTAAAACAAGGTTCTTTCATGGTGATTTCCATGACACATGTTTAGGGTTTCGGTGATTAGCTTGGTATAGAGTTTTCCACCTTGATGATGATAAGTTTTCTTGATGTTAATCGTCTATTTTGTATGTGGTACTTATGTTTTGGAGGTGGCTTGTGTTCCTTGGAGTAGCTTGGCCTTTGGGTCGCTACACTCCTTTTAGTGGTTTGGGGTCGCTACACGTGGGTGGGTTGTTGCGGGCGCAAAAAACCCTAACCCTAGGTGTGGTCGCTACATCTTGGAGTTCTTGGCTTTTGGTCGTTACATGCATGACTATTTTGATGTGTTTTGCTTCGACTGAAGTACCTTGGCTTGAGTTGGCTCATGTGCACATGGTGATGTGTTGTGGGTGCTACAAAGCTAACACTAATCACCATGGTCGCTACACATATGTGTTGTGTTGGTCGCTACCCTTGTTTTGGTGGATGGGTCGCTATCCTTTGGTTTGTTTTGGTCGCTATAGGTAGCCTTGGGTGTTGCGGTCGCTACACCTATATGTGTTGCGGTCACAACACTATGTCTTGATGGCTTGGGCCGACACATACATGTGTATGGCCGCAACATGTGCATGTACAAGTAATTGATGATTAATGCATAGTGTTGTTTGGATGATTGTTTGATTAATTCTAATCATGATTCTTAACCCTAATGTGTTCCAAACTAACCCTAATTCTAGGGTATGTTATACTTGTTGTGATTGCATGGATGAATAGCATGTGAATATATTTTATCTCTCTTACTTGTGTAATTATAACATTGTAGGTTGAATGAATGGCATAGCTACGTGAATGGTATGGTGTTCCTTGTACAATACAGGGAAGTGAGTATGTGCATTGTTGAGGCACACTGTGATATTGAATGTGTAGGAATTATGTGTTTGGGTCTAATAACCTGACAAGTACCTTGTTCAAAGGAACCCAGAGTGCATATTATTGAGTATGTGAGGTGCAAGTGACTATGCGTCCTTGACATCTTGATCCCAAGTGTTTTGAGAAGCAGTCAAGTTTCGGTGATCAGCATGTGATATGATGTGATAGAGGACAGTTGTGGTTGTACCTTAGTGAATGGGTTGTATACCCTAGTTTCTAGCACGATGACATGTACCAAGGCAGGATAGGTGTTTTACAGGACTGTAGCTTTGACTATGAGTTGTTGTCTCTACAGGATTATAGCTTTGACTATAAGTTGATGTTTTTTCTATTTGACTAATATGTCACTGCGGTGCAAACTCGAACTGACCGAGTAGTGCAGGAAAAGATCATGAATTTCGGCTCTTCCATTGATCTTGTATGGCACTGATTTTGACTTAGCAGTGGTCAGTTGGATTTGGGTGGTACAACTCAAATCCTCAGGGTGTAATAAAAAATGTAATACAGTCGTGTAGCATAATTACTTAGGGTCAAATATGATTCACATTGGATGACCCCTTATCTTATCTTTTGTATTGATTTCTTGAATTATAATGTGGTAAGAGAAATCAAATGTTATACATTTTTTACATATTCCTTCTACAATTATAAGATGTTCTACTGCTCAGTTGTAGATACCTAAACTACTTAAATAGTGTTAATTTCCTTGCTTATATCATTGAGCTGAATCTGCTTGTACTGTTAAATTTGCTCAGTATTATCTACTTGTGCTTATTATAGGCATTGGAAGAAAGTTATATCTCTTACTGGGACATTTAGTCTCACCACGTGGGTTTACACATCTTTTAAGTGGTCATGCACGATGAGGTAGAGATCGTGTGGTTGAGGCTACGTAACAAGAGAGCAGTAGTTGTTTGAAGGTTAGATATGCTACTAGTGTTTTGTTGTAGTAGAGTCCTATGTGTCGTCCCTATACTCTCAGGTCCTTGACGCTGTTTTTTTTATGTTGTATATTGAGATGATATTTTTGGGTTGTATGTCGTGATTGTATATATGGCATGTATATGTGAATAGGTTGTTGTATGTAACAGGTTGTAGCCAGTGAGCCAGTGAACAATATCATGTAATAATCTTTTGGCATGAGATATGTAATGCAAGCGGTTTTTGTGGGCTCAGATGCAAATGTTTCCACTCGAGGTGGATATATGATATTGGTTTTAATTTACCTTGATATATGGTAATCTGATTGTTAGTGATAATTCCACACTTTGTTTTGAGTAATCTCGGTGTGTGGCGTCAGGACGTCACAAAGATACTCGACTTTGATTGTAGGATTAGCAATTGTCTCTTTCTCAGAACTCTTCCTATTTACAGTTCTACTTTAAGGTCAAATATATTATGATCTATTTTTTCATTTTGGAAGCTTGTATCGTGTAACCATTTACAACCAACTCTTCCTTATTATCATAACCAAGGACCCAATCTATTTAGTCCTTCTCAAGTACTTAAATATATTCTTTATGGCAGTCCAGTGATTTTTACTAGGATCTGACTGATATCCACTCGTCATGTGCAATACATACGAGATAACGGGATGAGTACATAACATTGCATTCATGATAGATCCAATTGTGAATGTGTATGGCATCTTACAAGTTTTCTTTTCCTTCACAAGAACTGAGACACTAGGCTTTAGAGAAACTAATTTCACAAATTTTCTCTCATTGAGTCATGTATGTTGAAGCCCTTCAGCATCTTGCCAATGTATGTTCTCTTAGGTCTAGAAGCTTTCTAGATATATCTCTATAGACCTTGATTCATATCATATAGGATGCTTCACATATATCCTTCGTAAAGAAGGTACTTTCTTTCTAGGTTTCATCATTTACAGGATAAGGACATTATTCCCCATCATTATGTGGAATATAAATATGCTTCTACTAAATTCTTGTAATCACATATTTCATCTTCATTTCGAATTAATTCAAACTCTTTCATTGTCTTGTCAAATAGAAGATTCTAGCTCTGAGATGCTTGCCTCAATCCATAGATGACATTTGTAGCTTACAGACTTTATATGCAATATTGGATTTATAAAACCTTCAGGTTGTGTCACGTACACATCATCTACAATATTCCTATTAAGGAATGTGGTTCTAACATTCATTTTGTCAAATCTCACAGTCATACTAAGCTCAATGACAAGCATGATTCTTATGGATTCAACTACAACAACTAGTGAAAATATTTCTTCATGTTCAACACCTTGAACTTGTTTGAACCATTTTCAACCAATACGCTCTTATAGGTTTGTACACTACCATCCATATTGGTCCCAATTGCACCCTATGGGTTTTACCCCTTCAGGTGGAACCACCAAGTCATACCTTGTTGGTTTATATGGACTCCATCTTAAATCTCATGGCCTCAAGCTATTTTTCATACTCTGGTCCTCAATAGCTTCTGGGTAGGTTACTGGCTCATCATCTATGACCAACTGGCCGCCTTCTTGAGTTATAAGATATCATAATCTTTCAAAATCAAGGTGTGTTCTACTAGATCTATTAGGTTTTGTGTTACATAAGAAACTTGATATTCTATAACAACTTGTGATTCTCCTTGTTCCTATTGTACATTTTTACGTTCAATGTTTTCTTGTTGGTCTCGAACTTTTCGAGTTCTACTTTTCTCCCATTGATCCCTTTGGAATTAAAATCCCTTTAGGAATTCAGTTATCTTGGCAACAAACATTTTGTTGTTGGATTGGAATATATAAGTAGTATACAAGAAAATAACACTTATTTGATTTGTGGACAAAACTTTTCAAAAAAATCATGTTCTTATATAAGCTTTCAGTCCTTATCTTCATAAAAAGACATATCAGAACGCTTCTCATGCCATAACTCATATGATTTCTTTTGAACCATTTTAGACAGTACTCATTTTAGTGTAAAGCATGTGCCAAAAAAGAATTGAAAGATTATTTATATTTATTGATAATCGCACTATGAATAACAGGGTGTGATTTCTTCATTCTAATACACTATCATTGTGTTTCAGTTCGAGTTCATCATGATACGCTATCATTATCTCCCAGAAGGTCATCAAACTCTTGGCTAAAATAGTTCCACGTCGATAATATTGAAGTGCTTTAATATTTATACCAAATCGGTTATGTACTTCACTTATGGTCTCACTGAACACTTCATTTCATACTTGTATTTTATTAAATACAATCTACCATATCTATTGAGATTATCAGTAAATATAATGAGGTATTACTAACCATCTTTATCATTTTTTCTAAGAGGTCTATATACATCAGTATGTATGAGCTCTAACAGAATATTCGCTCCCGACTACATCTAGTAATAGGTGTTTTTGTCATATTGCCAAATAAATAAGACATGCATATCTCTATTGGTTCAATAATCAAAAAGAAGACAACCATCTTATGGATTCTAGAAATGCATTTCTCATTTGTGTTCTTTAGATGACAATGCTATAGATATTCATTGTTTGATTCATGGAGTCATTCATTATAAATAATCGTCTCTAAAACTATCAAATATAAACTATGAGACATTTGAGCCACTGTCATAAAAAATCTCACCTTTGAAAGTAAAACATCAAATATATTCATAATATTCTTGTCCATACAAGATACATGATGTTTTTCACTAATGTCATCTACATAATAGGAATTTACTAATTATATGACATGTCCATTACATAAGTGATAGATTCTGACTATGGTGGCAGCAACTCTTGTTCCATAAAGTTCTAGCTTACTTCTTATCGGGTCCTGAAGTAGATATCTCTATCTCTTTCTTCCTGAGTTTCTTTAAGTGAAAAGGACCAATTCCTTTTGTACTTACCCACCTCCTTATCTTGAGTTCAAAAGACTTGGACTTTAGCTTAGCCTTGGAAGACTTCTTGGCCTTGCCTTTGTCCCTGGACTTTGTTCCATTGATCACAGTCACAGGTTTATCCTTCTTCATGTGTGCTTCGGCATACATCAACATGTCTAGCAATTCAGATAGTGGTTTATCAAAGTTACTCAAGTAATAGCACTCAATATACTGACTATATGATTCAGGAAACAATTGTAGAATCATATTCGTAGCCAACTCTTGACCTAAAGGAAATCCATATCTCTCTAGATGTTTATATGCCCAATCATATTTAGCACATGGGACTCTATTGGGTCTCTCTCTATCAATTGGCACCCAAAAAGTTCTTGGGAGACATTACACCTTTCTTGCTTTACATGATTCTTGAGATGTGTTGCCATCTCGAGAATGTCCATGTTTTCATACTATTTACGCAACTCATAGTTCATATAACATAGAATAAGGTTATTAATGTCTAAAGCATCGTTGGCATGCTTCCAATAAGCATCCACCTCAGCCCTAGGCGCTTCAAGAGCAGGTTCCTCTAGCATTGGTGTTTCAAGTACGTAGAGCTTATTCTAATGATTGAGAACACTTCTCAAAGTCCTAAACTAGATTTAAAAATGTATCTTGTTCAACTTGTCCTTCTCAAGGACTAATCGCAATGATGATTTCTTTGTGTTTGCCATTAGATTCTACAAAACAAATTTACAACTTTTGTCAAAATATTTTGTATTTGATTTGACTTGATAAGTTTGACGATATTAATAAGGCTTTTAATAATTATCGCTCCCACTATTTTATTAAAATTGATAGCTCTCACTATCAATTTGGAAGATTGCATGGTTCAACCTCCTAGTGAGCCAAGATCCATTTTTCATCACATCATGAGTCAGCTTTAGATTATCATCCACATCTTGACTATTTAATATTTATTGAAGGATTTTATATATAAATACATATACATTTCCAATCACCACATACTTATAGTATGTATCATATACATGTTACAACCAGAAATAAAAAACATGCAAGTATAGAACACGAGGGATGGTTATGGCCATACTAATATAATTCCTTAGAGACATAAGAAATTACTACCACCTAAGGTCCACATCATATGTATCAACATGTTGTCGATGAAGATCTTTGTTGCAACCAGTCTGGGTTGATTGATTCAACTCATGAACCGGTTGTTTGGCCTCCTTGTTGGTCAGTTGATCTCAGGATCGGTCGACTCGCCTCTAGTTCAAGCGACATCTAGACTCCTCCAGTCAATCGGTTGAGCCACCATCCGATTGGTCGGCTCCTCTTGTTGTCTTGCCTCCTCGGTCTTCTAGTTGATAGGTTCATCTTCGAAAATGGGTATTTGGTTTGGACCAGAGCGTCTTTGCTGCTATAATGGGAATTAAAACTATCTTATTTCTATTTAACATATTACAATATAAAAGGAAAACCTCGGGCTACATTCAAGGAGAGCATAGGAAGGAAATCATTAATACTTTTACATATAGAAAAGAAGAGAGAGGCTCGGTATGCAATTCGAGGTATAAAATAAGAATAACAACCATCCAACCAAGCACAAAGAACTAGGGCGTTATTGGACATAACCATGTTTTACATCCACCATCATAACAATTTTAGGCGACATGTATAAATTGCACAATCAGATATGCATATTAATCATTTTAATATTCACATCCTATGTAAAAATAAATTAAAATCATATTGATATAAATCCAGATACACCATAATTTGACACAGCTCTGATACCATTATTGGAAATCAGGGCAGTAGATACGGCAGTGGAAACAAAAACTTAATGTTGATTCCTGAATGAGCAGATCGCGTCAACAACAATGTATCCAGGAAAGAGGGTATCAAGAGATATACATGATCTTGGAGAAAGTCCAACGACAACTCTTGTAGCGTGCTTCTTTTCTCAAGTTGCACCTGGACGTTTGTCGGTAGCGGCCTCCTGGTTGATCATCATGGGTAGCAGATGAATCCGTCCTCCTAGAGGATGAAAAAGGCCTCCTCTCCTATGTAGTAGTCCACGCAGACAACCGAGAGCTCCACGTTGTGCTACCAAAGATAACAGGAAGGAGTTGTCCCTTTGAACGTCAATGTGTTAGTTTTGATTTGCTCTCCCTTGTTGTCCCTCCCTTTTACATGTAAGTCTTGCCCGGGTTCTCATATTACAACAACTGTAACAAGATAATAATTGTCAAAGATTATTTGTTGTGTCTCTAAAAGTCTAGACTGTCCACCATATAGGATGGCCATGGTCAAGGTTTTCAGTTCATTCGAGAGTCGAAGAGATGGAAATTCATGAATTTTATAGAAGCTAAGAATGATGAATCATTTGGTTCACTATTTAACCGGTTGATTCACATGTGAAACAATTGGTTCAATACTTGAATTGGTCGGTTCACCATGTTTCCTATTCACAAATAATTTGGCTTTTAATGCAATGATTAATGCATAACATGACTACGGGATCAGTTCTTGATCCAATCTTATTGATCATTAAACTGGTCACAATTTGAATTGGTTGTTTCATACCTTGAACCGGTCGATTCATGCCCCAGTTCAGGAATTGTTCAACCAATGTTGTTTAAATTGACCTGAAATATGAATCAATCGATTCAACACTTGGTGTAAACACCACCATCACCACTATCAATATACATAGAACGACATGTCATGAGTGTAGTGACTTCAGGTGTAAACACCACCATCACCACTATCACTATGAGAATTGATTTTGACTACCATTATGTGGTCTCCATGTATCACTCTCAAGATGGGTCTGTCTGATACACTATTCTCTAACATGGACTTGTGTGCTTAACTTGATATCACATATCATGACTAATGAGACAATGTCATCAGTCAATACACACACTAGTATTATGTATTATTGTTGTCTATTTTGCTTCTACGATAATATCTGACTATGGATAGAACAAGAATGCATGTACTCTTATCATATATATGATCTCATTGTTCAGGTCTTAACCTGAAGACATGTCATCGAGTAACATCATTCTTTAGACATCAACCATGTTTGTGTCATCATCTCATGATTGAGACAAACATAACAGACAGAATTACCTTTATCATTATCAAATCAAGTATATGATGCCACATTAAAATCATCATATGATTGGCCCTATGGGCATACATACCAACAGAACTTGCCTCTACATTTGTATGTCCTGAAAATTTTGAGTACATAGGGCTTGACTTGGGGATACTGGTCAAAGTAGACACGCACACATTGAGTAGAAACACAACAAATCAACAGGCCTTTGGTAGAAATTGACACATCAAAGCCACTAGTGCTATCAAATAATGACCAACAATGTAGAATATGAGATGCTTTATGAGGGATTTTGACTGCAGTCCACCGGTTGGGTTCAGGTGGTTATTGCAAACGCTGCCATATGAGAGCTGCAATAAGAGCAAGATCAAGGGCAAGGGCAAGGGCAAGGGCAAGAGCAAGGGCCTTCTATTTCTACTCCTATTGTCGAGTCTTCTAGTGCTTCTGGATAGTTGCCTCGTTATATGGAGTGGATAGATACAAGGAAAAGCAAAGCCAGAGAGATCCCCGCCCAAGAAACACATGAGGTGGCTTCAAAAATGATAAATTTCTTGCTCTATTGATAATGACCTTGTTCTTTTTACACTGGATAAGTTTTACTAAATAGTCAATTTTTTATGATAATTAGTTGGAGTTTGTTGCCCAAGCAAAGGAGGGCAAGTTCACCCCTCATGACACACACAATTATTTGATGGTTGCTCTAGGGATAGAAGAGCATTCGGGACGTGTTAGGGCCGCTGGAGTTGGGTATGGGATAAAATATTTTTTGGCTCCTAGAAAAAGCGAAAACCAGCAAAGAAAGGGGAAGTAAACTAGGAGTACGTGCAAAGATTGGTAGATGCAGTCTTAGAGAAATATATAGCTTTTCAGGCGACGTAGAAACTGGCTTCTCCAGTAGTCACAGAACTTGTTCATCACTCGCCCACAAAGTGCATTGGGAGTAGTCCCTCGAACCCGCAGGGCACATCCGGGGTAAGATTTCAATTCAAGTCAATTTATATACTACATTGTGATAAAATAATTCCTCAAGTCAATATTTATATTTGTCAAATTAAAGTTTATGTTTCATAAAATTGTAAGTTGCTAGAAAATGTCATCTTGTCGTCGATGAACCAGTATGAAACATCGTGGCAGATGTCGAGGCATCTATCGCCAATGTGGTTCATGGTATTCCCCTTCTTGTTGATCATGATCGTATGAGAGTCATTCGTGTCTTTCCAGGAATGAGTGGCATACATCTCCCATACGAGCACCCAAATGTCACCACAGTCAGAGAGGTAGAAGACAAATTTATTGGGTGGCCCAAACAACTCATTATATTTGTTCAGGTATGACAAATGTATATTGAAACTTATATAAAATAAACAAAAGCTAATATTAGGATACATGCATGCAGCCTACAACAGCTAAGAAGCCCCCTAAGGTTTTGAAGCCTTCGCCCCCTCATTTATTCCACAGGAGTTCTTCGACTCCTTAGGCCCTAGATTCCAGACATTGACAAGATGGTTATACACTATAGACCAAACAGATACCATTGTGATCAGCCTTGGGGAGGATATGGTAGGTATACATCAGGACAATGTTATAGTGTTGACAGATGTTTCTGAGATAATTAAGTATGATTGGGTGAACACATCAGTGATAGAACTTTGGATACGATGATTGTTAATACGTTGTCATATGTAAAAAATTATTTAATTATTTCCTACATATAAAGTGATTATTAGTTATTATATATTTCATTCATTTGTATTACACAGCTCATGACTTTGGAATAGAAAATGTTGGATTTCTAATACCATCATTGATTAGTGATGTACTTAGAGATCTGAGTGGCATCAAAGATATGTGACTATTGTGATAGTCTTTTGGTGCTTCCAAGAACGTGATCTTAGCTCCCTTCAACGTTAAGTAAGTTTTTGGCTTGTTGTTTATATGTCTAACCTGTGAATACTTTTGTTGTGAGATTGAATTTTTATTTTATTTGTCTATTCATTCAGAAATAGGAACCAGCAGTTGTTGCTGATTGTTCCTAAGACTTGGAGTGTGTATGTCTTTGATCCTTTGAGTGAAAAACTACCACCAAATGAGGGATTGATTCAGCCCTATTTCAGGGCTTCATCTTGTGTCATTTTGCATTTCAATCACATCTATACCTGGTAGATTACTTGTCATTTCTCCTAATATGTATATTTGTGTAAAATGCACTTATAGACATTGTTTGTATGTTTTTCAGGCATTTGGACCATGCTTGATGGAAGAGAGAGAGGAGTGATCCTGGGGGTCTCCCCACCCTTGGAGAGACCCAAAGTGAAGCCTGATGCTCCCTCAACCTACCCCTAGTGGTCAAAGATCCATTGAAGCAAAGATGCCCAAGAAAATCCAAAGAACAAAGTCAAAGTATTGATTCAGAACCCAGTACGGTTGTGGTACCACAGAATGGCCGTTTAGCTCACTTGCAAATCAACAGAGTCATCACCAAGTGAAGCTAGAATCACCACGGCTGTGCCACCCACAACGGCCGTGGTGAACCGACCTAGAACGGTCGTGTTACCCAGCACGGCCGTGCTACAGTAGAGGCAGAACGATCGTGGAGCAGTGAATGGCCTCAACATTTTGAGCCACCACAGCCATGGTGACCACCACGACAGTGCCAGCCTCAATACAGAATTGAACATCAACCAGTGATTTTGACATTTTAATTGACACGACCCATTTTACATCACCACGACCGTGCTCACCCCTAGCCACCATGGCCGTGGAGATCCACAACGGCCACGATACTCACAAAGCCCAGCTACGTTTTCCACTGCATTTCTCACTTTACCCCTACTTGACCTAGTGCTTTCCTCACACCTATTTATACCTAGGTGGCGGCTCTAACACGAGGTTGGCCACCCCTAGCTCACTCCTACAACTCCATTTCATTCTTCCTCCATTCCACTTCATTTCCACCTCCATAATCCCCTCCATTTCACCATTTCCACCATCATTCCATGCCCCTACATCTTAGAGGAGAGAGGACAACACCCTACAGCAACTAAAGTGGAGGCTTTCTTCATCTACACTGAGCTTCATGGATTCTTCTACCTATTTCTCCTTTCTTTTTGTATTTTCCATTTCCATGAGTAGCTAGGCCCCTTTTGGTGGGTTGTTTGGGGTGTAAAATGTTACTTTGATACCATGTTGGGGGGAATGATATGTAAACTTTATAATTCTATTTGTTAATGAGTATGTTCTATTTCTATCTCATTCTCCATGAATTGCTTGTTGGTTTGCGTATGAAATCACCTAGGAATTTAGAAAATTTGATTATATATGTGAATTTTGGGATTTGTCCCTAAGTCCAATTCTTGGATCCCTAGGTTGCCTCCCATCTTCCTACACCCTAATCAATCTCCCTAAACCTAAGTGAGAGATCTAAGTAGCTAGATTAGATGATTTTAGTACAATTAGCATGGAGCCTTCTCAAGGCTACAATGTGAGGGAATTGGGGTCCAAAACCCTAATTTCACCTCTCCATTACCACCCTCGGCCCCTAACTGTCCTAGGAATGTCTAATCTAGAAACCTAGACTTGATTAGACTCTAATTGAATTGAACCTAATCCCTAACCCAATTGGGCCTCGCAAGGGTAGTAGATAGTATTAGGGACTAGTTCCCTTATACACAACCCAGCATATCCATGGCCAGTTAGTAGCTTAGGTTAATTCATTAGACTTTAACTTGTTGTTTGGTTTAAATAATCTAAATGGAATCATAATATTTATATATCACCCCCAACTTAAGTGATAAGTGCATCCCCTAAACAGCCCACACCTTCCTTAATTGCTTTGAAAAGATTTCATCTTGCTTAGCTAGTGTTATCTTAGTTAGCTCTTTTCTTGCCTAGATAGCTTCTTGCCTTGTTCTTGCTTTGTTCTTGATAGCTTAGGTCTTTACTTGCTCTTTTGCTTTTCTCTTGCTTGCCTTAGTGTAAATTGTCTTTTCATACCTAGCTTAGTCTTTTTCCACTTACATAGTCTTAATCTAGTCTAGGGTTAACTTAGATCTTCTTTCTTGTCGTTAATTGCTTTCTTGTTCACCTAGTTTAACAATCAAAACAACCTTTAAACCTTTAACCCTAGTCTCCACAGTAGGAACCTAGCCAAACTGACCTAGCTGTAGTGCCCCCTTTTCTCCTTGTGGATCGACCATATACTTACCACCCTACTATACTGCGACACAACCTCATACGCTTGTGGGTGTAGTTGTTTTAGTAGAAGTAGGTGTGTTAGTTAGGTCTTTATGAATATCTAAAGTTTAATCCACCCGTGTGTTCAAGTCTTGTGGAGTGCATCTACTCACCCCTTGTTGGCTAATATGTACACCACTGGCTTGATGCAACTACGGACACCAAATGAAAATGTTGATTCATGTGTAAGTTTAGTTTTTTGGCGTCAAACATATTTGTTAATGTTTGTATCGTATATTATAGTTGAATAATGCAACATATATTTTAATTTAACTAACAAGGGTGTGAAACCATTATGTACAGGCGAAGGTAAGACAGATAAGAAAAATAAATTAGAAACTTGGAGAAGTTTTGATGTGTAGTCTTCTCATTCCAAATGCATAATATATGACCAACTTTGCTTAATTACATTTATTTAATGTATTTGTAAATCTACATTCCCCTATACAAGACAATAGTTGGGCATGTACATATTACGTGATGTTGTATATTCATGTGATTATCAATCACGCGGAACAAATCAAATGTATAGAGAACGTAAGTTATTAGTCTTGGATAATAAACATATTAATAAAGTAGCCATACCAAACAATCAAATCTAATTAGAAATATCATTCTCTTTATAGTTTTTTTTAAGTTTAGATCATATTCACATTATGTATAATCTTGTTAAGAAAGTAGATTAGATGAATTTGATGTATATTTTCTTTTTTCAAAATAATGTATGAATCAATATTTCCAATAAATGCATGGTGAATCATTTATCTTTTTGCAATGTATATCATTTTTTGTAATGTTCCTCCGAGCCAAGTGACCCATGTTATGGACGACATGAGGTTTGCTTCCCGTGACGTATATATGTTCTTGGAAGGGTGTTACAATATGGTATCAAAGCAATTTGGTAAATGGCCAGTAGGCAAGTATGATTCACATAGTCACCCTAGAATGAAGATATGAGATTAAGGTATAGGAAAGGACTCAAAGGAAGAGTATCAAACCCTAAGATAACAAGAGTGTCTACCTTAGAGTATAAATATATATTAGAATAGGTGTATATCTAGTTTAGATCTTAGGTATTGACCTAATCTTAGCTAGTGGCATATCCTCTCTTATCTTAGTGGTTGGTGCACACCATGTGAGGAATGTAAAGGGATGTCATAAGCATTAGACTTTTGTGCATCTTTCCCCTTCACAATAGTATGTGTGGTATGGCACATGTGTAATATTAGGTTGGTGAAGGGTAGCATAATAGGATCTCTCGTCGTTGGATGTGTGCCTGATCAACACCTGCCTAGGGATGTCAAAAGGATGGGCAATACAAAAGATCTAAAATAGATTGTCATCTACACCTAATGATAGAAAGTCATGCCCTAGGTATACTTATGAGTTGGTTTCTCAACCCTAAGTATAAGTTGAGAAGATGAGGAGTTCAGTAATAGCTAATTCAAGTCCACATAATCATAATGAAATTTAGATGCCTTATATTACTTGAAATGTAAACTATCATTAAATGAAGAGGTTAGCAAAACCCTAAGGTGGGTAGTAGTCTAAGGAAAATTTCGAGGATGAAATTTATTTAAGGTGAGTAGAATTGTAACATCTCAAAATTTCAAGAATATTTAAACCTTAGAATGTGGTTTTTTTATATAGAATTAGTAGAGGGTCTAAATGCAAAAAGACCATGGGATGAAATTTCTTAAGAGAAAATGAAGCAAGAAGAGTAAATAGGACTCAAAATACTTTTTCTCTTTCATATGTACATTTTGTGTTACAATTAACTCGAAGATATAAATGTTGGTTTCTTTTCTCTCTCCTCCAAAGAAGTTAAAGAGGCACAAAAGGGAAGATGAAATAACTCTTGAGTAGACAATAAGTTTTATCTCGAATTTTGAATCAATGGATCACAAAAGAAAGCATTTTTCACAATATCTAATCAATTAATGTATTAAAGTTAAAGTAAATTTGATTAATAAGGATTTGTGTGGAAATTTCTAGAATAGGTAGGTTGAGAGTAACCATTAGGCATATTTCGAACCTAGCTTGCACCCAAAGAAATAATACACTTTTATAGGGTTTCTTGCCAAGTTTGGATCAGAAAAGAAGTGTATTGTATTAAATAAATCAAATATATCTTTTGGTTAAGGGGCAAGAAAAGGATACCTAACTTTCATATTTTGACACCAAATATTGCCCACACATACATTTAATTATTTAAAGCTTTCGTTTAAAATTTGAGACCAATCAGAATTAAGGATAGAGAGATATGAATTTATTGGGTATTCCTAAAGTGCGAGGGTTAATATTAAATGTCATGATCTACATCATTTTTGGAAACTTAGGGCCCATCCCCTTTAGTCTGTGCGTGGGCTCCTAGTTGTAGGATCCAGATGCAAGGGCTCCCGATTGTCTCCTAGCTTGAGACATACTGGAAAAGTTTGTGAATAGGGAAGTCGACGTTCCTGTATCAAACTCTCCCCTCTCTCAGCCACCTCACATCTTTTTTCGTTTCCCGTTAAGTTCAGGAGGCAAATCTGAGTAAGAAAATCCCTAGATGACCCTGCTTCATGAAGAATTGTGAGTTCCCCCAACTCGCAGAGCCTCGCCGGCTACCCCTCCATATGTAGACCTATATAAAGGGGAACAATCCCCTACGAGACCTAGATTTCTATTCGTAAGAAGCTCCTCAACTCCAAAATCGCCCCTCGGTCCTCAATTTCTCTTCTAACCCCGTCGTTCACCCATCAGCTTCTCATACCCTGCCAAGAGAACACATTTGTCCTCCTCCTCGCTCCGATCACCTCTAGTAGATTGGAAGCCATCCGCGAGTTTGGGAAGGTGATGCGTAGGAGCCTGTAGATTTTCCCTCTGCTCTGGAGCCCTGGAGCTTGAAGTCAACTTTCCTGTTGACTCACATAAGAGCCTGCCCACGGATGAGATGTTGAAGATGAGCCCATGTCAAAAGACCATCCTACCCCGACTCCTTTGCATAACAGGTTAGGGCAAACTCGTCCTTTGATCCCTTTTTTGCTCGGGTCAGAGTATACCCACGCGAGCGTGGACCGCCAACTTGGCATGAGCCTGTTGGACGGCCCAGGCGCGTTGGCGAGGCCGGGACCCAGGCTCATTGCCTAGGTGGCGGACTCCCATTGGTCAGAAATCTTTTAAATTGCTAAAAATGTAGTACTTAGTAGGATGATCCAATAACGACATGTTATATATGACTATTTCTCAAAAAAATGCAAGGAATTCAATAAAAATATAACCAAAGCCTAATTTTGTCTCGAATTTTAAAAGTACCTAAAGTTGCTAATATTACTATGATAAATGTGTAAAAACCCTAATTTCTAGGTTTTGATAGTCACAGCATGTTTAAATGATCTAGTTAGACAAAGTATAACATATATGGATAAAAAGATCTTGTATTTAATTCAAGATAAATAATTCATATGTTACAAAAATCAGGGTTGACATGTTGAATGTTATGAATAGGGTGTTTAGGGTTTTCAACCCAGGGACCTAATTAGGGTATACTAAACTTAGGAAGGAAGATCAGATCTCCTCTAAGTGCAAGGTAAGTAGTCTATGTTAATTGAACATAAGTAATGTTTGCTTTTATGCATGTATATATGTATGCAATGAATGTTATGATGTGTTATCTATTTCAATTGCTTAAAATCAATGAACTTGTGACGAATTGAATGTTATGATTTTACTGTCCATATTATGGTATCATCTTCATGCACATTAAGAGTAACGTCAATATTAATATTTAAGAGAAATTTAACAGAAAGTTAAGAGTTTTAAAATAAAGATAATGATTAAAAGATAACTTATATAAGATACTCATTAAGAGGCTCCTCGAAGCAAATCTAAGAGACACTTCGGTGCATAAGAGAAGAGGCACTTTGGTGCATAAGAGAAGAGGCACTCTGGTGCAACTCAAGAGGCACTTCGTTGCAATCCAAGAGGCACTTCGATGCATAAGAGAAGAGGCACTTCGGTGCAAAATATGAAGATTCTTATATAAGTCAAGATAAAAGAAGTAATTTAAAAGAAATTGTGTCCCTTTTTCAATGTTTAATGCTCAAAGTTTATTTTAAGTTTACATGTTTCATTTAAATTATACTATGTTCAATTCCACTTACCATTAGTTTTATGCATGGTTGGGGGTGTGATGCCCGCACGTAAGGAGCAAGCTTAGGAGGGAGAAGCTTTTGACATGTAAGGAATAGCTCAAGGAATCTCCAAGAAGAATAGACCTAGTGGGGTGTCTTTTACCAAGCTGATCCAAAGTTTAGATCATATTCACATTATGTATAATCTTGTTAGGAAAGTAGATTAGATGAACTTGATGAATATTTTCTTTTGCCAAAACAATGTATGAATCAATATTTCCAATAAATGCATGGTGAATCATTTATCTTTTTGCAATGTATATCATGTTTTGTAATGTTCCTTCGAGCCAAGTGACCCATTGTAAGGCCCCTAAACTTACTTAATGAGTTGAACAAGCTTAATTATCATAATTGAATGCTTATAACCCACTCCAAAGCTAACTAGTAAGTATCATGATAACAACATCATTATGTTGATTAAGCTAAGTTAAGTGCTTAAGATGTGATTAGTGTTTTGATTAGCTGAGACAAGCTAATTAGTATATTTTCATGCCTTGGGGTTGTAGTGGATCTTGTGCTTGAAAAGTTGCAAAAGAAAATGCTAAATCGGACTTCCGAGGCAATAGTTATGACATTTTCAGTTTTTGGGGTCGAATTTGCAATTTTTCCAAGTTTTTGGCTTTATAACCTTTTCTTTTCTTTCCTTGACCCTTATCTTCCTCAAGCGAGCATCGCTTAGGCGGTTCTGTAGCTACGTCGATCGCAGCAGAGAGGAGAAGGCACTCTTGGCCTAGCTCCATTTCCCAACAGCTCACCTCCCTTCTTCTCTTCTTCTTCCTCCTCCCTTTCTCTTCCTCTTCCTCCATCCGCCTAGCCTAGCCCAGCCGCCATGTTGCTTGGCCAAGCGGTCGTCCTGCAACAGCTATAGATGCACGCAGCAGTAGAAGGTAGCCCCTTGGGCGCGCCCAGCAATAGGGAAGTCGTCCTCAAGCTTGGCCTGGAGTTCCAAGTGAGTTTCTGCGGCCTTAGTTGCGGATTTGGCAACCAACAGAGCTCTCCTCGTCAACCTGTAGCTAAGCGTCAACCAACTAGACCGTAATAGAACTAATACAAAGGTTGAAGACAACTCAGAAATTGCCCGAAAACAGGCTCTGGATGCATTTTCAGACGAATTCGGACATCTCGAACCGCTGTGAGTAGAATTTCACTCACCTAGCATGATTTAACTCTGGTATTCGGAAATTTTTGATTAAATTTGTATTTTTCGTAGATAACAGCAGTTATCAGGCCCCATGCAGTATTTGCGTCGCCTGACTTTTTATTTCACAATTTGCTTCTTTACGCTTTGAAATGATCTAGTTTATCATCTGATCAGTGTAGTTTGGACCAGTGGAAGTGCATGGTTAATCGGAGTCTAAATTGCCCAGTTTGAATGTTGAAATCAGTAGCTCACGACCAATAACGTTATGGTTTGGGTATAAACTCAGGTTGTTTCATGGTAGAAATTGCTCTAAAGCTCTAAAACCCTACTTTTCTTGCTCCTTATGCTTAGGGTTTGCTCATTTGATGAAGAAAGGTGCTAGATGGACGAATTCATAGCTTACTCTTAGATTTTCTACCCTACCTGCTCGAGATTTCTTTGGTGTGGGGTTTCATCTTCTTATTAGAGGCAAGTTTTATAACTTGCTCCACGTTTATTGTTTACCATAAGCTTCCTAGATCATGTTCTTGCTTGAAAATGATGATCCATGCACTGAAAAGCTATGCTTGACTTGGATTTCGATATTTATAATGTTCCTTGTTCTGATTTCAATTATATATGAACATGTGATCATGTGTATGTTATTCCTAAGGTATAATATGACTTGGATCAGGTTGTTTTGACAACCTATGGTGCTAAGTACCTATCAACCAATGGTCAATTTTAAGGTTTTAAGCTTATTTCTTCTATAAACCATGATCTGATGATGGTACCATTGCAACAACCCTATGGTGTTGTCTTCATAACAACTCATGGTCGTGATCAAAGGTTTAAGATGATGGTGACAACCTATGGTCACCCCTTAAGTCCGGTTTTGGATCAATTAGAAGTATAATGATCAATCATTAAGTACACTACTGATGATATCAATCAATGATGACATCAACTTAATATTTGATGTTGATTAATGAATATATTGTTGATCTAACAACCTATAGTGATTTAATGATCACTAATGATGGTGGATCAGGTCTCTACAATCTATAGTGAGTTAATCATATAGTTTTAGCATCAATTAAGCCTTAGATCAATGGTTTCTTGGGTCACTTGATGCAATGGTCAGACCTATACTGTAATTGATGGTTTTAACATGTGAACTTGACCCAATGGTCAAAATCTACTGTTTATTCTTCCATTAAAGTGAAATGATGACTAATGTAATATGTTGGTCCTAATAATGTGATTTAGATGGTTTCCTTTATATGATCAACTTAAGGAGCTTAATTGTTGACAGTGGATGGCTTATTTTAACTGAATAGTCGATTGTGGGTTTTACTCTACTCTCCATGGAACTTTTTATGTTGTTAATCAAGGGATGTCTAGGGTTAGATGGTGACTCTTTCTAGAGCACAAATCAAGGACTTCATAGGTAGTTTATTCAAGGTGTTTACTTATGTAAACAACCAATAGTCTTACCTTTTAAGCATCAAATGGTTTTGGGTGACATTGTGGTATGGCGATATGGGTTGAATGATGATGGATCAAATGGAGGGTTACCCTTAATAAGTTAGTCTTAACTATTCACTCATATGAATAGAAGGGATGATAACTATATTGTGTTGATATGTAACCCTAATTAGGTATAGCTTGTTATACATAGCTTTAATATAACTAAATGATGGTAATTGGGTATGAATGGTCCTTGAATGACTAATACAACCATGGAGTACTCTATTATTGTTGAAACCCTAGTATGCTATAACTTGATGGTTACACCTTGATTTATGTGTGGGTTCATACTTGAGAAAAGTAGGGAATGTGATAGTGATGCTTCACCTTATGCATCCATGATCCAATGGGGATGTCGTGAGTTAGGATTTTGGTATAAGTGATTATTAGTAACATTAATATGATTTATCTTGTTTGAACCTAACTCTAATGCAAATAGATAAAGATGAGTATTCATGTTTAACATTCTTATATGATGGTATGATGGTGGAATAACCTCCTTAATATGATCATAACCTTAATATGTTAATTGTTGGTTATCATAGTCACACGGTTGATACTTTCTTATGCTAAACATGTGTATTATGAATATGATGAGTGTTAATCATATCTATATTCCTTGCATGTTGATGTAATAAAGGAATGTTCTTAATGTTAATATAACCCTTCTATGATTGATTATGAATATCTCCTAGCTTATTAATGCAATATTGTGTTGATTCAATGTGTTATATGTAAGTAATGCTATTGAGCCTTGTTATAAGGCATGCAAAGATAATGATGATCTTGCAGGGAATAATATGATGGTCTTAATGACCATTGGGCATAGTTGAGCCCTGAATGAGGAGTAATCCTATTATGTTGATAAGGGTTGATACCCTGTGATATTGTGAAAAAGATTATTATCTTGTGATAGCATGATGACTGGTGTAGTCTCATGAATGGAAAGTGAATATTACCATGTGATGATGAGATGAGAAATTGTGTTTCATATGTTTTATATCTTTTTAAGTTTTGATATTTATATGTTTTCTAAAAGTGAATTAGGGTTTGTATGTCCACTTGTTTGATGCAGGCTTAATTCACCCAATTGGCATAACTAATCAAGTGCAACTCTAATCATGTAGTGCCATGTGTCGTAGAGCCATCTTTAGTGTCAGAACTTGTTGGATGGTGAAACGAGTATTCCTAAGGGAAACTCAGAGCGCATACTATTGAGTATGTGGGGGTGGCAGGTTGAGGATATATCCTTGTCATCCACAATACAGATTGTGGAGGTTGGCTATGGTCATGCCTCATACATCTAATGTGATTGAGAACGGCTGCAGTCGTGTCTCGGTGATTATAACATGATGTGATTAGAGGACAACTGCGGTTGTACCTCAGTGATTGGGTTTGAATACCCTGGTTTCTAGTGTTGTAACCTGTACCAAGGTCGGACTAGTGGTTTTCAGCTTGACTATATGTCGTTGTGGTGGCAGCTTTGACTGATATGTCACTGCATTTTTACTCGTACTGACTGAGGGAAAGAGATCTTAGGATACCGGCACTCCTAGATCTTGTACGGAACCGAATAGCCCTTCGCAGGGGTCGGTTGGACTTTGAATGGTACAATTCAAATTTCCCAGGGCATAATAAAAGTTGTAATACATCTGTGTAGCATATTTGTTTAGGGTTATACATGACGTTTCACATTGGATGATAACCCTTGTTTGTTCTCTTTACATAAAGATGATGCTTAGTGCAGTTAAGAGATAGTAGATATACTTATGTTGTGGATATGCTTAAGATTGTAGATGCATACATACAGTAGTCATATTTATATTGATAATTATACTGCTGTTGTTGATTATAATCATGATGCTAGCTATCTCATGTTGTTAGTTATGTTTAGCATGCTAGCCATGCCTTTGTAACTAGATATGCATATACTGTTGATCATGCTTATCCAAATAGTTGTGCTAATGTTGTTAGCTCTTCTGATAATGTTGATATGTTCAACCAATAGACATGCTCATGTTGTTAGCTATGCTATGTTACTAGACTTGCTCATGATGCTAGATATGCATATGCTACTGAATTGCTTATATTATCAACAAGATAAAGGATGATAGTCTGACTAATGGTGATAGTTATTATTTGTTCCCTTGTGCATTTTGTTAATCATCAGTGCAGTTGAGCTTATTTGTTATATCTGATTAATTTTATTAACTGTTTAATTACTTGAAATTGTTGTAATGAATAGACGTTGTTGGAGGTTATATCTCTTATTGGGACTGGGTCTCACCCTTGTGGTTCGCCATATTTTTTTAGGTAATCGAAAGTGATGAAAACAAACATGTGGCAGTAAAAAGGAGCTATAGTAATGAATATTTGATAAAGTTGATTAGATGTCTAATTTGTCCTAGAGTCGTTCATGTACTCTCAGGTCCGGACAGAAAAAATTTGTATATGGTGTTTCAAATAAATTGAACTTTTATTAGCATGTTAATGCTTGTTTGTGTGGCATATTTGAATATTATTCTCCTGTGTATATATGTTGTGGCTAAGGCAATAGAACATTTGTATCAAATTCTTGTCCTAGTATGGATAAAAGAAAGATGTTGTGGTCTTATGCAAATGTTTCTGAGCAGCTGACATTGAAATCAGTTTTAATCTATCCATATTTTTTGGTATTTGATTATTTAGTGATTGATTGTGTTTTATGTTTTGAGTAATCTCGTTTAATGTAACGGGTCCTGACATATTGGTATCAGAGCTTTAGGTTCACTGAGTGTTCATGGACACTAGGACTTAGGACTAGGATGATGTCTAAGTTAAGAATATGACACAAAAATATGGTGCATACTGCCTAATCTCAGTATTTGGGTGCCCTGGCCAGGTATTCAATTACTGAAGAAAAGGTAAGTATGGAACTCTTAGATTGTTATCTTTCTGATTACTCTGATCAAGTAGTCATTTTGAGACAATCTAAAAAGCATAACGAATAAGAAATTATAGTGTGAATATCTCAATCATACCTTAAAGAATATGAGAATTGCATCATTATCTATCAAAACTTGAATGTTTGGTTAATATAAGAGAATGATACAACACCATGAAATAAGTAGTACTATAACATAGGTACCATGAGAAAGAATAAGAAAAGTACACTAGTGAAATTTAGGTATAGTAGGATAAAGAAAAATTACATGTAGGCATTGTGATATGTAGCATGGAACCCCTAATTGAAATAAAATCATTCAGCCATGTGAGTCAGGGGAACCATACAGAGATGAAGAAAAACAATACCTCCTTTTTTGGTGCTTTTTATACTAGCACGGGATCTTTTTATGATAATTTTTTTATGTTGTTATAGACGAACACGAAGAAAGGAAGCAGTCACATTGAGTGGTGACTGGTGGCAAGTGCCTTTGAGCGTTGACTGTTGGTTGTGGCGGCATGATATTGTTGCCCAGCTGCCATTACGATTTGTGGTTGCGACGCAATTGTCACGGCTACCACTAGTGCTCCATGGCGGCTAGTAGGGATGAGCATCGGGTCGTGTCACCACAGATTTTGTCAAGCCCAAGCCCAAACCCAATTTTTTAACTGGGTTGTGGTTCACGTTTAGGCTCAGGAAATGTTTGAAAATTTTGGCCCATTCTCAGCCCATATTATAGAGTTGGATTTTGGATCAGATTTAGGCCGGTCCAGACACAAATTATAACGTAATTTTGGAATGTATCACTAGGTACATGTAATCTATACATATCATTTGAGAAACTAATACACTTATGGTTTGTTTAATAGATCCAATGGATGGAAAGAATATAATCTAGACCATGCATATTCAAAATTGTAGTCATATGCAAGGAAGAAGATATCGACGATCTCGTCGATATATCGATATCGACGTAATCTGCCATCGATTCATGCAAGTCTGTCGTTAGGCTCACAAATATCGGTAAACCCACCAGTTTACCGATAAAACCGGTCGATATCAGCGATTTTCGAGGGCTGCAGTGCAAAATTTCCCACTTAAGGGCGGTATCGGCGGTATGCCGCCCTGACATACTGAGATTTGCGAACTAGAGTCTGTTGTTTCCGTTGGAGTGAAGAAGCAAGGAGATTTTGGGCGATTTCTTTCCTTGGAGCTCAAATCAGCCCTAATCAAGGTATATTTTCTTAATTTCTTTCATTCTTCATCATTTCCAACCTCTCCCCTCTCTATTTCCTTCTATTTTTGCCATAACGCTCTCCAAAAATCTCTAAATACACCTAAATCTTATATCCACTCCAAAAAAATTAAGATTATATGTTATTTTGGGCAGACACTTCAATACCCATCTAAGAGACTCAGACTTCTCAGTCCCAACATGGGTATTCTAGATATCAAGTTGAACCACCACTAAGATTACAATTAGAAGTTGGTTTGGGATATCATAAAGCATACTCTGTCTGTAGCCCTTATGGATGCTTTCGGGTGAACACCGAAGCATACTATAAAGATGGAGGGCAAACATGGAGTAATGCACATACTACAGTTTTTCCTATTGTCGATGTTCCATTACAACCTCCTTTTCCTCAACCTCAAGCTCCTCAAGCATGGGCACCTCCTCCCACTTCTTCTTAGCCTCCCAAGAATTCAGCAAACAAGGAAAAATATCTCAAAGATTTAGAAGAACATTTCCCAAAGATTGGGATGATGCAGTATGTCAATCCTGAAGTGTATGAGGAGCATGTTGTTTCATACAACAAGTCTTATAGAGCTTTGATGACATGGGAGCAATATGTGGAACAACAATATCCATATCAGCAGCATATGTATAGTGAACCAGCGCGCCACTCAACATACAACTTATGTGAGTTAGTAACTTACTATGTTGGTATAAGTTTGTTGTAAGTTGAATATTATTGTATAAGTGTGTAAACATGCGTTTATGGATTGTGCTACTAAAATTTCAGATCTTAATTCTTATATTTTGTCATCGAAATCCTTCATCGAAATCTCCAAAAAATAGGACTGATTCCTTACCTCCCACATGATTGACCCCCTCTCCACATACCCAATATAGAATTTTATTGCATAAAACGTTGCATCTAGGTGTTGAGACCACGCCTGTAAAATTTCATGATTTAATGCGTTCATTTCGGCGTCGATAAGTCCAGGATTGCATCTGTCGATATTTCCGTCGGTATACCTGTAAATATCTATTTCCACGTCGTCGATAAGGCGTCGGTATCGGCATTTAATTCCTTGGTCATATGTCATATCCCATTTATTTATGTAATACAAACAAAATCTTTTTTTGGTAAGTAAGAAGTGGTATTAATGAATTAAGATTATAGAACAAAATAGGGGTAGAAGGGACCTATATGTACATTTTTTCTAAGCTATCAAAATCAAGGTTGATGGTATGCCAAGTGGCCAAAATATCAAGTTTACAATTATCAAAAATGATGTTATTCATATGCTTCAATATATGGTATACAACTATGAGGTTGAATAGGTGAGGCATGTTGTTCATCATCTTTATAAGGTCCCCATAGTTGTCGGACTCCAAAGAGATGTACCCATGCTTGCAACCATTGTTCCATATTTGTTTTGTGCTTGAGTAGGAGAAAAGCATGTGCTTATTTGTCTCAAATTTGTTGTTGCAGAGGGTGCACCGCGAGGCCATGTTGATGCCCCTCTTTTAAATCTTGTCATCTGTCAGAAGCTTTTTATTCAGAACTATCCAAGTGTTGACTTGTAATCTTCTTGGGGCACACTTCGCCCAAAGCCACCTGCTCCATTCGGATTCTGGGTTGTTGGACCGGATGATGTCCCAAGCATCCTTCAGGGACTGGAACATATTTCCTTCAACAAGGGAGGAGTCCATTCCTATTGTGGGTGGAGGGAGCTTCTCAAAGAATGCAGCAACTAGGCAAATTCTTGCTTGCAGTAGGAGGCGCCATTCTCCTTCTAACATTGTTATTAACCGGGTCCTCTAGGGATGCACCTTTCTCAAAGATAGGGTCTAGCCAGATGGAAACAGATTCCCCATTCTAGGTACTACAAGTGAGGTGTTGTTTGTTCACGTTCCTTAGCTTGAGAAGTTGTTTCACAACCATGGGAATTGTGCTTGGATAGGGATTTCTACAGTTAACATTGATTAGAAGATGCATATTTGTATTCCAACGAATATTGTAGCAGTATCTCATCGAGATGATTTTTGAAACACAGCTAATGTAACTAGTATAAATCCAATATCTAAGACTACTATTTTTTTTACAAACAAATTCAATACAAAACAGCTACACATACCTTCGATTACATTGCTCTTTAGTCTTATTATTATAGCTGACTAAATATATTTTAGAACAAATGTAATTTTGAAACTTTGTAGTCAAGTGTCTTACAAAATATACATATTATATACAAACATGTGGTTTTGTATATACATGTCTATAAATAATCTAGGTATCTATATTTTCGGACCTGGATTTACCTTGTCTCTGACCACGCCATATATAAATTTGAATCAAAATCTTAGACCCGACCCACCTATGCAAATTGCATGGATCGGGTTTAGGTCGGATTATGTAGGTCAGACATGGGTCGGATCAGGTCAACCCAGTCTGATTCTCATCCCTAGCGGCTAGCAAGCGTTGTTGCTACGAGGTAGCAGGCAGCAGTATGCAACCATTTTGTTGTTCGTGTCGGCATGGCTCGATGTTGCTGGTGGTGGTGGCGGCGGCCACTTGTTATCGTTTGTTGTTTTGGTGGCGGCGACGCCAGCCACATGGAAAGGAGAAAGAAAAATGGGAGTGAGGGAAGGGAAGGTTAGGATGGATTAGCATTAGAGTATTGTGTTTGATACCATATAAATAGAATAATAATAATAGTCTTAATAGTTTATAATGACGTATCGGGACTCCAATATATAGGAGTTCTGGATTACATGGGTATACTTAAGTGGATAATTGGATCCTCACTTAAGTACACTTATATCATAACAAAATCGTAGATAGAATGGGTCAAAACCAATTAACCAATAAATCACTTATACTAACGTATTCATTAATATCAAATTTTAAATATCAACAATTTATAATTTCATAAAAAAATGGTTCTCTTAGGAGACAAACTGTAGTATAAAAAATCACATTTACACTCAAGTGTACATATATGGACTCATATATAGAGCTAGGCTATGGTAAAGAATTTGTATCAATAGTGCTTTACAGCATGTCATTCCTAGGATAGACTCAATTGTACAAATGACATCACCATAGAGATCGGTTTCCTAGTTCTTTGCATTTTACTCATTGAAGACAATAATCAACATTGTTACTGGAGTAATTACTTATTTGGTTATTCTTTTTTTTATGGTATTTGATGTCACCAAAAAATAATATTGTATATGATTAATGCACACAACAATATGGTGCAATGGAATAGGTGGATGTGTTTTGAGACCTGAGTGGCAATATTTGATTCCTAAGCAATGGGGTTGTTTGTATAAAAGATGAAGTTGTAGATGCAATGAAGATACAAATTCCTGGAACAAGGTTTCTCTAGTATCAAGTGGGCGTACGACCCATATAATAGATATTTAGCAGTATGGTATGCATATATTCAATTAGTCTAGTTCACCTCCTTTGGTTCTAGGCCGAGCAACAAGCGATGCATATATTTTATTTAATTTAGTTCACCTCCATGTCAATGGTTCGCTCCGATTAGGATTGCATACATCAATCCAGATTGGTAGACTGGACCACAGCGATAATACGATCCAGACTGGTAGACCAGACCAGAGTGATTATTCAATGCGATCCATTCTTGGACTGACTTAACTTTCAGTCCGATCATTGGTGTGATATTTTTCTTAAATTTGGTTTTTGTTCCTAGTCTGGACCGAACAATATAAAAAAAAAGTTTCTTATATATGTTACTTAAATCTAATATTTATGGGTTGTGAGGATGTAAAGTACATTATTAGTGACTCCAGAATTCACCAATAGCTATATTAATAGTGTGGTTTATATACAATGACATTGCTCTTATACAAGCACCAAATAGAGGAATAAATTTGAACATTGCATTACATTATGATGGCAAAAATCTTAATGGTTGTTGCACAATGAAGTGAATTGTTAATAAATTAGTGCCTATTAACTATAATATAATTAAAAATTAATATTTGTAAGTGTTAGTTTTCTTTGGTTTGTGTTACGAAACTCAAAACGGATTGTCAATTCTTCTATAATTTTTATAACATATTTTTTTTTATAATCAAGAGTACATGAATATCGATTATTTGGTCCGATCTCGATCCAGGCCCGTTCTGGTCCTTTTTTTTATCCGATCCAGGACCAGTTACACTCGGTTCGATCATCGGTCTATGAATTTTTGTTAATCGGCTTGGTCTGGTCCGGATTTGCAAGTCATAGTCCAAATTATAAATCCAACTAGGACTTGTTTGCGGTGATACGCCTATGCAACAGAACTGTGAACCTTCCGAGTCGGCCTCGTTTGAACCGTTACGCTTTGGGATGGACTTTTTCGTACTTCAGGCTTAACCAAACCATGTAATTTCCATTCCGTAGATTGTGTGGTTATGTGTTGTTCGCCTCCTATGTTAACGGGCTGTTTGGCAGTACCATTCACTTCTCCCTTATCAACTGTCATTTTCCCAACTTTCTCACTAGTCATTCATGTCATTCAAATTTTGTGTCTCACGATTGCGTTTTCTACAGACCCATATTTGTCTTGAGGGTCAAACCGTCCAATTCCACCAAGTTTTTGTCTTTGCAATTGATTATTATTTTATAAAAATGCAACGGAATGTCTTTGCAGTAAATGTATCCATCCATTTCTTCACTATATAGCAGATATCGATGCAGTATGTAAATAGATAGTAAACTTAGCTAGCAAAGCAATACTGCCCACAAGATATTGGCATTTTTACACACCATACAATTCAAAATCCGAAGCACATAGTTCTTAACACTATATTTATACTTATAAAGGCAACAAAAGGCATTGATTGTCCATTTTCTCCGACTCCCATAGCAATGGTTTTATATATATATATATATATATATATATATATATATATATATATATTACAAACAACTTTGTAATCTTACACGCTAATTCATATCCAAAAAGCAATTAACTAAAATGGGGCAAAGGGCTAAGGGTAAATCGTCCGATCTGCTTGTATTTCAAATTAAAGAAAAATATCGTTTCAATAGATATGCGTTGGGTAACACTAAGATTTCTAGCTGAGCTTCTTAGTTTTACATTATATGCTGGCCAAACAAGAAGCTCAAACTTCCTAACATATTGGAGGTTTTTGGTTCTTCCCTGTTAGTGGTAATCCCACGCAAAGGCGAATTATTACCGTCATTCGTAGTTATAATGGTTTGGGGGTTACCGGACTCTGGAAAACCCACTGGAAATAACATGTTCTGAGTTATGAACCGAAATTCCAGGTTTTAAGAAACCATCGGAAAAGAGAAGCCCACTCACCCGCATCGGTCAACAATGAAGCAAATTTCAGAGATTTGAGAGATTACAGGCCGCTCCAATCTTTGGAAATCATTCTCAGGGTAGAATAGGACAGTCATTTCTACCACTCGGCATCAGAAAAACATTTAAAATTTTCTCTGCCAAACAAAAAACGCCCATGGAATACGAGGACGTGTCCTACCGCTTACAGAAACAAAGGCCAAAATATTTTGTCAACCTATGCTTGAGGTATACGTAAGTGTTCTATGGCAAGGTGGTTCAACAACCAACAAAAATTTATCACGCAAATAAAAGGCTCGTTTAGCTTTCAAAAGTAAGGTGCCCCTTTTAAACTACGCTTTATAAACATGGCTTAGTAAAAAATTGTTTTTCATCGTTGATCAACTAGTTTTTCAAATTATCAAATAATCTTAACTACTGTGCCTTTTGTATCATCCGTAGTTGTTGAGCCAGGCACTTAAACAAGGATCCACCTAGGTGAACCGATTAATTTAATTGAAGAATTATACAAGCCAGGCGGGTGCCTAGGCAATTCTTTTTGAAATATGCAATGTGGACAGAAAAGTAAGCACAAACGTACATACATTTCGTCTTTTAGTTTTTTATGTATGCAGAAAGACCAAACGAGGAGGGATTAATTTGTTACCTCCTTCCTCTTTTTTGTCTTTATGCATGTGCAGCTTTATTTTTAGTTTTCTGTCCACATAGCACATCGCATTCTTTTTTTTGTAGTGCTTGACTCTAAGCATCAGGTCACGTGTCAATGTTTTATGTATTTTTAGGCATGCTCTTACATAAGGGTGTATGACATTAAGTACATAGAATACCTTATACACAGTATATATAACACTATTAATACAATGTGCCGAAAAAAGACACGGATCTAAGTCAAAAGCCAAACTAAAGGCACCACCTTGGCACCTTGACAGCCATGGTATCATCACTCCAAGTTGCCCTTTTCAAATCCCGACACTTTACAAGGTGATAGTATAACTGAACAGATATGAAACTTGCAAGCACCATCATCTTATAAATAGAAATTAGATGATTTTCCAGTCACGCCAAACTTGTGATTCAGATCTGATTCCCTGCTCTGTCACTCTCTTGTTTCTGTAAGCGGGTTTGTATGTCATTCCTTTAGGCCATGTCTGTCATTAGATTGTAACCGGGTTGAGACAAGATTTGACCTTGTCTTATATGATATCCTTTGTACAGCTAAGCAAGGTCAACAACCATGGTTGTTCGCATGAAATGAGATCGAAAGAGATGTGAGAATGCCTCATGCGACAAATAGGAGTAGGTCAACCCCATGATCAACTCAGTCCTGCCTCAAGTGAAATCAAGCCAACCCAGAACAACTCAACTCAGGTTTGTCTCGTAAGTGACTATTATAGTAAATACAATTTGATGTATTTTAATCCTTGATCCCAAATATGCTTTTCAAGCACCAACTAACGAGCTCAAGAACAAATCACATCATGGGAGCAGTCCACTCAAGATTTTAATTTAGGGATCTATTTGCAAACCAGGTCTTATAGAGTACTGGCTGTATAGCCCCTCAATACAAATCGGTGAACTCCACCTATTTCACGGCTCAGATACACCTCGAGTGCTGAGAAGCATCAACTTGTGCAGCAGACAAGATCATTTCACAAGGTGTGAGTATAAGGCATTGTTTTTTACATTAACAAATACAATTGCACAAGTAATTTTGTCTGCCAACAATTTTCTGCTCCTTTCAAATGCCATGCTACCTTTATGGATAGGTATTCATCCAAACAGAACAACTATCTTAACTTTCTAGTATAAACCACCTAAATTGTATTTACTAGTTGGTAAAAGTTCCTAATACATCTAAATACTGTGTTACATCCTATTAAAACCAAGGAACTTCTTTAAGGCGTGATGTATAATTATTATGTGAAAACATATTAGCAGCAAAGGTAAAAAAAGAACTGGTATTAGCAAGGCATATTTAATATCTTAGTGAAGAGTAATGTGACGGTTTATGCTATGAACTGACGAATAAACTTTTTTTCATAACATAAGACGTACAGATTTATCACAAAGATCAGTGATGCATTTTACAGAACCAGTCATCAATTTTACTGAGATGAAAATTTTACTCATACAAAAGTCAATAGTTTGGCGTAGCTTGTGAACGGTCTGATTCACATCAGCAAATTTAAAAAAGGCCTAAAAAGAAGAATCCAGCTCAAGTTTATGTTTTATACAATTCAACTAGGTCCCCATAGGTCATCTGCACGCATCTTTCTAGAATTTCTGGCATACTTCCCATAACCTAAAATGCAATCAGATACTCACTCGTGTTGTCAACCACATCATTTCTAGTCTGTAATATGCATAATCATGAACTACTTCTGTCTAATGCATCAATCTGTTGATCATTTAGGCTGAGTAGAATAAGCATTAAAGAGCTGTAAAGCCAGTCCGAACATTTGTGAGCCTCCTACATCCATTTGACTTTCACTGCTGTGTCAATTCATATGCAACTGTTTCATTCATACACTTAAGTTTAATATCAAGATATGCCACATTTTTAGAATATGTGCATGAGTTAATGTCTATCCCCTACGGCGGGTAAAAGTATGGATCTGTAAATTACAAAACGACAAATAAAATGCAACGACTATCAAAAGAACTGTAACAATATTGAAACTGGCCGGTTGGCAGGAAGATGGGTGTTGTTTCTTCCTTGTTGTACACCCCATCTATATGGAAATTATTGCACCTTTTCCACTATCAGAAGTGAAACTTCGTAGGGAATCCTTTGATCTTAATTAATTCAAAATGATATCAAATTAAGATTGATCGATGCTCACTACCCTAAACACATTCCATATATGTCCACAACCATGATGCAAATAATTTGCATGACTCTTTTTACCATGTCAGTCCTGGCTTGTCCTCTCTTGACATCCCATGACTTGGTCACCATAAAGCTCATAGTTTATTGTGAATTCATCATGCCCCGCCACACTCAGAATGTTCTTGTGAACAGAGGAACAGGTTGTCAATGACACCTCTGCACTACTCTCTTTGTTGATGAAAAGTGTATGGATCCAGAACATAGAGTTGGTAGTTTACGCAAACAAAAATCAAGAAAATATTAAAATTTGGTAATATGATGGGTTGTGGGTGTTAGTATGATTCCCAGTGCGGTGATGTCAATAAACATTTGTTTCTATATATTCTTAGACTGACATCTACTAAATATTGTTGTATGTAAATTCATAGTCTATTGCCAATAATCAAGCCTCATCCATATGTATCCGATACCAATACTCTGTGGATACTCTTGAATACATATCAAATACTCCTATTCCGTATCCATGCAGTATCCAAGCCGTATCCCCATCCTTCTGTCTCCCCCTATACTTGCATATGCTTTCCCTGCTATGGTGCAAGTTTTATGCACGTTGATGTCCTCCATATTCTATGAAAGGCTTCAATTTAGTATCGTTGGTTAACATGCCTCTTGTTTTGGTGACTAAATCCATTGTGATTTATTCTGGATTTCTATCATCATCATCATCATCATCATCATCATCATCTAAGCCTCAATCCCAACTATGTTGGGATCGACTACATGGATCCTTCGTTTCCATTCAGCTCTATCATGGGCCATATTCTGATTGAGATGTAGAGATTCAAAATCTCTCTTTATAAGCTCATCCCATGTTAATTTAGGCATTCCTCTTCTTCTATTTATAGTGTTTGGCTCAATAGCATTGCTTCGTATAGGTGCACTAGTAGGTCTGCGTTGCACATGTCCGTACCATCTAAGTCGGCCCTCACGCAACTTGTCCTCAATGCTCGCCACCCCCACTTTATTCCTGATATAGTCATTTCTCAAACGATCTTTTCTTGTCTTCCCACACATCCATCTCAGCATACGCATTTCAGCCATGTTCATCTTGTTGAGACCTTGTTTCTTCACCGCCCAACATTCACTCCCATAGAGCATGGCTGGTCGTATAGTTGTTCTATAAAACTTACTTTTTATCCTGAGAGGGATCTTCTGATCGCATAAAACTCCAGTTGCACTCCTCCATTTCAACCATCCTGCAGTGATCCGGTGACAAACATCATTTTGGACATCCCCGTCTATTTGAATAATAGAACCTAAGTAACGAAATTTGTCACATTTTGGTATATCTACTCCGTCCAACTTGGCTCCATCATTCACACTGCGAGATTGGCTGAAATTGCAATGCATATACTCAGTTTTGCTCCTGCTAATCATCAATCCATTTGATTCCAATGCCTTTCTCCAACATTCAACTTTATCATTCAATCCATCTTTTGTTTCGTCAATCAAAACAATATCATCAGCAAATAACATACACCAAGGAATATCATCCTGAACATTCTTTGTTAACTCATCCATAACCAAAACGAATAGATATGGGCTGAGTGTGGATCCTTGGTGTACCCCAACTGTAATAGGAAAAGTTGGTGCCTCTCCTCCAGGAGTCTTGACACTTGCAGTAGAGCTATCATACATGTCTTTGATCAAATCAATGTATTGGATAGGCACACCCTTTTTCTTCAAAACCATCCATAACACTTCTCTGGGTACTCGATCATAAGCCTTCTCTAGATCGATAAACACCATATGAAGATCTCTTTTGCTTTGTCTATACTTCTCCATAAGCCTCCTTATCAGAAAAATAGCATCTGTTGTTGATCTTCCAGGCATGAAACCAAATTGGTTGTTTGATACCTGCGTTATAGATCTTAACCTCTGCTCAATAATCCTCTCTCAAAGCTTCATCGTGTGACTCATCAACTTGATACCTCTATAGTTTGTACAGCTCTGAACGTCACCTTTGTTCTTGTAGATTGGGACTATAATACTATTTCTCCACTCATCCGGCATCTTCTTGGTCTTCATGATCTTGTTAAAGAAATTTGTTAACCATGTAACTCCCTCATCCCCCATACTCTTCCATACATCAATGGGAATATTGCCTGGTCTGCATGCCTTTCTCATTTTCATCTTTTTTAAAGCATTCTTGACCTCAAATGGTGAAACTCGTCGTGTGTAAATGATATCTCTTGTATTCATGTCACACGAGTCGCTAACATTATATGCAGTATCTCCATTGAAAAGCTTATGGAAGTAATTTCTCCACTGGTTTTTGATATCATCGTCCTTCACCAATACTCTACCATCTTCATTCTTTATGCATTTTACTTGACTCAAGTCTCTTCCTTTCCTTTCTCTTATACGAGCCATTTTATATATATCTTTTTCCCCTTCTCTAGTGTCCAGCTTCTTATACATATCATCAAGACAATATATATTTCATCTCCTTTGAAGATAATCATTGCAACCCCATCCTTCTGTCTCCCCCTATTAAGCACTAATACTCCAAAATGGGTGTCCTACCAGTACTGAATACATATCTGATATTAATACTCCCTAGATACTCTCTAATACATACCAGATACTTCTTAAGCTGTATTCCTTTTTTTATTAGCAGTTATGACCTTAATGCAGCCACGATACAACCAACCCATTTAGCAACCAAGGTAGCACCCCACTAACGTGATCCCTCAAAATCCCAAAACCATGTGACTTCCCAACTCTAGACTCGCCCTATTGTATTGTGATTTGAGAATGAAATTGGTATTTTCTGTTATAATTTTCAAATAAACATTAATAAAACTGTTGTAACCACGTCGTACCTGTATCTTATATTTTTGAAAATTGTCGTATCCCCGTACTGCACCCGTACCCGTATCCATTTTTGTATTTGTATCCGTGCTTCACAGTAGCTAGCCATACATGAGAGAAGATAGTTTGGTATCATAGATGACACAACTCACTTTACAACACAACATTACATAATTTATGAAATGTGAAAGGTTTAGAATATGATATTATCATGTCTTTTTGTAGCTTCTGTCTCACATTAATATGAATGAAAGACCACTTTTTATATCATTGTTTGATATTATGGAATTGGTTTCCATTTTCTTTAGAAATATTGTGATTTTTGAATGAAATTTGATTGACTTCATCTATTTTTAAAATAAATATATTGGTTATTTTTAAAAATATTAAAATAAATATAAAAATTTGTCGTATCCATGACGTACCCATATCCTATATTTTTGAAATTTGTCGTATCCTCGTACCCATACCTGTATCCGATACGCATCTGTATCCGTGCTTCCTAGGTTGCACTACTATGCACCCATTGACATTGTTTGTATATTTGTTATCCATTGACGTTGTTTGTATATTTCTTATCCCCTTTATCCTAGAGAAGTTTTTAATAAAAGGGTTGTCCTTTTCCAAAGAGAAGTATGAGTTATATGTGTCGGGAACATAAATAAAAGCTAGATGTAGCTTAGATATAGAATAAATGGAACTAAGATTTGGCCTAGATCTAGAGGAGAAATAATCAACTATATATGTGGTGGTTGTTTTTCTCAATGCTATTGAGTCAAGCACAATTACAAGTAGAAGAAGAAGAGGCAAGACTAAATTAACCTGGGAAGAGCTTATAAAGAGAGATTTTGAATCCCAACATCTTGATCAGAATATGAGCCATAACAGAGTTGATAGGAAAAAGATGATTGATGATGATGATGATGATGATGATGATGATCTCCATTCAAAATGACAAACATGAGCAAATCACAAGTAAGACTCCAAGCAAACGAGTGACAATAGAGTTCTTCACAATTTACATATAGTAGACTTAAGTATAAGCTTCATCATGTTGTCGCCAAGTTCGACGACTTTACTACAATTTCATGAAAGTTGTGACCGGAAAGACCGTTTTTTGAATTCAACTTGGACGACATTGCCCAAACTTCGCATGGAAGTTTACACCAAATCAAATTATTGCATGTTCGACTTCACCAAGGGTTGAAGTCAAAGTTTCATTGGATTTCACCGTAACTTTGTCGGTTTTTAGATCCATAATTAAACTTTTAAAAATTGTTATGGTATTAAGGTATCAGAAAGCGGGAAGCGGGAGGCGTGCGGACAGCACCCTGTAATCGATTAAGCGGTAGGCGGGCGATTTTTGAAAAAGCAGGTGTCTAATTTTATATATTTTTATACAAAATTACATGTATGTGTATATAAAAAAAAATATTTCTAAGGAACTTCTATACATATCTAATCAGCAAATCAATAATTAACTAAGTATTCATCAATACTTTACTACTAATCAATATTTCTAATCACTAAAATCAGCAAGCAGATCAGTAATTGCAGATACTAACCAGTAGTACCAATCAATAATCACTGAAAGCAGCAAGAAAATTAATGTTACATGCTTCCAGTAGTATTTTAAAAAAAAGCGGCCAAAAAGCGGGAAAAAAGCAGGTGAAGCAGGCAAAAAGCAGGCGATTTTCTTCAAACCTGTTAAGCGGGCGATTAGGGGTTGGATTAAGCAGTTGAGGGTCCTGGCCGCTTAAGCAACCGCCTGAAACGCTTTTCAATTCACTATATGTATCCTTACATATTAAATAACGTATCGAAATTAATAAAAGACACAAAACTCTCAAAAATTGTTGTTCTGCATCAACTCCCACCGTCTTCAAAGACGAGCCTATGTCAATTTAGGTGTACACCTTGGGACCCTAACCCATGTGTTCCTAGTTGATTAAGATCACGAAAATTGAGAAACTGAAGCGAGGCTTGTTGCTGCTTGTGGCATTATGACTACAATCCGAGATTGTGTCATGTTGTCTTAGTTGCATCCTCGAGATTGTTGGCAAGGGAAAAAGACCTAATAATCCATATCAACTCTTGTTGCATCAACAAAAGCACTCGTTGTCTAACTAGTCTCTCTGATTTGTCTTCATCGTTGTAAGGCAGTGAAGCAAGAGACATAATGTATCATTGTGACAAGGGCGTATAATGTCAAAGTTGGCAGTTTCATGCTAGAAACAACCTTTAACAGTGAAACATGAGGTACCTACGGTCGAGAAGCCCCTTTAGTAGTGAAACATGAGGTGCCTACGGTCGAGAAGCCCCTTTAGCAGTGAAACATGAGGTGCCTACGGTCGAGAAGCCAGAAAGCAATCAAGTTGGTCATGCATCTCCCACAAAATAGGACATCTATTATGTTGAGGTCTGCTTTGTCAAAATGCTTGGATGAGGGAAAGAGTACCAACATAATCAAAATAGCATATCCTCGGTTAGGTATGCTTGGATGAGGGAAAGAGTACAAACATAATCAAATTTGAGCTAAACTCGTGTTTTATAGTGTGGTACTTATCAATGAATTCGGCCTCTCCTCACCAAATGTGGTTGGGCTGGGCCCACGAGAGGGTGAAGGGAGCCCAACACCCCTATGGTGTCAGTAAGCTGGGCACGTGCATGCCTCTGATGTTGATAGTGCATAAAGACACAGAAGTTTGCTTAATTTCATTAACAAAGGAAAGAGAAGACATGTCATAAAAGAGAGAAGTATGGCCATTCCCTACCCGTTGTTAAGTAATGTCCCAAATCTACCCTGGGGGCCTTTGGGGTTCTATGGAGAGTCATGTACCATTTTTGCGGCAAGTGGCAACAAATCCTACCGCAAGAGGCAATGGAAACCTCTACTACATTAATGGTGCTACAATGATTCACTATAGCACTTGATTGTTGAGAAGATGGAAAAAAAAAGAGAACAAAAAGGGGGTGTGGATCACGCGATGTAGAAGGATGGAACATGGATAGCGGTATGGGCATGGAATGACGAGGAGGGAAGATTATGAATAATGTTTGGTGATGGTTGGGTACAGGCATAGTTTCAAGGCAGTCAAGCAGTGTCTGCCCTAGTTGGGCGCCTGCGTGCTTCTCTATTTTGTTTTAATTTATGTATGTCTTGTATATAAGATATAACATAGATCACATATATAAGGTATTTATGGTGTATATTTCATGATCTACACCCTAAAAAGTAATTTAAGAATGAGCTAGTGGCTTAAAAATTCCTAAAAACACCTACATATGTCACATAGATGTTAAATTTCCATTATTAAAAATAAAAATAGTAAAAATATGCCCAGGCGGTCCTAGGCAGTGCTAGGTGCCCGCCCCGGCGCCCTTACAGACAGAGTTAGAAAAGACCATTGCTTCTCCTTTCAAAGCCTATCCGAAAAGAGAATCCACCCATTTTCCCCGCTTTTTTGCCCGCTTTTTCCCGCTTTTGTTTAAAAATCCTAATGTAAGCATCTAACATTAATTAATTACATAGCCAAGTAGTATTGACTATAATATACGAAACTTGTATACATTAAATGTTCTATGATATAGCTAGTCCTAATTTAGAATGCATACTTTGTGTGTAAGCTGTAATAATTGGGAACTGTTGTAATGCATCTAAGTAAATATCCTATTGCTCTATTATACTAGTAATGCATGATTAGTTTTACTGATTTCCTTGCTGCTTTCAGTGATTAATGATTGGTACTGCTGGTTAGTATTACTTTAGTGATTACTTTAATTCAATAATTCATAGTTTGTTATATACAATTACTGATCTGCTTGCTGATTTTAGTGATTAGAGATGCTGATTAATAGTAAGTATTGATGAATACTTAGTTAATTACTGATTTGCTGATTAGATATGTATAGAAGTTTCTTATAAATATATTTTTTATATACACATACATGTAATTTTGTATAAAAATATATAAAATTTAGACACCCGCTTTTTCAAAAATCGCCCGCCTACCGCTTAATCGGTTACAGGGTGCCGTCCGCACGCCTCCCGCTTCCCGCTTTCTAATACATTGGTTACAGTCGAATCAATTTAAAATAAACCTAGAAAAAATCGCAATAAGTGCAAAGAGGGAACATCTTGTATCCAGGATGTATGGATGGATGGCTCTAAACCTAGATTTTGGGCTCTTTGCCCTTATAGGCCTCTGGGATCTAGACCTAGGGGTTAGATCACATGCTTTAACAGCAACCAACGACAACTTGTCCAAAAAAATCAAATTCATAATTAAATGGTCGGCTACTAGCAATCCCCCGAGGCTAGCTATTTGTTGCTAATGAATCAAAACCCTAATAACACCAGGCAACTTTGCAAAAGTGTCAAACTAACTAATAAACTTAAAACTAGCAAATGCATCCCTATCATAAATAAAATACCAACATTAACAGAAGACACCTATCAGCTAGAGTCATGCATCCTACCTTCATCATCATCATCATCATCATCTAAGCCTCAATCCCAACTATGTTGGGGTCGGCTACATGGATCCTTCGTTTCCATTCAGCTCTATCATGGGCCATATTCTGATTGAGATGTAGAGATTCAAAATCTCTCTTTATAAGCTCATCCCATGTTAATTTAGGCCTTCCTCTTCTTCTATTTATAGTGTTTGGCTCAATAGCATTGCTTCGCATAGGCGCACTAGTAGGTCTGCGTTGCACATGTCCGTACCATCTGAGTCGGCCCTCACGCATCCTACCTTATATGGACAATAAAAAAATAACCATCATCCCACATTTATATGGGCAATTTCAAATGACCATAAGTTGTATGCTAGTATCGCCTTCTTTGTAATCATACACAGTGTTTGTATGCATTACATGTTAGACATATTCAGTTGTGACCTTATATCTCCATAGAGGTTTCCTATGCTTGAGAAACATCATCAAAGATCAGTTTGAAAATAGTCACCATCCTACCTTCAAATGGACAATAATTTATCGCCAGCAGTGGTATGCTACTACCAAGTTCTTTGTAATCAAAATGAAGTGTGTGTATGTGTTACACGTTAGGCATTTTCAGTTGTGACCTTATGAGTATATCCATATGGTTTCATATGCTCTAAGAAACATCATCAAAGATCAATTTAGAAATAGTCACCATAACGATAAATAAGCACTCAAACTATGCAAGCATTAAGGTGAATGATGCTTGGCATCTTTAGGTTTGGTCCAATGTTATCAAGATGCTCACTGGGGCAAGCCCAGGTCCTGAGAGAGCATTAAATTCCTAGGTACCTACGTCATGTGTGAGATGTGTGGAGCTTAGGTACATTTAGGATGATTTATGTCCATCCAAATTAATTAAAATCTAATTTAATTAGCAGTAAATTTCTAGGCACCTAGGTCTTGTGTGAGGTGTAGGGCCTAGGTCTATTTAGGGTTTTAAAATCTACATTGCGTTGGTCTAAATGTGGTTAGGTAAATTTAGCTTCAAATTAGGTTTGATGCAGGGCAAACTAGGTCTATAACAAGTTTAATTATGTGTCACACTCAGGTCTCGCTTAATTATAGATATCAAATAAATTAGGTTCATTAAGCCATGATCTTCAGTCTCGCTTATAGTTCAAATTAAGTATTTATATGCAAGTCTGCAAAGAAGTCTACGTCTTGGCTAAAGACGTACACATTTTATGTTTATAAAATAAACACTTGAATACTAATATATATATATATATATATATATATATATATATATATATATAACATTCAAAAATTATTCAGAATTGATGTAAACTAACTAATATTTGTATCTAATTCTATTGTTACAATTGCCTAGAAAAATTGAGATTTTCACAATATGGTCCAAGAGATCACCGCCAAGCCATCTTGACAGCCTGGGTGCCCTATCCTATGTGCTAAACAAACAAGATCATTTATGTCTATACTTTATAGACACAAACTTTGTGAACTAAGGGTATGCAAACTATAAATACATTCAGTTACAATTATTTATAATTTTCATTTCTTGAGTTTCAATCTTAAGCGAACAAAAATAGTTGCAGTTAAACTCAGTAGTGGTAAATTTGGTTACAATTAACTCAGTTAAGAAAAAATACTTTTTCCCTTCAGCCTCACTCGATACAAAACCCACCACAACTAGATCCCTGAGCAATCAGGTCTTTATCTCAAAAAAAAATATCATTCCGCCTTAGGAGAATGGAGAAGAGAGACTTCAGGAAGGAGGGACAACCTCAATCCCAGAATCCAAGATGGTTATGATAGCGACTCTCATGCCATTGAACTTATTTAACCCCACTGGGTGATCTTGCAATATGTGGTAGTCCGCACACAAAACACCATCTAGTTTGTGACATTCACTTCGGGGACAGGGAGATGATCCTTAAACTGCAATCCACCCAGGTTAGCTCCCAAGATCCAGTTGTCTATTGTGGATGCATCTTCAGTGGATGACTACAACCATGTGTCGCAAGGGGACCATAAGCTTTCATGTAGAGACATCTAAATCTTTCTTTCTCCTCCTTTTGCTTGTTATCCAATTGAGTTAAACATGACTTCGGTCTTCATATTGTAATTGAGATACATTGGAATTGCACTAGCCAATTTGGTCAGGGCAAGTGGGAAGCAACCTACAAAGCCCTCAACTACTAGTGTACCTTGGTTGATGGTGTTAGCCACAACCTTGTGTCAATATCACCTATAAGACTTTGCCCATTACCTTGCCCCCTGAGTAATGCTCATTGCTTTGTGAGAAAATGCAGGGGTTGAACAAATGGATTTATGATTGACAGTTTTATAAACCAGCCTCTGTCAAATCCGTTTAGTCAAATAAATCAAATTATTGACCGATTCTTTTTCTTGATAAAATAAATTAACCAAGTTAATTAAGTTAACCAAATGGCTGGACCAAAATAACCAAATCTGAGCTTGTTCTTTGGTTAAATAATCAATAAAAAACCAAATTCCGCTCACCCTTAATCGCAACTTTGTAAATAGTATAGAGAATGTTTCTAGCTAATATGGTCACAGCCATAGAATTCATGCACTCTTTTTCATCATTTGTTACCGCTTAGTCTCAAGTGTGCGGGACGAGACACTGAAAGCTTTTACAGTTTTTTATTAATGATCATGAAGGTATAGGTGATTCGGCAGAAAAATGCATATATTATGCCCAAATCCGAGATTCCAAGTTCTAAGAAATTGTTGGCAATAGAGAGACATAACAGGGTCAAATTCAGATTTGAAAATCAAACAGAAGAGTAGGATAATCGTGTCAGAAATTCCCATAACAGCCTTTCTCGAAAGGGAAACTGAATTTTGAATCCCGCATTGAGACAATATACATGCATCCTATCAGTGTGTTCTGCCAATTATTGGAATAAAGCACATTCCGTGTCAATTCTTGGTGTAGGTGATGTTTCAGATTGCAGAAAGCAAAGTTTACAAACAATCTTATCAATTAGTTGCAATAAAATCCGTCCAATTCAAGTTTACAACGAAGGCCACTACTTATACATTACTCGTCAGTACCATATTTAGAACAACTACAAAAAAGTGCATTTCTTAGCAAGCTACAAGTCATTGAGATTACCGTTCAGCAGCTGCAGCTTGTTCACCAGTAAGCCAGCCTTGAACAGCAACCAGATCTGGAAGGATGACTGCACCTGACTTTCTCCATTCCTGTGCATCAGAAGTTTTAAATCTATCTAACAGCAGAGCATGCATGCCGATGCTTCTGGCAGGCAAATAATCTTTGCGCAAACTATCACCAACATGTAATACTTCATTAGGTGCTACATTTCCAGCTTTCTCTAGTGCAATTTCATAGATTCTGGGATCAGGCTTCTCAACACCCACAATGCCAGAGAACACACCAAAATCCCACTCGGTACCCTGTTAAACCATAAATGCATGGAATAAGTGAATGTGTATCAAAAATAATTATTTGAAATGCAATCTAAACAGCAAATATATTCAACAGGTAAACTCATATTCATTAGTCAACTGTGACTATGAAATATTAGGATCCAGTCGGAGAAATCCTCGCAAAAGAACAAAGCTTCTTTTGCCATCTTTTTATGGATGATTGGCTCTTTTGCACTTGTCTAAAGACAGGTTTTTTCTCTTTCATAACATAAAACATTTGAATACAACATGTACGGAAGAATGATAAAAATCCTTTACAGATACAGGGCCTTCTCAAACATTGTTAGGCCAGATTTAATAAAAACGAAAGGGGGGAAACCTGGTGAAGCCCCAAGGAAGGAAGAATAACATCTTGGTATCTGTACTCTGCATTACTGACAATACCAACAGTAAGCCCCTGTCTCCGTGCCCATCTAAGAAATGGTTGTGAATCTGGGAAGACAGAGTATGGAGCCGCAGAACCAAAAGACGAGTATATACGTCGAAACACCTTCTCAAATGTCTCATCATCATAATCATATCCAGCCTGCAGGTTATAATAGGAACATCACTTGATGTATAGCCTATTAATTTCAAGTTATATCATCAGAAACAACCCTAGCCAAAGCACTCTAACAATGCTACCCAACACAACAACAACAAAATTATGTCAGAACAAGAAAAGCATAAAAATATAATATCTTGAAATAGGTACCAAGAAGTTAGTTCACGAAGGTCTAAACGAAGCCTCAACTCCATTTAAAACTAGCATATACTTACTCAACAGGAGTTATAGGAAAGCCAATGTCTTTTGCTTTACAAAATACCTCAATAAAGGAGTTTTTCACACATGTCCTCCACCAATCTATGTTAGACATTTTTGCTGCATGTCCAAAACAAGGATACTTTTTAACCATGTCAGTGTATGCAACCTTGAAACCCTCATGCATTCTTTTGTAGTCAGGACAGGGCTTTCCAACAGCCTTGGCAGCCATACAGTAATAGTCTCCAAGTTCCCCTTTGTAAGCCAATAGAGTTCCAGTGACATCAACTGTGATACAGCGCAACTTCTGCAAGATTGACATCTTTGTACAACAGCAAAATGCCGCGATGCCTAAGATTCACACGTGGCAATCAATTCTGCAAGGTATTAAAAATTCAGTCACATTCAAAACTTCTCCAGTCAGATATTCTCATTATCAAAAGTTTAACAAAAAAAATCTGTTCATAAATCGTTCCCACTTCCCAGGCTGGGGGTGACGCAGACCGGTTCTCCATCACATTCCCAGTTCAACAGGTCCAACTGGCAGGTTCAAACCAGTTCTAACAACATTGTTTAGATGTATATATATGTGTGTACACATATATAAACATCTTATACATGTATATCTATATTTCTACATTTCACAATATAATGGTATAACATAATATATATTTTCAAATTTATAAGTTATATATTCCATATATCGTTTACGCTATAAATTGTTAAAAAAAATCCAACATTGCATATACTCTAAGAGGTGCCCTCTTTTACCCATAAACCCATACCGTTTTTCACAACCGTGCAATATTGACTGCTCTATCACAGTAGATAGACCGGCCATAAGCAATTTCAGTAAGCAAAATTATCTTATGCATATTTCTCACTGGATCTTGATAATGAATCACAAATCGGCATACAGTGAATAGTTATCAATAATTAAAATTGCCCGCATATCACCAACATCCTTAAGACATTTAACAGTGCAGTACTTAGAAAACTTACCTATTGAAAGGGGAGGATATGGAAGAATGCTTCATGATTCAGCCAATTAGATGGGAGATATTTTCATTTATGATGAAGAATGTTGCCTTGCAAATTGTAATCCACAATAAGAGATATTATTTTGGTTGGAAAGTATAGAATTCTTCACACCCTTTATGTTTGAGACTTAAAGACCCATCCCATCAACCACGTCGAGGAAAGAGAAGCCCTCGCTGAGGTATTTACTCCCCTCTGCATTGACTTAAAAATCCACCCAGAGTTTATCATCCGCCCATTGAGGTGGGGTCAGTGGAGTTTGCAAGCCACTTGCTGGAGAAGCAAACTTAGATGAAGTCCAACAGGAAACAGGAACTCAATCACAATTGATTAGCCCATCCTAGATGTTTATACATGGTTTTTTGTGCGACTCTGTAACTCCTACATTAACTACAACTTATATATTTTAAATAAACAGCATGTTTGCTTGAGTGTCGCTAGAGTAAGAAGTGAAGCTTCAAAAGTGCAAATATCAAAATGCATTTGGAATAATGCTTTTTCTTTTGTTGTTAGGCAGCATATATCTGTTCCTTGATTAGGGCACTTTTGTTTGGTTGCGGTATTTTAAAAAGGAGTGCTGGGCATATTTTTGCCCCTTATGCATACTTCTCCTCCGCAATTTAGATTTTGTTAATATCAATAAGCACAAATAAAAGATCATAGTAGTTCTTAAGATGATAAATTATACTGGCAATATTTAGCTATAACATATTAGAAGATCCACCATATACGTCTGGAAAATGCACACATAGGCATGACCGTGTTCAAAACAGTAGTAGATAGTACAATATATAAACATGGAGCACAAATCCATCGACTAACTGAGACGACAGATTAGGGACATCAGCATGCATGGTCTACCGAAATGTTTTCAGCACAAAGCAGAATCAGCTTGAGAAATAAGTCAGTTGGTTGAAAGGCCGATTGGTAGTTGTTTAGTCAACCATGTGAGCGAAACAACTGCAAAAGAAGGTTTTTTGACCATTTCCGATATCGATTGAAGTCGCGCGCCAGTCAAGAGTAAGGGATTTATAAAGGGAAAATGCAGCGCAATCCTAGGCTAATAACAGTTCTAATGCCAGACAGCAATACCCTTCAAATGACAGAAGTGGCCAGCCCACGCTGAGTACGCTCACCTGACGGCGTCAACAGCGGCAGTCGCCCCCCCCAGAATGCACAATAAAGCTCTCAAACTGCGACGTCGCTGGATCTCGTGGCGGCGTCGCAGCTCATAAGTAAGTCAAGTTGCTCCTACCGTTGCTACTATTAGAAACCGCGCGTCAGCCTATGTGATGCTCGTCTGCTCCTCGCATCTGGAGACGAAGCTGCAGCCTTTACCAGCAGCAGCAAGCATAGGAGTTACTCCCCTGGTTTAGCACACTGTTTTTAGTTTCTTTTACCCGTGACTAATGGCGTGAGAACCCAGGAACCGGCCACGACCTGTTTCCTTGTTATAAATATATAATAAACTATGGGGTGGTGGCCGACGGTGGCAACTAATAATAACTTAAAGAAAGACGATTTTTTCACAAAATGGCATTGGGCTAAAATTTGCTCACGCGCACTCGCCATGACGCGCGCATCCCGCTCCCTAAACCACCCGGTCTGCTGCCAACACTGTGCGCATTGTGCACTGCCCCCTGCCCCCATTCAGCACTTGTCCCCTCGCCTGCACCCTACCGGCAACCCAGTGGCCAGTGGCAAGTCACGCAAGTCAACGAAGCCTGCTTTGGATTTTCCCCCCAAAATGGCTCCACTCTTGCGCCCTCCCTTCTCCTCCTCCACGGCTGGTCTTCCTGCTCCCACTCCCCCGGGGATGTCTTCTTGCTCCCGTCTGCTCCCACCTAATCGCTCATGGTCTTCCCGCGCATGTACTCCTCCTGCTTTGCGCGCCTGTACTCCTCCTGCTCTGCGCGCATGTACTCCTCCTGCTCCCCGCGCCTCCGTTCTTCTCAGACATGGAATTCCAGCCGAACTCCAACGATTTTCAGCCGACCCCAGTTTTACCCTCTCAGGGAATGCGGACAAAGAGGTCGTCTGGGAGGAGACCCGAAAGAGGCTTAAGAGGGGCGAAAAGAATGATTGTCGTAATAAGGTCGACTTCTCCTCCACCGACGACATCGCGTCCATCTCCTCCACCAGGTCCACCGGCGACAGCTCCACCGCCGACAACTCTTCCCCCGGAGACAGCAGCTCCTGCACTTGACACAATAGACACAGCGGCTCCACCACCGGCGAGAAAAAGAAAGATGTCCTCATCCGACTCTGCGACGAAGAAGCCTAATTCTGAAAAGGCCACAACTGCTCCACCACCAGCGAGAAAAAGAAGGATGACCAGGTCTGCGACGAAGAAGCCTACTTCTGAAAAGGCCACAACTCCACCGCCGGCGACAACAACTGCCAGCACATCTCGCCTACAGCAAGAGAGAACCAAGAAGAGTCACAGAAGGAAAAAAAGGGCGGAGAAAGAGGCAGAAGAACTCAACGAGGTAGAACCATCTGATGCAAATAAGCAGCCAAAGCAGTTGAAGTCTAGGTGTTCGTGGAAAATCTTCAAAGACATATACAACACTTTCAGCGAAGAAGAACAAGCTATCTTCGCAAAAACACCTTTCAAATGCCTACTTGGCATCAAACGAGTACCAAGTAATGACACTATGCTGATAGAGGATCTGGCATCCTATTTCAACAACCAAGATGGGACATTCAACTTTGAGAGTCGGAGATTGGAGTTCGCTGCAGATCAAATAAGACAGCTTGTGGGTGGTCTTCTTGAAAGAGGTATTAATTATGTTTAACACTACCTATGTACATATATTGCGCTCATGTAGGTTTAATTGCGCATATGTAATTCTATTTAACACTGCCTATGTACCCTTATATGTTATATTGCGCCAATGTGTGCACGACTACGCCCATGTAGGATCCAATGCTCCCATTTAGGTGTCATTGCGCCCATTCAGGTCGCATTGCGCCCTATATAAGTTGATTTGAGCCAAGATACGTTTTATTGCGCCCATGTAGGTTCCATTGCACCAATGTGTGCCCGACTGCGCCCATGTAGGATCCAATGCGCCCATATAGTAGTCATCGCGCCCATAAAAGGGTCATTGTTCCCATATATCTTTCCTTGTGCCCAGTTTAGGTGTCATTGCGCCCATGCATGTATCATTGCGCCAATATGTGCCCAACTACGCCCATAAAATGGGTCATTGCACCCTTATATTTTATATTGCGCCCATATATCTTCCTTTGCCCCCATATAAAATGGGTCATTGCGCCCTTATATTTTACAGTGCGCCCATTTTATGTTTTGTTGCGCCCATATATCTTCCTTTGCACCCATTTTAGTTGTCATTGCACCCATGTACGTATCCAATGCGCCCATTGAGCATTTCGAGACCAATAAACCCCCATTGCGCCCATTTTATGTTTTTGTGCGCCCATATATCTTCCTTTGCACCCATTTTAGTTGTCATTGCGCCCATGTACGTATCCAATGCGCCCATTGAGCATTTTGAGACCAATGAACCCCCATTGCGCCCATTTTATGTTTTCTTGCGCCCATATATCTTCCTGTGTGCCCATTTTAGTTGTCATTGCGCCCATGTACGTATCCAATGCGCCCATTGAGCATTTTGAGACCAATGAACCCCCATTGCGCCCATTTTATGTTTTCTTGCGCCCATTTTAGTTGTCATTGCGCCCATGTACGTATCCAATGCGCCCATTGAGCATTTTGAGACCAATGAAGCCCCATTGTGCCCATTTAGGTGTCATTGCGCCAATGTAGGATCCAATGCGTCCATTTAGGATCCAATGCACCTAGTGCGCCTATAAAAGGATCATTGAGACGAATTAACATCCAGTTGTGCCCATAAATTGGTAATTGCGACCAATGAACGTCCAATTGTGCCCATTTCAGGTTATATTGTGCCCTTATATGTTATATTGCGCCCTTATATGTTATATTGCCACCAATGAACATCCAATTGTGCCCATTTTTTTGTAATTGCGTCCATATAATTTGCAATGGTCTTATGTGTGTCCTATTTGCCCCCTTTTACATTCCAATGTGTCTCTTGTTTTGAATCCCTTCAACACCAAAGCTACATCGAATGTTTTCATGTAATACAGATGGCAGGGTCACTTTCAAAAACTTAATCTCCAACTCATATATCCGTCAAAAATATTTTGGTGGAGATGATACAAGGTTAGCATCAATTGTGCAGAAGATACAAAGTCTTTCTCCTACAAATACGGATGAGCTGAGGGGGGACCATGTGAAGATGTTGGTAATTGTATTATTCGGCCACTTTCTCTTCCCCTCTGGCTCTAGCCGGATCATGAATTGCTTGTACCCCCTCACTGAAAATTTAGATGACATTAACAAATATGACTGGGCCGTCGCAGTGCAAGAACTACTTTGTCAAGGATTTGATCTAGTGAAGGACATGAAGAACGGTGGAGGATATATGAAAGGATGCACCCTGCTGCTAACGGTATTACATTTTTATGTTATATGTTTTCCTGCTAAATAAGCAATTCGCCCACTTAGCATTAACAATACGGCAGTTTGGTTGTAATTTATATTAATACCTCATTTTTTATGAACTGTCGCAGCCTTGGTTATTGAAGACGGGAAACTTCCTACGAATTGAGCACCCCAACGAGAAATTAATCATAAACATGTGGTCTTATGTGACAAGCTTGTCAGCCATACTCCGGCAAAAAGATCTGAAATTATATTCCTTGCCTTCCACAATTTTTTATGATCGTGTGGGTCAACCAGTCGTATCCAGAAGTGAACCTACCCAAGGTGCAAGCAAACAACATGTAATACCAGAAAGGCATAATGAAAAAGGCAACATGGGAGCTCTGCTTGCTGAGATTGAACAACTGAAGACCGAGCTGGCAGTGGAGAAGAGATTTGCAAAGGAGAAGGAAATAAATAACAAGAAGTTGTTCATGAGGATGCAAAAAGACTTAGACAGACTTCATGACTATTGTGACGAATTGCACACTGCTAACATGGCAATGAAGCAAAGACTCTCTGAGATTGATGACTGCACCCAGCCTTGTTGGATCCTAGATGGGTGATTAGATGCTCTAGAGGGGGGTGAATAGAGATGAAAGCACTTAAACAAAACTCATTAAACCTTCAAGATATATGACAATATAAGGTTGCTAAATAGGTAATTTGAGTGCAACTAACACATACATAGCAAGGGAGAGAGAGATTGAACATGCACCAATTAGACAAGCTATTTAGAGTGGTTCCACACTTCAAACTAGAAGTGTGTCAGTCCACTTGCCTAGAGAGGTCAACCTCTAGGACTTCCAAACTATTGCACTCTTATATTCATTCATAAGACATACAATGCATGACCAAACAAAGGACTTACCTATCCAATACAAAGAGTCTTCAACCTTACCAAGGACTTACCCACTTTGCAAGAGTCTTCGGCCTTCTCCAAGGACTTACCCAATCTTGCACAAGTCTTCGGCCTTGCAGGAATTACCCACTCTTCTTGGATCTTCCACCTTTGACTTCACCTTCACTCGGAGAAGCTTCCACCAAGGTCTTACCCACTTGAGCTTAAGTCTTCTGCCTTCTCCAAGGACTTACCCACTCTAGCTCCAAGTCTTTAGCCTTGATCTTCACCCAGGGACTCCTTCCCTTGTTCTTCTTTACCTCTCTTGGACAAGAGAGAGAACCTTCATCTTCATGATTGAAAGGATAGAAAGGGAGGTGGTGGAAGTGAGAGCCTCACAAGATATACATATAGGACTAGCTCTCTTACAGATTTCCTACTCACTCTAATGGATGTAGCAAGTGATTAAGATTAGAGAGAGAGAGGAGGTTGTAGGAAGCACTCAACTATAGAATAGGAGCCTCACAAAGAGTTTGCAATGAATGCTCAACCTTGGAATGAAGCCCAAGGGGTCCTATTTATAGCTGGGGATGCCTCTTAGCCTTTGGGAACACTTGTGAACAAAAACTAGCCGTTTTGTGGCTTGCAACGGATATATTTTCACTTGTTGCAACTCCACAACGGCTAGAAACACTTTTCTGCACTTTTCCGTACAGTGCAATCGGTCGAGTTCTAATGGGTGTAACTCGACCGATCAAGTAACAGGCAAACCGATATTCAGATGATCGGTCGAGTTTGTCCTGAGGAAACTCGACCGACCATTTCAACTGGAAATGGCCTACTACCCGATCGGTCGAGTTCTGTGGGTGCACAACTCGACCGATGCAATCTTCAGAAAATCGACCAAGGTTGATCGGTCGAGTTTCAGGCTGGGGAAACTCGACCGACCAAGTGCCTGTAATTGATTTTCAAAGATGCATCTAAAGTGCTCTAATAATCGATCTAAGTGTTCCTGATATTTTTCTAAGCTTAATTACAAGTCATACAATCATTACAAGTGATTTACAACATGATTCTAATGGACATACATCATATTACAAAAACATGCACTTGTATGACTTTGACTTGTCTTTTCTCCAATTTCATATGCGCAAGTTAGGGCATTTGGAGTGTGTCTATACCTAATCTGAAATCACTCAAGTAGAGACATTAGACACCAATATGTGGAATGGTTAGTCATCATCAAAACATGGGTTTAGTCAATTTAGACGTGAGTCAACATTGACCTAATTGACCTTGAGTCAACAATCTCCCCCTTTTTGAAGATGACAAACCATTCCATAAATGTATTGAAAGCTTTTAAGTAAAGTCATACCTTTGGAGAAACCTAGGGGTTTCAATAGAGTTGAGTTCATATGCTCCCCCTCAATTGATGTGCATGGAGTTTTCATACTCCCCCTCAATTGATGCTATTTCTCCTGCATGGTTAGCTTTCACAACATTTATAGAATACTATGTCTTCTACTCATATATGTTCTACACATATATGTCTTCTCCCCTTTACCTTCTCCCTTTACATGAACATATTTCTCTTCTTCATGTAAGACATGCCTTCTTCCTCTTTTAAAAGAAGACATACCTTTCTCCCCCTTTGTCATTTCAAAAAGAGGGGTTATGAAGAAATAAGAAACATCACTTGTTAAAGAGAAAGGAGATAACACAAATATATATAAGGAGAGTAGAAAAGCATAGAAAGAAAAGCAATACTTGAACAACCCAAAAATGCAGGATAAGGTGCTGTAGAAAAACAATAAATCACAATTTTGACCCTCAAGATGATGGAATTTGACCAAAAACCACCGGAGCTCATGGCAAAACAATGAGTCTTGCTTAGAAGGTCATTTCTGCATGAAAAATACTAGTCTTGCACCAAAAACTGAAACTGGAGCAAAATCTGCATAAAATCCAAAAATACTCCAATTTCTACATATAATGTAGCTCTATGTGCCCTGCATCACAATGTTACGCAAGCAACTCAAGATAGTAGATATGCAATTCAAGGAACGGTCTTGAGCATGTATGAGATAAGATACAAGCATAACATATAGATGATCAAAGATGGCAATTTTAAACAAGGCTAGAACTACATGTATATGAACTACTAGTAGATGATATCACAAGTTAGGACTACTAGTAGGATCTAGATCATAGCAAGAGATACCAAAAGATACACAACATAAAGCAAGCTATGAGTAGATATAGAGATATATCCAAACAAAGAGATATGCAAAATTAGAAGCATGAGAGGATATAACTCACTAGATATGCATCATTACCATAAGATGATTACCCCTAAGAACTTCAAGGTTGTATCAAAACAAGATATACACCTAGATAGATGTAGCAAGTTAGAGTACAACGGAAGCAATTTAAGACACAATCAAAAGATCCAAAGAGATCATCATCAAAACCTGCAAAACAACTCAAAGCAAGTAATTGCAAGATATAGATATACCAAATTAGAGCAATTAGAGAGATAGAGTTGTAAGCAAGATAGGCAATTTAGAACATGGCAATATGCATATATAAAGGTACCAAATGAGAGTGCCAAAGAATAAGGCTATTGGTTGAGAAAATCTAGTTGAGAGGGAAATTCTCATTCAATAAGCCAACTGTGTATTCTATGCACAGTGTTATCGGTCGAGTTCTGTGCATTGACAACTCGACCGATGACAGCTGTTGGCAACACCCATTGGTGCCTATAGGTCGAGTTTCAATAGGGCAAACTCGACCGACAGAGTAGCTGTCAAAAGGCATATATATATCATAAAAACATATTTAAAGGCATGCTAAATATACAAACCATATCCAAACATGTCTAAGCAAGTTAGTAATGCACTATAGAAGCATTAGAAACAGTTTTTGAGCAAGAGTGTGAAGAGAATCACAAAATGTCACTTTTGACTCAAAAACCATATGTATAGTGCACACTAACTTGACAAAAACAAGTTAGAGATGGTTATAAGCAATAAAACCTTACCTTTGTGCTTACCATTCCTTTTTCACTTGTTGTCACCCTCTACACATCTCACCTTTCTTCTTTCATGTGGATTGACAAGTCAATTTGCAATTCAATACCTCAAGTCAATCCATTTGCAAGTACCTACAAGAAGAAAGATGAAATGGTCCCCAATCATATTTTTGGGTCCGGAGGGGTTAGTTTAGCAATCCAATTCCTATTACTCTTGGGTGCTTTCCTAAAAGGACAACAAGTAGAATAATGAACAATTTCATTGCAAAGATTACAAGTGCCCGTAGCCTTGGAACTGGAGGATTCTTCATTAAAAAATGAAGGTCCTTTGTCTTTGTTGTTCCTTTGGCTACAGTCAAGTCCAATGACACCTCTACCCATTTGTTTGGTAGTATGGTCTAGGATTTGATTAAGATTCTTTTTATCACCAAAGAATCTTTGCAAAGAAGATCTCAAACTATGATTGTCATGCATAAGAGAAGTAAAGGTAAAACATAATAGATTCATATCATCTCTAGCATGCACAAGATAGATTTCTAAGCAGACATCTTTAGTCATATAAGAAACTTTATCATAAGATAGAGCATCAAAAACTTTCTCTATATAAGAAAAGATAGTATGAGGGTTAAGAGCAATTACATTACTATGCAAGGAAGCAAGATCATATACAAGACAAGTAATCTTTGAAGGATAAAATTTATCTACACATTCTATTCCTTGCAAAGTAAGCTCTTGACTCTCATAAGCACATTTAAGAGCATAAAAAACAATAGAGAGAGAAACAATAGTAGTAGCAAGCTCTATATATGAAGTAGTCATAGAAGGTTGAGATTCTAAAAACTTAATCTTATCAAGCAAGCTAGAATTCGCAAATTTAAGAGCATTTAGTTGACTAAGATAATCATTTATTTGAATCTCAACACTTGAATTTACCTCATTTAAATCTTTAGTTGAGCTTGTCATGAGGGCACAATGGCATCTTCCATCTTCACATTCACTAGATCTTCCACTAGTGCTTTCATTTGTTGATGGAGCCTTTATGATCCCTTTTTCTCTCTTGTTTCCTTCTATTGCTCTCTTTGAAGGTTGCCCATCTTCATAATCACCCATTTTCTCCTACTTGTGGAAATATGCTTGGAGAAGACCCTCTCTGATACCACTTGTTGGATCCTAGATGGGTGATTAGATGCTCTAGAGGGGGGTGAATAGAGCTGAAAGCACTTAAACAAAACTCATTAAACCTTCAAGATATATGACAATATAAGGTTGCTAAATAGGTAATTTGAGTGAAACTAACACATACATAGCAAGGGAGAGAGAGATTGAACATGCACCAATTAGACAAGCTATTTAGAGTGGTTCCACACTTCAAACTAAAAGTGTGTCAGTCCACTTGCCTAGAGAGGTCAACCTCTAGGACTTCCAAACTATTGCACTCTTATATTCATTCATAAGACATACAATGCATGACCAAACAAAGGACTTACCTATCCAATACAAAGAGTCTTCAACCTTACCAAGGACTTACCCACTTTGCAAGAGTCTTCGGCCTTCTCCAAGGACTTACCCAATCTTGCACAAGTCTTCGGCCTTGCAGGAATTACCCACTCTTCTTGGATCTTCCGCCTTTGACTTCACCTTCACTCGGAGAAGCTTCCACCAAGGTCTTACCCACTTGAGCTTGAGTCTTCTGCCTTCTCCAAGGACTTACCCACTCTAGCTCCAAGTCTTCAGCCTTGATCTTCACCAAGGGACTCCTTCCCTTGTTCTTCTTTACCTCTCTTGGACAAGAGAGAGAACCTTCATCTTCATGATTGAAAGGATAGAAAGGGAGGTGGTGGAAGTGAGAGCCTTACAAGATATACATATAGGACTAGCTCTCTTACAGATTTCTTACTCACTCTAATAGATGTAGCAAGTGATTAAGCTTAGAGAGAGAGAGAGGAGGTTGTAGGAAGCACTCAACTATAGAATAGGAGCCTCACAAAGAGTTTGCAATGAATGCTCAACCTTAGAATGAAGCCCAAGGGGTCCTATTTATAGTTGGGGATGCCTCTTAGCCTTTGGGAACACTTGTGAATGAAAACTAGCCGTTTTGTGGCTTGCAACGGATATATTTTCACTTGTTGCAACTCCACAACGGCTAGAAACACTTTTCTGCACTTTTCCGTACAGTGCAATCGGTCGGGTTCTAATGGGTGTAACTCGACCGATCAAGTAACAGGCAAACCGATATTCAGATGATCGGTCGAGTTTGTCCTGAGGAAACTCGACCGACCATTTCAACTAGAAATGGCCTGCTACTCGATCAGTCGAGTTCTGTGGGTGCACAACTCGACCGATGCAATCTTTAGAAAATCGACCAAGGTTGATCGGTCGAGTTTTAGGCTGGGGAAACTCGACCGACCAAGTGCCTGTAATTGATTTTCAAAGATGCATCTAAAGTGCTCTAATAATCGATCTAAGTGTTCCTGATATTTTTCTAAGCTTAATTACAAGTCATACAATCATTACAAGTGATTTACAACATGATTCTAATGGATATACATCATATTACAAAAACGTGCACTTGTATGACTTTGACTTGTCTTTTCTCTAATTTGATATGTGCAAGTTAGGGCATTTGGAGTGTGTCTATACCTAATCTGAAATCACTCAAGAAGAGACATTAGACACCAATATGTGGAATGATTAGTCATCATCAAAACATGGGTTTAGTCAATTTAGACGTGAGTCAACATTGACCTAATTGACCTTGAGTCAACAAGCCTTACGTAGAGCACTGGCCAAATCATGACAAGGAAAATAAATGCAAACTGTATGTTTGGGAAGAAGCCTCACCGAAGAAGCAACAACAACATACATTTGCCGGAGAGTTTTCCCCAAAATCTCCAGCTAAAGAACATTCTTTAAGTGAAAAAGAAGGTATTGACTTACAAATGCAAAATTGTTGCCAATATTGTCTAACAAACCTTGATCCAAGATTTTCTCGTCTTTACAGAAGAAAGTAGATTGTCATCAAGCCCCAAGCCTCCTGCAACAATTGACATGTCTTCAGTTGAGTCCCCCAACTTGTTGATAAATGTACAACCTTCTAGAATAGATAAGACAGCACTGGACCACCTCAATGAAAGTGACCAACAATTATTGAAGTCAGTGATATCCACTATAAAAGTTGGTCAAACCTTGTAGCTGCATGGAGATACTGGAGTGTTAGGGGAGGACTTATTGCCAAGCCTTAAATATCAAGGTTTTGTCTCGGAAACGGTAACAAATTTATATAAATATTCATATGCGCCTATCTTTATTTGCGGCCATATATGTTTCATTGCACCCATATATGTTTCATTGCGCCCATATATGTTTCATTCCGCCCATATATCTTTCATTGCACCCATATAAGTCCATTACGCCCATATATATTTCATTGCGCCCATTTAATTACAATTGCGCCCACATATATATATATATATATATATATATATGTATATATATACATATATATATATATATATATTTATATATATATCATTATGCCCATAAACTATCATCTGCGCCCATATATCTTTCATTGTGCCCATATAAGTCCTATTGCGCTCATATATATTTCATTGTGCTCATGTAAGTTCAATTGCGCCCATATATATTTCATTGTGCCCATTGTGCCCATGTAATTTCAATGGCGCCCATATAAGTCCAATTGCTCCCAAATATGTTTCATTGTGCCCATGTATCTTGTATTGCGCCTATATAATTACAAATGTTGAGAGGGATGTTTGCAGTACAAATGTTGAGGGACAAGTCTAGCCGCGTCAAGACGTGAACAATAACACGTCAAAAAATGAACAATTAGGTGCCTTTTTGTATGTGTAACTCAGCCCTAATGTTGAACATATTTTACAAGTTGATGCGCCTAATTTCATCTGTTGATGCGGCCACGACATGTATATTTTGGAGCTATGTGTTGATGTGCCCACAACATGTATCTTTTGGAATGGTGTTGATGTCCCACGTCATGTATAAATGTTCACACTTCATTTGTTTATTGTATCAATTTGCCCACTTCATTAGTCAAGGCTTGTATTTGATGACTTCATAACTATGTGCCCACTTCCTGAGCTAATGCGCCCACTTTCTTAGCTAATGCGCCCACTTTCTTAGCTAATGCGCCCACTTCCTGAGCTATTGCACCCACTTTCTGAGATAATGCGCCCACTTTCTGAGTTATTGCACCCACTTTCTGAGCTATTGCGCCCACTTTATGAGCTATTGCTCCCACTTCCTGAGCTATTGTGCCCACTTCTTGAGATAATGCGCCCACTTTCTGAGCTAATGTGCCCACTTCCTGAGTTAATGTGCCAACTGCGCCTACATCAAGAGCTAATGCGCCCACTTCCTGAGATACTACGCCCACTTTCAGAGCTAATGCACCCACTCATGGCTTAACACGCAGACTACATGCGTCAATGTGCCACTTCTTGGGGACGTCATATATCAATGTGCCTACTACATGCGTCAATGCCCACTTCATGGGGCCCTTAATATATACAACATTAACCAAAATACTATATTTTGTCATGAAGATATTCATTAAACATGCATAAAATTTACAACGGTTAGTTACACTTAACCCAAAATATATTGGAATGATATTGCTTAACAGCTGAACATTGTTGTCACTGCATCTAGTTAATGACTTGATGTGCCCACTTCATTAGACACTTACAAAAAATAAGTTAAAATGTGAAAGACGTAGACTTCACATACTGGTTTGCATCTTAAACACTACTAGTTTTGACTCTTCTTAGCTTTCGACATTCTCTCATCATATGACTTGTACCTCTTTTTACGCGGTCGACCAACTTGGCCCACCATATTTGGGTTTTAAATTCCTTCAACACCAGCAGATTCCCAAACCTATAATGCAAATGTTACAACAACGTTAATAAAATTGTTAAACTTGATCAAGCCTAAAACTGATTTATTTATATATAGAAGAAATTGCAGATTACACCATCTGATACCCCAATGTCCCTTTTTATTTTCTCCAATCCTTTCATAATTAAATCAAATTTATCCTGAGACATTGTAGCTGCCTCGCCCAATGACTGGATGTTTTATACGACGGCACCATACCTATCCTCAGAGTTAGTATATTCAACATGTTGTATAGTGTCCGGTTTGCTTACAATTCATTTGACATCCTTCCTCCATCTATCAATCAAGTGGTATTCCTCATTCAACTTGACAATACCAATGAACATATACACAGCAAACATGTGTCTACATATAATGCCCGATGATTCAAACATTAAACGATGACAAATAGCTCCGAGTTTTGATGTGCTATATACCAATTGAAATGACGTCAGTTGTGGCACAAAGATGTTAGAATCAACTTGTATCCTCTTCCTCTCGAAAACCTCAAGGAAATATAGTTCTCTGATTGTCATTCTATGAACCATGTTACAGTACACGAGGCCCTGAAACTCTATTTGAAATTTCTTGAAAATGTCCAATGAGTACCATTCACCAAGTTGACATTCCATTTCAAAAGTAGTCCTCAGTATAGGATTTTTGTGAACGCATTCGTAGTCTGCTTTGGATTCCTTCTTGAACTTCACACTTATATCAAGTTCAAATTGTTCAATAAATTCTTTCAGCGTCATTCTTTCTCTAAAATAACCTTTGAAAAACACATTGATGGATTCACTTCTTTGTGTTGTAGACATTCCAGCCCAAAATGATGTTTTCACATAGCATGGCACCCACATCTTCCAGATAGGGTACATCCATTGGACCCATCTATTTTGTTGTAAGTTGTGCAAGTTTACCAATTCAGTCCACCGATTTTCGAAATCAATTGTAGTTATCGAGTCATATATGGCTCCTTTGATAGCCTTACATGCTCCTTCAGAATTTTCAAACTTCTACAGTAGCTCCTTCATTATGTGTTACAAACACAATATATGCTTGGTAGTGGGAAACACTTCGGTAATAGCATTGATAATGGATTGAGCTTGGTCTGTTATTATGCCTTTAGGATGGACACCTGAAAATTTAAGCGTTTATATACACAATCAGAAATGAACAAGTTTTGAGTGATGTATAACCAAATTGGAGTCATTTTCATTACCTCCCATGCATGACAACCAAGTTTTGAATAGCCATACATAATTTTGCATTGTCTCTTCGCATAAAAGTCTACAACTAAGCAAAATTGTTTGACCATGATGGTTGACACCCACAAAAGGAGCAAATGGCATCTTGTATTTTTTGGTGAGATATGTACTATCAAACGATACAACATCCCCAAAGTACTTGTAGGCAAATCTTGCTCTAGAATAAGCCCAGAAAACATTCTTTAAAACACCACAGTCATCCAAATCCATCATGTAGAAGAAGTTATGATAGGCGCATTGCATCTTTGTGAAATACTCATGCATTGCTTTGGCGTCACCTTTTTTGAGCTTTATTCTCTAGACCGTGTTAATAGATTCCTTGAGTCCCTCTCTGTAAATGTTAGATTGGTTACTCCACCAGCTTCAACAGCAAGTGCAGCCATTGTCTGAGATGTTGATATACCGGCCTGGTCATTAATTACAAGCCTTCTCTGCTGCATCAAAGAGACGGTCCTCATGGACGGTAAAAATTGCACATGATCTGCTCCAAGCATAACATGGTTGTGGTCATCATTATAGTGGTAAATCATATATAACCCGTTCTTCAGATGGATAACAATGTGAGCAGGGTAGTTCATTCTAGCACTACACCTCTGAGCCATACTATCGATACTCTGTATAGTTTCCCCTTGTTTTATACAAACCATCTTTACCCTAGATATTTCGCCCTTTCTGGTAAGACCCTAACACCAAAGCCACGGGAAATACCAAAACTTTTATAAAAATCTTTCACTTCACCAAGACTAGCAAAAATCATTCCAACAGCAGGAATATTGGGATCTACAACATAAGAGAAAGAACAACATTAGTTGTAGAATTGCCCCCACTTAGTGTAGCAAAAATCATTCCAACAGCAGGAATACTCGGATCCTCATAGTTTGTGTACTATTGCACCCACTTAGTGTAGAATTGCCCCCACTTAGTGTAGTATTGTGTCCACTTAGTGTAGTATTGCGCCCACTTAATGTAGTATTGCTCCCGCTTAGTGTAATATTGTCACAAAGAAAGATATATGGGCGCAATTGAGATTATATGGGCGCAATGAAAGATATATGGGCGCAGTTGAGATTATATGGGTGCAACGAAACATATATCGGCACAATTGAAATTAAATGGTCACAATGAAAGATATATGGGCACAATTAAAATTAAATGGGCGCAATGAAAGATATATGGGCACAAATGGGCAGCGCAATAGAGTTATATGGGCGCAATGGACTTATATGGGTGCAAATAAAGATATCTGGGTGCAATTGAAATTATATGGGTGCAACAAAACATATATGGGCGCAATATGACTTATATGGGCGCAATTGAAATTACATGGGTGCAATGAAATATATATGGGTGCAATTGAAACTAAATGGGCGCAATGAAAGATATATGGCCGCAATTGAAATTTTATGGGCGCAATGAAACATATATGGGTACAATAGACTTATATGGGTGCAATAGACTTATATGGGTGCAAATAAAGATATCTGGGCATAATTGAAATTATATAGGCGCAATGAAACAAATATGGGCACAATAGGACTTATATGGGTGCAATTGAAATTACATGGGCGCATTGTAACAGATACGTTATCAATGAAATATACATGGGCGGAATGAAAGATATATGGGTGCAATGAAAGATATATCGGTGCAATTGAAAATAAATGGGCGCAATGAAAGATATATGGGCCCATGTATTATTCAATTATGCCCATATATCTTTCATTGCGCCCAGTTTTTATTCAATGTACCTACTTAATACTGCATACTTAACAATGAAAATATAGTATTCATCACTAATTAGCATTAAAGAGTGCGTGTGTTAAATGCCAACGAGCATTATAGAATTCCGCTAATCAGTTCTTGATAACTAACCTTGATCAGTAGAAAATTCTTATTCCTCATGTGCATGGGGTACGTTAAGATCAAATTTTGCAACATGATATTCTTGGTGTACTTCCTGTTCTTCTTCAACTACATCTTTTTCTTGTAAATATTCTTTAGATTCATCACCAAATTCTTCTGTAGCTACATCTTCCTCCTGCAAATATTTTCTAGATTCTCCATCCCTAGTGTCATTGGTTTCCTCGGAAGAATAATTTTCTTCATAATCACTTCCAAGTTCTACATCTACTCACAAATTCAATTTAAATGATGTATGAGATGATAAAGAGTTTATACATGCTGCAAAAAGATATATTTTTACAAAAGTAATAAATCAAGAAGTTACCTATATCGAACTACATTTCTTCCACCAAGAATAGATGAAGTAATAAATGCAGAAGAACAAGTAGGTGGTGAGGAAGAATGACGGAGAGAAATCGATGGGCAGAGACATGTGTAAATTGATAGTGGAAGGAGCAGCCTACTCCTCGTAGAAAGAGGAATAGCAAATCTAAACTCATCAACCAATACACGTGTTACACGATTAATTAAGATGTAGCCTGCTCCCATAAATCAGGATCAGCAGATCCGTGCTCGTCAGCCAGGTGAGCTAGTAGCAAAATTAATCCAAAACCCAATCCTCTACCTATTGACATATGGCGACCACAGCGGACGCCCACAACGGCTCCAACATCCTATTTTCCTTCTTAAATGTGTCAATCAATGCAGCAACAATGGTATCCAACATCCTATTTTCCCTCTTAAATGTGTCAATCAATGCAGCAACAATGGTATCCAACATCCTATTTTCCCTCTTAAATGTGTCAATCAATGCAGCAGCAATCATAATTTCCCTCTTAAATGTGTCAAATAATGCAGCAGCAATCAGACTTTCCCTCTTAATTGTGTCAAATAATGCAGCAGCAATCAGACTTTCCCTCTTAAATGTGTCAATCGGTGCATTAATGTGGAATGGAAGGCAATGAAAGGCCGCTCCATTTGTACGAAAATGCCCTGATATTGGTTAATCCATTTTCTTTCAACAATAGGTGGGTTCTTTTTCCCTCCACTGAGTTCCCCCCTAAACCACGGAACGTCCCTTCATTTCCCCTTAAATCTGACCAAAAATGACATTTATTGCAACTTCACAGCGATCAAATCGATGATTAACTGGCACATGCCTGCTGCCCACTCCTCGTGCGTGGTCCCGAGACGTTCAGAGCCCAAACCGCTCAAAATATGTCAAAACGGGTCCCGCCATTGGGAAAACTGCTCCCACACACACGTCAAAACACGAGTTACCCCCAGTGCGCATCCTAGAGGTATTTTCGAATCACATTCAGGTCGCACGAATGCACGATGACTAGGCCTGCAATAGGACGGTTTTACTGGACCCGAGTATATCGGATACGAATGGACATGAATCAAGACAAACCATGACAGACCCGATTTAAAATGGATCCCGGTTTTATGGATCCAAGGCCTAAGAGGACCTGGACCCGATCCGAAATTAACCAGACCCAATTAGATCCATCACAAAAAATGTTCTTGTTACAAATATTAGGAAAAAATCTATCGCAAACATAAAATTGGACCCGACCCAATGCGGCCTAAATTGGATAAGCCCAACCCGACCTGACCCAGAACAAAATAGACCTAACCTAACTCGACCAAAAACTAAACATACCAGGGAAAAGCCTAAGTTTTTAAATCGAGTAAGGTAGGATCGAGTCGGGTAAGATCGGGTCGGATATTTTTGTCAACCTTAACGATAATGAATGGTGACTTCCATCGTGCTATCCATACTTACTCTTTATTTTTTTATTTTATAATCTTTATTTATACAATCACAAATAAGACAAGATGCCTTCATCACCTCCCCCATTTAGCTGCCTTTTGAAAAAGTAGAATCTTTTGTTGAGGCCATCAATCCCTGGTGCTCCATTAAGGTTCGTGGACTTTGGAGGTGTTTCCATTATATCCCCATAGGTCTACATTCAAGCTGAGTTCATCCTTCCACCTAAAGATTTCATTTAGAAGGAACATAAGGTATAATGCTTCATTGCCTATCTCATTTTTGTGTTCATATGAGTATTCGGATTTGCTACTTCAATTTCAAGCACATCTCTTTGTACCTCAACATCAATACGATGTTTGATATGGGTATTCATATCAATTTTTGATCTCAATTACAATATAAACTAAAAGAGAAAATCCCTCTTCAGTATATCCCAAAACAAACTAACAGATAATAAATTACTCTAATCAGAAAACAAACTAAATAATAATAAATCACTCTTTAGCATATCCCAGCTTTAAGAAATTTAACTACTTCTTCCACTCAACATCTTTATAGGAAAATATGATTCAGTAATTAAATGTGATGTAAATGATGTGAATTACAATCATATGAATCTGATTAACTATATCCGATGCGATCATTTTGCACCCAAACCAGGATTGATCAAAAGATTCAAAAAACAAGTGAAAACAACCTATAATTTACGAGCATTGTTCCTATTCTGGTTTGACCTTGTCTAATTTAAGTTTGGTTTCTAAAATAAAGTCCATGACTATGACAAAATAGGGAAAACCTATTTCAAACACAAAAAAGTCAGATTACATTTGTTTTAAGGATCCAAGCAATTCCAGTGCTGAGAGCCAACATATGATCTCTGGCCATTCTGTATCAGGTTTCTTGTGTTCCCTTGAGAGACAAGATGGTGCCAGTAATTAAGGCTCTACCAAGTACTCGTGAGTAGGTAAGACATAGCTCGGCATGGAGGTATTCTGACCCATAAGAGAACAAAGTAGGAAAATATGATCCGACCATATTAGTATAGAGAGAGATTCTCTGTAATATATTTCTCAGACTGGTTTCTTATCGAGAATTTTTGTCATCAAGTTAGCACATTGTCACCAACTCAGTTGTTTCTGTAGTCCATTTTGGGTTCCATGCCATGCTACACTGGAACAAATGGCTGGTACCTAATTTATTATCATGTGTTTGTTGTTATATGTAATAGCCAACAGAATCAAGTCAGCCTCATGAGAAAAGGCAAAACAATAATGGTTCTATATACCTGATTTCATAATATTAGGCATATAGCCTTCCTGCTTTTCGTAAGAGGTGTACCACCAGAAGCCAAAATTCTATTTCGTATACTAAATGAGTTAGTTTAAGCCACATTTCAAAGCTAACGTGAGGCACACATAATTCAATCCTTAAACATTTAGCAGCATAAACCACAACCATGGAGTTGGTCTCAAGGACAACTCTTCTGTTTCTATCAATCCTAGTCAACTTTAACTCACACAACATTCAACATCCATTTTCAAGGCACAACACTCCCTAATATTTTGAGCAAAACCATCACAACAGATGCCACAGTAATATGGATATCAAATGACCAAGGCAGATATCACAAAAGCTTACGACTCTATCAAATGGAACTTTCTCATGAATATTCTGGAGAAGATGTGTAACAACCTCGCCTCCCGGTAACCCCCAATTAAGGGAGACCAAGAGGTCAGAGCCGTTATCCCAATTTCCCAGATCATAGGTTCGACAAATAATCAGTAATAATTATAAAATTCTACCATGACTATACTGAAAGCTGGAATAAAATAAAACTTTGCATACCTTTATCAAAAACTTGGATATCTAGCTGTTGGTATGTATGCCCTGAGAGCCAATCATGGGATGATTGGTGGGATACATTAAGATTGATTTTATAAAGATCAAAGGCAAGCTTCCAATTCTTTCTGGTTCAGTCATATGAGATAATGATAGAATAGATTGAATGTCTAGAGAATGACAGTACTCAATGACGTATGCTTTCAGGTTGAGGACCTGAACGATGAGATCATATGGATGCTAAGAGTTTGTACATTCTTATTATGTCCCTAGTCGGATGTCATTGTGGAAGGTAGATAGACAACAATGACACACAAGACTAGATTGTGGTGTTGGTTGATGACAGAATCTCATTAGTCATGATATGGAGATATCAAACCAAACACATAGGTACTTATTAGAGAACAAGTGTACTGGACAGACCCACTGTGAGTTTGATAAATGGAACCATGACATGGTAGTCACAGTCAGTTCTCACAGTGATGGTGGTGAGTGTGATTCTTTGACCTGAAATCACTACACTCAACACATGTCGTTGGGTACACTTTGACATCATCAAACGCAGTCTTGAAACATGGGTTGTTATAAAGGTGATGATTGGGTGGCTTTGACACATGGGGCTTTTGAGGGGTGTGATAGATATGGGATTTGTCCCTCCTTAGGGAGTTTGATATCCATGGCCACTTGATGAGTAGGATTGATATAGGTGTGTGCACACATGTGTGAATCAATATGCGATATTGATGTCATACATATCTCCTCCAATCTACTATGAGATCAAGAAAGTGAATGAATATTGACAGGATGACTGTTCCATGCCTTGAGTTCATTCGGGATATCAGTGACAAAGGAATTATACATTCGCTGTAACATCATTCACGGATTGTAGGATTGAAAGTTGTTCTCCAACTTTCTATTTCACTTGGGTAGCATTGATGTGTGACTAGGCACCACTCTTTACTTGTGAAGTCATAAGTGTTATAGACTTTCATTGCCAACGTGAAATGGACCTGCAGGGTCACACACATAGGATTTAACCTAGAAGAGGAGTTTATCCACAAATGATGTTTATATTTATTACTAAAGGAGTTTTGTAGTTCAATTAAACACTCAATCAATTGATAGATCAATATCATAGTGTTCAAGGTGTTGGACTGATTGATTAGAGTATCGAATTGATTGAAACTGAAATTGACTGATTTTACACAGTATGCACTCCCAACCGATCGGCTCATGTGATGAACCGATCGGCTCATGACAGGTTGAACCGACCAGTTCAATGGTTGAATCGATCGGCTCAACTGGTCCAACCGAGCAAGTTGGGAAAGTCAGGTCGGCAAGAATTTTCCTTTCGTTTCACTTGTCCAATTTGATTGGAACAAGGATTGGTATTTGGATTGATTTGTAACAAAAGAGGAAAAAGTCAATCAAGTGCTGATTAGGACCATGAACCGATCGGCTCATGCTTGAACCGATTGGCTTAGGAGTCCCAACCGATCGGTTCAGGTGTGAAACGATCGGCTCAGGTCCCCAACCGACCGTTTCATGCTTGAAACGATCGGTTCAGGTGACACAGTTGGTTGTTTTTGTGGAAAATCCCGAACTCTTCTACTCCTGCTTTAATCCCGCATTTCCCGAGGTAGCGAACCCTGTCCCATGAACCTCCTATATATAGGGGTATTGGGGGCTTCTCAAACAACAACTCAGAGACCAGTTGCTCTACAAAGTTGTCGTTCTCTCTGGTTGTGGTAACCGAGAGAGCCCGAGAAAGTGCTACCTGATAAGGGAGGCACAATAAAGGAAAGACAAATGTAGAAAGGCAACTGGTTGTAGGAGAGTGTGTTAGTGACTAGTACGTCAACAGGAGGGTGTGACTCCTTCTGATTCCTTGTGAGACAAGGAGATCAGAGTTCCAGGTGGTCCGTGTGGACTACTACAGAGGCGGGAGACTTCTGCCACTCGGAGGACAGCTGTCAATCCCGACAGTCCCAGTGAGACCAGGAGCTACACAGACACCGTCCAAGACCGGAGGTGAAGATCGTACAAGCCGTAAGGTAACGTTGCCGAGCAAGGCTCGGGACAATGTACGCCTCTACAAACCATCCTTCCTACTGTATAGACGTTGACACGATTCCTTTATTCTGGGTTTGGGAGAAGAATTTTTTTTGTTTCCGATGCCTTCTCTGTCTCCCCTAAAACCCAACAGTAGTATCAGAGCCACGTCAACTGCTCTATACTTTAGGATTGTCGATATGTTTGATTTTGGTTTGTCGCCTTTATTTATTGCATATGATGCGAATAAAATTGGCTTTATGCATGTCCAATCCTAAATCCATAAATCCCAATATACATATATGATATGTAATATGAATGCACTTGATACGCGTCGCCCTTAAATGAGTTTTGTGGTGGATGTATAGCGTGGTTATGGCTAATAAACCCTATATATATGTGCTTGGTTGAATGTGGTTGCTTGCATCTCGGTCTGTGCACTGATTCCATACCTCCTTATTTCTGATGTAACTCGAGATAACTTGATATTTCTTTCCTACCTTTGCTCCCCCCGAATGGAACTCGGGGTTTCCCTTTTTAAAATGTAAATAGGATAGATTTTTATTATTTCCTATTATGTCAAAGAACGGAGGACCATCTGACGACGACTGAGACGATCAGTTCAAGGCGTGAACCGATCGGTTGGCGAACCAGACGATCGGCTCAAGAAGTGAGGCGAGCGGGTGGTGACCTGAGGAGATGCACGATGACCAGGAGAACCAATCGGTTGGAGCCAACCGATCGGCTGGTGGCACCCAGACGACCGGCCAGGGCGAGCAGGTCATTCATGTGATGAGTTGATCAACTCAGACGACAAAGCACATAGTTCATCTTGTACAGGTTGCATGTGATGTAGACCTAGATGACCGTGATTCCTCTTGGCTCGAGGAATCATATTAGGATGGCCATAATCATCACTTTTATCGTTTCACATATTTTCTGTGGGATATAGCATGTATATGATACATACTATATATTGTGGTGATTGTATATGTATATGTACCTATAAAACCAAATCCCTCATCTAAATATTAAGTCTTATATGCCTTCCATTAGTGGCACACATGAAAAACTTGATCGACCAAGCGTAGGTTACGCCAAAGCGTGGTGCGCCGTCTATCTCGCGGAAGTGTGAAGGGTAAACATGTAGGTTCTGCCAAAGCAGGGTGCATGTTTACCGTGTCGGCTTTTGGGTTAGACTTAACTGGTGATTCTTAGAGCGTCTAGGCCCAGAGGCACGGAATGTTCATGGCAAGGTGTTGCACATGTTCATTCATCAAGAGTTGCATATGATGCAATTGGCATGATGGCCTACCTAAATAGTCAAGATTGTGGGTGATCAGCCAAAGCTGACTCATGACTTGATGAAATACGGATCTTGACCCACTAGAAGATTGTACGCTACAATCTTCTGAATTGATGGTATAGGCTATCAATTTGAACAAAAATAGTGGGAGCGATAATTAATTAAAGTCCTAATTATATCGTCAACCTTTCAAATCAATCAAATAAGTCAAAAATGAGTTTTTGGACTAAAATGCATATATTTCCTTTTGTATAATAAATGGCTAATAAACAATAATCACTTTATTTGCGATCGGTCCTTGAGACCAACAAACTAATGGGAATAATTTCCACGACTGATTAGGACATTGAGAAGTGTTCTCAATCGAAGAGCGAAATCTCTAAGTCCTAGTTATACCAGAACCAGATGAACTCGATCCCACCACACCAATGGATTAAAGGATGCTTATGGAAGCATACCGAAGATTCCATTGATGTGGAGTGCTTAATGTTGTGCTCTCTAAAATATGAGTTGCAGAGACAACATGAGACATGTGATGTCTCTAAGACACTGTCCTAGTATGTCATGACAGAAGGAGATCAAGTAAGGTATTCACACACTCAATGTGATTGGGTATGTGGAAAAACCTGACTAAGAAGGATTCCCTCTGAGCCAAGAGTTGGCAATTCACTACAAAAAAAATAGGAATCAGCTACAGTTAACCTAACTACATTTTCTAAATCTGTAGTTAAATATACTTTTCTTTATAATCTTTTAGATTGTAACCAAACAAATGTAGCTAATTACTATAAAAGAATGGAAGAGAAAGATGCTAATTCCAAATTATTTTTGACCCAAAATGTGCACGCCGGCTCTTTTCTCGGCAATGATCACTTTGAAATTTATCTCAAGGCACGAATTTTATTTTTGAGCAGGGCACATCTTATTTTTCTTTTATACCTTGCGTGAAACCCTCTCGTCTTGTACCTTCACATCCTCCCCACCCGCCGCCATAATCCTCCATTTATTTTATCTTTGTTCATCCTCGATTTACCCTCCTATTACCTGCTTCCTCCCCATCATACCCCATTATATAGTTCCCTTCCTTCCCAGGTTATCCATTCTTCCGGATCCTTCTTTCTGATTGCCCCTTCTTTGCTTTGACGTGGCATGAAATGTACCGTCTTTGGTAATAGAGTCTGGTGTGGAATAAATCCATGGTGGCCCATGTAGAGCCAAGTGCAAGATTGCAAGGCGACATCTCCATTCAGCCGTTACGTTTCTCCCTAGCCCACTGCGATCCATCCCTTGCGTTCTTGTAGCTCCGGCGCTTCTCCCAGACACTATCACACCTAGAGAGATCAGAACGTGAAGCCCATAACTTTGTCATGTCCAAGGTCCTTCACTTAACTGTATCTAAAAGCCACATACTTTTGTGCAGGTAGGGAGGGTTCTGGTTTATATTCAAATCACGACCCCGTAGTCAACAATGGATCTCCTAATCTATAATACGTCAACATTCCAAATTAATTTAACTCTCTCCCCTCTGTATCTGTAAAATTGTTCTACAACTATGTTAATTAATCTCATCCAGTAACGGTTGGTTTTCATATATTTTACATTTTCCTTTTGATTATGCTACAAATTTGAAAACTCTGAACTGCTGCCTTTTACGGCCTGAATTTATGATTAAAATGGTGATGATGTTCCTTTCGTTCCCCTAACTTTTGTTTGATTTTAAATATATTAGGATAACACATGTACATGTGATGAAGAACACTCACCTTTTGTACATCAGTAAACTCAGATCAGACAGTATTCGATGCCAATCATTGATTGGAATTAAGATATACCGTCAAATTAAGAACTCAGGAATACCTCTTGTAGCAACAGCTGATTGGTATCCGATTTCATTGAATATATCAAATGGATTGTCTAGGATGGTTTAGATATAATCTCATTTCTATTCTTCTTCCGTTGCAATAGTTTTCTTGTTCAAGACTCCTTTTCGAGTTAGCATTTGGAGGTATGAGTATCTACTTATAGCTGATGGGCTTTTAATCTCCGTCATGCATAAATGATTCTTCATTTGGCTGAGAAAGTTTATAACAACCTCTAAAGCTTTATCTGAAATAAAATATACTACAAGATATGTCAGATGAAGATTATTGGCTGAACATGGTCTCAAGTTTACTTGTATGATCCCCGCCAGCAAATAACAAAGTCCATTAGAATACATATGGTGGAACTGTGGAGTCACTAGTTCAGCAACTTACACCAACTAAACATAACATATAGCCATATAATGTTAGATGGAAATTTATCTTATTTGGTATTCCATGTAGTAACCATGTACAAAGATAATTCTTAAAATAAGTAGAAAAAATGTGTGGTTGTTTTTCACATATTGGATGTACAATTAATAAACTATAACAAATAGCAAATTTTTTCTCACACTCTTTCCAAGTGATCCAATATTCCATATCATCTCAAAGAAATACCAAGTATGTTCAAAATTTAGAAATTCGGGGTGATATGTTAATGTGGTTGGCAAAGAAGTGAGTTTGCTAGTTTTACTGATTATACTATGATGCGACCCCTTGCCTCTCATATTCTCTTTACATCATTCTCTCTCTTCTTCCTTGGATTTGTGATTCATTATCTTTTTTATAGAGAGCACTAGTTCATATAATATGAAATGTGTCTTAAATGTTCTGTTGATGGATCAACACTAAGGAGTCAACAATGCAAATTCAAATGAATTGTTTTGCATGTGTATGCTAATCACTTGGTCAATTAGCAGCATAGTTGATTGGACATTTTTTGACCCATAATGCCATCAGGTTTATTGTTGCATGATTATTAATTTTATTTATTTCAAGTTGTGCCATTATGCTTTTGAATTATCTTGTTTTGTGTTTTTTCTAGAAACATTACCCATATTAAGAAGAAGAATTTGAATGTTATTTGGCATTAGGAATTCACATCATTGTTGTTATCCTCAATATCGATGGACTGTTCCAAAGTATTATTACTAGAAATCCATTTCCTTATACTTTACTTTGTTCTTTGTTTGATTTCTACACTCTAGGTAAAGTAATTGAAATTCATTATTTCGACTTCATGTCAGATTCATGATAGATTCAATACACAAGAACTTTTCATGCATAAAGGTCACACTTTCACATATGGAGCTATATGTAACTAGGAGTTTGATTTTTTAATTGACCATGGTCTAACCACTGAGTTGAATAACACCTATTTTCTACTAAACACGGATTTCCTGCTAGGATGTTTACATAGTTGAGGTACATGTTGTTTACAATTTTAACTTCTTCTATAACATGTAACTTTTGATAAATTTTACTTAAAAATTATCATTATATGTCGGGTTGTGACTAAACTTGTTAACATTTGCCCATTCCTATTATGTGATAACTGGCTCCCCTGCCAAAGATGTATATATTGGTGTCCTCTACGAAGCAGCATCCCAATCCAATGCATATTGGTGTGATTGTTGACCACTATGACATTATTGCTACTACTCTTATAGATGTTCTCAATCGATGGAAATTGCAGGTTTCTCTACTACTCTTAGGTGGTATGACATTATTTATACACAAAATAGAACAATATTACTACTACTCTTAGGTGGTATGCTACTCTTAGGTTATTGCAATAAATGGAAAATGACAAATTTTGAATCATGGGTAGTACATTTTCTTAGTGAGGAACAATAATATCCAACCGATAAGGTCCAAGACTCTCCAACATCTTCCTTATTGCTTCTCTAACTCCACCTATCTTTGTTTTTACTATAGTAGGTAGATTGAAGTCTTTTGCAATAGAAACTATGTTCAGATATATTGCATACTCATTTGCAGGATTCCTAAGTTATATATGTTCTCTGTTATCCTTTTACAATAGAAATCTGGTCTTATCTTCTTGCCTAGCTGGTGTTAAGAGTTATGAAGCTGTGCTTTATGAAAAGTTTCAGTTCAAATTGCATTTTATGTGTTGCTATACATGATATACTACATTGTTATGTGTTGTTGAGGTCATCAAGTATACGTTGGAGCTTGTTATTGAGATGCTCGACTCCTATTACATTCTCATGGTTCTCTGTCTTTGATGTCCTGGTTCTTGAGGTCATCATGTAAATCCTCAGATGGTCAGTTTTCTTGTAGCTCTAAATCCCCTCTAAGCTCTTTCTTTTTGTGTTTTGTTGAGCATACATTCATAGGTGATCATGACTCAGCAACAAATCAACCACCAAGCACAAAAACAAGAACAGTTAGCAAGGAGTATCAAAGGAATGGAATCAGTCGATCAACATCGGATGTAAAAATTTACAAGGAATAGTTCCCATGGATGCCACAACATTAATGTACAGGCAAAGAAGGACCACTCAATGAGGATAAACAACTCAGTCATGACCTTGGTAGATGATTACGCACACCTTAATCTTTCTCTTTGACTCATTTAATATTTTTAGACCTCAAGTATCTTGAGATTGTTAAGTAAAATTTATATCAAACAAAACAATTATGATATTCTATGTTTATCTTATTATTGATTCTTCCTTTTGTTCTGGATAAGTTGATCTTAGCTTTCCTGCTATTCGCTACCTGTATGTATGAGATGTTTTGCATAGCTTCCCTTAGTTTGTTTTCAAGTGTAGTTATGACTAAAGATCATGTCATTCTATGGAATGATGACTTCATGAAATATATGAATGTTTTATCTTAGTCTTGATTAATGTGTCTTCATGATTTAGCTTCTTGCAGGTGCAACTTCCAAAGAAACAACCTCCCTATCCCAATATCACAAGCCACACGAATCAATTTTAATGAAGAAAGATTTTCCATGTTGTTGATCCCCTGCTCCAACCATTACGGTTAGTGTTGCCCCGATGGCCACATGTATTCTTGGGGTTGAACTCTATAGTGGAGGGTAAGCAAAGAACTAATCGCTTTATGTCCCACTTTATTTCACAATCACATGGAAAATGGAAATTTATGATCATGCCTAACTTGCAGGATGATCAGGTTCATAGTGATCATCATTGGATTGTATTTTGTTATACGGGGAAAGAGCAAAGAGGATGTATGTTATTGTTGAGTATAAAGGAGCTCAACTAAGGATGACTCTCCTTCGTTAAAGTAGTAAAGGAGCTCACCTAAGGAAGACTCTCCTTTGCTTTTTCCTTTAGTGGTGATCTGGTATGATGATATGAAATTCGAACACGATCTAATGGGTGTTGATCCAAGTGACAAATGCATGATGCTTTTGATTTCAAGCTTCTTAATATAAAAAATTGAGAGTTAGAGTACAATGTGGGGTGGAACTTTGAGAGTGGTGTAAACTTATATTATAATGGGGGTCATTGTATACATATATCTTCTTTCCATGTTGCAAATCGGGGTAAGGTTTATGTGCACCCCATGTGTACTCATTGTTTCGATATAATAAAAGTATGGTTATGGACATCACAAACACAACTTGATCTGAATCAATATTACTTTTTCTTTCTTTTTGAAAAATACTTTTATATTGATAATTTAATGATGGCATATATAATCTAACTACATATGCATGCATGTGTAGTACATGATGTCGCTAACTACACACTAACTACAATTACAAGTGTAGTCAGTGCCATTTTTTGCTACACATGGACTACATATTCAATTGTAACAAATGTCATTTCTCCCTACATATCATAGATACAAATACAATTGTAGTCATATATTTAACTACAATTGCAACTACAATTTTATGTGTAAGGACAATTTTTACCTACAATTAGGGTTACATATGTATCTGTAGCTAGATGAATATCTAACTACAATTTTAAAAAATGTAGTAAAAACAATTAGCTACACGGTTATTAGCTTCATATTCTAAATGTAAGGATAAATGTAGCTAAATCTTTTAGCTACAAAATTTGGGGTTTTTGCTACGATTTTTTTTGTAGTTAAATACTATTTTTTTTGTAGTGATTGGTATGATACTACAAATGTTGCGAGAATCATACAACTCATGATGAACTACAACATGAACAATTTTGACAAGCGTTGACATAGTTGTTGTACATGTTAAGGATAGTAGAGGCAAAGATGAAGAAAGACAAACCCTAATCTTTGATGTGATCAATGAAGGGTAAGTCTTAAAGGCAAGGACAAGGGCAAAGCAAAGAAGCATTCTAATGCTAGCCAGTAATCCAAGCCGTCTTCAGCCTCAATGCACATGGGATGGTGAATGAGGGAATTGCCCTCTATATCTGGACGAACAAAAGAAGAAGGAGGGGATAGAGATCTCCACCATAGGTATCATGAAATAAACACTTCTTTATCTGACATATATGATATGTAAGATCTACAAAAAAGTGATGGCCTTTACGAAAGGACCAAAAAAGGAGTACCCATCATTGGAGCAAGTGTTGCTTCCATAAATAGGATTACCTTTCAGTTTATTTCAGCCTAAAGGGCACAAAATAGAGTTGATAACTGCTGTTTCAATTTGCCAATAGAAACACCTTATTGTTGCATCTTGTAGTGACAATATGGCTATCAATATAGTTGATGTTTCAAAGATATGATCTTTGTGGCAATGCCTTATTTATCTTGTGTTACTTGGTATGCATAAGATAAAATGATACCTAAAAGTTATTGATAACTCATACAATCAAATTAACATAAATCATGAGAAGTTAATTTCTAGTTTCCATATGATGGATAAATCTAAACTCTTTTGGTTAGAGAACCAGTAAGAGACGTGAATCTCTTAGACATGATTAATCAATCTTCACTAGTGGTAGTGGGAGAATGATTATCCTATTAAGTATAATACATGTGATGTATTTACATACCTATTAGAGTTAATGTTAATACTTTAAGCAATGTTTATAAAAATACCAATATGAATATCTTGAAGTGTTCAAGATTATCATAGATGAAGTACGAATTTGGTAAAGTGTTAATTCTTGATGAGATCGATGAATGAAATATTTGGACCAAATGTTTGAGGTCCTTATGAGTGATTATGATAGTGTATCATAGTAAGCTCGTGATTAAGGCATGGTGATGTCTAAATCAAAAGGAGTCATACTCTAAGGAGTTAGAGGATGATTATCAAATAACTAAGTTCTTCTTAAATAAAGAATACCCTACACTAATAAAGGATATTAAGAATCACAAAGTGTTGTGAGTTCTCAAATTCCTTAACAGACACACCTCAAATATCTATATGATGAGTTGGTCATATGATGAGTCAACAATCTAGATGATATTGAGGAACTAGATTTTGAGTTATGGTTTATGACCATTATATCCTAAATGACTTCCATGTGAACCATAAGGTATAGCCTTTATGGTAGCACCCATTGGGATGAAATCCATAAGTGCGAATGAGTCTTAAGTGTTAAGGCACATGGATAATATTTTAAGAAGGATGATGCTTGTTGATTACAACTTAATGACTAAGAGATTTGGCATACGGATACTAAAACCGCATTCCTATGAGGAATAAAATGAGGATGTGTACGTGACACAACCTATAAGGTTTATGAATCCATTAATGCAAATAAAGTATATAAGTTACAATGGACTAATCAATGTGATTGATTGAGTACAAGCAACTCAGAATTGTGATCTTTACTTTGATAATAAAGTCAAAGGGTTTGACTGATATGTCAAAGATAAAGAAGGGATATGTGATTTAGTGGGAGCGTATTTGCATTCCACATGTTGGTGTGAAATGGAAATGTTCTAGAATGGAAATCTAAAGTGGAAATTATCTTTAAGGAAGATAGAGACGTTTCCTATGTGATAGGAATAGAGATCTATATAGATAGTTTTCAAAAACCTCTTGACCTGACAAGAGAGAGCATACATTGGCAATCTATACTGAAAGGTTTAGTATGCACCGATTTAGTGGGAGAAATTTTTTCCATGTTACATGGAGTTAGTATCCCAAGGCCAAGTGTCCAATTCTTATGAAGAATGGGAACACTAAGAATAGATATGGATCTATCATGTATGTAATCATCCCATTATCTTGCATGTATGGACATAGCAAGAATAAAATGCATTCATCATCTTGTATGTAGGACATGACAATATGATGTACTCATCCTGATAACTCATATGTGGGGCATGACGAGTGGATGTATGTCTAGTTCCAGTAAGGGTTACTGGAATACCATAAGAACTTGATAAGTACTTGAGAATTACTAGTTCTATGGAAATAAGGAAGGGTTCACTGTAAAGAGTTACACTGATGCGAACTTCCAAAAAGGACAGAAAATTAATCGCAATATATATGAGATATATATAAAAGTGAATGTTTGTTAATGGAAACATTCCAATAAAGCCGTGTAAAAGGAAAAGCCAAGTATTCGTGTGTTAGAGAACAACAGTGGATACTATATGGATCTGGAAGTTCATAAGATGAACTTATAGATATTCTGATCATTGATGCCAAGTTAGGAGTGCTTAGTCATGCGATGCGGCTAAAGGTTAGCAAAGGAATACTAGATTGCATATTACGGCAACTCCATCTCATATGTATGACATACGACGAAGAGATGAGATACATGTAGTTAATACCGACCTTGGCAAGGTGTTGCCATAACTCACTATGTTAGCACTAGAGCACAGTAACATGTGAGACATGTTTGAAGATCACTATGAATATGATTCAAGGGTGATTGGCTCGCAATGCAAGTGGGAGTCTGTCGGTATGTATGCCCTGAGAGCCAATCATGGGATGGTTGGTGGGATACATTAAGATTGATTTGATAAAGATCAAAGGCAACCTTCCAATTCTTTCTGGTTCAGTAATATGAGATAATGATAGAACATATTGAATGTCTAGAGAATGACAATAATCAATGACATATGCTTTTAGGTTGAGGACCTGAATGATGAGATCATACAGATTCTAAGAGTTTGTATATTCTTATTATGTCCCTAGTCAGATGTCATTGTGGAAGGTAGATAGACAACAATGACACATAAGACTAGATTGTGGTGTTGGTTGATGACAGAATCTCATTAGTCATGATATGGAGATATCAAACCAAACACATAGGTACTTGTTAGAGAACAAGTGTACCGGACAGACCCGCCGTGAGTTTGACACATGGAACCATGACATGGTAGTCATAGTCAGTTCTCACAGTGATGGTGGTGAGTGTGATTCTTTGACCTAAAATCACTACACTCAACACATGTCGTTGGGTACACTTTGACATCATCAAATGCAGTCCTGAAACATGGGTTGTTATAAAGGTGATGATTGGGTGGCTTTGACACATGGGGATTTTGAGGGGTGAGTGATAGATATGGGATTTTTCCCTCCTTAGGGAGTTTGATATCCATGGCCACTCGATGAGTAGGATTGAGATAGGCGTACGCACGCATGTGTGAATCAGTATGCGATATTGATGTCATACATATCTCCTCTAATCTACTCTGAGATTAAGAAAGTGAATGAACGTTGACAGGATGACTGTTCCATGCCTTGAGTTCATTCGGGATATCAGTGACAAAGGAATTATACATTCACTGAAACACCATTCACAAATTTTAGGATTGAAAGTTGTTCTCCAACTTTCTATTTCACTTGGGTAGCACTGATGTGTGACTAGGCACCGCTCTTTGCTTGTGAAGTCATAAGTGTTATGGACTTTCACTGCCAATGTGAAATGGACCTGTAGGGTCACACACATAGGATTTAACCTGGAAGAGGAGTTTATCCACAAATGATGTTTATATTGATTACTAAAGGAGTTTATAGTTCAATTAAACACTCAATCAATTGATAGCTCAATATCATAGTGTTCAAGGTGTTAGATCGATTGATTAGAGTATCAGATTGATTGAAACTGCAATTGACTGATTTTACACAGTCTGCACTCCCAACCGATCAGCTCATATGATGAACTGATCGGCTCAGCTTGGTGAACTGATTGGCTCATGTGATGAACCGATCAGCTCAGGACAGGTTGAACCGACCGATTCAAGGGTTGAACCGATCGGCTCAACTGGTCCAACCGAGCAAGTTGGGAAAGTCAGGTCAGTAAGAATTTTCCTTTTGTTTCACTTATCCAATTTGATTGGAACAAGGATTGGTATTTGGATCGATTTGAATCAAAAGAGGAAAAAGTCCATCAGGAACTAATCAGGACCACGAACCGATCGGCTCAGGTGTCCCAACTGATCGGTTCAGGTGTGAAACGATCGACCTAGGTCCCCAACTGACCATTTCATGCTTGAAATGATCGGTTCAGGTGGCGCAGTTGGTTGTTTTTGTAAAAAATCTCGAACCCTTCTACTCCTACTTTAATCCTGCATTGCCCAGGGTAGAGAACCCTGACCCATGACCCTTCTATATATAGGGGTATTGGGGGCTTCTCAAACAACAACTCAGAGACCAGTTACTCTGCAAAGTTTTCGTTCTCTCTGGTTGTGGTAACTGAGAGAGCTCGAGCAAGTGCTACCTGATAAGGGAGGCATAACAAGGGAAAGACAAATGCAGAAAGGCAACTGGTTGCAGGAGAGTGTGTCAGTGACTAGTACGCCGACAGGAGGGTGCGACTCCTTCCGATTCCTTATGGGACAAGGAGATCGGAGTTCCAGGTGGTCCGTGTGGACTACTACAGAGGCGAGAGACTTCTGCTGCTCGGAAGACAACTATCAATCCCGACAGTCCCGGTGAGACCAAGAGTTGCATAGACACCATCCAAGACCATAGTTGAAGACCGCGCAATCCACGAGATAACGTCGCTGAGAAAACCTCGGGATAAGATATGCCTCTACAAACCATCCTTCCTACTGTATAGACATAGACGCGATTCCTTTATTCTGGGTTTGGGAGAAGATTTTTGTTTCTGATGCCTTCTCTGTCTCCCCTAAAACCCAACACTAACTTCTATCTACATATGGACTCTATTCTAACTAATCCTCCTTGCACTTTATTTCTTAATTTCATAATATGCCACTTTACTGTTTGTCCTTTTCAATTTGTACCTAAAACGCCGAAAAACAAAATGTCAGTCAACATAAATGAATATGCCGATATGTGGGGGAAACAATAATCATGCAATTAACCATAACAACATATTGCAACCAATTAGGATTTAACAAATAACTTTACATTTTAAGCATAACTACTCAATCCATACATACCCTAGCATCTGAGTTGTCCCTGTAGTGGACCTGGATGCTACCTTCCTTATGGTAGATCCCCATTAAACCCCTCATGATCCTACCTAACAGGTGAATCAATTTCTAGGGTTGAGTCACATGGCACTACCCATAGGTAGCCCACTCCTTAACTCATGGTGTGCTAAAGAGTCGCATGGCCCTACACGTGGGTAGCCCAATTCCTAACTCATGATAACCTAATGTCCTACTTAACAAGTAGGCCCTGTACTAGGTTACCCTTTTCATCATTATCAAAGCCACAAAGGAGGACCAGGATCTGAGCCAGTCATGTATACATATTTATGGTGATAATCATAGTTACTTTATAGTTGCATGAAATAAAAGTCATCCAAGTAGTTATTTTCAGGCAACTGATAAAACATCTGGGAATCACCGTGAAACTAAAGTGATTAACCATAAGTGTAACCACATACCTAATCCAGATTAACTTGATGTCCAAGAAAGAATATTCAAGAACAATCAATCAAGCAATCAACAATATCCTGAAATTAATGCATAACATCCAAGTGTCACTGTTTTATTCAAAACATTCTCAAGATCGAATTGGATTCCACCTTAGGATTTCTAGGACAACTTTAGGGTTTTAGCCTCCATTATGCATCTATCACTTTTAATGCCCTTTTGGTCTACAAACCCTAATTTCAACATCATAAGCATACTTGAATGTTGATTAAGTCTAATATATCTCTTTTACACTAAAACTACCATCTTTATCCTTTTAAGTTATGACACGATCATTAAGGCCAATTATCATCTTTGGTTTCTTCTAGATCAACAACTCATAATTCATTATGGTCTAATGCACATATGAACCTTGTTTATCACTAATTCCACTTTTATACACCGGAAACCCTAATTACCAAATTAAGGGTATTTATCCACAATTAGAATCTTTTATACTCAAATTAGCTTAGAATCATCATATCTCTGTTTTATTCATGGATTTGCACAATTAAAACAATTAAAATCCATATCAACATAATTTAGGGTTTCTAAGCCCATTAATGCATATTCATGTACATGGAACCCTAAATTAAATCAACTATGTATAAAGATCATCCTTTTGGATATAATTTTCCCTTTTTATTAACAACATGTTAATATCAACTTTAAACATCCATATAACCCTTCCTAACTCATTAATCATCAAAGATTAGGGTCTTTCATTAATTAAACCATTAAAGTTAGAATCTTTACATACTTTTTGAATTTCAAGTAGAATTAAGCTTCAAATATAATTTGTTTGTGTTCTTATCATTATGAGGATCAATTTTCATATATTGACTTTATTCATCAGAGCTTCCTATCAAAAGTTATGATTTTTGCAAGAAAAGTCATTAATTGAATTATCTGTTATTTTTAGAAAAATGTCGGCTGTTGGATTGATGATCCGCTGGACCACGTTGGATCCAACGATCTGTGATCGCGCACCCCACTCGGGTTTGGAAAGAAACAAAAGGCAGAAATGCTCTTACCTGAACAACAATGGAGGATGGGAATTTTGGTAATTCTCCTAGGGTTGTCTTCAACCTCTCGCTACTCTACGTGCGAGCAAGTGGTCAACTCCATCGGTTGACTTGGCAATCCTGGGCCATTGCGAGCAAACTAAAGCTACCCGTAGCTTTGTCTTCCTCCCACAATCTCAACCGTTGATCCAATTTCTTCTTCTCACCGTTACTTCACCGCTAACAAGGCAAGGCTTCCCCCTGTGCTACCTGCTCCTTGAAGAGGTCGTAGGTCAAGCTAGTTCTTCGAATTGAGGGCATCACGACAATCGTCATTGCGCCACAGTTATGAGAGGATAGATTTTTAGGTTTGCTCGTATTACTATGCACACTACCCTATATATAGGGTAGTTATCGAGTCCTCGGTGAATTGGGGACTTCCCCATTTCACAACGAAACCCCACCAACCTTAGGGTGGTTGGGTTCGAAACAAGCTCTTAAAGGAGATGGACTCCTTCACATCTCCGCAGATTGCTTCCAACTCGCAAATACTCAAATCAAAAAATTGTAGCATGGACTCGGTCATCCCAGATCCTTGTGAGACTGGGATTATTCCCAGGCCATGGATCATAGATCCAACGATCGCGGATGAGCGCCCAAAAACAAAAAAATCGGGATTTAATCCCAGATAAATTGTGACACATGATTGCTATGCAATTAATGTCCATACTTTATGGGCAACTCGATACAATCTCCTTTGAATATGAATGGATGCATGTGAAGTGTTAGACATGTGGCCTCTATGGTCATGAACCCTCTCTATGCTCTGATTCTATCAATGAAGAGGGGAAGATTCTTAAGAAGAAAGTCACAAAGCGTTGGGTTCCAAAAATTGTGGTTGAGGAAGATGACTCAGAGGTTTTCAGTGATGCTATGGAAGGCATTCCAGATTCTGATCAGTCCTTTCAAGCTCATGTCACTCAGTCAGTTGTGATTACACCCTCTCCCTCTCCCGATTCAGGGTGGATTACCAGTAGTAGGAGGAAAACTAAATCCATTCCCAAGGCTGTTCCTAAAAACTCCATGAGAGTTATTCCTGATTCTTTGAATAAATACTCTCCTTTATCTAACTTTGACGGCTCAGATCTATATAAGGAAAATGATTCATCACCGTTGGGTGAGAAGGATGAGATCCCAATTTCTCTTCCTCCCAATGGATAGTCCTTTCACCATTTTTTCTTGGAATGTGAGGGGAGGTGGCAATAAGATCCCCTACATTCATAATGAGGTTAACAAAAACAAAGATGACATCTACATAATCCTTGAAACCAGAATCTAAAGCGTTGATGTTGCTACTTTTGTTCAAAGCATTTGGCCTGGAGCTTCTTTTATTGATAATTCTGCTTTTCACTCTTACACTCGTATTCTTATTGTCTGGCGGGACTCTGATTTAGAGATCAAGACCATCCTTAGCAGTGACCAGGTTATTCATTGCTCTGTTCGTAAGGACCTGATGTGCTTTCATTTATCTGCAGTCTATGGTGCTAATCTTGACTCTGACAGAAGGAACCTCTAGAATTCTATTTCTGACATCTATATGCTCAATCCTTGTAATTGGTGTATGCTTGGGGATTTTAATGTTGTTAGGCTCTCTAAGGAGAAGATCGGAAAGCAACCTCCGTCTAGTCGTAGTATGGCTGACTTTAATACAGCTATTGCGAACTCAAATCTTAGTGAGCTTCCTTCTAAAGGTCTCTACTTCACTTGGGATAGCCACAACAAGAAAGGTTTAAGCACTTTCTCCAAGATTGATCGCATCTTCACTGACATTATTTTCCTCTCCTCCTTTCCATCTTGCTGGGGTGAAGTCTGTCCTACTATTGTTAGTGATCACAAGATCATTTCCCTTCATTTTGGCTCTCGTAAGAAAGGTGCTACCCCTTTCCGTTTTATAAACTCTTGGGTTAACCAAAGTTCTTACAAAGAGGTTGTTCTCAATGCTTGGAACAATGCTCACAATGTACGCACACCCATGTTTAGGGTTTATAGAAAGCTTCATGCTATCTCTGATGCTCTTCGAAAATGGAATAATGAAGTGGTTGGTAATTTTTTCACTAAAGCCCGTTTGCTTGAGGAAGAGCTAGCTACCTTGCAACGTGTTGTTGATTCTGACCCCCTTAATCTGGAAAACCAACAAAGTTTATCTTCCTTGCGTAATGACAGTATCAAGGCGCTGAAGGATGAAGAAAATCTTCTAAGGCATAAAAGCAGAGTTCAATGGCTTAAGTTAGGCGATAGAAACAATGCTTTCTTTTATGCTTCTTTAAAAACAAGAAGAGTGAGGAACAACATAAATATGTTAAAGATTGACAATGATGTCCTAACTTACGATCCAGAAATTATTCATGACTCAGTCAAATGTTTTTATGAAAGTCTGTTCAATGGCGCCCCTTCTGACGTTGTGCATTGGAATTATGATTGGAAACTTCCTCGTATACTGATGCTCAGTTTGTTTTCCTGAATAGCAAGGTTACTAAAAAGGAGATTGAGGATGTCATGATGAGCATGGAGGATGATAAAGCACATGGGCCTGATGGTTTTAATGTTGTATTCTTCAAGTCTATTTGGGATATTATTGGTCCAGATATTACCGCTGCTATTCTCAACTTCTTCAACTCTGGAAAGCTTTTGAAAGAGTGCAATAGCACCCTTATTACACTCATCCTAAAGAGTGCTAATGCTATTTGCCTTAAAGATTTCAGACCTATTTCCTTGTGTAACATTCTCTACAAAGTCATTGCTAAGGTTTTGGCTAATCGTCTTAAAACTGTGCTTCCTTCTTTGATAGATAATAATCAGGTTGCTTTTGTTCAAGGTAGAAATATTGGAGATGCTATATTGTTGGCAAATGATGTTCTTAGCACTTTTGTTGGATATCAGAAGAACATGTGCATAAAAGTTGATTTAGCGAAGGCCTTTGACACTGTCAGAAGGGATTACATCATCTTCCTTCTATGCGAGTTTGGTTTTCCTCCTTGTTGGATAGGATGGATTCAGGAATCTTTCAACTCTGCCTCTTACAAAGTTCTTGTTAATGGCTGTCCTACGGATGGTTTTCTGACCTCCAATGGAGTGAGGCAAGGAGACCCCCTCTCCCCTCTTCTCTTTAGCATTGCTATGCAAGACCTCACCTCTATTATTAATTCGAAGATTAGTTCTGGAGATTTCAGACCTATTCAAGCTGGTGATGCTATGATTTCTCATATAATCTTCGCAGATGATCTTCTTATGTTTTCTAAAGCTGAAAAGCATGATGCATATTGCATTAAAAACATCTTGTCTAACTTTAGACGTGTTTCTGGTCTTAACCTCAATAATGAGAAGAGCCAGATCTTTCTTAGCAAGAATGCATCTGATGATGGCATCTCGGATGTTCTGATGATCAACATTGCTGCCCTTCCGGTGAGATATCTTGGTCTGCCCTTGTTTACTGGGAGACTTACCAAAGTGATGTGTGCTCCTATTGTTGATAAATTTAGGACCATGTTGGACTCTTGGAAATCTAATCTCCTTTCACAAGCTGGAAGAGTGGATCTCATCATTTCCACTTTATCTTCATATCGTATTTTCTGGTATGCTGCCTTTCCTCTTCCTAAGTCAGTTATTCTTACTTTGGAGAAAATCATGAGAGACTTCATATGGAATGACTCTGAGTCTAAGAAACATCTCCACACCATTTCCTGGAAACACATCTGTAAACCCAAGAAAGAGGGTGGTCTTGGAATTCGCTTTATTGGTGATTGGTCTACTGCTGGTCTTATTAAAAATTTATGGAATATTGTTGCTGGCAAAGATACTTTATGGGTCAAATGGGTTCATGGAAGATATATTAAGGATGAGTCGTTGTGGTCTGTTCAGCCCAGGGTCAATTCTTCTTGGCTCTGGAAGAGATTACTCGAATAAAGACCTATTTTATTAAAGGAAATCTCTTTTTGTTTGGGTAATGGACATGATTTCCTATTATGGAGAGACCCTTGGTCTACTGGTAAGAAGAAATTAATTGATCTTCTTGACATCAATCTCACTCGTAGGCTAGGCAAAGGTCTAAAATGCAAGGCTAGTGTTTGCATCAGAGATTCCACTTGGTTTGTCCCAAACTTCAGGGGATCTCAACTCCTATGTGATTTCTTGTCCACCCAGCCTGCTCCTTCCTCTCTGAATGACTTGGTTCTGTTCAAAGGTGGCAACTCTTTAATGATGAGGGATAGTTGGGAGATGGTTAAAAAGAAGTACTCTTTTAAGAGCTGGGGCACTTGGATTTGGAAAGGTGTTCCTAGAAAGTGCTCCCTTCTCCTTTGGAAGGGGTTTCTTGGCAAGATCCCCACAAGCAAATACCTTCAGAAGATTGGTTTCTCTCAAGCTTCAAGATGTTTCTTATGTGAAGACAGTGAAGAATACTCTTCTCACATTTTCTTCAGCTGCAAGTTTTCTATTCAAGTCTGGGAGTTTTGGAGCAAGGACCAGTCCTCTAACCTTGTTCCTAATTCCTTCGATGATCTTCTCCTTTTGAAGAAGATCCTCAAGTTCTCTGCTGTTTATGTTTTATACACCTTATGGACAGAAAGGAACAATAGAATTTTCAGAAACACCAGTAGAACCCCTGCCTCTTTATGGTCTTACTGTAGGAAGGACATAACAACTTACAGTTAGCTTCTCCTTTGCTTTGTTTCTTTAGTTTGTACAGCTTCTTGTATCCGGCACCCTCCCTCTTTGGTCTTGCTGTAGGAAGGGTATAGCAGTTCTGTCTTTGTTATGTTTTTCTTCTATTTTGTACAACTTCTTTTAACCGGTAGGTACCTACTGTTCCTACCCTTTTCCTTATATCAGTAAAGAGGCACAACACCCTAAGTTCACAAAAAAATGTCCATACTTTAGGATAATTTGTATATTGCATAACTTGGAAACTGTGCATTTTTTTTCAACCAATTTTAGGGAAATCTTTATATTTGCATTATATTCCTTTATTCCAATTTTGAGCCTTAAAATCAAAAGGAAAGATGTGTTTTCTTCACATGCAAGAAATTGTTTAATAAAACTTATTTTATTCATACTTTCACTTTATTTCTCTTTTTATTTTCCTTATTTGAATTCCTTCTACCATTAGAAACCTTATGGATACGAAAATCCACCCATGATGACTAAATCATACATCTTTCCACTTATTTCCCATATTTTATCATTATCCCCAATTTCCTTCTTAATAAAGAAATATTTAATTGATCTTTTCTCTTTCTTGTTGCATTATATTTGCAACTTGGACTCCTTGGAACCCAAGGAACCCAAGAGGCATGAAATCCACCTTTGTATAATATTCCTTTGCCTTCTAGAGGTTTCAACATCTTTCTTTTCTCCATTTCTTAATTATTCATTTACTAATTGAATTTCCTTTTTCGTTTCCTTGTTATTGGGCCCAATATCCAACAAAGCCCACTAAGCAACCAACAAGGCTATTATAAATGAAATTCATTCATTCCAAATCAAATCACACCATTATTTATTCATATATCTTCAATAGGAGAAATTATATTTCTCCCAAAAAGAATCTAAAAATTGGGGTTGTAACATCCTTCCCCTCTTATAAGAATTTTGTCCTCAAAATTCCATCAAGCATACAAACAATTCAGGATAAGACTTTTCCATGTCCATCATTGGCCCCTATGTGGCTTTATCCTATCCATGGCACTTCCAAATAACCTTTATCATCACATATTGTTTTCTCTGAGTTCTTTCACCTCGGCATCTAGAATCCTCACATGTGACTCATGACATTTCAGCCTCCCTTAGGGCTTACTAGGTTCATTGCTCAACACATGACTCAGGTACCTCACATAGTGCTCTGAATTGGACACATGAAACTCATCACACGTCACATTATCCTGAGGGGTAAGGTCAAACATAAATAACTCCACCAATCCATCTCAAATGGACCCTTGTATCGGGGACTCAACTTTCTCAGCTATAGCTTAGAGGGCTCGTATTTTCATATCACATATTCTCCCACAGTGAACTGCATGTCAGTCTACTTTGCATTAGCTCACGACTCATGTCGTCCCTGGGCTCTCTTTCATCCATCGCACGATCAAAGCGACTTTATCTACACACACTGTGGTCTTTTTCTGACCTTCGCGAGATCCTTTCACCAACATTATCCTAATGAAGTGGTGACCAACACAACCTCCCTTACAGAGCTTCTTTACATCCCGATAGTGGTTATGGTGGTTATAATCACATCTCTCATAGGGCAAGAACTGCCCCCCATGTATCACCCTGAATGAGCACACCTACTCTCATCAGACCCTCTTGTTTGGATCATACTAACCATTAGTTAGGGGTGATAAGATGTACTCACATCGAGTTCTTCTTATACCTACTTCCACCGCATGGAAGTTAACCTTTGGATCACACTCAAGGACCTTTGAACTCGCATTATGGTGTAGTTGAACCATCTCTCTCTCTTACATGTAGTTCAACCGAATATGTCCCTTGACAATACTCCCTCTTTCTCTTAGACTATGTCATTTAGGTAAGGCGATCCACTGTAACCCATATTGCATCTTGACCTTCCTTGGTCTATGGGAGACTTACTACAACATCCATAGTGATGAACTCCCATTCCCTCTCGGGGACTCTTTATCCTCTATATCAACTCATTGGGTTACTGGTGTTTGTCCTTCACCTCTTAGCATGCATGGAGACAAGCCACATGCAACTTCATCTTAGATATCCACAATACTACTACAACTTACTATTTTAGTAGTACCACGGTGTATGATGAACTCAAAATCATGATCTCTTGTATGTCATGATTCCTTAAGGTTGATTCCTCAGAAACCCTAAAACACTCTAGTCAAGGTTTCATCACCTTCTTTCCCATAGAAGTGCATCCGAGGTTCTACAACCATCATTTCATCATGAAAAGCCCTAGGGTGGCTAACTAAGCAACCACTAACTCGATCAACGGATCTCGTTACATCTGAGTGTTAACCAAACATATCTCACAAACTTAGGGTTCACTTAACCCCCTCTTCCAGCTTATCCACTAGCTAAACTAGATAGCTTCCTCTCAACAAGAGCATCCATTACCACTTCACATCCTTATGTGTTAGGTAATGTTGGAGACAAACACCCCCCTATATTCCACTTACTATCTCATCTCAAACTCAAAGTCTATGTTCATCAAGAAAACTCTGAGCTCATCCTCTTGGTTATCAAACTCGACCTCATATATTCCACATGGCTCATGATAAAAACATCCTCATAAGATGACTACCTTAGTTCTCTTGATGTTTGTAAACCATCCACATATCATACACTCTACAAGGGTATGTTATTACCTCTATCCTCATACCTCATAGCAACGTTTCCACTCACATCATCTTTATCCCTGGTGTATGGTATGCGTACTGTCCTATCTCTCACTCCCATATTAAGAGGAAATAAGCATTTGGATGCAGTCCAAATATAGAGTTCTTCTAGTTCCAAGAGTAGAGATGGTACATCCCACATTGCCAGTACACCTTCAATCTAATTTGAAACGTGCATCACATGTCTCCACATCATGAACATTTCGATATCAAGGTTACTTTCACGAAAAACTAGTCTCAAATACACTTTGGTCATCACACCATCCTTGGTCATCTTCTCTAAGTCTATAGGGTTGCGACACTTTTGGGGTCATCCATCTTCCCTTATGCATCTAGAGAGTGACCTCCTCATCTGCCCTTTGGGTCCCATGAGTTTGTGAAGGTGATCAATATCCTAACCCATGGCCCTCAGACAATGATAGCTGTTACCTCCCGACCCTATGGTCATGTGCAACTAGGGAATTAGGCAACTCCTACTCCCATCGGTCTTATCCCTACTTGACCCTAGGATAGACTTAGGATTCAACATAGTACATGTCCAATGTGAAACCTTACCCAAGTCTCCATCATCTCTCTCAGCATTCATTGTTTGACTTACATCCTTTCATAGGGGTCATGGTGACCTACCTACTTTGGTCAGGCCCCATACTGGTTACCTCCATGGTAACACATCCACATGCACTTAGAGATGGTTATCTATGGGTCTGTAGGTTCACTCTTATACTATGTACTCTCCACTTAGCTTCTCAAGATTCTATGAGACATCTTTAGGTTACCTCAACCCAACAAAAGCTGATCCATACCCTACAGAAGGGTCCCTCTCCCAGGATGGGAGGAAACTACATCTTAATAGGAACAAAGGTTACAAACATCCCTACGTCTCAAGTTTATATCCACATGAGCATGCTTAACCCTATCAAGCTACTAGGGCATGTAGCTAGTAAGCAGACAACCTACTAAACCATGCCATGTCTTCATGATAGGTCCTACTTGTTCTCATTCCTCAATATTGGACCAATATCATACCTGTCCATGTCACCAACTTATAGGCGAAGGGTTCATCAAACATACACCTTAACCAAGGGGTTTCCTTTTCCTCTAAACATGAGGGGTGCCATGCTCAAATCTATGGAAACTCAAATCTCATCATGAGCATCAGGTACATCCAACACTACTACTTCCCTTCTTAGGTTTAGGAACCCTAGATTCACCTTTCTGATGTCCAACTACCTGCTCAACCTTTTAACCATGAACCAAGCATGTACAAGGTATGGCATGCACTTCCTATTATCCTTCTACTCAAGCAACACCTCAGAGTTGAGTCCTCCTCAAGGACAACCAACTAGGTATAAGGCCTCACAACTTGTTACTAAACCTCCTCAGGATTTAAGGAACTCTTCTTCCTATCCCTAGAAGGTAAGCACCTATATCGTTTGCACATAGGTACCAGCAACCTCATCCTTCTTCTAGGGTTTCGTCCCTCTAAAGGCAATCAAGAACCACAAGGACCATGCATGAGGCAACCACAACCATCCACTTAGGTCGTAACATACGCAACTTCTCAGGGTTCCTCATATCTCAGAGTCTAAGCTTCCATCCTTCTTGCTCAGGTCTTGCTCTCCTTCTCTAGAGATAACCCTACAAACAACCTTACCACTAGAGGTCCTTTCTCAAAGGTGGATCAAGCTTACCAGCATACACGTACATAGGTGAAACCAATGTTTGCTACAGATTATCCAAAACTCTCCATGCTTATCTCATAAGATATCCGACATACACTCTTGGCCAGGGTCTTAGCCTACTGTCAGCCCTACTGACGTACTTTGGGTGCAACTTTGCCATGCTCATATAAGCTCATAGGGTTTCTATATGGTCATCACTAACCTCATTAATGAAGGAGCTATCATTCACTCTACCATACACGACCTTTCCCAGGGTTGGGTCGCCAAAGGTACTAGGTCATCCAACCTTACATGGCTCATATCGTCATGGGTATCCAAACCAAAAGCATGTCCACCCACACACCTGGTCTATCATGACATCTATCTCATCGTGTCATCCCTCTCTAACCACCACTTAGGGTTAGGGTTAGCATCATCCTCAGAGGATGTACCAGGTCTCTACCTTTAATGGAGATCTCTGCCTCCAAAACCAACTCTCTACTCGTCCTCCTGACCAGAGGGTCTAACCTCAGGTCTCTCATGACAACACATGTCATACGAACTAAGCATGCAACTGTTCTTTAGTTTACGATTAAACTATTAAGCTTATGTCCATGATGTTGGTATGTATGCCCATAGAGCAAGTCATATGATGATTGTAATGGGATACTTTGTAATTGATTTGAATAATAATAAAGGCAATTTCCAATCTATATGTTTAAACTGTTTTTGAGATGATGGTGTAACATGATAGATGTCTAAAGATTGTTTTACTCAATGACGTATGCTTTTGGGTTGAGGACCTAAACGATGAGATCATACGGATGCTAAGAGTATTCTTTCTTGTTTAGTCCCTAGTCGGTTGTTATTGTGGAAATAACCATAGACATCAATCACACTAAAGACTAGATTGTGTGTTGGTTGATGACAGAATCTCATTAGTCATGATATAGTGATATCAAACCAAGCACATAGGTACTTGTTAGAGAACAAGGTACCGGACAGACCCACCGTGAGAGTGACACATGGAACCATGACATGGTAGTCACAGTCAGCTCTCACAGTGATGGTGGTGAGTGTGATTCTTAGACCTGAAATAACTACACTCAACACATGTCGTTGGGTACACTTTGACATCATCAAACGCAATCTTGACACATGGGTTGTTATAAAGGTGATGATTGGGTGGCTTTGACACATGGGGCTTTTGAGGGGTGAGTGATAGATATGGGATTTGTCCCTCCTGAGGGAGTTTGATATCCTTGGCCACTTGATGAGTAGGATTGAGAAAGGCATGCGCATGCACGTGTGAATCAATATGTGATATTGATGTCATACACATCTCACTCGGTCTACTCTGAGATCAAGGAAATGAATGAACATTGACAGGATGACTGTTCCATGCCTCGAGTTCATTCTGGATATCAGTGACAAAGGAATTATACATTCACTGTAACACCATTTACGGATTGTAGGATGAAAGTTGTTCTCCAACTTTCTACTTTCACTTGGGTAGCAATGATGTGTGACTAGACACCGCTCTTTGCTTGTGAAGTCATAAATGTTATGGACTTTCACTGCCAATGTGAAATGGACCTGCAGGGTCACACACATAGGATTTAACCTGGAAGAGGAGTTTTGTCCACAAGCAATGTTTAGATTGATTACTAAAGGAGTTTAGTAGTTCAATTAAACACTCAATTAATTGATAGCTCAATATCATAATGTTCAAGGTGTTGTACGCATTGATTGGAGTATCGGATTGATTGAAATCACATTTGACTGATTCTGCACAATCTGCACTCCCAACCGATCGGTTCATGTGATGAACCGGTCGGCTGAGGTTGCTGAACCGGTCGGCTCAATTGTTGAACCGATCGGCTCATGCACAGAGTGAAACGACCGGTTCAAGTGTTGAACCGATCAGTTCAACTGGTGCAATCGAGCAACTTGGGAAAGTAGGATTGGTGAGAATTTTCCTTTCGTTTCAATTGCCTAATTTGATTGGGAATAATATTGGTATTTGATACCAATTGGGAAAGAAACAAGGAAAGTCAATCGGGAACCAACCTGGAACCCCAACCGACCGGTTCATGAGTGAACCGATCGGTTCAAGGGTCCCAAACGATCGGTTCAGTGGTGAACCGATCGGTTCAGGTCCCCAACCGACCGGTTCACTTGTGAACTGATCGGTTCAGGTTGCGAGATGGTTGCTTTTTGTGGAAAATCCCGAACCCTTCTACTCCTGCTTTAGTCCCGTATTGCCGGGCACAGAGAACCCTGTCCCATGACCCGCCTATATATATAGGGGTATTGGGGGCTTCTCAGAGTACAACTCAGTGCAAGTTGATTGCTCTGCAAAGTTGTCGTTCTCTCTGGTTTTGGTAACCGAGAGAGAGCCCGAGCAAGTGCTTCCCGCAAAGGGAGGTGCAGCAAGGGAAGGACAACTGCAGTTGCAGTCGACAGCAGGAGAGTGTGTTGGCGACTAGTACGTCAACAGGAGGGTGCGACTCCTTCCACTTCCTTGTGGGACAAGGAGAGTGGAGTTCCGGGTGGTCCGTGTGGACTACTTCAGAGGCGGGAGGTCACTGCCGCTCAGGAGGACAAATGTCATCTGACAGTCCGGTAGGAGGAGGAGTCTTCAGTCCCGGTACGACCAGGAGCTGCACAGACACCGTCCAAGACCGGAGGTGAAGACCGCGCAAAGCGCGTGGTATTGTCGCCGAGCAAGCCTCGGGACAAGGTATGATTCACAAACCATCTTTCCTATTATATAGATGTTGACGCGATTCCTTTTGTTCCGGGTTTGGGGAGAATTTTTTTTTTGTTTCCGCTGCTTCTGTGCCTCCTCCAAAAACCAACAGTGGTATCAGAGCCACGTCAACCTCTCTATATTTTAGGATTATCGATATGATCGATTTTGGTTTGTCACCTTTATTTATTGCATGCGATGCGAATAATATCAGCTTTATACATGTCCAATCCACAAATCCCTAATATACATATATGATATGTAATATTAATGCACTCGATACGCGTCGCCCTTAAACAAGTTTTGTGGTGGATGTGTAGCATGATTATGGCCTATAAACCCCTATATCTGTGTGTGGTTGTTTGTGTGGTTGCTTGCATCTCGGTCTGCGCACCGATTTCCTTTCTCATATTCCTGATGTAACTCGAAATAATTCGAGAATTCTTTTCCTACCTTTTCTCCCCCCGAATGTAACTCGGGGTTTCACAATTCAATTGTAAATAGGATAGATTTTATTTCCTGTTATGTCAAAGAATGGCGGACAACCTGAAGACGCTTGGTTGGTGATCCAGACGGCCAGTTCGAGGAACGAGATGATCGGGTGGCGATATGAGGAGATGCACGATGACCGGTGAACCGATCGGCTGGAGGCGCCAGTCGATCGGCTGGTGGCACCCAAACAACCAACCTGATGGCGAGCCGATCAGTCATGGAGATGAGCTGATCAAACCCAGAAAGGCAGGCACAAATTTCATCTTGTATAGGTTGCATATGATGTAGACCTAGATGACCGTGATTCCTCTTGGCTCGAGGAATCACAAATAGGATGGCCATAATCATTGTTTTTTATCGTTTATGCATGTTTTCTGTGGGATATAGCATGTATATGATACGTACTATATATTGTGGTGATTGGATATGTATATGTATATAAAAACCAAATCCCTCATTAAATATTAAGTCTTATACGCCTTCCATTAGCGACACACATGGCAAACTTGATCGACCAAGCGTAGGTTACGCCAAAGCGTGGTGCGCCGTCTATCTTGTGGAAGTGTGAAGGGTCGACATGTAGGTTCTGCCAAAGCAGGGTGCATGTTTACTGTGTCGGCTTTTGGGTTAGACTTAACTGGTGATTCTTAGAGCGTCTAAGCCCAGAGGCACGGAATGTTCATGGCAAGGTGTTATGCATGTTCATTCATCAAGAGTTGCATATGATGCAATTGGCAAGAGTTGCCTACCTGGAAGATCTAAGTTGTGGGTGACAGCCAAAGCTGGTTCATGGCTTAGAGGATTCTAGGATCTTGACCCACTAGAAGATTGTACGCTGCAATCTTCCGAATTGATGGTGAGGGCTATCAATTTGAGTCAAAATAGTGGGAACGGTAATTAATTAAAGGCCTAATTAACTATCGTCAAATTTTATTCAAATCAAATCAAAAGGGTTTTGACAAATGCAAATTTTCTCTTGTAGAATGGCAAAAGAATAATCTTTTAAAATGGGCAAATTAATTGAGAATAAGTTCCATAACTGGTTGAGGAATGTGAGAAGTGTTCTGCACAATCCAGATATACCAGGAGCCTTAGAATCCACTCTATGTACGCTTAATGCGTTGGTGAAGAAGAAAGTAGGTAAGGGAGAGAAGTGTTCTCTCGCCAAACCAATTTCTTCTACATGGAGAGGATGGAAGGAACAATGGAAGAAGAAGTCGGAGATAGAGATCTCTACTTCTGGTGTATACGTGATAGAGATTAACTTTACTACTTCTTCATCATGGGTACTTGATACTGGATGCGGATCTCACATTTGTTCAAATGTGAAGGATCTTAAGAGAAGTAGGCCTTTGGGGAAAGGCGAGGTTGAACTACATGTTGCTAATGGGGCAAGAGTTGCCGCCAGTGCCGTAGGAACCTATGAGTTAACTCTACCTAGTGGGCTAAAAATAGAGTTGAAGAACTGCTATTATGTACCTGCCATAAATAGGAATATTATTTCCGTCTCTTGTTTGGACAAAGATGGATTTGAATTTCTTATTAAGAATGGAAAGTGTTCCATTTCTAAAGATGGGATCTTTTATGGCAGTGCCCCTATGTCTTATGGTCTATACTTGATAGACTTGGAGACAAGTGTATACAATGTAAACACCAAAAAGAAAAAACTCAACGACTCAAACAAAACATATCTCTGGCATTGTCGTCTAGGGCACATAAATGAGAAGCGCATTTCTAGACTCCATAAAGATGGTTATCTAGACTCTTTTGATTATGAATCAATAGAGACATGTGAATCTTGTTTGTTGGGCAAGATGACCAAGACTCCCTTTTCAGGTAAAGGTGAGAGAGCTAGTGATCTATTAGGACTCATACATACTGATGTATGTGGGCCTTTTAGAACTAATGCCAGAGGTGGGTATCAGTACTTCATTACCTTTACTGATGACTTCAGTAGGTATGGCTATGTGTACCTGATGAAACATAAGTCAGAAACCCTTGAAAGGTTCAAGGATTTCATGAATGAAGTACAGAACCAGCTTGGTAAAAGTATTAAGGCACTTCGTTCCGATCGAGGTGGAGAATACTTGAGCCAGGAGTTTGAGGACCTTCTGCGAGCCCGTGGTATTGTATCACAATGGACTCCGCCTGGAACACCACAGCATAATGGTGTGTATGAAAGAAGGAATCGCACATTGTTAGATATGGTGCAATCTATGATGAGTTTTGCTGATCTTCCAATTTCTTTCTGGGGTTATGCTCTTGAAACCGCCGCGTTTACGCTTAACCGTGTACCATCTAAATCGGTTCAAAAGACACCATATGAGATATGGACTGGGAAGCGTCCCAATTTGTCTTTTATGAAGATTTGGGGTTGTGGAGCTTACGTCAAGAAAATGTTTCCTGATAAGCTTGGACCCAAATCTGATAAATGTTACTTTGTTGGATATCCCAAAGAGACCAAGGGATACCATCTATACCACCCTACTGACAACAAAGTGTTTGTTGCCAGGGATGATGTGTTCCTAGAGAAGGAATTTATTTCCAAAGGAAATAGTGGGAGGAATATAGAGCTTGAAGAGGTTCAAGCCCAACAAGAGAACATTGAACCGATAGATGTACCAGAGAAAAATGTAGATTCACAAGGTGTTGTGGAATCTCAGTCTCCTCAGGTAACACAAGGACCTCATAGATCTAGTAGGACTCGCCTTGAACCTGAGAGGTTTGGATACCTTGTAACTCAAGAAGGTGGAGAGTTGATCATAGATGATGATCCAACTACCTACGTAGAGGCTATGGAGGGACCAGATTCTGAGAAATGGCTTGAAGCCATGAGATCCGAGATGGAATCCATGTACTCCAACAAAGTATGGACTTTGGTGGAACCACCCGAAGGGGTAAAACCCATAGGGTGCAAGTGGGTCTTTAAGAAAAAGACTGACATGGATGGCAATGTGCAAACTTATAAAGGCAGATTGGTTGCGAAGGGTTTTCGACAAATTCAAGGTGTTGACTATGACGAAACCTTTTCTCCAGTTGCCATGATTAAGTCCATCAGGATCATGCTTGCTATTGCAGCCTACTATGACTATGAGATTTGGCAGATGGATGTTAAAACCACATTCCTTAACGGGAATATTCATGAGGATGTGTATATGACACAGCCTGAAGGTTTTGTAGATCCAAAGAATGCCAATAAAGTCTGTAAACTGCAAAGGTCAATCTATGGATTGAAGCAAGCGTCTCGGAGTTGGAATCTTCGATTTGATGAAGAAGTCAAAGTGTTTGGCTTTATTCAAAATGAAGATGAACCTTGTGTGTACAAGAAAGTTAGTGGGAGCTCGACCACATTCCTCATATTGTATGTGGATGACATACTTTTGATGGGGAATGATGTCTTAGCCTTAGAGAAGGTAAAGACTTGGCTTGGGAAAACTTTCTCAATGAAGGACTTAGGAGAAGCATCCTACATTCTAGGAATTAAGATCTATAGAGATAGATCTAGAAGGCTTCTCGGACTAAGCCAGAGCACGTACATTGACAAGGTGCTGAAGCGGTTCAGCATGGAGAACTCAAAGAGAGGCAACGTCCCTGTGCTACATGGAGTTACCGTCTCTAGAGCTCAATGTCCCCAATCTTGTGAAGAGAGGGAGCGTATGAATGGGATCCCATATGCATCAGCCATCGGATCCATCATGTACGCTATGTTGTGCACACGCCCAGATGTCTCGTATGCTCTCAGCATGATGAGTAGGTACCAGTCAGATCCCGGGGATGCTCACTGGACAGCCGTGAAGAACATCCTCAAGTACTTGCGAAGGACTAAGGATCAGTTTCTTGTGTACGGCGGCGAGGAAGAGCTGGTTGTAAAGGGTTACACCGATGCAAGCTTCCAAACCGATAAAGATGATTACAGATCGCAGTCAGGATTTGTGTTTTGCCTTAATAATGGAGCTGTGAGCTGGAAGAGTTCCAAGCAAGAAACAATTGCCGATTCTACTACAGAGGCCGAGTATATTGCTGCTTCGCATGCAACAAAGGAGGCTGTGTGGATCAGGAAGTTCATCTCTGAACTTGGTGTAGTTCCCAGTAGCTGTGATGCAATTGAGCTTTATTGTGACAATAATGGAGCTATTGCACAAGCTAAGGAGCCCAGATCACATCAGCGGTCCAAGCACATACTGCGGCGCTTCCATCTCATACGAGAGATCGTACAGCGAGGAGATGTGAAGATTTACAAAGTACCAACTGAAGACAACATAGCTGATCCACTGACTAAGGCCCTTTCTCAGCAAAAGCATGATGGTCATGCTAGGTCACAAGGACTGCGTTTCCTTGGTGACTGGCTCTAAGTGCAAGTGGGAGTCTGTTGGTATGTATGCCCATAGAGCAAGTCATATGATGATTGTAATGGGATACTTTGTAATTGATTTGAATAATAATAAAGGCAATTTCCAATCTATATGTTTAAACTGTTTCTGAGATGATGGTGTAACATGATAGATGTCTAAAGATTGTTTTACTCAATGACGTATGCTTTTGGGTTGAGGACCTAAACGATGAGATCATACGGATGCTAAGAGTATTCTTTCTTGTTTAGTCCCTAGTCAGTTGTTATTGTGGAAATAACCATAGACATCAATCACACTAAAGACTAGATTGTGTGTTGGTTGATGACAGAATCTCATTAGTCATGATATAGTGATATCAAACCAAGCACATAGGTACTTGTTAGAGAACAAGGTACCAGACAGACCCACCGTGAGAGTGACACATGGAACCATGACATGGTAGTCACAGTCAGCTCTCACAGTGATGGTGGTGAGTGTGATTCTTAGACCTGAAATCACTACACTCAACACATGTCGTTGGGTACACTTTGACATCATCAAACGCAATCTTGACACATGGGTTGTTATAAAGGTGATGATTGGGTGGCTTTGACACATGGGGCTTTTGAGGGGTGAGTGATAGATATGGGATTTGTCCCTCCTGAGGGAGTTTGATATCCTTGTCCACTTGATGAGTAGGATTGAGAAAGGCATGCGCATGCACGTGTGAATCAATATGTGATATTGATGTCATACACATCTCACTCGGTCTACTCTGAGATCAAGGAAATGAATGAACATTGACAGGATGACTGTTCCATGCCTCGAGTTCATTCTGGATATCAGTGACAAAGGAATTATACATTCACTGTAACACCATTTACGGATTGTAGGATGAAAGTTGTTCTCCAACTTTCTACTTTCACTTGGGTAGCAATGATGTGTGACTAGACACCGCTCTTTGCTTGTGAAGTCATAAATGTTATGGACTTTCACTGCCAACGTGAAATGGACCTGCAGGGTCACACACATAGGATTTAACCTGGAAGAGGAGTTTTGTCCACAAGCAATGTTTAGATTGATTACTAAAGGAGTTTCGTAGTTCAATTAAACACTCAATTAATCGATAGCTCAATATCATAATGTTCAAGGTGTTGGACGCATTGATTGGAGTATCGGATTGATTGAAATCGCATTTGACTGATTCTGCACAATCTGCACTCCCAACCGATCGGTTCATGTGATGAACCGGTCGGCTGAGGTTGCTGAACCGGTCAGCTCAATTGTTGAACCGATCGGCTCATGCACAGAGTGAAACGACCGGTTCAAGTGTTGAACCGATCGGTTCAACTGGTGCAATCGAGCAACTTGGGAAAGTAGGATTGGTGAGAATTTTCCTTTCATTTCAATTGCCTAATTTGATTGGGAATAATATTGGTATTCGATACCAATTGGGAAAGAAACAAGGAAAGTCAATCGGGAACCAACCTGGAACCCCAACCAACCGGTTCATGAGTGAACCGATCGGTTCAAGGGTCCCAAACGATCGGTTCAGTGGTGAACCGATCGGTTCAGGTCCCCAACCGACCAGTTCACTTGTGAACCGATCGGTTCAGGTTGCGAGATGGTTGCTTTTTGTGGAAAATCTCGAACCCTTCTACTCCTGCTTTAGTCCCGTATTGCCGGGCATAGAGAACCCTGTCCCATGACCCGCCTATATATAGGGGTATTGGGGGCTTCTCAGAGTACAACTCAGTGCAAGTTGATTGCTCTGCAAAGTTGTCGTTCTCTCTGGTTTTGGTAACCGAGAGAGAGCCCGAGCAAGTGCTTCCCGTAAAGGGAGGTGCAGCAAGGGAAGGACAACTGCAGTTGCAGTCGACAGCAGGAGAGTGTGTTGGTGACTAGTACGTCAACAGGAGGGTGCGACTCCTTCCACTTCGTTGTGGGACAAGGAGAGTGGAGTTCTAGGTGGTCCGTGTGGACTACTTCAGAGGCGGGAGGTCACTGCCGCTCAGGAGGACAACTGTCATCCGACAGTCCGGTAGGAGGAGGAGTCTTCAGTCCCGGTACGACCAGGAGCTGCACAGACACCGTCCAAGACCGGAGGTGAAGACCGCGCAAAGCGCGTGATATTGTCGCCGAGCAAGCATCGGGACAAGGTATGATTCACAAACCATCTTTCCTATTATATAGATGTTGACGCGATTCCTTTTGTTCCGGGTTTGGGGAGAAATTTTTTTTTTGTTTCCGCTGCTTCTCTGCCTCCTCCAAAAACCAACACATGACATCTTATTTACATGCTTTTTATTAATTTTGGTGGAGGATTCCTTAACCTTATCATGCATACCCTATCCTCAAGAGGGTGAGGAAGAGAGAGAAAACCCCTAAACCTTAGAATCTTAACAAAATTAGGGTTGAGAAGGGAAGAAAATAGATGAGAGAGTCCTAAAGGTATCTTATTTTGAGTCAGATCCTAAGACATTGGCTAGGCAGTCACACAGATCCGGGAGTCCTCATATTCTGACTAGTGGTGTGGATGAAAATATTGCTAGCCCCCATATGTGATCCTTTTCTAGACACCTCTGTCTTTTAGAAAATACTCTAATAACTCCATCAGTTCTATGGAATTTGTAAAATTTAATAATTACTAAAGATTAAATGAGGAACCAATGCTCTGATAACAAATGTTACGACCTCGCCTCCCAGTAACCCCCAATTAAGGGAGGCAAAGAGGTCAGAGTCGTTATCCCAATTTCCCAGATCATAGGTTCAAAAAATAATCATTAATAATCATTAAATTCTACCATGACTATACTAAAAGCTGGAATAAAATAAAACTTTGGATACCTTTTTCAAAAACTTGGATATCTAACTTCTATGCACATCTAGACTCTATTCTAACTAATCCTCCTTGCACTTTATTTCTTAATTTCACAATATGCCACTTTACTATTTGTCCTTTTCAATTTGTACCTAAAACGCCGAAAAACAAAATGTCAGTCAACATAAATGAATATACCGGTATGTGGGGGAAACAATAATCATGCAATTAACTATAACAACATATTGCAACCAATTAGGATTTAACAAACAACTTTACATTTTAAGCATAACTGCTCAATCCATACATACCCTAGCCTCTATGTTGTCCCTGCAGTGGACCTGGATGCTACCTTCCTTATGGTGGATCCCCATTAAACCCCTCACGATCCTATCTAAAAGGTGAATCAATTTCTAGGATTGAGTCGCATGGTACTACCCATAGGTAGCCCACTCCTTAACTCATGGTGTGCTAAAGAGTCGCATGGCACTACACATGGGTAGCCCAATTCCTAACTCATGATAACCTGATGTCCTACTTAACAAGTAGGCCATGTACTAGTTTCCCTTTTCATCATTAGCAAAGCCATAGAGGAGGACCAAGATCTAATCCAGTCATGTATACATATTTATGGTGATAATCATAGTTACTTTACAGTTGCATGAAATAAAAGCCATCCAAGCAGTTATTTTCAGGCAACCGATAAAACATCTGGGAATTGCCGTGAAACTAAAGCGATTAACCATAAGCGTAACTACATACCTGATTCAGAGTAACTTGATGTCCAAGCAAGAATATTCAAGAACAATCAATCAAGCAATCAACAATATCCTAATATTAATGCATAACATCCAAGTGTCATTGTTTTATTCAAAACATTCTCAAGATCAACTTGGATTCCACCTTAGGATTTCTAGGCCAACTTTAGGGTTTTAGCCTCCATTATGCATCTATCACTTTTAATGCCCTTTTGGTCCACAAACCATAATTTCAACATCATAAGCATACTTGAATGTCGATTAAGTCTAATATATCTCTTTTACACTAAAACTATCATCTTTATCCATTTAAGTTATGACACAATCATTAAGGCCAATTATCATCTTTGCTTTTTTCAAGATTAACAACTCATAATTCATTATGGTCTAATGCACATATGAACCCTATTTATCACTAATTCCACTTTTATACACCGGAAACCCTAATTACCAAATTAAGGGTATTTATCCATAATTAGAATCTTTTATACTCAAATTAGCTTAGAATCATCATATCTCTATTTTATTCATGGATTTGCACAATTAAAACCATTAAAATCCATATCAACATAATTTAGGGTTTCTAAGCCCATTAATGCATATTCATGTACATGGAACCCTAAATTAAATCAACTATGTATAAAGATCATCCTTTTGGATATAATTTTCCCTTTTTATTAACAACATGTTAATATCAACTTTAAACATCCATATAACCCTTCCTAACTCATTAATCATCAAAGATTAGGGTCTTTCATTAATTAAACCATTAAAGTTAGCATCTTTACATACTTTTTGAATTTCAAGCAGAATTAAGCTTCAAATATAATTTATTTGTGTTCCTCTCATTCTGAGGATCAATTTTCATATATCGACTTTATTCATCGGAGCTTCCTATCAAAAGTTATGATTTTTGCAAGAAAAGTCATTAACTTGAATTATCTATTATTTTTAGAAAAATGTTGGTTGTTGGATTGGTGATCTGCTGGACCACGCTGGATCCAACGATCTGTGATCGCACGCCCCACCCGGGTTTGGAAAGAAACAAAAGGTAGAAATGCCCTTACCTGAACAATGGTGGCAGATGGGCATTTTGGTAATTCTCCCGGGGTGTCTTCAACCTCTCGCTGCTCTACGTGCGAGTAGGTGGTCAACTCCATCGGTTGACTTGGCAATCCTATGCCACTATGAGCAAACTAAAGCTACCCATAGCTCCGTCTTCCTCCCACAAACTTTTTTCTGTTCCTTCACCGCTAACAAGGCAAGGATTCCCCTTGTGCTACCTGCTCCTCGAAGAGGTCGTAGGTCAAGCTAGTTCTTCGAATTGAGGGCATCACGACGATCGTCGTTGCGCTGCGGTTACGAGACGTTAGATGTTTAGGTTTGCTAGTATTGCTGTGCACACTACCCTATATATAGGGTAGTTATTGAGTCCTTGGTGAATTGGGGACTTCCCCATTTCACAATGAAACCCCACCAACCTTAGGGTGGTTGGGTTCGGAACAAGCTCCTAAAGGAGATGGACTCTTTCACATCTCCGCAGATCGCTTCCAAATCGTGAAAACTCTGATCAAAAAATTGTAGCCTGGACTCCGTCATCCCAGATCCTTGTGAGACCGGGATTATTCCTAGGCCGTGGATCATCGATCCAACGATCACGGATGAGCGCCCAAAAACAAAAAAATCGGGATTTAATCCCAGATAAATCATGATACATGATTACTATGTAATTAATGTCCATACTTTAGGATAATTTGTATATTGCATAACTTGGAAACCATGCATTTTTTTTCAACCAATTTTTAAGGAAATTTTTATATTTGCATTATCTTCCTTTATTCAAATTTTAAGCCTTAAACTCGAAAGGAAAGATGTGTTTTCTTCATATGGAAGAAATTGTCTAATAAAACTTATTTTATTCATACTTTCTCTTTATTTCTCTTTTTATTTTCCTTATTTGAATTCCTTCTACCATTAGAAACCTTATGGATACGAACATCCACCCATGATGACTAAATCATACATCTTTCCACTTATTTCCCATATTTTATCATTATCCCCAATTTCCTTCTTAATAAAGAAATATTTAATTGATCTTTTCTCTTCCTGTTGCATTATCTTTGCAACTTGGACTCCTTGGAACCCAAGGAACCCAATAGGCACGAAATTTACCTTTGGATAATATTCCTTTGCCTTCTAGAGGTTTCTACATCTTTCTTTTCTCCATTTCTTAATTATTCATTTACTAATTGAATTTCCTTTTTCTTTTCCTTGTTATTGGGCCCAATAGCCAACAAATCCCACTAAGAAACCAACATGGCTATTATAAACTAAATTCATTCATTCCAAATCAAATCACACCATTATTTATTCATATATCTTTAATAGGATAAATTACATTTCTCCCCAAAAGAATCTGAAAATTGGGGTTGTAACAAGATGAGATTTCCTTTGTGTTGGAGAGAATGGATCTTTCAGTGTCTTATCTCTACTAGTTACCAAGTTCTTATCAATTGAGAACCATCTAAGCATATATTTCCCACCAATGGCTTAAGGTAGGGAAACCTCCTTGATCCCATGTTGTTTATTATTTGTATGCATTTTTCTTCCATGTTGGACAAGGAAATAAATCTCAACAGAATACATCCCATCAAATCTAGCGAAGGCATGTATATGTCCCATATTGTTTTCAGTGGTGATCTAATGATCTTTGCCAAGGCTAATATGTCTTATGGAGTTGGTATTAGAGATATTCTGAACTCCTTTGGTACTCTTTATGGGCTCAACAAAAATCTTGAGAAAAGTTCAGTGTTCACTAGATATACTTCCAAAAAAGATGAGATTCTAGACATTCTCAAAATCAAAGAAGAAACTTTTCATGTTCGTTATTGGAGGCTCCTCTTTTCTATGTAAGGTTCACCAAAAAGTATTGTTTCCCTCTTATAGATAAAATTAAAGGTGCACTTTATATTGTAAAGCCAAAGTTCTGAACATGGCTGGAAGAGTTGAACTTGTAAAATCAACCATTGCATCTATCCAACTATATTGGTTGGCTGTGTTTCCTCTACCATCAAGTGTCTGTGACATTGTTGATCACCTTTGTAGGGGATTTATTTGGAGATCAAATGAAGTTTCTAGGAGCAATCATTATGTGTCTTGGGATAAGATTTGTAGGTCCAAGAAACAAGGATGCCTTGGAATAAGGAGAATTGTTGATGTATGTAATGCAAGTAGTGGTTAATTTCTAGAACATTACGGCTATGTTGCGTGCTAAATACCTATGGAAGGAGTCTATTTGGACTATCAATCCATCGAGTAATGATTCATGGCTGTGGAGAAAAATTGTTGGAATTAGAGATAAGATTAAACCTCGCACGTCTTACTCTATTAACAAAGGGGATAAAATTCTTATGTGGAAGGATCCCTAGTTGAAAGGAAGTTTATTGAGTGAACTTCTTGACTCTAGAATGTCTTTGTTCCTGGGTAATGACATCAATTCTACTATTAGTTTTGTGCTCAAAGATGGTGAATGGAATATCCCAAATAATAGAAGACCGGGACCTCTAAAAGACTTTCTCCTTCAATTCAAACTTTGTTCTAGTAAGAGTTATGAAATTCAGTGTTGTGATAAAGCTTTTATGTGTATCGGGGATGTATGGCTTATAAATTTTGGGACGTTTGATAATCTAGATTGGGCAAAATAGTTATGGAGTTGGTTTGTGCCTAAAGATCTCAAAATGAATGCTTGGAAGATTTGCACTCAAGGTCTCCCCATTGTTAATTTTCTAGAAGAAGGGGGCGGTGTATGGTTTTTGTTTGCACCCTATGTCTAAAGGGTGAAGATTCCATCTAGCACATCTTCTTTGATTGTATGTAATCTATCAATTTTCGGATGAAAGCTCTATTTGAGGGCTTTATTTATTGGATTCCCACCTCTGTTAAGTATTGTTACCAGTTCAATTCCGATAAGGAGTTCTGCTTGATTATTTGTGGGTTTTATCATATCTGGAGAAGTAGGAAACTGACTATTTTGGAGGATTCTTGTATTTCAGTGGATAATTCCTAGGTTAAGTGTAACAAACTGAAACCTAGCCTCTTGACCCTAATCATATGTCTTGGAGAATAGTAAACTTGGTTCTTTGGGTTTAGCTAAACAAGGATAAAGATATGCACATTAGTAGCTTAATTGAAATCCTAATATGTAAATGCATGAATAAAACACCCTATTGTAACCTAATGTTCTCACATTAGGCTTAGGCCCAAAATAGACACATAAAATATATCACATGATATAAATGGAGATTTTATAATAGTTTGTGCACAAGAATGATACATAATTCATTTAGTTGTAATATAAAGATATGGGACATAATTAGATGAATAATAATGATGATGAAACAATATTATAATAAATATAATGATAACAAGCCAAAAGTGTTATAATTCAAAAAAGGAGATTCCAAAAGAGTAATCTAATGTGAAATTTGTGTTCCTTGGATCCCACTTGACTTGGGAGTCAAGTTTCACCTTATTTGCATAATAATAATAATTCTTGTAATTTCTAGGAAAGAATATATGGGTTTCTATCCAATTAGAAAATAAAATATTAAATGACTCTAAAAGTGGAAAATAATCTTGGATTCATAATCTACACATTAAAAATAGCCTTTGGGTGAATTTTTATATAATTTAGATAATCTTTAATATACATATGAAGTTAGGAGAGAGAAAGTGTGTAGGATCTTCAAAATATTAAATAATTGTACAAACAACTCCAATATATAAAATTGATGGCAAATTTGTATCGAAGACACTTAATTTGACTTGTGGGTGAAGTTTCATCAAATTTGGAGAATATTAAAGTCAATAATGCATTAGGAAATAGAAAATGGTATTTGATTTATTTAACACATCAAAAGTTCTCAAAAGGAAAATATATGTGCATAATCAGAATCTACATGCCTTAATTGGCCTCTGTGCAAAATTTCATTAAAATTGGAGTTTATTTACACTTTCAAATGAAGAGAGAGAAAAAGAGAAATTATTTAAATAACATTTTATTCGATTTTCCAATTTGATAACCTTTAATCTATCATGTGGACCTTTTCATTCAATTCCTTTTATATGTGAGATCTAATGGCTAGGTTCTCTTTTCAGCCTGATCCAACAGTAGATAAGTCATCTCCTACCTCGAGTAGGAGAGACCGCCCGTTGGTACAGTGAAAACCCCTGGTTTTTTGCTGGTAACTTCCTCATTTCTTGACGATTTTCTGAGATATTTGGTGTTTTAGATTTGTGATAAAATTCCACACGGGCTGATCCCTAACTTGGATACTAGTTTTTTTGTTTGGTGAATTGCCCAAATCTGTTCGTAAAGCTTCTCCAAGCTCCCATGTCTATTAGCCCTAAATCACTGCCACACTTATAAATAAGGGTACTCAGGTGTTCGTCGCTCTCCGTCCAACCTTTTCTCCCTCTCAATTTCTTTGCACATTCTCATATTGGTCCTTGACAATCGAGTTTTAGCTCACATATTGTAGTGCATGTCTGTGGGCTTCGACAGAGTGAGCGACCTAATTGTTTGTGTAGGTGAGTTCATCTACATCCACTCTATCTTTCTTCCGTTTTGGTTTTCTGAATCACTACCTCATGTGGATTTGCCCAAAACTTGGCCAAGCTGCTTGAGCTGCCATGGTGCAAGTGAGGGGGGAGAATCCCCTGAGAGTTTTTACTCATTTACCTCGCCTCGTTTATTCTTTCGTTGTGTTTTTTGTCTTGGGGAAAAATCATCTTTTTGCCCCCTTGTTCCTTTTGTTCTCGCGGCTTCGCTGGTCTTTGACTGAGTTTCTGACCTGCTAATGCAGCCATCATCGATTGGTCCACATCGAGCAAGGATGGCCTGCTCGTTCTCCCTCTCGTGAGATTTTCTTGGCTTACGTGGATTTTTTGCATTTTCTGATTGGTTTATTTTCTAAAAATTGTATCTTTTGATTCTCCTGTCCAAAAATTAAAGTAAAATATGTTTTAGAATTAGAAAAATATGTTCTTTCTGATAAAAATAGTTTTAGAGCCTGATTCCCTTATTTTGATGATGGATTTTTGAGGATCTAATTAATTAATATAAAAGCCCTGAAAATGGTAACCAATTCATCTTAGCTCCAAATATAATAAATAAATATGTTTTCTTGATTAGAAAAACATAAGGAATCGTTTGGTTTAGGTTTTGAGTCTAAAATCTAAGTTTTGATAAAAAGGTCTAGAATTTGGGTTTCATTACATTTGTATAAATCTGAAACCCTAATACATGTGAATAATTTGTAATTAGGAAAAGTTGATATTGGAAATAACTAGATTGGCGAACAGTATTTCTAGGACTCTAATTTAAGGTATGATTGCATCCCACATTATTTTTATATTGATAAATTTCTAATTCCTCTCTTTTAATGTATATTTGCATCCCCTATTATTCTTTTTGAGCAATTAACCTATGTTCTTCATTCTCTTGGTCATATGGACATTAGCCTACACATTATCTCTTTTAATCATGGTTCATGTGATACCTTAATTGTTACTGATCTTATGATCATGATCTGATATTCTTTTGGTCTCTTTCTTATACATTGTTCATGTTGGAATACGATTTTATGACATGTGATGTCTTTTGCCTACTTATGAGGTGAATGTATATGTTGGTCACTTTTGTGGTAACTACTTTATATAATCTGACTATAATTTCTACTTGCCTCTACATTTAACATGCTATGTGATTCAGCAGCATTAGAGTAGTGTAATTGTATTGGTTTTTTGGCAGATGTGTATTTCCTGCTCGGGGCAGTATGCTCTTGCTATTTTTGGGAAGGAGGTAGCCCCAAACCCGGGTTTCAAATTTATGAGGTTTGGCCCACTTTATATATATTTGGGAGTTTGTTTATGTTCCATTCTCTATCAAATTTCAAGTTTATGAGACTTGGCCGACTTTGTCTTATATTGTTCTAGGGCTATGTGTAACATACCAGATCTTAGACCCTACCCTAGAACTTTGACCTTTTGGGTTTGACCAAATAAGGTTGAGACTAGAGTGATCCTAATAATCAAATGCATGAATAAGGTAATCTAATATGTCCCATAATTCATTTGGATGATAATAAGAAGATAAAAGACTTAGTTGAATAAGTAATTAAGTTAATGGTCCATTAGTGGGACAAGTGACATAACTCATATAAGGAAGTCTCAAAAGTAAAAAACAAACTTCAAATTCGTAATCTACATATCAAAATAAGCTTACATGTCAAATTTCATCTAATTTGGACAACCTTGAAATAATAAGGTAAGTTTAGGAGAGAGAAAGTTGATAAAAGGCATTAATTCTCAATAATGTGATAAAGGCTCTAAAAGATGGAATTGATGGCAAATTCATATTAAACACACTTAAGTTAACTTGTGGGTCAAGTTTCATCAAATTTGGATAATCCTAATGCCCTTAATGAAGGAGGAAAGAGAAAATATGATTTGATTTATTTAACACATTAAAAGTTCTTAAATAACAAATATAATTATATAATCGGAATCTTCATGCCTTAATTAGCCTCTGTGCAAAATTTCATCTAATTTGGGATTCGTTTGTGCCCTCTTTTAAAGAGAGAGAAAAAGGAAATAAAATTTGATATCACTTTATTCAAGTCGGATTTGATTTAGGTTATTTTGTCACGTCCTCACACTAAGGTTTCTGATTCTCGAATTTCACTCATGTGCCAATCTACCAGGACTGTCAGATCTTAGATGGACAACATTTGGTCGTCTCCTACCTCGAGTAGGAGCTTGACCCGGATGTGTACATTATTGCGATTTCATTTTGATCGTTCTCCCTCTCCTCTCATATATTTCTCTTGATTTTTCTTCCAGTGAGATCGGGAGGTGATTCCACACCCATCGATCTGCTATTTTTGGGATTTTGTGGAGTGTTTGGGAAAACCCCAAACCTTGCGCCGCAAGCAAGGTTTGTCCCAATCCATCTTGGATTTCCCCTCACCCTCAACTATATATATGGGTACCACAAGATGTCTTAGCACCTATGCGATGATTCCTGACGCACACCGAATCACAAAAACATGATTTACTTAAGCAAAAGCGATCAATTGCAGCAGATTACTGAAAATCACTAAAAATTAAAACCTTTTACAAAGAGATCCATACATTGAAAAACTCTTTCAAAAGAACCAAAGTAATTCAATTACATTCTGGTTCACAAGTACATCTCTTGTACCATTCCTTCTCGAGAGTTACAACATTAACTGCCTTGTTAAACTGTACATAGGCAGTATAAAAATCTCGAGGCATCAAGCCCAAATCTCAGATCGGTTCATTAACTAACTATTGACTCCAAGGACCTGAGAGTACAAAGACGACAAATAGGACTCTATATACAAACATGACATCCAGTGTCTCCACCTGAATGTCACTACTGTCTCTGCTGTTGCTGCTATTCTTCACCCGTTGTAGGGTTTCTGCTTCTTCTTCTGTGTCTACCTAAAAATTTGGATCCCACGGGGGTGAGACAATTCAAATTGCCCCAACGAGAGATATAACTCTCCGCCAGAAACAATATTATTGCAATTAATGGAATAAAACTAAGCAGAAGAATTATAAGTATTTTACAACACATAATTCAATTGTCTAAACAGATTAGAGCATTGTTCTATATTCAAGTCATTTCAGCTATATCTTGATAGATAAACATGTTATTCATCTCGTAAGAAATTGAAGAACACATATAACATTTATCTGTTTAAGATATGCTAAATAAGGTATCATCAACCAGTGATTCTCATATTTCAACCTTAAACAAATACGCTACACGGCTGATTACATTTTACAATCATACTTAAGCCCCGAGGAGATGAGGTATGCCGCTCATACTCCAACCGACCATTGAGAAATCAAACGGTACCATACATAGGTTAATAGAAGAGCCAGATTCCCATGACCTCATCTTCCTCAGTCAGTGTGAGGACCAAATGCATGACATCTTGTGTCTCTGCTAAATAGCTTTCTAGGGTATACTGGCAACTTTGCTATTTGAGTTACAGTGGTATGATGTACTCTCTTCGCAATCGAGAGATTTCATATTTATCTCACATCAATCCAGTATTAACATCATCGGGAGATTAGTGATACATCCATCCCGACATATTTAATGAAGGATTGAGAGATTTAATGTTTACCTCACATCAATTCCTCCATTAGGGCATAAGGATATTCACGCCCATAACCCCCACATACTCAATAGTATGCCCTCCAGAAGTTCCTGTAGGAAAACGTATTTCACCATCACCAAACTACTGATGATGATGGATCTATGGTCATGGCTCTACATGATACCATTTCACTTGGTTAATTAAGTACATTACAATATTCTTTTAGCATCAATCATGTTTTCAAACATAAATCATTATAACAAATGCTACAAAGAATAAGTATTACTTCTATCAAGTCCTTTTCAAAGCTTTATAAAACATTGGGATTTCAATATCCCTTGTCACATCAGGGGCATTCTCATCCCTTAACATCTCATCATCATGATTATGGAATATGGGTATTCAAACCCTCAATTCATCAAAACACTTGTTACCACTTATCAGGTAACTTAATGCCTTCAGGTCATCTGACCAAGGTAAACATAATATTTGTAATACATGCATTTCACATGGCTCTTAAATACCATTGATCTTTTGTCACCTCTTATTAGGCAACACAACATATTATGGCTTACAAAGCCCATAAACAATTTCATGAATAAAACATCATAGCTCATACCTGGCTATGTCCAACTTCTCATGATACCTGCATGATTAGTGCATATGATAACAATTATATCAATCAAATATCAGCACTATGCAAATGTAAGAGTAACATCACTATTTCCTCATTAGAGTTAGGATTTCCCAATTCATGTCAATTAGGAATACTCATTTCATTACCCAAATTAGGGTTATGATTTATCATCATATTTCCCAACATTAGGGTTTCATGCACTATAACCCAAAATTAGGGCTCCATGTGCCCTTGCCCTATATCAGGGTAGGATTTCATATCAAAGCGTCACATATAAGTACATAGCATCACCTTGAGTTAGAGTTTCACATCACATCATTGCATTAGGGTCTCATATGACATCAACCTTGATTAGGATTTCACATGACATCACCCTCAATTGGGGTTTCACACGTCATCACCCTTGATTAGGGTTTCATATGGCTTCACCCTTAATTAGGGTTCCACATGACATCACCCTCACTTAGGGTTTCTCACATCATCACCCTAGATTAGGATTACACCAAGCATTGCTAAATTAGGGTTGGGGTTCATCAACCTTCTCAATTAGGGTTTCATGATCTCTTTATCAAGAATCATACCCTAATTACATATTCTATTTATTTTGAATGTGTTGAGGCTGGATTACTACATGATTATTATACATGTATGAATTTCTCTCTCTCATCCTCTCTAGGATGTTCATTACTCCAATCTTGATTATATTGAGTCAATCCTTTATTCAAATACATACATTTAGGGTTAGAATAGTGTATTGAGTCATTGCTTCCATAAATATCAAAGGTTAACCATACCAAGGTTACCAATCAATTAAGTACATTATGGATTCAACCTTTGTACTTACCTTTGGTAATCATTGGGTAATGTGTTTATTACCTTCCTAGGTAGTAAATGTATAAATCATCTAAGTACTTTAAATATGCTTCCATTGTAATCATCATTGATGTACTTTATAAGTACTCAATTAGTTTTGGAGTTAATTGAACCTTCAAATGATTATAAATCATTTAATCCATTAATTGGGCTTGATCAAATTGAACCACCAAAGGGTTTTGACCAAATTAAACTTTCAAACGATTTTTCTTAAGTTGGATCTCCAAACGGTTTTGATCAAACATGTCCAAACGTTTTTGAACAATCATGCCCAAAAGGTTTTGAACAATCATGCCCAAACGGTTTGAGACCATTTAGACCTCCAAAACGGTCTTGGCCTCAACCTCAAATGGTTTTGAAAACCGTTTCCATTCAATTGGTTTTGGAAACCCTAAACACCAAATGATCTTGAAGATCATTAATCATCAAACAGTTTAGAAACCGTTTCTTTCCAAACGGTCAACTCAAATCTAAATAGTCAATTCAATCCAAATGGTCAACTCAATCCAAATGGTCAACTCAATCCAAATGGTCAACTGTTCCAAACGGTTTTGAACCCAATTCCTCAAACGGTTTGCAAACTGTTTGGTCACCAAACGGTTTGGTGAAACCGATTGACCAATTTTATTGGAAATCGATTGGATTTGCAATTTTGGGAAAAGTGTCCAAGATGATGTCATCATCATCTACCTTCATTTCTAAGGTTCACATTACTACTGATTTCATAGAATCATCCATTACAACAAGCAATTAATTAAGAAGAAGGAGAAATCAACATAACTTGTAAAATTGGAATTGAATAATGATGTAATTGGGTTCAAGTTATATAACACGCCTTCAAAGAATGCTTCAAAGCTCCAACTCCACGTCTTTAATGGTGGAAGAAGCTTTCTCAACTATCCCAATATCGTGCTCTACTCTTTGAGTGAAAAGGAATGGCTAGAGTTGAAGATTGAATGAAGAAAAGAAGAAATCAAGCATTGATTTTTTATTTCCACCATGGAATCAAGGTGAAAGGAGACCATGGAGCTTACCTAAAGGTTGGGGATCGTCCTCCTCCTGCTTCTAGCCTCCCTTGGTTGTTGGTTTAGCAAAGAGTGAAAGAAGGGTAAAAAACTCCTTTCATTTGAGTTGTAAATGGTGTTTTTATAAAGAAATTCAATGAGAGAGAAAGTAATAATTAATTCCTTTATTTTCTTAAATTGATGCCACATCTCCCCCTCAACTCCTTGCCCACGAAGACATCTTCTTACCCTTTTCAATACTCTTCTTTATCGATGAATTAAAGGAAAAGAAATTAAGCACCTTAATCATTATAATAATAATATCCATTAGTTAGTGGATATTACTTTTCCTTTAACTAATGTGAGTGGGTTTTCCACTCACTTGAGACATTTTTGGTGCCTTTTCAAGGCAGAAGGACGTCCAAACTTATCCAAATTAAACCTTCACATATTTGGTTGAAGGGCATTCCCATTAATATATTTATTTTTGCATTAATTTGAAGTAAAGTTCCATTTATGCTTAAATCTTGATTATTTTAATATCAAGATTCTCTCTCCTCCAAAATGATTTAAATGAGGCGCACCTCTCAAATTATTTTCTCTACATGATCCCAAGAATCATGAGGGACCCTCTTGAAGTGGTATTTTTCATATTGAACCCTAAGTTTTGGGTAAATTGCACATTACACCAAAACTGGGTTTTAATGCATAAAGATTGCTCAGCAAGCTCTATCTTGGTGCTCAAGCTTGTGGAAGCCATACCACTGCATCATACTCATTCCTATGATGCTTCAACATCTGAGGAACTTTTTATCATGTTCAATTTGCAAGTTAACCCCTCAACTTGGGTAATTTGCACTTTAGTCCAAAACTAACAAAACATTGTTTCAACATTATTAAAAAAGGACTAAAATTGAAATATAAGTTCCTCTTGAGCCTTAATTACTTTTTAAAAGATAAGAGCAAGCATATAATCAACCTCATTTAAGCAAAAAATCTAGGGTTAAAGCATAACCCAGGTCAGGGATGTTACAAATTATCCACCCCTAATAGGGATTTCGTCCCCAAAATCATCAATGAAAACATTAAGAGAAAAGAGAAGAGTACTTCCTCCTCATCTCTTCCTCTAGTTCCCACGTAGCTTCTTCAATGCCATGATGATGCCAGAGAACTTTTACAAGACATATGTCTTTCTTTTTCAGCTTTTTAATTCTTTTATCAAGGATCATCGTAGGTCCTTCAACATATGATATATCGTCATTTAATTCTACCTCCACAGGTTGTAAAACTAACTCTGTGTCAGGATGAAAGTTTCTCAACATGGAGATATGGAACACTGGATGCAACTTATGCAACTCAGGTAGTAACTCCATCTTATAGGCTACCTTTGCAATCTGTTCAATGATTGGATAAGGCCCCATAAATCTAGGAGCTAACTTTCCCTTCCTTCCAAATCTAAGAACACCTTTCCAAGGTGAGACTTTGAGATATACTCTATCTCCAACTTGGAATTATAAAGGTCTTCACCATTTGTTGGCATACGATTTCTGTCTATTCTGTGCAGTCTTTAACTGTTGTTGTATTACTTTAATCTTCTCAGTTGTCTGCTGCACAAGCTCAAAACCCAAAAATTGATATTCTCCTATTTCATACCAACATAAAGGAGATCTACAACGTCTAACATATAATGCTTCATATGGTGCCATGTCAATACTGTGTTGATAACGATTATTGTAAGCAAATTCTATTAAGCTCAGGTGTGGATCCCAACTTCCTACAAACTGAAGGACACATGCCCTAAGCAAGTCCTCCAAGGTTTGTATGGTCCTCTCAGATTGTCCATCTATTTATGGGTGAAAGGTTGTACTAAACCTTAACTGCATACCCAAAGCTTTATGTAGTCGTTCCCAAAAACGACTCATAAACTGGGGTCCTCTATCAGAAACAATAGTAACTAGAACCCCGTGCAACCGCACTATCTCATCTATATATATCTGTGCAAGCTTCCCAACAGTGTAGGTTGTTTTGATAGGAAGGAAATGTGTTGTCTTAGTCAACCTATCAACTATCACCCATATGGAATCATGACCTTTGGTTGTTCTAGGCAAACCAACCACAAAGTCCATGGTCACATGATCCCATTTCCACTGCGGTATAGGCAAAGGTTGCATTGTTTTTGTGGGCTTCTGATGTTCAACTTTAACCTGCTGACACACCATACACCGCATAACAAACTCAACAACATCCTTCTTCAATCCTGGTCACCAATACATATCTTTCAGGTTATGATACATTTTGGTGCTCCCTGGATGCATTGCATACATCAAAGAATGAGCTTCCTCCAAGACTAACTTCCTCAAGTCATTGGCATCAGGTACCACCATCCTACCATGGTAACAGACTACCTGATCCTCTGACTCATGAAAGCCATCTCGTTTCTCACTACCATACTCTGACCTGATCTGCTGAACCACAATATCAGTTTGCTATGCTTCTTTAATCTGTTGTTTCAGAGTAGGTTTTATGTGCATCTCAGCTAATAGCCCGGCTAACAAAGATACTTTAAGCTGTATATTGTTTTGCCTCATAGAGATAAGCATATCTCTCTTAAAGCACACTAAGGAATTAAACTATGCTTTATCTATGGCTGGTGATGATGATTTCCTACTTAGTGCATCAACCACTACATTAGCCTTCCCTGGATGATAATCAATTGTACAATTGTAGTCCTTGATTAACTCCATCCAGCGACATTGTCTCATATTCAACTCATGTTGTGAAAAGATATATTTTAGATTCTTATTGTCTGTGAAAATCTGGAATGTCTCTCCATAGAGATAATGCCTCCATATCTTCAAAGAATGGACCACACCAGCTAGCTCTAGATCATGTGTTGGATAATTCTCCTCATGTTTCTTAAGCTGTCAAGAAGCAAAATAAATCACTTGATTATCATGCATCAACACACATCCTAGGCCATTCTTAGATGCATCATAGAAAACTATATACCCCTTTCCTTGCTCAAGTAACACCAACACAGGTGCACTTGTTAACCTATCTTTCAACAACTGGAAGGAATGTTGACACTTGTCATTCCAGACGAAAGGAACCTCCTTCCTGGTTAACTTGGTTAAGGGTAAAGCTATAGAACTGAAGTTCTTAATGAACCTCCTGTAATAGCCTGCCAGTCCTAGGAAACTGTGTATCTCTATTGGTGTCTTTGGCTGTTTCCATTACAGGATAGATCTACCTTCTTAGGATCAACACGAATACCTGAGGCAGATATTACGTGTCCTAAGAAAGAAACTTCTGGTAACTAGAACTCACATTTGCTAAACTTAGCATACAACTTATGCTCTCTTAGCAAAGTTAAAGCTTGACGGAGGTGCTGCTCATGCTGTTGAGCATCTCTACTGTATATCAAGATATCATCTATGAATACTACTATGAACTGATCAAGAAAAGGTCGAAAGATTCTATCCATGAGTTCCATAAATGCAGCTGGTGCATTAGTTAGTCCAAACGACATAACTATGAACTCATAGTGACCACACCTTGTTCTAAAAGCAGACTTAGGTATGTCACTCTCCTTGATACACAACTGATGATATCCCGACCTCAGATCTATCTTAGAGAAGATAGTTGCACCACACAACTGATCAAACAAGTCATCAATCCTTGGTAGAGGATACTTGTTCTTTATAGTTACTTTATTTAATTGTCTATAATCAATGCATAACTGCATCGATCCATCCTTCTTCTTAACAAAGAGAACCGGAGCACCCCATGGTGAAGTACTCAGTCGGATAAAGCCTTTCTCAAGAAACTCCTGCAACTGCTTCTTGAGCTCTACCATCTCAACAGGTGCCATTCTATATGGTGTTTGTGTTGTTGGTTGCGTACCCGGGATTAGATTAATCTCAAAATCAATCTCTCAGGGCGGAGGTACACCTGGAAGCTCCTCAGGGAATACATCTTCAAACTCCCTAACTATTGGAACTTCAGAAGGATTAGGACTCTCCATTGTGGTGTCTACCACATGTGCCAAGAATACAAAGCATCCTTGTCTCATCAGCTTCTCAGCTACCATAGCTGACACAATACATGTTGGAAGAATCTTTCTTTCTCCCTGAAAGGTCCATGTGTCACCATCATCCGTGAACACAGCTTGATTGGACTCACAATCCAAGACAACCTTATACTTTTCTAAGGTGTCCATCCCAAGAATTATATCGAACCCGTGCATCTCAAGTGGTATAAGATCCACCTGAATGCGATGTTCAGAAAAGGAAAGAATGCAGGGAGAACACACCTCCCGCAACATTGCAGATCCCAACGAAGGGGTTTCTAATAACAAACTATCTTCTCTATGACTAACAATCATGTTGTAGTCAAAGATCACTCTTCTAGTGATAAAGGAATGCATAGCACCCAGATCAATTAAAACAGATACAAAGTAGAATGTAGACATATCAGAATAAAATAGTTCCATCTGACCTGTCACAACCCTTGGGTTAACTACTGCATCAGGCTGATTCATTGCATAGAATCTAGCTGTTGTTTGCTGTTGACCCGATGCTCAGTTGTTGGGTGCTGACGATCCATCTTGGGACGCTTGTCCATGTCCTCTAGTGCCACTTGAAAACTGTCGCCTCTGAGAGCCTTGCTGACTCTGCCTCTGAGGTTGAGTCACACTTGCTTCTCTAGCTCGAAAATCTTTCATCAAATGTCCCATATTTCCACATATAAAACATCCTATGTTCCCTGACTATGGTCTGGGTGGTCCTGTCACCGACACTGATGTTGAGCTGTGGGCTCCTTCTGGTGGTAAACTACGGCCTCTACCCCTATTTGACGTCCATTGCGTTAGGGTATTAAACCTTGGTGGTGCTATTGGTGCAGAAAATCTCAGTTTCTTGAAACTTTTGGACCCTTATCCTTAAAACTGAGTATACACCTTCTTACTCTTGGTCTGACGCTTCTCAGTCACTGACCTTTCTATCTGTCTCACAGACTCCACAAAAGTGGCAAACCTCTCCCTGCTCTCCAAAGTAGACACAGGAGTGGGCAAATCAGCATTTAGCCCCTTCTCAAAATGCTGAATCCTCTCTTCATAAGTAGCTGCCATATGCATACAGAACTGCAAAATCTCCATGAACTTAGCCTCATACTCGCTAATGTTCATTGGTCCTTGCCTTAACCTCTCAAACTGAGAGATTTTCTCATCTAAAAATGTCTTAGGAAAGTATCTATTGACAAATTCTCATCGGAATACTTCCCCCACCTGGCCTCTTGCCCTCTTCTATTGTCCACCAGTGGCCAACACTCCCCTTAAGAAGGTACACATCATGTCTTACCTTCTCAGCTTCAGGAATATTAAGGATTCTAAAGGCCTTTTCCAGCTCCGTCAGCCACAAATCAACATCTACTGGATCAGCTATACCAGCATAATCTATGGCTCCAACCCAGTGAAGTCACTCAAAAGTCTTGCCGGCTCCATGTCCATCATGGTGGGCTGGTGCCATAGGTGCAGATGGTGGCATCCTATCATCCATCTGTGTCATAGTCGCCATAAACTGGCCGAACAGGGTATTGAAGGCTAGATTCTCTATCATAGCTGGGTCAAACTGGGGATGTTCAGGTACTGGCTCCTCCCTAGCTTGATCTCTTGCACCTCTTCGTGGTGTAGCAACACTGCTCTCAGCAACATGTTTTCATGTGATCCATACATCTTCAAGTTCTTCTTCTCCTATATGAGCAGAAGATACTATCAGATAAACTAGAAGACACTTAGAACAAACTCAACAACCTTAATCCTATGTCTTTGTAGACTCAACGAACCTAGAGATCTGATACCACTAAACTTGACGCACACCGACTCACAAAAACATGATTTACTTAAGCGGAAGTGATCAATTGCAGCGGATTACTGAAAATCACTAAAAATTAAAACCTTTTACAAAGAGATCCATACATTGAAAAACTCTTTCAAAAGAACCAAAGTAATTCAATTTCATTTTGGTTCACAAGTACATCTCTTGTACCATTCCTTCTCGAGAGTTACAACATTAACTGCCCTGTTAAACTGTACATAGGTAGTATAAAAATCTCGAGGCATCAAGCCCAAATCTCAGATCAGTTCATTAACCAACTATTGACTCCAAGGACCTGAGAGTACAGAGACGACACATTGGACTCTATATACAAACATGACAGCCAGTGTCTCCACCTGAATGTCACTACTGTCCATGTTGCTTCTATTGTTCTTCACCCGCTGTAGGGTTTCTGCTTCTTCTGCGTCTACCTAAAAAGTTGGATCCCACAGGGGGTGAGACAATTGAAATTGCCCCAGTGAGAGATATAACTCTCTTCCAGAAACATTAATATTGCAATTAATGGAATAAAACTGAGCAGAAGAATTATAAGTATTTAACAACAGATAATTCAATTGTCTAAACAGATTAGAGCATTGTTCTGTATTCAAGTCATTTCAGCTATATCTTGATAGAGCAACATGTTATTCATCTCGTAAGAAATTGAAGAACACATATAACATTTATCTGTTTAAGATATGCTAAATAAGGTATCATCAACCAGCGATTCTCGTATTTCAACCTTAAGCAAATACGCTACACGACTGATTATATTTTACAATCATACTTAAGCCCTGAGGAGATGAGGTATACCGTTCATACTCCAACAGACCATTGTGAAATCAAAATCGGTACCATACATAGGTCAATAGAAGAGTCGGATTCCCATGACCTCATCTTCCTCAGTCAGTGTGAGGTCCAAATGCAGAACATCTTGTGTCTCTGGTAAATAGCTTTCCAGGGTATACTGGAAACTTTGCTATTTGAGTTACAGTGGCATGCTGTACTCTCTTCGCAATCGAGAGATTTCATATTTATCTCACATCGATCCAATATTAACATCATCGGGAGATTAGTGATACATCCATCCCAACATATTTAATGAAGGATTGAGAGATTTAATGTTTACGTCACATCAATTCCTCCATTAGGGCGTAAGGATATTCACGCCCATGACCCCCCACATACTCAATAGTATGCCCTCTAGGAGTTCTCGTAGGAAAAATTATTTCACCATCACCAAACTACTGTCGATGGTGGATCTATGGTTAGGGCTGTACATGATACCATTTCACTTGGTTAATTAAGTACATTACAATATTCTTTTAGCATCAATCATGTTTTCAAACATAAATCATTATAACAAATGCTACAAAGAATAAGTATTACTTCTATCAAGTCCTTTTCAAAGCTTTATAAAACATTGGGATTTCAATATCCCTTGTCACATCAGGGGCATTCTCATCCCTTAACATCTCATCATCATGATTATGGAATATGGGTATTCAAACCCTCAATTCATCAAAACACTTGTTACCACTTATCAGGTAACTTAATGCCTTTAGGTCATCTGACCAAGGTAAACATAATATTTGCAATACATACATTTCACATGGCTCTTAAAGCCCATTGATCTTTTGTCACCTCTTATTAGGCAACACAACATATTATGGCTTACAAAGACCATAAACAATTTCATTAATAAAACATCATAGCTCATACCTGGCTATGTCCAACTTCTCATGATACCTGCATGATTAGTGCATATGATAACAGTTATATCAATCACATATCAGCACTATGCAAATGTAAGAGTAACATCACTATTTCCTCATTAGAGTTAGGATTTCCCAATTCATGTCAATTATGAATACTCATTTCATTACCCAAATTAGGGTTATGATTTATCATCATAATGCCCAACATTAGGGTTTCATGCACTATAACCCAAAATTAGGGCTCCACGTGTCCTTATCCTATATCAGGGTAGGATTTCATATCAAAGCGTCACATATCAGTACATAGCATCACCTTGAGTTAGAGTTTCACATCACATCATTGCATCAGGGGTCTCATATGACATCACCCTTGATTAGGATTTCACATGACATCACCCTCAATTGGGGTTTCACACGTCATCACCCTTGATTAGGGTTTCATATGCCTTCACCCTTAATTAGGGTTCCACATGACATCACCCTCACTTAGGGTTTCTCACATCATCACCCTAGATTAGGATTACACCAAGCATTGCCCTAAATTAGGGTTGGGGTTCATCAACCTTCTCAATTAGGGTTTCATGATCTCTTTATCATGGATCATACCCTAATTACATATTCTATTTATTTTGAATGTGTTGAGGCTGGATTGCTACATGATTATTATACATGTATGCATTTCTCTCTCTCATCCTCTCTAGGATGTTCATTACTCCAATCTTGATTAGATTGTGTCAATCCTTTATTTAAATACATACATTTAGGGTTAGCATAGTGTATTGAGTCATTGCTTCCATAAATATCAAAGGTTAAACCTACCAAGGTTACCAATCAATTAAGTACATTATGGATTCAACCTTTGTACTTACCTTTGGTAATCATTGGGTAATGAGTTTATTACCTTCCTATGTAGCAAATGTATAAATCATCTAAGTACTTTAAATATGCTTCCACTGTAATCATCATTGAGGTACTTTATAAGTACTCAATTAGTTTTGGAGTTAATTGAACCTTCAAATGATTAGAAATCATTTAATCCATTAATTGGGATTGATCAAATTGAACCACCAAAGGGTTTTGACCAAATTAAACTTTCAAACGATTTTGCTTAAGTTGGATCTCCAAACGGTTTTGATCAAACATGTCCAAACGTTTTTGAACAATCATGCCCAAACAGTTTTGAACAATCATGCCCAAACGGTTTGAGACCGTTTAGACCTCCAAAATGGTCTTGGTCTCAACCTCAAATGGTTTTGAAAACCATTTCCATTCAATCAGTTTTGGAAACCCTAAACACCAAATGATCTTGAAGATCGTTAATCATCAAACAGTTTAGAAACCGTTTCTTTCCAAACGGTCAACTCAAATCTAAACGATCAATTCAATCCAAATAGTCAACTCAATCCAAACGGTCAACTATCCCAAACAGTTTTGAACCCAATTCCGTAAACGGTTTGCAAACCGTTTGGTGAAACCGATTAAGCAATTTTATTGGAAACTGATTGGAGTCGAAAATTTGGGAAAAGTGTCCAAGATGATGTCATCATCATCTACCTTAGTTTCTAAGGTTCAAATTACTACTGATTTCATAGAATCATCCATTACAACAAGCAATTAATCAAGAAGAAGGAGAAATCAACATAACTTGTAAAATTGGAATTGAATAATGATGTAATTGGGTTCAAGTTATATAACACGCCTTCAAAGAATGCTTCAAAGCTCCAACTCCACGTCTTTAATGGTGGAAGAAGCTTTCTCAACTATCCCAATATCGTGCTCTACTCTTTGAGTGAAAAGGAATGGTTAGAGTTGAAGATTGAATGAAGAAAAGAAGAAATCAAGCATTGATTTTCGATTTCCACCAAGGAATCAAGGTGAAAGGAGACCATGGAGCTTACCTACATGTTGGGGATCGTCCTCCTGCTGCTCATAAGCTCCATTGGTTGTTGGTTTAGCAAAGAGTGAAAGAAGGGTCGAAAAATCCTTTCATTTGAGTTGTAAATGGTGTTTTTATAAAGAAATTCAATGAGAGAGAAAGTAATAATTAATTCCTTTGTTTTCTTAAATTGATGCCACATCTCCCACTCAAATCCTTGCCCATGAAGAAATCCTCTTCCCCTTTGCAATCATCTTCTTTATTCACGAATTAAAGGAAAAGAAATTAAGCACCTTAATCATTATAATAATAATATCCATTAGTTAGTGGATATTACTTTTCCTTTAACTAATGTGAGTGGGTTTTCCACTCACTTGAGATATTTTTGGTGCCTTTGCAAGGCAAAAGGACGTCCAAACTTATCCAAATTCAACCTTCACATATTTGGTTGAAGGGCATTCCCATTAATATATTTATTTTTGCATTAATTTGAAGTAAAGTTCCATTTATGCTTAAATCTTGATTATTTTAATATCAAGATTCTCTCTCCTCCAAAATGATTCAAATGAGGCACCCCTCTCAAATTATTTTCTCTACATGATGCCAAGAATCACGAGGGACCCTCTTGAAGTGGTATTTTTCATATTGAACCCTAAGTTTTGGGTAAATTGCACATTACACCAAAACTAGGTTTTAATGTACAAAGATTGCTCAACAAGCTCTATCTTGGTGCTCAAGCTTGTGGAAGTCATACCACTGCATCATACTCATTCCTATGATGCTTCAACATCTGAGGAACATTTTATCATGTACAATTTGCAAGTTAACCCCTCAACTTGGGTAATTTGTACTTTAGTCCAAAACTAACAAAACATTGTTTCAACATTATTCAAAAAGGACTAAAATTGAAATATAAGTTCCTCTTGAGCCTTAATTCCTTTTCAAAAGATAAGAGCAAGTATATAATCAACCTCATTTAAGAAAAACATCTAGGGTTAAAGCATAACCCAGGTCAGGGGCGTTACAATTCCCATCGTCCAATTGCTTAAGAACTCGTGTGTTTGCTCACCGGTGTTTGGTTCTTCAGCCTGTCCTTGCAGCATCTCGTATGCAGAGAAGGCAGTAGTATTCTTTGATTGGTTTTAGAGGTGAGTTCAGTTCAACCTTCTCTTTCTTTCTGATGTATTGGTTTTGAGTTTTCTCTCAAATCATGTATTCACCAAAAACCTATCCAAGCTAGTAGCTCACTACCGTGGCCATGGAGGGGCTTTGTGAAGGGGATGAATCCCCCGCCTAGTTTCTCGATTTTACCCTCCTACTTTTCTCTTTCGTTTTGTTTTTCTTTGGAGGGAAAAATTGTCTTTTCGCCTCCCGTTTCCTTTGCTTTGGTCGAGACAATCAAACCTTTGACCTGCTGATGCGGCGGCCTCTGTTTGGGCAAAGTCAGTAGGGCGCGGCCCACTCTCTCTTCTCTCTCACCTTTGAGATATTGACTTGTCTTTTTCTGATTGGACGAGATTTAAAAACGAATAACTAATTAATGGATGATTAAAAAATATAGAAAAATAGTCGTTGGATTCAGAAAAATAAGATCTATCTAATTGTATAAATTTTGATAACTAGATCCGATGATTACTAACATGTGTTTTTTACGGGTCTTCTTTAATGGATATTAACTTATAAAATTCATAACTAATTATCTACAAGTCAGAAAAATATAATAAAATATGTTTTGGACTCCTAATAACATAAACTAAAATATGGCACAGTTTTGATAACCTAATTCACACATTAATAAAAAGGTGATTTTTAGGGTTTTGAATAATTAATGGAAGCCTAACCCTAATTCCACATATATGCTTCATAGGTTCTTGGAGGCCTAGGCTTGGACCTAGACTTGGATTTGGACAGAGTAGACTCTGAAATTGAGGTATGTCGTATCCCCTATTACTCTATTTTGAGCAATTCACCTATATTATTCTTTCTCTTGCTCTTATGGACAATAAACTATACACATTGCTCTTATCTTTTGATATCATGGTTCTTGTGAACTATCTTGTTTGTGGTAATCTTGGATATTCTCTTGACTCTTATCTTGTACCTTGGTGCATGTTGGTATTATATAATGATATGCGCCCACTTTAAGGTGGATGTTTATATGTTTGTGTTGTCCATTGTGTGATGGCAACATTGTATAATTCTGACTAAACTGTTTACTTACCTCTATATTTTACATGCTATGTGATTCAATAGCACTAGAGTAGTGTAATTGCATTGGTTTTTATTTATGGCAGATGTGTTATTTCCTGCCGAGTAGATGTGATATTTCCTACTCTTTTGGGATGGTAAGGAACCTCATACCTAGGGCAAGATGTGTGATTCTTGGCCCATGTGTTATATATTTGGGAGATTGGCTATATTCCTTTCTCTATAAGGTTTCAAGTTTATGAGGCTTGGCCGCCATTGTTATTTATGTTGTTCTAGGGCTATGCTTATCTCACATGCATGCAGGTTGATGATGTTTATGATGGGTTATGTGCCCAAATTGACGATGGGTAATGTGCCCAAAAATATTGATGGGTTATGTGCCCAAATCTTGATATGTGCTTATGTGGCATAATCTTTATTGTTTTGATTATGGCAAGTATCTTATTTTATGATGATGATGATTCTTTTCTTTTATGCCCGATTGAGTAGTCCTTATCTCTTGCATGGGAAGCCTTTTTGATGTCCCTTATTCTTTATAAATTGCTCAATTTACTTTTTAGTTTGCACATACCAACCTTTGGTGATGTCTTCTATTTTTCTCTTCTTGCTGGGGTATGCTTCCAACCCTATCTTGAGGACTTGGATGACAAGGCATGTTGACTTGGGCTTAGGTTGAGAAGTTAAAGCTTGGAGACAATCTTGAGGTGGTTTAGATTTCCCTCTACATGGATCCTTATGATGTAAGTTTAATATGTTCACTTGTTTTATAATTGAATATAGTCATGTTTTTATTCCGATCTTATACTTTGGTTGTTTTGTATACCATTAATAAAGATTTGAAAATTTTACACCCACTCCAAGCATACCTTTGAAGTGTGTTTGAACTGAAGGTTCTATTGTTCAAATTTTTAGTAGAGAGGTGGTTTCACTTCTTTACAACATGGTATCAGATCCCATGGTAGTTGGAATCTAACTATTTCAATTTTGTCTCCCTATTAGAACCCTTGACTTTGCTAAGTTACCTCTAGGTGAGTTGTTCACCCTATATTTGATCTTTGGATACAATAAGGTTTGAATTGAGGATGAAATTAGGTTATGAGTACGAGGAAGTGATAGTTGAATAAGAAGTCTTCATATGGAAATATTGTGACTTGGTACTCATATTGATTTTTATGTCAGCATGTTAGTTTTACACTCACAAAGTATTTCATCAAAAAAAATTATTTTCATTACACTACTATATGTACAAAAAATTTCTCAGGTTTGTCGATGTTTTCTTGAACTAAGTCACAATGAAGAGAAACCCTAGAATTAGTTGATTAGAATCTAACCCTAGTTTTGTGACTAGGATTAATATAAAGGTGTAGCTTTACCTACCCTACGAATTTTGGATGTTCATGTAGGGTTGATAGGTTAGAGACACGAGGACCTAAAAATCAACCCTATATGGTATGACTTCTAGTTGGATACATGAGAAACATAAATCTCTAAAACTTTCACAACAAAGAGATGTGGGTAGCTATAAAAAGTTGTTTAGTTTGACTTGTTAGGTTGAACCTTTTTAAGGGGTGGACAATAGTTATTTGTTGATGTTTGGATCAATAGATTTTGAGGACGAAATCCTTTTAAGGGGTGGAGTGTTGTAACATACCATATCTTGGACCCTACTCTAGAACTTTGACCTTTTGGGTTTGACCAAACAAGGTTGAGGCTAGAGTGATCCTAATAATCAAATGCATGAATAAGGTAATATAATATGTCACATAATTCATTTGGATGGTAATAAGAAGATAAAAGACTTAATTGAATAAGTAATTTAATGGGCCATTAGTGGGCCAAGTGATATAACTCATCTAAGGAAGTCTCAAAAGTAAAAAAACAAACTTCAAATTTGTAATCTACATATCAAAATAAGCTTAAATGTCAAATTTCATCTAATTGGGACAACCTTGAAATAATAAGGTAAGTTTAGGAGAGAGAAAGTTGATAAAAGGAAATAATGCTCAATAATGTGATAAAGGCTCTAAAAGATGGAATTGATGGCAAATTCGTATTCAACACGCTTAAGTTAACTTGTGGGTCAAGTTTCATCAAACTTGGATAATCCTAATGCCCTTAATGAAGGAGGAAAGAGAAAATATGATTTGATTTATTTAACACATTAAAAGTTCTTAAATCTAATTGCATAATCAGAATCTACATGCCTTAATTAGCCTCTGTGCAAAATTTCATCTAATTTTGGATTCGTTTGTGCCCTCTTTTGAAGAGAGAGAAAAGGGAAATAAAATTTGATATCACTTTATTCAAGTCGAATTTGATTTAGGTTATTTTGTCATGTTGTCACACTAAGGTTTCTGATTCTCAGATTTCATTCATGTGCTGATCTACCATGACCATCAGATCTCGGATGGATGACATTCGGCCGTCTCCTACCTCGAGTAGGAGCTCGGCCCGGATGTGTACAGTACCGAGATTTCATTTTTGATCGTTCTCCCTCTCCTCTACTCCGTTTCTCTTGATTTTTCTTCTAGTGAGAACGGGAGATGATTCCACACCCATCAATCCGCTATTTTCAAGATTTCATGGAGTGTTTGGGAAAACCCCAAACCTTGTGCCACAAGCAAGGTTGGTTCCAATCCATCTTGGATTTACCCTCACCCTCAACTATATATATGGGTAACCCAAGATGTCTTAGCACATGTGTGACGATTCCCATCGACCAATTTCTCAAGAACTCACATGTTTGCTTACCGATGTTCAGTTCTTTGGCATGTCCTTGCGGCATCTCGTGCGTAGAGAATGCAACAACTTTCTTCGATTGGTTTTGGAGGTGAGTTCGGTTCAACCTTCTCTTACTTTCTGATGTATTGGTTTTGAGTTTGCTCTCGAATCATGGATTCACCCAAAACCTAGCCAAGCTAGTAGCTCACTACTGTTGCCATGGTGGGGCTTTACGAAGGGCATGAATCCCCACCTGGTTTCCCGATTTTACCCTGCTACTTTTCTCTTTCGTTTTGTTTTTATGTGGAGGGCAAAATTGTCTTTTTGCCTCCTATTTCCTTTGCTTTGGCCAAGACAATCAGACCTTTGACCTGCTGATGTGGTGGCCTCTGTTTGGGCCAAGTCAGTAGGGCGCTGTCTGCTCTCTCTCTTCTCTCTCGCCTTTGAGATATTGACTTGTCTTTTTTGATTGGACGAGATTTAAAAATGAATAACTAATTAATGGATGATCAGAAAAATATGGAAAAATAGTCATTGGATTCAGAAAAATAAGATCTATCTAATGGTATAAGTTTTGATAACTAAATCCAATAATTCCTACCATGTGTTTTCATGGGTCTTCTTTAATGGATATTAACTTATAAAATTCATAACTAATTATCTACACGTCAGAAAAATAAATAAAATATGGTTTGGACTCCTAATAACATAAACTAAAATATGGCATAATTTTGATAACCTAATTCAAACATAATAAAAAGAAGATTTTTAGGTTTTTGAATAATTAATGGAAACCTAACCCTAATTCCACAAATATGCATCATAGGTTCTTGGAGGCCTAGCTTGGACCTAGACTTGGCTTTGGATAGAGTAGACTCCGAAGTTGAGTTATGTTGTATCCACTATTATTCTATTTTGAGCAATTCACCTATATTATTCTTTCTCTTGGTCTTATGGACAATAGTCTATACACATTGTTCTTATCTTTTGATATCATGGTTCTTGTGAACTATCTTATTTGTGGTTATCTTAGATATTCTCTTGACTCTTGTCTTGTGCCTTGGTGCATGTTGGTATTATATAATGTTATGTGCCCACTTTAAGGTGGATGTTTATATGTTTGTGTTGTCCATTGTGTGATGGAAATTTTGTATAATTCTGACTAAACTGTTTACTTTCCTCTATATTTTACATGCTATGTGATTCAATGGCACTAGAGTAGTGTAATTGCATTGGTTTTTGTTTATGGTAGATGTGTTATTTCCTACCGAGAAATGTTATATTTCCTACTCTTTTATTATGGCAAGGAACCTCATACCCAGGGCAAGATGTGTGATTCTTGGCCCATGTGTTATATATTTGGGAGATTGGCAGTATTCCTTTCTCTATCAGGTTTCAAGTTTATGAGGCTTGGTCGCCATTATTATTTATATTGTTCTAGGGCTATGCTTATTTCACATGCATGTAGGTTGATGATGTTTATGATGGGTTATGTGCCCAAATTGATGATGGGTAATGTGCCCAAAAAAATTGATGGGTTATGTGCCCAAATCTTGATATGTTCTTACGTGGCACAATTTTTATTGTTTTTATTATGGAAAGTATCTTCTTTTATGATGATGATGATTCTTTTCTTTTATGCCCAATTGGGTAGTCCTTATCTCTTGCATGGGAAGCCTTTTTAATGTCCCTTATTCTTTATAAATTTCTCAATTTACTTTTTAGTTTGCACATACCAACCTTTGGTGATGTCTTCTATTTTTCTCTTCTTACTGGGGTATGCTTCCAACCCTAGGTGGAGGACTTGGATGACAAGGCATGTTGCCTTGGGCTTAGATCGAGAAGTTAAAGCTTGGAGACAATCTTGAGGTGTTTAGATTTCCCTCTACATGGATCCTTATGATGTAAGTTTAAGATGTTCCCTTGTTTTATAATTGAATATAGTCATGTTTTTATTCCGCTGCTATACTTTGGTTGTTTTGTATATCATTAATACAGATTTGAAAATTTTATTCCCACTCTAAGCATACCTTTGAAGTGTGTTTGGACTGGAGGTTATATTGTTCAAGTTTTTAGTAGAGAGGTGGTTTCACTTCTTTACACTATGTTTATCTCACATGCATGCATGTTTTTATTATGGGTTTTGTGTCCTAATTCTTTACATGTGCTTATGTGGCACCACCTTACTATTGTATTTATGGCAAGTACCTCTTTTATCATGTGATGGTGATTTATTTATTTTATGCCCTCTTTGGGTAGTCATTTTCTCTTTTGTGGGAAGCCTTTATTTTGATGTCCTTTATTTCATATATTGCTCAATTTCCTTTTAGTATGCACATACCAGCCTTTGCTGATGTCATCTATTTTTCTTCTCTTACTGGGGTATGCTGCCAACCCTAGGTGAAGGATATGGAGGACGTGGCAAGCAGTCTTGGACTTAGCTTAAGGAGTTAAAGCTTGGAGACAAAGTTGTTATGGTTTATATTTCCCTCTGCTAGATCCTTATGTTGTATCATACATGTAAACCCTATGTGGGAGATTAAGATGCACATTTGTAGAACTTTTGGAAAGTTGATAATAGTCATGATTTTTATTATGCCGCTATACTTTGGTTATTTTGAATATAATTAATAAGATTTGAAAATTTTACACCCACTCCATCATGCCTTTTGGGTGTGTTTGGACTAGAGGTTCTATTCTTAAAATTTTTAATAGGGAGTGGATCCCCTTTAGGTCCCACTCCTTACATTAAGTGTAGATGTGATCTCATTCATTTAGGTTTTAAACTACCCTAATTTTTTGGAATGTATAGATAGCTTTGTATAACTTTACATAATTTTGTATATATAGGACTATTGTCCCCCCATGTTCCCTTGTTGTGCTTTGGGTTTTCAATACCCAGATATGGTGTTTGACCTATCTGCATAGATCTTCAATAAAGAGGAGACCCACACTTTCTTAACCAAAGAAATATCATGGTTTATTACCTAATCATCGTGGGGGTACCCCTTGGTCACTATGTGTGATTGGTATATGTGTGAGTTGAAGTTTTCTTTAAATCATCTAAGATTGTCAAAAGAATGGTCTAGCTTATAAATCTAATTTTGTATAGCATGGATTGACTTGAAATAATTTTGGACCCACAATCTTGAATCTAGAATCAACTCAAAATGTAAAAAGTTGAGATCTGGAACCGAATTATGTCAAATTTGAGTTCATGAGTTTGAGATAATTTTTTGACAATCCTAATAGGAATAACAGATGGTTGATTGGTTGTGATGGAAAGTTTTATATCTTTTTCTATCTAGGAAGGGTGCATCAGAATAAATAAACTAAAGACCAATTCTTCTAGTACACTTCACTTTTGTGGTTGGATTGTTAATACAAAAGAAGTGGGGGTATTTGTCCTCTGCTACAGAATGATACTCACATCTCCTTTTTACCATCTTCTACAAACAATTACTTGTTGTTTTATTTGATAGCTTTTGAGATAGAAAAGAAAAATAATCAAATATTTTGGTAGCTAGAACTAATATCATGAAGCTATCAACCGCGAATAAGTAATTTTTTGTTGTTTCTTACTCCTCCCTTTGTGCCACAACAAGTTTAGTCAACTACCAACAATATCTGAAAGATCTAGAGGTGGGGGTGAATAGAGCTTTTTGGATAATTTTAAGTTAATTGAAACAATTAAAGCACTCAACCAAAGAAGGAGGAAGAAACAAGAAAGGCACTTGGATGTAGAGTGGTTTCTACCTTTAAATCAAAGGTAGTCAGTCCACTACCCAATTGTTTCCATTTGGAATTTTGAAAGCGATTTATTTTATTACTTCGCAAGGATGTTACATAAAATACAATCACCTTCTACTCGAAGTAGCCTTCACCTTGAAGTAGCCTAAGCCCCCTTGAAGCAGCCTTCTTGAAGTAACCATGAGCAAACCTTAGAATAGCCTTCACCAACTTGAAGTAGCTCCACCACCTTGAGATAGCCTTCACCTAGAAGTAGCTCCAACCTCCTTTGAAGCAGCCTTCTTGATGTAATCTCAAGAACACCTTGGAGCAGCCTTCACTTGTTGAAGTAGCACCAAACAACCTCCTTTTAACAACCTCCAACCCTAGAGTAGTCAAGGAGAACAAAATACAATATAGAAGAAATAGATTGGAAGAAAGAAAATACTTATACAATGAAGTACATATCTTTGATCCTATATCAAGTGTTTAGATCTCCTATCCACTTAGGATGGACGTGGCCATATGTGGTGGCTAGGATATTATAACTATAGGACCCAACTCTAGAGCACAAGGATGAAGATGGTAAGTGAATTCTAGCTTTGTTGCTCCCAATAGTGGATGCTCAATTGTAGCTTAGATATTGTGTATGAAAGTGATGATTTGGGTGTCCTAAGGCCTCTCCTATTTATAAGAATGGTTTAAAAGTGATTAGGAACGTTCTAGGGAGTGTCTAGAGTGTTCTTAGTGCTTAGCCGTTAGGTATACATTAGTTGGCTAGCATTTGCTAATTTGTTCGTGCTCGAAAAAAACAATCCAGAACCTTGCTCGGTCGATAATTTAGTCGACCGAACTGTGTCCCCGTTGAGGTTCTCTTCGAACGAGCCTAGGTTTGAGGCAAAAGTATTGCAACATCTATTTCCAACTCCCAACTACCAATCACCCAGTCTAATAGTCGCAAGCTTTAGACCGTTGCTTCCACCGTCGAGGTTATTTTTGACCGAATACTAATTTAGAGCATAATTGTGTAAGTTGTTGAACAATGCTCTAAATTTTGACCGAGGTGGTTCTCGGTCGACAAGAACTTTGACCGAGTGTGTCTCGGTCGACAAGTTCTTCGATCGAGGGTGTCCCTATTCTAGACTTTTGAATCACCTACTAAGTGTGTGTTTCAATGTGTGTTGGTGACTCTAACTTTAGGGGGAAACATATCTAAGGGTTATAAGTGGGTAGGGAAGATCTAACGCTTGATTTATATGATATATAAGTACTTGTACATTACATTTTTGTACAAGTGTTTACATTTGAGTACAATCATGAACATTTATACACTTAAGCGCATTTGATCTTTTAATTTTCATTTATCTTCATCTTCCCACTTGGTAGGATTTCCTTATTCCTTTGAACCCTGAAATACTCAAGTAGCACGTTAGATCCACAAGTGTGAAATGTTTGTCATCATCAAAACAAAGGGTATACAAATGTCCAATTTAGCCAACAATCTCCCCCTTTTTGAAGATGACAAACATTTCTAAAATATAATCAAAATGATTTAAATGAGATGAGTTTCATACTTGAGATTTGCCTGAGATGAAGAAAATATTCTTGTTTTCATAAAATGTGTGCTAATTATTCCTAAAGATATATGGAACATAGTATCCATCTCTTTAAGGAATATAGCATCAATTAATGTTAAGCCAAGAGAGCATGAAACTCATTTATTTTGTTTTATATTATTTCTCCCCCTTTGTCATTTCAAAAAGATAGCCACATAAACATTTTACTCCCCCTGAATGAGATACTCCCAATATGATACACAAGGTGCAAAACAACGTGATAGAAAATTCCCAATGAAAGCCACAACATAAACTTTACTAACATGATCAAGTGAACATAAACAAGCTCGATTACATTGATAGCAACATAAGATAACATCATAGACTTCACTAAACATGATTACATAAGTAGTACTACTCACTACATAGGATATCATCACTTGAAGGATTGCAAGATCACATCAACCTCAAGATCTTTCCCAAGAAATGGAGCATCACCATAGTACTTGACAAGTGTTTGCCAATCAAGTGCACCTGTCTTTGTAAGAGCATATGCCTCCAGAAATGTAGGTACCCTATCAAACCTAAAGTGGGCAACAATGTCCTAGAGTTGCATGGGTGAGTATTGAGTATAGGGAAGATCATGTGAAGGTGGTTGTGGGATTTGGGTGTATTGAATTGAAGGGCTAAAATGATAGAGACTCCCGAGATTGAGTGAATATGGGTATGTGTCTAGAACATTTGGAGATAAGGCTTGCATTCTTTGATTAAGATAGGTCATGGCATGATGATAAATTGTTGTGACTAATCAAAGAAACATCACTAGAATCTTGTGCAATAGAAATACCATGAAAATCAATTACAATTTTGGGCACATATATCAAAGAATACATCTTCTAAGGGAGTAATAAGTAAGTCAATATCATTTTTCTTAAAAAATATCAAGTTTAGTTGTAATTCAAACACTAAGAATAATTTCTCAACCATTTGCAAGGGATGTTAGGCCTTGAAATGATATGAGATTCTTTTAGGCTCATAGTGGGATTAATATATGGATCTCTAACTATTACACCCACATCCCACGATTAGCACTAATCATGAGATTAGGACATAAGTTTAAGGATTATACTTAATACAAAGTTCACTCCCGACCTTTTTCTTTTATTTAAAACTCTTTGTTTCTCGCATTCAATCACATAACCAAACTTTACAAGAGAATTAAACCTTGATTACTCTAAAATGATCTCAACATTAATGATACATATTCAGACATTCATTTTGTTTCTCACACTTACATGTATATACAACATGATAACCAAACATATACTCTATTATTCCGGAAACAAAGTTATACATTATCATTTACAACTCTCTCTCAACTCTATACAAGGACCTTGAGTGACAAGGACCGACTGAACTTAACTAATCTCATACTTAACTCCTATAGCAGATCTACTCTGATGCAATGAGATATTTAGTCCACAAGTTATCCCTAAAAATTGTGAGTAGAGGGGTGAGCCTATTCACTCAGTGAATGAGTACTTCATAGAAATAGTTTAAAGCACTTAGATAATTATAGATATATTGTTGAGCAACTGATATCAATTATAACAACAGTAAGCTTTAAAGAGATTAATCATTCACAAACATAAATATAGCAGGATACTCTAGATATCTATAAGAGTGAATCAATATATGAACATGCTTGATTGATCATAAAGAGAACTAATAATTCAGAAAAATATAAGAATAATTGCACACATTTGTTTAACCTCTCATTCATCTTGTTACGCCCTGAACCCACATGAGGTGTACCACAACATGTGAAAGAATTGTAGCAAGCTAAGATCTCACTGTACAAGGCTTAGAAGCATGCCCGGGTTCCTAAGTCTATCTCTTGAGTAAGACCCCATATGCAGTGGGCCTCAGCACGTCTTCCTCTCGGCAGCTAATGGGAGCAGCCGGATATCTCAGACTCCACCTCTCAACGTGGGTACTCATGCGGTGAGTCAAAGCACTCAGGCTTATTGTGCATCACTAGACCTACTGACCACTAATCACTACAACATGTAACATAGGTACCACCGGCATCCTCGGTTGGTGTTGGGTACCACACAACTGTAAGGAGTCTTCCCTACTGGTCAAGAACCCCGCACCCTACCGGTGCGCTCTGGCTTACATCAATCTAGACTACCTCCAATCGGGAAACTATTTCCTCCCCACAGCGCAAGCCTCATCCTGTGAGAATTGTATAGTGTTCAAGGCATCTAAATGTCTAATTCACTCTTTAAGTTCACAATTAAGTCATCACATCAATGTATCATAGTTTAACTTTGTAAACTGTTCATTTCATAGATCATCTGATAATAATTATCACAAACTAAACGGTTAATCATCACTACATATCATACTGATAAACATTGATATTACAATACTTGATTCACTGAACACCCTATCCTTAGGGTTTCGTTTACCTCATTCACTTACACATGATTCTCATAAGGATTTAATGCGTCATAACATTCACTAAATAAAGACTACATTCAACAAATCATATACAATTGACATATGTATGAAACCCTAGAACTGAGTTGAATTTGAGTTTCTGTGCCATTCACTGACATATCATGCATCAAGAATGACATTGAATAACTAAAGTCTATTATGTCAAGAAAAGCACTTCAAATGTATTTCACAATATCTAATCGCTAATTTCCAACTTTCCACTCATCTAGGGTTTCACTCTCTTTACTGAGATATCAAGCAAACACTATTCACATCACAAAAAATCCAAGATAGTATCTGACATATATGTACTACACATTCAGGTAAACAATCATTCATAATCAATGAGATTCAGATAGACAAATTTCTCTATTTAATTATATAACAATTTCAGTCATAGCCAAAACCCCTAAATTTTAGTATATTCATATAACATCTATAATTACTTTAAGAATTCTCATTTAGATGGATTATAACCAATTCTAATGTGATTTCATCATATGATATTCATCAAAATAGAGAAATAATCCATTTCATATCATCTTGCAAAAGTTAGATCAAACAGGCAACTTAGGGTTTGTACTCGCATACTAAGCAATTGAAGATTATTAATGATTTAACTCATTTTCGTACAATATACTATTTAAAGGAAGTACCCACTCACCCTAAGGTGTGAAAACACCTTAAAAATGCAGGCCATCTCTGAAAATCTCGAATTCATATAAAAACCCTAGCAAATTATCGATTTCTTCTTCCTTTCAACCCGAAAAACTTGATTTCGTCATATCTCGGATAGAGAAACCCTCGATCTGCAATTCCACCACTTTCTCCTCTAAAACCCTATCTCTCTCTCTCTAGGATTTCATTTCTCTAGAATGAATCACAAATTATGAGAGCTCCTAGTATGTTAGGTTGACCATATTATTGAGCTACTTGGGTCAATTGCACATTGTCCCCTCACTATGCTTTCTCTTATTTTAGTTCAACTTTCTGTCAGAAAAATGTTACTGTAATTAGTTTATTTCAGAGGCCAAACCTTCTTCAAAAATTATATAAATTTAGCATGTAGTTTTTAATTTAGTTAAAAAGCTTTAGTTAAAATTTGAGATCATTCCAAACAACCATTAAATAATTAAAAATCAAGTAGTACACCTCTATCTAGCAATCTGCAGAATAGTTGGTTGAAGAGAAAATTCCCCAGAACGGTCATGCAAGCTGCGACGGCCATGATAAGATGGACCTAGCATGACCATGCTGCTGAACACAGCCATGGTGCATTGGTTTCATCAGATTTGAGTACAAAAGTTGGTCAACAACTCAATTCTTTCAAAATGATCGTGTGGCCTAGAATGCCCATGCTACCAATGACCTAACACTACCGTGCTACCCACCATGGTCATGGTATCCAAGACTCTAGATACTATTTTCATTGTCCTTCACCTACCTCTCTCACTCCTCCCCAACATGAGCCTGTTTGGTGAAAACCCTTATAACGACCCCGCCTCCCGATAACCCCCCAATTAAGGGAGACCAAGAGGTTAGAGCCGTTATCCCAATTTCCCAGATCAAAGGTTCAACAAATAATCAGTAATAATTATTAAATTCTACCATGATTATACTGAAATTTGGAATAAAAATAAAACTTTGCATACTTTTTTCTTTCAAAAACTTGGATATCTAACTTCTATCCACCTCTGGGCTCTATTCTAACTAATCCTCCTTGCAATTTATTTCTTAATTTCACAATATGCCACTTTACTGTTTGTCCTTTTTAATTTGTACCTAAAATGCCGACAAACAAAACATTGGTCAGCATAAATGAATATGCCGGTATGTGGGGGAAACAATAATCAGGCAATTATCTATAACAACATATTGCAAGCAATTATGGTTTAGCAAGCAAACTTTACACTTTAAACATAACTACTCAATCCATACATACCCTAACCTCTGCGTAGTGGACTGGGATACTACCTCTCATATGGAAGATCCCAACTGACCCCCATGATCCTACCTAATAGGTAGATCCATACCTAGGGTCGAAGAGTTGCATGCCACTACCCATAGGTAGCCCAATCACTAACTCATGATATGCTAAAGAGTCGCATGGCACTACCCATAGGTAGCCCAATCCCTAACTCTTGATAACTTGATGGTCCTAACTAATAGGTAGACCATGTACTAGGTCATCCTTTTCATCATTAGCAAATCCACAGAGGAGGACTAGGATCTGAGCTAGTTATGTACACATATTTATGGTGATAGTCATAGTCATTTTATAGTTGCATGAAATAAAAGTCATCCAAGCAGTTTTTTTCAGGCAACTGATAAAACATTCGGGAATCACCGTGAAACTAAAGCGATTTAACCATAAGAGTAACCACATACCTGATTCAGAGCCACAAAGGAGGACCAGGATCTGAGCTAGTTATGTACACATATTTATGGTGATAGTCATAGTCACTTTATAGTTGCATGAAATAAAAGTCTTCCAAGTAGTTATTTTCAGGCAACCAATATAACATTCGGGAATCACCGTGAAACTAAAGCGATTTAACCATAAGCGTAACCACATACCTGATTTAGAGCAACTTGATGTCCAAGCAAGAATAATAAAGAACATTCAATCAAGCAATCAACAATATCCTGAAATTAATGCATAACATCCAAGTGTCATTATTTTATCCAGAACATTCTCAAGATCGACTTGGATTCCACCCTAGGATTTCTAGACCAACTTTAGGGTTTTAGCCTCCATAATGCATTTATCACTTTTAATGCTCTTTTAGTTCACAAACCCTAATTTCAACATCATAGGCACAATTAAAAGTCAATTAACTCTATTATACCTCTTTTACATTAAAACTACCATTTTATCCTTTTAAGTCATGACACAATCATTGGGCCCGATTATCATCTTGGATTTCTTTAAAATTGATAACTCATATTTCAGTATTGTTCAATTCATATATGAACTCTATTTATAATTAATTCCACCTTTATCTACTACAAAACCTTAATTACCAAATTAAGGGTATTTATCCACAATTAAGAACTTTTATACTCAAAATAGCTTAGAACCATCATATCTCATCTTTATTCATGAGTTTGAACAATTAAATCCATTAAGTGTCATAATTACTAACATTAGGGTTTTGAGGCTCATTAAAGCATATTCATGTGCATGGAACCCTAAATAAATTAAACTACACATAAATATCATCTTTTTAGATCTAATGTGTCATTTTTATAATCAACATGTTAACATCAACTTTAATCATCCATATAACCCTTCTCAATACATTAATCATCTTAAATTAGGGTTTCTTAATCATTAATGCATTAAAGCTGACAACTTCCACTACTTTTCGAATTTCAAGAGGAATTAGCTTCTAAATCTATTTTTAATGGATTCCTAACATTTTTCTGAGCAAAATTCATATATTATACATACCAATATGAGCTACTATTAATTAGATATGACTTTTGCAAGAGTTACTTACTTGGACCAATGGGAGGCTACCACGTCAGCCTTTCCCATGCAACGCGGACGATTTGGAAACATAACTGATTTACTCATTTTCCCTCACTTAAGCGGCTGTCTCTTCATAGCAGGGAGGGGTAAAACCATCCAAGTGGCCCATCATCTTCTTCCTCACGTGCCCTAGTGCTGCCATCGGTGCAGCCGATCATGGGGGGTCTCCTTCCCACCTTCCCAAGGTTCGAGGGGCTCTGGCGAATGACGTCCTGCCTCCGCCGCCCTCCGCCACACCCACCCAAGCCCCGACCCATGGCTGAGATGGCTGGGTGTGAGAGCGTTGGGCCTGCAACCCACAGCCATGGTGTAGACCTTCTGTAGGTGCTGCACGATGGTGGTGAGCAGGGAAAGATGGCGAATCTTCCTCGGGTTGTCGTGGGAGCTTCGTGCCTCCATCGAGACCCATCACAACTCCTTGTTGCCCCCGAGATAGCACTATACCCTCTTGGTTAGGGTTTGAATGAAAAGAAGAAGGAGGAGAGAGAGAGGGATGCATGGGATCCTCTTGGACTCGGTCTAAGGGGTCTATCCTTATATAGAGGTGGGTAGCAAAGCTCTAGGATGCCCATCCATGAGATCCAAGACCCTTTCCCAATAGGAAACCATATTCCTTCATTAAGAATCAATCTTCTCTCTCTTACTTATCTTCTTAAACCATATTCATTGGATATTTAGAAAGTCTAAAATCATCTCTCTTAACATCTTTATGCTTCACTTTTAATCCATTGGCCATGAAATTATACTTCCTCATAGAAAAAAGTACCTCTTTTTAATAATACCACAAATTCATTAATTATGTATCACATTATCCTCTTATTTTGTATTATTTGCATTTTCTCTTTCTTCTTCTCCATTGGGACTCCTTGGATCCCAAGAAATCCTAATATTTCAAAATTCCTTTTTAAGGATGCTTATTATCCTTCTAGATACATCTACATCCATTATTTCACATTATCTTACTTATTCTTTTATTAAAAGATTTCTTTTCAAGGATTTCTCATTATCTTTCATTTCCTTTTTCCTCTTTCCTATTTCTTTCATTAGAAATCACATATAAACAAAATTTATTCAATTGTGGCCATTAATGCCACTTTCTAGAGATTTCTATGTATTTCTCATAAATATATTGCTTAATATCCATTATCTTTTATCCTTTTCCATTATTTGGACTTTTCCTCTTTTCTTCTCTTTTATATCCATTATCTTTTATCTTTTTCCATTATTTGGACTTTTCCTCTGTTATTCTCTTTTATATCCATTATTGGATTAATCTAATAATAGAAATCATGAAATTCCTATCAAAAGGGAGATTTGCAAAGAAATCCCTTCCTTGAAGCAAAGCATACAACTTTTCTAATTAAGTCCATACTCATAAAAACATTACATTTCAATTATGAAAACATATGAAAATTTGAGGTTGTAACATCCTTCCCCTCTTATAGGAATTTTTCCCTCAAAATTCCACCAAACATATAAACAAGTCAGGATAAGACTTTTCCATATCCGTCATTGGCTCCCATGTGGCTTCATCCTCTCCATGGTGCTTCCAAAGAACCTTTATCATGTCATATTCTTTACTCCCGAGCTCTCTCTCACCTTGGTATATCATACCCTTATAGGTGACTCAGGGTAACTTAGCCTCCCTTGGGAGCTCACTAGGTTCATTGCTCAGCTCATGGCTCAGGTACCTCACATAGTGCTCTAGATCGGACTTGTGGAACACATCATACATCACGTTATCATGAGGGGTAAGGCTAAACATAACCATCTCCACCAATCCATCCCAAATGGACCCATGTATCGAGGACTCAACTTTCTTAGCTATAGCTCAGAGGGATCGGATTTTCATATCACATGTTCTCCCACAGTGAACTGCATGTCAGTCTACTTTGCATCAACTCATGACTCATATCACCCCTGGGCTCTCTTTCAACCATCACACGATCAAAGTGACTTCATCTGCACACACTATGGCCTTTTTCTAACCTTCGCGAGGTCCCTTCACCCACATCATCTTAATGAAGCGGTGACCGACACAACCTCCCTTATAGAGCTCCTTACATCTCGATACTGGCTATGGTGGTTAACATCACAACCTTCATAAGACAAGAATTGTCTCCATGTATCACCCTGAATGAGCACACATGCTCTCATCAGGCCCTCTAGTCTGGATCATACTAACCATCAGTTAGGGGTGATAAGCCATACTAGCATTGAGTTCGTCATGTACTTACTTCCACCACATGGAAGTGAATCTTTAGGTCATATGCATGAACCTTTGAACTCGCATCATGGTGTAGTTGAACCATCTCTCTTACATGTAGTTTAATCAGATCTGTCCCTTCACAATACTCTCTCTTTCTCTTTATACTATGTCATCTAGGTAAGGCGATCTACCATAACCCATATTGCATCTTGACCTTCCTTGGTCTATGGGAGACTTACCACAACATCCATAGTGATCAACCCCCATTCCCTCGCAGGGACTCTTTATCCTCTATATCAACTCAAAAGGTTATTGGTGGTCATCCTTCACCTCCTGACATGCATGGTGACAAGCCACATGCATCTTCATCTTAGGCATCCAAAGTACTACTGCCACCATGGTGTATGGTGAACTTAAAATCACGATCTCCTGTATGTCATGATTCCTCAAGGTCGATTCCTCAGAAACCCTAAAACACTCTAGTCGGGGTTTCATCACCTTCTTTTTCCAAAGAAGTGCATCTGAGGATCTACAACCATCCTTTCATCACAACAAGCCCTAGGCTGGCTAACCAAGCAACCACTAACTCGATCAATGAATCTCGTTACATCCAAGTGTTAGCCAAACATATCTCACAACTTAGGGTTCACATAGCCACCTCTTCCAGCCTTTCCACTAGCTAAACTAGGCAGCTACGTCTCAATAAGAACATCCATTACCACCTTTCATCCTTATGTGCTATGTAGCAGTGAAGACATAGACCTCCATGTATTCCACTTATCATCTCTTCTCAAACTTTAGGTCTATCTTCATCAAGAAAACTCTGAGTTCATCCTCTTGGTTATCAAACTCAACCTTGTATAACTCATATATTCCACATAGCTCATGATAAAAACATCCTCATAAGATGACTGCCTTAGTTCTCTTGGTGTTTGTAAACCATCCACCCATCGTACACTCCACAAGGGTATGTTATTATCTCTATCCTCATACATCATAGCAACATTTCCACTTACATCATCTTTATCCTTGGTGTATGGCATGCATATTTACCTATCTCTCACTCCCATAACAAGAGGAAATAAGCATTTGGCTGCAATCCAAATACAGAGTTCTTCCCATTCCAAGAGTATAGATGGTGCATCCCACATGGCCGGTACACCTTCCAATCTAAGTTGAAACGTGCAACACATGCCTCTACATCATGAACATCTCAATATCAAGGTTTTTCTTTCATGGAGAACTGGTCTCAAACACACTTGGGTCATCATATCATCCTTGGTCATCTCCTCTAGGTCTATAGGGTGTCAGGACTTTTTGGGTCATCCCTCTTCCCTTATGCATCCAGAGAGTGCCCTCCTCATCTGCCCTTTGGGTCCCATGAGTTTATGAAGGTGATCAATCTCCTAACCCATGGTCCTCAGACAATGATAGTTGTTACCTCCCGACCCTATGGTCATGTGCAACTAGGGAATTAAGCAACTCCTACTCCCATCGGTCTTATCCCTACCCTACCCTAGGATAGACTTAGGATATAGTACATATCCAACTTGAAACCCTACCCAAGTCTCCATCATCTCTCTTGGCATTCGTGGTCTGACTTACATCCTTTCATAGGGATCATGGCAACCTACCTACCTCGGTCATGCCCCATACTGGTTACCTTCATGGTAACACATCCACATGCACTTAGAGATGGTTATCTATGGGTCTACAGGTTCATTCTTATACTATGTACTCTCCACTTAGCTTCTCAAGATTCTATGAGACCTCTTAAGGTTGCCTCAAACCCAAAAGCTGACCCATACCCTACAAAAGGGTCCCTCTCCTAGGATGGGAGGAAACTATATCCTGATAGAAGCAAGGGTCACAAACATCCCTATGTCTAGGATTTACATCCACATGAGCATGCTTAGCCCTAGAAAGCTACTAAGGCATGTAGCTAACAAGCAGACCACCTACTAAACCATGCTAGGTCTCCATGGTACGTCCTACTTGTTTCTATTCCTTTACATTGAACCATCATCATACATACATATGTCACCAACCTATAAGTAGGGGTTCATCAAACATACACCTTAATATTAGGGATCTCCTTTTCCTCTAAACATGAGGAGTTCCATGCTCCCATGCGTAGGAACTCAAACATCTGTGTGAACATCAGGTGCACCAGGAACTACTACTTCCCTTCTTTAGGCCAAGGAACCCTAGGTTTACTTTTTCTGCAAAAGATGTCCAACTGCATACTCAACATTCTAAAAACAAACCAAGCATGTATGAGGTACATCATGCACGTCCTATTATCCTTCTACAACACCTCAGAGTTGAGCCTTCCTCAAGGATAAACATATAGGTATAAGACCTTACAACTTGATACTAAGCCTCCTCAGGGTCTAAGGAACTCTTCTTCCTAACCCTAGAAGGTAAACACCTATACCATAGGAACATAGGTACCAGAAATGTTACGACCCGCGTTTCGTTTTGTAAGTAAGTACCTTGGTTAGTGCATAATTGAGCTAGTTATGTTGAGATGAGTACTTGCTTTTGTTAATAGTGTTTTGAGTTTTGAGCTAGTATTAATGTATCATTAGCTTGTTTTCTTGTCCTGAGGTTGAGGACAAGTTTATTCTTGATCCGTTGCCAGAGAAATCACGCGAATCTGACCTACGAGTAAAAAGATATGGACTTTTTGGTGTTCAGGGACCTATGTGCAATATCGGAAAGTTTTTGGGTAATTTATTTTCGGCCCCCTGGGCGCCCAGCCTTATCCTTTCCCTTGGTTTTCCTTTATCTCTTCCTTAGCCGACTATGGAATGAACGAAGGGTTCATTTCCTCCGTTAGCCGCTGGACGAGAAACAGAGAGGGAGAAAGGGAGCGAGCAAGAGAGGGAAAGCCGGGCGATCTAGCCGTTCTCCGCCGTTTTCCTTCGATTCCCCATCTTCCCCAGCCAAAGCAACCGCTGCACCCTTCTTCTTCTTCCTCGTGTTCTTCTTCCTCCTGCAGCCATGAAGATGACGACCAAGGAGGTGGTCTAGGGAGCGAACGACGCTTCCTTTTTGGTCCTTTCTTCTTGCCAAGTGTTTGCTAGGTCGTTCCGGAGCTATAGGAGCGATTCGGGTAAGAATCGTCCGCCGAATCGACCCCGATCTTCGTTTTTAGTTCTGCAATTTCCGCCCCTACGCAGGTTGCACGGCGTGCAACTCCGTTTTGCACGGCGTGCAACATTGCAGATAACTGAAATAAGGGAAAAATCCGTTTCTGCGCAGGTGCACGGCGTGCAAAGTCAGTTTGCACGGCGTGCAAAGTTGCAGATAGCGGAACGAGTTTTAGCCCAGGTGCACGGCGTGCAAATCAGTTTGCACGGCGTGCAGGTCAGTTTGCACGGCGTGCAAGTCAGTTTGCACGGCGTGCAAAGGTGCAGAAAAGCAGATCAGAAGTGCACCGAAGGTGCACGGCGTGCAGCCTAAGTGCACGGCGTGCACGTTGCTGTAAAGGGCAAGAATTAGGCGTGTTTGTGGACGTTTTTCGGTGTATACGAACACACCGAAGTGGGTGAGTAATAGTTCATTTAGAAATCATTATTTAACTCATTTTAAATACTTATTTGCTTCAGTATCAGTTAATATGATTCCTGAACAGTGTTGCATGTACTTCAGTATGATAAGTTCAGTGAAACTTGAATTGCGTGATGTAAATGATGAAAAAGAGGAAATTCTATGTCTTACAGTTGATATGAGATAATCTTGTTTAATTGCATATCTGTTAAACAGTTAATAGACTTAGGTGCCCCAACACCGTAGAACCCCATTGCGCGGTCTGTACCTTTGGGGTGAAACGGTCAGTTCTGGGGATACGCCCAGGCATCGGAGACTCGTGTCCAACAAATACCGATTGTCTCGGTGACACGTAGTCTGAGTGGTAGGATTCCGGTCAGTTCTGGGGATACGCCCAGGCATCGGAAATCCAAGAGTACGTTCCGGTCAGTTCTGGGGATACGCCCAGGCATCGGAAAAGTCCCGGTCAGTTCTGGGGATACGCCCAGGCATCGGAGACTTAGAGACCCTCCACTGTGCACTACAGGTTGCGGAGGAGTCCAGAGCACTCAGAGTTAGTGCAGTGAGGCCTTGTGAGCCTGAGAGTCCTGTGCAGACCAGGACGAGAAGTCAGACTTAGCATTTCCCGGGTGTGTCGCTAAGTCTTGTACGGTGAGATCGTAGTTCGCTACTGATCTTCATATGCAGAGTGCACTGCATATGTTTGGGGCATAAAAATGTAAAGATGTAATCACTTAGGATCACAGTAAATTTATAATTTGTCCATTTAACTGAAATACCTGATAATGCATAGTATTGTGATTAATAATTGTACAACTGCTATATTAATAGAATTGCTCTGCTTGAACTGTATATATGTTTAATTTCAGTTTATAAACCTGACGAGTTGTTTAGTGATAGCTAAGTGAAATGTTATTCACTGAGCGAGTAGGCTCATACCTCTACTCAAAACATTTTCAGGTCAGCATCAGCATCAGGAGTCGGAAGGATCGTTTCATCCTAACGCCTAGTTGATAGAAGGTTTGTAGTTAGTCTAGTTAGAGGTCTCTTAGTCCATTCCCCTCGATCCTCGGGACAAGGTGTGAGTGAGAGAGAGAATGTGTATATCAGATGTAAATTAATGTTATGCTTTCTTTATGTTAATCAATGTATTATGTTGTAAATCTTGCTTGTATCTCTATCAGTTTAATTGAGAAGTTTCTGCAGATTGTTTAGTTGTAGTTTACAGCTTAAACTTGATTATCATTTAAATGCCTTGAATTGTTTTAAAAAAGTGAAGAATGGTTGGTTATGTGTTAATCCCACCTGTCGTGCCTTAATCTCGTGGTTTGTGTTTAATGTGAGTTTGGGGCGCGACAACTCTTGGTATCAGAGCTTAGGTTGAGTACATAGTTACTCAGAGTCCAGGTCAGGGGACGATAAGAGACCAATAGGATTAAGGTTTAGGTGTCTTTCTTCTATCTGTAATTTTCTAATAGGAAGTATTCTGTTATATCATTGCAGATGGCAGGAAGAGGCTTTGATCGTGATGATCAGGCTGAGAGCCATGTTGGCCCTGATCCTTTGTATTTGGGTCCAAGTGGTGGTGACCACGTGGATGAAGCATCCCGGATGTACAGGATGTTTCTGGAAACCAAAGAAAAGTACAAGGCTGATAGGCGAGAATCTTCTTCTACCAGCAGTAAAGATCTGATGCGATCTTATGAGCTTGTGAAGAAGCTTGGTGGCACAGAGTTCAGTGGCACCACAGATCCCGCAGAAGCTGATGAGTGGTTTAGACAGATAGAGAAGGTCTTTCGCCTGATGGAGCTTTCAGAAGAGAAGAAGATTAATCATGCAGTCTACCTTTTGATAGGCGATGCAGAGTTGTGGTGGCGTGGTGTGGAAGAAAAGAGGAGAGGTACAGAGCTTTCCTGGCAGGATTTCTCTGAGGAGTTTCATCTCAAATTCTATCCACCCACTTTTCTTAATGAGAAAATCAGGCAGTTACAGAATATCAAGCAGGGGAACATGACAGTTACTGAGTATGAAGCGCTTTTCACACGGTTAGCTAACTTCTGTCCACAGCTTGTTCCCGATAACATAGAGAGATGTAGAAGGTTTCAGGAAGGACTAAGGCCGGAGATTCGGCATACAGTTTCTGCTACTAGTAGGAGAAACAGAGAGAACTTTGGTGAATTTGTTGAAGCTGCTAGACAGGTGGAAGAATCTGTGAATGCTGACAGGGTGCCCGAGTCTAAGAAGAGATCTGCAGATTTCAGTAGAGGGCAGTCCAGTAGTGGATACAGAGGTGGAGGTAGAGGCTTCTTTTCCAAGCTTGGGCGTGGTTTTGGTTGTTTTGGCAGGCAGAGATCTGAGAATGTCACTGCTTCTAGAGGCAGAGGAGGATACAACCCAGGAAAATGGAGCAGTGCCGATAGTGGACAGTCTTCCGGGTCATCAATGTCAGTGACTGGTCCACAGAGACAGGAAAAGCGAGTATGTAATACTTGTGGAAGGTTGCACTCTGGACAATGTTGGGGTCCAGACCCTATAGAATGTTTCCACTGTGGACAGACAGGACATACAAAAAGGGATTGTCCTCAACTGCGGCAAGCGGCATCACAAGCGTTCCAGCCTCAATACCATGATGTTCCGAGTTCTTCTGTGGCTTCTGGTTCTAGAGGAGGTGGAGTATCTAGTGGCAGGAGTGGTCAGAGAGGACAACGAGGCAGAGGGAGAGCTTCAGCACGTTTCTTCTCTTTGACACCTCAGGAAGGTATAATCTCTTCACAAGTTGTTACAGGAGAGATGTTTTTGTTTAATAGCATACCAGTTTCAGTTTTGATAGATCCGGGAGCTACTCATTCTTTTATACGACGTTCTTTAATTATTGAACTTAATCTGTTAACTCGAGAGTTGGAAGATGAGTTAGTGTTGAGGGTTCCACTAGGTGAACCAACAGTTTTATCCGAGTCTTGTCCCGGATGCTTGTTATCTTTTGGAGGTTACACTTTTGCTGCTAATCTCATACCCTTAGATGTAAATACTTTTCAAGTCATCTTGGGTATGGATTGTCTTGAAGCATATCGAGTGCAACTCGATTGTTGGAAGAAGGAAGCTACCTTTCAATTAGGGGAATTTTCTTGTGTCTTTACTGGAGACAGGAAAGTTCTGCCTACGTGCATAATATCAGCTGCTGTAGCTGATAAGATGTTACAGAAAGGATGTGAAGCATTCCTTGCTCATGTGGTGGACACCAGAGCAGAGAAGAGCACCGCCAATGTTTATGATGTGCCTGTGGTTTGTGAGTTTTCTGATGTTTTTCCAGAAGATTTACCAGGCCTACCTCCTGTCAGAGATTTGGATTTTGAAATTCAGATATATTCAGGTAGTCATCCAGTAGCACTGCCAGCCTATAGAATGGCACCTGCTGAGTTGAAGGAACTCAAGGTGCAGTTGCAGGAATTGTTAGATAAGGGTTTCATTAGACCCAGTTCTTCACCGTGGGGTGCTCCAGTCCTGTTTGTTAAGAAAAAGGACGGTACCATGCGTCTCTGCATAGATTACATGCAACTGAACAAGATCACTATAAAGAACAAGTATCCATTGCCGAGAATAGATGATCTGTTTGATCAGTTGCGTGGAGCGACGATCTTCTCAAAAATAGATTTGAGATCTGGATATCATCAGCTCAGAATAAAGGCTTCTGATATTCCCAAAACAACTTTTAGAACCAGGTATGGGCATTATGAGTTTTTGGTCATGTCGTTTGGGCTGACCAATGCCCCAGCAGCCTTTATGGATATGATGAACCGGATTTTCAAACCGTTCCTAGATCAGTTTATTGTAGTCTTTATAGATGATATTCTGATCTACTCCAGAGACGATGCACAACATGAGCAACACCTGAGAGTAGTGTTGCAGTTGTTGAGACAACACCAGTTGTTTGCTAAATTCAGCAAATGCGAGTTTTGGTTGGACGAGGTAGCATTTCTTGGACATGTTATCTCGAGAGGTGGAGTTAGTGTTGACCCTAAGAAAGTTGATTCTGTACTTCAGTGGGAACAGCCTAAGACTCCTACTGAGATCAGAAGTTTCTTGGGATTAGCAGGTTATTACAGAAGATTCATACAGAACTTCAGTGTGTTAGCATCACCCTTGACACGTTTGACGAGGAAGAATGCACCGTTTGTGTGGTCTGATAACTGTGAGAAAAGTTTTCAGACTTTAAAGAAGAAGCTGACTTCAGCACCAGTGTTGGTTCTGCCAGAAGCAGAAAAAGGTTATACAGTGTTCTGTGATGCTTCCAGGAGAGGTTTAGGATGTGTACTGATGCAAGAAGGTAAAGTTGTTGCTTACGCATCTAGGCAGCTTAAGAAAAATGAAGAGAATTACCCTGTTCATGATCTGGAATTAGCTGCTATAGTTCATGCTCTTAAGACATGGCGTCACTACTTGTATGGTGAGACATGTCAGGTGTTTACAGATCATAAAAGTCTGAAATATATCTTCACTCAGAAAGACTTGAATTTGAGACAGCGCAGATGGCTTGAGCTGATCAAGGACTATGATGTGACAATCGATTACCATCCTGGTAAGGCAAATGTTGTAGCTGATGCCTTGAGTAGAAAGTCAAGTTCTTCAGCCAATGCATTTTCTATGGCATGTTTCAAGAGAGACTTGCTTGTAGATATGCGAAGGTTGAACTTAGACTTGGATGTGACTAGACAAAGTGGGTTGATTGCTCAGATGCAAGTCAGACCTACTTTCTATAATCAGATTAAGGAATTACAGCAGAGTGATGATGAGTTATGGCAAATCATGCAGGATATGTCAGAAGGTAAGAGAACAGAGTTCAGATTTTCTGATGAAGGCATGTTGTATCTTCATGATAGGTTGTGTGTACCTGGAAACAGTGAGCTGATAGAGCAGATTCTTGAGGAAGCACATACTTCTATGTATGCTATGCATCCAGGTAACACAAAGATGTACAGGAACCTCAAAGAGCTGTACTGGTGGTCTGGTATGAAAAAGGATGTGGCTGAATACGTGGCTAGGTGCGGGGTGTGTCAGCAGGTTAAGGCTGAGCATCAGAAACCTGCCGGTACTTTGCAGTCGCTTCCTATACCAGAATGGAAATGGGAACACATCACGATGGACTTTGTGGTAGGATTACCCAAGACGCCTAAGGGTTCAGACTCGATATGGGTAATTGTGGATAGACTAACTAAGTCTGCTCACTTTCTTCCTGTCAAGTCAACCTTTGACGTTCCAAAGCTGGCTAAAGTTTATGTGGATGAGGTAATCAGGTTGCATGGGATTCCAGTCTCTATTATTTCTGACAGAGATCCAAAGTTTACATCTAGATTCTGGAATCAGTTACATCGTGCGTTGGGCACTAGGCTGAAGTTCAGTACAGCGTTTCACCCACAGACAGATGGTCAATCTGAGAGGACCATTCAAACCCTTGAGGACATGCTGAGAGCATGCGTGCTACAGTTCAGAGGTAACTGGGAAGAACACTTAAGCCTAATAGAGTTTGCATATAATAATAGTTATCATTCTAGTCTTGGAATGGCTCCATATGAAGCTCTTTATGGAAGGAAGTGTAGATCGCCAGTTTGTTGGTACGAGGTGGGTGAGAAAGAAATTCTTGGACCTGAGTTAGTTGATAAAACTACAGAGAAGATATCTGTGATCAGGGATCAGTTGAAAGCTGCTCAGGATAGACAGAAAAGTTATGCAGAAAGACGACGTCGACCCCTTGAGTTTGAGGTTGGCAATGAGGTTTACTTGAAAGTTTCACCGTGGAAGGGAGTGCTGAGGTTTGGCAAGAGGGGTAAGTTGACCCCTAGGTATATGGGTCCATATCCTATTGTTGAGAGGATTGGACCTGTAGCTTACAGGTTGGATTTGCCGTCTGAGTTGGCAAATCTTCATGATGTCTTCCATGTGTCTATGCTGAAAAAGTGTCATCCCGGTACAGAAAAGATTGTAGACCCAGAACCGGCGCAGCTTAGAACAGATGTGTCCTATGTAGAAGGACCCGTGCAAATAGTTGATCATCGGATCAAAAAGCTTAAGAACCGTGAGTTATCTTTAGTGAAGGTTTTGTGGAGGAATCACAATATAGAGGAAGCTACGTGGGAGCTTGAATCAGAAATGCGTAACAAGTTTCCTTTTCTCTTTTAGGAATTTCGGGACGAAATTCTTATAAGGGAGGGAGATTGTTACGACCCGCGTTTCGTTTTGTAAGTAAGTACCTTGGTTAGTGCATAATTGAGCTAGTTATGTTGAGATGAGTACTTGCTTTTGTTAATAGTGTTTTGAGTTTTGAGCTAGTGTTAATGTATCATTAGCTTGTTTTCTTGTCCTGAGGTTGAGGACAAGTTTATTCTTGATCCGTTGCCAGAGAAATCACGCGAATCTGACCTACGAGTAAAAAGATATGGACTTTTTGGTGTTCAGGGACCTATGTGCAATATCGGAAAGTTTCTGGGTAATTTATTTTCGGCCCCCTGGGCGCCCAGCCTTATCCTTTCCCTTGGTTTTCCTTTATCTCTTCCTTAGCCGACTATGGAATGAACGAAGGGTTCATTTCCTCCGTTAGCCGCTGGACGAGAAACAGAGAGGGAGAAAGGGAGCGAGCAAGAGAGGGAAAGCCGGGCGATCTAGCCGTTCTCCGCCGTTTTCCTTCGATTCCCCATCTTCCCCAGCCAAAGCAACCGCTGCACCCTTCTTCTTCTTCCTCGTGTTCTTCTTCCTCCTGCAGCCATGAAGATGACGACCAAGGAGGTGGTCTAGGGAGCGAACGGCGCTTCCTTTTCGGTCCTTTCTTCTTGCCAAGTGTTTGCTAGGTCGTTCCGGAGCTATAGGAGCGATTCGGGTAAGAATCGTCCGCCGAATCGACCCCGATCTTCATTTTTAGTTCTGCAATTTCCGCCCCTGTGCAGGTTGCACGGCGTGCAACTCCGTTTTGCACGGCGTGCAACATTGCAGATAACTGAAATAAGGGAAAAATCCGTTTCTGCGCAGGTGCACGGCGTGCAAAGTCAGTTTGCACGGCGTGCAAAGTTGCAGATAGCGGAACGAGTTTTAGCCCAGGTGCACGGCATGCAAATCAGTTTGCACGGCGTGCATGTCAGTTTGCACGGCGTGCAAGTCAGTTTGCACGGCGTGCAAAGGTGCAGAAAAGCAGATCAGAAGTGCACTGAAGGTGCACGGCGTGCAGCCTAAGTGCACGGCGTGCACGTTGCTGTAAAGGGCAAGAATTAGGCGTGTTTGTGGACGTTTTTCGGTGTATACGAACACACCGAAGTGGGTGAGTAATAGTTCATTTAGAAATCATTATTTAACTCATTTTAAATACTTATTTGCTTCAGTATCAGTTAATATGATTCCTGAACAGTGTTGCATGTACTTCAGTATGATAAGTTCAGTGAAACTTGAATTGCGTGATGTAAATGATGAAAAAGAGGAAATTCTATGTCTTACAGTTGATATGAGATAATCTTGTTTAATTGCATATCTGTTAAACAGTTAATAGACTTAGGTGCCCCAACACCGTAGAACCCCATTGCGCGGTCTGTACCTTTGGGGTGAAACGGTCAGTTCTGGGGATACGCCCAGGCATCGGAGACTCGTGCCCAACAAATACCGATTGTCTCGGTGACACGTAGTCTGAGTGGTAGGATTCCGGTCAGTTCTGGGGATACGCCCAGGCATCGGAAATCCAAGAGTACGTTCCGGTCAGTTCTGGGGATACGCCCAGGCATCGGAAAAGTCCCGGTCAGTTCTGGGGATACGCCCAGGCATCGGAGACTTAGAGACCCTCCACTGTGCACTACAGGTTGCGGAGGAGTCCAGAGCACTCAGAGTTAGTGCAGTGAGGCCTTGTGAGCCTGAGAGTCCTGTGCAGACCAGGACGAGAAGTCAGACTTAGCATTTCCCGGGTGTGTCGCTAAGTCTTGTACGGTGAGATCGTAGTTCGCTACTGATCTTCATATGCAGAGTGCACTGCATATGTTTGGGGCATAAAAATGTAAAGATGTAATCACTTAGGATCACAGTAAATTTATAATTTGTCCATTTAACTGAAATACCTGATAATGCATAGTATTGTGATTAATAATTGTACAACTGCTATATTAATAGAATTGCTCTGCTTGAACTGTATATATGTTTAATTTCAGTTTATAAACCTGACGAGTTGTTTAGTGATAGCTAAGTGAAATGTTATTCACTGAGCGAGTAGGCTCATACCTCTACTCAAAACATTTTCAGGTCAGCATCAGCATCAGGAGTCGGAAGGATCGTTTCATCCTAACGCCTAGTTGATAGAAGGTTTGTAGTTAGTCTAGTTAGAGGTCTCTTAGTCCATTCCCCTCGATCCTCGGGACAAGGTGTGAGTGAGAGAGAGAATGTGTATATCAGATGTAAATTAATGTTATGCTTTCTTTATGTTACTCAATGTATTATGTTGTAAATCTTGCTTGTATCTCTATCAGTTTAATTGAGAAGTTTCTGCAGATTGTTTAGTTCTAGTTTACAGCTTAAACTTGATTATCATTTAAATGCCTTGAATTGTTTTAAAAAAGTGAAGAATGGTTGGTTATGTGTTAATCCCACCTGTCGTGCCTTAATCTCGTGGTTTGTGTTTAATGTGAGTTTGGGGCGCGACAAGAAACCTCATACTCCCTCTAGGGTTTGGTTCCTCTAAAGGCAACCAAGATACCATCAGCCTCCAGGGATCATGCATGAGGTAACCACAACCATCCACTTAGGTCGCATCATCCTCAACTCCCCATTGTTCCTCATATCTCAGAGTCTAAGCTTCCAACCTTCTTGCTTGGGTCCTGGTCTCTCTCTAGAGCTAACCCTACAAACAACCTTACTACTAGAGGTCCTCTCTCCATGAAGGTGGATCAAGCTCACAAGCATACCCCTACATGAGTGAAACCTATGTTTGCCCAAGATTATCCATTACTCTTCATGCTTATCTCATAAGCTATCCAACATGCCCTTCTGGCCTCAGTTTTAACCTACTGCCAACACTACCGACATACCTTGGGTGCATGTTATGCCCTACTCGTATAAGCCCATAGGGTTTCTCTAGGTTCTTCTCTAACCTCATCAATGAAGGAGTTATCCTTCATCCTAATGTGCACGACCCTTCATGGGTATCCAAACTAAAAAAATTTCCACTCACATACATGGTCTACCATGACATATAGCTCATCGTTCCATCTCTCTCTCTAACCTTCACTTAGGGTTAGGGTTAACATCATCCTCATAGGATGTGCCAGGTCTCTACTTATAATGGAGGTCTCTACCTCCAATACTAACTCACTCTACTTATACTCCTGACAAGAAGGTCTAGCCTCAGGTCTCTCCTGAGGGCATGACAACATATGTCATACAACCTAAGCATGCAACTATTCTTTAGTTTACACTTAAACTATTAAGCTTATGTCCATGGCATCTTATTTAATGCTTTTTCATTAATTTGGTGGAGGGTTCCTTAACCTTATCATACATACACTGACGTCAAGAGGGTGAGGAAGAGAGGGAAAAACCCTAAACCTCAGAATCTTAACAGAATTAAGGTTGAGAAGGGAAAAAAATAGATGAGAGAGTCCTAAAGGTATCTTATTTTGAGTCAGATCCAAAGACATTGGCCATGCAGTCACATAGATCTGGGAGTCCTCGTATTCTGACTAGCGGTGCGGAGGAAAATATTGCCAGCCCCTGAACATGATCCTTTTTTAGACACCTCTGTCTTTTGGAAAATCCTCTAATAACTCCCTCAGTTCTATGGAATTTGTAAAATTTAATAATTACTAAAGATTAAATGAGGAACCAATGCTCTGATACCAAATGTAACGACCCGCCTCTTGGTAACCCCGAATTAAGGGAGGCCAAGAGGTTAGAGTTGTTATCCCAATTTCCCGGATCAAAGGTTCAACAAATAATCAGTAATAATTATTAAATTCTACCATGACTATACTGAAAGCTGGGATAAAAATAAAACTTTGCATACCTTTTTTTTCTTTAAAAACTTGGATATCTAACTTCTATCCACCTCTGGATTCTATTCTAACTAATCCTCCTTGCACTTTATTTCTTAATTTCATAATATGCCACTTTACTGTTTGTCCTTTTTAATTTGTACCTAAAATGCTAACAAACAAAACATCGGTCAGCATAAACGAATATGTTAGTATGTGGGGGAAACAATAATCACACAATTATCTATAACAACATATTGCAAGCAATTATGGTTTAGCAAGCAAACTTTACACTTTAAACATAACTACTCAATCCATACATACCCTAACCTATGTGTTGTCCCTGCAGTGGACCAGGATACTGCCTCTCATTTGGAAGATCCCAACTGACCCCCATGATCCTACCTAACAGGTAGATCCATACCTAGGGTCAAAGAGTCACATGGTACTACCCATAGGTAGCCCAATCACTAACTCATGATATGCTAAAGAGTCGCATGGCACTACCCATAGGTAGCCCAATCCCTAACTATTGATAACCTGATGGTCCTACCTAATAGGTAGACCATGTACTAGGTCATCCTTTTCATCATTAGCAAAGCCACACAGGAGGACTAGGATCTGAGCTAGTTATGTACACATATTTATGGTGATAGTCATAGTCACTTTATAGTTGCATGAAATAAAAGTCATCCAAGCAATTATTTTCAGGCAACCGATAAAATATTCAGGAATCGCCGTGAAACTAAAGAGATTTAACCATAAGCATAACCACATACCTGATTCAGAGCAACTTGATGTCCAAGCAAGAATAATCAAGAACATTCAATCAAGCAATCAACAATATCCTGAAATTAATGCATAACATCCAAGTGTCATTATTTTATCCAAAACATTCTCAAGATTGACTTGGATTCCACCCTAGGATTTCTAGGCCAACTTTAGTGTTTTATTAGGATTTTAGCCTCCATAATGCATTTATCACTTTTAATGCTCTTTTAGTTCACAAACCCTAATTTCAACATCATAGGCACAACTAAAAGTCAATTAAGTCTATTATACATCTTTTACATTAAAACTACCATTTTTATCCTTTTAAGTCATGACACGATCATTAGGCCCAATTATCATCTTGGATTTGTTTCAAATTGATAACTCATATTTCATTATTGTTAAATTCAATATGAACTATATTTATCATTAATTCCACCTTTATCTACTAGAAAACCTTAATTACCAAATTAAGGGTATTTATCCACAATTAAGAAATTTTATACTCGAAATAGCTTAGAACCATCATATCTCAGCTTTATTCATGAATTTGAACAATTAAAACCATTAAGAGTCATAATTACTAACATTAGGGTTTCGAGGCTCATTAAAGCATATTCATGTGCATGGAACCCTAAATAAATTAAACTACACATAAAGATCATCTTTTTAGATCTAATGTGTCCTTTTTATAATCAACATGTTAACATCAACTTTAATCATCCATATAACCCTTCTCAATACATTAATCATCTTAAATTAGGGTTTCTTAATCATTAATGCATTAAAGTTGTTAACTTCCACTACTTTTCGAATTGCAAGAGGAATTAGCTTCTAAATCTATTTTTAATAGATTCCTCACATTTTTCTGAGCAAAGTTCATATATTATACATACCAATATGAGCTACCATTAATTAGATATGATTTTTACAAGAAGTACTTACTTGGACCAATGGGAGGCTGCCACGTCAGCCTTTCCCATGCAACGTGGCCAATTTGGAAACATAACTGATTTACTCATTTTCCCTCACCTAAGCGGCCGACTCTTCCTAGAAGGGAGGGGTAAAACCGTCCAAGCGGTCCATCATCTTCTTCCTCACGTGCCATAGCGCTGCCGTCGGTGCAGCCGATCGCGGGGGGGGGGGGGGAGGGTCTCCTCCCACCTTCCCAAGGTCTGAGGGTCACCGGCGACCGACACCCTACCTTCACCGCCCTCTGCCATGCCTGCCCAAGCCCCGACCCATGGACGAGATGGCTGGGTGCCAGAGCGTTGGGCCTGCAACCCGCAGCCGTGGTGCAGACCTTCTGCAGGTGCTGCGCGATGGTGGTGAACAGGGAAAGATGGCCGACCTTCTTCGGGTTGTTGTGGGAGATTTGTCCCTCCATCGAGACCCACCACAACTCCTTGTTTCCCCCGAGATAGCACTATACCCTCTTGGTTAGGGTTTGAATTAAAAGAAGAAGGACGAGAGAGAGAGGGATGCATGGGATCCTCTTAGACTCGGGCTAAGGGGTCTATCCTTATATAGAGGTGGGTAGTAAAGCCCTAGTATGCCCATCCACGAGATCCAAGACCCTTTCCCAATAGGAAACCATATTTCTTCATTAAGAAGCAATCTTCTCTCTCTTACTTATCTTCTTAAACCATATTCATTGGATATTTAGGAATTCAAAAATCATATCTCTTAACATCTTTATGCTTCACTTTTAATCCATTAGCCACGAAATTATACTTCCTCATAAAAGAAAGTACCTCTTTTTAATAATACCACAAAGTCATTAATTATGTATCACATTATCCTCTTATTTTGTATTATTTTCATTTTCTCTTTCTTCTCCATTGGGACTCCTTGGATCCCAAGAAATCCTAATATTTCGAAATTCCTTTTTAAGGATGCTTATTATCCTTCTAGATACATCTACATCCATTATTTCACATTATCTTACTTATTCTTTTATTAAAAGATTTCTTTTCAAGGATTTCTCATTATCTTTCATTTCCTTTTTCCTCTTTCTTATTTCTTTAATTAGAAATCACATATAAACGAAATTTATTCAATTGTGGCCATTAATGCCACTTTCTAGATATTTCTATATATTTCTCATAAATATATTGCTTAATATCCATTATCTTTTATCTTTTTCCATTATTTGGACTTTTCCTCTTTTCTTCTCTTTTATATCCATTATTGGATTAATCTAATAATAGGAATCACGAAATTCCTATCAAAAGGGAGATTTGCAAAGAAATCTCTTCCTTAAAGCAAAGCATACAACTTTTCCAATTAAGTCCATACTCATAAAAAGATTACATTTCAATTATGAAAACATATGCGAAATTGAGGTTGTAACTACCCTAATTTTAGCTGACTAGGGTTTATATTTTCTCAAACCCTAATTATACAAAGTGATAGCATACTTGGAGTTCTCATTAGGTTTAACATATCATAATTGAATAATCATCATTAATCATGTTTAAGCCATGATCAATATAACTAAGCATGTAATCATCCATATAAACCCTAATTTACCAATTAAGCTCAGATGTAGTCATAACACTAACCAAGTAAAGGTATTTTAAGCTAGAATTGATGTAGAGAGTCCGATCAAGAGCAAAAATATATGCACATTAAAACTAAAAAATTGTGAGCTTAAAAATACTAAGGTATTTCAAGTTAATTAATTATGAGATAATTATGTGAACATTCTTTTTACAAGAAATTTATTATAGTGTTCACAATTTTGAAAGAAATACAATCATTTTTCCTTTTGATATTTTCCTATGAATTATGTTCATTGTAATTCTTTTACACATATCACATTTGAGAATTTTGCAACATTACAAATGCCATTAGTTTTACCTTTGAAGCTTTCTCCAAATGTGGCCTTGTTTCCATGTGCATAGAAGTCTTTTCATTTCCAGTCATTTTTGGGGTAATCTTTATAGACATGCAAAGTATAAAGTTTTGGTCCCCATATAGTGGTTCTTTTGGTTAGGATCATTTATTTATTATAATTACAAGTTTATTGATAATTTCTTTATAGAATGATACTCGGTCGACAATTTGATCGACCGAATGATATTTCGGTCGAGCTATTGTGTCAGCTGAAATAATTTGCTACAAAATACATTTTTGACAGAACCACTCTTGGTCTACTATCTTTTCTAACGAAGAGAGTCTTGGTCGAGAACTTTATGAACCGAGAGGGTTTCTGTGTTTGTATCAATTTAAGTAAAGCATGTTGATATTTCTAATCAAAACATACAAAGATGTGCAAGTTAAGGCTTTGTTTAGTTGAGATAAGACAATTTTGATTTTCAAATTAAGTTTTAGGTCAAATCTCAACTAAGTGCTCCATATTTCTAAGTTTGAGGTTTTGGAACCCAAATTAGATCCTTATCCTTTTTCTTGTAAGAGCATGAAAATGAATAATGACCAAGACGTAAACAATAATGACAATAGATGAAATCAATTTCATTTCTCTTTTTAACATTGTGGTCATGAGATGGATTGTTTTTAGGTACATACATGACTTTGGTTTTGGGTACTTCAGTCCTTTTAGGTATAGTTTTTTGATAGGATTTATCTTGAGACACATAACCTAGACCTCTCCTCCCAATTTGACCAGAAGAGTCTTTTAGGATTTTATCAAAAATGTCTTTGTTTTTCAAGCTACTAATATCCTTTTGCAACTTAGAAATTTCACCCATTCTCCTTTTAATGTCTAATTTTTCTTGGTCTAGATTAGATTACAAACTATCTCTTTCTTTGACAATAGCATCATAATTCGAATGAGTACATAGAATAGGTTGAGTTTGAAGATCATTTATATTGGTAAGCAATTCAACCTTTTCTTGACAAAGAAAGTTATTGTTAGTTTCTAGAGAAAGCAACTTAATATTGCAATCATTTATAGATGATTTCAAAGTAGCTTTTTTAGACATAAGAATTTCCTTTTCAAAAGTAAGATCATTCAATTTAGCATACAAATCTTCATTAGTTTTTGTAAGCCTTCTTAATTTCTTTTTGCAGTCAACATATTTATCATGTAATTCGTTAATACTGGTGACTAACTCTTCTTTAGATAAATCAAGAAGACTTACCTCATTTTCTTCTTCATTTGTTGTTGCAATGAAACATCTTACTGTGTCTTCTTTGGTCATGAGACATTCCACTTCCTCCTCACTCTAGCTGTCATCACTTGAGTCATCCCAAGTTGCTTTGTAGGATTTTTATTTCTTCTTGAGAGAATATTTCTTCCCTTCTTGACATTGGGACACTCATTTTTTAAATGTCCCTTCTTACCACATTCAAAGCACCTAAGGGAAGAAGAAGAAGTAGAAGAATTTTTGTTAGTTTTAAACCTTCTATATTGCTTACCATTTACAATGAGTGCCTCTTCTTGACTATCTTCTCCACTTGTTTCATTGATTTCTTTAGTTGATGACCTAAAAGCAATGTCCTTCCTTTTCTCCTTCTTGTGTTTGGCTTCCAATCTTTCTTCTTCTTCTTAAAGAGTTACCTCATGAGTCTCTAGATTTCCAATGAGCTGCTCCATCCTCATTGTAGTGAGCTCATTAGCTTCTTCAATGGTTGTCAACTTGGAGGTAATGATCTAAAGATCTTAGAGACTTGATCTTTCTCACTTATATATTTACCTAAGGCATTCAAGTTGTTAACAATATAAGAAAACCTTGCATACATTTCACTAATAGTCTCATTAGATAACATTCAGAATTGTTCAAACTTTTGTTTAAGCATATTAATCTTAGTATTCTTTACTTGAGATGTACCTTCATGTGTAATTGAAAGCTCATTCCATATTTCATAAGTAGTCTCACATGAAGATATTCTATTAAATTCACTTACAGAAATAGAACAATATAAAATACTTACCGCCTTTTCATTTAATTGAACTTATTTTACCGTATTTGGATCCCATGTTACATATTCCGTTGTTGGAAGTACATAGGGTGTAGATACCATCCTCTGAAGGTCCAAGCTAATTCCTTGGAAGTAAAATTGCATCATTCTCTTCCAGTAAGTGTAGTTGCTTCCATCAAAGGGTGGTGGTCGGCTCACATAGGATCCTTCAAGGTTGAGGTTGTGAAGTACACCATCCCCCATTCTTCAAGACCTATTATGGCTCCTTAAAGACCTGCTCTGATACCAATTGAAAGATCTAGAGGGGGGGTGAATAGAGCTTTTTGGATAATTTTAAGTTAATTGAAACAATTAAAGCACTCAACCAAAGAAGGAGGGGAAAACAAGGAAGGCACTTGGATGTAGAGTGGTTCCTACCTTTGAAATCAAAGGTAGTCAGTCCACTACCCAATTGTTTCCAATTGGCATTTTGAAAGCGATTTATTTTATTAACTCACAAGGATGTTACATAAAATACAATCACCTTCCACTCAAAGTAGCCTTCACCTTGAAGCAGCCTCAACCCCCTTGAAGTTGCCTTCTTGAAGTAACCACAAGCAAACCTTGGAGCAGCCTTCACCAACTTGAAGTAGCTCCACCACCTTGAGATAGCCTTCACCTAGAAGTAGCTCCAACCTCCTTTGAAGTAGCCTTATTGAAGTAATCACAAGCACACCGTAGAGTAGCCTTCACTTGTTGAAGTAGCACCAACCAACCTCCATTCAACAACATCTAACCCTAGGAGTAGTTAAGGAGAACAAAATACAATATAGAAGAAATAGATTGGAAGAAAGAAAATACTTATCCAATGAAGTACAGTGCTTTGATCCCATATCAAGCGTTTAGATCTCCTATCCACTTAGAATGGACGTGTCTATATGTGGTGGCTAGGAGATTGTAACTATAGGACACAACTCTAGAGAACAAGGATGAAGATGGCAAGTGAATTCTAGCTTTGTTGCTCTCAATAGTGGATGCTCAAGTGTAGCTTAGATATTGTGTATGCAAGTGATGATTTGGGTGTCCTAAGGCCTCTCCTATTTATAGGAATGGTTTACAAGTGATTAGGGACGTTCTAGGGAGTGTCTAGAGTGTTCTTAGTGTTTAACTAGCTGTTAGGTGTATATTAATTGGCTAGCAATTGCTAATTTGTTTGTGCATGAAAAGAACAATCCAGAACCCTACTCTGTCGACAATTTGGTCGACCGAACTGTGTCCCAATCGAGGTTCTCTTCGACCGAGCCTGGGTTTGAGGCAAAAGTATTGCAACATCTATTTCCAACTCCCAACTACCAACCACCCAGTGTAACAGTTGCAAGCTTTAGACCATTGCTTACTCAGTCGAGGTTATTTTTGACCAAAAACTAATCTAGAGCACAATTGTGTCAGTCGTTGAATAGTGCTCACAATTTTGACTAAGGTGGTTCTCGGTCGACAAGAACTTTGACTCAGTGTGTCTCAGTTGACAAGTTCTTCGACCAAGGGTGTCCCTGTTCTAGACTTTTGAATCACCTACTAAGTGTGTGTTTTAATGTGTGTTGGTGACTCTAACTTTGGGGGAAAACCTATCTAAGGGTTATAAGTGGATAGGGAAGATCTAATGCTTGATTTACATGATGTCTAAGTACTTGTACATTATATTTTTGTACAAGTATTTACATTTGAGTACAATCATGAACATTTATACACTTAAGCACATTTGATCTTTTAATTTGCATATATCTTCATCTTCCCACTTGGTAGGATTTCCTTATTCCTTTGAACCATGAAATACTCAAGTAGCACGTTAGATCCAAAAGTGTGAAATGTTTGTCATCATCAAAACAAAGGGTATATAAATGTCCAATTTAGCCAACACTATCATCAGTGGCATGCTTGATATGCAAGAAAAAGTACCTATTTGGAATCTAATTCACATGGAGTTTTAACCGTGTTGGGAATGTCTTAAGTGAGTGACACTTGTCTTTAAGCTTAGGGTCAATCTGATTTAACCATTTTCATGTGTTGCAACTAGATCGATACTAGATTGCAAAGTTTGTTGGTCTCATTCTAGTCCCCAGTACCTAAAGTTATCAGAAAAATTGATTATTTTTAGTTTAGAATAGAATATTGTGACATGAATATGTGTCATATTCTAACTAAAACAAGATTGAGTTCCCTAACAATACTCTGATTACCCTAATCACATGATTATAAGAATACATGAGACATCCCAAGCAACAAGAAGACAAAAAGGATGGTGTTTTTTTGGAATCAATATAATAACAAAAATGTATCATCAAAGTAAATACGAACCATCATTGTAAATTTCCTACTTGTTCCACCTAATTCAAGAATGGGTGGAAGACATGTAAGATTTCCATCACGATTCCCCGCATTAAATTTCTGTTTTCTTGTAAGGCCCTAACCACAAGCTTTATAAGTACAAAATTAGTTGATTGATGACATGATCTTATGGTTCTGTGAGCAAATTCTCCAATATTTTGGGGTTCTCTTAAAATTAGTTTGTTCTCTATCTTACTTGGTCTTGGTTTGGTGAGCCTTGGTTTCTTAAGAAAAAACCATGCCCTCTAATATGTTGAGGACCTATGGAAGCACTTAGTCTTGTTTACCTTTTATATCCTCATCAGTTGGAGGATCAGCCATGTAGAGACCAATGGAGCTTTGTATGTCATCAACTAATGATTTTATGTACACCTTTCATGGATGTACTTGGTGGTGGATGGTTCTTCCCTCTCATTGGTTGGAAACTGATGGGATCTGATGCATTATACTTCGATGGCAACTGCCTGTGGGTTCCTTTTCTTCATAGATCAATGAGTATGTTTTAAGGCTCATGACCCATTAAGACCCATATCAACATCCAGTGATGAACATGTTATACATATAGACCAATGAGATTCCCGAGTGCTCAAACTGATGATAGAAATCAATAAGACTTTGGATCGCCATCTACTGATGAACATTCTTCGATCATATGTTGATGGGGGACCGAAGTCATCCCCAAATGATTTTGCAAACTGATGAAGCCACATGTTTGAAGACTATTTGGATCTACTACTTTGATCTTTCCCTTGTCTCTCCATGTTCCTTTCCTTTGAAGCAATAAATATCCCACCCCTTGCTCTCTCTTTTTTTGTCTCAGTTGCTTAAGTTGCCCTTGGCAATCTAGAGTTGTCGTGAGTCATCATCATTTAACAACAACCTATGAGATTTATGGCTTCATCGACCTTTTTTGGATGTGATCTTTTCTCTCCTACTTTTCCTTTGTGAATGATAATGTCCATTGGTGTGCCTTATGGATCTATATCCAAGTAAAAGAAGCTCTTTTCTTCATATTATCTTAGATGTCCTTCATCTCTTCCTCTATGAGCCTTGTTCTTGGTGGCTTCTCTTCTAAGGTTTTGACTTCAGTAGTCTTAAACCATAGTGTGGAGATACAGTTGTGGTAAGCTTCAAAGAGAGGAAAGTTTGGGTCTTTGGGAACACCATGATTTGCTTGAGGTGGATGGTTGTTGGATCTTGTAGGATAAACTTTGAGATTTTACCATTGTCCTCTTCCAATGGAATCATTTCCAATATGTGTAGGGCGAGTGATATAACACATGATACATATAGTACTTAATGTTGGCACACATTGTAATTGATTTGACTATAAATAAAGGCAATTCCAATAGCATGTTTGCTTCAATTTGAGATAATTTATAAATATAGTAATGCCCTAAAAATGTATGACTCAATGCCATGTCATTTCAGGTTGGGGATCTGTATGCTAATAATATTCATTCTTGTCTTCGTCCCTAGTCAGATATTGTTGTGAAAATCAGGATGACAAAAGTACATTAAGACTAGTCTCTGTGTTGATTGATGACTACATCTCATTAGTAATAATATTTGATATCAAACCAAACACATAGGTACTTTCTATGAACAAGTGTATTGGGAAAAACCTAACTAGAGTATGATACATGGAAGCCACATTTGTAGGCATAATCATATCTTAATGTGACTGTGGTGATTCTGGTCCTTAGACCTGAAGTCATGACATTGATCACATATTGTTTAGCATGTTTTAACACTACTTAGTGTGACCTTGAATAAGGTTACCATATAAGGTGTTCTTGGGTACATTATGACACTGGATTATTGGGAGTAATGCATATGGAATTTGTCCCTCCTATTGAATTTATATCTCGACACTTTGATGAGTGAGACTATGAAATGCATGGCCATGCTCATGTGAGTCAATGTATGATGTTGAGCTCATATGCATCTTAAGTTGTCTACTATATATCAAGAAACAATGATGAAACATTAAGAGGATGGCATTTGTATGTCTTAGATTCAAACTAGACATCAAAAACAAAGGGACTATATTATCACTATAAAATCATTTAAAGCACTAAGTGGATGTTGTTCTCCAACTGCCTCAATTGCTTGGGTGACATTTTAGTCTTTCTATGTATCAATCATTATCTGTGAAATCTTTATATGATTATAGACATCACTACCATCATAATGTGGATCCTATAGAGTCACATGCATGGGATGCACATGGAAGAGGAGTATAATCATGGGCATATTATTTATTATTTACTAAAATGTTTAGGTAATCAATTAGATTAATACTAGTCTGACTGGAATCCCAATCAGATGGTTGGAATGCCCAATTGCCTGACTAGACAGACTAGACGATCAACTGGAAAGTCCAATTGATTGATTTGAGATATGCCCAATCAATTGATTGGCTAGCCCAATCAGCCAACTAGATAAGATTTGTTAATTGGTTGGCTTGGTTGTCCAGTCGGTGGACTGGACTAGATTGATAAAGTAGTTGATTAGGTCTAGAATGTCCTAACATTATACAATCAATTGATTGGACTGGACATTCCATCAACTAGCAGTCCACTAATGATCCACTTAAAATGTAGCATTGTCTTTTTGTATTTTGGGTTTTTAGAAACCCTGCTTCCCTATCTCTCCTATACAAAGGGGCAATACTTCTAGCCTATCAATTACACCATTTGACACAAAAATCATGGTTTCCATTACCTACAAGGAGAGAGGAAAGGAGAGAGTATAAAGCTATCATGTTTCCAACAAAAAGGTTGCTCCTTCCCCTCTAGTTCTTGTAGTTTGACATGGAGTTCATGTAATCAATGTGGATAATATAGAGACATAAATGCTTTTCTGACTTTTTTGGGAGGAAGTCATCGACATCCTATGTTGGTCATGTATTACATGTGAGCAACATGTCTTAATCTACTCCATGACAAGGTATATTTCACATCCCTCCTTTTTGATATATTGTTGTTAATGCGATCCGCTTGTGGGAATTTGGATAAAAAATTTGTTGCTTTGTAGCACATGTCACCTCCATGATTCACAACGGTATCATAGTCACATCGATCTATGATATATCAAGATTTACAATCAATGTGCTCAGATTTGTTTTATACAATTTGTATTGTTACATGTGATGTGAATGATGAAATCAACATGCATATCCTATTTTATTTTACATAGATCACAGATCTAAAATTTTTTATACGTGGTATGGGGTTGGATATGGAATTTTTTTATTTTTCTTAGTAAACTGAAGAAAAGCTTTTTATACCTTTTTAGGAAACTGTCCCTGCATACCCCGCCTAGCTTGTATGGATGTCAAAAATAATTCAAAGGAAATGTCACGTATGAAATGAAATGATACAGTCTATAATATATACACACATTTATATGTGTGTGTTGTGTGTATATAAGATACAATATATCTATAAACCATACATGTCAACTATCAAAGTTTGTTTTGTATGGTGGATACTTGCATGGCTATGGCTAAAGACCCCTTTCTATGTGTGCATGGTTATGGATGAATGATGTTTGATTTTGGTTTAAAAGTATTCACCTTGCATGTCTAGCCTCTTCCTTTTTATAGATATAATGATTTCTATTTCCTCGTATTCTCCTCAAATGTAACTGAATGTTTTATATATCATGCCCCATTAGATAGGAATAGTATAAGTTTTGGAGGACTTAGCATGCCAGAACAACCATGAAGATCCAAGGAGTGTCGTGGAGCCTTTGATCATGATGCAACACAAATGTAGGTTCATGTAGCAGTTCAAATTTTAATGATGCATACCATGCAAAGGACATTAGGTGGATAGCAATCCATTGTAGCTCTAGAGAATTAAATTAGTATGACCATAACCAATATTGTATGTTTGTGGAATGTGTTTGAAGATTGTGGATTAATGTGTATATGTACATATTATAAGTATGTAGTGTCTGGATATGTATATTTATATAAACAAAATCCCTCAAATAAAATATTATGACTTAGATTCTCTCCATTGAGAAACACACATGAAAGCCTCTATCAATAGGTGTGGGTGTAACATCATCATTTTTGAGTACTTTTGTAATTTCTTAAGTACATATTATACATGGTCAATTCGATAGTCAAGAGGTAATTTCATTTAATTTGGATCACCAACATACACTGCAAAAATTTCTATTACAAGATAACATGTAAATAAAATAATATGTAAAATTTTAGTATCTAATTATATTTAGATAATTAGATACATAATAAAGAAGCATTCTCTTAATTTAATTTAAACTAAATTAATCTGATTATCTAATTAGAAAACTAACACCAATAGAATATTCAAGATGCTAAAATACACAAATGTTAAAATTTTGGTTTTGTTTAGAAGTTGCTTGAGTATGAAAATGATAATTGCACTTTTCCACATTTATGATTGTTTGGGCTTTTTATGAGTCGTTAGATCAAGAGCACGTTGAACTCAATGCATCCCTGCAATTGATCATCTTATTCAACCTCCATCGAATTGTAAAACTCTTGTCCCTAATATTATGAGGAGTGCTCGCTCCCTGATTATAAATTTCTCAAACAAACTTCTCCACTAGATCTAGGAGAAAGAGACACACCCATCAATCCCTTACACGAACCCTAGAATTGACCCTATAAGAAATGCCCAAGTTTCATATGCACTGCCTATCGCCATCATTCTCTTCCCATGTGCTACCTCTGCCTAATTCACAATAGCTAGACCATCTCTTAATCCCTTTAAACCCACTCCAACCTTTAACTTTTCATGTGACGCCCTGCATTGATCTACTAATTAGATAGTTGGTATTTTTGCCCGGAGAGCCAATCATATTATGATTGTAATGACCTATCTTGTAAACAATTTGATTAATAATAAAGACAATCTTCCAAGTTTCTAATATAACACAACAAATGTATAAATAATTATATTTTTCAGTGACATATGTCTTCATGTCAAGGACCTAAACAATGGGATCATATAGATGTTAAGAGTATATGCATTCTTGTTATGTCCCTAGTTGGATGTACTTATTGTGGAAGGATGATGGACAACAATAAGTCATAACACATAAGACTAGAATGTGTATTGGTTGACGATAGAATCTCATTAGTCATGTATGTGATATCAAACCAAACACATAGATAGTTGTTAGAGAACACTGTATCGGATAGACCCACCTTGAGAGTGATGCATGGAAACCATGATTACTACTCATAATAATCTCTCATAGTGATGGTGGTGATCATTGTTCTTAGACTTGAAGTCACTAAACTCATCACATGTCATTTGATGTACTTTGACATTATCCACCGTGACCTTGAATAAGGGTTTCCATAAAGGTGGTTCTAGGGTGCATTGTGACACATGGGGATGACTATGAGTGATGTAGATGGGATTGTCCCTCCTACAATAGTTTGATGTCATGACCACTTGATAAGCGTGACTAAGAAATGTATGGCCACGCTGGTGTGAGTCAATATGTGATATTGAGCTTACACATATCTCAGACAGTCTGCTCTAGTTCAAGGAACAAGGATTGAACATTGAAGAGGATGATGATTCATGCCTCGAGTTCAATCTGGATATTAGAGATAAAGGAACTATATAATAATTGTAACACTGATCACAAATTGTAGGTTGAAGTTGTTCTCCAACTTTTCAATTACTTGGTAGAAATGATGTCTTGCTAGATACCACTCATTGCTTGTGATGTCATAAATCAGTTATGGACATTCACTGCCAATGTAATTTGGAAGCTATATGGTCACACACGTAGGACACACTTGGAATAGGGGTTTATTCATGAATGTAGAAAAAAACTTGATTACTAAAGTGTTAGGTATTTAATTTAAACAACAATGGTTGAAAGTTGAGTGAATGAACTATGAGCCAACCGGTTCAAGTGTTGAACTGATTGATTCAAGTGTCGGGTCAATTGAACCAACATTGGAAATCAGAACCATGAGACGACAAGTTCAACAAGTGAACTGATTGGCTCAGTCTTTGAATCGTCTGGTTCAGGTTGTGAACTGATCATTTGGTTGATTAATTTGATTGGATAAAGGATTGATGTTGACATCATGTTGCGTATTAATTGGATATTAATTGCTAATACAATTGAGATTGGGAAACATAGTGAAATGACCATTTCAAGGGTTGAACCAGTTGGATCACATGTAAACTGACTGGTTTAGTAGTGAATCGACAAATCAATGATCGTAGGTTCCAAAAAATTCATGAAATTCCATCTCTTCAACTCCTAATCAGGATGGAAGCCCTAACCCTGGCCTCCAATAAATAGAGGGGTGTTGGGGCCCTTCCAGAGACAGAACAATAAACTTTGAAAATTGTTGTCCTCTCTGGTTGTGGTAATCGAGAGAGTACCACAAGAAAGTCCTACCTATCAAAGGGAGGGATAATAAGGGAGAAACAATTGGGGGATTAAGTCGATGCTAGCACACTGACTAGGAGAGACAACTCTTTCAAGTCGATGCTAGCACGCTAACTAGGAGAGACAACTCTTTCCTATCTGTTCATCTAGAATGACAGTGTTGGATCTAAGGGCTCTAGGGGGTGAATAGAGCTTCAAAACTTACACAAAACTTGTAAGACCTTCAAGTTACTTCAAATAAGTTTAATTGCAATGTTAATTTGATGGCAATTGAAACATACAAAGCAAGGAAGAGAGAGATTGAAGCAACCAAGTGAACAAGCTATTTTAGAGTGGTTCCACTCTACAAACTAGGAGAGAGAGTTAGTCCACTACCTCGAGAGGTCAAGCTTTAGGATTTCTAAGATGTCTACTCCATATATTCACTTATAAGAGTTACAATATATGACCCTCCTTTTCTGGGACAAGGCTACCCAACTTCTCTTTACGGAAAAAGGAACCAACAACCTTACAATCAAGGTCTTACATATCCAAGAGCTAGTCTTCTACCTCACAAGGGTCTTACCCTTACCCACTCTTACAATCATATGGATGCCTTCACCACGGTCCTACCTTTCATGCAACGAGTCTTTGGCCTTAAGGCTTTACCCACTCAGCTCCTTGGATCTTCTGCCTTGATCTTCTCCTTCACTGGGAGTAGCCTTGAGCACCTTCTTCTCCAGTTGAAAAAGAATTCTCCTTCTCCTTCTCTTGGAGAAGCTTTCACCAAGCAAGAACTTTTAAGAAAGGGTTGGCATACAAATAGGTAGCTCTCTTCACATAGGATCTATCTCATTCATAATGACGAATTGAGTTGCAATCAAGAGAAATGGGCACTACTACAGAAATGGCTTATAATGTCACTTTTACAGGCGTCGGTTGTATAAATACACCGACACCTAAACTATACAGCGTCGGTTGATAACATAAACCGACATCAATCTATGAAGGGTGACCAGACACGGGTATCACTTTTATTCAGTGTCAGTTACTTAACAAAAAAATGACGCCTAAAATTAACCGCCAAATCCAAAATTTCCAGAGAAAAAAATTACCTCCAAAATTTAACATATGGCGTCGGTTGATAAATAATAAACCGACGACTAAAGGTTATTCGCGAGACAGAAATTGGGCACATTTTGGTCGTCGGTTTTACTACAATGACCGACGCTTATGAGTTTTCTTGCGCTGTTCGCGGGGAATTTTTCACACCCTCGAAGCGTCGGTTTTCAGAAGACACCGACGACTATGGTCATTAATCGAGAACAATTTTTTTAATCAGCATATGTATATAGACATCAGTTGTTTTGTAGTTAAAACCGACGACTATAATTGAGAATAGGTGTCAGTTTTTATGGAGAACCGACACCTTTAATTTTATGTGTCGGTTTGTTTGAATAACCGACGCCTATGGTACAGTTAATAGCCCCACGAAACAGAGAACTTTTCCCCATTGTCTCTGTTTCATTGCGAACCTCTCTGCTAGGTCTGGCGATTGTTGCTGCCGGTGCTCCCCGCCGTCGTTGCCCCCGCTGCCATTGCTCCCCCGCACCGCCACCATTGCTCCCCCGCTCTCCTCTCCTCGCCGCCGCTCCTCTCCTCGCCGCCGCCCCCGCCGGTGGCTAGCTGCTTTGGTTCTCTCCTTGCCGGCGCCGACTGCCTACTGCTAGGTCTCTGCTCCGGCCGCTGCTCTCCAGGTCGGGCCTTCTTCCTCTGCCCTCAAGGTATACCCTGCCTTCTTCCTCCTTCCTTCCTCCGCCTAGGCGGCGCCTAGCGGCCCAGGCATTCACCTAGGGTCCGAAGCCCAGGTGCCCTGCCTAGTTAGGCCTCTGGGCGGATGCTTGGGCGGTGCCAAGGCACGCCTAGGCTACTGCTGGGCATTTTTTATTTTTTATTAAGTTATTTACTTATTTGTGTTTATTTATGTACTGATTTTTTTTATGATTTAATCATCTACTTAATGATATTTATTTATCAACTGATTTAACTTTATTTTTCAATTGATCTGTATGTATTCATCTAATGTTTGTGTTTATTTATGTACTGATTCAACAATTAATTGATCATCTACTAATTTATATTAGTTTATCAATAGATTTGTATTTATTCATCTACTTATTTGTATTTTTTGTCTACTATTTTTATTTAGTTATCTAATCATTTGAATTCATTTGTGTACTACTTTTGAAATTATATAATCATCTAGTGATGTAACTTTATCACAAGCTCATTATGAACCATTAGATCTGGATCTTAGGGTATCTCTACCATCCTAACTATGAAATTGGTAACTTGTTTCATTGTTGAGTATATTGAGAATCCTAATCACCCTTATTGCTTAATGATGAACTGTAATGCACACATGTGACATGCTTGGAATGTAAATGATGAACTTTTCCCTAAATTGCCAATCATGCTTTTAAAGACATCAATAATCACCCTAACTTGAAGAACTAGGATTTTAGGTATAAGAATGACAACACATGTATTTGTTGGCCTAGAAACCCATTCAAGATTTACTCATTAGGAGTAAATCTTGGATAGTCCCCGATTTGGGACTGTTCTTGAACACCTGATCTCACTTAGGATGTAAGTGTATAATGTGTATTGGGTTTTCAAGAAAATTTCAGCAGCATTTCCCCGTTTGTTCTCTAAGTACATATGTACTTGGAGAACAACGGAGAAATGCTGCCGAAATTTTCTTGAAAACCCAATACACATTATACACTTACTAGTGAGATTAGGTGTTCAAGAATGGGATAGGTGGTAAACATTTATTATATATAAGAATGACATCACATGTATTTGTTAACCCTAGACCCTAATCTTGTTGTAATATATACTTGTTTTCTCTTTGATCATAGAATGGATAGATCATGGATGTCCATTCACAATCGCTGCACCCTAGAGTTTATTTCTGGTCTTGACCAGTTTCTTAGATTTGCCAAGGAACATAGGAAACAACCTGGAGATAGGTTCTACTGTCCATGTAGGCATTGCGGTAACAACTTGAAAGTCAGCACTTGTGACAAAATCAAAAGTCATGTCATGTGCAACAGGATTATACAAGGCTATACAGAATGGCACCGACATGGAGAGATTTCAAACCCGAAGCCAGTGGATGTCGATAGCAGTGCTTGTGTGGAAGAAGAAATTTCCTACGATGACGTAGATGTGAATGAACCAGTTCTAGTAGATATTGTTGATGCGATGCTAGATAGTTGTGGGGTAGAGCACACCGATCCACCTCCCATTTTTAGAAACATTGTGCATGATGCTGAGATATCGTTATACATAGGTTGTACTAAGTTTACGAAGCTTAGCACTGTGTTGAGATTGTATAAGATGAAAGCTAACAATAGATGGAGTGACAAAAGCTTCACGTCATTGTTGTCTTTGTTGAAAGAAATGCTTCCTGAAGGAAACGAGCTGCCAATCTCAACATACCAGGTAAAGAAATTGTTGTGCCCAATGGGAATGGATGCCAAGAAGATACACACATGCCCGAATGATTGTGTATTATTTCAAAAGGACTATGTGGATTTGAAAGATTGTCCAAAATGTGGTGCGTCACAATATAAATTGACGACTTCAGGGGAGTCCAAAACTGGTTCTCCTGCCAAGGTGATGTGGTATCTACCTATAATATCACGGTTTCAATGCTTGTTTGTCAATCTGATAGATGTGAAAAATTTTAGGTGGCATGCAGATGTTAAGAAAAATAATGATGGGATCCTACAACATGCGTCTGATTCCCCACAGTGGAAGAAGATTGATCTATTGTACCCTGAATTTGGTGAAGAAGGCCGGAATCTAAGACTTGGGCTTTGTACAGATGGGATGAATCTGTACGGGACATTGAGCAACCAACATAGCACTTGGTCAGTCATGCTTGTTATATACAATCTTCCTCCCTGGCTGTGTATGAAAAATAAGTACGTAATGTTGTCGTTGTTGATATCGGGCCCTAAACAACCTGGAAATGACATTGATGTTTATCTTGAACCTCTGATTGATGACTTAAAAAAACTCTGGGGTGAAGGTGTGATGACCTATGATGCTTCACGAAGAGAGACAATTAGTTTGCATGCTATGTTGTTTTGAACTATTAATGACTTTCCAACATATGGGAATTTGTCTGGATATAGTGTCAAAGGAGCTAAAGCATGTCTTATATGTGAAGAGAACACTGATTCAACAAGACTAAAACATGGTAGTAAGACTGTATATCTCATTCATTGAAGGTTTCTTACAAAATTCCATCTGTATCGTAGGAAGCGCAAAGCATTCAATGGATTGAATGAGGAACGGAGTGCACCTAAACCTATACCAGGGGAGGTTGTTTATGAAAGAGTAAAAGACTTTGTCAATGAATTTGGTAAGAGATCACAATGTACTATGGCCACACGGAGTGACAAATCTTTATTCAAGAAGAAGTCAATATTTTGGGATCTTCCTTATTGGAGTTCTTTGACAGTCAGGCATTGTATCGATGTCATGCACATTGAGAAAAATGTCTGTGATAGTGTCATTGGTACTTTGTTGAATATACCAGGCAAGACTAAAGATGGGATAAAATCCAGACTGGACCTACGTGAAATGGAAATAAGGTCAGAATTAATAGAATTTCGTGAAATAGAAAATCGGAGAACATACTTACCTCCCGCTTGTTACACATTGTCTAGAAAGGAGAAGAAAGCTTTTTGTGAATATTTGGTAAATGTTAAGGTGCCACAGGGTTACTCATCCAACATCCGTAGATTGGTATCAATGAAAGATCTGAAGTTGATAGGTCTTAAATCTCATGATTGTCACACTCTAATGCAACAAATATTGCTTGTGGCAATTAGATCTATATTGCCGAAGCATGTAAGGTTTGCAATCACCAGACTTTGTTTCTTTTTCAACAGTCTGTGCAGCAAAGTTATTGACCCTGATACTCTCGATAAATTGCAAAGAGAAGTGGTTGTTACCCTATGTCAGCTTGAGATGTATTTTCCTCCGTCGTTCTTTGATATCATGGTACATCTTGTTGTCCACTTGACTAGGGAAGTGAAATTGTTGGGACCAATTTTCTTGCATTGGATGTATCCCTTTGAATGATACATGAGCATTTTTAAAAGTGATGTTTGAAACCGTTATCGGCCTGAAGGGAGTATTATCGAGGGTTATGTGGTGAGAGAGGTTATGGATTTTTGCAATGACTTTCTTAGTGGTAATGACACTCCTGATAATGACAAGAATATTGATGAGCAATTTGGCAAAGGAATTTTGGGATCACATGTGAAAGTAATCAGCCGTGAGCAGTTGGAACAAGGTCACTTGTATATTTTACACAACATGGACGAAGTGAATGTTTATATCGAGGAACATACCAATTTCATCAAGAGACAATATCCTCGAGCCAATACAATGTGGCTTGCTAGAGAGCATAACAAGACATTTATTAAGTGGTTTGAAGATAAATTCTTACATCAACTATCTCAAACACCAGATGATATTACTGAAACTATCAAATGCCTCGCCTTTAAACCAAAATTGACTGTTATGTCTTATGAAGGGTATGACATTAATGGATTCACATATTACACAAAGTGCCAAGATGATAAGAGTGTCGTCCAAAACAGTGGGGTCACCCTTCAAGCATCGACTATGTTTTTTGCAAGTGCAAAGGATAAGAGTCCACGTGAAGCTAAAATGTCATATTACGGTGTCATTGAAGACATATGGGAGTTTGACTACATAGATTTCAGAATTCCGCTCTTCAAATGTAATTGGGTTGATAACACCAAAGGAGTTATAGTGGATGAATTGGGTTTCACTTTAGTGAACTTTGAAAAGATTGGCGAGAAGGGTGAACCATTCATATTGGCATCACAGGCGAAACAAGTATTTTATATCGATGATCCTGCAAATGATAAATGGTCGGTTGTTCTTCATGGTAAAAGATAGTTCATTGAAGATCCTATAGATGAAGAACAGTACTATGATAAGTATGATGACTCCAGTCCATTCTTAGTTGGGTTGCCAACACTAGCAAATATTGAAGCTAATAATGACTTGTATGTGCACGGAGATCACAATGAAGGATTGTTAATTGATAAAAAATCACAATATTAGAGGCATGTTTATATTTTTTTATATGTTTTATTTTTCTGAATGTGAACTTTACAATGTGAATGTGAACTTTACAATGTGAATTTTACAATGTGAATTACTTTATAATGTGAACTTTACAATGTGAATTACTTTACAATGTGAATGTGAACTTTACAATGTGAGCTTTACAATTTGAATTACTTTACAATGTGAACTTTACAATGTGAACTTTACAATGTGAATGTGAATTTTCAGATGGCTGAGCATTCTCCTGATGACCGTGTTGATGATTACTGTGAGGGTGAGGACATCAATGCACCGCCTCACAATGTAAGTTTTAAAAATATATCATATATTTATATCTATATGTCCATTTATAGTTATATCTTGTAAATGTGTTTATTTTGTCAAATTTTAGGTTGATGATGCACATGTACCATCTGAAACACTTGAGGCACTTGATCAGCAGCACCAAAACGTTGACAAGAGAAGGGACATCACTATGATGAAGAAGTTAATAGCGCAAAAGGGCAATGGACCCAAACTTGTTGTGGATTTTGATAATGCAGGAAATGCATCTGGTATGAATCACAATTTGTTTGTTTCATATCTTGGGTATGTTACTCATAGCCATTGCGGTTGTAAGATAGATTCTTGTTGGCTAAATGGACATCTATAAATCCCTTTGTTTTGATTATGACAAACATTTCATTCTTATTAATCTAACGAGCTACTTGAGTGTGCAGGATGACAAAGCAACAAGGGAAAATCTACAAGCTTACATATTTATATTTTCATGCAATGTAATCACTGTTGTAAAAACTTGTACAAAAATATAATGTACAAGTACTTAGAATTGCATGTAAATCAAGCGTTAGATTCTCCCTAGATAAACACCACAGTTAGACAAGTCATCCCATTCAAATAGGATTACTTATGCACACTCACACACATAATTAGTGCCTAAATTGAAACCTTGAAACATGATCAATCTCGGTCGACAAACTCCTCGATCGAGACACTCTCGGTCGACAATCTTCTCGACCGAGAAAGATCCAAAGTAGCCGTTAGACACAACAGACAAGTTAGTTGGCAGTTGAAGAAAGACGTTGCAAATCACTTGTTCCAGAGAGCCTGTCGGTCGACAAAAGTTCGACCGAGTAGGTGTCTCGGTCGACCATTTGTCGACCGAGATGGTCTCTGACAGCAACTGCAGAATTAATTAATTAGCCATTGTTAAAGCAACAACTTTGTACCTAACGGCTAGTTAAGCACTTAGAAACCCCTAGAAGTTGTCTAGAACGTCCTTAAGCATCCTTAGGCCATTCCTATAAATAGGACAAGCCATAGGACACCTAAAATCACTTGTTTTACACTTGCTACACTTGAGAAACCTTTGAGCATACTTTGTGCAATCTATTTGTGAGAAATTTGAGCATTGTGACAATTGGCCATTTCATTCCTTAGCTCATAATTCGTGTCCTATAGGCTAGTATCTCCTACCCACTGCAATCACAAGTTCACATACTTGGTTAGGAGATCTATACGCTTGATATAGGCAAATCAAGCCTTGGGCTATAAAGGATAAGTTGCAATTTCTATTTTCTTTCTTGTTCCCTATTATTGTTTGTACTCTCCTTGCTACTCCTAGGTTGGAGGTTGCGGATTGGAGAGGGTGAAGATCTTCTTGGCGAAGAAGGAGACTTTGAGCTACTTCAGAAGGCTGGTGCAACGGGAGGTTACTTATAGAGAGGAAGGCTACTTCAAGGGGGAGCTTGAAGTTACTTCATAGAAGGCTACCTCAAAGTTGGTGCACCTACTTCAGGGTGAAGGCTGTTCAAAGGGTGTAAAGGAAAGTATTGTATTTTGTATAAATCCTCGAGAGGTAATAAAATAAATACTTTCAAATCCCGGTTGGGTAAGCAACCGGGTAGTGGACTGACAACTATAGTATTTGCTATAGTTGGAACCACTCTAAACACCTGTCTCTTTCTTCTAATTTCAATTGTGGTTGTTTGAATTCAATAAATTGTTAAAATAATTCAAAAACTCTATTCACCCCCCTCTAGTAGTTTTTCAATTGGTATCAGAGCGAGGCTTCAAGGAACCCTAACAAGGTCTTGAAGAAATGGGTGACGGAGTACTCAACAACCTCAACATTGAAGGGACACTTGTTGCTAGGCCCCCAGCGTTCGATGGAACAAACTACCAATATTGGAAGAGAAGGATGCAATTCTACTTCCAAGGCATCAACTGGGATTTATGGAGAATGGTGTCTACTCCATATGTGCTTCCTCAAAATGAATTTGTGGAATGGGATGCAAACACGGTAAAGCTGGCCCAAATGAATGCAAAAGCTGTAAGCATTTTATATTGTTCTATTTCGGTAGGGGAATTTAATAGAATATCTAATTGTGACACATCATATGATATTTGGCATAGACTGTCCATAACCTATGAAGGTACAGTCCAAGTCAAAAATTCCAAGATTAGCATGTTTAAACAAAAATTTGAACACTTTCGTATGGATACTAATGAATCAATTAGTGAAATGTTTGCAAAATTCTCTACTATTGTTAATGGTTTAAGTGCTTTAGGAAAACCTATTCCTGAAGAAGATCAGGTATCAAAGATCCTTCGTTCACTTCCTCCAAAATATAAGCCAAAGGTGACAACCATTGAAGAAGCAAACGACCTCACTCAACTGAAAATGGAGCAACTTATTGGCAACTTAGAAGCTCATGAAGCAACTCTAGAAGAGGAAGAAAGAAGAGCACGTGAACTTCAGCAAGGAAAAAAGAAGGATGTGGCTCTAAAAGCTTCAAAAGCTGTCACACAAGAAAGTGAGGAGTCAAGTGAAGAAGAGGGAGAAGAAGCCTTGATAGTAAATGGTAAGAAATACAAAAGATTTAAATCTAACAAAATTTCCAGCTCTTCTTCTACCCCTCCTAGGTGCTTTGAATGTGGAAAGAAAGGGCATTTCAAGAATGAATGTCCTAAAGCAAAGAAAGGAAAGAAAAGCTCACACAAGAAGAAGGGAGAAAAAGCCTATAAAGCTGCATGGGACGAATCAAGTGACAGTGAAAGCGGAGAAGAAACTGTGGATTGTCTAATGGCAAGAGAAGATGATGAAAACTCTCAAGAGGAATGGGTGGTTGACAGTGGATGTTCCAAACATATGACCGCAAACAAGGATGCATTCCAAACTTTTGAAGAAAAGAAAAGTGGAACAGTCACTTTTGGAGACAATGGTAAGGGCAAAATCGTTGGAATAGGTAATGTTGGTACAAACCTCGAAATTAAGAATGTTCTACTTGTTGATGGTTTGCACCATAACTAGATAAGTGTTAGCCAATTATGTGATAGTGGTTATGATGTGTTATTTAACAAAACCTGCTGCAAGTTATTAATAGAAAATACTACAAATGTTGTTTATGAAGGAAATAGAGTTGGAAATCTTTATATTCTTAAACCTAACTCTATGAAAACAGTAGTGGGAAAATGCTTGCTTGCAAATGACAATACCTTACAAATATGGCATAAAAAGCTAGGGCATGCTAGTTCACATGTTATCAAAAAGTTAGTGAAATATGATCTTGTTCGTGGATTGCCTACTTTATCTTTTGATCAAGTTGAAAACTGTGAACCATGCACAATGGGAAAGCAAACCAAAACATCTTTCAAATCAAAACATGTACTTAGCACCAGTAGATCATTAGAATTAATTCATATGGATTTATTTGGACTAATGAGGACACAATCAATCGGTGGTAAGAGATACTGTTTTGTTATTGTTGATGATTATAGTAGATATACATGGGTACATTTTATTGCAACTAAAGATGATACTATTCATGTTTTTATGCAATTTTGTTCCAAGATTGAAAATCTCTTACAAAATAAAATATGTACCATTAGAAGTGATCATGGTGGGGAATTTGAAAATCATACATTTGAAGAGTTTTGTACATCTCAAGGATACACTCATAATTTTTCTGCTCCACGCACCCCACAGCAAAATGGTATAGTTGAAAGGAAAAATCGATCACTACAAGAAATGGCTAGAACTATGATGCTTGAACATAACACACCCAAAACCTTTTGGGCTGAAGCTGTAAACACTGCATGCTATGTGCTAAATAGAGTAACTGTTCACTCTCATTTAAAGAAAACTCCATATGAACTAATACATTCTAAGAAACCTAGAGTTGACTATTTTCATACCTTTGGCTCCACATGCTATATCTTAAATACCAAAGACGATAGAGATAAGTTTGACTCAAAATCACACAAAGCATTCTTTTTGGGATATTCCACTTCTAGCAAAGCTTTTAGAGTATATAACACTATATCTAGAAAAGTTGAGGAATCTATTCATGTTTCTTTTCATGAAGAATCCCCATCTGAAAATCTAGAAATCATAGATCTCACTAATCAATTCGAAAATTTAAACATACCAAACGATAGTGAGAAAGGTGCTACAAATAATCACCAAACTGAACCACAACCTACACCTAGACTTATTAAAGATCATCCTCAAGAATTAATTATTGGAGATCCTAATGATAAAGTCAAAACTCGTTCTTCCTTTAAAGATGTTGCAAACATGGCTTTTGTTTCTATCATTGAACCTAAAAAGATATCTGAAGCTCTTAAAGATGACTATTGGATAATAGCCATGCAAGAAGAATTGAATCAATTCACTAAAAATGATGTATGGGATTTAGTTCCTAAACCACAAGATAAAACCATAATAGGAACTAAATGGGTTTTTAGGAACAAGCTAAATGAGTCAGGAGAAGTAATAAGGAATAAAGCTCGGTTAGTAGCACAAGGATATAATCAACAAGAAGGAATAGATTTTGATGAAACATATGCACCCGTAGCTAGACTCGAAGCCATTAGAATGTTACTAGCTATTGCTGCCCATAAAAACATCAAACTCTATCAAATGGATGTCAAAAGTGCTTTTCTAAATGGCATCATTCAAGAAGAAGTTTATGTTTCCCAACCACCTGGTTTTGAAATTCCAGAAAAAGGTGACTATGTTTATAAACTTAAGAAAGCACTTTATGGTTTAAAACAAGCACCTAGAAATTGGTATGAAAGGCTCAAGACATATCTTTTTGATAATGGTTTTTCTATTGGAAATTCAGATTCTACTTTATTTTTCAAAACATATACATCTGATTTCCTAGTTGTGCAAATATATGTTGATGACATTATTTTTGGAGCTTCAAATGATTCATTGTGCACACAATTTAGTGATATTATGCAAAAAGAATTTGAAATGAGCCTCATGGGTGAACTAACTTTCTTTCTTGGTTTTCAAATTAAGAAAACATCTGCCGGAATATTCATAAGCCAAGAAAAATATACTAAAGAACTCTTAAAATGTTTTGGGATGGATCAATGCAAACATGCTACTACTCCTATGGCTACTTCTATCAAAATTGATAAGGATGAAAATGTGGAACCTATTGATGATTCCTTATATAGAGCCATGATTGGTAGTTTGCTTTACTTAACGGCTTCTAGACCGGACATTATGTTTTCCGTTGGTCTTTGTGCTCGATTTCAATCACAACCTATGCATTCTCATTTTCTAGCAGTTAAACGAATTCTTCGTTACCTAGCCGGTACTACTTGCTTTGGTTTATGGTATCCAAACGGACAATCCTTGGATTTCAAAGCTTATACTGATGCAGATTATGCTGGTTGTCGACTTGATCGCAAGAGTACTAGTGGTGGTTGTTTCTTATTAGGGAGAGCTTTAGTATCTTGGTTTAGTAAGAAACAAAATATGGTTGCCCTATCTACAACTGAAGCTGAATATATGGCAGCCGGGTCTTGTTGTGCTCAAGTGCTTTATATGCAACAAGTGTTAAGCGATTATGGTTTTAATCTTTCATCTACGCCTATTTTTTGTGACAATACGAGCGCCATAAACTTAGCACACAATCCTATTTTACACAGCCGAGCTAAACATATTGAAATCCGTCATCATTTTTTTAAGGGATCACATCTCCAAAAATCATGTTTCCCTTCATCATGTTGATACGGAAGATCAATTGGCTGATATTTTTACAAAACCGCTTCCACTAGATCAATTTAACAAAATTAGGAAGCAATTGCTTATCACTCCTTTGGAAGATGTTTTCTTTGATATTTTTGCTACTTAAATAAAAACTCTTATTTCGCATCATGATACTTTGGTTTTAAATGGACATCTTTTTCATTAGATTTGATGGGATATCTAATTAAGGGGGAGTTTTTATTCTTAACGGTTATCTTTTTGAAATGACAAAGGGGGAGAGATAAATATAAAACTAAAATTTAGTAATTATGTAAAACTCAATTAATGAGTTTCATAAATAAACTCTTGGATTTACATTGAAAGTTGCTATATTCCCAAATGATCTGGATTTCATGTTCCATAATTCATGGGGAATAATAAGCACACATTTTATACACAAGAGAAAAAGCTACAAAAGGTAATCTAAAGGTATGGAACTCATATGTTTTATATTTCCTTTATTTATATTTTGGAAATGTTTGTCATCTTCAAAAAGGGGGAGATTGTTGGCTAAATGGACATCTATAAATCCCTTTGTTTTGATTATGACAAACATTTCATTCTTATTAATCTAACGAGCTACTTGAGTGTGCAGGATGACAAAGCAACAAGGGAAAATCTACAAGCTTACATATTTATATTTTCATGCAATGTAATCACTGTTGTAAAAACTTGTACAAAAATATAATGTACAAGTACTTAGAATTGCATGTAAATCAAGCGTTAGATTCTCCCTAGATAAACACCACAGTTAGACAAGTCATCCCATTCAAATAGGATTACTTATGAACACTCACACACATAATTAGTGCCTAAATTGAAACCTTGAAACAGGATCAATCTCGGTCGACAAACTCCTCGACCGAGACACTCTCGGTCGACAATCTTCTCGACCGAGAAAGATCCAAAGTAGCCGTTAGACACAACAGACAAGTTAGTTGGCAGTTGAAGAAAGACGTTGCAAATCACTTGTTCCAGAGAGCCTGTCGGTCGACAAAAGTTCGACCGAGTAGGTGTCTCGGTCGACCATTTGTCGACCGAGATGGTCTCTGACAGCAACTGCAGAATTAATTAATTAGCCGTTGTTAAAGCAACAACTTTGTACCTAACGGCTAGTTAAGCACTTAGAAACCCCTAGAAGTTGTCTAGAACGTCCTTAAGCATCCTTAGGCCATTCCTATAAATAGGACAAGCCATAGGACACCTAAACTCACTTGTTTTACACTTGCTACACTTGAGAAACCTTTGAGCATACTTTGTGCAATCTATTTGTGAGAACTTTGAGCATTGTGACAATTGGCCATTTCATTCCTTAGCTCATAATTCGTGTCCTATAGGCTAGTATCTCCTACCCACTGCAATCACAAGTTCACATACTTGGTTAGGAGATCTATACGCTTGATATAGGCAAATCAAGCCTTGGGCTATAAAGGATAAGTTGCAATTTCTATTTTCTTTCTTGTTCCCTATTATTGTTTGTACTCTCCTTGCTACTCCTAGGTTGGAGGTTGCGGATTGGGGAGGGTGAAGATCTTCTTGGCGAAGAAGGAGACTTTGAGCTACTTCAGAAGGCTGGTGCAACGGGAGGTTACTTATAGAGAGGAAGGCTACTTCAAGGGGGAGCTTGAAGTTACTTCATAGAAGGCTACCTCAAAGTTGGTGCACCTACTTCAGGGTGAAGGCTGTTCAAAGGGTGTAAAGGAAAGTATTGTATTTTGTATAAATCCTCGAGAGGTAATAAAATAAATACTTTCAAATCCCGGTTGGGTAAGCAACCGGGTAGTGGACTGACAACTATAGTATTTGCTATAGTTGGAACCACTCTAAACACCTGTCTCTTTCTTCTAATTTCAATTGTGGTTGTTTGAATTCAATAAATTGTTAAAATAATTCAAAAACTCTATTCACCCCCCTCTAGTAGTTTTTCAATTCTTGGCATAAAGTGACTAAGGAGAAGAAAGATGTAATATGGAAGGATTTATGCGTGAGTTATTATTAATTTGCAATTCTATTTTGTAGATTACTAATTTGTTGGATACTAGTTAATAGCAATTCTATTTTGCAGAGTATATTTGAATTGGATGAAAAACTGCATCGTAAATGTGTGATGCAACGCTGTGGGAGAGTCCTAAGGAACTATAGGACAAATATCACCTGAGAATACATAAAAGAAGGTGACAAGAGGAAGAAGACAACCACTGAACAGTGGAACTTCCTGGACAAAGAAGAATGGGATGTGTTTGTTGCTTCAAGACAAACTGATGAATTCAAGGTATTAGGCGTCAGTCCCAATCTCATTAATATATGTAGTATTCACCTATTCAAGATTAACATTTACTATTACTAACCAAATCATTAATGTGCATACTAACTAGGCCCTCAGTGAGGCACAAAAATCAAGGCGTGCACTGAATGTGCATGACCACACAATGGGTCCAAAGGGGTATGTAGGCATTCGCCAAAGACTACAGTCTGAGGCTACTGCTCAATCTGCTGCTACTCAGGAGTCCTCTACTATAGGTAGCACACCTCTGCCTCGCCATGATGTCTGGATAACTGGGAGGCAAAATAAGAAGGGAGAAATAAGGAAGCCCGCAACTGCTGAGGCGGCTGCAAAAATGGTAAAATACAACTCTTACAGCAATCGTTCGAATATTGATTATTTGTGGTATTTACTTAATTACAAATTTTTGTTTTGGCGATTAGCGGGAGCTGCACGAGCTGAGGAAACAAGGCAAGTTCATTCCTGAGGGCACAAGGGATGAATTGACAGTTGCTCTGGGTAACCCAGAGCATCCGGGACGTGTTAGGGCTGCAGGTGCTGGTGTGGGCATCAAAGCCTTTTTTGGGCCATCCCAGTGCAAACATGTCCCAAAAGTGGGACTTTCACAAGAAGAGGTAACACATTATTTCTTTATAATGTTACTGTAAAAGAGAATTCAATAATTAGAAGCTAACGTTTCTTTTATCCATGTATAGGTAGATAAGCTAGTTGATAGGAAACTCGAAGAAGCACTGAAAAAGTGACAGGCATCTCAGAATGCCACTCAGCAGACAGTACCTATTATGGCATCCCGCTCTACTCCTACTGCAGAGGTTGGGAGTAATCCTGTAGACCCACCATCTAGCACATCCGCTGTAAGTATTTTTATGACATAGTAACTAGTTTTTTAATTCAAGATGATATGTTTTCAAGATGATATGTATATATAAAATTGTAGTCGTTTCAAAAAAAGATGATATGTATATATGTATATAACATTCTTTACACAAAAATTTGTAGGGGTTGAAGCCATGCCGTCTAAAAAGTAAAGAATATGTCATTACAGAGGCGTCGGCTTACCCATCCCTACCAGGGGAAATGTTTCACGAGTCTCCATTACCAACTGGTTGGATTCGTGTGAGCTCGGTACATATATTCTCCAAGTGGATGGATCTTCCATTGCCATATGCCCACCCAGATTGTGAAACACTTGGTGAGGCAGAAGGTAGAGTGATATTGTGGCTAAAAGCGGATGTCCTCTTTACTGAAACTGTATGGTAAATTTACATTACATTAAATTGTTAGTGTGTGTATATGATGTCAGTTGATCTAAAATTATATATATACAGGTTAAAAAGAAGACACCCACATCATCTAGGCCTCCACTTCCACCTCCTACATTACCCAATTGGGTTCCACAGGACCTACCTGTCCCGTTAGGTCCTAACTTTGGGGTATGGCAATATGGTTAGGCAAACATGATATAAATTGCCCTATAACTGTTTCTATAGATTCAGATGTTGCAGGTCAATCATACGAAAGCAAACTATTTATACAAGATATTTTGGAGTTGTTTCGATATGATTGGCTAAATACATCTGTGATAGAGCTATGGATAAGGTGAGATCTTCTTTATACATCCATATACCTTGTGTAGGATCTGGTGATCTGGTTTCTTATTTATTAATGCATGCATAATTAATACATATTTTGCAGCTACTTAGACAAGATATGTGCAGATTTTGCATTCGAACATATAGGATTTTTGATTCCATCTTTGATTAGTCTAGTAGCTAAAGACCCTCCGTCAGTTCAACAATACTGTTGTGAGGCTTTTATAATTTTTTCTCAAAATAAGAAGATGGTGATAATAACTCCATTCAATGTAGAGTAAGTTTACTTTGCTTATTATAATTTGGACTTAAGAAAATTACATTTTTATTGTGGATTTTGAGTTATTAATTTATAACTTTTTTACCTCTAGTGGTATGCATTGGGAGTTACTAGTTATTGTCCCCGAGACGTTCACTATCTATTATCTAGATCCTAAGGGGAGTAAATTGAATTCAAAATATGGACACATAATGAAAATGGCATTATTCCGGTGAGAAATATTTCATTTTCATATCAGTTAACATATGTTATTACATTACTATTTAATTATGCAATGTACTCTGTTACATTAACATGTAGGGGTTTAGATGAGTTCAAAAAGGCCGGACGAAAGGTCCCCACAAAAAAGAACCAGCCAATAATTTGGAAGAATGTGAAAGTAAGTTCTCGACTGCAATATATGTATATATTATTTATGTGAACAATGCTTAATTAGTTGTATTTTTTAATATTTTGTATGTTTGAATTTATAGTGTGCTACACAAGACAACGGATGGGCATGTGCATACTATGTGATGCGATTTATGCACATGATTATCAAATATGCTGCAGTGGACATCGATACTATTCCTGAGGTATTATATAGTCTCATTAGATAATATGAAATATATCAATCTTATTTATAGCTCATTAATTATATATATACATCATTCTCTTTACAGGTGTTTAAAACCGACCACACTACAGGAAATGCCTTACCAGATGTACATGCTCCCTATACGACGGGAGAATTAAATGAAGTAAGAGAAGAATGGGCAACAACCATACAAGTAGTGGGGGTTTTAACATATAATTGGGATGTTGATAGCAGATAATGACTAAAGAATTATATTTTGTAAATGAATTTCTGAATTATAATATATGTGTGAATGTTTCTACATGTCTGGATGTTTCTACATGTGTCTGAGTGAAAATGAATGAAACTGTTGGTTGATATATGAATGTTTCTACATGTGTGAATGTGAAAATGAATGGAACTACAGATTGCTAGCTACATGAATGTTTCTAAATGTGTGAAAATCAAATGGAACTGCAGGTTGCTAAATTTGTGAATATTTTTGTTGTTAATTTTGCAAGTTTGTGGCGTGTTGTTGGCTGATATCAATGGATGTCGTAAAACCTACAGTTCATAACTGAACTGTAGGTTTCTCATCCTGCGACCAGCCATACAACAAGTCTGTAGACTGACAGAAAAAAAAACAATAGGCGTCGGTTATTTGTATAAAACTGATGCCACATAGTTACAATGTCAGTTTCTACTCGTAACCGACGTCTATTTCCTTAACACCATGGTCGTGCTGGGAGTGATATGACGTCGGTTTCTTATCTAATAACCGACGCTGATAGTGCCCCATATGGCGCCCTTTCTGTGGCGTGAAGGTATATGGCGTCGGTTTCTTATCTAATAACCGACGCCTATAGTCCCCTATTGGCGCATTTTCGGTGGCGCGCGAAGGGTTTTGGCGTCAGTTTTTGAACCAACGTGTAACGGTTGGGCTTTTAGCATCACCCACATAGGTGTCGCTTAGAAACTGACACTAAAGGCCTTAAATAACCGACACTAAAGGTCGGTTATGTACTAGTGAATAACACTCAACTATAGCCAAGACTTTGAATAACATGAATGAGCAACCTTGGAATGAACTACAAGAGGTCCTATTTATAGTTGTGGGTGTCCACTAGAGTGTGGGAACACTTGTAAACATTTACTAGTTGTTTGGAGGGTTGCAACAAATATACTTTTAATTTTTGCACCCCTACAACGGTTAGATCATTTTTTATGCATTTTACATACAATGCAGTTGGTCGAGTTTCGATAAAGATAACTCGACTTATCACACTATGTGACAAAGCCAATTTAAACCATCGGTCAAGTTTGTCTTGAGGTAACTTGACCGATCCACTTAAATTGAGTTTGGTCTATAGAGGGATCAGTCGAGTCCTGTGAAAGTGAAACTTGACAGATCAACATTCATCTCCAAAATCCATCAAGGATTGATTAAGTTGGCAACTCGACCGATGAAGTACATGTGATGAATTTTAAGTGGTCAAATGTTGGAATTAAGTGTCTCTGATTTTTTCTCATCTTAGTTATAAGTCATATCATCAATACAAATTATTACAAAAATTTTCTAAGTTGGTTTGGAGTGTTTTCCACAAAAGTGCATTTGTATTGCTTTTGACTTGAACTAAGTTAAGCTAGGGCTTGAAGGATTTGATCCTTTTCATGTACCTAATACCTGAAATCTATCTCTAACAAACATATTAAATATATATGAATGGAATTTTTAAGTCATTATCAAAATATGGACAATGTATAACACTTAGGTCAACATTCTGCCCCTTTTTGACAATGAAAAACCATTCCTCAGGATATTAAAAAGGATATGAAAATTAAACATTTACCTTTGAGGAAGGATGTGAAAGTACCTTTACCTTGTGAATTGCAAGGGGATACATGATTGAACAATGTGAATTTGTCCCCCTCAATTCATGCTTACCTATATCTTCATGGTTGGCCTTTCCACAAAATAACCAAAGCACATATACATACCATATGGTCCTCTAGAAAGTCACATGATATATAGATAATTGACAAGAAAAGGATCATACAAGTGATAAAACAATATGTCTGAGGTCATTTCTCCCCCTTTGTCATAGCAAAAAGACAGAGAGGTAGAAAGTGATAAAAACACATGTTTGCTCAAAACATACAAGATAAAGCATTCAACGACATAGCACACATCAAACAGAGACGGGGTAAAGAGAAATAAGAAGTCCAATGTCATAATCAAAATACGGTTAACATACCCCAAACTCATGATATACAATCAACCAGAGAGTTAGGGAGCATATGAATAAGATTACAACATCAGAACATGTCCTCACTACAAGAGCCATAAACCAATCGATAAAACAACAGGATGATAAAATAGTACATCTCAGATACATGTGCCTAACTTTCTGAATACATAAGAGTCTAAAAATATATATCTAATCAGCACCTAAAAGACTAAGAAAAAAAAGACATTAAGCTACATCTATGTTATCTATGTCAACAACATCATCATTTACATCATCATCGTCAGCATCAGGCTCGTAGTCCTCATCTCCATCTGAAGGTCTAACAGAGAAAACATCATCACCTTCATCACCAGAGGCACCAACAAAGCCATCAGAACCAACATCAGATCCATCATCCTCAGTGGCCTCCTCCTCATCAGCAACATCCTCATCATCGTGATCAGACATTTCCTCATTGACAGGAGGACCAAAACTGTGACTGGGTCAAAGGGCATTATGCTCATCCCAAGACATGCCAATAGCATATAACTCTTTTGCCTAAGGGAAGGTGGGAGTAGAGGTGCCAATGCTGGCAAGTAGGGTAGAAAGAGGGCCATCAGGTAGAGGAAGCACTCCATGGGTAGGTACAGGTCCACCAACAGTAGAAGATGTGGCAACAGAAGCAGCAGGTGGAGGGGCCAGGTAGAAGTGACTATATGCATAGGAAGCATATTCACCGCCTAGGTAGGGTTGGTAGGAGGGGTAAGGGTGGTTGTAGGATAGGTTCATGGTAGACATTATCTGGCAGAGGTCCTGGTGCAGGTGATCCTAAACCTGAAGGTTGTATGCCTATGGATGCATCAGATATCCCATAAGGGTTTCATTTGATACATTGAATGAAGCGCGGGCAGGTCGGGATGATGGTGGAGGTGGAGGTACCTGGGTGGAGGTAGAAGCTCTAGGTATGGTAGAATAGGTAGGTAGGAAGGTCTTCCTTATTGTGGTTTCACTAATGCAACTACTTTCCGACTAGGCTTGTAATTGAGATCATGGAAAAGAGATTTCTAGGTAGCAAAAGTAAACAAACCACAGATCAAGGTAGGGTAGGGTCGGTGGGTACCACGAGTGTTCTTCCTAGAGTCAAAGAAGGTCATGTGATGTAGGATATATCAGGACCATTTGACTCCAACATTATTCAACAAGCAATACATGATTACAACAATGTTTTCTACAATGCGTGTTTGATTTTTCTTCGGGTGGACATTACAATCAATGACTAATGCAAGCATCTTGTTTTTGTGATCGAGGGAAGCGGACAGTAAGGTCTACTTCCTATTATAGGGTACCTAAGGCTTCTTCAATAACTTGTGGATGTCAATAAGAGTGAGGTTAAAGTGCTTGTAGAAAGCCTCGGGGTCCAAAAGGTCAAAATATTCAGGATAGTCCTTTCTCCATGAGTCGGTGACCACTATTCCATTGAAAAAGATGTTTAAGGAATCTTCAGAGATTTTGAATTTGATTCCGACAATCATGGAAGTGAGGATGACCTGGCTGTCAAGTGGTGGCACTAAAGTGTCATAGTACATAAAAGGTTGGCATAGAATTCATGGACCACCTTGGTGCTTGTGATGGAATTATGAAAGCACCGACGTTCTACGCACAAGGATCCGAGGTGATGGGCATAGAAAAGATCAACAATATATTTGATGACATCCTTTGTTTTGAGAGGAGGCTCAAACAAGGATCTAAAAGGAAAGGGGTTCCTAGGAAGGAGCTCCTTATAGTGATTGAGAGCCTTGGAAGAGACAAAGGAGGTGTCATCAAAGGAGATTAGGCGAGGGTTGGGTAAGGATGAAGGTACACCATTTGGGATAGCTCTCTTTCTTTGGTTGGATGCCATGGTTGTTGGATTGAGAGGCAAGAACAGCCACAACATGGAGAAAACCTCACCAACATGCCGTCTAACCTCCTAGGATGGGTGTGGGAGAGGAAAAGAAGGATAGGCTAGGCAAGGGAAGGGATGGTCGCACCTAGGGTTGAGGTCAAGAGGGGCTGAAGCTTAGGAATCAATCAAATTTTCCCTAGTTGAGAGGGATAAATGTTGGTCGAACCCTATTTTAAGTTTGGTCCATCCCGACCATCGGTCAAGTTTATCCTGGGGAAACTCGATCGATCGAGAGAAAAACCCTTGACCTCAGCCTGGGATCAGTCGAGTTGGCAACTCGACCAACTGGTAGCCTGTCCAAAAACTTGAAATCTTAATTTGTAGCCTCTAGGGTGCTAATTCTTATTTCTTTAGCCTATTATGCATTTTAGACATATTGAGGCACATTTCAGTCATCATAGGGTACTATTTTGTGATAAAACAAGCATTTGCAAAAATTACCCAAAACGAGCAAATCAAGGCAATTTAGCACATATCAAGCAAGAGATGATTAATTTTGAGCAAGAAACATATAGGTCAAATAACAACTAGCTAGAAGCAATGTCATTATCATCAAGAGCAGTTATAAGTAGTTTTCATCTAATAAAAGCAAATTGCTCTCTAGCTAGAGGTTTTAGTGAAAATGTCCACTAATTGATTCTCCGTATGCACATGCATGATATAAATATCCTTCTTGGCAATGTGGTCATAAAGAAAATGATGACGAACCTCTATATGTTTAGCTTTACTATGCAATATAGGATTATATGACAAGTTAATTGTACTAGTATTATCACAAAAGATAGGAGAAGAATCAAAATAAATGTTAAAGTCTTGGAGTATTTGCTTCATCCATAGGACTTGGGCACAACAACTTCTAGATGCAATGTATTCAGTCTAGATAGTTGATAGAGCCACATTGCTTTGCTTCTTGGAGAACCAAGAAACTAGGCATGGTCCGAGGAAGAATAAAGTGCCACTTGTGCACTTTGTATCAATCAAGCATCTTGTATAATCCACATCACTATAAGAAGTAAGAGTAAAGTCCCTTGACTTAGGATACCATAGTCCAAAATTTGGGGTTTTGGATAGATACCTCAAAATCCTCTTAACGACTATAAGATATAATTTTCTAGGATTTGATTAAAAGTGAGCACACAACTAACACAAAACATTATGTCAGGTATAGAGGAAGTTAAATAAAGTAAACTTCCAATCATACCTCTATAGAGCTTCTCATCTACCTTTTCACCTTCTTCATCTCTATCAAGATTGGAGGTGTTTGACATGGGGGTGTCCATCGACTTGGTGTTCTCCTTCCCAAAGCATATGAGTAGCTCACTTGTGTATTGCCTTGGTTGATGAAGTTCCCATCCTTAGTTTGCTTGATTTGGAATGCAAGGAAGAAAGTAAGACCCCCCATCATGCTCATCTCAAATTCACTCTATATAAGATCATTAAACTCCTTGCAAAGATCAAGATTATTTCTGCAAAAAATAATATCATAAATATAATTTTGAATGATAAGAAAATTGTTAGAAGTGTCCTTTAGAAACAAGGTAGAATCTACTTTGCCCATCATATAGCCATTATATAACAAAAAGTCCTTAGTTTCTCATACAAAGCTGGAGGTGCTTGTTTGGGACCATAGAGAGCTTTTTGCAATAAATAAACATGATTAGGCAAGTTATCATGTTCAAAGCCTGGAGGTTGTGCAACATACACTTCCTCCTCAATTGTACCATTCAGAAAATCACTTTTAACATCCATTTGATAAAGAAGAAAATTCTTGTGACTAGAAAAATCAATCAACATCCTAATTTTTCACAAAACATGAAGTATGGATGGCTTCGGCCCAACTCTTCTTTAGAGTGTTGTACTGTAGAAGCATAGTGCTAGCCATCTCCTGTAGAGACCTATTCTTCCTCTCTATAATACCATTTTGTTGAGGCATTCGAGGTGAAGAAAAGTATTACACCCCGATCTCACAATTACCATTAATCATGAGATTAGGGCATAAATTGAGGATTTAACGTAATACAAATATCACCCTTAACTTTTTCTTCTCTTTCAAAACTCTTTGTTTTCTTGCATTGAACCACATAAACTAACTTTACAAGGGAATCTAAACATTGATTTCTCTAATCTAATTTCAACAGTAAAAATGCATGTATGAACATTCATTATGTTCCTCATACTTTTAAGCACATAAGACTTGCTGATTCGCACATATTCCTAAAAGAGGAATAATGTTATACATCATCATTTACAACTCTCTCTTATTTATTTACAAGGACCTAGAGTAACAAGGACTGACTAAACTTAACTATACTCAGACTTAACTCTTATGGCAGATCTACTCTGATACAATGACCTTCTTCAAGTCCATGTGTTATCCCTAAAAATTGTGAGTAGAGGGGTGAGCCTACCCGCTCAGTGAATGAGTACTTCAAAGAAACAATCTAAAGCACTGATATAATTACATATAAACTTTTAAGCAATTGATATCAATTATAACAGCAGTAAGCTTTAAAGAGTCTAATAATTGACAATCATAAATATGGCAGGATACTCTAAATATCTATAAGAGTGAATCAATATATGAAATGCTTGATTGATCATAAAGAAAAGTAATAATTCAAAAGCATACAAAGAATAATTAAATAACTGTACACACTTGTTTGACCTCTCATTCATTTTATTATGCCCTGATCATATGCAGTGTACTCTACATATGAAAACTCATAGTGCACTGCGATCATACCGTATAAGACTTAGCAGACACACCCGGGAAATGCTAAGTCTGACTACTCTCCTAGTCTGCAACAGGGAAATGGCTCTCTGGCCTAAACTGGACTCCTCCTCTAACCTGAGCACACTCGCAGAGAGTCAAGCCACTTCTTGGCTTTTTTATACTCTAGTGCCACCAGGACTTCTGGTTGATGTTGGACACTACAAACTATAATTTAAGGATACTTCCACTAAGGATTTATCCCCTCGTTCCACCTGATAGCATGCTCTGACCCCCGTATACTGGACACTTCTAGGGTTAGGTTGTTTCACCCCTAAGTCGCATACCTCACATAGGGGTTCTACAGTGTTCAGGGCTCCTAAGTCTATTATTTTATTATTCCTAGAAAGCTCTTTCTACATTGTACCCTTCTCTTACTTATACTTGACTCTGGTATCTCTATGGTGTCGCGTCTACTTATTTGAAGTTATAATACAACATGTATATCATTCTAAACTTGGTAGAGCAGTATATTCAAAACACTATAATATACTGAGTAATCAACATGCTATACATGCAAGCAGACTAAAATTCTTAAATAAACAGATTACATGTCAACTTGGCACATACACACTAGAATCGTGCAATTTATCATCTTATTACACTGATAAGAGCTAATTACTTGACATATGAGTAATCGTCAATAGCACCTGCAACTTATCTATAATTTCTCAAAGAATGTGCATATCAACCCAAATCTTGAGTTATGCATCTCATAACTCAATTAAGAGTTAATTACTTATCATGACAATAATTATTAATAATAACTGAGAACATTGATATCGCAATACTTGATTCATTGAACAGCCTACCCTAATCACAACAAATGCTACAAAGAAAGGTGTAATACATCTATCACGTACTTTTCAAATCTTTACAACACACGATACCTGGGATCTCAATCCATTATCACATTACTGGGAATTCTCATCCCTTCACATCATTATCATAATTACTGGATCTGGGTATTCAAACCCTTAGATCATCACATAGCATTGTTACCTTTATAACAGGTAACCATTACCTCTAGGTCCTTAGACCAAGGTATTCATTTCACTGGTTGTACAAGAATTCTCATGGCTCACAAGGCCATCACACATCTTTTCACCTCTCACTAGGCAACAACTTATTCCCATGGCTCCCATAAAGATTTCATGCGACATAAACATTCACTGAATAAAGACTACTATCAACAATTCATATAAAATCAATATATGTATGAAACCTTGGAACAGAGCTCAATTGGGTTTTCATGCCATTCACTGGGATATCATGCATCAATAATAACATTGAATAAATAAAGTCTATCATGTCAAGAAAATCCCTTCAAATGGATTTCACGATATCTATTCACAAATATCCTACTTTCCTCACATCTAGGGTTTCACCTTTTTCACTAAGATACCAAATAAACACTACTCACTTTAAACAAAATCCAAGATAGTATCTGATATATATTTACTATGAATTTAGATAAACAATCATTCAAAACCAAGGGGATCTATATAAGCAACTTTCTCTATTTACTTATACAACAAGTTTCAGTCATAGACAAATTCCCTATATTTCCGTTTACTCTTATAACCTCTGCGAATACTTAGGGAATTCTCATTAGAATGCATTGTATACATTTATAATATGATTTTATCATCTAAAATTCATTCAAACAAAGGAAGAATTCATTTCATATCATTTTGTAACAACTTAGAACAAATAAACAATTCAGGGTTTGTAGTCGTATACTAAGCAATTAAAGATTATGGATGATTTAACCAATTTTCATGCAATATACTATTTAAAGGAAGTTCCCACTCACCCTAAGGTATGAAAACACCTTAAAAATGTATCCCATATCTGAAAATCTCAAATCCATATCAAATCCCTAGCAATTCACCCAATTCTTCTTCCTTTCAACTCGGAAACCCTACAAATGAGAGATTATGAAGAAAGAGTGAGAAAAGGGGAAGTTTTAATACCATTTTGGATCAAATCAGAGGAGGGACGGAATTTTTAAATGTGATAGAAGATTCACCATGAAAATATATCCAAAGAAGCTAAACTTACATGATTTCATCATTCCTCGGACCGCAAAACCCTAGGACAACATCTCCATCAATTTCTCCTCTCAAACCCTAACTCTCTCTCTCTCTCTCTCTCTCTCTAGAATTTCATTTCTTTGGATTGAATCAAGAATTATGAGATCTCCTTGTGTGTTAGGTTGACCATATAGAGCAATTTATCTGCTTGGGTTAATTGCACATTGACCCCTCACTAAACTTTTTCTTATTTCAGCATATTTTTTTGTCATAAAAAGGTTTCTGTGAATTCGTGTATTTCAGAGATCAAAACTTCTCCAAAAATTATTATAATTTATAATATTGTGTATAATTGAGTTATAAAGCTTTAGTTAAAATATGAGATCATTCCAACATTCCATTAAATAATTAAAAATCGAATAGTGCACTGCCATCCAGAATTCTACATAAATGTCAGTTACTGTAATTCATCTACTGATAAGGTCTAAACAAATCAAAAAATTATGAAATTTTTACATTTTGTTTATGATTGAGTTTTAGATCTCCAGTTAAAATTTAGATCATTTGTAGTTACCAATAAATAACTAAAAATAAAACACTACACTACTAAAAAGCACTCTATCAACATTTTGGTCGAAGTATAGCTTGATCGAGAACCACATTCAAAGAACACTAAAATATTCTGAATTTTTTCTCCAATATGCATGATTGAGTTATACATATCATATACAAAATTTAATTAAATAAAAAATTTGTAGACGATATGAAAAATCATTTACCACACTACTATCCTGATCAAATTCCATACTCATGTACCATCAAAACCCTAATTTCACCCAACTAGGGTTTATATTTCTCAAACCCTAATTTCTCAAACAGTAGAACACTTAACATTCTTATTAGGTTAAAAAAATCATAATTGAATTATCATCATTAATTAGATTTAAGCAATGATCAATCCAATTAAGCATTTAATCACCCAGGTAAACCCTAGTTTACCAATTAAGCTCAGATGCGGTCATAACAATTCTCCCCCCTAAAAAGGTTTTGTCCCCGAAACATAAATATGCAAGTAAAGTACATTCAAGGTTTATTTTAAGCTTCGGAAATCTTACATGTCATTATATTCTTGTATTTCATACTTGAATGCAGTTTTCGACATTAAGTCCTTTATTCCTTTACTTAATCACAACATGTTTGAAATAGTTCTCAATGATAACTAACAAATTCTCTATGCCACAATCAATCCTAGGATAGAGAGAGAAACAACCATTTCAATATTTTCATACTCTTGAGGTGTTACCTCAACATCGATAATCTAATCCAAATATCTCAATTCATACTGCTACATATATACTATTGTTATGTATTACCTCTAAATCACGAAAGAGAGTTCACCATGTTCTTTTGAATTTTACTATTGTGCTACTCAAATAGCAAAATAGTCTTGAGTTAAAAGACTAAATTCAAAAACAATTGTACAATACTACTCACGACATCCCCATTGCATCATGGATGCATAAGGTGAAGCATTACCATCACATTTCATATTATTTTCAAGTTTGAACCCACACATAATTCAAGGTGTAACCATCAGGTTATAACATACTAGGGTTTCAACAATAGTAACAAAGTACTCCATGATTGTATTAGTCATTCAAGGACTATTCATACCCAATTACCATCACTTAGTTATATTAAAGCTAGGTATAACAAGCTATACCTCATTTGGGTTATATATAAATACAATATGGTTATCATCCCTTCTATTCATATGAGTGAATAGGTAATCCTACCTTATTCAGGGTAACCCTTCATTTGTTCCATCATTATTCAACCCATATCACCATACCAGAATTTTACAATACTAAGATGGATTATTGGTATGAATGACTTAAACTATCAGACACCTTTAATTAACATATTTCTTGCACATGTAAACTGAAATCATACGTAGAACCAATTTACATCCCTTAATATACCTTCAACAAATTATACTTCTAAAAACAATTTCACATATTACGAAAATCCATTGTTTTATCTTATCTATCTCCTCATTCATTACCACTTACTTTTTGTTACTTATCCTTCTCATTTTAATCATGTAGATTAAACATCCCTAAAATTGAAACATACAAGGTATGAATAGATTATTCATCATTCTTGCTATTACTGCAAGAATTTATTTCATATCACACTTCACTCATATTGTATTTCTCCTTTTGTTCAAAACACACCTCCTATATTTCAAATATATTTCTTATCCTTTGCTCTAAATGATTTCCATATTATTTATCTACCTTTCATATTATCTAGGATTACTATCAGTGCTAGTTTACTTCTCATAGTGCAAATTTCATGATCTTATTTTATAGAGATGCTAGTATTCAAGTTCAAATCACTAGTGACAACCCTTGAACTACTACAACTCTAAACATTCCAGGGTTTGGCCTTTATCAGTAGCATGACATTATTGTGATGTGACTTTGCTCCAAAGTATTCTTTATCTTATCGATTGAATTTCCTTTCTCTTACTTGGCCATTCAGATAGATTACATTCTCAATTACCCTGCTAGGGTTTCATCATCATATTGTGTGTCATTGTTACATTCACTAGATGTCTCTACCACGGTGGTTACGCATCATATATGATTCATTTTCTTATCACTTCATTCCCACATTTCTCTCATTAAGGAAGATATGAAAGAGAAGATGATTTTGTGACTTAGAGTTCTTATGTTCAAACATTCAATAATACATTTCTCATATGTAGGTTTAATTAATTATCAATAAGGATACTTGACTAATTAGCACTTTCTTGAATCTCGCAACCTCTTTCTTTTATAATCTATATTACTCCATTATGTTTCAAACCCTTCTTTACTTTCCATAATCCCCTTACCATATACTACTATTCCACATGCCATCTTTAACTTCTAGCTTTCTCTTATGATCATGTTGCTTCTTTTATGTGTATGATCATGTATACCATGTTGCATATATTTCCTTTTACCCTTCTACTAATGTGAAGTTGAAATTCTAAATCAACAATCTCTCTACTAGTATCACCTCATATTTAATACATTACATATCCTTCATTTTAAATCAAACGGCTCATGCATGGGTGGAACATAGTTTCTCTTTCAATCAAGTTTTTCCTTCCTGAATATAGTCTACCTTTGTATGGCTTATTCATTTTCTAAGCTACACTTTTGTTCTTATTTTAGAAACTAATTTGTTGTTCTATAGAGACTTAGAATCCAAAGGTAGTAAGGATGAATGTATTCAACTTCATAATAAAGGTATACATTCCATGCTCTCAATTATATCATAACCCCCATTCCTTAATCAAGCTCATTATTTCCAACATTTCTCTTTATTTCAACTAAATTTCTGATCCTAGTTTTATGATTTACATGTTCATCTAGTTCTCTTCACTTTAACTCTTCTGAAGACTCTTCACTTCTATGTACTTATTGTATACTTAGCTCTTTTCTTCTATTTTCCCTTTGCTTGGGAGTACATTAAAACATTGTACTCGGTTATATAATCCATTCCTCATGATTCAGTCTTACTATCTTGGCCCCTTACATACTTTTCTCATATCTTTTCCATATTTCATATTTAGAGTTCATATAATACTAATAATTAAACTTAATCTGTACCTTATGACGTGTTCCTTTATTCCCAATTAAGGGTTTCTCATATGAGGCCCCAAAGTTGGGTCTCAGATATCAGTTCCAATTGATTCTTAGCTATTCTAATCTTTCCCATATGTTTCAACATCTTAGTGTATGTACATTCTCACTATGATGTGGGTCTAATTTATCCAGAGTCTATTCTTATCATATTATTAATAGGAGTCATTAGATCCCAGTAATGCATCCTTCCAGCCAGACCAGACTGAACCTACAGTCCTGAAGCCAAGTGCTACTTAAGATTAATCAACTCCTATTAATCTCAAACATGTGGAAAGAATATCCACTTAGGAAAGTTCATTCAAAGATCATTTCTAGTCTACTTGATACAAAGAATGTAATCAATAAATGCTACAACTGCATAGTGTACAACAAATCTTAAAGACCCATATATATTTCAAAATACTGAATATCTGAATTCAAACATATAAGAGCATTTCTATCCATATCCAATAAAACAACAATATGAAATGAAAGTTCTATCTCATTTTATATTTATGCTCTTAATTCATGTTACTTATATTGTTTCTAACCCTAATATTTCTAGGGTTCCTCTCTATCCCATCCTTCCACTGTATACCTGGCCAGGGTATATATGAAAGAATAGATAGAGTAGCTTGATACTGGTTGATCCAAGTACTCAGATACCGAGCCAGGATATCCAAATACTCAAATCCCTAGAGCTAACATCATAACATCTCCTATCTGCCACACTTATGACTCTAACTTACTAACTTAATGGTCCTTGACAACTCAGCCTAAGCTCTGATACCAAGTTGTTACACCCCGATCTCACAATTACCATTAATCATGAGATTATGGCATAAATTGAGGATTTAACGTAATACAAAGATCACCCTTAACTTTTTCTTCTCTTTCAAAACTCTTTGTTTTCTCGCATTGAACCACATAAACCAACTTTACAAGGGAATCTAAACATTGATTTCTCTAATCTAATTTCAACAGTAAAAATGCATGTATGAACATTCATTATGTTCCTCATACTTTTAAGCACATAAGACTTGCTTATTCACGCATATTGCTAAAAGAGGAACAATGTTATACATCATCATTTACAACTCTCTCTTATTTCTTTATAAGGACCTAGAGTGACAAGGACCGACTGAACTTAACTATACTCAGACTTAACTCTTGTGGCAGATCTACTATGATGCAATGATCTTCTTCAAGTCCATGTGATATCCCTAAAAATTGTGAGTAGAGGGGTGAGCCTACCCGCTCAGTGAATGAGTACTTCAAAGAAATAGTCTAAAGCATTAATATAATTACAAATATACTTTTGAGCAATTGATATCAATTATAACAGTAGTAAGCTTTAAAGAGTCTAATAATTGAAAACCATAAATATGGCAGGATACTCAAAATATCTATACGAGTGAATCAATATATGAAATGCTTGATTAATCATAAAGAGAACTAATAATTCGGAAACATACAAAGAATAATTGAATAACTGTAGACACTTGATTGACCTCTCATTCATTTTATTATGCCCTGATCATATGCAGTGTACTCTACATATGAAGACTCGTAGTGCACTATGATCACACCATAAAATACTTAGCGGACACACCCATGAAATGCTAAGTCTGACTACTCTCCTAGTGTGCAACAGGGAAATGGCTCTCTAGACTAAACTAGACTCCTCCTCTAACCTAATCACACAGGCGGAGAGTCAAGCCACCTCTTGGCTTTTTAGTACTCTAGTTCCACCAGGACTTCTGGTTGATGTCAGACACTGTAAACTATAATTTAAGGAGACTTCTACTAGGGCTTCATCCCCTGTGCCACCTGATAGCACATTCCGACCCCCGTATACTGGACGCTGCCAGGGTTAGGTCATTTCATCCCTAAGGTGCAGACATCGCATAGGGGTTCTATGGTGTTCAGGGCTCCTAAGTCTATTATTTTATTATTCCTAGAAATCTCTTTCTACATTGTACCCTTCTCTTACTTATACTTGACTCTGGTATCTCTATGGTGTCACATGTACTTATTTGAAGTTATAATACAACATGTATATCATTCTAAACTTGGCAGAATAGTATATTCAAAACACTGTAATATACTGAGTAATCAACATAATATACATGTAGGCAGACTAAAATTCTTAAATAAACAAATTACATGTCCACTTGGCACATACATACTAGAATCGTGCAATTTATCATCTCATTACACTGATAAGAGTTAATTACTTGACATATGAGTAATCGTCAATAGCACCTGCAACTTATCTGTAATTTCTCAAAGAATGTGCATATCAACCCAAATCTTGAGTTGTGCATCTCATAACTCAATTAAGAATTAATTACTTATCATGACAAGAATTATTAATAATAGCTGAGAACATTGATATCACAATACTTGATTCCATTGAACACCCTACCCTTAGGGTTTCATTTAATCACAACAAATGCTACAAAGAAAGGTGTAATACATCTATCACGTACTTTTCAAATATTTACAATCACATGATACCTGGGATCTCAATCCCTTATCACATTGCTGGGAATTCTCATCCCTTCACATCATTATCATAATTACTGGATCTGGGTATTGAAACCCTTAGATCATCACATAGCATTGTTACCTCTGTAACAGGTAACCATTACCTCTAGGTCCTTAGACCAAGATATTCATTTCACTGGTTGTACAAGAATTCTCATGGCTCACAAGGCCGTCACACATCTTATCACCTCTCACTAGGCAACAACTTATTCCCATGGCTCCCATAAAGATTTCATGCGACATAAACATTCACTAAATAAAGACTACTATCAACAAATCATATGAAATCAATATATGTGTGAAACCTTAGAACTAAGCTGAATTTGGGTTTCCATTCCATTCACTGGGATATCATGCATCAATAATAACATTGAATAAATAAAGTCTATCATGTCAAGAAAATCCCTTCAAATGGATTTCACGATATCTATTCGTAAATATCCAACTTTTCTCGCATCTAGGGTTTCACCCTCTTCACTGAGATACCAAACAAACACTACTCACTTTAAAAAAAATCCAAGATAGTATCTGACATATATGTACTATGAATTTAGATAAACAATCATTCAAAACTAAGGGGATCTAGATAAGCAACTTTCTCTATTACTTATACAACAAATTTCAGTCATAGACAAATTCCCTATATTTCAGTTTACTCTTATAACCTCTGTGAATACTTAGGGAATTCTCATTAGAATGCAGTGTATACATTTCTAATATGATTTTATCATCTGAAATTCATTCAAATAAAGGAAGAATCCATTTCATATCATTTTGCAACAACTTAGAACAAATAGACAATTCAGGGTTTGTAGTCGCATACTAAGCAATTAAAGATTGTGGATGATTTAACCAATTTTCATGCAATATACTATTTAAAAGAAGTTCCCACTCACCCTAAGGTGTGAAAACACCTTAAAAATTTATCCCATATATGAAAATCTCAAATCCATATCAAATCCCTAGCTATTCACCCAATTCTTCTTCCTTTCAACTCGGAAACCCTAAAAATGAGGGATTATGAAGAAAGAGTGGGAAAAGGGGAAGTTTTGATACCATTTTGGATCAAATAAAAGGAGGGACGGAATTTTGACATGTGAGAGAAGATTCACCATGAAACTATATCCAAAGAAGCTAAACTTACATGATTTCATCATTCCTCGGACCGCAAAACCCTAGGTCAGCATCTCCATCAATTTCTCCTCTCAAACCCTAAGTCTCTATCTCTCTAGGATTTCGTTTCTCTGGATTGAATCATGAATTATGAGATCTCCTTGTGTGTTATGTTGACCATATAGAGCAATTGAGCTTCTTTGGTTAATTGCACATTGACTCCTCACTAAACTTTTTCTTATTTCAGCAGATTTTTTTGTCATAAAAAGGTTTCTGTGAATTCATGTATTTCGGAGATCAAACCTTCTCCAAAAATTATGAAAATTTATCATGTTGTGTATAATTGAGTTAAAAATCTGAAGTTAAAATTTGATATCATTCCAATCTTTCATTAAATAATTAAAAATCTAATAGTTCATTGCTATCCAGAATTCTATAGAAATGTTAGTTACTGTAATTCGTCTACTAATAAGGTATAAATGCATCCAAAAATTATGAAAATTTAATATATTGTTTATGTTTGAGTTTTAGATATCCAGTTAAAATTTCAGAACATTTGGAGTTACTAATAAATAATTAAAAATAAAACACTACACTACTAAAAAGCACTCTGTTAGCATTTTGGTCGAAGTATAGTTCGATCAAGAACCACATTCAAAGAACACTCAAATATTCTGAATTTTTCTCTAATATGCATTATTGAGTTATACATATCATATGCAAAATTTAGTTAAATACAAAATTTTATAAAATATGAAAAATCATTTACCACACTGCTATCCTGATCAAATTCCATACTCATGTACCATCAAAACCCTAATTTCATCCAACTAGGGTTTATATTTCTCAAACAATAGAACACTTAACATTCTTATTAGGTTTAAAAAATCATAATTGAATTATCATCATTTATTAGATTTAAGCAATGATCAATCCAATTAAGCATATAATCATCTAGGTAAACCCTAGTTTACCAATTAAGCTCAGATGCGGCCATAACAAAAAGTTACGTGCATAGCCGAATTCCTCACAAAAATGTTCAAACAAATCATTTTCAAATTCTCACACATGATCCCTGTGGATAGAAACAATCCTACAAGAAGCTTTATTTTCAACCCATTTGCAAAAAGTTGAGAAAACAACGAGAGTATCAATTTTTGAAATGAGAAAGAAGGTCCAAGTAAAGTGAGAGAAATCATAGACAAATACTAAACAATACTTGCTACCACAAAGTGATTACGTACACATTGGTCCAAATAGATCAATGTTAAGAAGCTCAAGATATCTCTTGGTGCTAAGGACTCCTTTGGATTTTAAGGAGGAATTGGTTTACTTTCTTTGGGTACAAGGTTGGCATTCCTCATTCTTTTCAAAATCCAATTTGGGAAGTCCCTTAACCAACTCGTTTTTTCTCAACTTCTTCATTTGATGCATGTTTACATTACCAATATTACGGTGCCATAAAGAAATATCATTCAAATTGGTAACAAGACATCTACCAACAATAGGCTTTATAGATTCAAGCACAATAATATAAAGATTACCATTTGTAGTTCCTTTATATATGATATTGTGGGAGAGGGAATCTAGAAGCAAGCATTCTAAAGAAGTAAATAGAAAAAAGTACCCTTATCACAAAGTTGACTAACACTTATTAAATTGTGATGTAGGCATCCACAAGAAGTACATTCATGCCAAGTGAATCACCTACATCACCCTCACCTATTACCTTACCCTTGTTGTGTGCCCAAATGTCACCAAACCTCCTTTGTTTTTGGTGAATTGATTGAAATGACTGATTTCACCCATCATGTGTTTGGAGCAGCCACAGTCAACAATACATTTGCCTTTAGCCTATAATAAAGGAAGATAATCGGTGCCCAATTCAAACTTTGGGATCGGAGTTTATCTTGGGGACCCACTTCATCTTGGGGTTGGTCCCTTCTCCCTATAATGGAAAATATGTATAATAGTGATCGTCACTCTTACAATTATAAAAAACCATAGGGTTCATTGAGCTAGAGACTCTTCATGGAAGATTGGAGGTTCCTTTCTCTTCTTCTTATTACCCTTACCTTTGCCCTTTGAAGTACCCTCATATCCTAGACCACTCTTACCACTATGTTTGGTTGAGTGATCCAAGACTTCATTAAGGGACTTCTTCCCTTTAAAGAATGTTTGCAAGGTAGCTCTCAACTTATGATTATCATAAGTAAGTGTGACGACCCGACATCAAATCAAGCCATCACCAGTAAATATTGTGGAATAACCATAAGTAGCAGATTAACAAAATCACTAAAAATTAAAATCATTTGCAAAGAGATTCATTTTCAGGAAACTCACAAAGAAATAACCAAAACTTTATATATACATCATGGTTCCCATTGTACATACATTGTGCCATCTCATCTCGAGGATAACATATAACAGTTGCTTTACTAAAAGTTGTACATAAGCAACATAAGACCTCGAGGCAATCAAACCAAAATCTCAGATCATTCATAAAACCACTAAGTACTATCTCCCAAGGACCTGAGAGTACAGAGATGACACATAGGACTTCTATCTACAAGACACGATAGATAGTACACTCAACCTGAGCTGTTACTACTATTCTTGCTATTGTTGTCCTTCCTCTACAGTACGGTCTCTACCTCCTCGTGTACGTCCACCTAAAAATTATGGAACCCACAGGGTGAGACAATTATCCCAGCGAGAGATATAACTCTCCGTCGATAATATTATTATCATAGGTAAATAGTATAAAATTGAGCAGAGGGTACTTTATATAAATAAACATGTTTATTTACAGTGTAAATCAATAGCATTGAAAAGATAGTTAAACTATTCATACCAAAGCTATAAATCATCTATTTGTTTTATGAGGAATATGAAGAACATGTATAACATCTATCAACTAAGATGTATAAAAGTAATGAAGCATCAACCAATGTTTTCCGTATTCAATCCTTAAGCAAATATGCTACACAACTGATTACATGTTCACAATCACACTTATGCCCAGAGGAGATGAGGTATACCGCTCATGCTCCAACCGACCACGACAACGTAAAGCATCGGTACCATACAAGATCAATGAAAGAGCAGGCTTCCAAGACCTCACCCATCCTGGTCAATACGAGACTACTGGAAGGACATCTAGTGTCAACTGCAATTAGCTTACCAGGGTATACTGGTATCTTTGCTATAGATCTACAGCCGCAACATGCACTCTCTTCAGGATGGTCACTGAGCTTTCCCGATTTATTTTCATCAGGATGGTCATTGAGCTTTCCCAGTTTATTCTCATCGGGATGGTCACTGAGCTTTCCCGGTTTATTTGGGAAGTACACCGAGCAACCATTTTATAAAGAAGATTACATATTCAACAATATGTATACCGAGTTAAACTCATTTCACCATTCAGCAAATCCTGACACCAAATGGATCTATGGCATAGGAAACTACATGATAAGATTCCACTTGATTAATTAGGTGTATTACAATATCTCTTAACATCAACCAAGTTACAAGAAAGAATTATAGTAGATGCAATAAAGAAAGGTGTGACACATTTATCAAGTACTTTCATCATCTTTGGAACACATAACACACATGATCTCAATCCCTTATCACATTACTGGGAACTATCATCCCTTAGCATTATCATCATCATGATTGCTAGATCTGGGTATTCAAGCCCTTAGTTCATCACTGAACATTATTACCACTTATCAGGTAACCATTACCTCTAGGTCATCAGACCAAGGTATACATTAAACTTGTTGTACAAGTATTTCACATAGCTCACAAAGCCCATTAGATCTGTATCATATGAACATCATAGCTCATACCTGGCTATGCTCACCGTCTCACGATACCTGCATGGTTAGTACTTCATGACAACAACAATATCAAATACATATCATCACCATGCAATACAAGAGAAATATAACCTTCCCATTATTATGGTTAGGGTTTCCCTTCCTTACTGATTAGGGTTTCAAATCATATCATCACCCTTCATTAGGGTTAGGGTTTCCCCTATTTAATCGATTAGGGTTTCAAACCATATCATCACGCTTTGTTAGGGTTAGTGTTTCCCCTATTTAACCGATTAGAGTTTCAAACCATATCATCACCCTTTATTAGGGTTAGGGTTTCCCCTATTTAACCGATTAGGGTTTCAAGATCATATAATCAAGAATCAAACCCTAATTCATACTCCACTCATATTAGGAGTATCAATGTATGCTCATACATGATTACTACACAAGTATAGTCTCTCTCATCCTTACTAGGATGTTGATTGTATCATACTCTATTGAATCGACTCAACCCTTTCTTCAAGGTACATTAGTCTACTTATCAAAATGCATCGAACCTTATACATCTTAATGTATTATTTGACATAAAACACTTCATGTGTTACTCAATCTAGTACATTGAATTGAGGTGCTTCCACCATATTGGGCATATAGGTGTGTACTTGACACCATATTGTGCTTCCATATTGTGATTGAGGTGTATCCTCATCATCATATCGTGCCCCCATATCATGTTGATTCATCATTAGGGTTTGCATATCAAGTTAGACCCTTATGCTCATGTCTCTTCAAACCTTCATGGTATCGTCCTACCCTTCATCTTGTGATAAGTGATAGGCTAGATAATAGGTTATTCTAAACTAAACTAGGTGCAAAAACCAATAGGAGTTTGGGGTTCAAAGGTATACCAGGTTTCACATTACCATGTTGGGTTTCAACACCATATCGGGTTAGAGTATAAACCTGACTCCATGTCGTGTGTAGGGTACGTGCTTGACCTCATATCGTGCACAAGTTGTATGATTAAAACCATATCGTGCATAACTTTTGCACTTCATCATCATATCGTGCACAATGTGTATGATTCATCACTGTGTCGTGCTAGTGGTGCATTCACCTCACCATATCGGGTTAGAGGTGCCTCAACCCAATATCGAGTTGGACCTTGATGATGTCATCATCATCAACCTATAGACTCCTATTCTTACTATTCTAGTTCATGTAAAACAGTCCTAAACAACTTTTAGAACTCATAGGATCATCATGTATTCAATAGAATTCGAAATTGAAGTAGATCAACAAGTAAAACTGAATTGAAGGTGAATAATAACATAATTGGATTCAAGTTATATAACTCACCTCAAGAACAAATTCAAAGTTACAATCTCTAAAGCTTCACGTTCCTAAGGTTGAATATGAGCTTCACAAATCCTATATATGCAAAGAATCACCATGGATAAGTATTTGGTGAAAAAGAAAAGAAAGGAAGATCACAACCCTAGATCCATGCTTTAATCCAAGGTTGAAGATGATCGTGGCTTCACCTTAGGGTTAAGTCTTGAGTCCCTTCTTGTTCCTTAGAACCATGCACGATACCTCACCACTCATGCACGATATCCCTTGACTTGTGGCCTATATCCCTTCACTTGTGGATGATATCTCTTCACTATGGCCGATATCACCTTGCTATGGCCGATATTTCTTCACTATGGCCGATATCACCTTGCTATGGCTGATATCACTTTGCTATGGCTGATACCAAGGCTCTATGCACGATACCCCTTCACCTATGCATGATAAAAATATTTTATGCACGATATCTAAGAGAGAGAGGGTGGTAATATTTGAAAATTTTCACTAGTAGGTGAAAGGAATGGTATATATATAGTTGTGGTTCATGAAAAAGAGTATCTATGAGGTGTCATCGTTTTACACTTACTATGTGCCACATGTCCATGCATGGTTGACACGTGTCCCCACATTCATATTTATATTGACATGAAAAACACTTGAGGATAATATTAGGATAAGATTTTGGCCCTTAGTTATCTTGTTGAGCAAGGTATTTCAACTCAACATCACTTTATTCACAAATCGATACACTTTTTTGAAGGAAAGTTGCAAACCGATACACATCACCTCCTTGAGGTTCTTATCCCATCATGGATGAGTCCAAGAGTTCACAAACCGATATGAGACTCCCTCTATGTCTCCTTGGCCGATAGGTACTCTCATAACAAGTCTACAACTCGATACAACTCATATAAGGGCTTCACATTCAACCCTTTCTTGGTCTTTTCATCACCAAGAGTACCATCACTCAAAGATGATTCAAACATAGTGTCTCATTCTTTATATATCCTATATATGATACTAGGAGGGAGTAGGGAAACTCTAGAAGTGGTAATTTTCATATCAACCCTTCTTTTGGGTAAATTACAATTTGTACAAAATTGGTGCACAAGGCTCTAACATTATTAAAAAAAGTTTCAATTTGAAATTTAGGCTTTCCACAAGCTGCCCCTTAGCATCATTCTATATCTTATGAGACTAAGACACATGAGGTATATTCAACATGTGACATTTTGCAATATAACCCCTCATCTTGGGTAAATTGCACTTTACACCCAAACTATCACATATTTCACAAACAGATTGCAAATAAGCTTAAACTTGAAAATTAAACTCACAGAGAGTCTTAATTACTTTTCAAAAGATTAAAACAAGTTTATAAATAACTTTCTTAAGAAAAACTTCTAGGTTAGGCCATAACCCTAGTCAGGGATGTTATAGTAAGAGTGATAATGGTAGAAGTAAAACTAGCAATATCATCATTAGCATGCAGCAGGTCGGCCTCTAGACAGAGGGCTTTAGTCAAATATGAGTATTTTTCAAGAGTAATAGAAGCATCATCCTTGCTATGAAAAATAGGTCTAGAAGAGAAATCATTTAGTTGAGTAAGAAGCCTAACATTTCAAGTTCTAAGCAATTTAAGTTCATCAAGATAAGCATTTTCTCATCCCTACGAGCATCACAAACAAGCTTAACTTCAATATTTCTAGTTCTAAGAAAATCAAGTTCATTAAGGCATTTTTGTTCTCTTCCTTAAGACTAGTGATGTTCTTAAGGTAGATCCCATTCTCAACTTCAACCCCATTGTATTGGAGTTCAAGATCGAGAAATTGGCCTTGCAAAGAATCAATGCTCTCATGATGCACTTTCTCATTTTAATCAATGACGTCACTTTTAGCATAAAGATCATCAATAACTTTACCAAACCTCTTCTTCTTAGATTTACATATGGAACAAGAATATTGGGTAGCATTAAGCATTTCTATAAGAGTTTCTTTGGATAACTCATGCAAGTTTACCTCACCTATGTCTTCACTTGTGGAGGCCATGAGTGTAAGATGGCATTCACCTTCATCAGATCTTGAGCCACTTGAAGAGGATTCTTCCCAAGCCATATGAGTTGCATCCTTGCTTATTTTTGCCTTCTTATCCTTCCTTTTGTACTTTCCTTCCTTCTTGTAATCATCCTTCTTCTTATGACTACTCTTGTGGTGGCTCTTCTTGGCCTTTGGGCATTCATTCTTGTAATGCCCCTTTTGTCCATATTCATAGCACCTTGGAGTGGAGGATGAGGAAGACTTTCCTTTGAAGTGCTTGCCCTTAGAGTAGCTGTCTTGATGATTAGTAGGGTTGTCATCTTCACCTGAGGAGGCAGGAGGGGACTGACAAGCAAGCTGTTGTTGAAGGATCATTTCCTCCACTTGGGCTTTGAAGGCATTATCTTTAACTTTCTTTGACTCCTTCTCTTCTTGCTTTTCATCTTCCTCTTGTTTGTCTAGCCTTGGCTCATGGGCTTGGAGGTTACTTATGAGCTCCTCGGTGGTTAAGTCTCCAAGGCTTCTTACTTCTTCAATTGAAGTCACATTGGGTTCCCATCTCTTGGGTAGGGACCTAAGTATCTTAGAGTTGATTGCCCCTCTATCCAAGGGTTGTCCCAAGACTGCAAGTCCGTTGATGATAATGTTGAGCCAGGAGTACATGTCCACTGCTCTCTCCTTCTTTCTCATCTTGAAGTTCTCAAGCAATCCTTTGAGCATGTAGATCTTGGACTCCTTGACTTGCTGCGTGCCTTCATATGTGATGCACAACTTGTTCCAAATCTCATGGGTTGTGTCACAAGATGAGATCCGGTTGAACCTATAAGAATTGAGGGAAGCATAGATGATGTTAACCGCCTTGGCATTGAGCTGGGCCTTCTTGACTGGAGCTTCATCCCAAGTAGCTATGTCACTAACTGGCTCCTTGTATGGAGGATCACCACCTTCCACATGTCGTAGTTGGTTCCTTGGAGGAAGAACTACATCCTTCATTTCCAATAAAGGAAATTGGTTTCATCGAAGACTAGTGGTTGCATGGAGAAGCTTCCCTCTGGATTAAATAGTAAGTCTCCCATCTTATCATCTGGTGAGAGATGTGTCATAGAAGACCATGGCTGTGATACCACTTGTTGTATCTAAGGGCTCTAGAAGGGGGTGAATAGAGCTTCAAAACTTACACAAAACTTCTTAGACCTTCAAGTTACTTCAAATAAGTTTAATTACATATAGTGAATTTTATGGCAATTGAAACATACAAAGCAAGGAAGAGAGAGATTGAAGCAACCAAGGGAACAAGCTATTTTAGAGTGGCTCCACTCTCCAATCTAGGAGAAAGTCAGTCCAATACCTATAGAGGTCAAGCTCTAGGATTTCTAAGATGTCTACTCCTTATATTCACTTATAAGAGTTACAACATATAACCTTCCTTTTTTGGGAAAAGGATACCCGACTTCCCTTTAAGGCCAAGGGAGCCAACAACCTTACAATCAAGGGCTTACCTATCTAAGAGCTAGTCTTGTACCTCACAAAGGTCTTACCCACTCTATCAATCAACTGGATGCCTTCACCAAGGTCCTCCCCTTCATGCAACGAGTCTTCGACATTGAGGCTTTACCCACTCAACTCCTTGGATCTTCTCCTTCACTCAGAGTAGCCTTGAGCACCTCCTTCTCTAATTGAATAAGCCTTCTCCTTCCCCTTCTCTTAGATAAGCTTTCACCAAGAAAAACCTTTTGATAAAGGGATGGGAAAGATGGAGCTTGAGAGCTTTACAAGCATAAAAATGGGTAGTTCTATTCACACAAGACCTATCTCACTCATAATGACAAATTGAGTTGCAATCAAGAGAGAGATAGGGGCTGAAGTGGACTAATATCACTCAACATATAGCAAAGAACTTGAATAACATGAATGAGCAACTTTGGAATGAACTCCAAGAGGTCCTATTTATAGCTGGGGGTGTCCACTAGAGTGTGGGAACACTTGTAAATATTTACTAGCCATTTGAAGGGTTGTAACAGATATAATTTCGACTTTTTCACCCCTCTAATAGTAAGAATCACTTTTTCTGCATTTTCCGTACAATGCATTTGGCCAAGTTTCAATAAAGATAACTTGACCAATCACACTATGAGACAAAGCCAATTTAAACCATCTATCAAGTTTGTCCTAAGGTAACTTGACCGATCCACTTAAATTGAGTTTGGTCTGTGGAGGGATCAGTCGAGTTCTGTGAAAGTGAAACTCGACTGATCAACATTCATTTCCAAAATCCATCAAGGATTGGTCGAGTTGGAAACTTGACCACTGAAGTGCCTGTGATGAATTTCACAAAATAAATTTTAAGTGATCAAACATTGGAATTAAGCGTCCCTAGTTTTTTCTCATCTTAGTTACAAGTCATAACATCAATACAAATGATTACAAAAATGTTCTAAGGTGGTTTGGAGTGTTATCCACAAAGGTGCATTTGTATTGCTTTTGACTTGAACTAAGCCAAGCTAGGGCTTGAGAGATTTGATCCTTTTCATGTACCTAATGCCTAAAATCAATCTCTAACAAACATATTAGATACATATGAATGGAATAGTTAAGTCATTATCAAAATATGGACAATGTACAACACTTAGGTCAACATACAGAAGTTCCCGGTGGTCCATGTGAATTACTATAGAGGAGAGGAGGTTGTTGCATGTTGTTAGGAGGACGAAGTCAACGGTCATATGTGGTAATGAACCAAAAGGTCATTGTTGATGTTGTCCAGGTGGAACTTGAAGAAAGGCACACACTACTACAAGGGATAGTCACTAGACTTGCTTCAGGACCAGGTATAATCCTTGCAAACCCTCTTTCCTATTACATAGTTTTTGACACGATCTACTATATAAGGAATATGGTAAGTTATTTTTTTGATGCCTTATTTTATGCCATATTTCTCAATAGTAATATTAGAGCCACATCAATTTATTGTGCTTTGGGACATAATCGATATGATCAGATTTCTATTTTATCATATATTTATTGCATAACGATAAAAATTATTAAAATGATTAATGTGCATATCTAATTAAATCCCACATACGATCCCAATATTTATATATGATAATATATATATGCAAAATGTGTTTCCTTAAAATCGTCTTGATGGTGATTGGAAGCATGGTTATGGCCTTTACCCCTAGACCTTTTATTCTTAGTTGGGTGGTTGTTGTTCCTATTTATATCTTAGTTTGCATACCGACCCTCTCTCTTCTTTTCCATATGTAAGAGTATTAGTTATTTCCTTCCTATGCTTCCATTAAATGTAACTCAAGGTTTCCCAATTGCAATATAATATGTTAATAGGATTAGGATAGTTTTATTTCTTATTATGGAAAATAGGATGTTCTACCCCAGACGACCCAACCGATTCTAGAGATGAACCGACCGACTACAGGACCGAGGAGGCCGATGATAGGTGGGGTCAACCGATTGGCTGGTGGCCCAACAAACCAGATGGAGGAGTCCAAACATCACAAGGACCAAAAACCAGATAATTGATTTGTGAGACCAACTGACTGAACAGGAGTTCAGCCGATTGGTTCAAGGTGAATTCAACCCAGACTAGTTCCAACATAGATCATCATCAATAATAGGTTGCTACATATGATTTGGACCTTAGGTGGCAGTAATTCTTTGTGGCTCCAAGGAATTACAGTAGGATGGCCATAACCATTTCTTATGTTTATTGTTGTATAATTTCATTGTGGTTGTACCATGTATATGATACTTACTGTAAGTATGTGGTGATTGGATATGTATGTATATATGTATGTATGTATATATGTATGTATGTATATATATATATATATATATATAAATATAACCCCTCAACAAATATAAAGTCTTAGATGCTTTCCATAAGCAGCACACATAAAAATATTTACTAACCAAGCATGGGCACGCCAAACATAGTGCACCATCTATCTCGTGGAAGTGTGATGGTAGTTGTACGCCTGCCAAGCAAGATGCATTACTATCATGCTGGCTTGTTGGTCAGACTTAACTAGGTGGCCATAATGAGATTAAGTGCCTAGAAGCATACATATGGATAGTGACAAGGAGTTGTGCACGCTATATATCCAAGAGTTGCATGAGATGCAATTGGCAAATGTTGCCTACCTTAATAATTGGCTATGGACACCGACCTTGTATGGATAATAACTTAATTATTTTGGATCTTGTCTCATTCAAAGATTGTACACTACAATCTTTTGAATTAGTAGTGAGGGCTAAAATTTGAATAAAATAGTAGGAGCAATAATAAAATACAGTCCTAATTAATATCAAAAATATTATCGAATCAAATAAAAAATGTTTGACTAAATGTAATTTTATTTCTTGTAGATATAAATGGAGAACAAACAATCATTGTAATCAGTCCTTGAGAAGGGCAATGTCAATGAGATTTACTTCCATAACTGATTAAGGACTTTGAGAAGCGTTCTCTATGTTCCTGCAACACTAGTGCTAGTGAATCCACTCCATATTCTCATAAAGATGAAATGGATTCATACATGAAGCGTGCCAATGATGTTGTAGACAACAAGAACCTTATGTCGAGTTGTATGAACTATGAGTTGCATAAACATCATGATAAGCAAGAAAGGTATAATGTCTCTAAGGCACTATTTGAGTGCAAACTGAATGAGGAAGATCTTGTAGAGCCCCATGTGCTCAATATGATTGGGCATGTAGAGCACCTAGAAAGGTTGGGATTTCCTTTAGGTTAAGAGTTGGCCAAAAATATGATTTTGCAATCATTTCCTAAATCATATAGCTAGTTTATCGAGTGTTATCACTTGAGTAACATGGATAAACTACTGTCTGAGTTGCTTGACATCTTGATAAATGTCGAAGAACAAATGAAGAATGACAATCCCGTGATGGTGATCAATAGAAAAGAGTCCAAGGGAAATGACAAGGGCAAGAAGTGGACTGAGGCTAAGCCAAGGTCCAAGCTTTCTACACTCAAAGCAAGGAGAGGGTTAAGGAAATTGAGGAATATGAAGCAAGGGATAGAGATATCTACTTCTTGTATATACGTAATTGAGGTTAACATCACCGCTTCTTCATCTTGGATATTGAATACTGGATGTTGATCACACATTTGCTCAAATGTGAAGGATCTAAAAAGATGTAGAACTTTAAAGAAAGGTGACGTTGAACTGTGTGTTGCTAATGGAGCAAGAGTTGATGACACTACAATTGAATCTATGAGTTATCTCTTCCAAGTGGGCTTGTAATAGAGTTAGATAACTACTATTATTACCTGCCATTAATCAGAACATGATGTCTATATCTTGTTTGAACCAGAACGGATTCAGATTTCTTATAAAGAATGGATGATGCTCTATTAGTAAATAAGGAAATTTTATGGTTGTGCCCCAATGTCTTATGGTCTATACTTGATATATCTGCACACAAGCGTGTGTAATGTAAATACCAAAAGACAAAAACTCAATAACTCAAACCAAACATATCTTTGCCATCGTTGTCTAGGGCACTTAAATGAGAAATGCATCTCCAGACTCCATAAAGATGGTTATTTGGACTCTTTTGATTTTGAATCAATAGAGACATGTGAATCTTGTTTATTAGACAAGATGACAAATACTCCCTTCACTAGAAATAGTGAAAGGGGAAATGATCTATTAGGACTCATACATATTGATGTATGTGGGCCTTTTAGAACAAATGCTAGATGTGGTTATCAGTAATTCATTACCTTTATTGATGACTTTGGTAGGTATGGTTATGTTTACTTGAAGAAACATAACTCTGAAACCCTTAAGAAGTTCAAGGATTTCATGAATGAAGTACATAACCAACTTGGTAAAAGTATTAAGGCACTTCCTTCTGATCGAGGTAGATAATACTTAAGCCAAGAGTTTGAGGACCTTGTGTGAGCATGTGGTATCATATCACAATGGAGTCCACCTGGAACACCACATCACAATGGTGTATCAGAATGAAGGATTCACACGTTACTAGATATGGTGTGATCAATGATGAGTTTTGCTAATCTTCCAACTTCCTTTTGGGGGCAAGCTCTACAAACTGCTATGTTTGCACTTAACCATGTACCATATAAACCGGTTCAAAAGATACCATATCATATATGGTATGAGAATCATCCTAATGTGTCTTTCATAAAGATTATTATGTCAAGAAAATGTTTCCTTAAAAGCTTGGACCCAAATTGGATAAATGTTATTTTGTTAGATATTCTAGGGAAACCAAAGGATACTACTTTTATACACAAAGTGTTTGTTTCTAGGGATGTTGTATTCCTAAAAAAGGAATTTATTTCCAAAAGAATCAGTGGTAGGAGAATATAACTCAAAGAGGTTCGAGACCAATAAGAAAATAACAAAGCTATAGAGGTATAGGTGGAACAAGGAGACTCACAAATTGTTGTGGAATCTCAAATTCCCTCATGTAACACAAGAACCTTACAGATCTAGTAGGACACGCCTTAGACCAGATAGATTTGGTTATCTTGTGACTCAAGAAGAAAATGAGTTGGTCATTGATGATGAGTGAACTACCTATCTAGAAGTTGTTAAGGGACCATAGTCTAAGAAATGGCATGAGGCCATGAGATCTGAGATGGAATCCATGTACAACAACAAGGTATGAACCTTGGTGGATCCACCTGAAGGGGTAAAATTCATAGGGTGCAAGTGGGTTTTCAAGAAGAACATCGACATGGATGGTAATGTGCAAAGCTATAAAGAGAGATTGGTTGCAAACAGTTTCAAGCAAGTTCAAGGTGTTTACTATGATGAAACTTTTTCTCTAGTTGTTCTAGTTAAGTCCATCAGGATCGTGCTTGACCTTGCAGCTTATTATGACTATGATATCTGACAGATGGATGTTAAAACCTCACTCCTTAATGAGAATGTTTTGAGGATGTGTACGTGACACAACCTGAGGGTTTTATAAACCCAAAGGATGCAAATAAAGTTTGTAAGCCACAAAGGTCAATCTATGGATTGAAGCAAGCACCTCGTAGTTGGAATCTCCATTTTGATGAAGCTGTCAAAGAGTTTGGCTTTAGTCAAAATGAAGATGAACCTTATGTGTACAAGTAGGTTAGTGGGAGCATAACTTTATTCCTCATATTGTATGTATATTACATACAATTGATGTGGAATGACATTCATACTTTATAGATGGTAAAGACATGGCTAGGAAATACGTTCTATATGAAGGACTTAGACGAAGCATCATATATCTTATGAATCAAGATCTATAGAGATATATCTATAAGGTTTCTTGGGCTAAGTCATAGCACATACATTAACAAATTGTTGAAGAGGTTTGACATGGAGAACTCAAATAGAGGAAACTTACCCATGTATCATGGTGTTAGCATCTCTAGAGCTCAACGTCCCAATTCTTGTGAAGAAAGGGAGAGCATGCGTAAGATTCCATATGCATCTGCAATTGGATCTATCATGTATGAAATGTTATTTACTCATCCAGATGTCTCGTATGAATTAAGTATGATGAGCAGATATCAGTCAGATCCCGATTAGAGTCACTAGAATTCTGTGAAGAACATCCTTAGGTAATTGAGAAGAACTAAGGTTAAATTTCTTATCTACGACGGAGAGGAAGGGTTGGTTGTACAGGGTTACACCGATGCAAGCTTTCAAACTGAAAAAGATGATTATCGATTTGCAATCAAGATTTTTGTTTTGCCACAACAATGGAGTTGTGATCTAGAAAAGTTCCAAGAAAGAGACAGTTGTGGATTCTATAATAGAGGTCACGTATATTTCCACATCTATTGTAAAAAAGGAAGTTGTTTGGATCAAGACATTCATTTCTGAACTTGGGGTGTCTCCAAGCATCTATGATAAAATTGAGCTATATTGTGGCAACAATGGAGCTATTGCATAATCTAAGGAACCCAAATTGCATCAGCTTTCCAAGCATATACAAAGGCAATTCCATACAAGAGATTGTAGAGCCAGGAGACGTGAATATTTGTAGAGTACCAACTGAAAGCAATGTTGATGACCCCTTGACAAAAGCACTTTCATAGCAAAAGCATGAAGGTAATGTTAGATCACTTGGGATCATGTTCATGTGTAATTGTCTCTAAGTGCAAGTGGGAGTTTCTTGGTATGTATGCCCAGAGAGACAATCATATGATGATTGTAATGGCATATCTCATAAATGATTTGATTAATAATAAAGGCAATCTTATAAAATATTTTGTTTTATTCAGTTATCAGATAATGATGTAGCATAATAAGTGTCTGTAGAATGATATTTCTCAATGATATATGTCTTCAGGTTAAGCACGTGAAAAATGAGATCATATGGATGTTAAGAGTATATGCATTCTTGTTATGTCTCTAGTTAGATGTTATTGTGGAAGGCTGATAGACAACAATAACACATAAGACTAGAATGTGTATTGGTTGATGACAAAATCTAATTAGTCATGACATGTGACATCAACCAAACACATATATACTTGTTAAAGAATAATGTATTTGGCAGACCCACCTTGAGAGTGATGCATGGAAACCATGATTGGTAGTTAGAATCATCCCTCACAGTGATGGTAGTAATTATGGTTCTTAAACCTGAAGTCACTACCTTCATCACATGTCGTTCAGTATACTTTGACATCATACACCATGACCTTGAATAAGGTTTTCCATAAAGGTGGTTCTCGGGTGCATTGTGACACACGGGGATGACTACGAGTGATGTAGATGGGATTTATGCCTCCTACATGTGTTTGATATCCTAGCCATTTGATAAGTATGATTGATAAATGCATGGCCATGACAACGTAAGCCAATATGTGATATTGCGCTTACACATATCTCAAACAGTTTGCTATAGTTCAAGGAACATGGATTGAACATTGAAGAGGATGATGATTCCATGCCCTGAGTTCAATCTAGATATTAGAGATAAAGGAACTATACAATCATTGTAACACCAATCATAGATTGTAGGTTGAAGTTGTTCTCCAACTTTGCAATTACTTGGGTAGCAATGATGTCTTGCTAGATACCACTCATTGCTTGTGATGTCATAAATCAATTATGGACATTCATTGCCCAATTAATTTGGAACCTATAGGGCCACACACATAGGATACACTTGGAATAGGAGTTTAGTCATGAATGTAGTTTAAACTTGATTACTAAAGTGTTAGGTATTCAATTTAAACAACAATGGCTGAAAATTGACTGACTAAATTGTGAACCAACCGGTTCAAGTGTTGAAATGATTGATTCAAGTGTCAGGTAAATTAAACCAAAATTAGCAATTAGAACCATGAGACGATTGGTTCTTCAAGTGAACTGATCGGCTCAGGTCTCTGAACGGACCGGTCTAGGTTGTGAACCGACCATTTATTTGATCAATTTAATTAGATCACTAATTGATGATGATGTCATGTTGTGCATTAATCGAATATTAATTGCCAATACAATTATAATTGGAAAACACAGTGAAAAGACCAGTTCAAGAGTTGAACTGATCGATTCACATGTGAACTGATTAGTTCAGTAATGAACCTACCGGTTCAACGGTTGCAAGTTTTGGAAAACTAATGGAATTCTATCTCTTGAACTCCTACTTAGACTGGAAGCCCTAACCCTGATCATCCTATAGATAGAGGGGTGTTGGGGGCCTTCTAGGGACACAATAGTACACCTTGACAATTGTCATCCTCTCTGGTTGTTGTAACCGAGAGAACTCGAGCAAGTCCTACCCGTCAAGGGTAGGGATAGAAAGGGAGAGACAACTGGGAGAGCAAGTCAGCGCTAGCACATTGATTAGGAGAGACAACTCCTTCCTATATGTTCATCTAGAATGATAGGAGTTCCCAATGGTCTATGTGGACTATTATAGAGGTAAAGAGGATGTTGCCTACTGCTAGGAGGATGAAGTCAACTGTCGCCCATGGTAATCAACCAGGCTACTGCTAATGACGTTGTCCATATGCAACTTGAAGAAAGGTGCATGCTACTGTAAGGGATAGTCGTATTGGTGATATGCTCTGAGAGCCAATCATATGATGATTGTAACAACACATCTTGTAGTTTATTTGATTATTAATAAAGGCAATTATGATGATTATGCTTGTTTCAATATGAGATAATGAATGAATATGATAATATCCTTAGAATGTATGACTCAATGACATGTAAATTTAGATTAAGGATTTGAATAAGAGGTCATGTGTATGTTAAGAGTATTCATTCTTGTCTTAGTCCCTAATCAGATATTATTGTGGATTTTAGGACAACAATAATAGATTAAGACTAGCATGTGTGTTGATTTATGACTATGTCTCATTAGTCATGATATTGGATATCAAATCAAACACATAGGTACTTGTTATGAGCAAGTGTATTGGACATACCCACTTTGAGTGTAATACATGAAAGCCAATGGTGGCAGTCAAAATCACATCTTAGTGTGATGGTGGTGATTGTGGTCCTTAGACCTTAAGTCACTACAATAATTGCATGTTGTTCAATGTTCTTTAACACTGCTCAACGTGATATTGAAAAGGGTTGCTATACAGGTAGTTCTTATGTGCATTGTGGCACATGCAGATTGTTTTGAGTGACATACATGGAATTTGTCCCTCCCATTGGAGTGATATCTTGGCCAATTGATGAGAGATATTATGAAATGCATGGCTATGCTCATGTGAGTCAATATATGGTATTGAGCTAATATGTATCTCAATAGTCTACTCTAGATCAAGGAACAAATATTCAACATTAAGAGGATGGTGTTTCTATGCCTCAAATTCAATCTAGATATTAGAAATAATGGGATTATACAATCACTATAACATTGGTCACAATACTAGGTTTAGTTGTTCTCTAACTTCTCCAATTACTTGGGTAGAAAGGAAGTCTTTCTAGATACCGATCATTACTTGTGAAATCATAATATGATTATGAAAATCACTGCCAACGTAATTTGAAGTCTATCAGGTCACACACATACGATGTATTAGAATAGGAGTATAAGTGTGGACGTGATTGGAAATGTTAAAAATCAAATTGATTACTAAAATGCTTAGGTAATCTACTAGAATAATATTGGAATACAACTGAGTTAATTGGTAAAAATGTTTAAACCAGTTCATTAGATTTAAAATGTTAAGTCAACTGGCTAATACTGAGTGACTGACTGGAGTCAGATGATAAAATTAGTTAATCAATTAATTTGATTAATTAGTCAATTAATTGATTCTAGAATATTCATTTAATAGTCCACGAGCGGCTCATTCTAAATTCAACCACAACCTTTTGTTTTCTTAGGGGTTTTGGGAAACCCTACTTCCTTTGCTCTACTTATTATAGGGGCATGATGGCCAGATTTTGTGATATGCTCTTGTACGTGAACCCCAACCATCATTGTCCCCAAGAGAGAGAGAAGGAGAGTGACCATTACGTAAACATTAGTACATCATCTAGCAGAAGGCTACTCCTTCCTGCCAACTTAGGAAGCATGACGTGGAGTTCCAATCCATCTACATGGACGAAGTAGAGACATAGACACTAAGCACTTGCATTCAAAATTCGTCGACGAGGACCGTCTGTACATGCGAGGAGTCACACACATTATCGCGTGAAGGGATGTTGCCGCACTTTCTCCATGACAGGGTATCTCCAACACACCCTCTTTTTTAATACACTATTATCAATGGGCTCCAATAGTAGGTTATGTGGAGATTTGTTGTTGTTGTTTCTACTACATTTGTTTCCTCCATACTAAACAAGTCACTGGACTTGATCTAGGACCAAGTATGATACTTGAAAACCCTCTTTTCCATTACATAGTTGTTGACATGATCTACTGTTTAAGGGGAATGTGGCAAGTTATATTTTTGTTTTTGCTGCCTTATCTGATGTCATATTTCACAACAGAGACCCCTTCACAACAACAACATGGAGCCCTGCCACTGAAGAACTATAGGCAGACACAGTTTGTAAAAGGAGGTCAGAGGGAGTCCAGGGTTGTTGTTGAACCTCTCTAATCTTGTTTGAGTCGCCTTGAAAGGCATATCACCAGTACACATCTCCCATTTTGATTTTATGTTCTGTTCGACCTTTGATGACACTATTAATTACTACTTGGGATGATCTATTCGAACTGCTTGTCAACTCCACATGATCCTTTTGAAGTTTTGAACTCTACATACTTGTTTTGAGGATGTGATAACCTCTCATTTCCCCTCATCTTGGCCTGATTTTGATTCCCCTATTTTGTGGCAAAGTCAGTCCCCATCTTCAGTTGTAGCCTAACCCATGTCTGGGCCCTTGCATTCTTCCTGGCGAGACAAAGCCAACCATTTATTTGCTTCTCTTGGATCTCCCTTTTTAGTGAGAGTAGAGAGATTATTTTGTGGAGGCTTTGATCGATTTCAATTCGTGTGTGTGTGTTTTTAGTTGGGTTGCAAATGAGGCGTGAGCTTCCCCTATGTCCCTCTAGTTGGGTTTTTTAGCCATTTAATTAATTACCTTGTTAGTGGCTGACTAGAAATCACCAAAACTCTAAAAAATCTTAGAAATGAATTCATTAGCTGGAAAAGTACCAAAATTTGAATACTTCCTCAGAAAATTGCACTGATCATGGTGAAACCCTAATCTACCATAGTGACTATCTTATAATCAGATATTTCAGCAAATGCATACTAGTTAAAGCTTTTTGATTAAGAGTGACAAACTAATAATTCATACCTTAAGGTTTAGGAACTAATGATCCAAGATAATATACAAAATAGAAATATCAATCACCTAGATTCAACACAAGAAATTTCTAATAATGATGTCACCTGATGTATAACCCTAACTATGAAGAATTTATGAAATAAGAACATGGAGATAAAGAGTATGTATGTATATCAATGATATTTGAATCCGAACCCTTTCATTTCTTTGAGAATTCAAACATGAATCCTAATTTCTCAATGGCTTCATACAAGGGCTAGTATAAGTAAACCCTAAACTAAAGAAGAAAGGGGTAGGGTCAATGAAGTAAGTTAAGAGAGCCGAATGTGATTGAAACCTTAATGCTAACATATATAAAGCGTAAAATAATGCACTCTAATAACCACTAGAACAATAGATCATGTGTATGATCCTAGAATTCACCCAAGAGTCAAATACATGCATTCAGAAACCCTAATCGAGAATATTGATGACCTAATAATCCTTGACCTTAGGAATACAACATGAAAATTGGTAGACCCTTTGATTTTTTAGGAGAAGGTTAGAAGCAAGATTCAGAGAAGCATCTTCATATAATATTTGGCATAAACAGTTAAGTGGTCAACATCCTTGAATTTATATTATATATGTTAGCTTGGTAGTTTAATTAGCATGTTCAGAATAATCCATAGACATGTAGTATGATGTTCATATGTAGAGTATGCCTTATATCACAATAGAATTAGTTCCTTAGATACCTCATACCTAGATCTAATAAAGTATATGTTTCAATTTATAATTCTTGCACAAATGCTTAGAAGTTAGCATGCAATTACTAGAACTCGGATAATAATGTATTTTAGTATGTTAATTACTTATTATCATTTAGAATTTAGAATATCAGATTTAAATAGAGAATCTAGAATTCAAATTTATCACAATTGTTTACTAATTGAGATTCAAAATTTAGAAAATAATTATTAGATCTTATAGTGGAAATATCAGAATTTATCTCCAACTTTAGTTCCTTATTGTTATACAAAAATATAGATTTATCCTACAAGTTAGAATAGAATTATAATATAGAATACAAGAACATAAAGCATTCTATTTATCTCAGTTCCTTGATATACATAATCATAATAGAATAAAAAATAGAATCAAAATAAAAAATAATATGAGAATAGAAAAGAATAGGAAATGACACCAAAAGAATTTGATATTATATAATAAGTCCTCATAGAATAGAAGTATTATGGTACATTGAATAGAAGTCATTTATGCAACAGAAGGTGTGTTTCACCACAGAAGGCACTTTGTACCATAGAGGACACACTAGTGTCACCTGTAGGCATTTTATGCCATAGAGGGTGTGTTGCACCATAGAGGATGTTTTAGTGTCAAAAGAGGGCATGTTGTGTCAATAGAGGGTGCTTGCACCATAGAGGACACTTCAATGTCATAGAGGAGGACTTATTCTATAAAGTGGCTGCAAAAAGATAAATGATATAAGTAAAAAATGCTTATTTCAGTCATAGATATATAGTTTTCATGATGCAATTATTTTGTTTGTGCTTATTAGAATTTAATGCCACTTACTCTAACCTAAGTTTCCCTATGTGCATGTGTAACATACTCAATTTTGGTGCCAAATTTAAATATTGAGCTATGATTCCTAATTCTCTGAAAATTGAAGTTTCTTTTTCTAATTTGCACTCATTTTGCACCCCATTCGAATTACCTTGAAATTTGATAATCAAAATGCAGATTTTCATTATTTGGTGTATCATCCCACTTGGACCCCCCAATTGATTAATTGAACCCCATTAGAATTTCTTGGATTTGAAATTGTATAAAAAGAAAGGATTAAGCTTAAACAACAGTGCTTGAATTAATTATGAGATTAACTATTGGACCACCCTAGAGTCACCAATGAGAGATTTAATATCATTATAAAGGAGAGGATTAACCATTGAAGTTAGGTGGAAAATATCGAAGGAAATGTTCATATAAATAAAGGGATATAGAATTATAAAGTGCTAGAATAATAAATTCATGAAGGGAATTCAATTTCCACTTTTTTTTAAGAAGTTGGGAGGCATTCTTAATCATCCCGCCCTCCCCTTGCGAGCAAGTTCAACTGAATATTACAATCATTAATAATATTTGTGGAAGTAAATAAGGTAGCACTACTACCCTTACATGAGTCAGACACTAAGAGGTTCTGGACCTCAACTGGGGGGTAGGTATAGTGGACAAACCCCCCATTACTATTTTTATGGTGCTTAGCCAACGCATCAGCTATTGTATTACCTCCCCTTCAGACGAACTTCACCTGCCATTGGTTCCTCATCAGGCGTTTTATCTTTGCCAGCAATTTTGCATATCTTGGAAATTCATTTGGCATGTGACCTACCATGTTCACTGCCTGCTGCGAGTCTGACTCCAACACTACTACTTCAAGGTTATTGATAGCGGCTATTTTCATGCCTAGCTCGATGCTCGCGAGTTCTGCCTCAACGACATCTGATGTCTTGATCCTGTCTGCTGCGCCCCCAACCCATTTCCCGTGGTGATCTCGTACTACCACTGCACAGGAGGCCTAATTTCCCTTTAAAGTCGCATCACAGTTTATCTTCAGTCGACCCTGGCCAGGTACCTCCCACTGGTATACTTTCGATGCACTGGTCTGCTTCCCTTCGGACCTCCTGAAAGCTTCCTTTTGATATATGTATCCTTTATGATCTTCCGAATCACCTGGGTTAACATTGGTACTTCCCCTTTAAACACTTGATGGGCTGCGGTGAGGAATTGTGTAGTCGAGCTATCATTGTTTGCTCTGAGGTGGTCTCGAACCCACTCATTCAGAGAGGTTGAGGTGAAGAATCCAGATGTGTTTTGCCACCCTCTAATCAGTTCCGTCCACACTCCTCTGGTATACCTACAATCGCGTAGAACGTGCAACAACGTTTCATCCTCTTCGTTGCATCTAGGGCACGTCTCGGTGGTTGTCATTCCTCTATGCTCTCGATGTACATTCATAAGTAATGTCTCATGGGCAAGCAACCAGGTAAACGCCCTTACTCTGGCAGACGTCTTGGATTCCCAGATGGACCTCCAATTCCCTGGTGATTGAACCTCCCACCCTACGCTTAGGCACTTGTAGGCTGATTTGGTGAAGTAGTTCCCATCCACTGTGTGCCTCCATACCCTGACATCCTCGCTATCTTCCTTGTTTGGTGCCGGTATCCGGAGGATGTCCCGAACCAAGTTCTGTGGAAGCCAGTCCTCCAAAAACTCCTTGTCCCAGTCGCCTTGTAAGTTGATGACTGAGCTAACTTTAAGGTCTTCCAATTATGGTGGGATAGGTCTCAGCGTATGATCCTTCAGTACAAGGCTGTCCTTCCTCCGAGTATCTACCCAAAAGTGTGTCCTCTCCCCGTTCATAGGGATTAGGAAGGAATTGGCCTCGATGAACTCCTTTCCTACAACCACTGCATTACCGAGTCTGGTTCAGATTGTGCTCTGCCGTCCTTGCAGTCTATTGATTCTTTCTCTGACCCTTTTACATCACCAGGTTTCTCGGTCCGTGCTCACCTCCCAAGCATGCTTGTAGACAAGGGCGAGATTCCACTCCCGCATCCTCTTTAGACCCAGGCCGCCCTCATTCTTGGGGCAGCAGACTTTGTTCCATGCCACCAAGGCTAGAAGATGGCTTCTATGAACCCCGCCCCACAGAAATTGCCTTATAATGTTGTCGAGCTTGTCGCACAATTGAACCGGCAGGACCATTGATTGCATCACATAAGTCGGGAGTGCAGCTAGAGTTGATTTTGCAAGGCACATTCTTCCTGCGAAGGATAGGCTTCTCGCAGACCATGAGTTCACTCTATTCTGGACTCTTTCCACCACTTCTCTATATGTCTCCCTATTAACCCTATTCTGTAGGATGGGGAAAGATTCTCAGGCCTTTGTTTCCCAATTTCACAGGCTTCCAATTGGTAGCTGTGACCTCCCCCTTTATGATCTGGCTGAGCCTCTCTAAGCATAGGATGGATAGGTATGGCGAGAGGTGATCACCTTGTCTCAGCCCCCTACTTTCTTTAAACGGTCTGGACTTTTTGCCATTCCACACTATGGTTGTCTCCCCGCTGGTAATGGATGCCTTGATATACCTTATGATCTTCTCTGGGATGTCAATGTGCCTAAGCGTGTCCTCGATGAATTCCCACGACATCTGATCGTATGCCTTAGTCAGGTCTACCTTGACGGCCATGGTCTTTGCTCCATTCCTTCTTTTCATCGTATGTATGATTTCTTGGACTAGCACGATGTTATATGCGATTCGCCTTTCCGGCACAAAGCTGCTCTATGCGGGTGAAATCCAGCCGGCCATCTGAGGTTTCAGTCTTTCCACCACCAACTTGGATGCTATCTTCAGCGTTACATTGTTAAGGGAACTGGGTTTGAAGTTTTCTCACCTCTCCGGCACGGTGATTTTGGGAATTAGAACAGTTGTACAGTCACCTAGCCCTTCTGGCAAGGTTCCCTTCTCCAGCGCATCCCTTATAGTTTTCAAAACACTCAGTCCGACCACGTTCCAGTTCTTCTGAACGAATAACATGCTCACCCCGTCAGGTCCGGAGGCCTTATGTTACAACCCCAACTTTTTGGTTCATTTGGTGAGAAATGTAATTTCTCATATTAAAGATATTTGAATAAATAATGATATAATTTGTTTTGAATAAAAGGATTTCGTTTACAATAGCATTGATATAATGTTATGTCCTCAAATTGGATAAAATTGAATGATATAAATATAAAGTATGATTGGATAAATAATTTTGTCCAATGATATACTAGATGGCATAATAGTGTTAATTGCCTTTGTGGCATGGGTGCTTGTAGCACGAGATGAATAAATAAAATGAATTCGTACATGAATAAAAGATAATGATTTTTGAAATATTGCCTAAAAGAAATATGGAAGAATATGTAAGTTTCCATAAAAAAATAAAGTACATGGTGTTTTAGGTAATTAAAAGAATAATTATCTTGCCGAGAGTGACAACACAACGTTTTAAGCATCAGATGAGTATATTTTGTTTTAACCTTTGATATACTCAAAAATAGTAATGGAAAGAGGAATATTCTAAAAGTTGGAGGAAAAGGACATTGCTTAGGACAATGGTAAATGTTTTGAATAAATGTCTAAAAGAGCATGTTTTGTATGGAAAAGATATCCCATAAATCCCACACACCAAATAGATTGGGAAGAAGTTTAATGAATCCCTATTTTGGATTTAACGGATATATCAAAGAGAGAAAGATAGGGAGTTTACTTAGTGATGTTTCATGGACTTCCATGATAATCAACGAGATATCTCTTGATAATAAGAATAAAAGGATCGAATACCAATAAGAAAAGAAGTGATTTTGGGTCACTTGCATTAAAGTTATGATCATGACTTATGGAGGCGGAGTTGGTAGATAAAGTATGGACTCTTTTAGGGTTTCTCCTAGGAAGTATATATATATATATATATATATATATATATATATATATATATATAGAGAGAGAGAGAGAGAGAGAGAGAGGCTGTGGGGAATCCTCATCATAACCACGAGACCATTTGATAGCCTTGAACGCCAAGAGGATGGCTCCCCCGCACTGATCGGGTTCTTGTGAGTAGGGCACCCACCAAGACCTACATCTGATGAACCGCAGAACTAGTCTGTAGCTTGATTCCCGACAACTCCCATGATGATCGATGCATGGGGTCCTTGAGAAGTTCACGGCAGCACCCCAAGCTATCCTGCCATCCTATATTCTTCTCCAAAACACCGGAGTGATGGATGCGACAACCCCCAGGCCAACCCAAGAAGTGCAAAGTTACGCCCCCGCTCATGGACCTACTAGCGCGAAGGAGGCTTTCCTTGCAACCATGTCTCCATGGCAAAGGCAAGAGTAGACGGGGACGAGGTGGAAGGGGCACGACTTGTGTGTGTGTGTGGCTACTCAATGTGGGTGACAGCAAGAGGGCATAGCTTATCGCGGCACCTGAAACTGAGCGGCCGCTGTGTCCGCGTCCGTGTGTGTGGAGGCTACAGCACGAACGAGAGGGAGAACCGTATGAACCAGAAACCTTGTTGAGGCCATGGAGGACCACCTCCAGTGGTAGTGCATGGTTCAGTGAGGGCCTTGCGAGGCGCCACTGCTTCGTGACACTCGGGCTACGAGAACGGGACGGTTGCCATCGTCGTCGGGCGGGGAGCGGAATCCTTCACGAGAAAGGAGAAGACCAGGGGTCAAATGACCTGAAGACCCCTGAGGATGTACATAGACCGCAAGGGCATGGACGTATTTTCATTGTAAACCCAACCTGAATAATAAAAACACGGTATGTTTTACTTATGCTAATGTGGTAGTTGCTGATTGGTTCATATATACTTATCTTGCAATTAACCTAGTTAATTAGTGGTAACTCGGAATATAGTAAAATTATATATCAAATTGCTCAGGAAAATGAGAGGAATCCAAATAAAATACTATCAAAATGTGATTAAGCTTTTTGTTCTAAAAGTAGGTACAATACCTTTTTAGATGTGTTTAATGTATAGGAAAACCTAGATTTGCCTTAATCTGATGCTTAATTGAATATGTTCATTCATGTTAGGTTAATACCTGATCTAGACATGTTTAATGAAAAATCCTTGATAATGATGATTCTAGATTAATAATCTTATACATGTTGTTTTAGGGTTTTAAAACCAATGTTGGCATCTTACTATGATCTAAAGCTGATATGTAATTTAGATGTCACGTGTAATCTAATATGCTTAAGATGCTAATCAGGGTTTAACCCAACATGCATAACTGAGTTTGTAATCTTAAAAATCATAACATGAGGAGTTAGGGTTCGTAACCCTAATCCCTAGTCTAAATACGAGATAACCCTAAATCCCTAGTTTAGGATAGGATCTAGATCTAATTAATGTAATATGAATACATGGTGACACATATGTAGTATGCTTTGTTTCAGATACTTGTTGATTATCTTCTTGGTTGCTTGGATGTTTGGATACACTCGTAAAGTATATGATGTTCTACATGGTTTCTGTGATGACATAAGCTATGTGGTTACGCTTATGAATATCTCGAGTTAGTTTTCCGAGGTTTTCTGAAGTTTTCATCGATGACTTGAATTAAATGTTGGATGAATTTAATTCATGCAAACTATAATGTGGATATGACTATCACATAAGATATGTGCCTACCAGCTCAGATCATGGTCCCCTCTGTGGCTTAATAGTTGACCTAGTACATGGCTACCTGTGGGGTAGGTTCATCAGGTCATTGGATGACTTAGTACATGGCTACCAATGGGGTAGGTCCATCAAGTCACATTGAGTTAGATATTGGGCTACCTTCAGGTAGTGCCATGTGACTCTATTACCCTATGTATTGGCTACCTATAAGGTAGGACCATAGGGGTAAGAATCTACCTAAAAGAGAGGTAGCATACAAGTCCACTGTAGGGATAGCACAGAGTTAGGGGATAGGTAAGGATTGAGTGGTATGGTTTAAAACGTAATCTTGGCTGTTAAATCATAATTGAATGATTACATTGTTATCATAGTTACACGATTATTGTTTCCCCCACATACCAGCTTATTGTTGACCGACGTTTTGTTTGTCGGCGTTTTAGGTACAAAGTCAAAAGGACAAACAGTAAATCGTCATATTGTGAAATACATGAATTAAAATACAAGGAGGATTAGTTAGAGTAGAATTCATACATGGATAGAAGTTTAGAGATCCAAGTTTTCAAAAGGTATGAAAAGTTTTTATTTTTACCATATTTCAGTATAGCTGGTAGAATTTAATAATTTTATTGATTATTTGTCGAACCTTTGATCCGGGTTATTGGATAACGGCTCTGACCTTTCAGTCTCCCTTAATTGGGGGTTACTGGGAGGCGGGGTTGTTACAAATGGTATCAGAGCCATAACCCCTCCAATAGGTGGGGCCCGCATGGGCATGTGGCATGCCAATCTTGAGCCGTACGGTCCAGGCATGTAGGAAAGGATTGTCCATGGTTGACGTAGCCACCCTTGCGCTGGTATTCCGTGATCGGGAGTTGGGTGTCCATGGGCCATTGTGGGTCTGCACTGAAATGGGGTCAGATTATGAGGCCATATAGTTGAGCCTTGACGAGGACGTCAAGAGTCTAAAGTGGGGGAGATTGTAACATCCCAAGATTTGATGCCTCGGATAACATGATCTTAAAAGGAATTATTGGACTACCCATTTGGTATCAGAGCGAAGGTTCCTCAATTAATCTATAATAATTAGTAAATTTTACAAACTCTGTAGAACCCAAGGGAGTTATTAGAGGATTGTCTGAAGGACTGAGGTGTCTAGAAAAGGATCACGTTTGGGGGCTGGCAATATTTTCCTCTGCACCGCTAGTCAGAATACGAGGACTCCCAGATTGTGTGACTACCTGGCCGATGTCTTAGGATATGACTCGAAATAAGATACCTTTAGGACTCACTCGTCTTGTTCATCTCTTCTCAACTCAAATTCTATTAAGGACCTTAAGGATTAGGGTTTTCTCTCTCTCCTCACCCTCTTGAAGTATGGGTAAAGTTAATAAGGTTTAAGGAATCCTCCACCAAATTAATGAAAAGCATGTAAATAAGATGTCATGGACATAAGCTTATTAAATTAAGCACAAACTAAAGAATAGATACATACTTAGGTCGTATGACACGAGTTTTCATTGCCCTCAGGAGAGACCTGAGGATGGACCTCCTTGTCAGGAGGATGAGTAGAGAGGGTTAGCCTTGGAGGTAGAGACCTCCATTAAAAGTAGAGACCTAGCACATCCTTTGAGGATGATGTTAACCCTAACCCTAAGTGAAGTTTAGAGAGAGAGATGACATGAAGAGTTAGATGTCAGGGTAGACCATGTGTTTGGATGGACACACCTTGGGATGCCATACAAGCCATGAGAGGGTAGATGACCTAGTGCCTTTGGCGGTCCAACCCTGGAAAGGGTTTTGCATGTTAGGGTGAAGGATAGCTCCTTAATGGATGAGGTTAGAGAAGAACCTATAGAAACCTTATGGGTTGTTGCAAGTAGGATATAGCATGCACCCATAGTACGTCAGTCATGTTGACAGTAGGCTAAAACCCTGGCCAAGGGAGTATGTTGGATAGCTGATGAGATAAGCATAAAGGGCTAGGGATAATTTTGAGCAAACTTAAGTTGAATGTAGGCTTCACCATGTAGGGGTATGCTCATGAGCTTAATCCTCCATGGAGAGAGGACCTCTAGTAGTAAGGTTGTTTGTAGAGTTAGCTCCATAATGAGAGAGAGCAGGACCCAAGCAAGATGGTTGGAAGCTTAGACTCTGAGATATGAGGGATAGTGGGGAGTCGAGGATGATGCGACCTAAGTGGATGATAGTGGTTTCCTCATACTTGATCCCTGGAGGCTGATGATATCTTGGTTGCCATTAGAGGAACCAAACCCTAGAGAGAGGATGAGGCTTCTGGTACATATGTGCCTATGGTATAGTTGTTTACCTTCTGAGATAGGAAGAAGAGTTCTTTAGACCTAGAAAGGTTTAGTAATAGGTGGTGAGGCCTTATACCTAGTTGGTTGTCCTTGAGGAGGACTCAACTATGAGGTGTTGCTCATATAAAAGGATCATGGGAGTACATGACATACCTTGGACATGCTTGATTCGTGGTTAAGAGATTGAGCATGTAGTTGGACACCCAATGGTTGACCTAGGGTTCCTAGGCCTAAGAGGGGAAGCAGTGTACTCGATGCTCATTATGAGATTTGAGTCTCTATAGTTTCGAGCATGTGTAGAGGAAAAAGAAGCCCCTTAAGTTAAATGTATGTTTGATGAACCCCTCACAACTAAGTTGGTCTAATGTTGAGGATGAGAACAAGTGTGACCTAGCATGGTTTGGTAGGTGTCTTCTTGTTCCTTAGTAGCTTGCTAGGGCTAAGCATGTTCATGTGGATGCATACCCTAAACATAAGGACATTTGTGACCGCTGTTATCAAGGTGTAGTTTCCTCCCATCCTGGGAGAGGGACCCTTTTGTAGGGTGTATACCAGTTTTGTTGGTTTTGAGGTAACCTAAAGAGGTTTCAGAGGATCTTGTGAAGATAAGTGAAGAGTACATGGTATGAGAATGAACCTGCAGACCCATAGATAACCCACTACAAAAAATTTGTCCTTTGTTGAAGAACATTTGTGAGGAACCAAAAATCGTGAATAATGATGTCTATTTGTGAGGGCTCATCCTTCAAATATGGGACCAAATCCCTCAACCGTGTTTTTAACATCCTTAGAACTTTTATGTGAACACTAACCCTCACAAATACATTACTCACTAATCACCCTGTGAAAAATACCATGTCAAATGTTTCCCTCCATTTCATAACTCTTCCCTCCATTCTAAAACACAACATTTGTCAATAAAAAAAAGAAGAAAAACCCTCCCCACTCATTCCTCCGTGTAAGAATTGTTTCGTCGCTCTGTGCTTCCCCCTCTCACGCTGTGTGTGGTCCTCCCCTCTCCTCACCAATGATGATGAGGGATGGGTAGCACTGATGCTACCACTACAAAGCCCTAGGTGGCTTCTCCCCTCCGATACGCTGCCACCCAACACGACAAAGGGCACATCATGGAGTCGACGGAGCCCCGATCTGCGCGACATGCTGGAGGGTCATGGGGAAGGGTGATGCTTGTGGGGAGTGCTCTTACCCCGTATGCAGGTCCTGCGTGGAGGAGGACATCAAGGACGGAAAGGGTGGGTGCTCCAGATGCGGAGATTTCCCTGTGTGAGATTTCCATACGGAAAGGGTGGGTGCTCCAGATGTGTATTCCCCCACTCCTCACACCGCTCTAAGTTATCCACTGCCGCCAAGAGAGTTGCCTCTGAGAGATCTGCTACGGCCGGTTGAACCTACATCACTGGCGCCTATTGCTTCTTCCAAGGGTTTGTCCTAGGGCTTCCGTCTATCTCCTTCGATAACATTCTCCTCTACTTGGATGGAACCTTTGCAAGATCATTGTGACCCCAACAAGTCAGATCGATCGGATCAGAGGCTTCCACCCGGTAAGCTTAGTTTTTTCATTGATGTCCCCAATCTGTTCAATAGGACCCTACATACTTCTGCCCGACAGTTAGAATATCAATGGCAGGTTATTCTATGGAATCGGCATGATACATTATTTTCCTAAATAAGTTTGCATCTCCCTGTGTTTTTTAGCAAACTATAGAGAAGAAAGGAGGAATGGAGTCTCCCTGTGTGAGATTTCCAGACTTGTTGCTAGTGCAGCACAAACCTGCTTCTAGAGGCAATTGGCTACATATTTCTCCATCTTTTCTGACATGATTCTTTCTTTTCTTCCTTGTATCTATGTTATTCCCATGGACATGAGTGAGTAGTTCCTATAGGTTGTAACCTCTGGATCGGCCCTAAGTTTAATTGCACAGACGATGTCCCTTCCTGTTCTTAGAAGACAACAACAGTAGCTAAAGAATGAAGAAAAGTGATAACTTTTATTTCAGCTAATCGTATCTTAAATACAAGAGGACTGACTAAAGATCAGATAGACTCTAATTGTGTCTTGTTATTTGTAACATTTTATACTCAGATCCAACAAACTGGGAAACACCCATGATGACTTGGGCTCGTGCATAACAACCCTTACAAGTCCGTTACAACCTGACACCTGGTTGTACACATCTTATTTAGAAGCTGAAGACTCAAACTTCACTACTCTACTAAGTCTAGATTACTTCCAACATACTCCCCCCTAATCTAGACCTCGACTATTAAGGTCACTGACTCCAAGGAGCTTGCCCATCTCAAAAAATTTAAGTCTTCTAAGTGCCTTTGTAAGGATGTTAGCTTGTTGTTCATCAGAGCTAACATGTGTGACAACAATTTGTCCTTCTTCAACTTTCTCACAGATGAAATGAAACCTAGTTTCAATATGCTTGCTCCTTCCATGGAACACGGGATTCTTTATCAGAGCAATGGCGGATTTATTATCCACCAGTAACTGAATTGCCTCACTTCCTTCAGCTGTAATATCAATAAGCAAGTTCCTGAGCTATAATCCCTGGCATGCTGCTGTAGTAGCTCCCATGAATTATGCCTCACATGATGATAGAGCAACACATTTCTACTTCTGAGATGTCCATGAAATTGGCTTACCATTCAGATAAAACACAAAACTAGTTGTGCTCTTCCTTTCATCCATGTCTCCTACTAGATCACTGTCTGAGTATCCGGTGATCTTCACTTGATCATCTCCACTTCTGTAAATCAGACCATGACTTATAGTGCCTTTCACATACCTGAGAATCTACTTTACAGCTTGTTGATGTGTGCCTTTGGGCTTCTCCATAAATCAACTTACTATCCCAACTGAATATGCTAAGTCTGGTCGAGTATGAGTCAAGTACCTCAGGCTTCCGACTAGGCTCCTATATTCAGTAGGGTCTACAGCTTCACCTTCGCCTTCCTTTTTTAACTTGAGTTTTGAATCCATGGGAAGTTTGTTCGGATTGCAATCTCCCATTCCTGCATGTTCAAGTATTTATCTGGCATAGACTGATTGCTTTAGAGATATGTAATCTTCCTTCTGTTCCACTTTGATTCTGAGATAGTTTGAAAGGGATCCCAAGTCATTCATCTTGAACTCCAACTTCATTTGATCTTTGAATGTGTTTATTTCATCACTACTTGCCCCACTGACGATCACATCATCAACATAGATCCAGACAAGAAGTGTCCCCTCTCCAGAGCTTCGAGTGTATACAACATGCTCCTGTGCACACTTGTTGAACCCAAGCTTCTTCATGCTCTTATCTAACTTGATATTCCAGGCCCTAGGTGCTTGACGTAATCCATACAAGGCCTTCTTGAGTTTAAGAACCTTGTACTCCTGTGTCGCAACCTTAAACCCCTTAGGTTGAGAGATATAGACTTCTTCTTCCAGATCTCCATTAAGGAAAGTTTTTTTGACATCAAGGTGATGTACCTTCCACCAGTGGTGTGCTAAAAGAGCAAGTATCAGTCGCACATTTTCCATCCTTGCTACTGGAGCAAAAACTTCATTGAAATCTACTCCGTGTTGTTGCATGTATCCTTTCACCACGAGTCTCGCTTTGTGTTTGATGATATTCCCTTCAGAGTCCCTCTTCAATTTATATACCCACTTGACTTCAATGGCTTTGTGACCAGATGGAAAATTTGATAGCACCCAGGTGTCATTCCCTTCTATTGCTTCTAGCTCTCGAATCATGGCCTCCTGCCATGCTGGTTCTTTTACAGCCTCTGAGTAACTGAGTGGCTCTTTTGCTCCCATCAATAGAAACTCCCCCGTAGGTTCCTTAGTGTCTATGTAGATATCTTCAATAGATCTGAACTTAGCTGGACTGATTTCACTTGATGAAGAACCTGAATCATTTAGTGTATGAATGGATTGTCCTGCTGACAATGAGGTTGTTGCTTCATGTGTGAATCTTCCTTGTGATAGAGGTGCAGAGCCTCCCAGCGACTGAGTTGGCATGGTAGTACTAGATGATTGTCCTTCATCACCATCGTTCAATCGTGCTCCTCTTTCAAGATCATTGTGTCCTTCCTCAATGAAAGTGACCTCAGATCATGGATTGTCCCCTTCTATTTCAGTCCACCTCCACTTCCTTTCTTCATCAAACATGACATTCATGCTCACCTTGATCCTCCTTTGTCGAGGATCGTAAAGCCTGTGAGCTTTGCTAGTCGGTTCAACTCCAAGGTAGACTAATGATTCGTTGCGGTCATCTAACTTCCTCGTATGCACAGTTGGAACCTTCATATGCGTTGTGCATATGAAGATCTTTAGGTGATTGAGATGAGGTTTTCTTCCTAACCAGGCTTCATGAGGTGTGATATCTGTTAACACTTTAGTAGGCATCCGATTGAGCAATTAGACAACATGTCTTACAGCCTCCCCCCACATGAATGCATGCACATTCATGCTCTTTAAAAGACTCCTCGCAGTGGCCATGACCATTCTATTTCACCTTTCTACCATTCCATTTTGCTGTGGAGTGTAAGGTGTCGTGAGGTTCGTTGGACTCCCTCCTAAAATGTCAAGCTTTCCAGTTTCACTCATCACTACCTCTCCCCCAGTGTTTGTAAATATAGACTGCAGAAGTAGCTTGACAGCAGCTTCAGGAATCTGTGAGCGCATGTTTGAAGCCTCCTTGGGATTGCCTGCCTCTATGACCTGTTGGAAAATACATGATTTTACAACAGTCATGTGGTTTGTAGTAAGAGTCCCAATCTTATCACTGCATATGTTAGTAGACGAGCCCATGGTCTCACATGCAGTGAGATTTATAACTAGTGCTTTATCATTCATCATCTTTTTCATGGCGAAAGCAAGGCTCAAGGTCACAGCTAGTGGCAGGCGTTCGGGGATAGCGATGACTACAATTGTAACTGCCACAATGAAATATTTGAAGCAAGGTTATTGAGCAGAGGCAGACCTAAATTAACTTGGGAAGAGCTTATAAAGAGAGATTTTGAATCTTTACATCTTGATCAAAGTATGACCCACAACAGAGCTGATTGGAAAAGAAGGATCCATGTAGCCGAACCCAACATGGTTGGGATTGAGGCTTATATGATGATGATGATGATTGAAGCACAATTTGACATGTAAATTTTCACAATCAACAATTAAGTATATATTTTCAGAATATGTGAAGAAAAAATAATTTTCAAAGACTTGTAAGCTTTATTGGTGATGTTGTTTTCGTGGTGTCTAAAACTAAATAAGCTAAGTGCAAACAAGTTAAACTGCTGAGGATTTTATTTATACAAACTGCACGAATGCAAAAGCAAGTAAATAAACAACACAGAAATGAAACATGAATTACCGACTCTTACAACTCTCCAAGCTTATTATCTATCCTATACTGACCTCAATGTAGACATCAATTCGGATTGTAGCTGCAGTGTTTCCTCCTAATCCTGGGTTTCCTTCTAAGAAGTACTTATTTTAGATCATTACTTGTCCCTTAATTATTTCTTATAATGCAGGCACTTGTCCTATAGTTTGAATACTTGAATCCTTTGTTATGATAATATAGCTCATATTTAATAATGAACGTCCCATTACCAAATTCTACGCAGGGTTACTTTAGGTACTGGACACCGAAAATTAAGAAGTGGTTATCAGACCTCACTCAGGCAAAAAATGGAAGGGAAGTTAGATTGAAAACAGTCATGCAGAACTTTATTGAAGATTTCAGCAGGCAACATAGCAAGTGGAGACAATTGGTCTCTATTGTTGCTGGTATATCTGCCATCTGTTTCCTACTTTTAATATATATTGATATTGAGCCTCCCTAATTTTCAGAGGTCAACCCCAGTTGTATGTAGCTCGTTGTTTGTCTGTGTAGTCCCTGGTCCACAAAATGATGCTATTTCTTTCAATCAGTAGTATTCATCAATATTGATTTTTAGGATCCTGATGTAGTTTTCTATAGTGACTTCTATAGAGGAAAAATAATTAGGTTCCTGGTGATTTTTTTCTTTCTACATATTATTATTATTTTTCAACAAAAGGTACGCTGACACAAATAACGTAATAAGTGACATGGGTGCACTGTGCAAGATGAATATAAATTTCTTGCACTTGAATGTTATTGTCATTTTATTTGCTGAATCTGACCAGAATGCATCAGACATGGTGCCTAAGAATTTCATGCTTCTTTGTGCCTTGACTAAAGTGATTGCATTCTTTGGAAACTGATTTAATTTTGTAGTAAAAAAGTCATGATATTACGCCTGTATCTTTTAAATTGTTGCAGAGCTTGATGTTATGATCAGTTTGGCCATTTCTAGAGACTATTATGAGGGTCCTACCTGCCATCCTGATATTACAGATACAGGTGACTTAGGTGGAGCTCCATCTCTATATGCCAAGTGTTTAGGGTACCCCCTTCTCCGCAGTGACTCATTACGAAAGGGCTCCTTTGTTCCAAATGATGTCAACATTGGAGGTGCTTCTCATCCTAGCTTTATACTTCTGACCGGTCCCAACATGGGTGGAAAATCTACTCTCTTACGTCAAGTATGCTTAGCTATGATTTTGGCTCAGGTATCTTATAAAAATATAGTTTTCTTGATTTGCATAACCCATATGTACGCAAATCACTGATTGCTTTCTCCATCATATTGGAGCCTATGTTCCCGCTGAGCATTTTAAGTTGTCTCCCGTTGACCGTGTCTTTGTTAGAATGGGAGCAAAAGATCACATTATGGCTGGTCAAAGTACCTTCTTGACATAATTGTCTGAAACTGCATCAATGCTTGTGAGACTTTTCCCTTGACAACTAGGACAGTTTGTCTAAAACATGTTCTTTCATTCTAATATAAGTGCAAACTTACTCGTTTTCTTGTGTAGTTTGAATTTATAAATAATGTTTTATTTCAGTCATCTTCCACCTCTAAGTCTCTTGTTGCTCTGGATGAAATTGGTCGGGGGACATCAACCTCTGATGGGCAAGCAATTGCGTGAGTCCTAACAGAAACAAGAAATTATAGCTATTTTCACCTTGTTTCTGTTGTATTGATGTATATTAGAGTTTTAACTGATGGTCCTTTTTATGTTTTTGGGCAGGGATTCTATTCTAAGGTATTATACACAGATAATTAGATGTCGAGGCCTATTTTCTACTCATTATCACCTTCTGGCTTTGGATTATGAGAGAGATCCCCGGGTACAAAACAAAAGTCAAGAATTTTCTTTAAGTGGTTGTCATCTCAATCATCATTACTTATCTCCTTTTTTTGCTTTCTTGCTTTGCAGATATTTCTTTGCCACATGGCCTGCCATGTTGGTCAAGCAGTTAATGGTGTTGAAGAAGTTACATTTCTGTACAGTTTGACTCCTGGCTCATGCCCCAAAAGCTATGGTATCAATGTTGCTCGCTTAGCAGGTAAATCTTTGCCATACAAATGAAATAAAATTCCGTATGTCTGTATCCACGTACCTGTTTATAAAATATATGATTATCATTTTCCGCATTATGTTTGGTCATTTAAATTGTAGTGAAGATTTGGAAGTGTTATCCCTTCTTAAATTGATTTTATTGTTGTTAAAAATAGTTATCCTCATTGTGTAATTTTTTATACGCCCTTTTTTTCTTATTTGCATTTGAATTAGTTGGAGTTCGGCATGTACTTCCTCTCCTATACAAAGGTACATTGGGATTTAGGTGATTAGTATTGATCTGAGCCTTCACAAGCATCTTGGTAACTTAGCAGGACTGTTAACTCTCTCTCACCAGAAAAGTCCAAACACGTGAAAACACATTCACACCAGAAGTGCATAAAACATGTAACTTGTTGTGCTAAATCACACCGCATATTGTGTCCCCTTCTTTGTCCCTATTCTTGTAGTGTGTTCTGTCACCTCTATTCTTTTGAGCAAAGGATCTTTCTGTAAACATTTAATCAGCCAGAGGAGCAAGAACCAACATGTGGTAGCTTGTTCGAGTATTGAACCTGAAGCTGATACCGGGCTATGGCTCATATCTGTTGTGCAATTCAGTAGGTTCTCTCTATTCCTCATGAGATAGGACTTACATTCAAGACACCTACAGTTCTGACAATCAAGCGGAAATTCATATAGCCAATAATCATGTTTAGCCCAAGTGTACAAACATCAAGGGGTAGATTGTCACTTTGTCAGAAACTTGGTCAAGATAAAGAATATCGTCACACCTCATGTGAAGAGAGGAGAACAAGTTATCGGTCTTCATCAGAAATCTTCCGCCTTCACTATTTCATATGAGTAACAAGATGGGACTGAATGATGTATACTCCCCAGCTTGAGAGAGAGTGTTAGAGAGGTTGGTTTTGTTATTGGATCTACATGGTCATGATAGAATCCACTTCGTTTTAGTTGTTACTGTGGTACATCGTACCCACATCTGCTCCCATATAAGGAGCCTACTTGCACTGTTGTACACATTTACAACTAACGATGATGAAATTGCTACCGATTGCCAAAATTATAGGTAACATGCCATGGCTTTCGCTTATCTGTGCTAGGGGAGTGTTACAGTCTAGAAAAATGTGTTGCAAAGTATAATTGCAGTACTAAGGGCCATTTTCAAAAATTCAAAATGCCTTAGGCCTTGTAAGTAAATACATTATCAGCAATTTTTTTCATATGAAAAATCATGTGACTGGATAGAGATACATATGAATTTATTAGAACACTTAGGATGAAGAATGGAAACATAAAACTGAAGTGACTTCGGTGATATATTAAACAAAAATAAAAATAGATATATGCCATCTTACCAAAAAAATGCCCTCAAATATATTTGCCACCGTAAAAGATGATTGTGCAAAAACTAAAAAGAGAATCATATGTGTCCATGCATATTGACCAAATTGATATTTGTATTGTTTCTTCTTTAAAGTCAAGCAAAACCACATGATATCTGTATTCAGAAACAATTTATCACAAAATAAAAGAATACTTAAACTGTAAGCAACTCTGATTGTCAACAACTGATATCATGAAAGGCGAACAGAGTATAAGGGGTAGAATTAAGAAGAGTTCAAGATCTAGAATTGAGTAGACAGGTAAAGTTTTGTATAACTGAGAAGTACAAATGATCATATTTTTATGTAATGCACAATTTTATGCATACCTACAAGATATAAGAAGTAGAAGATAAACCACTGATACTGAATAATGCCAGTCACAAGATGATAAAGTAATTTATCAGAAGAAATAGTACTGACAAGCTGCTTGCTAAGAAAATGACCATAGGCAAACAACATTGCAGTAAAGAAAAAATGCCTACACAAAATGGAAAATACTCAAGTTATTAATAATTATGAAGAAAACGAGATAGAGAAAGACCCAACTTTAGATTATTTACCAATTTAAGAGTCTGAATCCTGGAAGCCTTCTGTCTTCATTCACTTTTCTAAGTAAAGTGAAAAGCTCTTGTGCCATAATGATTTGGATAACCACCACCATAGCCCATATATATAGATGGCCCATGTAGATGATATATATGAAACCAAGAAGCATTCATAGAGAAGAGTTAATTCGAACTATCATTGACTACTTGTTTTTATCGTCCACAAGCAACCGAGCTCCATTTTCTTTTTTGGCATCTAAAGGATTTTGTAATGACTTTATCAGTAATATAGCCCACTCCAAAGTAGCATCTAAAGAATTCTTTAGTAAATTTATCAGTAAATAACTCAAAGAAATTCACATGTACTACGAAATTACATGAATGAATTCAACAATTAGACAATCATGAAATGTCTCCCAAACTCCAAAACATTCTGTGCGACTTAATCTTAAATTTTGCTATTTGCTATTTGCTATTTGTGCTACTATTTGCTGGCTGCTGCTGTTGTTGGCAGCTGCTGCTGCTGTGGAGTGAGGTGTTGTTGGTGGTGTTGTGGTGGTGCTATGGTTGATGATGGTGTTGTGGCTATCGTGATGGATAGTTTGGTGGAGGATTTTGTTATGTGCAGCTGGTGGAAGCAAAAACTTGCTGTTGTGCTTGGTGTTGAATGGTAGAGGTTTGTGGTGGTGTTGTGAATGCTGGTGGTTCTTTGGCTGTCGTGTTGGATAGTTGTTTGGTAGAGGAGTGAGGTGGTAGCTGTTGGGTGCTGGTTGGTGGTAGCTATTGGTGTTGTTGGTTGATGGTGGTTGATGTATGGTGTGTTGGTGTGCGAAGGATGTATGGAGCAGCAATTTTCTACTGTTGGTGCTGTTTTGTGGATGGTGGCGTGCTTGTTGGTGGTGGTGGATGTTGGCTGGTGGTGGTGTTGGCTGGTGGGGGGAGTGCTGATGTGTAGGTGTTGGTGGTGGCTTCTATGTTGGTTCACTTACATTTATCTCGACTTTACACTCACTCTGATTCCTTTTTGTATTTATATTCATAGGGTAGAATTGGTTTTAATGATGGATTTCGACCGACAATGCACCTTGGAGTAAACCAGAACTGAAATATAAGGGTAAGTTGTTTGTTGTACTATGATTTATGTATAAACTTTAAATTCTATTAATATAATGATTTGTTATTTTAGGAGAAGAATACTCAAGTACCCAACCGTATGACACCTGGCATTGATGAAGAGAACCACACCATTTGAAGGAATATGGAGACATTATAGATCTTTAGAGTTTCTAGCATGATATGTTGATTGTCATCAATCTCAAATTTTAGAACCATATGTATTCTTTATTTATATCAACGTTGAGCACGCAATGTATGGATAATATTTTGCTTCAATAACAGAAATTAGTTTGAGGTGATTTAACATTTTTATGTGTCATTTTAGTGTTGAATCTTCTTATGATGTCACGTGAATATTATAAAAATATTGCTTAAGGTTATATATACAAAGTTTTCATTTAAAATTATTAACATTCAACAAATCATTCAATAAATCAATAACCAAATCATTTATAGTAATCCCTCAAAAATTTATTAATGAAGGTCTTTAGTCCCTCAAAAATGAGATCTAGATTGGCCATCACAATTGCATTGATGACGACCACATAGCCCCTCAAAAATAATATTAATGAAGGCATTAGCCCTTCAAAAATGTATTCTCCAAGACCATCAAGTCCCTCAAAAATGTATTTATGAGAACTCAACATGCCCTCAAAAATGTATTCATGAAGGCTAAATAGTCCCTCAAAAATGTATTTATGAAGGCTAAATAGTCCCTTAATGTAACATTCTTGAGGGTCAGTTGGTCCGTGACAATTGTATTCGTGATGGCCATTGGTATTTGTCACGTGAGTTCTCTTCATGAACTATTTTTGAGGGCTAGACTCACAACCGTCTCTATTTGTGAGGGCTTGTAGAGAGGGATTTGTGACAGGACTCACTTGTGAATAATGACCCAATTTTTACTAGTGACCATCTCTACGTGCATGTGGATGTGTTACCATGGAGGTAACCGGTACGGGGCTTGACCAAGGTAGGCAGGTCACCATGACCCTTATGAAAGGATGAAAGTCAGTCCATGAATGTAGAGAGAGATTATGAAGGCTTGGGTAAGGTTCTAAGTTGGGCATGTACTATAATAGAATCCTAAGTCTATCCTAGGGTCAGGTAGGGGATAAGACCGATGGGAGTAGGAGTTGCCTAATTCCCTAGTTGCACATGACCATAGGGTCGGGAGGTAACATCTATCATTGTCTGAGGGCCATGGGTTAGGAGATTGATCACCTTCATGAACTCATGGGACCCAAAGGGCATATGAGTAGGGCACTCTCTGGATGCATGAGGGAAGAGGGATGACCCCAAAAGTGTTGGCACCCTACAGACCTAGAGGAGATGACCAAGGATTCTGTGGTGACCGAAGTGGATTCGAGATCAGTTTTCCATGGAAATAACTTTGATATCGGGATGATTGTGATGAAGAGACATGTGTGGCACATTTCAACTCATATTTAAATGTGTATTGGCAAGGTAGGATGTACCATCTCTACTCTTGGAATAGGAAGAACTCTGTATTTGGGCTACAGGAAAATGCTTATTTCCTCTTATTATGGGAGTGAGAGATAGGACAGTACACATGCCATACACCAAGGATAAAGATGATGTGAGTTAGAACATTTCTATAAAGTATGAGGATAGATATGATAGCATACCCTTGTAGAGCGAATGATACATGGATGGTTTACAAACACTAAGAGTATTAAGGAAATCATCTTGTGAGGATGTTTTATCATGAGCTACATGGAATTTGCAAGTTAAACAAGGTTGAGTTTGATGACCATGAGGATGAGCTCATAGTTTCTTGATGAAGACAAACTTAGAGTTTGAAATAAGATGAAAAGTAGAATACATGGAGGTGTATGTCTTCAACATTACCGAACACCTAAGGATAAGAAGTGGTAACGAATGCTCGGGTTGAGGTATAGCTGCCTAGTTTAGCTGGAAGCTAGAAGAAGTTGAGGTTGCTAGGCTAACCTTAAGTTGAGAAAAAGAGATAAGTTTGGCTAACACCCCGATGTATCAATAGCGGTTAACCAAGTAAATGATTGTTGGTTAGCCATCCTAGTCCGTGATATAATTAAAGGATGGTTGTAGAACCTCAGATGTACTTCTTTGGAAAGGAAAGTGATGAAACCCTGATGAGAGTGGTTTAGGGTTTCCGAGGTATCGATCTTGATGAATCATGACATACAGGAGATCATGATTTAAGATTACTATATGCCATGGTACTACCAAGATAATAGGTGACAGTAGTACTTTGGATGCCTAAGATGAAGTTGTTTGTGGTATGTTTCCATGCATGACAGGAGGTGAAGAACGAACACCAGTAACCTAGTGTATTGATATAAGGAATAAAGAGTCCCCAAGAGGGAATGGGAGTTCATTACTATGGAGGGTGTGGAAATTTTCCCCTTAACCAAGGAAGGTCATGATGCAATATGGGTTATTCTAGATCGCCTTACTTAGATGACATGAGAAAGAAAGAGTTCTGTCAAGGGATAGATATGGTTGAACCACACATGAGAGAGATGGTTCAACTACACCATGATGCGAGTTTAAAAGTTCTTGAGTATGACCTAAAGGTTCACTTCCATAAGGTGGAAGTAGGTGCATGAAGAACTCGATGTTAGTATCGTTTATCGCCTCTAACTAATGGTTAGTATGATCCAGACTAGAGGGTCTAATGAGAGCATGTGTGCTCATTCAGGGTGACACATGGAGATAGTTCTTACCTTCTGTAAGATGTGATGATAACCACCATAGTCAGTATCGGGTTGTAAAGAAGCTCTGTAAGGAGGTTGAGTCAGACACCACTTCATTAAGATGATGTTGGTGAATGGGCCTCGCGAAGGTCAAAAAAGGACCACAGTGTGTGCAGGTAGAGTCGCTTTGATCGTGCAATGGCTGAAAGGAGCCTAGAGATGACATGAGTCGTGAGCTGATGCAAAGTAGACTGACATACAGTTCACTGTGGGAGAATATGTGATATGAAAATCCGACCCCTCTAAGCTATAGCTAAGAAAGTTGAGTCCCCGATACATGGGTCCATTTGAGATGGATTGGTGGAGAAGGTTATGTTTGACCTTACCCCTCAGGATAAAGTAATGTGTGATGAGTTCCATGTGTCCAATTTAGAGCACTATGTGAGGTACATGGGCCATGTGCAAAGCAATGAACCTAGTGGGCCCCAAGGGAGGCTGAAATGACCTGAGTCACCTGTGAGGTTTATAGATGCCAAGGTGAAAGAACTCAGAGAAAAGAATATGTGATGATAAAGGTTCTTTGGAAGCACCATGGACAAGGTAAAGCCACATAGGGGTCCATGATGGACATGGAAAAGTCTTATCCTGAATTGTTTGTTTGCTTGATAGAATTTTGAGGACAAAATTCCTATAAGAGGGGAAGGATGTTACAACCCCAACTTTTGGGTTCATTTGGTGAGAAATGTAATTTCTCATATTTAAGATATTTGAACAAATAATGATATAATTTGTTTTGAATAAAAGGATTTTGTTTACAATAACCTTGATATAATGTTATGTCCTCAAATTGGGTAAAATTGAATGATATAAATATAAAGTATGATTGGATAAATAATTTTGTCCAATGATATACTTGATGGCATAATAGTGTTAATTGCCTTTGTGGCATGGGTGCTTGTGGCACGAGATGAATAAATAAAATGAATCTGTACATGAATAAAAGATAATTGTTTTTGAAATATTGCCTAAAAGAAATATGGAAGAATATGTAAGTTTCCATAAGAAAAAAAGAAAGTACATGGTGTTTTAGGTAATTAAAAGAATAATTATCTTGCCGAGAGTGGCAACACAATGTTTTAAGCATCAGATGAGTATATTTTGTTTTAACCTTTGATATACTCAAAAATAGTAATGGAAAGAGGAATATTCTAAAAGTTGGAGGAAAAGGACATTGCTTAGAAAAATGATAATTGTTTTGAATAAATGTCTAAAAGAGCATGTTTTGTATGGAAAAGATATCCCATAAATCCCACACACCAAATAGATTGGGAAGAAGTTTAATGAATCCCTATTTTGGATTTAACGGATATATCAAATAGAGAAAGATAGGGAGTTTACTTAGCGATGTTTCATGGACTTCCATGATAATCAACGAGATATCTCTTGATAATAAGAATAAAAGGATCGAATACCAATAAGAAAAGAAGTGATTTTGGGTAACTTGCATTAAAGTTACGATCATGACTTATGGAGGCAGAGTTGGTAGATAAAGTATGGACTCTTTTAGGGTTTCTCCTAGGAAGTATATATAGAGAGAGAGGTCGTGGGGAATCCTCATCATTACCACGAGACCATTTGATAGCCTTGAACGCCAGGAGGATGGCTCCCCCACAGAGATCGGGTTCTTGTGAGTAGGGCACCCACCAAGACCTACGTCTGATGAACCGCATAACTAGTCTGTAGCCTGATCCCCAACAACTCCCATGATGATCGATGCATGGGGTCCTTGAGAAGTTCACGGCAGCACCCCAAGCTATCCTGCCATCCTGTCTTCTTCTCCAAAACACCGGAGCGATGGATGCGACAACCCCTAGGCCAACCCAAGAAGTGCAAAGTTACGCCCCCGCTCATGGACCTGCTAGTGCGAAGGAGGATTTCCTTGCAACCATGTCTCCAGGGCAGAGGCAAGAGTAGACGGGGACAAAGTGGAAGGGGCATGACTTGTGTGTGTGTGTGTGGCTACTCAACGTGGGTCATAGTAAGAGGGCGTAGCTTATCACGGCACCTGAAACCGAGTGGTCATTGTGTCCGCGTCCGTGTGTGTGGAGGCTGCAGCGCGGCCGAGAGGGAGAACCGCACAAACCAGAAACCTTGCTGAGGCCATGGAGGACCACCGCCAGTGGTAGTGCATGGTTCAGTGAGGGCCTTGTGAGGCACCACTGCTTTGCGACGCTTGGGATATGAGAACGGGACGACTGCCATCGACGTCGGGCAGGGAGTGGACTCCTTCGCGAGAAAGGAGAGACCAGGGGTCAAATGACCCGAAGACCCCTGAGGATGTACATAGACCTCAAGGGCATGGGCGTCTTTTCATTGTAAACCCAACTTGAATAATAAAAACATGGTATGTTTTACTTATGCTAACGTGGCAGTTGTTGATTGGTTCATATATAATTATCTTGCAATTAACCTAGTTAATTAGTGGTAACTCGGAATATAGCAAAATTTTATATCAAATTGCTCAGGAAAATGAGAGGAATCCAAATAAAATACTATCAAAACGTGATTAAGCTTCTTGTTCTAAAAGTAGGTACAATACATGTTTAGATGTGTTTAATGTAAAGGAAAACCTAGATTTGCCTTAATCTAATGCTTAATTGAATATGTTCATTCATGTTAGGTTAATACCTGATCTAGACATGTTTAATGAAGAAATCCTTTATAATGATGATTCTAGATTAATAATCTTATACATGTTGTTTTAGGGTTTTAAAACCAATGTTGACATCTTACTATGATCTAAAGCTGATATGTAATTTAGATGTCACGTGTAATCTAATATGCTTAAGATGCTAATCAGGGTTTAACCCAACATGCATAACTGAGTTTGTAATCTTAGAAATCATAACGTGAGGAGTTAGGGTTCGTAACCCTAATCCCTAGTCGAAACATGAGATAACCCTAAATCCCTAGTTTAGGATAGGATCTAGATCTGATTAATGTAATATGAATACATGGTGACACATATGTAGTATGCTTTGTTTCAGATGCTTGTTGATTATCTTCTTGGTTGCTTGGATGTTTGGATACACTCATAAAGTATATGATGTTCTACATGGTTTTTGTGATGGCATAAGGTACGTGGTTACGCTTATGAATATCTCGAGTTAGTTTTCTGAGGTTTTCTAAAGTTTTCATCGATGACTTGAATTAACTGTTGGATGAATTTAATTCATGAAAACTATAATGTGGATATGACTATCACATAAGATATGTGCCTTCCAGCTCAGATCCTGGTTCCCTCTGTGGCTTAATAGTTGACCTAGTACATGGCTACCTATGGGGTAGGTCCATCAGGTCATTGGATGACTTAGTACATGGCTACCAATGGGGTAGATCCATCAAATCACATTGAGTTAGATATTGGGCTACCTTAGGGTAGTGCCATGCGACTCTATTACCCTATGTATTGGCTACCTATAAGGTAGGGCCATGGGGGTAAGAATCTACCTAAAAGAGAGGTAGCATACAAGTCCACTGCAGGGATAGCACAGAGTTAGGGGATAGGTAAGGATTGATTGGTATGGTTTAAAATGTAATCTTGGTTGTTAAATCATAATTGAATGATTACATTGTTATGATAGTTGCATGATTATTGTTTCCCCCACATACCAGCTTATTGTTGACTGACATTTTGTTTGTCGGCATTTTAGGTACAAAGCCAAAAGGACAAATAGTAAATCGTCATATTGTGAAATACATGAATTAAAATACAAGGAGGATTAGTTAGAGTAGAATTCATACATGGATAGAAGTTTAGAGATCCAAGTTTTCAAAAGGTATGCACAGTTTTTATTTTTACCATATTTCGGTATAGTTGGTAGAATTTAATAATTGTTATTGATTATTTGTCGAACCTTTGATCTGGGTTATTGGATAACGGCTCTGACCTTTCGGTCTCCCTTAATTGGGGGTTACCGGGAGGAGGGGTCATTACACCTTCACTGGATCTAGGCTCCTTTCTACTATGTGAACCTCCTCCTCCAAAGGCCTGGCCTCTAGCATTGCCCTTTGGGTATTTGGTAGGCTTTTGTAGGCCGTTGGGATTGCGTTGTGACCTGTGTGGACATCCTGTTCGGGTGCCATCAGAGCTAGTTCGAAGTAATCGACCACCATGTCCATGAGCCTTTCCTCTTCCTCTACCCAGTTTCCATTGCTGCCCTTGAGTTTTGAGATCATGTTCCTTCTTTTCCACTGATTGATAAAATTGTGGTAGAACCTGGAGTTATTTTCCCCATTCTTTATCCAGTTTATGTGGCTTCGGTGTATCAAATATGTCTCCTCCTCCTTTATGATAATGTCTAACTCCTCTTGAAAGTCTGAGCAAAGAGCTTCTGAGATGTCGATGTATTGTTCAGCAAGTTCCGTTTGGAGTCTTGATATGTTCTTGATGATTTTGTCTTTCTTCTCTTATCTTTTCTGGTTCTCCTATCCCACTCCTCCAGCTTGTTGTGCGCACCCCATAGGGATTCTGAGAACTCGAACTCTGGGTTCCACACCCTCTCCAGCATACTGGCAAAGTCAAGCTGGTCTTGCCAGGAAGCTTTAGTGACGAACCTGTGACTGAATGGACCATTTCGTCGGAATCTCACCAGAAGGGGGTAGTGGTCTGAACCGAGCCTTGGAAGGTGTTCGAAGGTTTCCCCTGGGTAGTTGTTGATGAAGGTTGTGTTCACTGCTACTCTATCCAATCGTTCCCGCAAAAGGCCATGTCTGTATGTAAAGCGCATACTTGAGAAGCCTAGATCACTCAGGCCTGCCTCCATTAGTGTGCTTTGGAACATCGTTGCTTTGCTATAGTTGAATGTCCTGCTTTCGCTTTTCTCCACCAGATCCATGACAGTATTGAAGTCTATGATTTCCATCCAAGCTAGCTTGAAATCATTCCCCATATTCTCAAGGTGCTTCCAAATTAGCTTCCTTGTTGAGATCTGGGGGCTGGCATATACAAAGGTTATAAAGCATTTGTTGTTCACTCTACATTCCACGAATTGTCTATGGCTTCTGACGATGCCCACCTTGAAGTGAGAGGCATTCCAATAGACCTAAATGCCTCCCTCAAAGCCTCTTGCTTCCACTCGATAAGAGTTGAGGAATCCTAGTTTACAAATTGTTTGGATGGCTGTTTCTCCACTGGTTCTGGGTTCTAGGATAGCTACTATCTTTGGTTTGTAGATGCCCATAAGTTCCTTAAGAGCTCGACACCTTTCTCCACTTCCAATGCCCCACATATTCCAGCAAAGGATGTCAATCATGATAAACATGGGTTGGGAAATTAGGCCCTGAGACCTGCCGTTGCAGTGTGCATTTCGACCTCTCCAGCTCCTCTCGCATGTCCAGCTGTTGCTTCCTTTGTTAAGGCTACTAGTCTTGGGCTCTTCCTTCTCTGCTCATACGGCAGTTGTGATCTGGGTTTCTTCATTTTTGTGTCTGACCCTTTGAGTTTTCTACCCATCTGGCTAGGCTGGCTGGAGTTGTTCTTTTGTGGGTTTGTCTCCCTCGCAAGCTTGTGTCCCCCTTTCGTAAACTCCACGACGCTCTCTGTGCTATGATTGCCCGAGTCTAGGGCATCTTCTTCAGCTTCATCAAATGTCTGCTCCAGTAGTTTTTCCTACCTCGCTTTTGCTCCTGCTTTGTCTCCTTCCTGACTCACTTCAAGGTCAACTATGGCTCCTATTTGTCCATCCTTTCCTTTCGATGCCTCCACATTACCATCATTCTCCACCTCCATTTCTAGAATAATCTTGTCCACTCCCGGGCTGACGGCCACATGATCCTCCACCTTGTCGGCTATCACTCTGTCCTCTTCCATGACTCCATCTTTCTTGCCCTTAGCGTTGCATGTTTCCTCCTTTCCCTTCGTTCCTCTTCATTGTCACTTTTCTTATTCTTCCTTTTTGGCTTCCACACTTTAATTTGTTTCTTCGTTTGATTCCCCCGATTCCTTGTTCTCGACGTAGTGCCTTGTTCGTCTTCCAATTCTTCTGGGATCTCCTCGTATAGCAGGTTTTCAAACATGTTGGCAGTGTTAGGGATGTTCGGTGGCTTCGCCTATTTTTTTGTGATTCTATTAAACCTCCTTTGTCTCGTCCCCCTCCCTCTTGGTTGGTGCCAAGTGTCAGTTATGTTATTCCTTTCTCCGTTTCTGGTGGTCTCCCTTTCTCATTCCTCCCCAGTGTCTTGGGCAAAAGGAATGTAATGACAATATCTAAGGCTATGCCCTATCTTTCCACACACAGAGAACCTTTCCAGGGTCGCCTCATACTCTACCCGATACTCAAAGTTGTTTATGAACATTGAATGGCATAGGGGTTTTGCAGTTTTTATCTCAACTGCGAGCCTCACAAATTTACTTCTAGTTCTAAATGCGGTGTGGCTATCCACTTTCATTAGTCTTCCCAATGCCATTCCTATCATTTCAAATAGATTGGGTACATAAAGGTGTAAGGGGAGGTCCATAATCCTCACCCATGTGACCAAGAAGCTGGGTAGTTCCTATGTAGGCTTAAATGACGGATACCAGTCACAGACCGCCAAGAAACATCTGAATATCTTCCACGGACCTCTGATCATGGCCGTTTCATAATCGTCTCTGCAAGAGAGTTGAACCACATAGTATCCCAGATCCAGTTCATAGACGTTGAACCTTCCTTTGGGATTCCATAGGAGCTTGATCTTATCGCACATTGTCATGAACCCCATATCTGTTCCCAGTTGCTGAATGACTAAGACATACTTCTAAGGTTTTGAAAGGTTATCTTCTGCCTCTAGATCAATGTAGATCATCGAGCTTCCTTCTATTTCTTTCAGTTTGATGGCCTTTTGATCCAGATGACCTTCGTAAAGTTTGTCTAAGAAGAATCCTCCCTGGTTTTCCTGGTCTTGCGATGTCATAGATGTTCCTCCCACTACACTCTTGAAGGATGGTTTTTGTGTCCTGGTTCCCTCTTCCATAACCGCTTCTATGAAGAGTCCTCTGTTATCCCCCTGGATGTCTATTGCGATCATCTGACCTTCTTGTGCATGGGTTTCCATTGTTCCGGTCATACTAATATCCATCTCCATCATCTGACTATCCTGGTTTTGGGCCCCCTCATTCTTGCGTATTCGAATGTGATTCCTACTTGTGGTATAGAAACCCTAACACCCTTCGCCTGTCTGGTTCCTCCTCCTTTGGCCCCTTTATCAGGTTCCTTTCTCTGCCCTTCCTTCCCATCCATGTTCCTATTTGGATTCCCCGATGAGTCCTCCACTGTGCTCCCATGGTTTCCAGATTCCTCCTCACTGATGTCGTCATCCTTGCCCCCACCGCCCCTTCTCCCCTCGTGACCCCCTCTAACGCTGCCACCTACTTCTTTAATGCAATAAATAATAATTTCCACTTTAATTGGGTGATTGGGCTTTGAATTTAACCGATCCTCCTCACTGCACTGTTGTAGTTTCCCTTTCCCTGCAGGTTGTGGTTTCCTTCTTCCTTGTGTCTATGGCTCCCAAGGCACCTATTACATTCACAGTGGCAAAACACCCACACCCTCGACACCCTTTACTCCTCAGCCCCGCTTCTGACTCCACCAATTTTTTCCTCTACTATTGACCCCTCCACTGAGGGTAACTAAAGAAACAAACAAACTAGCCTTGACATACCAGAAACCATAAAAGAAATGACCAGTGCACCGTCCTCCAGGCACCACACCATCCTAACCCTACACATGCCTCCTTGGGCAAAAACCCTAGGGTTCACACTCCTACAAATACTTCACCACCCACCTGCACAAAGCACCACTGCTTTCTCCCTGACCTGTTGACAGGCCAGTCTCCATGATGACACCCCCCTTCTTTGATCTCTCCCTTTTGCGGTCAACGCCTTGACACACCACCCCTCCTCCTTTCCTCTTCGAGCAATCATGCCACCGGTATGACCAAGTCTACATACCCCGACCACCATTACACGAGGCCACCATCATGGTATCACCCTGCTAGAATTCAAAGATCAGGAAGTAGGCTTGATAGCCAGTTAGACTCCTCCTCCCAGTTGCTATTGCACTGTTGAGAGAGGCATGCATCAACCAACTACTGCAAGCAGATGACCCCTTCCTCTACCTCATCCAACCTCTCTGCTCCTCACCTGATTGTGTTGCCGAAACATATTGTCTACCTCTTGGCCACCACCATTAGTAGGAAAAACCACAATGAGGGCAGCCCATCAAGAAGATCACAACTGAAGATGCTGACACCCTAGGAGGTACCTGACCTGAACTTTTTACCTAATGATCATATTCAATAAATTAATAAACCAAAATGAGAAGGGATTAGGGTAAGAGATGATGCATGGAGTTTAATCTCCAGATCTACTAATGAAATGAAGTAAAATATAGATACATATATTCATGATCTGATGATTAGTATAGTACAAACCATAGTTATGTATGCATATTATGATCTCTACATATTTTGGCCTTACTAAGTACATATGGGTGTACATATGACCTAGATAATGTAAATGATAAAGTGATCCACTATGAGGAAGAATAGAAGCATGGAAATTCCCATGGATTATATCATATTTAATTATCCTTATGATCCACATAATTTAGATTTCAACCTAGCAATGAAGAAAAACGACAATGATAAGGATAATGATGAAAACCCTAACTTTGATTACCCTAAGTTTTCTGCAAATCATATAAACTAGTTCTCTTAAACTATATGTATGAATATGGTCCATAATATGATATTACCTAAGTAGTATTAGGTAATATGTAGATATTATCTACTATGAACATAATGAATACTATAATACTTGTGCACAAAGAGATAACTACAATGATGGGAATAGACTTAATAACCTCATGCTAATACTATATAACCATCAAATATAATGAGGGGTAAGATGACAACTTCAGCCAATGTGAATCTAGAAGATAATTCTAAAGCCAAGGATTACCTAAAATCCTGGGATATTTTCCCTTTTTCTAGGATTTGAAACTTTGAAGTGTAGGGAAATACGACATTAGTGAAAACAAAATTTTAGTAACATATTTCCCATTAACCAGCGGATCATGTCAATAACTATGCAATGGGAAGGATGGTTTCATGAAGATATACATGGTCCTGGAGCAAGTCCAGTGACAATCCTCATTGATGTAGATGCACACTCTATATTGGATGGTATCTATGCAGCTCCTGGTTGCAGTGGGACTCATCTAACTGCTCCTCTACAGACAATAGACTCAAACGTTGTTTTCTGCAGTAGCTCCTCTCATCACAGACTATTGGCTAATGCCATCCTCCTTAGTGACAAGCAAAGGCCACCTCCCATCTAGAGAAGTCCACATGGACAACTAGAACTCCTATCATCCTACTAGAACAGACAGGGAGGAGTTGTCCCTCCCATTGGTGTACTAGTCATCAACCTTCTCTCCCACAACAATGATCCTCAGTTGTTTCTCTCCCTTGGCTATCCCTCCCTAGTCGGGAAGGACTTGCCTGGGCTCTCATAGTTACCACAACTAGAGAGGACAATAATTGTTAGAGAAACTAATTCTCAATTGAATCTATTGTGCTCTGGGAAGCCCCCAGTACCCCTCTATTTACAGGCAGGTTTAAGGTCAGAGTTCCCAGTCTATGAGGGAGTAAAAAGGACCGGAAGATCTCAAATTTTTGTAACAATTCTGGAAACTTCACAACCTACAACAGCCAAAGGGTTGTTTGGCAAACCTAGATGGTCACATCGCACTGTGAGATAATTGTTTTGCAATTTACCAATTTTGTACATCTGTCGGAAATTTAATTCCAATTAGTGCATAACATGACGTCAACACCAATCCTTGATGCAATCAAATTGCACTCCTGAAATGGCCATGTGGTGCATGTGAGATGGGCATCTCACACCACCTGAGATGGTTGTCTCACATAGGTGACACAAACGTCTCGTAGCCCTGGTCAGGTTGAATTCCAACCAATACATAATATAATCAACCTGACACTCCAAACGACCATCTCAACACTTGAACTGATCATTTGGCAGTCTAGTCAGTTGATCTATTGTGTGAATTGAATACCTAAACACTTTCGTAATCAATCCAATTATCTTTCAATATCAAACTTATCTTCTATATGAGTTCTTATGTGTGTGACCCTATAGGTCCCATGTTACGTTGGCAGTGAATGTCCATAACAACTTATGACATCACAAGTAATGAGCGATGTCTAATCACACATCATTGCTACCCAAGTAAATGGAAAGTTAGAGAACAACTTCAACATACAATCTATGTATGGTGTTACAATGTTTGTATAGTTCCTTTTGCATTGATATCTAGATTGAACTACAGGAATGAAGCAATCATCCTCATTATTATTCAATCTTATTTCTTGAACCAGAGTAGACTGTCTGAGATATATGTTAGCTCAACATCACATATTGACTCACATGTGAGTGGCCACACATTTCTCAGTCTTTCTAATCAAGAAGCCTTGGATATCATACTCCTATAGGAGGGACAAATCTCATCTCTATCACTCATAGTCAGTCTCCATATGTCACAATCACCCAATCATCACCTTTATAACAAACCCATTTTGTAGGATTGTGTTTGATGATGCCAAAGTGTACCGAATGACATGTGATGAGTGCACATATTTTAGGCCTAAGAACCACAAACACCACCATCACTATAAGACATGATTCTGATGTACCTAATCAAGGTTTCCATGTATCACTCTTATGGTGGGTCTGTCTGATACATTGTTCTCTAACATGCATGTGTGTGCTTGATTTAATATCGTCCTATCATGACTAATGAGATTTTATCATCAACTAACTCACACTTAGATCTTATGTGTTGTTGTTGTCTATTTACCTTCCACAGAAACAACTGATCTTGTACATAACAAGAATGCATATACTCTTAAGATTCATATGATCTCATTGTTCAGGTCATCAACATGAAGACATACATCATTAAGTAATATCATTCTCTAGATATTTATTACGTTATTTCATTATCTCAAAAACTGAATAAACAAAATAAATTGGAAGATTGCCTTTTTTAATAATCAAATCTTTTACATTTATGTCATTACAATCATCATATCATTAGCTCTTTTGGCATACATACCAACAAACTCCCACTTGTACTTAGAGCCAATAACCATATATCATATATTGAGTGACCTAACATGACCATCATGCTTCTGCTGTGAAAGTGCTTTAGTCAAGGGATCAACAACATTGTTCTCAGTAGGTACTCTGCAAATCTTTACATCTCCTCATTGTACGATCACTCATATGAGATGATACCACCTTTGTATATGTTTTGAGTGATGATGTGATCTGGGTTCCTATCATGGAACCAGAATCCCAGTCCCATGAACCAAACAAATACCAAAGGCAACATGCGAAAGCGTAAAGCTTAGCACACATGAACAAATAACAAGATAAAGGCATCAACACATTATCAACATTCAATAAGTATAAATTATACAAGGTACATCATATTCATGAGTTCAATTACACATTTCTAGAGTCGAGGTACAAGTCATTCATATGCACTACATCTGGATCTTACAACAAGTACACCTAGCATAGCTCACCAAGCCCATCAACCTTCTAGCCATCTCTGAACCTAAAAACAAAATACGAGAAATGGGTCAACACACGAGGTGTTGAGTATGGGGCAGAAAAATACATATATATGTATAAGATCTGCATAATTTGAAAAGATTTCAAGACTAAATGAACAATAATAAATATGTTAAATGTTTAACAAAATGTGAAACCATATTTTATGTCATTTCACTCCATTATACCAACAATATCGAGCATGTTTAGGGCCTTTGAGCATCTTCCCGTCGGAAGGGTCCATAAGGGTGCTCAAGATTAGCCAACCCTTTTATATGAGAGGGACCTCAAGGCCATAGCCAAGATCTAACCAGTGAGAACATGTTACACTAAACAAGATTAATCAAAAAATAAAACACAATCAATCACCAATTAACCACATACCCAAAAATATGGGTAATTTAAAATCGATTTCAACGTCAACACCCACTCAGAAACATTTGCATAAGAGCCCAACATCTTTCTTATATCCATACTATGCCAAGAATTTGATACAAATTGTTCTATCACCTTATCTACAACATATATACACACGAGAACAATATTTGTATATGCCACACAACAAACATTAACATGCTAACAAAATTCCAATTCGTTTGAAATACCATATACAAACTTGTCCTGCCCAGACCTGAGAGTGCAGGGACGACTCTAGGACACACTAGACATCTAATCAACTTTCCCAAAGATTCATTACTATAGCTCATCTTTTCTGCCACATGTTTGTTTTCATCATTTTCGATTACCTAAAAAAATGTGATGAACCACAAGGGTGAGACCCATGTCCCAACAAGAGATATAACCTCCAACAATGTTTATTGATTACAAAATTTTTAAGTAATTAAATAGTTAAGTAGTTTAATCAGATATAAAAAATAAGATCAGCAGTACTGATGATTAACAAAATACATAAAGGAGCAGATAATAACTATCATCATTATCCAGACTATCATCCTTTATCTTGTTGACAATATAAGCAATTCAGTAGCATATTCATATCTAGCATCATGATCAAGTCTAGTAACATAACATAGCTAACAACATGAGCATGTCTAATTGGTTAAACATATCAACATCATAAGAAGAGCTAAAAACATAAGCACAACTATCTGTAAAAGCAAGATTAGCGGTATATGCATCTCTAGTTACAAAGGCATGGCTAGCATGCTAAACATAACTAACAACATGAGATATCTAGCATCATGATTATAATCAGTAGTAGCAGTATAGTTATCAACAAAAGCATAGCTACTGTATGTATGCATCTACAATCTTAAGAATATCCACAACCTAAGTATATCTACTATCTCTTAATTGCACTAAGCATCATCTTATGTAAAGATAACAAACAAGGGTTATCATCCAAGGTGAAATGTTGTGTATAACCCTAAACAAATATGCTACATGGTTGTATTACATCTTTTATTACACCCTGGGGAATTTTAATCGTACCATTCAAAGTCTAATTGACCCCTGCGATGGGCTATTCGGTTATGTACAAGATCTAGGAGTGACGGTATCCTAAGATCTCTTCCCCTCAGTCAGTACGAGTAAAAGGCAGTGACATATCAGTCAAAGCTGCCACCACAACGACATGTAGTCTTGTAACTGGCCCACATTGATACAGGTCATGGTGCTAGCATCTAGGGTATTCAAACCCAATCACTGAGGTACAACTGTAGTTGTCCTGTAATCGCATCATGTTATAATCACCGAGACACGACCGCAACCATTCTCAATCACATCATCTGTATGAGGCATGACCATAGACAACCTCCACAATCTGCATTATGGATGGCAAGGATATATCCTCAACCTGCCACCCCTACATACTCAACAGTATGTGCTCTGAGTTTCCCTTAGGAATACTCATTTCACCATCCAACAAGTTCTGACACTAAAGATGGTTCTACGACATAGTACACTACATGATTAGAGTTGCACTTGATTAGTTATGCCAATTGGGTGAATTAGGCTACATCAAACAAGTGTACATACAAACCCTAATTCACTTCTAGAAAGCATATAAATATTACAACTTTTAAAAGATATAAAAATGTGTGGAACATAATTTCTCATCTCATCATCACATGGTACTATTCACTTTCCATTCAGGAGACCACACTAGTCATCATACTATCACAAGATATAAATCCTTTTTACAATATCACAGGGTATCAATGCTTATCAACATAAGAGGATTACACCTCATTTAGGTCTCAACCATGCCCAAAGGTCATTAAGACCATCATATTATTCCTTGCAAGATCATCATTATCTTTCCATGCCTTATAACAAGGCTCAACAACATCACTTACATATAATACACCAGATCAACATAATATTGCATTAATGAGCTAGGAGATATTCATAAACAATCATAGCAGAGCTATGTTAACATTAAGAACATTCCTTTATTACATCAACATGCAAGGAATCTAGATATGATTAACACTCATCATATTCATAATGCACATGTTTAGCATAAGAAAGTATCAACCATGTGGCTATGATAACCACCAATTAACACATTAAGGTCATGATCATGTTAAGGAGGTTATTCCACCATCATTCCATCATATAAGAATGTTAAACATGAATACTCATCTTTATCTATTTGCATTAGAGTTAGGTTCAACATGATAAATTATATCAATGTTACTAATCAACACTTATACCCAAACCCTAACTCACGACATCCCCATTGGATCATGGATGCATAAGGTGAAGCATAACCATCACATTCCATACTACTCTCAAGTATGAACCCACACATAAATCAAGATGTAACCATCAGGTTATAGCATACTAGGGTTTCAAAAATAGTAACAGAGTATTCCATGATTGTATTAGTCATTCAAGGACTATTCATACCCAATTACCATCATTTATTTATATTAAAGATAGGTATAAGAAGCTATACCTCATTAGGGTTACATATACATACAATATGGTTATCATCCCTTCTATTCATATGAGTGAATAGGTAGGACTACCTTGTAATGGTAACCCTCCATTTGTTCCATCATCATTCAACCCATATCACCATACCACAATGTCACGCAAAACCATTGGATGTTTATAAGGTAAGAACATTGGTTGTTTACATAAGTAAACACCTTGGATAAACCACCTATGAAGTCCTTGATTTGTGATCTAGAAAGAGTCACCATCTAACCCTAGACATCCCTTGATTAACAACACAAAAAGTTCCATTGAGAGTAGGGTAAAACCCACAATTAACTGTTCAGTTAAAACAAGTGATCCATTGTCAACAAGTAAGCTCCTTAAGTTGATCATATAAAGGAAACCATCTAAATCACATTATTAGGACCAAAATAATAAATTAGCCATCATTCCACTTTATTGGAGGAATAAACAGTAGATCTTGACCATTGAGTCAAGTTCATATGTTGAAACCAACAATTACAGTATAGGTCCGACCATTGCATCCAGTGACCCAAGAAACCATTGGTCTAAGGCTTAATTTATGCTACAACTACAATGCTTAACTCATTGATCCACCATAATTAGTGACCATTAAGTCACCATAGGTTTTTAGATCAACACTCTATTCATTAATCAACATCAAATATTAAGCTAATGCCATCCTTGATTGATAACATCAGTAGGGTACTTAATGGTTGATCATTAAACTTTTAAATTGATCCAAAACCTGACCTAAGGGGGTGACCATAGGTTGTCACCATCATCTGACACCTTTGATCCTGACCATCAATTGTCATGAAGAAAACACCATAGGGTTGTTGCAATGGTACCATCATCAGGTCATGGGTTTATAGAAGAAATCAGTTTTAAACCCTAAAATTGACCATTGGTTGATAGGTGATTAGCACCATAGGTTGTCAAACCAACCTGATCCAAGTCATATTATACCTTAGGAATAACATACACATGATCACAGGTTCATATAGAACTGAAATCAGAACAGGGAACATTATAAAAATCGAAATCCAAGTCAAGCATATCTTTTTAGTGCATAGATCATCATTTTCAAGCAAGAACATGAGCTAGCAAGCTTATGGTAAGAAATAAACGTGGAGCAAGTTATAAAACTTGCCTCTAATTAGAAGATAAACTCCCAAACAGAAAAAAAAAAAACACAAGCAAGTAGGGTAGGAAATCCAAGCATAAGCTGTGAACTCGTCCATCTAGCACCTTTCTTCATCAAATGAGCAAACCCTAAGCATAAGGAGCAAGAAAGGTAGGGATTTAGAGTTTTAGAGCAATTTATACCATGGAACAACAAGGTTCTGACCTGTAGGAAAGTAGGAGGAAGGATAAAAAAGAAATAAATAGAGGAAATAAGGGGATCCTTACTCTTTTAGGTCAAGATCACTAGAAGGAAGCTTTTTAAACCCTAAAAGGAAGTCAATTGCAACCCTAGATTCTTTTTCCAAGAAGGTCCCCTCTTTCTTCTTCCCTGGACACAAAATTCACAGAAGCACAGAGGGAGGAAGAGGTTTGTAAAAGGAGGGAAGTGGTGGAGAGAAAATGGCTCATTTTGGTTCTTAAGGATAAGTATATGAAACTTTAAGATAAAGAAAAAGAAAAGGTTGAAGTTCTAGTATCTTTCCAAGTGTCCATGGCCTTAAATTATTAAGAATATACAAACACACACACAATAATATCCCCCACCATCCATATAGACATTCTTATCCCTCGTTTCTTGAATTTCCAAGCAAAACAAATAATTCATTAGTTGATAGCTACTAAAGGTAGCTCATCCATGAAGGGGTAAACCTTACAATACCCTTGAAGAAAACACCTTCAAACCAAGGATTAAATAGGTGTACCATGGATAAAAAAGATAAAGAATGATGAGAGAATATCCAAGGAACATAATTCAAGTGATAAATTGCAAATAAAACCTCTCAATTGGGTAAATTGCAGAAAAGTCCAAAATGTGCATAAAATTGCATACCTTGCTGAAACAGTGTCCAAATTGGACCAAATTTGAAACTTAAGCTTGCCTTATGATTTAAAAGTATATCACAAGGTTATATTAGGGTTATAATAATTAAATTATGGTAATTAAGCTTATTCAACTCATTAAGCAAGTTTATGGGTCTTACATAACCCTTTATCAATCAATATTATAATGGAGTTCTATATATGTGAGTTCAAGTTATAAAACTAACGAGGCAAACATTGAGTACGACATAGAGATACTACCTGGAAATATTTGAGTAAGTAAACAAACAATAATATAATACATGTCTTTTCAAGCAAGAAAGTGATATTCATATAACTAGATAAGGCCCACACCTGATTTAGAGATTCTTAACTTAACTCATCCAATACCATCTAGATCATAAGACAACCTGATTAAGAACAAGATTGCATATATACATTAGATTCTCATCATTAACCCTGATGATCTTCATTTTAGGGTTTTGGTCAAGTTGGGTTCTAAGTTTCTTATTAATGCATTAGATGATATTTTCCTAATATAGAGGTCATCAAGAAGGTGAGTTTCAAGTTTCATATTATTTTGACATTCCATGCACTTTATATGCTCATTTCAAGGTTTAAGGCATTTACATGCATTCTAGGGTCAAATGTCTCACAAAAGGGCACCCTAGATCATGATTCATAAATTTAAGAGGTCCAGATATAAAGATGATTTAGATCAGCAACATTAAGTCATCAGGAACACATAACAAGATTAGGTGGGTTTTCATTAGAAGTAAGATTTGCAATCTAGGGCAAAGTTCATCATTAAAGTCCAAAGTGGGCACATATGTATAGTTGAGGCCATTCATGAGCAATGGATTGATTAGGAACTTCATTAGGGATAAAAATGCATTAGAGTTACTGATTTGATGCATAGGTGGGTATATATGCATCAAAGTTCCAAAATTCATCATAATATTGCATTAAAAATGTTGAGAAGATCAACAGGTAGCATTTTTAGAAAACATGAGAGATAGGATCATATTTAGGTCCTCAAACCATGACTAAGTTGTAGATCTTTTTCTTCTCATAAATTTTCATATATTATATGCGGGTTTTGACCAAAGGAGCAAGATGTTACATGTTTTTGAAGCTTCAACCATAATCATTGGGGAGTAGAGGTCTTTTACCTCAAAGTTGGGCCTCCCACGCATACCGGGCCTTGGACATGCCCTTCCTTAGCCAGTGACAACCCAACCCAGCCATCTCACTGGTGTTCGTCCCAATTACACTATGTCTCTGTTCCCTGTGTGGCATAGGGCACGAACATGGGAGCTTCTACCCCGCCTCTGATCCACCATAGCACCGAAGCTACATGTGAGGGGAGGGTGGCGTCAGGGCAAACAACGGCATTGGGCAGCGCAGCCACAACCCCAGAGCACCAAAGGGGTCCTTTTGGTTAGGGCATTCACTTGGTTGCTTTTTCGGCCTCACAGGGCCACACCAAGGGGGGTGAACCCTATTCATGGCTGCTGCATCTGAGCAGCATAATCAGAGAGGGGGTGATGGGAAGAAGGCTTGGAGTCGAGGGGAGCACAAGGGCAAGAATCAGAGTGGGAAAGGTTCCACCGGAACTAAGGTTGGTACCTTCCAGCCTAAGCATCCTGTGTGTTCTCCATTTTACAGAAGTAACCACAAAGAAGAAAGGGGGAAGGGGGAAGATGGTTGGCGGCTCGAGCAAACAAGGGGGGAAAGAAGACAAGGGGAACTAGGATGAGATCGGAGGGGTTTATAAAGAAACAAAGAATGCTAGGGTTTAGGTTACTTCATCCATCATGGGGTTTGATTGCTCTACCGATCTGGCTGGAGGAGGGGGAAGCCTCCAGTCAAGCGCTTCCTACCATTTTGGGAAGAAGGAAGACAACTAGTTAAATGGGCCCCACGTCTATTATTGGGCCCAAAAAGGGTTGAAACTCAACAAGAATAATTAAAACGTGTACAATATGAGTCAATATTCAAATACCCATATCTTGGGCTAGGATGGTCCAAATGAGGTGATTTTTTTATTGTTGGAAACACAACTGAATCATGAATAACATGAAATACATTATAGAGTATGAAGATCATATATAAATGGTTCTATTTATGGTGATATGATATAGCATGATTCTTTAGTGCAAAATAGCATCCCACATTGTGAAATTGATCCTCGTAGTGGCCAAATTTGAATGTCACAACTCTCCAATCATGAACTTAACATCGAATTGAGTAAGAGACACTTGATGAGAGAGGAGGAGTATAATAGAGTAGAGAGAAAATTGAGGTTGTCACATCCTTCCCTCCTTACAAAAATTTTGTCCTCGAAATTTGCACAAGATCATAGTTAAGAGTCAAAGTCAAAAAACCATCGAGTCCAGGTATCCTAGCACGTTTGTGAAGGTACTTTACCCACAATAGGGTGTACACTTAGATTATGATAAAAAAAGGTGTACTCATCCCAACCATACATGTCTCTTTGTGTTTCATCATATTACGACATCATCATGGCATTAAGGTTTTCTCATCCCTTAGTATCCCTACATTAGGGTTTTGTTCATATCTTTATACAAGACCAAGGTGTATTATTCAAACCTATGTTATCAATTATCAAATGAAAATGCTCATGGTCATGAATTTCAAATGAGACTAACATCAAGTGTGTATCTCATCTTTACTTTAGATTTCTACAAAATCTAATCAATTATGTTCATCATTTCTCATTTTTTAGATCTGATTATTCATCTTATTTATTCGAGTTATTACCCCAAGAGCACCATCATATCGAGTTGATATATTTTCATTTTGTTATTATATTAGGCATGTAACCCCTGATACAATTTTGCTCTTAATCAGGTTTGGCATGTTACCCCTGATTATTCAAGCTAAGATCTCCAGGCATCATCATACTAAGTTTATAATTTCAAAGATACATATTTTATGTATAGTATGATTTTGTATTAGGTCTAGCTTACCAAAGTGACTATTGCACATTTATCAAAATTTTAACTCAAGTAAGATTCTTTCATGTATCGAGCATCATTCAAGGAACAACCTTATCATCAACATCGAGGTTTTGTAACTTTGTCACTTATAACTAGAAAAGGCTCTACAAGGTCAAGCCACTCAAGCTAATATATATATATATATATATATATATATATATATATATAAAGGTAAAACATGCTAACCACAACTTTCTATCGTTAACAACAATTTCTACCCATCTTTTGAGAAACAAGGGTAACCACTAAATTCCTTTACATCAAACCACTAACCTAAGTACGAGGCTCATCATGGATATCATACATCATGTACATCATCTTAGGGTCTTGGGACATCTCCCTCACATATATAGAAAGCATCAAATTTGCAATTGCCTCTTTCTCTAAGGTTATATATTTTTATAGGAAGTCTAGGGTTCAACAATTTCTAGGGACCATAAACTAGGTGACTTATCTCATATACTTAGAAGTATTCTAGCTAGGGACTCATCATCATATATTTTATCATGCATATTTTTCAACATTTTACATATATTTTGGAGTATAGGTACTCTGACCTTCTCTCGTGGCGGGTCGACTCATATCAAAAGGTCGCCCTATTCATATGTCCCATGCTAGAGGTCCTCCTTTGTAAATTTATTGAGGCCCATGTTAGTCTCAAACCATATATCACATATCATATCTCAACACGTACAAGACTAGGTACAAGCAAGCATGTCAACCCACTAGCTATGTTTAGCACATCATCCAAGTCATATGTATCATACAAGGTGCTAGGTTAAGCTAGGGTTGCATGGTCAAACTCATCTCATATCGTCAAACATACTTGACCTTCCTCAAGAAAGTTGGATCTTATCAATATCAACATCATCATCAATATCATTGTCATCATCTTAGGTTTCTAGGTTACTCACTTGCCTAACCTATATCATGGCTCTAGACAACTGTAGAGACTATCACTATCATCTAAACTCTCTCATCTAGACTTGATGTTACATCTCTTTCTCCTAGGTTGCATGGAAACTCACTACCTTTCTGCGGGTGGTAACATTTTTCATATTTACATATAATAATACTTGAAATATGTTTTCTCTAACGTTTAAATAGACAATGAAAACCACCATACTCCATTCGAATAAAACCAAAACCAAAATAAGTTACCACACTCATGAGGCAGTATAGTACCATGACACCTAGAGAACTAGCAAGAACATGGTGCACACCTGTGTAGATATTCTAAGCACATGTTGTGAGCATATGTCTAGGGAGGTAAATTATACAAGTCTACACCTAGTTCTAGAACATCTAGGTTCTAACCTAGAGGCTAAGTCAACCTAGTCCACAAAGGACATCTTATTAAGTTTTCTAGGGTTGGGATGTAAGGTGAGTATAGTTTGTGTTTTATGTGAGAAATGTTTGGTGTAATTATTGTTCATGCTCTGATACCATCTGTCACAGAACTGGAATCCAAGTCCCATGAACCAAATGAATACCAAAGGCAACATGCGGAAGCGTAAAGCTTAGCACACATGAACAAATAACAAGATAAAGGCACCAAGACAGTCTCAACATTCAATAAGTATAAATTATACAAGGTACATCATATTCATGAGTTCAATAACACATTTCCAGAGTCGAGGTACAAGACATTCATGTGCACTAAATTTGGATTTTACAACAAGTACACCTAGCATAGCTCACCAAGCCCATCAACCTTCTATCCATCTTTGAACCTAAATTCAAAATATGAGAAATGGGCCAACACACGAGGTGTTGAGTATGGGGCAGAAAGATACATATATATGTATAAGCTTTGTATAATTTGAAAAGATTTCAAGACTAAATGAACAAGAATAAACATGTTAACAGTTTAACAAAATGTGAAACCATATTTTATGTCATTTCACTCCATTATACCAACAATATAAAGCATGTTTAAGGCATTTGACCATCTTCTCATCGGAAGGGTCTGTAAGGGTGCTCAAGATTAGCCAACCCTTTTATACGAGAGGGACCTCAAGGCCATAGACAAGACCTAACCCTTTATTAATCAATATTATAATGGAGTTCTATATATATATGTATATATATATGTGTGTGTGTGTGTGTGTCTGTGTGTTCAAGTTCTAAAATTGACGAGGCAAACATCGAGTAAGACGTAGCAATACCACATGGCAATATTTGAGCAAGTAAACAAACAAGCATACAATACATGTCTTTTCAAGCAAGAAAGTGATATTCATATAACTAGATAAGGCCCATATATGATTCAGATATTCTTAACTTAACTCATCCAATACCATCTAGATCATAAGCCAACCTTATTAAGAACAAGATTGCATATATACATTAGATTCTCATAATTAACCCAGATTATCTTCATTTTAGGGTTTTCACCAAGTTGGGTTCCAAGTTTCTTATTAATGCATTAGATGATCTTTTCTTGATCTAGAGGTCATCAAGAAGGTGAGTTTCAAGTTTCATATTATTTTGACGTCCCATGCACTTTATATGCTCATTTCAAGGTTTAAGGCATTTATGTACATTCTAGGGTCAAAAGACTCACAAAAGAGCACCCTAGATCATGATTCATAGATTTAAGAGGTCTAGATATTAAGATGATTTAGATCAGCAAAATTAAGTCATCAGGAACACATAACAAGATTAGGTGGGTGTTCATTAGACGCAAGATTAGCAATCTAGGGCAAAGTTCAACATTAAAGTCCAAAGTGGGCACATATGTACAGTTGAGGCCATTTATGAGCAACGGTTTGATTAGGAACTTCATTAGGGAAACAAAGGCATTAGAGTTACTGATTTGATTCTTAGGTGGGTATATATGCATCAAAGTTACAAAATTCATCATAGTGTTGCATTATATATGTTAAGAAGATCAAAAGGTAGCATTTTTGGAAAACATGAGAGCTAGGATAATATTCAGGTCCTCAAACCATGCCTAAGTTGTAGATATTTTTCTTCTCATAAATTTTCATATATTATATGTGGGTTTTGACCAAAGGAGCAAGATGTTACATGTTTTTGAAGTTTTAACCATAATCAATGGGGAGTAGAGGAATTTACCTCAAAGTTGGGCCTCCCACACATACTGGGCTTTGGAAGCACCCTTCCTTAGCCAGTGAAAACCCAGACCAGCCGACTCACTGGTGTTTGTCCCATTTACGTGATGTCTCTATTCCCTGCGTGGAACAGGGTGCGAATAGGGGAGCTTCTACCCCGCCTTCGATCCACCATAGCACCGAAGCTGCACGCGAGGGGAGGGTGGCGTCAGGGCAAACAACGGTGTTGGGCAGTGTAGCCATGACCCAAGAGCGACAAAGGGGTCCTTCTGGTCAGGGCACCTGTCTGGCTACTTTTTCAGCCTCACAAGGCCACACCAAGGGGAGCGAACCCTATCCATGGTTGCTTCATCTGAGCAACATAATCGGCAAGGGGGCGATGGGAAGAAGGCTTGGAGCCAAGGGGAGCATGAGGGTAGGAATCAGAGTGGGAAAGGTTCCACCAAAACTAAGGTTGGTACCTTCCAGCCTAAGCATCTTGTGCATTCTCCATTTTATAGAAGTAACCACGAAGAAGAAAGGGGGAAGGGGGAAGATGGTTGGCGGCTCGAGAAAACAAGGGGGAAAGAAGACAAGGGGAACTAGGGTTAGATCGGAGGGGTTTATAAAGCAACAAAGAATGCTAGGGTTTAGGTTCCCTTCATCCATAGTGGGGTTTGATTGCTTTCCCGATCCGACTGGAGGAGGGGGAAGCCTCCGGTCAATCGCTTCCTTCCATTTTAGGAAGAAGGAAGACAACTAGTTAAATGGGCCCCATGTCTAATATTGGGCTCAAAAAGGGTTGAAACTCAACAAGAATAATTAAAACATGTACAATATGAGACAATATTCAAATACCCATATCTTTTTTGGGTTTTAGGGGAGACAGAGAAGGCAGTGGAAACAAAACTTTTCTTCTCCCAAACCTAGAATGAAGGAATCGTGTCAATGTCTATATAGTAGGAAAGATGGTTTGTAGAGACATGCCTTATCCCGAGGCTTGCTCGATGACGTTACCTCACGGATTGCGCGGTCTTCGCCTCCGATCTTAGACGGTATCTATGAAGCTCCTGGTCTTACCAGGACTACTGGGATTGACAGTTGTCCTCCGAGCTGTAGAAGTCTCCCGCCTCTAAAGTAGTCCACACAGACCACCTGGAACTCCGATCTCCTTATCCCACAAGGAATCAGAAGGAATCGCACCCTCCTGTCGGTGTACTAGCCACCGATACACTCTCCTGCAACCAGTCGCTTTTCTGCAGTTGCCTTTCCCTTGTTGTGCCTCCCTTATCGGGTAGCACTTGCTCGGGCTCTCTCGGTTACCACAACCAGAGAGAACGACAACTTTGCATAGCAAATGGTGTTCTGAGTTGTCCTTTGAGAAGCCCCCCAATACCCCTATATATATGAGGGTCATGGGACAAGGTTCTCTACCCCGGGCAATGTGGTATTAAAGCAGGAGTAGAAGGGTTCGATATTTTCCACAAAACAACCAACTGTGCCACCTGAACCGATCGTTTCAAGCATGAAACGGTCGGTTGGGGACCTGAGCCGATCGGTTCACACTTGAACCAGTCGGTTGGGACACCTGAGTTGATCAGTTCACTTCTGAACCGATCGGTTCGTGGTCCTAGTCCAACTCAAATTGACTTTCATATTTGTTTCCAACTAATCAAATATTAATCCTTGTCCAAATCAAATTTGTACCAGTGAAACAAATTGTATTTGCAAAATAGTCTTTGGAGTTTCCAAACGATCTTGGTTGGTCCATGAATCAACTGGTTCAACAATTGAGCTGATCATTTCATGACACATGAGTCGATCATCTCACTACTTTGAGCTTACTGGTTCACCAAACTGAGTCGATTGGTTCATCCATATGAGCTGATCGGTTGGGGCAACAGACTGTGCAAATCAGTCAATTACAGTTACAATCAATCTGATACTCTAATCAATCGGTCCAAAACCTTGAACACTATGATACTGAGCTATCAATTGATTGCATGTTTAATTGAACTACTAAACTCCTTTAGTAATCAACATCATTTGTGGATAAACTCCTCTTCCAGGTTAAATCCTATGTGTGTGACCCTACAGGTCCATTTCACGTTGGCAGTGAAAGTCTATAACACTTATGACTTCACAAGCAAAGAGCGGTGCCTAGTCACACATTAGTGCTGCCCAAGTGAAATAGAAAGCTGGAGAACAACTTTCAATCCTACAATCCGTGAATGGTGTTACAGTGAATGTATAATTCCTTTATCATTGATATCTCGAATGAACTCGAGGCATGGAACAGTCATCTTGTCAACGTTCATTCACTTTCTTGATCTCAGAGTAGATTGGAGGAGATTGTATGACATCAATATCACATACTAATTCACACATGTGTGCACACCTATCTCAATCCTACTCATCAAGTGGCCATGGATATCAAACTCCCTCAGGAGGGACAAATCCCATATCTATCACTCACCCCTCAAAAGCCCCATGTGTCAAAGCCACCCAATCATCACCTTTATAACAACCCATGTTTCAGGACTGCATTTGATGATGTCAAAGTGTACCCAACGACATGTGTTGAGTGTAATGATTTCAGGTCAAAGAATCACACTCACCACCATCACTGTTAGAACTGACTGTGACTACTATGTCATGGTTCCATGTGTCAAACTCATGATGGGTCTATCTGGTATACTTGTTCTCTAACAAGTACATATGTGTTTGGTTTGATATCTCCATATCATGACTAACGAGATTCTGTCATCAACCAACACCACAATCTAGTCTTGTGTGTCATTTTTGTCTATCTACCTTCCACAATGACATCCGACTAGGGACATAATAAGAATGTACAAACTCTTAGCATCTGTATGATCTCACCGTTCAGGTCCTTAACTTGAAAGCATACATCATTGAGTATTGTCATTCTCTAGACATTCAATATGTTCTATCATTATCTCATATGACAAAACCAGAAAGAATTGGAGGCTTGCCTTTGATGTTTATCATATCAATCTTAATGTATCCCACCAATCATCCCATGATTGGCTCTCAGGGCATACATACCAACAATCTTGGGCTAGGATGGTCCAAATGAGGTGATTTTTGCACTGTTGGAAACACAACTGAATCCTCAATAACATGAAATACATTATAGAGTATGAAGATCATATATAAGTGATTCTATTTATGGTGATATGATATAGCATGATTCTTTAGTGCAAAATAGCATCCCACATTGTGAAATTGATCCTCGTAGTGGTCAAATTGGAATGTCACAACTCTCCAATCATGAATTTAACATCAAATTGAGTAAGAGACACTTGATGAGAGAGGAGGAGTACAATAGATGAGAGAGAAAATTGAGGTTGTCACAGTTCCTTAGCTTGTGCAATAGATCCATTGTTGTCACAATATAGCTCGATTGTGTCACTAATGTTTGGAACGACCCCAAGTTCTATGATGAACTTCTTGATCCATACAACCTCCTTTGCTGCATTCAATGCAGCAATATACTTGGCCTCTATTGTAGAATAGACAACTATTTCTTGCTTGAAACTCTTCCAACTCATAACTCTATTGTTTAGGCAAAACACAAATCCTGATTGCGATTTGTAATCATCTTTGTCAGTTTGGAAGCTTGCATCAATGTAACCTCTTACCACCAACTCTTCCTCTCTTCCATAGATCAAGAACTTATCCTTAATCCTTCTCAAGTACTTGGGGATGTTCTTCACAGTTGGCCTGTGAGCATCACCTAGATCTGACTGATATCTGCTTGTCATACTCAGGGCATACAAGACGTATGGATGGGTGCACAACATCACATAGATGATTGATCCAATTGCAGAGGCATAAGGAATTGAACTCACGTGTTACCTTTCTTTACAAGAACTAGGACATTGAATCTTAGAGACGGTCACTCCATGCAATGCAGGCATGCTTCCTCTCTTTGAGTTCTCCATGCTAAACCACTTCAACACTTCGTCAATTTATGTGCTCTAACTTAGTCCAAGAAGCCTTCTTGATCTATCTTTATAGATCTTTATCCCTGAGATCTAGTATGCTTCTCCCAAGTCTTTCATAGAGAATGTATTTCCAAGCCATGTCTTTACCTTTTGTAAAGTAGGGATGGCATTCCCCATCAATAGTATGTCATCTACATACAATATGAGGAATACTACCATGCTCCCACTAACCTTCTTGTACACAGAAGGTTCATCTTCATTTTGAACAAAGCCAAACTCTTTGATTGTCTCATCAAAACAAAGTTCTAGCTCTGAGGTTCTTGATTCAATCCATAAATTGACCTTCGTATCTTACAGACTTTGTTTGCATAACTTTGTAATTATAAAACCCTCTGGTTATATCATATACACATCCTCAACAAGATTCCCGTTAAGGGAATCAGTTTAAGATCCATTTTCCATATCTCATAGTCATGATAAGCTACAATAGCAAGCATGGTCCTGATGGACTTAACCATGGTCAGTGGAGAAAAGGTTTCATCATAGTCAACACCTTAACTTGTATGAAACCCTTTGTAACCAATCTTCCCTTATAGGTATGAACTTCTACATCCATGTCGATCTTTTTCTTGAAGACCCACTTGCACCCTATGGGTTTTAACCCTTCAGGTGGATCCATGACATGCTAAAATCGTGCGTATGAATGCAAGTGTATGCGTCGAGTAATATAGGCATATGTGAGGCCCGAGTCAAACTCAGGGAGACGTAGTCTCAGTGACTACTACTAACTACAGTGCGATCTGCTAAGCCGATTAAAAAGTTGGATTTGAGTTTGAACAAAATAAAAGAAAATTAATAGTGGTTGATTCGAATGAGATGGATTCCTTAGGATTAATGATTTCACCACGGGGTCTCATTATATCTTATTTCTACTGAATTAATATAAATTTTACTCCTACCTTGGACATAAAGCATGTAATCAAAATTTCCCGCTTCCACGGTGCAATCCACTACCTATATCTAAGGCAATTCCATGTCTGTAGCAATTTATATCTTAGTCTAGGTGCATTATCAAAGACTGGATTTCTTCCCACTAATCGTACGTTACCTTTCCCAAGAAACACTTAGGAAAGTGTATAACTTGTGATTTTCCAACCTTTAATCCTCCTTTTAGAGCGATTATCAGTCTATTACTCTACCGATGGTGATCAAGCATAGGTAGATCATTTAAAACACAACTATATATCCAGGAATAAAGAGAAATCTATATTAATTCATGTAAAAAGTCGGTACAATGATTCCCCAGGCTACTCCCAGGTCCTAAGGAAAGGAGGGGTTTAGCCCCGCATGGTTTTCACATGCGAATACATGGAGAGAAGAGAAAATTGTGGGAAACGTGAAAGAAATTCATGTAACCCCTAGAAAGAAGATGTTTCAGATGATCCTCCTCAAGAAATGCACGTTCTGTAGTCTTTTGGAAGCAAAATTGTCCGTCGGAGGTGCTCGGATCTCCCGATTGACGTCCTTCGACTCCATGCTCCTCTCTCTCTATTCTCCGATCTTTGTGCGGTAAACGTGTGTTCCTCCTCAGGTCTGGCCGTCCTTTATTAGGTCATAGGCCAACTTACAGTACCACATAACGTGGACCGTCAGATCTAGATGATCTAACTTGATTGCTAATTTCTGACAGAGTCAGTGGCACCGACAGCCTCAGGTTGCATCCTTTGCCCTGCTGAGTCAGTACCACCGACACATGATAGTCGGTGGCACCGAGCTAGTGTACTTATTCGATCTATCTTTCTGAACCAATCTTGGTGGCACCGACTTGGTGGTCGGTGGCATCGAGTCTTCTATTCTCTCATTGCCCAGCCACTGCTACTATCTCGATGGCATCGACTGTGATGGTCGGTGGCATTGACTTTTACTTGTACATGGAGTACCTGAAAAATGCATGAAAACATGTATAAGGCCGGGGAATACATAAAATCATGTAAATATGATAAAATAAGCATAGTTTGATGCAAACAGAGTGTCCAAGCCAATAATAATGATTTATGAAAATATGATCAATTAATTGACTAATAAATGCACAAAACAAGTATAAAATATGCCTGTAAAAGTGACTCAAAACATGTGCATCAAACTCCCCTAAGCTTAAACCTTGCTCGTCCTCGAACAATAAAACCTTTGGATCTGATTGAGATAAGTCAGCTAAAGGACATAAGTGCATAAGGTACATCTAAAAAGTCTCCACCTTCGGTCATCATACCGGCCCTCACTAACCACTGAACACTAACTTCCATCTAGGTGACCAGAAACCTCTATAAAATATGTTCGTCCCCCAATCAATGAAACACTATCAGTTAAAGCAGTTAATATGATAGACTCGTCTAGTTCATACTTGGTGAATTGCGTGATCTCCTATCTACATTGCTCTTTTCTCTACCTACCATCTACATGGAAGCAGTTCTCTTGATCGATAATGAATGAGGAGAAAATCATATGACTATCCTACCAATAAGATCAATAGGTGGTCGGGATAGGTGGTTGTGGAAGAATCATGAGCACATAAAATCATTCATGCAATAAAAAATTATGATGAACCTATGATGATGAGAATTTTTAAAATGCTCCTAATGCCTAATCATTGAGGTGGCATGATGCATGCAACTATCATTTCATCTCAAAATAAGATGAAATATCTACAAACTACATCATGTACTAATTCTTCCTTATTATCAGGTAGGATTATGCCCTTTCTCCCTCACTTTCTGACAGTATACTCAATTTCTTTTTTTTTCTTTTTTTTCAAGCCCCTTTCAACATGATAAAATTTCTTTGGGCTTCCACTTGCATTGAACATTTGATTTATGTCGATGCTTCTCCTCTCTTTTTTTTAAGGGTATGGGCAAAATCACTACCTTCTTATATTAACAAAGAACTAGACACGATATTTGCAAGATGATCTGTAATGCATATGCAAACTACACGAATAAGATGTTATGCAACTACATGACATGCACCATAATTTTTGTTGTGAATGTATGTTTTTCATTTTTTTTCATTTTCCGCTAATGCAAGAAAAAATAAACACTATTATGCAAGATCTACTTATGCAATATAAATGCAATCAAGAGAAGGAATGATAACATGTACTCAATCTTCTTATGGTGGAGTGTAAAGCGAATGTATGTAGTGGATGAGATCATACGACTAAGAGATAGAACCTTTAGAGAAAATCATATGTCCCTCTCTAATGATCTGTGTACATGGTAATCAAGGGGTTTCTCTCTTAAATTTTAGTTTAAGGCCACGTTAGTGTTTGGTCAGTTTGGGCTCAACAACCTTGTCAATCACTTTTCTTAGACAATTAAGAGGGTAATTTATGTTCTCATGTTCTGCAGCTGACTCACCCAAACACTTCCTCAATTATGCAACTCAATTACTTACAAGATAGGCTCACATTTTTTTGAATTTGCTATTTTTTTTTCTTTTCATGTTCACCCAACCCAGAGATTGATAAACTCAAATGAAACCATGTATTTACTTCTCCACAAATTACACTCGATAGATTGTGGATCCTACATAGCAGAAAAACAAAAAAAAAGAAAACTAATTTTACCAAAATAAAAACAAAATGCTAAAATGAAAGAAAAACTAAGATAGAAGTTGTTCCAACACCCCAAGCTTGAATATGACTATGACCTCATAGTCCAGATTCCAACCTAAGAGGTGGAACATAGATACCTGACTAGTATGGTGGTGGTGGTGGCTAGCTAGGGTCCTGGGGAGGAAACATCCCCTGGAAAGTTAGATCATAAGAAGGCATATTCGGTGGCATCAGGTAGCCTCCAAAGTATCCCTGGCTCCTGTAGTGGTCAAAGAATGGATGCTGATAATTTTCCATCCTCTGTAGGCACTGATGCATGTTCTCTTGGTTGGACAAGAGAAAACGTTCGTTCTCATAGATCACCTACTGGTTGGTGTACAGCCGACCCTACAAATCTTGAATTTCGGGCAGAGATGTAGTTTGTTGCTACTGATGTGTCTAGATATCCTGCAACATGGAATACATGCCCACCATAGAATAAACTTCCTCTCCTTCCTGAGAGGGTGGTGGGGGCAGAAGACGTAGAGGCTGCATAATATCATGGACGCTTTCACGGAGAAACTCGATGCATCATGGGAATGGTGGGATCCACCTCCTCCACGTCGTCGTCCGACTGCTCATCCTCATCATCGTTTCCTTCATGTTCTTCATCCTCATCATCAATGTTTGGCCATCTATAGAGGTCAACTTGCCTGATGCTGAGTATAGGATCAAGTAATTGACGCTCATAGAAGCTGCCACTGGCCGAACAGATTGCAAAGATGGTGTTGTTTTGGATAGTTATAAGACTAGCTTGCTTGAAGTGGAGGCGGTCTATATGAAGCTTGGACTGCAGAGGCTCAAGAGTAGAGAGATCTAGGCCTAAATGATGAGAAATGGGGGTGATAAGTCCCCCAAAAAGGATAGGCATCGTCCTCCTTATGTTGCACTTCACTGCCATTACATGGGTGAGGAAGAAGGCCCCAAAGTTTACCAGCCTCCCCTCCAAAAGCTGGTAGAGGAAGTATAAGTTTGGTTGTTGGACCTTTGCTTTCCCTTGAGTAGACTTGGTGAAAAGAGTGTTTGTGAGCATGCGATGTAGCACTTAAACAAAGGGGTGCTCGAGGTCTGCCAATTAGCTGTGGTGCCAGTTTAACTTATAGCCTTCTGGCACTGTCATGAGATCCTTCCATATTGCATCAAAATTGACGTTCTCAGGCTGGCGGCATGGCACATGAGGCCATCCATAGATCTCGTTGAAGGTGTGAAGGGCAATGGAGTATTTGGTGTTGTAAAGGCGGAAGTTCACCTTCCCTTCTCTCCACTCACCTCAAGTCAGGTGCACTGGGTCAGGGGCCACACATATTTCTAGAGATGCCAGGAAATTGATCACAATCTCCTTGTATGTTGGCCACCCACTGAAGATAGGGTTCACAAACCCTCCATCGAACTCTTGCCCTTTGAGGATAGCCGCCATGTTGTCGTTGAAGCCCATGTCCTCCAATAGCCTTCGGTTTCCATATCTTGTTGGAGCAAACGACCTCTTGGTGAGCTCCTCGTACACCTTCCACACCTCCGAGGAAGGGTGGTTGATCCTGGGTCGTGGCATCAGACCACCAGGGGGTCCTGCTCTCCTTTCCATGACATTGATGAGATCGGAGAAAGCGGTTGAGAACAGAAGAGATTTGTGCAGCTTCTGGATGCTCGGAGTAGTCACTTGCACTTGGGGAGGAGTGGTGCTTGAAGTTGTAAAGAAAAAAACAATCCACTACCTCCCCTTTTATAGGGTTGACACAGCCCTGTTGCGGCTCAGTCGGTGGCACCAACTGAAGAGTCAGTGGCACCGACTCTGGGGCTTATCTGTGGCCTCACTGCATCGATGACTGTCGGTGCAGCATCTTGAAAAATCGAATCATCGACAAGGCAGTGGCACTGACTAAATAGTTGGTGGTACTGACTTTGCACCAGATTGGTGCTACCGATCGTCGATCTGGATGCATCTAGATCGTTGATGAATGTGCCCACATATCGGTGTTTTCATCTATCGATGGCATCGAGTGATGAGTCGGTGGTACCGACTCCCTTTTTTTCGATGCACCGATGCACCCACCGAGCCTAGAGTGCGACCTGTGTCAGTGCCACCGACTTGGGAGTCGGTGGTACCGATGACTTATCAGTTAGCCACTTGAATTTTTCTACACTTTCTTCTGAGATCTCGGTGCCACCGAGTGGGTTGTCGGTGGTACTGACTTTTTGCAATCAAAATGGCCATCTTGCTGACACGATCTCGGTGGCACTGACTTGGAAGTCAGTGGCACCGACCCTGCACAGTCTTGCACACTTAACAAATGGGTCAAGGCTTCATTTTTACAAAGAAATTATGAAAAACTAAGTACAACTAAACTAAACTAATGTAAAGGAAAGAAATAAACATCCTAATGGTTGGGTTGCCTGCCAACAAGTGCCCTTATTTAACGTCCCTGTCTAGACAAGTCCATTATTGAGATCAATTAGGAGCAATGAGTTTCACCTCGTGCTCCTTTCTATTGAAGTCTTCTCCAAAGTAGTGCTTCAGTCTTTGACCATTAACCAAGAAGGTCTCTCTCTCTCTTTGATTCTAACCGCCCCATGTGGAAACACTTCTTCTATGACAAACGGTCCACTCCACCTAGATCTCAGTTTCCCAGTGTGTAATTTCATCCTCGAATTAAAAAGCAACACATTCTCTCCCAGATAAAAGACTCTCCTTACTATATGTCGGTCATGTATTTACTTAGTTCTCTCCTTGTACATTCTTGAATTCTCATAGGCATTCATACTAATTTCATCAAGCTCATTCAACTCTAGCATCCTTGTCTTACCTGCTTCATCAAGGCCAAAATTGAGCCTCCTTAATGCCCAATGAGCTTTATGTTCTAACTCCACAAGGAGATGACACACCCCTCCATAGACTAACCTAAAGACCTTTAGGCTCATAGCGCATCAACCAACAATTCACTCCAATTTTTTCTACTAGACGACACCATCTTCTCAAAAATCTTTTTGATCTCACGATTAGAAATCTCCACTTGCCCTTGAGTTTGTGGGTGGTGGGGTGTACCCACATGGTGCGTCACTCCATATTTGTTCAAGAGTGCCCCAAATTTCCGATTGGTGAAATGAGTTCCCCCATCGCTTGTTCTCATCCTTGGCACTCCAAACCTGCAGAAAATGTGATCCTAAACACATTTACATATGACATTGGCATCATCGGTGCGGGTTGGAATCGCTTCCACCCATTTTGACACATAATCTACAGCCAGTAAGATATAGAGGTTAGAGTTATAGGACACAAAGGGTCCCATGAAAACAATACCCCATAAATCAAATACATATACTTCTTGAAACACATTCAATGGCATCTCCTATCTCTTTGATATGTTACCTGACCATTGACATGCATCACACCTACACACAAAATCATATGCATCTTTGAATAGGGTCGGCCAGTATAAACCGCTCTCCAAAACTTTTGCGCCTGTCCTAGAACTGTCATGGTGTCCACATGTAGGTAGTGTGTGGCAGTGTTTCAACACACTCTCATACTCGCATTCAGGTACACACCTCCTCAATATTCCATCCCTGCACTGTCTCAACAAAATAGGATCATCCCAAAAATAATAGCACAATGAATGAAAGAACCTCTTCTTTTCTTGGTATCCCCAATCATTGGGTAATTCCTTGCAAGCTAAATAATTCTTGATGTTAGCAAACCAAGGGTCCCTTTGCTTAACTATTCATCAGGGAAAGTCTCTAGAATGGGTATATTAACATCTTTTTCATCTACCATCTCCAGTCTAGATAGGTGGTCAGCCACCACTGTTATGACCCACACTGAGTTTATCTGGTAGTATGTGATTAGTGTTTTGATTAGATGAGACAAGCTTATTGGCATATAATTATGCCTTGAGGTTGTAGAGGATCCCACACTTGAGAAGTTGCAAAAGAAATCGTGTTAATCGGACCTTTGAGGCAAGAGTTATGGCGTTTTCATGTTCCTTTAGACTTGGATGCAATTTTTCCAGAATTTGTTTTTCATTAATTGGGTCGGTTTCTTTTCTTTCCTTTATCTTTTCTTCTCTTCACTCGATACAACACAGAGCAGCCGTAAGCGGCGCCCAAATACCCAACCAGAACGATCGCAGTCGAGCAAGAGAAGATTTCAGGCGATTTTGGGCGATTCACGATCTCTTCACCTCCGACAGCTAGGGTGCTACCTCCCCCTTCTTCTTCCTCCTCCATTCCTTCCTCATCCTTGCCCTAGTGGCGCTCCACAGCCACCCGACCTGCCTGGGCGGCCGACCAGCAGGTGCGGTGCCCTCTCTACGGCGCCTGACCAGCGTGATGGAAGGAGGAAGGGCGGCCGATTTTGGGCCCTTCTGCCTCGGTTCACCAGCGCCCAACCTTCCCCAACCCACTCCTTCACCTGCTGCGTGGCGCTCCGGCCAGCAGCGGAAGTATCGCGCGATCGTGAGCTAAGGGGAAGAAAGGGGCAGCACCGCAGTACCCCACCTCCATTGCGGCCACTCCATCTGTAGGACGGCGCCCTGAGTAGCAGCGCCATGTAGCAGCTGCAGCAGCCGGCCCGGAGCTCTTGGATTTGCCCAACACCTCGAATCGATGGCCCCACTCCGACCTTGAGGTTCCAACCAGAATCTGCAGCTCCCAGTTGTGCTTAGGCACCCAACTAAGGTTCTTTTCAGCTTATACGTGTAGATGCTATTGCTTGCTGTAGCAGGTTCTAAATCAGTAGCAACTGGGTGGGTGACAATACTGCTTGTTTACAGCAGGTTCGGCCAGAAGTAATTAGGTCGTAGCTAACACCCTATTTGATGCCAACGAACTCGTCTGGAGGTCCAGATCAGAGATCCGTAGTCAACTAGTCACAAGAAGCGACGAATCAGCCGAGCCCTTCCACCTCTACGTGAAATCAGTCCAAATCCAGAACTGAACTAAGGTTGAAGAAGACCTGTGTGTGCCTAGAAACTGGCCCTAGATGCATTTGCGGACGAATCCGGACAAACCAAACCAGAGTGAGTAGGAGTTCATTTAGTTATCATCATTTAACTCCTTAGTTGGAATTTTTCGGTAAACTGTGCATTTTTTGCTGATACTTGGCTTTTGGACAGTATTTGGCGTTACTCGAATTTTATTTCATAAACTGCTTCCTTATGCCGTTATATGATTTAGTTTAGCATCTGATCAGTGTGGATTGAATTAATTAATTTATATGGTTCATTGGAACTTGAAATACGTAATATGATTGATGAAAATGATAGAATTTCCTATATTACAACTGCAATGTATACGTTGAACATAAAATGGATATTTAGCATCGAAACTGGATAAGTTGATACTGAGTCATGTTTATAGATGACAAATGATGTTTATGTGTATATTTGGGTAATAGAGATTACCCGGATGCCGAGCATAGTTAGCATCCTTAGACGTTTAATTTTCATAGTTCAAACGTAATGAAATGATTAGTAAAATAAATGTGTATGCTTTACGAGTAAATTTCAGTAAGATGCGAATAAATGTGATAAAGTATTTCAGGTTGAGTATTCCTTTCAATACAGTATATTTGAATGTTCAGTAATATGAAATCAGTATAGAGACGTGGAATAGATATGAAATCTATTTACAGTGAACGAATCTGTTTGCATGAAAGCATAGCTGAGTTATGAGTTATTGCGATATAAGAGAATAGTTGTTGCACTATATATAGAAATGTTATGAAAGTTGAACTTCTGGTTTCAGCTAGTGAATTGCAGAATTACAATATATTCCAGTAGTCGAATATGTGCGAGAGAGACACAATGTCATAAGAGTTTTCTTGTTATAATAAAATGTGTTAGACTTAGATGCCCTGACACCGTAGAACCCCTTTTGGAGGTATGTGCCTTAGGGGTGAAACGACCTACCTAGCGTGTGTCTAGATGGTCGGTGGCTCGTGTTCAACAATAATCCGTGCGTGTGTCACTGTGGCACGAGGACAGAGAGGCAGTGTTCAACAATAATCTGTGCGTGTGTCACGGTGGCACTGGAGTAAATAGGGGTTATTCAACAATAATCTGTGCGTGTGTCACAGTGGTAACCCAGACTCTCCGCCTGTGTGCTCAGGTTAGAGGAGGAGTCTAGAGTACACTCTTTGAGAGTGCAGTGAGGCCGTGTGAGCCTGAGAGTCCTGACGCAGACCAGGACGGCAGTCAGACTTAGCATTTCCCGGGTGTGTCGCTAAGTCTTGTACGGTGGGTTCGTAGTTCGCTACGAGACTTTATATGCAGAGTACACTGCATATGATCAGGGTATAAGTTAAAAGATGATTACTTAGAATTCAGGTAGATTAATATGAAACTTGTGTATGTTCAGATTTAGAATTTATAATACTTGTTCTTTAAATGTTCATTATACTTTTCTGCGATAATTGCACCGTTTAATTAGAACTGCTCAGTTTGTTATTTTATTTGCATATTCCTATTAAATGTAAAATATGGAGTTATCCGATGATGGCCAAGTGAATTACTATTCACTGAGCGAGTAGGCTCATTCCTCTACTCAAACATTTTCAGGTCAGCTACAATTCCAGGAATCAGGAGGATCTGTTCATCCTAATGCTTAGTCTGTAGAAGGAATACGTAGTTAGTAGTTAGAGGTCTCTTAGTCCTTTCCCCTCGATCTTTGGGACATGGTGTGGGTGAGAGAGAGTATGTATGGCGAATGTGTATAAAGATGTAAATTAACTATTATGTTTACTTTCTGTTAAACAATGTTACATGTTGTCAACTCTGTTTATGTTCTCTAGCCAGTTTAATTGAAATGATTCTGTAATAGTTTATTACGTTTTAGTTTACAGCAATAATCTGGATATCATTACGAGGTTTTAAAAAGAAAAAGTTCTCAGTGGTTTGTTTATGTGATAATCCCTCCGTCGCGCCCTAATCTCGTGGGTTGTGATTAGTGTGAGATCGGGGTGTGACATCTTGGTATCAGAGCATAGGTTGAGTATATGAATACTCTAAGTCAAGGTCAGGGGACGATAAGAGACCAATAGGATTAAGGTTTAAGAGTTTTCTTTTGTCTGTAATTTTATAACAGGAAGTGTTCTGTTATACTATTGCAGATGGCAGGAAGATGATGTGGTCACGAGGACCAAGTTGAGAGTTTAAGCTGAGTTATCAGGGATTATTAGGATCAAAAGATAGAATTATAATTAAGATGGATAAGAAATGATGTGTCTTTAGCTCTGGGAGGTCTGAGTGTTTAGATACCCTGGCCAGGTGTCTGAATACTTAGATTGACTAGTATCAAGCTACTCTGTCTATTCTTCTCTGGATGCCCTGGTCAGGTATGCAGAGGAAGGATAGGCTAGAGACAAACCCTAGAAATCTTAGGGTTAAGAAATCGGAAATTAATACAGGAGTAAGAGATTAAACATAGGATGTGATGCAACTCTTGCTTTATATTGCTTATTTGATTGGAAATCATTAGAAATGCTCTTATATGTATGAATTTAGATTTTCAGTTTGTAGAATAAATATGATTCTTTTATATTGATTGAGTGTCATGAAGTGATTTATTTATTGTTTATATTCTTTGTATTAAGTAGACCAGAAGTATGTTTGAATGAGTCTGCCCTAAGTGAATATTCTTTCCACATGTTTGAGATTAATAGGAGTTGGTTAATCCTGAGCAGCTCTTGGCTTCAGGACTACAGGTTCGGCCTGGTCTGGCTGGCAGGATGCGATACTGGGATCTAATGACTCATATTAACAGTATAATTAGAGTAGACTCTGGATGATTTAGACTCGTATCATAGTAAGAATGTATATACACTGAGATGTTGAAATATAATGGAAAGATTAGAATAGCTAAGAAGTAGATGGAACTGATATTAGAAGCCTAATGTTGGAGTCTCATTTGAGTAATCCTTAATTGGAAATAAAAGGAAACGATATCAGGTTCATATTAAATTCAATGATTAGTATTATATGAACTCTAAATATAAGAGTATGGAAAGGATATGAGAAAAGTATGTAAGGGCTAGGACGTAAGAATCAACTTTGGGTTGGATCATGGAATGGAGTAAAATACTTTTATGTACTTCAAAGCAAAGAGAAAATAGAAGAAAAGAGTTAAGTATACAATAAGTACATCGAAATAAAGAGTTTTATGTAAATCATAAGACCAGGATAAGAAACTTAGTTGAATTAAGAGAAATGTTAGAAATGATGACTTTGATTAAAGAACGAGAATTACATGACATAATTGAGAGTATGGAATGCATATCTTTATTATAAAGTTTAGTACATTCATACATACTACCTTGGGATTTTTGAGTCTCTATAGACTAACTAACTTGTTTCAAAAATAAAGAACAATCGTGTAAATTAGAAAATGAATGCATCATATATGTTGCATATCTACCAAGGTAGAGACTTCTAAGTGAATGAAATAATGGCACACAATACGATGATGAAACCCTAGCAGGGTAAATTGAGAATGTAACTTATCTGAATGTCTAAATAAGAGAAATGAAATTCCAGTAATAAGATAAGGAAGACTTTAGTAAAACTTACGAGATTCAGAGTTTGAATTTCAAACTAAGGGAGTAAAATTACATCATAATAACGTCGAGTTACTGATAAGGACCAAACCCTAGAATGCTTATAGTTGTAGTAATTCAAGGAATATCACTAATGATTTGACTTTGAATACTAGCATCACTATAAAATTTAATCATGAGGTTTGCTTTATGAAAAGCAAACTAGCACTGATAGTGATCCAGGGTTTAAGAGTAGTTAATCTGAAAGGTAGATAAACAATATGAAAATGGCTCGGAAAGAGTAAAATATAAATTTGAAATGTAACAAGTGTGTTTGAAACAAAAGGAGAAATATAACATAACTAAAGTGTATTTTGAAATAAATTCTTACAGTAATAACATGAAGTAAGTAGCGTAGAATGAGGAGTATTACTAGATACATGATCTGAAGTTAGTTGTTGTAATTCATGCTCTTAAGACATGACATCACTGTCTTTATGATGTGATGATAGATTATCATCCTGGCAAGGCGAATGTGGTAGCTGATGCCCTAAGCAGGAAGTCTAGTTTTGTAGCTGATGCATTCTCTATGGCATGTTTCAAGAGAGACCTGGTAATAGAGATGCAAAAGTTGAACTTAGACTTAGGGGTCACAGCACATAGTGGTTTGATTGCACAGATACAAGTCAAGTCTACTTTTTATGGTCAGATCAAGGAACTACAGTAGGGTAACAGTGAGTTACATCAGATCATGCATGACATGACATGCGGTAAAGACCAGAGTTTAGGTTTCAGATGATGTTGTGTTGTATCAGCATGACATGTTGCATGTACCTCAAGATAGTGATTTGAAAGAACAAACTCTTGAGGAAGCACATGCATCGATGTATGCCATGCATCCAGGCAACACTAAGATGTACAGGAATCTCAAGGAGTTGTATTGGTGACCTGATATGATAAAGGATGTAGCTGAGTATGTGACTAGGTGCAGTGTGTGTGTCAGCAGGTTAGGGCTGAGCACCAGAAACCTGTAGGTATATTGCAATCTCTTTCTATGCCTGAATGGAAGTGGGAACATATCACAATGGATTTTGTGATAGGGTTGCCCATGATACCTAAAGGTTGTAACTCGATATGAATGATTGTGGATAGACTGATTTAGTCTGCTCACTTTCTTCATATTAAGTCAACCTTTGATGTCTCAAAGTTGGCTAAGATATTCGGGAATGAGATATTCAGGTTGCACGATATCCTAAGTTCACATCTGAGTTTTGGAATCAGTTGCATAGTGCTTTGGGCACAAAGTTGAGATTCAGTACAACTTTTCACCCGTAGACAGATGGTCAGTCAGAAAGGACCATTCAAACTCTTGAGGACATGCTGAGAGCATGTGTTTTGCATTTTAGTGGAAGTTGGGAAGAACACTTAAGCCTTATAGAGTTTGCATACAACAATAGTCACCATTCCAGTCTAGGTATGGCCCCGTATAAAGCTCTGTATGGTAGAAGTGCAGATCACCCATATGTTGGTATGAGGTAGGTGAAAAGCAGATTCTTGGACCCGAGATAGTGGATTTAACCACTGAAAAGATTACTGTGATCAAAGTATAGTTGAAAGTTGCACCTGATAGATATAAGAGTCAAGCTGAGAAGAGGCGTTGACCTCTTGAGATTCAGGTTAGTGATGAAGTGTATCTGAAAGTTTCACCATGGAAAGGAATGATAAGGATTTGCCAAGAGAGGCAAACTGACTCCTAGGTGTATGGGCCCATATCTTGTCATTGAGAGGATTGGACTTATAGCCTATAAGTTGGATTTGCCATCTGAGTTGGCTAATTTACATGATGTATTTCATGTATCGATGTTGAAGAAGTGTTACCCTAGTACAGAGGAGATAGTGAACCCAGAACCTGTCCAGCTCAGACTTGACGTGTCCTATGTTGAGGGATCAGAACGGATAATTGATCAGAGGATCAAGAAGTTTAAGAATCGTGAGATACCATTAGTGAAAATTATGTGGAGGAATCATAATCTAGAAGAAGCTACGTGGGAGATTGAATCTGAGATGCGTAACAAGTTTCCTTTTCTCTTTTAGGAATTTCGGGACGAAATTCTTATAAGGGAGGGAGATTGTTATGACCCACACTGAGTTTATCTGGTAAGTATGTGATTAGTGTTTTGATTAGATGAGACAAGCTTATTGGCATATAATTATGCCTTGAGGTTGTAGAGGATCCCACACTTGAGAAGTTGCAAAAGAAATCGTGTTAATCGGACCTTTGAGGCAAGAGTTATGGCGTTTTCATGTTCCTTTAGACTTGGATGCAATTTTTCCAGAATTTGTTTTTCATTAATTGGGTCGGTTTCTTTTCTTTCCTTTATCTTTTCTTCTCTTCACTCGATACAACACAGAGCAGCCGTAAGCGGCGCCCAAATACCCAACCAGAACGATCGCAGTCGAGCAAGAGAAGATTTCAGGCGATTTTGGGCGATTCACGATCTCTTCACCTCCGACAGCTAGGGTGCTACCTCCCCCTTCTTCTTCCTCCTCCATTCCTTCCTCATCCTTGCCCTAGTGGCGCTCCACAGCCACCCGACCTGCCTGGGCGGCCGACCAGCAGGTGCGGCGCCCTCTCTACGGCGCCTGACCAGCGTGATGGAAGGAGGAAGGGCGGCCGATTTTGGGCCCTTCTGCCTCGGTTCACCAGCGCCCAACCTTCCCCAACCCTCTCCTTCACCTGCTGCGTGGCGCTCCGGCCAGCAGTGGAAGTATCGTGCGATCGTGAGCTAAGGGGAAGAAAGGGGCAGCACCGCATTACCCCACCTCCATTGCGGCCACTCCATCTGTAGGACGGCGCCCTGAGTAGCAGCACCATGTAGCAGCTGCAGCAGCCGGCCCGGAGCTCTTGGATTTGCCCAACACCTCGAATCGATGGCCCCACTCCGACCTTGAGGTTCCAACCAGAATCTGCAGCTCCCAGTTGTGCTTAGGCACCCAGCTAAGGTTCGTTTCAGCTTATACGTGTAGATGCTATTGCTTGCTGTAGCAGGTTCTAAATCAGTAGCAACTGGGTGGGTGACAATACTGCTTGTTTACAGCAGGTTCGGCCAGAAGTAATTAGGTCGTAGCTAACACCCGATTTGATGCCAACGAACTCGTCTGGAGGTCCAGATCAGAGATCCGTAGTCAACTAGTCACAAGAAGCGACGAATCAGCCAAGCCCTTCCACCTCTACGTGAAATCAGTCCAAATCCAGAACTGAACCGAGGTTGAAGAAGACCTGTGTGTGCCTAGAAACTGGCCCTAGATGCATTTCCGGACGAATCCAGACAAACCAAACCAGAGTGAGTAGGAGTTCATTTAGTTATCATCATTTAACTCCTTAGTTGGAATTTTTCGGTAAACTGTGCATTTTTCGCTGATACTTGGCTTTTGGACAGTATTTGGCGTTACTCGAATTTTATTTCATAAACTGCTTCCTTATGCCGTTATATGATTTAGTTTAGCATCTCATCAGTGTGGATTGAATTAATGAATTTATATGGTTCATTGGAACTTGAAATACGTAATATGATTGATGAAAATGATAGAATTTCCTGTATTACAACTGCAATGTATACATTGAACATAAAATGGATATTTAGCATCGAAACTGGATAAGTTGATACTGAGTCATGTTTATAGATGACAAATGATGTTTATGTGTATATTTGGGTAATAGAGATTACCCGGATGCTGAGCATAGTTAGCATCTTTAGACGTTTAATTTGCATAGTTCAAACGTAATGAAATGATTAGTAAAATAAATGTGTATGCTTTACGAGTAAATTTCAGTAAGATGTGAATAAATGTGATAAAGTATTTCAGGTTGAGTATTCCTTTCAATACAGTATATTTGAATGTTCAGTAATATGAAATCAGTATAGAGACGTGGAATAGATATGAAATCTATTTACAGTGAACGAATCTGTTTGCATGAAAGCATAGTTGAGTTATGAGTTATTGTGATATAAGAGAATAGTTGTTGCACTATATATAGAAATGTTATGAAAGTTGAACTTCTGGTTTCAGCTAGTGAATTGCAGAATTACAATATATTCCAGTAGTCGAATATGTGCGGGAGAGACACAATGTTATAAGAGTTTTCTTGTTATAATAAAATGTGTTAGACTTAGATGCCCTGACACCGTAGAACCCCTTTTGGAGGTCTGTGCCTTAGGGGTGAAACAACCTACCTAGCGTGTGTCTAGATGGTCGGTGGCTCGTGTTCAACAATAATCTGTGTGTGTGTCACGGTGGCACGAGGACAGAGAGGCAGTGTTCAACAATAATCCGTGCGTGTGTCACGGTGGCACTGGAGTAAATAGGGGTTATTCAACAATAATCTGTGTGTGTGTCACAGTGGTAACCCAGACTCTCTGCCTGTGTGCTCAGGTTAGAGGAGGAGTCTAGAGTACACTCTTTGAGAGTGCAGTGAAGCCGTGTGAGCCTGAGAGTCCTGACGCAGACCAGGACGGCAGTCAGACTTAGCATTTCCCGGGTGTGTCGCTAAGTCTTGTACGGTGGGTTCGTAGTTCGCTACGAGACTTTATATGCAGAGTACACTGCATATGATCAGGGTATAAGTTAAAAGATGATTACTTAGAATTCAGGTAGATTAATATGAAACTTGTGTATGTTCAGATTTAGAATTTATAATACTTGTTCTTTAAATGTTCATTATACTTTTCTGCGATAATTGCACCGTTTAATTAGAACTGCTCAGTTTGTTATTTTATTTGCATATTCCTATTAAATGTAAAATATGGAGTTATCCGATGATGGCCAAGTGAATTACTATTCACTGAGCGAGTAGGCCCATTCCTCTACTCAAACATTTTCAGGTCAGCTACAATTCCAGGAATCAGGAGGATATGTTCATCCTAACGCTTAGTCTGTAGAAGGAATACGTAGTTAGTAGTTAGAGGTCTCTTAGTCCTTTCCCCTCGATCTTTGGGACATGGTGTGGGTGAGAGAGAGTATGTATGGCGAATGTGTATAAAGATGTAAATTAACTGTTATGTTTACTTTCTGTTAAACAATGTTACATGTTGTAAACTCTGTTTATGTTCTCTAGCCAGTTTAATTGAAATGCTTCCGTAATAGTTTATTACGTTTTAGTTTACAGCAATAATCTGGATATCATTACGAGGTTTTAAAAAGGAAAAGTTCTCAGTGGTTTGTTTATGTGATAATCCCTCCGTCACGCCCTAATCTCGTGGGTTGTGATTAGTGTGAGATCGGGGTGTGACAACCACATTCTCAATCCCTTCTTTATCTTTGACCTCAATGTCGAACTCCTGCAATAAAAGGATCCATCTAATCAATCTTGGTTTTGCATCCTTCTTCTGTAGCAAGTATATAATTGCCGCATGATCGGTCCACACCACCACCTTAACTCCCACAATATATTGCCTAAATTTCTCAAAAGCAAAGACAACAACCAATAACTCTTTTTCAGTTGTGGTGTAATTTAGTTGTGCATCATTAAGTGTTTTAGATGCATAGTATATGACCTTAGAAACTTTGTCTAAGTGTTGCCCCAACACCGCCCCCATAGAATAATTTGATGCATCACACATTAGTTCAAAATGGATCCAATCTGGAGCCTGCACAATCGGTGAATATATGAATTTTTCTTTCAAGATTTCAAAAGCTTTTAAACATTTCTCATCAAAATTGAATTCAACATCCTTTTCCAAGAACTCAGATAATGGCTTAGTGATTTTTGAAAAATCCTTAATAAATCGACAATAAAACCCGACATGGCCTAGAAAACTCCTAACTGCCTTCACCGACGTTGGTGGAGAAAGTTTTGAAATCACCTCTATCTTAACCGGATCCACCTCCAATTCTTTGATGGATACCTTGTATCCTAGCACTATGCCCTTGCTAACCATCATGTGGCATTTTTACCAATTAAGCACTAAGTGTGTGTCTTCACACCTTTGCAAAACCTTATCCAAATTATTCAAACAATCATCAAAAGATGTCCCATAGACTGAAAAATCGTCCATAAAAACCTTGAGACGTCATTCTACCATATCCGAAAAAATTGCCAACATGCACCGCTGAAAAGTGGTGGGTGAGTTGCACAACCCGAACGGCATGCAGCAGTATGCAAAAGTGCCATAAGGGAAGGTGAAGGTAGACTTATCATGGTCATTAGGCTCGATTGAAATCTGATTATAGCCCAAATAACCGTCAAGAAAATAAAAATGGGAGTGACCGCTGAGTCGCTCTAAAATCTGGTCAATGAACGGTAATGGAAAATGATCTTTAAGCATGGCGGTGTTCAATCTACGATAATCAATGCAAACTCGCCATCCTATCACTAATATAGTGGTTATTTGTTCATTAGATGAGTTAGTAGTGACAGTGATTCCCACTTTCTTTGGTACTACCTGTGTCAGACTAACCCACATGGAATCAGAAATAGCATAAATTATACCTACTGACAATAGCTTGATTACCTCCTTCTTAACTACCTTCGTCATGATTGGATTTAAGTGATGCTGAGGTTGAATGACTGGATTTGCTCCTTCTTCTAGCCAAATATTGTGTTGCACAATGTAGGAGAGATCCCCTTGATGTTAGCCACAGTCCACCCGAATGTGCCTCGGTGGCTCTTCATCACAGTAATCAATTGTTCTTCTTCCAATTCACTCAATTAAGCAGGTATGATAACCGACAACTTCTCCTCTTCAGCTAGAAACACATACTTTAGATGAGGTGGCAGTGGCTTGAGCTCCAACTCAGGTGGGTTCAAGAGTGAAGAAACCATTAGTGGTGGCAGAGGTCCCAAATCCTCGAAGTGTCTTATGTAGTAATACGGTAAAGCCTTCAGTTGCCTTACACATTCTTCTAGTGACTGGCTCCACACACATTCATCTATAAGGTTCATTATACATACCTCTGGCGGGTTCTGTGGATGTATCTGTACTAGAGAATCTTCTTCGTCCTCATCCACAGTGGATAAACCCAATTCCTCATGTTCGTCGTCCGGATACCCTTCTACCTTGGCAAGTGAGACCACCTTAGTATTCTCCATGATGTCCATAGCTAGTATACCCTTATCCACCTTTGTCATTACATGTGCAATGTCCAAATATGGTTTTCCCAAAAACAAAGAGATATTACTATCCATGTGCTTGATCATATTGCATTGCTCCTGATCATTGGGTGACTTTGAATTATCTGGCATATTGATCTCAAACCTATCATCTTTAATTCCCATAGTCAAACGGCCTCTAACCATCTCTAAGATCATATCAGTTGTTGCTTGGAAGGGTCTTCCTAATAAAATCTCATTTCCATGGTCATCTTGCATCTTAATCTCCACGAAGTCTGCAGGGAAAACAAACCGGTCCACCTTGACAAGTACATCCTCAAAAATACCATACGATTTCATCACTGAGTTCTCTGCCAATTGGATCGTCATGCTACTCTTCCTGGACGTTTTGAGACCAAGCTTCCTGAAGGTAGATAAGGGAATCAAGTTGATACTAGCCCCTGAATCATAGAGTGCATCCCCAAACTTTGTCTTCCCAATGTAACATGTGATGTTGAAGCAACTGGGATCCTGTCTCTTTGGTGGTAGTGTACCTAAAATGAAGGCACTGACTTGCTCCCTCAGTACAACTACCTCAGCATCTGGAATCTTCCTCTTTTTATTAATAATATCCTTTAGAAATTTACCATGCGACAATATTTGTTCAATTGCATCAATCAACGGTATGTTCATGGAAAGCTTCCTAAAGCTATCTAGAAATTTCTTAAATCACTGATCCATCTTTGTTGCCTTCAAGCTGTTAGGATATGGAACCGGTACCGTCTGTGTCCTCTGATGTGGTGGCACATATGAAGCCCTCTTTTCCACTTCAGCTTCTTGATTCTGCTCTTCCCTTATGTTTCCTGCCCCCATCTCTACTTGTGTCGGCTCTACCACTGGGTCACCACTGTCAGTAGGCTTGGTCGCCTCAGTTTATGTGGTCCTTGGAGTCAATGCCTTCTTCCCACTTCTTAGTAGTATGGCCTTGACTTGCTAGTTTCCAGTTGGAGTGTCAGTGTTCCTGGGAAACCCACTGTGTAGGTTTCTTCAAGGCCGCCACATCTGCTGCTAGTTGGGACAAAGTTGTCTCAAAACTCCTCATCTGGGCCCCTTGATTCTGGAGATCACATTGGAAGTTGTTTATCAACTGTTCATTTTGCTTCACTATCCTGTTAAGAATTTCATTTGTGTTCTCCTCTGCTACAGGTCGTTGCTATTGATTGTTCCTGTGTTGGTTTCATTGATCTGGATCTTACCGGAAGTAGTTTGGGTCTTTTGAAGAAAACTTGGGATCCTTTATCCATGAATAATCATTGTTCATGTATCCTTGTTGCCGCATGTACTTCACTTATCCTTCCTCATCTGATAAATTATTATCCTTCTCTAGTAGCTTCTTTTCTATCAAGTCTAGCTTCTCATTCAAAGAGGTGATGACTTTGGACTCCCATGTGCTTTTGATCTGCTCTGGATGGTCTCTCTCGTTACCCCATGTTTGATTCTTTGCCATATTTTTCAAAATCTCCTGACACTTAGAGGGTGAGTTGTTGAGAAAGAACCCCATGCCTGCACTATCTAAGGTGACACGTTTGCTTTTGTGGAGCCCAAAGTAGAACATATTGACTTGGTTCTCCATATCTATCCCATGGTGAGGGACCTTCCTGAGCATGTTCTGAAAATGCTCCCAAGATTCAGAATAGGATTCAGCTGCCTGCTGCTTGAAATTGTGAATGTTCCTCACCAGCTTGTTTGTCTTTCCCAGAGGAAAGTACCTTTCAAAGAATGTCTTGATCATTTGATCCCATGTCTCAATCGATTCCTTTGGGAGGTTATGCATCCATTCTTTAGCATTATCTGCTAGTGATGATGGAAATAGCTTTAGATAAATAGCGGTCTGTGGAAACCTATCCACTTTCACCATGTCACAACACTCCACAAAGTTGTTGATTGTACCATCGGGTCTTCATGAGTGTGCCCATAAAAAGCATGTGACTTGATGAGTGCAATCAGCCCTGGATCAATATTGTATTGTGCTACATTCACATTCTGTTTCTTGATAGGTCATGTATGTGCAACTGAGGAAGATGCCTTAATCATCTCCCATATTGTCTTCTCAACACCTGGATTATCGTCCCCCATTGCTTGTTGTCTGGGCGACAACAATATGTCTTCTGATGGAGTTGTTTGAATTAGAGATGACATTAAGGTTCTGACAGACCCTTGTGGATCCTCACTAGTGGTTGGGACCTCTGGTGTAGATTCTCCGTAGTCTGTGGTCTGTTTATGCACCATGTACTAGTACCTAAAAATATGGAATCGGTTAATCATGGTACTCAATAGAGAAGATTTGTCTATATGTATGCAATGAATTTCAATGATAAAAATAAAATTGCAAGAAATAAAAGGTGGCCTAGAGTGGCCGCCCGCAACACTTGTAGTGCTGAAACTTTGTCGTCTCCCTGGAAACGGCACCAAAAACTTTACATGCTAAAACTATGCGTATGAACGCAAGTGTACGCGTCGAGTAATATAGGCCTATGTGAGGCCCGAGTCGAACTCAGGGAGATGTAGTCTCAGTGACTACTACTAAGTATGGTGCGGTCAACTAAGCCAATTAAAAAGTTGGATTTGAGTTTGAACAAATCAAAAGAAAATTAATAGTGGTTGATTTGAATGAGATGGATTCCTTAGGATTATTTATTTCACCATAGGGTCTCGTTATATCTTATTTCTACCAAATTAATATAAATTTTACTCCTACCCTAGACAGAAAGCTTGTAGTCAGAATTTCCTGCTTCCACGGTGCAATCAACTACCTAGATCTAAGTCAATTCCACATCTGTAGCAATTTTTATCTTAGTCTAGGTGCATTATCGAAGACTCTGGGTTTCTTCCCACTAACCGTATGTTACCTTTCCCAAGGAACACGTAGGAAAGTGTATAACTTGTGATTTTCCATCCTTTAATCCTCCTTCTGGAGTGATTATCAGTCTATTACGCTACCGATGGTGATCAAGCATAGGTAGATCGTTTAAAACACAACTGTATATCCAAGAATAAAGAGAATTCTATATTAATTCATGTAAAAAGTCAGTACAACGATTCCCCGGGCTGCTCTCGGGTCCTAAGGAAAGGAGGGGTTTAGCCCCGCATGGTTTTCACGTGTGAATACATGGAGAGAGAAGAGAAAAATGTGGGAAACAAGAAAGAAATTCGTGTAACCCCTGGAAAGAAGATGTTCTGAATCATCCTCCTCAAGAAACACACGTTATGCAGTCTTCCAGCAGCAAAATCATTCGTCAGAGGTGCTCGGATCTCCCGGTTGACGTTCTTCAGCTTCATGCTCACTCTCTCTCTTCTTCGGTCTTCGTGGGGTACAACGTGTGTTCCTCCTCAGGTCTGGCCGTCCTTTATTAGGTTATAGGCCAACTTACAGTACCACATAATGTGGACCATCAGATTAGGATGATATAACTTGATTGCTGATTTTCGACAGAGTCGGTGGCACAGACAACCTCAGGTTGTGGCCTTTGCCCTGTTGGGTCGGTACCACCGACACATGATAGTTGGTGGCACCAAGTTGGTGCGGTTATTCGATCTGTCTTTCTAAACCAATCTTGGTGGCATTGACTTGGTGGTCGGTGGCACCGAGTCTTCTATTCTCTCATTTCCTGACCACTGTTGCTATCTCGGTGGCACCGACTTTACCTTGTACATGGAGTACCTAAAAATGCATAAAAATGTGTATAAGGCTGGGGAATACATAAAATCATGTAAATATGATAAAATAAGCAGAGTTTGATGCAAACAGAGTGTACAAGCCAATAATAATTATTTAATGCAAATATGATCAATTAATTGACTAATAAATGCACAAAACAAGTATAAAATAGGCCTGTAAAAGCGACTCAAAACCCGTGCATCAATCCACAAAGGTCCATACCTTGTTGGCATACATGGATTCCATCTCAGATCTCATGGACTCAAGCCATTCTTAGACTCTGGTCCCTCAATAACATCTTTATAGGTAATTGGCTCATCATCTATGACCAATTCACTTCCTTCCTGAGTCACAAGATATCCATATCTCTCAGGTTCAAGGCGTGTCCTATTAGATCTGTAAGGTTCATGTGTTACTTGAGGAATTTGAGATTCCACAACATCTTGTGATTCTCTTTGTTCCTCTTGTACATCTTTCAGTTCAATGATCTCTTATTGGTCTCTATTGATGACCTCTTTGATCAACTTCGTACTGCTAAAGTCTTCTCAAAAATTGATCTTCATTTTGGCTACCATCAACTTAAGGTCAAGAATCCAGATATATCTAAGACTGCTTTTCGAACTCGTTACGGGCACTACGAATTTCTGGTGATGTCGTTCGGGTTGAAAAACACACATGGCGTATTCGTGAACTTGATGAACAAAGTCTTCCAACCTTATCTTGATGAGTTTGTGGTCATCTTCATTGATGATATTCTAATCTATTCTAATTCTATGGAGAAACATAAAGAGCATTTGAAGTATGTCCTTGAGATTCTTCAAGCCCAGAAATTCTATGGTAATCTTTCTAAATGTGAATTCTAGATTGACAAAGTCATGTTTCTTGGTCAAGTCATCTCTGGGGGTAATATATCTGTCGATCATGCCAAAGTCTCTGTTGTACTTGATTGGCAACCTCCTCGGAATCCTTCTGAAATCTAAAGTTTCTTGAGCCTATCCGGATATTATCGCCGTTTCATCCCAAACTTTTCCAAAGTCGCACTTCCTCTGACCAAATTGACTTGAAAGGATGAGCATTTCATCTGGTCAGCTGCTTGTGAGTCTAGCTTCCAAGAGCTCAAGCAGAAGTTGACGTCAACACCTGTCCTTGTTCTACCATCTGACAATGAAGGATTTATGATATTCACCAATGCTTCCCGACATGGACTAGGGTGTATCCTACAGCAGAATGGGAAAGTAGTGACCTTCGCTTCCAGACAACTGAAACCCAATGAGCTGAATTATCCTACACATGATTTAGAGTTAGCTTCTATCATCCATGCTCTCAAAATCTGGAGGCACTACTTGTATGGGGCAACATTTGATATCTTCACCGACCACAAAAGCCTCAAGTACATTCTGACGCAGAAGATTCTAAATCTGTGACAATGACGGTGAATCGAGTACCTGAAGGATTACGAATTCACCATTGGCTACCATCCAGGCAAGGCCAATGTAGTTGTAGATTCTCTTAGTAGGAAAAGAGCTATGTGTGCATCTCTGTCTGTACCCGAATGGAGGAACATGGAGGACCTAGCAAGCTGGAGACCACAATTCTTGGTTGATCGTATGCATGTCAATAACATATCTATCACATCCAACCTGCATTCTGAATTTTTAGAGGCACAAAAAGCTAGTCCCGAGCTTGCAGAGCTCTCCTCTCTTCTGGATAAACCTCATATACATCTGTCTGTGGGTCTTGATGGTGGCCTTCGATATAAGAACCGTATATGGGTTCCTGAACAGTCAGCTGAAAAGACAAAGATTCTTTCTGAGGCACACAGGTCCAAGTACACCGTTCATCCCGGCACAACGAAGATGTACAAGGACCTAAAACGTCAGTTCTGGTGGAGAGGCATGAAGTGCGACATCGCCAATTTTGTGTCCAGATGTCTGACATGCCAGATAATAAAGGTTAAGCATCAAAGACCAGGCGGTCTACTACAACCCTTTGAGATCCCAGAATGGAAATGGGAACACATCACCATGGACTTCATGGTAGGATTACCCAGGACCAGGAAAGGATACAACACTTCATGGGTCATAGTGGATCGTCTCACCAAGTCAGCTCATTTCCTCCCTATGAAAACCACTGCGAAAGTGTCTGAGCTAGTCGACCTCTACATACGGGAGATTGTACGTCTGCATGGAGTTCCAACGTCCATTGTCTCAGACCGGGACCCAAAGTTCACCTCAAGCTGTGGAAGCAGATTCAAGAGGAATTGGGCACCAAATTGAACTTCAACACAGCCTACCATTCGCAGACAGACGAGCAGTCAGAATGTACAATACAGATTCTGGAGGATCTTCTGTGAGCTTGTGTTCTCGATTGGGAAGGCTTGTGGGACCATTACCTTTCTTTAGCTGAATTCGCATATAATAACAGCTATCAGTCGAGTATTGGGATGCCTCCCTATGAAGCTTTATATGGGAGCCCCTGCAGGTCCCCATTACACTGGGACGACGTTGGAGAACATACCCTGATGAAATCTGAAGAGATGTAACTGTATACTAATAAAGTGGCACTAATCAGGTAGAGAATGAAGCGAGCACATGATAGACAGAAATCTTATGCAGATGCTCACAGGAAGGAACGTCAGTTCAAGGAAGGTGATCATGTCTTTCTGAAGATCCGAGCTATCCGAGCTTTGGCCAAGAATAGGAGAAAGCCCAGTCCTTGTTATGTGGGACCCTTCGAGATCCTTGAAAGGGTTGGAGAATGTACATATTGTCTTGCTTTGCCACCTCAATATAGTGCCATGCATAATGTGTTTCATGTATCTAATCTAAAGCCCTATGTCAAGGACCCCAGTCACATCCTGAATCATGAGCCTCTCGAGTTGAAGGATGATCTGTCATATGCTGAGTCCCCAGTCAGAATTCTCGACTTCAAGTCAAAGGAGCTTCGCAGTAATCGACATATATATATGGTGAAAGTTCTCTGGAGCCACCATGATGAAACCGATGCCACCTGGGAACTAAAGACTGAGTTCGAGAAGAAATATCCACATATTTTTCAGGCTGCATAAATTTTGGGGTCAAAATTATTAAAATGAGGGGAGAATGTGACAGAGTGAGTTTTTCCTATATATATTATTATTTTCTCTCTCCTACAATTTTGATTATTCCAATTATGCCCTCAATCTTTTCCCTCACTAAATTGATTATCAATTTCACTTAAGACCATTCATAATATCACATAAAGTCAATAATACAAGCATTATGACTTTTAGTCAATTGACATAGTCAATAATCGAATTTTGACTCCACATTTGTACCATGGCTACATGGGAACATCATTAAGCTAATCCTAAATTTTTATTGAATTTGGATCTACCAATTGGGAGTTATGACCAATTTAATTTGGTGCATTTTTCCTTGCTATTTTGGACCTAAGACCTAAATTCTTGCTTTGTTCAATCATTTGAGATGTCACGCTGCCTATGATATCTCGGCCCCCCTCCTAGCCATCAGATCGGGTGATCCACGGATCAAGCCCTGATCCAACAGAGGATACCTCATCTCCTACCTCCCACAAAGGGTGGGGAGGTAGCATGAGATGAGGCTTGGCCTACCTTGCCACCTCATGCCCCCTTTCAAATTTTGAACCCAATAAATATCTCCTAAACTCCACGACGAACTCATCAAGCCCCAGCTTGACCTCCCCCATCCTCAAAATCGGGAGAACAAACCCTTGATTCCTCTCCCCTCTCCTGGTGGTGGCGGCGCCATTTAGGGCTTCCCTACCCTCACCCTCAAACTTCTATTCAAGACCTCCCTAAGCTCTGCATCTCCCCCTTTAATCATTCTGCAGCCTCATTTTCACCTAAGATACCCTGAGCATCCACCTTCCTTCCACATTCTTCAACCTCCAGCCACCACTACCAACCGAGCTCCTTCGCACCTCCCGCTCCCTTCTAACCTCACCCTCACATTCGTATAGTCCCTACGCATCTCCTCGTCACAACCACAAGATCCCTGATCACCTCCCACTCCAAAACAACCTTGGCTCTGACGACCTTGCCTGCCCATGCGGCTGCCACGAGCTACATAGGGTCTTGTACCCTGTTTTGACCCTCGTAGGCTTCGGACCAATCCCCCGAATCTTTCCCAATCTTCTCCTGCTTGCGGACAACATCTAAGCACAAGATTGCTCTCGTTGAAGGCCCTTCTCACGCTGCTCGAGCAAGCAGCAGGCCAAAGAGGACGCTGCCCATGTGGGGCTGGCTAGGCAGCTAGCTGGACCATTCGTGAGGCGCCACATCAACTGAGCGAGCGAGCCAGCCAGGATCAAAGGAAGCCAGCTCGCGCCCAGCTGACCAATCACGAGGCGACACGTCATCAAGTGCGATCTGAACTCAACTTAGGGGATCAATCTGAGCCGTTGACCCACTCGGATCCGGCCGTTGATCTAGGTAAGTGATTTTTAATTTTCCTTTTTTTTAAGAAAATAGCTTAACTTGGAAAAATCATAGTAAATGCTAGGATTATCAGAAAATATCAAACCTATATACCATTTTGATCAAAAAAATATTCTATATCCAAATAAAATATTATCAGTACCTAGATCCGTTTCCTATTTAAAAAATAGTTGCCTAGAGCCTAAATAACCTTTTTATTATAATTAATTATTAATAATGGTTTTCCTTGATGATATCTGACCTTCTAAAATATATTTAACCCTAGATGAAACTCTATTTCCTATATAACTCGAAACACTAGTCTAAGTAGATAAATGATGAAATAATTAGGAGAAACCCTAAATCTAGTCTTCTCTCTCTACATGTAAGTAAATTTACATCTTTATATAAAATCTAATATTATTAGATGATGATTAATGATCATGAATAGTCCTGAACTCTGAATCGAACCCTGATTTTATGACATCATTAATATCCTAAGGGTTTCTTTCCTTTTATCTGACCATCCTAGAAACCCTAGATTATGAGAATCTTCTAATTCATTAATTAAATACCTTCTTCTAATCAAACCATATTATTGTGGATCATATCTGATAATATCTCAAAACCCAATTAAAATATGGATAATCCTTGATCCGAATAAGATAGAAAGAAAAGAATCATAACTAAGAATATATTTTAGTCTTGATCACTTGGACCAATAGTAATGTTGTACCCTTACTTTCCTTGCATGGTGACTTAATTCTTGTTGATTCTAAATTCTTGGATATCTGATCTAAACAAGCATGTTTGTGGTCTTATAAGTATAAGAGTAGATTTCTTGGCTGCCTATGATATGTAGTATCTTGAATGCTTATATTTAGATATGATTGCTTGGTTGAACTAGTATGAGTTATTCTTTGCCAAAATCTAATATAACATAAATGATTATGATGGGTTCTAGCTACTAGAGCACATAGCCTAGTGTGGATGTATGTTTCCTAACATGGATATATGATTCTTGGGCCCATGTTAGATGTATGATGATATTATATTGCCCACACTAGATGTAAATCACGTGCAAAGATGTGTAGTACAACTGCATCAAAATGAATGTAATAAAAAGAATGTTTACCTGATTTTCACCTTAAGAAATGGTTTTATATCTCTTTTCTTCTTTTTCAAATATTTTCCTTTATGAAACCTTATGAGTGTAATTTTTACCACGTACCAACTTTGTTGATGTTTTTGTTTCTCGTATTTTTCTTGGTGCAAGGAACAATTGACAAACAAAGTGAAATGTATGCTCAAAGTACCTGAAGGCATAAATTAATAAGCATGGAGGATATACTAGATAGATCTTTTCCTCTTATCTCATTCTTGCTTGATGTTAGTTTATTTTCCTAGTTGATGTTGAGGATGACTGAGATCCTATGTAATAATGTTATCTTTCTCTAGAACAATATTTTCTCTCCTTATGTAATGACTTTATTTTATCCATATGAATGAATGTTTGTGTGGCTTTATGAGATGATGTGGACTTTGATCTTGGCTCAATCTCTGATTTTAGTTGATTACCTTAATCTCTTATATTTTCCCTTTTGACATCTATAGATATGAGTGCATGCATATCTGTGAATGTCACTATGGAAAGTATATAGAAATTGGGGTTGTCACATTTTTTAACATATTCAACATGTTAATACCCAAATCTAGGATTTTTATACACTAATCACCACTTACCCATCTTTACACTAATTTTAACACTAGGAGCATAAGTAATATCAAAAAGTATTTTATTTGGATTCTACATGTCCTCTTGATCAAAATTCATATATCTTGTCATGATCCGATCTACCAATATTTAGTTATGATTTATTTAATATTACCAAATATGGACCAATCAAAAAGTGCCACATCTACCTCTTTTATTTTTGGCCAACCCGAGTTTTGGTATAAAAGGACATGATTGCCCTTGCGTATTGTGCATGCATGAAGGGGCAAAAGAGGAATTTGACTCTTTCCCTCCCATTTCCTCATGCTAGGGTGACTCCCATCCCCAATGTCAGTGGTTTCCTTGTGCACAGCTCGCCAGTCTTCACACATTGTAGACCTGATCTTCTCGTTGTGCCCTCATTATTAATGTATTACTGCAAACGAAAGTCTTTTTATTTCTTTAACTTTTTATTCCATAAATAATACCATTGGGGAAAATTATTTATCAACATATGCTTTATATTTATATTATTCAATTTTATCAAAATTGAGGATATAACATTCACCCCTCCTTAAAAGAAATTTTCTCCCCAAAATTCAAACCTAGTTATCTTAAGGTGAGTGATAACTCATCTCAATCTCAAGCTTTATGGTTAGCAACCCTATTTAGGTAACTTTAACATCCTTTATTGATATGCAAACTTTCCTCTTGTTATTACTAAGATTGGCACTTGAATTCAATTCAAGGTATATCCACATTCTTAGTATTTATATGATATCATCCCTTAGTGATTACATTTTCATGTGTGATTTCAATTCACTTAGTGACTATTCATTTATTTCCATATAAGGGTGAGGTGACATCTCCAACCTTATACCATGTCATTAAAATTTAACGTAAGTTATTCATACTTATGTGCCATCTTTATGCATAACATGTGTCTACCCATTCTCCCTCCCTCATAATGAGATGAAATAAGCATTTGGTTGCAGCCCAAAAACAAAGTTCTTCCCATTCCAAGAGTAGAGATGGCATTCCCACACATTATCTTAAAATTTAACACTTTAGGTTGAATCATTCTCAACATGACTCTAGACCAAACATGCTTTTAATTCCCCAATATTCTTAGATTTCATGAAATCAAATATCCTTTTCACTCTTGAGTTTGTACACAACTCCTCTTATGATTTCATTATTACACGACTTATGTATCTTTTACACGTTATACCTCAGGTATTGTGAGCCTTAGCCACTTCCTTGAGGTCTCTAGGGGTATATGTACTTTTTTATATTCCCCCCCACCTATATCCACATTGTGGGATTTTGTTGGAATATGTCACACAAATTATGTTCTTTTTAATCTTTATTTAAAACAATTATCATTACCCCATGGTGTGTCTTTGTTCTCCCAATTTCTAGAATTCTCTTCATTTACTCAACATTTTTAGGTATACTAAAAGTCATAAAATGGTACTAATTGATGCCCTAAAACATGTGTTGCCAAACTAGCTAGATTATTACTCTTTTTATTTTCTAAAGCATCACACCTCTTATTTTCTTTTGGAAACTTGCATTTTATCTTACATATTAATTTTCCAATAATTAACAAAGTCACCAATCTTTATTTATGCACAAAAATTATATTTTCTAGAGTATTCCACACAAATTTCATATTTAACATGCCAATCGTCCTTCACTTTTAGAAATCTCTATATATTGGATTTCTCATTCGTTCTCTTGTCCAACTTTATATGTACATTAATTGGCAGAGGGTGCCTTAATCCTACTTCTTCTCAAAACCCTAACTTTAGATGAGGAGAGAACTATTATTTTAGGGTTCATTAAGAAAGAGGATGAGAAGTGGATGAATCATATGAGAAGGAACCCTAAAGGTATTTTATTTAGGGTAAAATCTTTTGATTTTAGACAGGCAGGATGCTCTAATACCAAATCTTCCAATTTTACCGGGTCTCTTTATAAAAAAAATAGAAGATTTTTTCAACATATTATTCATTTATTTCCATATAAGGGTGAGGTAACATCTTCAACCCTAAACCATGTAATAAAAATTTAACTTAAGTTATTCATACTTACATGTCATCTTTATGTATAACATATGTCTACCTAATCTCCCTCCCTCGTAATGAGATGAAATAAGCATTTAGATGCAGCCCAAAAAAAAAGTTCATCCCATTCCAAGAGTAGAGATGGCATTCCCACACATTATCTGAAAATTTCACACTTTAGGTTGAATCATTCTCAACATGAATCTAGACCACATGTGCTTTTAATTTCCCAATATTCTTAGATTTCATGAAATCAAATATCCTTTTCACTCTTGAGTTTGTACACAACTCCTCTTAAGATTTCATTATTACACAACTTATGTATCTTTTACATTTTACACCTCAAGTACTATGAGCCTTAACCACTTCCTTGAGGTCTCTAGGGGTATAGGTACTTTTTAATATTTTCCCCCACCTATATCCACATTGTGGGATTTTGTTGGAATATGTCACACAAATTGTGTTCCTTTTAAATCTTTATTTAAAACAATTATCATTACCCCATGGTATGTCTTTGTTCTCCCAATTTCTAGATTTATCTTCCTTTAATAAACATTTTTAGGTATAATAAAAGTCATAAAATGATATTAATTGATGTCCTAAAACATGTGTTGCCAAAGTGGCTAGATAATTACTCTTTTAATTTTCTAAAACATCACAACTCTTATTTTCTTTTGGAAACTTGTATTTTATCTTACATTTCAATTTTCCAATAATTAACAAAGTCACCAATCTTTATTGTATGCACAAATATTCTCTTTTCTAGAGTATTCCACACAATTTCATATTTAACATGCCAATTGTGCATCACTTTTAGAAATCCTTTTATAATGGATTTCCCATTCTTTCTCTTGTCCAACATTATATGTACATTAATTGGCAGAGGATGCCTTAATCCTACTTCCTCTCAAAACTCTAACTTTATATGAGGAGAGAACTACTCTTTTAGGGTTCATTAAAATAGAGGATGAGAAGTGGACAAATGAGATGAGAAGGAACCCTAATGGTATTTTACTTCAGGTAAAATCTTCTGATTTTGGCCAGGTAGGATGCTCTAATACCAAATGTAATGACCCCATTCCCCAGAAACCCCCAATTAAGGAAGGACAAGAAACTAGAACTTTTATCCCAAAAATAGGATCAAATGGTTTTGCACATAATAAAAAATAATTAATAAATTCTACTTTTTTTTGTAGAACTAGAGAAGATTAATTCATCCCGCACTCGAGCACATGCCAAATAAGGTTTAAGTTGACATTGATGTCTACATTAAGCCAGTGAGGCTTATTAGAAATGAAATTGCAAGAAACAAAACTACTAATAGTGTGTTTTGCGATGCCGTCAGCCACATTGTTCAGCCTCCTAGGTACATAAAGCACCAGGAGCTAGTTGAGTGTGGACTTGAGGTGTTGAAATTGTCTCCAGTGGGGAAGGAGCAGTGTTGAGGTAGTAGATTCCTTATTTAGCAGAGTGACCTCCTGCTTGGAGTCTAAAAGGAGGAGGACATTGTTGAGTTTCCTGTCCTTGCACAGTTTGCCTGTAGCGAGAAGAGCTTGTGTCTCTGCCTCAAGCACTGAGACAGAATGAAGCGGGATACCCTCTCCATGAAAGCACTGTCCTGAGCTGTCCAGTGCATGAAGACCAATGGCTGCTTTCTGGGATGCGGTAATGAAGGTTGCATCTGCGAAGATGATCGCTTCATGGTAACTCACCATCACATGACCCGGTTGGATTCTCAGCTTGCTCCGAATTCTTGGAGATGGGAGCTTACATATCGATGTTGTTCTTTCTTTAATGAATGCGATGCTCGACTGTACCTTAGACCGGTGATTGTTATGTACTTTGTCATTGTGAGCTTGCCATATGTGCCAACACGCAACTGTCAGATGAAAAAAGTGCTCCAGGTTACTAGCTGGTTTGATGAGGGTTTTGATCCAAGCCTCTTCGTCGAGATCGTTGAAGTGATCCAGGACTGTTAGTCCATCCCAAATTCCCCAGACGTGCGCGCAATCCCTGAGGCAATCTAGGAGGGTCTCTGGGCCATTGTTGCATAAAGGACATGTACTATCATTGATCAGGTGTCTACGTAGCTTCTCCATGTTAGTGAGGAGAGATCGATGCTGGAGTAGCCAGAGAAAGACACGGATGCGTTCCGACAGTCGCATCTTCCAAATGTTGGGCCACTCGCCCTGGATAGCTATGGACTTGCCAGTCTGGATGAGTGCATATGTTGATTTGACTGAGAAATTACCGCCGTCTTCGTGAGTCCATGCCCATGTATCTAGTGTAAGGGAGGTAACAGGGGCGGGTATGAATTGGATTAAGTGCCAGTCCATAGGGGGGAGGAATGAGCAGATAAAGCTCATGTCCCACTCCCCATTGTCTAGCCACATTGAACTGACTTTAAGATCAATGAGTTCATTGGGTATTTGCCAGGATGGGTCCTATTCAATAACTGATTTACCGAGAATCCATCTGTCCGACCAGACATTAGTGTTGGAGCCCGAGTGGATAATCCTACTGCACGATTCCGTGAGACTCTGAATATTCCTCTTGATGAAAGCCCAGGCCGAGGAGCACAGTTTTTTGCTTATTCGATCGTCAGATATATATTTGTCCCTCATCACCTGAACCCAAAGGGCCGAGCCCCGATTGATGAATGTCCAGACGTTCTTCATCATAAGCGAAGCATTTTGATCGTGAGCATCTTTGATACCCAGCCCACCCTCTATCTTTGGTATTGTGATCTTTGTCCAGGAAACCAACGAGAGTTTGTGCTATTCTCTCCCGCCATACCAAACAAAATTCTTAACTTGTCTATTGATATCATCGCATAGCATAGGAGACAAGCGAACCATTGGCATAGCATATGCAAGTGTAATTCTGCCTGCAAGCGAGAGATGGCGAGCGGACCAAGTCGTCATACGATCCTTGATTATCGTGCTGATCTGTTGATGCGTTGGTGGAGGATTGGCACACCAAGGTAACGGCCTAGGTCATTTGTGTGATCGATTCCTAAGCGTCTGCAGAAGGCACGCTTCTCTACTCTTGTGGTATTAGCTGAAAAGAAGCATCTAGATTTGTTGTTGGAGACGACGGTGAAGTCATTCAGAATCTTCAGAATACTATCCGCTTGCTTGACATCTGCTTCTGCCATGAGAAGGATGTCATCCACAAACATGATATGGGAGAGAGGTATCCCTTTGCGAGATAGAGTAATGGGTTTCCATGTATCTTCTTGAACAACTTGGTTAATGGCCTGCGAGAGGCGTTCCATACAGAGGATGAAGAGATATGGACTTAGGGGGTCTCCTTGGTGTACGCCTTAGGTAGACTTGAAAGCTTCAAGAGGTATACCTTCCCAGAGGATGGAGGTGTTCCCACTTGATATAGTGTTCGAAATCAACTTGATGGTAATTTCTGGAAGTCCCAGCTTGGTTAAGGTGTCTTGGATAAATGACAAGTGCATTCTATCAAATGCTTTAGCTAAGTCGAGCTTGATGCACACCCATTTTTTCTGGCCAGATTTGTACTTCATAGAATGAATGACCTCTTGGACTAACATGATATTATCACTGATTTTCCTACCCACAATAAAGCTTGTTTGAGTTACCGAGATCCATCTGTTAAGATGAGGCTTGAGACGTTCAGCAATGATTTTTGAGATTAACTTAAAACAGTTGTTGTTGAGTGAGATCGGGTGCAATTCGGAACAACGCTGAGGTTGCCTTGTCTTTGGGATGAGGACCATAAATGAGTCTGCAAGCCCTTCATCAATATGACCAGTGTTGAAGGCGTGTTGCACGGTTCTAATGACAGAGGCACCGACTTTGCTCCAATGAGATTGTAGAAATTTTATGTAGACGTCATCTGGACCTGGCACTTTTGAGGGTGGCATAAGGTGTATCGTATCCAGGATCTCTTTCGGGCTCGGTGTTCGGGCAAGGAAATTAAGACCTTGAGGCGAGATGCGGTAGAACTGGCATGCATAATCAGTAGTAAGGCTTGGTGTAGCTATCGGTGCTCCATCCGTGGTCATGAGCGCAATGAAGAAATCGTGGATGAGGTGTTTGAGGGCAGATGTATCATCCACCCATTCTCCTTGGCCATCACGTATTCTGTGAATATTCGTGAAGTGCCTCCAGGCTTTGACGTATGATTGAAAGAATTTGGTATTGGCATCTCCATATTGCAGCCATTGAATATGGGATTTCTGATGCCAGTCCTGTTCCTCGCGGAGAAGCAGTTGGCTGTATTGCTCTTGTAGGGATATGGAGAGCAGGTCGTTAGCAATACTAGGATTGAAGGTATTAATTACCTAGCAACGATCGATTTAGGCGATTAACTTGGATTTGTCTTTATGCGTCTGACGAATATTGGATTTCTCCCATTTAATAGATTCGTTTTGAAATTAGGACAAAGCCTATGTGAACGGTAGATTGTCGTTCCATCTAGGTATGATTTTCTCACAGAACTCCTTATTGGCCGCCCAACTGGCTTTAGTTTTGAAGACAGCCTTCTTATCATGTTGATGAGTTGAACTTGACAAGAGTATTGGATTGTGATCCAAATACAGTCGTGGCAACACGATGGATTTGTACCCCCCGTCGGTTGATATTCATCATTGGCGATGACTCGATCGAGCTTCTCGAGGAGGTTGCGTCTTTTGAAGGTATAGAAGTGGCCCTCCATACGGGTCTCAGATAGCCCAGTTTTAATAAGCAGGTCTTTAAATAGGGAACTGTTGCGGTAGTCGAAATGCTTTCCACCTTTCTTCTCATATGTATCCAGCATTGTATTAAAATCTCCCACTAATTTCCAGGAATTGGGGACGGTGGGGGCAATCTCCAGAAGGCTCTGCCAAAGTACACGATGCTTGGTTGGGTTGGGGCTGCCATAGATGAAGGTCATATGCCACACTCCATTAATCTTGCAATGAATGAACTGACGATGGTTGAAAATTATGTCAACATCACATCTATCATCATTCCATAGGATCCAGATGCCCCCGGACAAACCAATGGCCTCGACTCTATGGGACACATTATACCCGAGCTTTTTTATAATTGTATTGGCCGAGTTACCACTACACCTGGTTTCAATTAAGGCCAGGATGTGTAGTTTATGAAGACGTTTGTATTCAGAGAGAAGACGAAGTTTGTCCTTAGAGAGGGCTCCTTGGACGTTCCAACAGAGAATGCTCACCATCCTATATAACTTAGAGATGTGGGGATATGAAGGTTCTTTTAATGGATAGCCGCACAAAGGCCTAACACATGGGTGCTGCCGTCTGAGCCTGCAGCAACTACGACATTGGTGTCGGCTATGTCTTCCATGACTTCATTGTCATCCTCAAAGTTCAAATTCCTCTTGGGTTGTGAATTGCTCAGGTTCTCAAAAAACTGGGTTATCTTACCTTTTTTCCTCTCCCATCCAGGGCTAACCATAACATTCTGATAGATTACCCTTCTATTACGAAGGATAACACCATGTCCACTCACATTGTTCCCCCACTGAAAGCCATCGGTGGGTTGATCGGGAATTGTAGGGGGTTGGACACCTTGGAAACGGAAGATGTCACCATTGTTTGGGATAACCTGCCTACCCTCCGAGACTTGATTGTCGAGGAGGGTCACAACTGAGTTGTTCTCAGTACTGGATTTTGTCAAACCGTTTTGTTTTGCAGTAGGGTTCTTTTTCTTGTTCTTGAGGCTCACAATTGTTTCCCAATCGGATTCGTCCCCCCCCGTGCCAGTGATAGTGGTAGTTATGTCTACCTCCGTAATGCTTGTTCCTTCTCCCGCCTGCTTTGTCGGCTTGGTAGCCATGGGGTTCTTAGCATATGGAGGTGCGTCCTTCTTAGCTTGTATGGGCCGAGTAGGTTTCGGTGGATGTATTGCTTCAGAGTAGGTGAGGGGCGCGATAGGCATAGTAGTGGATGCCGAGGCCTCTTGGGGAACGAACAGTTTGATGAACGTGTAGTCCGCATCAACGCGACTAACCCTGCCGCATCGCATGCAGAGGGATGGAAGATTTTCGTGTTCGAGCCGGTAGTGCACCCCATTGAGAAGGATAGTCGATAGCAATGGAATAGAGGTATCCACCTCTACAGCTAGCCGAGCAAACTTGCCACAGTCTCCTATCATGGTGGTTGAATCGATCTTGATTGTTTTCCCCACGAGTTCGCCAATGCAAGATAAGAGTTGGTTTTGATAAAGAAAGACAGGGAGGTCCGCCACACATAGCCAGACGACGAACTTGCGCGGAATCGAGTCAGATGGTCGGAAGTTCAGTGACCAAGATTGAACAGAAAGGTAGTTCCCGAAGTTGACCCAGGGCCCTCCCGTCATGGCCTTGATGAAATCTTCTTGATTGCCGAGTTGTATGATGTAGTAACCTTTCTCAAGGTCGATGGCCCGGAACATGTCAGTCGACGACCAGAGCACAGATAGTCGATTGACTAAGGTGTGGAAGCCGATGTTTCCTCCCAGGAGCTTGACAATAATGGCATGCTTCCACGGCTCAAGAAGTAGTGGAAGGGAGGTGGGGTTGATTGTGATGGTCGGCAGAGCTATGCTCTTGTCTATGGCAATATCAGCCGTCGTCAGGGTGTCAGGGGAGATCATGGGGATGACGTCGGAGACCTTCCGCCCAAGCATGGCATGCTTAAAGCTTCATGTAATTGGTTTCTGTGGGACTACCTCCTCAATGATGCCGCTATTCTCAGACTCATCGAGGGGCTGGTCTTGCTGGTTGTCATTGACCTCCGGCGGAACGTGTCTACGGTCTCCCCTGCCACTTGCTCATCCTCCTCATCTACGGGATACGCTACCACCGTGAGGGAACCCTAGCGGAGCGGACATAGTGCTCTAGATAATTAATAAATTCTACTAAACAAACTAAGTTTGGTACATGATAAAAATTCTTCTCATGAAAGTTACAAAATATAGGAGATTTCGAGACTTTACCCAAAACATGTACCAACTAACTATATCCTCCAAGTATTAGATTGTCCATATCACTTTCAATGTTTTTTTCCATTGGTTGTCCAATTTCTATCTTGAAGTAGATTATCCTAAAATGTCGACAAACAAAACGTTGGGCAGTATAACATTTTATACGGGTATGGGGGGGAAACAAAACTTCACAAGTAATTATAACAACATAGTTCAACAATTATCATTTAACAACAACGTTTTGATTGGTAACTTCTCATCCCATAATGGTATGTTCTCATCACTATTACCCTCACTTGGGTCTTGCCCCTGTAGTGGGCATACTTATCTTCCCATCTGGGCTTGATAATATCCCGACCTTCCCATCCAGGCTTGACCACCTATATTTGCCTTCCCATCCAGACTTAGCAATCATGTAGCAACCTTACCATCTAGGCTTGGTTTATTTTCCATTATGGGCATGAGTAAATTACCTTCCATATAATGTGATAGTCATAGTCACTTTAAAGTTTGCAAGGAAGTAAAGTTCATCCAATAGTCATACATTTGTGAACTATGTGGGGAAACTCGAGAAAACCATGAGAAACTAGATCAGCTACTCATAGGTGTAACCACATACCTGTCTCAGGAGTATTTGCAGTCCAAATAAGAACATGTAAGATTAATTACACAATCAACCAAGAAAGTCAACCAAAAATTTAAGGCATAACACCCTTGTGTCACTATATTATTCCAAAACTTATCAAAGGATTGACTTAGTTCTAAAGTTAGGTTTTTAAGTCCACTTTCTTATGTCATTATCCATAATACTCCATTAGTCCATTTATTGCTCTTTTGCATGTTCTTAATCCACAAACTCTATTTTAGGTTTCATACACATGATTGTGCTACAAAAAGGTGTCTGTTATACAAAAGTCCCCATCTTTATCTTTTTTAAAGTCAAATTAGGGTTTAGAGAGATAGAAAGATAATTTTTTAGCATTTTCATGTTCATTGGGTTCACAAACCCTAGTTTCCATCATTTAATGTACATAATGAGGTCATTACTCATCCTTTCCACATCATTAGGTCCAGAGTGTCTTTTGATCATAAAAAGTCCACCTTTGATTATCCAAATCAATTCTATATCATAGATTCACCAAACTTTAGGAATTAGGGTTTTGAAAACACTTAATACATTAAAGATACCAATTTCAAGTACTTCTCGAACTAGAGATAGATTTTAGGTTCTGATTATAATTATTGGACTCCTTGCATTTTTATGAGTAAAATTTAGATATAATATGTCTTAATCCAAGTTACCAGTAATTAGTTATGAATTTCTCAAAATAAACCATTTATGGGCCAATAATGGGCCACCACCTAAGCACAAGGCAACACGGCCTGACTTGCCAGCGTGGTTGGGTTGAGGCAATAGGCTCCAGCCAGCATGGCAACCTTGCCTGCGTGGTGACGACTAGAAAGCTGCGTCAAGAGAGGAGAAAAGACCAAAAAGTTCTTACCTTTACTGAAGAGGGTCAGGGACAGGACAACCTTTTTACAAGCTGTTGTCTTCTTCCTCTGGTTCACGAGCAACAGATCTACGTGAGTCCACCCAAGAGTTGACTCCAGGTTTGAGGGCCTCTTAGCACCATGCAAGAGTGTTGGTAGCTTCGTCTATCTCCACCGGATCCAACGACGGTCTCAATTGCTTGGAAGATGATCGAAGTTGGAAGGACGACGAGGGAATTCTTTTGGTTGTACACGATGGTGGTAGAGGGAGAAATAGGTAGGGTTATTAGTGAAATTGAGGGTAGGAAAGCATGCACTCGGTTCCTAGGAGCCTTGCAGACACCATGGTGTCCTTGCACTGGATGCATCTCCCCCTTATATAGCTAGGGTTTTGATGGTTGGGTCTGGGTATGTTGGCCAATTGGGGAAACCTTCCCTCCTCCTCTATGAAGGGTCATCTAGGGATGGTTGGATTCAGTTTGATCGCTCCGACTCGATGGGAAAAGAATTAAGTGTTGAGATGATCAAGGCAGAGAGAAATCCTATAGAGAATCCATTTTCTTTATTGGTCTAAGTTTCTTGATCTATCACGAGCTAGGAGATGATGGTGCCACCATGGATTCTAGATCTAACAGCCTAAAATGTGCATGGCATATAAAGATAATCCTATTAAATATTGAAATATCATGATATTTAATGATATTCCTTTGTATCATCCACACTTTAGGGATTTTTGTAAAATCCATATCTCCTAATACATTAATGTTTTTAATCCCAAATTTTGAGGGAAAGTTCTTGATGACTTAATCTACTTATGGGAATAATTTGAGATCAAAAATCGAAAATTATAACTACATTCCTTCAAGACAAAGTCATACATTAAAAAGCCATATATTATGCATTTAAACTCGTATTTTCTCTTTCTTTCTTTTCTATTCTCTTAATTTCGACTTTTCTAGATATTAGAAGGCAAGTGAACTAAAACCACCCTATTGTGGCCACTTAAGCCACCTTCTAGAGAATTCCATGTTTTTCTTAAATAAAACATATGCTATTTGTTTTCTTCTTGCCTTTTCACTTATTATGGGGTTTTTCTCTTGTCCTTTATCCTTTTACACTTCCATTGGCTTATTAAAATAGGGAAAAGCACGAAATTCATTATTCAAGACAATTTTGCAAAGAAACCCAAGTTGTAAAATAATGCACACAAATTGTCAAGCAAGCCCTTTTTTATGAAATATTTGCATAAAATACAATCAAAATTGGGGTTCCCATTCCCCAACAACCCCCAATTAAGGAAGGCCAAGAAAGGAGAGTTGTTATCCCAAAAATAGGATCAAATGTTTTGCACATAATAAAAAATAATTAATAAATTCTACTAAACAAACAAAGTTTGGTACAAGATAATTTTTTTTATCATGAAAGTTAAAAAAAAGGATTCCAGGACTTTACCCAAAATATGTACCCATTAGCTATATCCTCCAAGTATTAGATTTTCCAGATCACTTTTAATGTCTTTTTCATTGGTTGTCCAGTTTCCATCTTGAAGCAGATTGTATATAACGCCAACAAACAAAATGTCAATCAGTATAATAGGTTATACTGGTATGTGGGGAAAACAAAACTTCACAAGTAATTATAACAACATAGTTCAACAATTTTTTTTAACAACAACAAAGTTAATGTTTTGATTGGTAACTTATCATCCCTTTATGGTATGTTCTCATCACTATTACCCTCACTTGGATCTTTCCCCTTTAGTTGGCATACTTATCTCCCCATTCGGGCTTGATAATATCTTGTCCTTCCATCCAGGCTTGACGACCTATATTTGCCTTCCCATCCGGGCTTGGTAATCTTATAGCAACCTTCCAATTTGGGCTTAGTTTATTTTCCATTATGGGCATGAGCAAGTTACCTTCCATATAATGTGCTAATCATAGTCACTTTAAAGTTTGCAAGGAAGTAAAGTTCATCCAATAGTCATACATTTGTGAACTATGTGGAGAAACCTGAGAAAACCACAAGAAACTAGATCAGGTACTCATAGGTGTAACCACATACCTATCTCAAGAGTATTTGTAGTCCAAATAAGAACAAGTAAGATTAATCACACAATCAACCAAGCAATTCAATCTGAAATTTAAGCCATAACACCCTTGTGTCACTATATTATTCCAAACCTATCAAAGGACTGACTTGGTTCTCAACTTAGGTTTTTAAGTCCACTTTCTTATGTCATTATCCATAATACTTCATTAGTCCATTTATTGCTCTTTTTCACTTTCCACAAACCCCATTTTAGGTTTCATACACATGATTGTGCTACAAAAAGGTGTCTTTTATACAAAAGTCCCCATCTTTATCACTTTTAAGTCAGATCAGGGTTTAGAGAGACAGAAAGATAGAATTTTAGCATTTTCATGTTCATTGGGTTCACAAACCCTAGTTTTTATCATTTAATGTAAATAATGAGGTCATTACTCATCTTTTCGACATCATTAGGTCAAGAGTGTCTTTTGATCATAAAATTTCCACCTTTGATTATCCAAATCAGTTCCATATCATAGATTCACCAAACTTTAGGAATTAGGGTTGTGAAAGCACTTAATACATTAAAGATACCGATTTCAAGTACTTTTCGAACTACAGATAGATTTTAGGTTCTGCTTATAATTTTATTGGACTCCTCACATTTTTATGAGTAAAATTCACATATAATATGTCTTAATCCGAGTTACCATCAATTCATTATGATTTCTCAAAACAAACTATTTATGGGCCAATCATGGGCCACCACCTAAGCACCGGGCAACGTGGCCCAGCTTGCCAGTGTGGCTGGGCCAAGCCAATGGGCTCCATCCAATGTGGAAACCGTACCCGCGTGGCGATGACCACAAAGCCGCGTCAAGAAAGGCAAAAAGACCAAAAAAGTCTTACCTTTACTGAAGAAGGTCGGGGGCAGGACAACCGTTTCACAAATTGTCATCTTCTTCCTCTGGTTTACGAGTAGCAGATCTATGTGAGTCAACTCGAGAGTTGACTTTGGGTTTTAGGATCTATTAGCACCAGGCAAAAGTGTTGGTAGCTTAACCTATCTCCGTCGAATCCAACGGCAGTCTCAATCGCTTGAAAGATGACCGAAGTCAGGAGGATGATGAGGGAGTTTTTTTGGTTGTACACTATGGTGGTTGAGGGAGAAATAGGTAGGGTTATTGGTGAAATTGAAGGTAGGAAAGCATGCACTCAGTTTCTAGGAGCCTTGCGGACACCATGGTGTCCTTGTAGTGGATGCATCTCCCCCTTATATAGCTAGGGTTTCGATGGTTGGGTCTGGGTATTTCAGCCAATTGGGGAAACCTGCCCTCCTCCTCTAGGCAGGGTCATCCAGGGATGGTTGGATTTGGTTTGATCTCCCCAACTTAATGGGAAAAGAATTAAGTGTTGAGATGATCAAGGCAAAGAGAAATCCTCTCAAGAATCTATGCCTTTACTGTTACAAGTTTCTCGATCTGTCACGAGCTAGGAGATGATGGTGTCACTATGGATTCTAGATCTGATGGCCTAAAACACACACGCCATATAATGATAATCCTATTAAAAATCAAAATATCGTGACATTTAATGATATTCATTTGTATTATCCACACTTTAGGGATTTTTGTAAAATCCATATCTCTTAATCCATTAATCTCTTTAATCCCAAATTTTGAGGAAAAGTTCTTGATGACTTAATCTACTTATGGACACAATTTGAGATCAAAACTCAAAAATAATACTCCTTTTCTTCAAGAGCAGGTCATACACTAAAAAGGCATATATTATGCATTTCAACTCATGTTTTCTCTTTCTTTATTTTATTTTCTCTTAATTTTGACTTTTCTAGATATTGGAAGGCAAGTGGAACTAAAACCACCCTATTGTGGCTACTTATGCCACCTTCTATATAATTCCATGTTTTTCTTAAATAAAACATATGTTATTTATTCTCTTCTTGCCTTTTCACTTATTATGGTTTTTTCTCTTGTCCTTTATCCTTTTACACTTCCATTGGCTTAATAAAATAGGGGAAAACTTGAAATTCATTATTCAAGACAATTTTGCAAAGAAACCCAAGTTATAAAATAATGCACAAAAATTGTCAAGCAAGCCCTTTTTTATGAAATATTTTCATAAAATACAATCAAAATTGGGTTTATAACATCCATCCCCTATTACAAGAATTTTTTCCTCAAAATTTAGCTAATCATACAAACAACTCATGGTAAGATTGTTCCATGTTCGTCTTCAACTCCCATGTGGTTTCATCCTCTTCATGGTGCTTCCAAAGATCCTTTACCATCTCGATCTTTTTATTTCTGAGTTCTTTCACCTTGGTATCTAATACTCTCATAGGTGACCTAAGATATGTTAGGGTCCCTTGGAGCTCAATAGGTTCAATGCTTAGCATATGACTAGGATATTTCACATAGAACTTTAGACTGGATACATGGAACACGTCATGCATCATGCTATACTGTGGGGTTAGGGCTACATGGTAGGCTGCTTCACCAATATGTTCTAGAACTTCAAACAGACCTACGTATCGGGGAATCAACTTTCCTCTATTCTTAGATATTGCTCAAAGGGGTCGGATCTTCAGAAACATATGTTCACCCACAATGAAGTGCAAATCAGTTCTCTTCGCATCAACATATGACTTCTGTTGATCCTGGATTGTCTTTGGCCTTTTTTTGATCAAAGTGACTTTGTCAGTATATATCTGAAGTTCCTCTGACCTCAACAAGGTCCTCTCACCAACATCATCCCAGTGAAGTGGTATCTGACACAACCTCCCATATAGCGCTTTGTATGGAGGCATCTTGATACTGGCTTGGTAGCTATTATTATAGACAAACTCAACTAAAGGCAAGTATTGCTCCCATGATCCACCCTAATCAAGCACACATGCTCTCAACATGTCTTCTAAAGTCTGCATTATCCTCTTGGACTATCCATCAGTCTGGGGGTGGTAGGCGAGACTAAATTTTAGCCTTGTCCCATGCTTCTCATGCACATGGTTCCATAGCTTTGAGGTGAACTTGAGGTCACGATCATAAATAATCAAGCTTGGAATACCATGTAGATGGACTATCTCCTAGATATAGAGTTCAGATCAATTTGATACTTTGGTGGTAATCTTCAAGGCAAGGAAGTGTACCGACTTGGTTAAGCGGTTTACCACAACCCATATAGCATCATCACCTTTCTTGGTCTTGGGAAGACCTACCACAAAGTCCATGGTGATCTGGTCCCATTTTCACTCAAGAATCTCAATCGATTGCAGTAATCCTATGGGTCGTTGGTGTTAAGATGTCACCATTTGGCATGTGAGACAATTGGCCACATATGTTGCTATGTCTTTCTTCATCCCAGGCCACTAGAAATACCATTTCAAGTCTTTAATAATCTTGGTAGTACCATGGTGTACGGTATACTTAGATCCATGAGCTTCTTGTTGGATATGAATTTTAAAAGGTGACTCCTCAGGAACCCAAATATGAATTTTGTATCAGATCCCTCCATCTACACCCAAGGACAAGTGTGTTTGAGGTTTCTCCAACAAACCTTTCATCTTTTCAAGCTATGGGCTTTCCAGATGGACAACTACCAACTCAGTCAGCAAGTCAAGTTTAATCTGAATGTTAGCCAAACAAATTCAGTCTTCTAATAGTTGCGGGGCCCATATGGCATACTCTTCCAGTTACCTCCACTAGGTAGATAAGACAGATGCACACCAAAGCTACTTCTGACAAAGAGCATATGCCACTACATTGGGTTTTCCTAGGTGGTACGCGATGGTGAAATCATTGTCTTTCATATATTCCATCCATTGTCTATATCTTAGGTTGAGGTCTTTCTAAGTCAGGAGATACTTCAAGCTTTTGTGATTAGTGAGGATTTTAAAGGTAGCACCATACAAATAGTGTCGCCAAATCTTCATGGCATGTATGATTGTAGCTAACTCCAGATCATGTGTAGGATAGTTCACTTCATTTGGCTTGAGATGTCGGGATGCATAAGTGACGACATGCTTATTCTTCTCTAGCACACATCTAAGCCTCATTTTGGATGCATCAGTAAAGACCATGAAACCTTCATTGCCAGATGGTAGAGTTAGAACAAGTGTTGTGGTCAGCTTCTCCTTCATCTCTTGGAAGCGAGTTCACACAACTCGGACCACACAAATGTTTCATCCTTACGAGTGATCTTGGTGAGGGGTAGGGTGGTCTTTGAGAAGTTTTTAACAAACCATCGATAATACCCATCTAGTCCTAAGAAGCTATATATGAATTTCTAAAGGATTCTTTGGGATTGTCCAATCACATACAGTGGACACCTTGGCATGATCTACTAAGATATCCCTCCTAAGATGATGTGTCCCAAAATCATGACGTGATCAATCCAAAACACTCATTTTGAGAATTTCTTATAAAACTTTTGCTTCCTCAGGATCTTAAGGACTCTAAACAGATGGTCTTGATGTTGGTCTAGGTCATCCAAATAAACTAGTATGTTGTCTATGAACACTATAATGAAAGAGTCAAGGAAAGGTTGGAACATTATGTTCATGAGGTTCATAAAAACACTTGAGGCATTAGACAATCCAAATGGCATGACTAAGAACTCATAATGACCATAACGGGTTCATAAGGTGGTCTTTGGGATGTCCTCACTCTTGACTCATAATTGATGGTAATCAGATCTCAAGTCAATCTTTGAAAAGACTCAAGCAGACTTGAGTTGGTCAAACAAGTCATCGATACAGGGTAAAGGATATTATTTTTTATGGTACCTTAGTTTATCATGCGGTAGTCAATGCACATGTGGAGTGATCCATTCTTCTTTATGAAGAGGAATGGATCTCCCTAGGGTGAGGTGCTAGGCCTAATGAATCCCTTGTCTATCAATTCCTACAATTGCTTTTTCAGCTCAAGCAACTTAGTAGGGGTCATCCTATAAGGTGTCCTAGAAATAGGGTTCATTCTGGGAGCTAAATCTATGGTAAAATTTACCTCTCTCTCGAGGCAGGCCAAGTAAATCATCTGGAAACACATCTGCATAGTCCCAAACTACCTCTATCTCTCCTAAGGGTTTAACCTTAGGTTCAGGTTCTATAACAACTATTAGGAATGACTGACAACCCTTGGCTATCATTTGTTCTACTTTTAAGGCCGACACATACAAACTAGTGGTTGCATCCTTCCTACCTCTAATGGTTAAAGGAGGATATTCGGGTCTCTTTATCAAAAAATCATAAGATTTTACATTTGGTCACTTCAAATGACCTAACTTGTGCATCCTAACTTGGAGAAAGACAAGTCCAAATCAATGCAAGTGCACTTTTGTGTAATATGATGTAAATCCATTATAATCATGTCGTAAATCACTTGTAATAATTGTATGACTGGTAATTAAGCTTAGAAAAAATCATGAGCACTTAAATTGAATATTTAAGCACTTTAACGACATTTTCCAAAATTCATTATGGGTTGTTTTTTGGTCGAGTTACAAACTTGACCCATCCCTTGATGGATTTTGAAAATTCCCAAGTTTGTTAGAGTTGCAAACTCGACCGATCCCCTCAGTCGAGTTACAAACTCGACCGATAGTTACATTGGACAAAACTGATTTAAGTGATCGGTCAAGTTTCATCCATGATAAACTCGATCGATTCTTCAAATCTTCTTTGTCGAATACTGCAATAAACCAAGTTTCCTACACACAAAACTCGACCGATCACACTGTATGAAAAAGTGTAGAAAAGTGCTTATATCCATCGGAGTTTTGCAAAACTCGTAAAAATATTCTTTGCAACACCCCAAATGGATAGAATTTGTCCTTAAGTATTCCCACCGGCTAGTAGGCAGCCCCAAATATAAATAGGACCCCTTAGGCTTCATCCCAGGGTTAGCCAATCACTATCAAGGTCCCTATTCTATAGTTGAGTGGATCCTACAACCTCCTCTCTACCTAAGCTTAATCACTTGCTACATCCATTAGAGTGAGTAGAAGATGTGTAAGAGAGCTAGTCCTACATGTATATCTTATGAGGCTCTCACTTCCTCCACCTCCCAATCTCTCATTTCTACCATGAAGATGAAGATGAAGATTCTCTCAGCTAAGAAAGGTGAAGAAGAAGAAGGGAAGGTGTACCTTGGTGAAAGATTCTCCTTGGAAAAGGTAAATTCAAAGTAGGAAGATCTAAGAAGAGTGGGTAATTCCTCAAAGGCAGAAGACTTGTACAAGAGTGGGTAAGTCCTTGGTGAAGGCTGAAGACTCAGTGAAAAGTGAGTAAGCCCTTGGTGAGGTAGAAGACTCTTGGTTGGACAGGTAAGTCCTTTGGTAGGTTATTGGCTCCCTTCCTCTTAAAGGGAAAGTTGGGTACCCTTATCCCAAAAAAGGAAGGTCATATGTTGTAACACTTATAAGTGAAATAAGGAGGGAGACATGGTTGAGAAATTCTAGAGGTTGACCTCTCTAGACAGTGGACTGACAATCTCCTAATTTGTAGATTGGAACCACTCTACATATTTTGTGTTCTTGTGCTTGTTTCAATCTCTCTCATCCTTGTTATGTATGTTTAGTTGCACTGAAATTCCTATGTAGCAACCTTATCTTGTGATATATCTTGAAGGTCAAATGAATTTTTTAAGAGCTTTTTAGCTCTATTCATCCCTTTTAGAGAAAATCATCCATCCTAGATCCAACAAATCATTTTGAAAGGGTGAAGATACAGGCTGCACACAACAAAGAACAATCTGACAACGCCTTCATCTCACAACTTGAGCCCAAGAATGTACAAGAAGCTCTTACAGATGATGAATGGATCCTATCATTGTAAGAAGAGTTAGAATAGTTTGACAAGAACAAAGTGTGGACCTTAGTGCCAAGACCAAATGATATAAAGATCACTGGCACCAAGCAGGTCTATCACAACAAGCTGGATGAAAGCGGTAAAGTGGTAAGAAACAAAGAAATGTTAGTTTCTTAAGGCTATAATCAACAAGAAGGTATTGATTTTGATAAAACTTATGCTCCCATTTCTATACTTGAATATATCACAATGTTACTTGCCTTTTCTAGCTATAAAAATTCTTTGCATTATCAAATATATGTTAGTGCATTTTTAAATGGTACAATAGAAGAGGAAGTCTTTGTGTCTCAATCTCCCGACTTTGAACATGTTAAATTTCATAACCATGTTTATTTGTTGCAAAAGGATCTCTATGGACTTAGACAAGCCCCTAGAGCTTGGTATGATAAACTAAAGAACTTTTTTCTATATAATGACTACATTATGGGCAGTTGATTCTACTTTATTTCTAAAACATACTTCTAGTAACTTTTTTATCATTCCAATTTATATAGATGATATTATATTTGGTAGAACTCATTTTGATATTTTCAAGGAGTTTAATTCTCTTATGCAGAGTGAGTTTGAGATGAGCATGATGGAGGATCTTAGTTTCTTCCTCATTTTCCAAATCAAGCAAACCAAGGAAGGTAACTTCATCAACCAAGGTAAAAACACAAATGAACTCTTGAAGCACTTTGTGATAGAGAACACCAAGTTGATGGAAACCCCTATGTCAAACACCTCCGATCTTGACAAAGATGAATAAGGTGAGAAAGAGGATGAGAAGCTCTATAGATGTATGATTGGAAGTTTATTATATTTAACTACCTCTATACCTAACATATTAGTGTTGTCTTGTGTGCTCGATTTCAATCAAGTCCTTAAAAATCACATCTCATAGTGGTTAAGAGGATTTTGAGGTATCTAACTAAAACTCAAATTTTTGGAGTATGGTATCCCAACTTAAGGGACTTTACTCTCACTTCCTATAGTGATGTTGATTATGTAGGGTGTTTGATTGATAGAAAGTGCACAAGTGGCACTTGCTTCTTCCTAGGACCATGCTTGGTTTCTTGGTTCTTGACACGCGTAAACCATGCGTGCAAACGCAAGTATACGTATCAATGTAATATAGGCCTTGTGAGGCCTGAGTCGAACTCAGGGAAACGTGAATTTTAGTAGACTACTACTAAGTGGTTGCGATCAGCTAAACTGATTAAAAGAGTTTGAGAGTTGTTGTAAAATAAAAGAAAATAAAATAAAACAGAGCAATCGATTAAGGGTTTAGTTTAATCAATTCAAATGGAGATCTTTAGGATTGTGGTTTCACCGCGGGTTTTCATTGTATGAATTTCCATATAGCTACTCAAGTTCATCTCTCAATCCAGGTAGTGGCCTATAGTCAGAATTGTCCACTGTCGTGGTACAATTCACTACCTAAGTCTAGGTCGGTTCCACTGTCGTAGTAACCTATACCCTAAACTAGGTGCATTAGAATCGACCTCTGGGTTTCCACCATTAACCGTACATCACCTTGTTCAAGGGATTTGTTAATTAATGTGAATTTCGTCTCTTTTCAACCGTTAATTCTTCTTTCAAAGTAATTAAAGGCATTAGATTATCATTATGGTGATTAAGCATAACAATATAATTGAGAAAACGAAATTATACCACAAATTTAGGAGACAAATTATGAAATATTATGATAAAAACGTAATACAATGCTTCCCCGGGCTACTCCCGGTCCTAAAGATTAAGGGGATTAGCCCCGCATGGTTGACAATAGAAAATACATAGGAGTAGAGAAGAAAAACATGGGAAACATGGAGCAAACTCATGTAACCCCTGATACAAAGGTGTTCTTGGAGATCCTCCTCGAGAAACGTGCATTTTGCAGTCTTCCGGCAGCAAAATCGCCCGTCGGAGGTGCCCGGATCGTTCGGTTGACGGCCTTCGTCTCTTGTCTCCTCTCTCTCTCTCCTTCTTGGATGTTGTGCAACATGATATGAGATCCCCCTCAGGCCATCCGTGCTCTTCTTAGGTCATAGAACTACTTTACGACTCTGAAAAAGCTCAACCGTCGGATTAAAACGCTCCGTTTTAGTGCTGAAAATCGCCAGATCCCAACGATGTCAACAGTATCGACCCCAGGTCGATGGTATCGACCATGATACAGGTTTTTCCTTCCAAAATCACATTTTGGGGTTGCTTTCTGATGAAATGTTGATACTATCGACTCCAAGGTCGATAGTATTGACTCTGGACAATGCAAAAGTGCCTGAAAAAGTGCCGAAACATGTGTATAAGTCTGGGGATTATATAAAATCATATAAATATGATAAAAGAAGTATAATTTGATGCAAAATAAGTTTAAAGGCCAACTATAGTGAATTATGCAAATATAATCAAGAAAATGACAAATACATGCATAAAACAGATATAAAATAAGCCTATAAAAGTGACTCAAAACCCATGCATCAAACTCCCCTAAGCTTAAACCTTGCTCGTCCTCGAGCAACAAAACTTTGGATCTGGTTGAGATAAGTCAGCAACAGGACATAAATACATGAAATGCGTCTGCATCATCCCCACTTTCTTTCCACAAACCGGCCCTCATTGACCACTGAACACTAACTGCCATCCAGGCGACCAAAGACATATGTAAAAGATGTTTGTCCCCCAATCAATGAAACACTATCAATTAAAGTAGTTAATATGATAAACTCATCTGGTCCATACTTGATGCATCTTGTGATCTCCTATCTACATTGCTCATTTCCTAACTACCATCTAAATGGAAGCAGATCTCCTAATATTAATGATTGAGGAGAATATCATGGGTGGCCTACCGATTAGAGCAACGGGTGGATGGGATATGTGGTTGTGGAAGAGATGGAAGCACATAATAGTCAATCATGCAATACAAAAATTAATGACCTATCATGATGCAAAATGCAAGTGAAAAAGTCCTAATGCTATATTTTTGGTGGAATGATGCATGCACTATCATTCCGTCTCAAGGTGATATGGAATATCTAAGAAAACTACACCATGTGCTTATTCTTCTTCATATGTAAGTGAGAACATGTTCCTTTCTCCCTCTCATTCCTACGTACTTCTCAATTCTTTTCTTTTTTTCAATTTTTTTTCCAAGCCCTTATTTTCATAGATGACAATGAATTATTTGTCGGGCTCACTTCTTGTTACATAAATTATACATTTGAAATATTCTATTTGGAGGGTATGGATCAAGCTCACCACCTTTAATGTTTTAGAAGACATAAGATGCATGATGTAGTATATGCTCAAAAAAATTGTGAATGCAGCTACAAAATGACAGTTATGCAATTAAATGACACACACCTAAGGATAATGTGCATGTATAACTACTCTTATCCTTTTTTTCATTTTCATGCAAAAAAAAAGTGAAAATAGATATAATGCAAGACCTATCTACATGAGATGCAATCAAAAAGTGAAAGACAGTAATGTGCTCCCATTTCTTATGGTGGAGTGTGAATGAAATTGCGGTGGATCAGATCACAAGACTAATTGACAGAACCTTCTGAAAATATCATATGTCCCTCTCTAAAGACTTGTGTACAGGGTAACTGAAGGATTTCTCTCTTAAACTTTAGTCTAAGGTCACGTTAGCGTTTGGTCGGTTTGGGCTCAAACATCCTTGTAAATCACTTTTCCTTGGACAATAAAGATGGTCATTCATGTCCCCGTGTCCTGAAGCTGACTCACCCAAGCACTTCCTCAGTTATGCAACTCAATTACTAACAAGAATAAGCTCAAAAAGTTGTCACTATGCTCATTTTTTATGTGCACACAACCCAAGAGTAAAACTTGCAATTGAAACCATGCATTTATTGCTCCACAGATTACACTAGATAGATGTGGATCCTAAAAAAGCAGTAAACCTAGAAATAAAAACAACTAATATTTCAAAAGTAAAAGCAACATTAATAAGTAAGTAAAAACTAAGATAGAGGGTTGTTCCAACACCCCCCCAAGCTTGAATATGACTATGGCCTCATAGTCAACATTCTCACTTAAGAGGTGGAACAGCGGTACCGTTCGCTTTGAAGTGTGGTGAAGAAGGATGGTTAGATGCTCAAGTGGACCAAGTGATGCTTGCTATCTCCCTCTTTTTGGTATCCCATTTTTGTGTCTTAGTGGTTCTAAGACGTGACTTACTTCATCCATCTTTCCTCTGCAAAAAACGGTTCGAAAAAATCTCGTTTTGATACCTTTTTCGGCTTGTTTTATGTAGCTGTCCTGCAGGTGTCGATACTATCGACACAAGGTCGATGGTATCGACCCAGGATCAGCAATTTTGCTGTATCGACGCATATAAAAGTCTGGGAACTCAAAAGTGTCGATACTATCGACCCTAGGGTCGATGGTATCGACTTTACTGTCACCAATTTATCTGTAAATCTTCAGGAATCTCGATACTATCGACCCTAGGATCGATGGTATCGACTTTTCTTCAGCGTTTACTGATCCAAACTCGATATTATCGACATGGGTGTCGATAGTATCGACCTTAACATTCTGCACACTTCAAAACACGAGTTAGGGTACCATTTTTACAAAAATTATCAAAACCTAAGCAAAAACTAAGTACATAAACATAAAAGAACATAACCAAACATAAAAATGAACTGAAAGTTGGGTTGCCTCCCAACAAGCGCCCTTGTTTAATGTCCTAGGCTTGACATAAAGATACCTTTAACCTGGGTTGTCAAGAGATGTCTCCAATGAGTCATGTGGTAATTTGAATTTAACTCTATCATCACCAATCCCAAGTGTCAAGTAACCTCGCCCAATGGCAGTGATTACATCAGCCGTAGCTTGGAACGACCTTCCCAATAACATCTCACCTCCTTCCAACTCATGCATGTCCATGACCACAAAGTCAACAGGGAAGATGAATTTGTCGACCTTGACTAGCAAATCCTCGCATATACCTTGTGGCTTCACAATGGATCCATCCGCCAACTCAATAGTCATGGCAGATTTCTTTAGTGTCTTCAATCCAAGCTTTTGAAATGTGGACAATGGCATAAGATTAATGCTGGCCCCTGAGTCACACTGTGCTTGTGGAAAATGTTGGCCGCCTATGGAACATGGGATGTAGAAACCTCCTGGATCTTTCCTCTTCCTTGGTAGCCATCCTTGGATTATAGAACTCACTTTTTCATCAACAACACAAATGGCAGTGTCTTTTATCCGCCTTTTCTTGGTGATTATGTCCTTGATAAACCTTCCATATGCTGGAATTTGTTCTATCATTTCTACTAACAGAATATTAATATGGAGCTTCCTAAACATCTCCAAGAATTTCTTGTAGTGCCTATGCTCTTTCTTCGGCCTTATACTATCCGGGAAAGGCACGTTTGGGTCCTTCGCTCGCTTGTGTGGTGGCACATATGGAACTTTAGGGGTCTCCTCCCCTAAGCTTTCTTCAACGCCACCTTCTAGGATAGGATTTGACACATCATCTGTGGATGGCATGACTTGTGGCTTCTCCCCTCTCTCAGTGACTGTAGCTTCACCATGACGCATGGCCTTCACCTGCTCCTCTTGCCTAGGTGCGGGCGCGGCCGCGATGTGCTCTTGGCGGATTTTTCTGAATGGACAACATCCGCCCGGTAGTCCATAATGACTGTGAGGATACGGTATCTTCGGTGTAGCCTCCGTATCGAAAATCATTTTGCTTTTATCCTGGACCTCCACCACCGGGGGTTCTGTCTCAGTAATCACAGATATATATTTCACTTGATGATGTGCTTGAGCAACCTCTGCATTCCCTGCCTGTCTATGTTGATTGGCATGCTTCATGGCCGCTACTTCATTGGAAATTGGGGTCACAGTCGTCTCTAGTGCCCTCATTTGTGCTCCATGACTTTGCAGTGTTTGTCCAAACTTAGTCAAAATATCACCCTGGGACTGCAGCTGCTTGTTAAACATACTCATCATCTCTTGATTTTGTTGCACCACTTGACTAAGCAACTTGGTGCTTTTGTCCTCTGCCCTTGGTTGCGGCTTCACATCTGGATCTTAGAGGAAGTTGTTTGGATCCTTCCATGAGAATTTCCTATCCTTTCTCCAAGCATAATCATTGTTCCTATAGCCCTGTTGTTGCATAAATCTGACTTGGGCCTCCTCATCGGATTCTTCCTCTTTCTCCACAAGCTTCTTGGCTATGAGATCCAATTTGTCATTCAATTCTTTGATGGCCTTTGACTCTCCTGCAGCCCGTACATGTTCTACTACGTCTCTATCGCCCCAAGATTGCTTCTTCGCCATATTCTTCAAAATTTCCCAACACCTCGTGCCTTTGTTGTTTAAGAAGAACCATGAACCTGCTGCATCCAGGTTACTTCTATCATGCTCATTGAGAGCAAAATAGAAAATTTTGACCTGTTTATCCTTGTCAAGCCCATGATGTGGGCACCTCCTTAGCATAATCTGAAATCGTTCCCAAGTCTCGGAATAAATCTCCCCGGCCTTTTGGCTGAAATTATGGATCTTCCGGACCAAATCGTTGGTCTTCTCGGGGGGGGAGAACCTCTCGAAGAACACCTCGACCATATGATCCCACGATTCCACATATTCATCATCAAGATTATGTAGCCATTCTCGTGCATTGCCCGCCAGAGAGCTGGGAAACAGCTTCAAGTACAACGTCTCCTGTGGAAACCTGTCTATCTTGATCATATCACAGTTCTCCACGAACTGGCTTATATGAGTCACCAGATCTTCATTTTAAGCCCGTGAAATGCATTTGACTTGACCAAGTTGATGAGTGCAAGATCAATCTTGTAACTGGGTATGTTGATAGATTGTTCTTGATTGGCCCTTTCTGCGCAGAAGAAGAAGAAGCCTTAATCCTTTCCCAGATCGTCTGCTCCTCATTTTCCGCTCCGCCACCCATTATTACTTTACTAGTACCTGAAATTTCAAATGGTAGTGTATGAACCGGTACTAATAACTAAAACAATGAATAAGATTTGCAATTTAGTTCAAAAGATGAAAAAAAAATTACAGGAATTACAAGTGGCCTAGTGTGGCCGCTCGCAGCACTCGTAGTGCTAAAATTTACCGTTTCCCCGACAACGGCGCCAAAAACTTGACACGCGTAAACCGTGCGTGCAAACGCAAGTATACATATCAATGTAATATAGGCCTTGTGAGGCTCGAGTCGAACTCAGGGAAACGTGAATTTTAGTAGACTACTACTAACTGGTTGCGATCAGCTAAACCGATTAAAAGAGTTTGAGATTTGTTGTAAAATAAAAGAAAATAAATAAAACAGAGCAATCGATTGAGGGTTTAGTTTAATCAATTCAAATGGAGATCTTTAGGATTGCGGTTTCACCACGGGTTTTCATTGTATGAATTTCCATATAGCTACTCAAGTTCATCTCTCAATCTAGGTAGTGGCCTGTAGTCAGAATTGTCCACTGTCGTGGTACAATTCACTACCTAAGTCTAGGTCGGTTCCACCGTCGTAGTAACCTATACCCTAAACTAGGTGCATTAGAATCGACCTCTGGGTTTCCACCATTAACCGTACATCACCTTGTTCAAGAGATTTGTTAATTAATGTGAATTTCATCTCTTTTCAACCGTTAGTTCTTCTTTCAAAGAATTAAAGGCATTAGATTATCATTATGGTGATTAAGCATAACAATATAATTGAGAAAACGAAATCATACCACAGATTTAGGAGACAAATTATGAATTACTATGATAAAAACGTAATACAATGCTTCCCCGGGCTACTCCCGGTCCTAAAGATTAAGGGGATTAGCCCCGCATGGTTGACAATAGAAAATACATAGGAGTAGAGAAGAAAAACATGGGAAACATGGAGCAAACTCGTGTAACCCCTGATACAAAAGTGTTCTTGGAGATCCTCCTCGAGAAACGTGCGTTTTGCAGTCTTCCGACAGCAAAATCGCTCGTCGGAGGTGCCCGGATCGCTCGGTTGACGGCCTTCGTCTCTTGTCTCCTCTCTCTCTCTCCTTCTTGGATGTTGTGCAACACGATATGAGATTCCCCTCGGGCCGTCCGTGCTCTTCTTAGGTCATAGAACCACTTTACAGCTCCGAAAAAGCTCAACCGTCGGATTAAAACGCTCCGTTTTAGTGCTGAAAATCGCCAGATCCCGACGTTGTCGATAGTATCGACCCCAAGTCGATGGTATCGACCATGATACAGGTTTTTCCTTCCAAAATCACGTTTTGGGGTTGCTTTCTGATGAAATGTCGATACTATCGACTCCAGGGTCGATAGTATCGACTCTGGACAATGCAAAAGTGCCTGAAAAAGTGCTGAAACATGTGTATAAGTCCGGGTATTATATAAAATCATATAAATATGATAAAAGAAGTATAATTTGATGCAAAAAGAGTTTAAAGGCCAACTATAGTGAATTATGCAAATATAATCAAGAAAATGACAAATACATGTATAAAACAGATATAAAATAAGCCTATAAAAGTGACTCAAAACCCATGCATCAGTTCTCTAAGAAACAAAGCACAATGGCTCCTTGAACTACCTAGATTGAATACATTACAACTAGGAGTTGTTGTGCCCAAGTCCTATGGATGAAGAAAATGATCAAGACTTTAACATTCATTTCATGTTTCTCCTATCTATTGTGACAATACTAGTACAATTAATATCTCTTATAATCCTATATTGCATAGTAGAGATAAACATATAGAGGTCCATCATCACTTTATCCATGACCACATTTCCAAGAGACATATCTATATCACGCATGTGGACACAGAGAATCAACTTGCAGACATTTTAAAAAAACATCTAGATAGAGAGCAATTCACATTTATTAGATCAAAATTGCTTATAACTGATCTTGATTATATTGACATGTAATCTAGATAGATGCTATCATACCTATATGTTTCTTGCTTTATAAATGGTCATGTTTTACTTGAAAGTGCTATGATTGCCATGTTTTGATGCGTAGTTCGCTTGTTTTTGGCTATTTTTCACAAACATATATTTTATCACAAAATAGTAGCCAATGATGAGTAGAATGTGCTTGAATATGTTTAAAATACATAATAGGATAGAAAAATAAATTTATTTAGTAGTCAGAGGCTTAGAATTAAATCTTATATGTTTTGGACAACTAACCATTCGATCGAGTTTAACCTGGTACAAACTTGACCGATCCCTGGCTAAGGACCAAACTATAATGCAGTATCGGTCGAGTTTCCTAAACACGGAACTTGACTGACACCGCTTCTGGAAGCAAATTAAAAAGGGCATCGACCAACTTTTCTCCCTCTCAACTAGAGAAAGTCAACCAATAGCCAACCTCCAGTGTTCGTCCCATAACCCTAGGCTAACCCAACTTCTCCTACACCCTTCCTAGCCTCCGGTTAGCCCTCCTTGCCTCTCCCAACCACGACTTAGGTGGTTAGGCGACATGTTGCTTGCATTTTCCTTCTCGTTTGGTGGTCATTACATGTCAACCCGACCTAAATGGCCTCCAACCATAGGAAACGATCCAGACTAGCTGGATCTCCATCCTCCTCCACTGCTCCTCGACATGTCTCCTTTGATGGAACCTCTTTCATTTCAACTCAAGCTGTGAATAGGTACGAAGAACTCCTTCCTAGGAATCCCTTTCCTTTTGGTGCTTTGTTTGAACTTCGTTTTGCAATGAGTGAGGTGATCAAAGAGGTTTCTAAGGCATTCAAATCACACCATCTTAGTGCTTTGTGTGTAGAGCAATCATGCTTTGGAAATGCCATGTCTAGCAGGAAGGTTGTCCATGAATTTTATGCCAATCTCATGTGGAACTACAACACCATAGTTCCACCACATAATACCCAGGTCATCTTGACTTCTATGATAGTTGGTACCAAGATAACAAGATCTAAGGATCCATTGAATACCTATTTCTATGGTACTGACTTTATCACTTCTTGGTTGACTTCCTATCCTTCATACCATAACTAGGTGGACCTCAGACATTCTATAAAAGCTTTAACCCTATGCTTACCCTTCTTGATATCCATAATTTTTTTAAGAAACCTGATGTCCCATACCAGAAGAAGTCCACCATACCCTCCTCTTCCCTTGATATCAAGACGCGGCTAATTGCTTTATTCATCAATTGCAATATCCATCCCAAGAAAAATCAAATAAAAATTGCAACAAATATTGTTGTGATCATGTATTGTCTAATGAATGATATCAACATTAAGTGCACTCATTATATTATTCATCATATGACCTACTTTGAATCTGGGAAGAACATTATTGGTACCCATCTCCCTTATCCTAACCTAATCTATGGTGTGATTTCTCACCATACTGAAAAATCTCTCTTCCATGACCTTCTCTACAAACCAAGTTGGAAAGGAGTTTGCATTAGTGAGAGTACCATAAAGAAAACCATTCTTCCTACGTCCTCCTCCACACTAGGTGCCTCTTCCTCCACCTAGGCCCCTCCACCACCACCACCCAGACCTAACCACGCCTCATTCTCTGTATCAAATGAAGCCCTCCTGGAATATATGTGTGGGCTCTGATCTCCAAACCATAACATAAACACGATTAAAACTTAGCGGAAGCGAATCGGTAATCAGCGGAAGACAAAAATCACGGGAAATTAAAACTTTTCGTGACAAGAGCTTGAATCCATAAAAGCTTCTTTCATAAAGAGAGATAAACTGTTTACATCTCAGGATAATTACTTCTCGAGTAATTATATACATCAAGATACAAAATCTCAAGATTACTATACAAAAGACTCCAAGACCTGAGAGTACATAGGACACATAGGACTGACTCTAACTACACCATATGGCAGGACAATCTCCACCTGAGATTACTGCTGCCCCTGATGCTGCTGTTGAGAGTGATCACCTGTAGGCTGGTTCCTTCGTCTCCGACGTCCACCTAAAAAGTTGAAGCCTACGGGGTGAGACAATTATACATAATTGTCCCAGCGAGAGTTATAACTCTTCGCCAAAAGCTTTATTATAACATCAAAGATTATTTTAAGCAGTAAAGCCTTCAAAGTATTCTATAACAGTTGCAGGTATAACAAGATTTCTACAATTTAGGAGATATGGAGAATATCAACAATATTGCAATGTAACATCAATCAACTAACTTGGAGTCATCTCTAACAAGTTATACTACATGGTTGATTATGTTTTACAAACAACATTATGCCCTGTGGAGATGAGGCTTACCACTCATACTCCAACTGATCGCTGAGAAGTCACATCAGTATCATACATAGGTCATTAAGAGATCCGGATTCTTATGACCTTCACCTTCCTCTGTCAGTAAGAGGATCACTTGTAGGACATCTTGTGTCTCTACTACTATAGCTCACCAGGGTAAATTGGTCCTTCGCTATTCTAGAGTCACAGTGGCATTCTGTACTCTCTTCGTCATCAGGAGGTTTCATGTTTACCTACCACTGATACGGATATCTGTGCTTTCTTCGTCATCAGGAGGTTTCATGTTTACCTACCACTGATACGATATGGAAATATAGTGAAGGATGGATGGATTACACATCTACATCACTTTCCTACACTAGGATGTAAGGTTCTACACATCCATGTACCCCACATACTCAAAAGTATGTGCTCCAGGAGTTCCCTGAGGAAAACCTGTTTCACCATCACTTAATTTATGAAAATGATGGATCTATGATCAGGGCTCTACATTATACTTGATTAGTTAGGTACATTCAGTATTCTTTAACCGCATACATTGTTCTTCAAACAATAACAGTAGCATAGCAGCTATAAAAGAAGAATACTAAATGTAACATGCCTAACTCATATCAATCATCATTTCTCATTATCCTCATCACAAGTCATCTCTAAGGCATGACCTTGATGGTATTCATGGCTCTCATAGCCCATTATCAGCATAGGATGCCACTGGCAAGGCATCAGATTACTTTACTTATTCATAAGGCTAACAACATGCCTTTAATGAATATAACATCAACATCCATACCTGGATATGATTACCTTCTTATCAGAACCTGCATGGTTAACACATCTGATAAAGGTAATACAACAATAAGGAATGTACTTCCTACTCTTGTCATAAGAGTTAAATCTTTAATTCAAATCAAATAGAGTTTAATACTCAAAAGCATGCCATTACCCTTGAATTAGGGTTTACTATTCACATTACATGTCATCACCCTTGAATTAGGGTTTACTATTCACATCAAGGTGAATTAAACTCATAACATCATCATGTATGAGTAACATCTTCATTGATGCTCTTGGATTAGTTAAAGGTTCATCATTTATCATAATTAGGGTTTCTATGACCTCACCCAGGTGGACCATACCCTAATTATGCTCACTTATGTGCATTGGAGATGCTTTACTTGAGTTTCCACTTAAAAAGGGTACTTTCTCTCTCTAGAAGTACTTTCTCTCTCTAGAAGTACTTTCTCTCTCATCATAATGTTAGGTGATGTCAACATCACTCTAAAACAGGTTGGATTGAGTCATCATAGGTTAACATAGCCAAAAACATCACCATTATGTGATTAGAGTTACTTTCTCTCTCTAGGGTACTTTCTCTCTCTAGAGTACTCTCTCTTTCATCATACCAATGGTTGATGATAACATTAGACTAGATCAAGTTGGATAGAGTCATTATGACTAAAAACATCATTCTCATGTAATCAGAGTTTGAATTGAGCAAGGTATAACTCAATTGACCCTTCATGGGTATTTTGGTAATTCACCCCATTGATCATCATTATGGTCAAAAACCTTAGTCAAATAACCCCTTACTATCCTAGATTATCATTAGGGTTTGATTTGGGCAACATTGAACCATTTACATCATCAAATGATTGAATGAGGGCAACCTTGAATCACATTGATTGATTTCAATCATTAATCATCAATTGAGTTGAGATCAGTTGAAAGTGTTGACCGTTTGCCCACTTTGACTTTCCAAGACCGCGAGCCTCCTTCTAACTCCAAGACCGCAAGCCCCCTTATGCTTCAAGACCGCGATCCATCATGCATTCAAGACCGCGAGCCATCATGCATCCAAGACCGCGAAGACTCCAATTGAGGTTAAGACCGCGAGGGTCATGAAGTCCGTTTAGCTAGTTTGACCTCAGGACCGCGAGGCCCTTCGCAGTCTTGAGACCACGAGCCTCCTCTCGGTCTTGATACCGTGAGCCCCCTCATAGTCTTGAGACCGTGAGCCCTCTCACGGTCTTGAGACCGCGAGGCTCTCATGGTCTCAGTCGCTTGGTCCTTCAATCAAGACTCAAAGATGCAACCGATAATGTCAATCGAGGTTGAAGCCTTCAAAAGGTTCCATCTATGTTGACCACCTATGGATTGGGTTAATTAAGGTTATGCTTAACCAATTGGTCATTCAATTGACCCTCAATTGTTGACCAATTATGATTGAAATCGATTCAATTAGGATCTATCAATGTTCACCCATCAACACTCAACAATGTGCATCAACACTAGGTTGAACCCTTCAATTGAGCTCCAATTGGGCCCAAACTTGGCCCAAACGGTCTTGAGGTCATGTGGGTGGACCCCACATGGTCGTGAGACCTTTTTCCCAAGATTTCATTAAAATCTAAGGGGATTTGATAGAGATTGAACCATGATTGGGTCACTAAATCAGTATTTTAATCAATTGATAACTTATTTGCAATTGGGTCCTCAATTGGTCAAAATACTTAATCCTAGACCTTCAAACGGTCTTGTTTGATTGTCCTCTCGGTCTTGAGACCGTTTGGATGAGTTCCAAACGGTCTTGAGACCGTTTTCCCATCCAATTTTGGATTCTAGTGCAAATTCATCAAGGTCTGACCCCTTGAGTTGATGATCATGTCAATATTTTATTGCAATGTAATTTGGTGTAATTGTACCTTCAATTGGTCAACTAATCTTGACCCCAGACCTCCAAACGGTCATGGTTGATTGCCCTCGCGGTCTTGAGACCGTTTGGGTGACCTCTAAACGGTCTTGAGACCGTTTAGGTCAATCAACCCTAAAAACCCTAATTAGGTCACCATAATTTCAGTACTGATTTTATCTAAGGTTAGCCCTAGTATTCACCCTTCAACTCTTAGCCCGTTTGGAATTAGACCATCAAACTTGGTGAGTTGTTAATTAACATTATTTTGAACAGTAATCTCATACGGTCAACGCCTGGTCAACGACCTTACACGGTCTTGAGACCGTTTGCCCAAAAAGGCAATTTCAGACCGTTTGAAAATCAGGAATCAATTCAAATACAGTTGTTACTTAAAAAAGTCATATCTCCCGATTCCTTTGGAGTTAGCCTCCCAAATTTTGAGGGTAATTAGCCTATATAATTAGGAATAGATTTCTTATACGGTCCACGCTCGGTAAACGGGTCCAAACGGTCTTGGAGACCGTTTTCCCTGTCACGGTCTCGAGACCGTTTGCTCACCTCGCGGTCTTGAGACCGAGAGAGCAAACTTTTGAGACCGTTTAAGGAAGTGAAAAGCGGTGGGTTTTTCTTGGAAATCACGCCTTAATCTCCTAGCTCAAGAACAGTACGAATATCCCATGGATTTGCTTGCAAAATAGCAGGGAAAAGTAGGGAAACACTAAGAGCTATCATCAAAACGCATATAAAGATGCACATAGTAAAGCATGGGTTTAGAGTTATAAAATCCGCCTAAGGCTTGCTCCTTGAGCTCCAAGATTTCTACTCATGGCGTCCTTGAGTTCTTACAGGTTGGCCAAGGTGAAAACTCCAAGGAAGGATGAAAAGAGACGGCTAGAAAGGTAGGGTTTCAAGAGTTAGCCATGAAGATGACCTTGAATTCGAGTTCTTACCATAGAATTAGGCAAGAAGAGGGGTTTAGACCTACCTTGCACCCCTTGGTCATCCTCCTTAGCTCAAAGGCAGTCCTTGGTCGTCTTTGGTGAAATGAAACAGTAAGGGAACGAAGGGTAAGTTCCCTTGCAACTAAGGTAAGGAGAGCTTATATACATGGGGTAGGGTTTTCAACATTAGTTCATAAGTTGTCCATAATTCCAACTAGGTCCCTCCTTCTTTACTTGATAGTCCCTTACTCTTTATTCTAAGGACAAACCTTCTCTTAAGGTCTTAGGAAAAGAAGGTAAAGGAGAGCAAGCTAATAATGAGGTACATACATAAAGAGATATTACACATATACCCTGATTATTCAATCACAAGGCATACCTCATAACTTGATAATTCAATTGAGGTGACTTCCTCATCATTTCTTCTCTTAATGATGGCAAGAGTTTAAAAAAATACATTAGATGACATATTTCACAATTTGTATCCCTTAATTTGGGTAAATTGCATTTTACCCCAATTTAGGGTTTCAAGCACCGGGATTGCTTCCACAGCTGCACCTTAGTGCCCTAGCTTGGGAAATCCTTCAAACTTTACCAAAAGATTCTCATGATGTCTCAACATCAGAGGAACATCTCACCATGTGCAAATTGCAAGCTACCCCTTTTAACTGGGTAAATCGCACATAGGTCCCTGTATAACAAAACAATGCTACAACTTTAAATAAAAAGGAGCAATTACTAAAATATATGTCTCTGAGAAACTTAATTACATGCTCAGAGTTAATCACAAAGATTTAATTACATATTTAGGCAAAACACCTAGGGTTAACTCATAACCCAGGCCAGGGATGTTACAAATTATCCACCCCTTACAAGGATTTCGTCCCCGAAATCGATAAAACATACTAAGAGAAAAGGGCAGGATACTTCCTTCTCATCTCATCCTCTAACTCCCAAGTGGCTTCTTCAACACCATGATGGTTCCAGAGGACTTTAACAATACTTATATCTTTCTTCTTTAACTTTTTAATTCGTTTATCAAGGATTGACACTGGTCCCTCCTCATAGGATATGTCATCATTCAATTCTACCTCCATAGGTTGTAGAACTGACTCGGTGTCTGGGTGACATTTCTTCAACATAGAAATGTGAAACACAGGATGTAACCTCTGTAATTCTGGGGGAAGCTCTAGTTTATATGCTACCTTTCCAATCCGTTCAATGATTGGATAAGGCCCCATATATCTAGGAGCTAACTTCCCTTTTCTTCCAAAACGAAGGACCCCTTTCCAAGGTGAGACCTTAAGATACACTCTGTCTCCAACCTGGAACTCTAAGGGTCTACGACGTTTGTCAGCATAAGATTTCTACCTATCCTGAGCAGTCTTAATTTTATGTTGTATAACTTTAATCTTTTCCGTGGTTTGCTGCACCAGGTCAGGACCTAACAGCTGGTGCTCACTAGTTTCAAACCAACACAAGGGTGATCTACAACGTCTACCATATAAGGCTTCATAAGGTGCCATATCAATACTATGCTGATAGCTATTGTTATAGGCAAACTCTATCAAGCTTAGGTGTAGATCCCAACTTCCGGTGAACTGGAGAACACATGCTCTCAACAAGTCTTCTAGGGTCTGTATGGTCCTTTCCGACTGTCCATCAGTCTGCGGATGAAAGGTCGTACTAAACCTTAGCTTGGTGCCTAAGGCTCTGTGTAACTGTTCCCAAAAACGACTCGTAAACTGAGGACCTCTGTCAGAAACTATTGTGACAGGAACTCCGTGCAAACGCACTATCTCTTGAACATACAACTCTGATAACCTTTCAGCAGAATAGGTTGTTTTGATAGGTAAGAAATGTGTTGTCTTAGTCAACCTATCAACAATTACCCAAATGGAATCATGTCCTTTGCTTGTCCTTGGTAGGCCAACAACAAAGTCCATGGTCACATGGTCCCACTTCCACTGTGATATAGGTAAAGGTTGCATTGTTCCTGCAGGCTTCTGGTGTTCAGCTTTAACTTGCTGACACACAGGACACCTCAGAACAAACTCTGCAACGTCCTTCTTCATTCCAGGCCACCAATACAGATCTTTCAAATTTCGATACATCTTGGTGCTCCCTGGATGCATAACATACATGGAAGAATGGGCTTCTTCCAGGACTAACTTTCTCAAGTTGTCCACAGCTGGCACTATCATCCTTTCATTATAACAAGCTACTTGATCTTCTGAGTCATGAAAACCATCTTGCTTCTCATTTCCATACTCAGATCTTATATGTTGAACTGCAGCATCGCCTAGTTGTGCCTCTTTAATCTGCTCCCTTAGAGTAGGTTTAATATGCATCTCAGCTAACAAACCGGTTAACAATGACACCTTCAACTGTACATTGTCTTGCCTTAAAGAGATAAGCATATCTCTTCTAGAGCATACTAAAGAGTTTAGTTGTGCTCTATTCATGGTTGATGTTGCTGATTTCCTACTCAAGGCATCTGCAACAACATTGGCCTTGCCTGGATGGTAATCAATTGTACAGTCGTAGTCCTTGATTAATTCCATCCAGCGACGTTGCCTCATGTTGAGCTCATGCTGAGAGAAGATATACTTAAGGTTTTTATGGTCTGGGAAAATCTGGAATGTCTCTCCGTAGAGATAATGTCTCCAGATCTTCAAAGCATGAACCACAGCAGCTAACTCTAGATCGTATGTTGGATAATTCTCCTCGTGTTTCTTAAGCTGTCGGGAAGCAAAAGAAATCACTTGTTTATCATGCATCAACACACATCCAAGTCCATTCTTGGAAGCATCACAAAAAACTACATATCCTTTTCCTTGTTCAGGTAGCACTAGCACAGGTACACTTGTCAACCTCTCCTTCAGTAACTGGAAAGATTGTTGACACTTATCACTCCAAGAAAAAGGAACATCTTTCCGGGTTAACTTGGTCAAAGGTAAAGCTATAGAACTAAAGTTCTTAATGAACCTTCGATAATAGCCAGCTAACCCCAAGAAACTTCGAATCTCCGTCGGTGTCTTTGGTTGTTCCCATTGTAGAACAGATTCTACCTTTGTAGGGTCAACACGAATTCCCGAGGCGGATATCACATGTCCAAGAAAAGATACCTCTGGCAGCCAGAACTCACACTTGCTAAACTTAGCGTACAACTTATGTTCTCTTAGCAAGGTCAAAGCTTGGCGAAGATGCTGCTCATGCTGCTGGGTATCCTTACTATAAATCAGTATGTCATCTATGAAGACAACAACACACTGATCAAGGAAAGGTCGAAAAACTCTATTCATGAGTTCCATAAATGCAGCTGGTGCGTTGGTTAGTCCAAACGACATAACCGTGAACTCATAGTGACCATATCTTGTCCTAAAGGCAGACTTGGATATGTCACTATCCTTAATACGAAGTTGGTGATATCCAGACCTCAAGTCTATCTTTGAAAAGACTGTTGCACCACGCAACTGGTCAAAGAGATCATCAATCCTCGGAAGAGGATACTTATTCTTTATTGTTACTTTATTGAGTTGTCTGTAGTCAATGCACAATCGCATTGACCCATCTTTCTTTTTAACAAACAAGACCGGAGCACCCCAAGGTGAAGTACTCGGTCGGATAAAACCTTTCTCAAGTAACTCTTGAAGCTGTTTCTTGAGTTCTGCCATCTCGGCAGGCGCCATTCTATACAGAGTTTGAGCTATGGGTTTCGTATCTGGGATCTGATTAATTTCAAAATCAATCTCCCGAGGTGGTGGTATACCAGGAAGTTCTTCAGGAAACACATCCTCGAATTCCCTGACTATGGGAACTTCAACAGGATTGGTCCTTTCCTTGGTAACATCTACCACATGGGCTAAGAATGCATAACATCCTTGCCTCAACAGCTTATCAGCAACCATAGATGACACAAGACAGGTAGGCAGAATCTTTCTTTCACCTTGAAAGATCCATGTGTTGCTTTCATCAGCAAACACAGCCAACTTGGACTCACAATCCAAGATAACTCTATACCTTTCTAAGGTATCCATCCCAAGGATTATATCAAATCCCTGCATATCAAGTGGTATAAGATCCACTTGAATGCGATGGTCAGAAAAGAAGAGGATGCAGGGAGAACATACCTCCTGCAAAACGGCAGACCCTCTCAACGGAGTCTCTAACAACAAACTATCTGCTCTATGGCTAACAGTCACATTGCAGTTACGAATCACTTCACGAGTGATGAAAGAGTGCGTAGCACCCCGATCAATCAGATGGGATGCAACACAGGATGTAGACATATCAGAATATAAAAATTTCATCTGACCTGCCACTACCCGTGGATTGACCACTGCCTCAGGTGGGTTCATAGCATAGAACCTCGCAGTCGCCTGGTGTTAAGGTGGTGCTGATGATCCAGCTTGAGACGCTTGTCCACGTCCTCGAGCTGCTCCTTAATGTTGTCTATTCTGAGATCCCTGTTGATTCTGTCTCGGGGTTTGTTGTGTCACACCGACAGGCCTAGAACGGAAATCCTTCATCAAGTGTCCCACCTTACCACAGTTGTAGCAACTCTTCTCCTGTTGATGTGGTCTGGGTGGTCCAGTAACTGACACTGATGCAGAACTGTGCGTCCCTTGAAGCGGTTGACTCCGTCCTCTACCTCTGCTTGGTGTCCATTGAGTTTGAAAACTCGATCTGGGTGGTGGAGGGTTAGGTGCAGAGAATCTAGGTTTCTTGTAATCCTTAGATGAAGAACCCTGGAACTGTGGATATCTTTTATGGGTTTGTCTTTTCTCAACAACAGATCTCTCTGTCCTTCGGACTGACTCAACGAAGGTAGAGAATCTCTCTCTGTTTTCTAAGGCAGACACAGGGGTTGACATATCAGAATTCAAACCCTTTTCGAATCTTCTGATTCTTTCCTCATCCGTAGCAGCCATGTGCGGACAGAACCGCAACAACTCCATGAACTTAGCTTCATACTCACTAATGTTCATCATACCCTGCCTTAGTTTTCAAACTGATAGATCTTCTCATCTAGGAAGGTCTTTGGAAAATATCTATTGATAAATTCCCGACGAAACTCTTCCCATGAGAACTCTACTCCAGGTCTCTTCTGCTCTTCCATGTTCCACCAGTGACCAGCACTGCCCTTGAGAAGATAGACAGCATGTCTAACCTTCTCAGCTTCCGGAATCATAAGAATCCTGAAAGCCTTCTCCAACTCTGTCAACCATAAGTCAGCATCTGCAGGGTCGGCAGTTCCAAAGTACTCGGTAGCTCCGACACGACGAAGTCGTTCGAATGTCTTACCGATACCTTGTGCTTCAGACTGGACAGGTGCCCTGGGTGTAGGAATGGGCATCCTATCGGTTATATGTGTCATGGCAGTCATGAACTGCCCGAACATCGTCTGTACAGCTGGATCACTCATGTCAGCTGGGTCGAACTGGGGTGGCTCTCTTGGCGACTCAGGTGCAGGTTGTTCTATTCTCGGAACTCTTGCACCGCCTCGAGGTGCACTAGCACTACTCTCTGCCACGTGCTCATCACGATGTTCTGACATTATTATGTATCTTCTTCTCCTGAGGAGCAGAAGATTCTATTAGATGAGGAAGGAGTACTAAAGGTAGACTCGACATCCTAAGTCCTATGCCTCTGTAGACTCAACTGAACCTGGAGCTCTGATACCACTAGTTGTGGGCTCTGATCTCCAAACCATAACATAAACATGATTAAAACTTAGCGGAAGCGAATCGGTAATCAGCGGAAGACAAAAATCACGGGAGATTAAAACTTTTCGTGACAAGAGCTTGAATCCATAAAAGCTTCTTTCATAAAGAGAGATAAACTGTTTACATCTCAGGATAATTACTTCTCGAGTAATTATATACATCAAGATACAAAATCTCAAGATTACTATACAAAAGACTCCAAGACCTGAGAGTACAGAGGACACATAGGACTGACTCTAACTACACCATATGGCAGGACAATCTCCACCTGAGATTACTGCTGCCCCTGATGCTGCTGCTGAGACTGATCACCTGTAGGCTGGTTCCTTCGTCTCCGACGTCCACCTAAAAAGTTGAAGCCTACGGGGTGAGACAATTATACATAATTGTCCCAGCGAGAGTTATAACTCTTCGCCAGAAGCTTTATTATAACATCAAAGATTATTTTAAGCAGTAAAGCCTTCAAAGTATTCTATAACAGTTGCAGGTATAACAAGATTTCTACAATTTAGGAGATATGGAGAATATCAACAATATTGCAATGTAACATCAATCAACTAACTTGGAGTCATCTCTAACAAGTTATACTACATGGTTGATTATGTTTTACAAACAACATTATGCCCTGTGGAGATGAGGCTTACCACTCATACTCCAACTGATCGCTGAGAAGTCACATCAGTATCATACATAGGTCATTAAGAGAGTCGGATTCTCATGACCTTCACCTTCCTCTGTCAGTAAGAGGATCACTTGTAGGACATCTCGTGTCTCTACTACTATAGCTCACAAGGGTAAACTGGTCCTTCGCTATTCTAGAGTCACAGTGGTGTTCTGTACTCTCTTCGTCATCAGGAGGTTTCATGTTTACCTACCACTGATACGGATATCTGTGCTTTCTTCGTCATCAGGAGGTTTCATGTTTACCTACCACTGATACGATATGGAAATATAGTGAAGGATGGATGGATTACACATCTACATCACTTTCCTACACTAGGATGTAAGGTTCTACACATCCATGTACCCCACATACTCAAAAGTATATGCTCCAGGAGTTCCATGAGGAAAACCTGTTTCACCATCACTTAATTTATGACAATGATGGATCTATGATCAGGGCTCTACATTATACTTGATTAGTTAGGTACATTCAGTATTCTTTAACCGCATACATTGTTCTTCAAACAATAACAGTAGCATAGCAGCTATAAAAGAAGAATACTAAATGTAACAGGCCTAACTCATATCAATCATCATTTCTCATTATCCTCATCACAAGTCATCTCTAAGGCATGACCTTGATGGCATTCATGGCTCTCATAGCCCATTATCAGCATAGGATGCCACTGGCAAGGCATCAGATTACTTTACTTATTCATAAGGCTAACAACATGCCTTTAATGAATATAACATCAACATCCATACCTGGATATGATTACCTTCTTATCAGAACCTGCATGGTTAATACATCTGATAAAGGTAATACAACAATAAGGAATGTACTTCCTACTCTTGTCATAAGAGTTAAATCTTTAATTCAAATCAAATAGAGTTTAATACTCAAAAGCATGCCATTACCCTTGAATTAGGGTTTACTATTCACATTACATGTCATCACCCTTGAATTAGGGTTTACTATTCACATCAAGGTGAATTAAACTCATAACATCATCATGTATGAGTAACATCTTCATTGATGCTCTTGGATTAGTTAAAGGTTCATCATTTATCATAATTAGGGTTTCTATGACCTCACCCAGGTGGACCATACCCTAATTATGCTCACTTATGTGCATTGGAGATGCTTTACTTGAGTTTCCACTTAAAAAGGGTTCTTTCTCTCTCTAGAAGTACTTTCTCTCTCTAGAAGTACTTTCTCTCTCATCATAATGTTAGGTGATGTCAACATCACTCTAAAACAGGTTGGATTGAGTCATCATAGGTTAACATAGCCAAAAACATCACCATTATGTGATTAGAGTTACTTTCTCTCTCTAGGATACTTTCTCTCTCTAGAGTACTCTCTCTTTCATCATACCAATGGTTGATGATAACATTAGACTAGATCAAGTTGGATAGAGTCATTATGACTAAAAACATCATTCTCATGTAATCAGAGTTTGAATTGAGCAAGGTATAACTCAATTGACCCTTCAGGGGTATTTTGGTAATTCACCCCATTGATCATCATTATGGTCAAAAACCTTAGTCAAATAACCCCTTACTATCCTAGATTATCATTAGGGTTTGATTTGGGCAACATTGAACCATTTACATCATCAAATGATTGAATGAGGGCAACCTTGAATCACATTGATTGATTTCAATCATTAATCATCAATTGAGTTGAGATCGGTTGAAAGTGTTGACCGTTTGCCCACTTTGACTTTCCAAGACCGCGAGCCTCCTTCTAACTCCAAGACCGCAAGCCCCCCTTAGGCTTCAAGACCGCGAGCCATCATGCATTCAAGATCGCGAGCCATCATGCATCCAAGACCGCGAAGACTCCAATTGAGGTTAAGACCGCGAGGGTCATGAAGACCGTTTAGCTAGTTTGACCTCAGGACCGCGAGGCCCTTCGTGGTCTTGAGACCACGAGCCTCCTCTCGGTCTTGAGACCATGAGCCCCCTCATGGTCTTGAGATCGCGAGCCCTCTCACGGTCTTGAGACCGCGAGGCTCTCATGGTCTCAGCCGCTTGGTCCTTCAATCAAGACTCAAAGATGCAACCGATAATGTCAATCGAGGTTGAAGCCTTCAAAAGGTTCCATCTATGTTGAACACCTACGGATTGGGTTAATTAAGGTTATGCTTAACCAATTGGTCATTCAATTGACCCTCAATTGTTGACCAATTATGATTGAAATCGATTCAATTATGATCTATCAATGTTCACCCATCAACACTCAACAATGTGCATCAACACTAGGTTGAACCCTTCAATTGAGCTCCAATTGGGCCCAAACTTGGCCCAAACGGTCTTTAGGTCATGTGGGTGGACCCCACATGGTCTTGATACCGTTTTCCCAAGATTTCATTAAAATCTAAGGTGATTTGATAGAGATTGAACCATGATTGGGTCACTAAATCAGTATTTTAATCAATTGATAACTTATTTGCAATTGGGTCCTCAATTGGTCAAAATACTTAATCCTAGACCTTCAAACGGTCTTGGTTGATTGTCCTCTCGGTCTTGAGACCGTTTGGATGAGTTCCAAACGGTCTTGAGACCGTTTTCCCATCCAATTTTGGATTCTAGTGCAAATTCATCAAGGTCTGACCCCTTGAGTTGATGATCATGTCAATATTTTATTGCAATGTAATTTGGTGTAATTGTACCTTCAATTGGTCAACTAGTCTTGACCCCAGACCTCCAAACGGTCATGGTTGATTGCCCTCACGGTATTGAGACCGTTTGGGTGACCCCTAAACGGTCTTGAGACCGTTTAGGTCAATCAACCCTAAAAACCCTAATTAGGTCACCATAATTTCAGTACTGATTTTATCTAGGGTTAGCCCTAGTATTCACCCTTCAACTCTTAGCCCGTTAGGAATTAGACCATCAAACGTTGTGAGTTGTTAATTAACATTATTTTGAACAGTAATATCATACGGTCAACGCCTGGTCAACGACCTTACACGGTCTTGAGACCGTTTGCCCAAAAAGGCAATTTCAGACCGTTTGAAAATCAGGAATAAATTCAAATAAAGTTGTTACTTAAAAAGGTCATATCTCCCGATTCATTTGGAGTTAGCCTCCCAAATTGTGAGGGTAATTAGACTATATAATTAGGAACAGATTTCGTATACGGTCCACGCTCGGTCAACGGGGCCATATGGTCTTGGAGACCGTTTGCCCTGTCGCGGTCTCGAGACCGTTTGCTCACCTCGCGGTCTTGAGACCGAGAGAACAAACTTTTGAGACCGTTTAAGGAAGTGAAAAGCGGTGGGTTTTTCTTGGAAATCACGCCTTCATCTCCTAGCTCAAGAACAGTACGAATATCCCATGGATTTGCTTGCAAAATAGCAGGAAAAAGTAGGGAAACACTAAGAGCTATCATCAAAACGCATATAAAGATGCACATAGTAAAGCATGGGTTTAGAGTTATAAAACCCGCCTAAGGCTTGCTCCTTGAGCTCCAAGCTTTCTAGATCCAAGCTATAATGGCGTCCTTGAGTTCTTACAGGTTGGCCAAGGTGAAAACTCCAAGGAAGGATGAAAAGAGACGGCTAGAAAGGTAGGGTTTCAAGAGTTAGCCATGAAGATGACCTTGAATTCGAGTTCTTACCATGGAATTAGGCAAGAAGAGGGGTTTAGACCTACCTTGCACCCCTTGGTCGTCCTCCTTAGCTCCAAGGCAGTCCTTGGTCGTCTTTGGTGAAATGAAACAGTAAGGGAACGAAGGGTAAGTTCCCTTGCAACTAAGGGAAGGAGAGCTTATATACATGGGGTAGGGTTTTCAACATTAGTTCATAAGTTGTCCATAATTCCAACTAGGTCCCTCCTTCTTTACTTGATCGTCCCTTCCTATTTATTCTAAGGACAAACCTTCTCTTAAGGTTTTAGGAAAAGAAGGTAAAGGAGAGCAAGCTAATAATGAGGTACATACATAAAGAGATATTACACATATACCCTGATTATTCAATCACAAGGCATACCTCATAACTTGATAATTCAATTGAGGTGACTTCCTCATCATTTCTTCTCTTAATGATGGCAAGAGTTTAAAAAAATACATTAGATGACATATTTCACAATTTGTTTCCCTTAATTTGGGTAAATTGTATTTTACCCCAATTTAGGGTTTCAAGCACCGGGATTGCTTCCACAGCTGCACCTTGGTGCCCTAGCTTGGGAAATCCTTCAAACTTTACCAAAAAATTCTCATGATGTCTCAACATCAGAGGAACATCTCACCATGTGCAAATTGCAAGCTACCCCTTTTAACTGGGTAAATCGCACATAGGTCCCTGTATAACAAAACAATGCTACAACTTTAAATAAAAAGGAGCAATTACTAAAATATATGTCTCTGAGAAACTTAATTACATGCTCAGAGTTAATCACAAAGATTTAATTACATATTTAGGCAAAACACCTAGGGTTATCTCATAACCCAGGTCAGGGATGTTACAATATGATACATCAACAAGTGTATAACCTACATATTTAGGACCACATCCACCAAGACTTGGCTCCATTATGAGGCTTAATTGAACCTTAATCATCTATTCTTGAAACCCTAATTTTCTTATACCTCAAATCAGTTAATATATTGTCTTGTTTGGGGTTTAAACCCCACTGCCTTGCTTATTGGTTCATTTAATTGTTCTTGCCATAACTATTTTTTAGCATGTAGATTTATGTTCTATTTAAATTAAAGTAGTGGTACTTATGTACAACCACCCACAGAGGACATGTATTAATTTGCCCCGGAGAATGTATTTATTCTCCCCATATTAGTATAGGTGATTGGGAATGTCTTATTCTCCCCTCACCTAAGGTTAGAGGTTCGGTAGGTGCCTCAACCCTACTTAGTTAGGTAGACATAATTATCTTACATGCAAAAACCCATTTTTAATATAATCATTATTGGCAAGTTTCTTTTGATGTTGCCTCATACTTTTGTTATACTCATCTTATGATGAACCCTAGCTTGTTTATACTTGCTTTATTTATCTTTTTATCCTAGACTTGTTTTCTTGACACATACTTTTTCTTCCTTTTCCCTCTTCCTGGGTGCTTTCCCAACCACCCAGGTGTTGGTGCTGAACAAGGAGAAGAACAATCTTGAAGGGAGTCTTCTCAAGAGTTGATCTCAAGCTTTTTGGAAAGGATGACTAGGTTGCTATAGCTAGATCATGTTTCTCTTATCTTTTTCTTTTGGGAATCATCATGTAGTGAACAATGAAAGCCATGTGAAGGCTTAGTATTTTTATTTCCAATGCTATTGACATTTTAAAATGTATCTGGAATCATGCTTATTTATTTGGAATATTATGCACGCATCCCAAGTTCTCTATTTTTATAAAAGGTGTGTATGTTTTGTATTTCCTTTAAATTTTATTAAGGAGGTGATCTCGCCTCTTTACAATAATAACATTTAATTTAATGAATGTCGATAATTATGGTGGTAATAAGTCAAATCCTAATTGTTTTGAAATCATAAAAAGAAATATAAAAAGTGAAATATAATGGTAAAAATGTGTTTCTTGGGTCTTAATTAGCTTGGGTGCCAAGTTTTACATTATTTGAACAATAATAACTATCCCAATTTCATTTAGATAAGAAAATATGAGAAAATATAAAAATATTAAATGAATTATATTATGACTTTAAAAGTGGATATGAATCCCAATTTTGTATTGTACATACTAAAATTAGTCTATGTGTTAATCTTCACCTTAATTGAAAAATCCTAACCTTGCTAGTTTTATTTAGGAGAGAGAATATAGCTTAAGGTCTAAAATGTTAAATAGAATAGTAAACAATCCCAAAAAGGAAAATTAATGGCATAATCTGATTCTTTGGGCCCTAATTAATCTAGGTGCCAAATTTGTTATTATTTGACTTTTTCTTGAACCCGCAAAAGAGATAGGAAAGAAAATGATTAAAGATTTAACTAAACTATAGCTTTAATGCCTTTAATACCCCAATTTCCTATGTTAGATTTTATATTCCCTATCACGCTCATTTTTCGCATACTTGCTATTTTCACTATTGTTTCTTATCATTGACCCTCGATCTGACGGTGCACTTGTCATCTTCTACCCTAATTTCTCCTCTGTGTCATAGCCAATTCATAGTGGGAACTTCCATGCTGAATTTCTCTCTCTCTGGTCGACAAAACCAATAGAATTCATTGCCAATGAATTCCTGGGATGATTCCGAGCCCATCTATCCCCACTTTCCTTGCTTGTTTCTATTCCATTAAAAATCCCTAAACCAACCCTCTAGACTCTTTTACCATAGAATGCCATGATGGAGAACCATATCCATATAAGAGAAACTCATTAGCATCATCGACTCTTAGGAATCCTTCTCACACAACCAATTGTTGTAAGACTTCTCCCACAATCCTACCAGTTTCCACCTTTGCCTTATGAAATCTGAGCTTCACATTGACTACACATAAGGGTGTTTTGTGATTCCTTTCTTCTACACCATCCCTACATCCTCGCAAAACTTCCCAATGCCTTTCTTTGCTCCAGTTTTGATCGTGATGATCACCACAACTCGAGGAGCCTGACTCACCAAAATCTACCTAGATGAACATCTCTGACCCTCTTGTGAGTTAAAAAGGGTACCAATGGCTTCGACAAAGGTTCACGAAGCCATTAGCCGTATCATGCTGTCTCAAACCAAGGTAAAGATCTATCTTTTCCTCTATGTTCTTAGAACGATGTCGTGAGTTGTGATCCATGGTTTTGAGCCTCGTTTTTCTATTTTCTTGCACCAATTGGGTTTCTCTCAATTCTTTTTCCCATCAATGGTTCCAACATATGTTTCCTACTTTTTTTTATTATGCATTGTCAGCCATGCCTATGTCTTCTCCCATGGCGGCAGAAGTTGTTGGTGACTCCTGCCATCATAGAACCCTTGGCCGGGGTTGTTGGGGCAAAAAAAGGACGATGAAGTCCTCATGATTAATTTTGACCATTTGTCTTCATCAGAGTGTTTCCTTGATTCTTGTATAGGAGCTTTGTTGAATCTGTTCCCTTTCGCACACGGAGAATCGAAGCAAAGAAGGTGATTCTTTGAAGTTTGACTTTTATGTCCTCATATGTATTGGAATGTGTTGCCCCCAATATGGGTTTCTCGTCTTTTTGACCTTTCTATTTTGAGTCGTCCATACGCTCTGGATAGTGTGGGTCAAGAGCCAGGTGGATAACTCCTATTGGTCCACCTCAGCTAGGCGAATCCAATTTTAAAATTATAAATATATGTGGCTTTTTCTAAGTTTTTGATTGGCTAGAACTTACCAAATTCACAACTTAATATTTACTTATCAGAAAAATAAAATCATTATTTTATTCTTTATCCATTGGTATTGGTTTTATCACCTAAGTCGAATATAATAAACACGTCATCTTTCAAGGTTTCTTAATTGGTTAGATTTTTTAAAATTCGTAACTAGTAGCCTATAAGTAGAAACAAAACAAAACAAAATAAAACATGATAGGAGATTAAAAAACTATAATCTACAAGATGGTATAATTTTCATAACGTACTTCAATTATAATGAAAAGATGACTTTTAGGATTTATGTAACTAATGTAAATCTAACCCTAATGTCATATATGCCTTTAATATGTTGCTCGTGGAATGATGTGGAAGTATTAATGAAAAACGTTGTTGCAGATAAAACAAAGAGTACACCACTAGTTTATTACGTATGTATATATCTTATTGCTGTAGGTTTTATTTCACATATCTGAATATGACTACATGTTTATTATTGAAGTTATCATTTCTGCTTCAGGATATATTTCTATACTAGCTCATGTGTATATTATTATTTGATTTGTTGTTAAAATAAGATCACGATGTCTATCCTTTTTTATATATAAGTAATCACACGGTTCGACTTAGAATTAGACATGAACACCCATTTTTAATTAGAATCTAGTTTTGAGCTTGAAGTCTTTTCTTTAGGGGGGCTGTGACTCTACTCAGGGCTCACTTGTGTGGAATCGAGTTAGGGTCCGGATAAACCCAACACAACAAGACCCGAAACTCATCTTTAGAAGTGACATACCGACCTCAACAAATAAAACCTCTACTTATTTATTCTTCACTGTATTATCAACTGAGGAAAGTTTGGATTAAATTATTTCTTATGTTTTGTCTCATCCCCGCTCTTGTACATTACTAAATGGTTGATGATACTCCGCTGCTTGATTCTATTCCTTGATTATATAATTTAAAAGCGTTCAAGACATATAAATGGCGGAGAGCTTCTAGAGGAGAGGCTGTGTCGCACATGCCGCGCCGGCTGCAAAGGGAACCACCCCAACACGCTAACCCCGCGGGGCGCTGGATACCCGCGTTCTAGTGCGGGACTCTGTCTTCTTGACTTTTCTTCTTCAATGTGTAGAAACGGAGTTCACAAAAATTGACTTAAAACATTTTCTCCAACAGACTGACCCCTCACCCATTTCTTTTCTTTGCCATTTGGTCCTTGGGGTAAACTCCCCCGCCGGTCGGACAAAATCGTCTGCAGTCTCCCTCCGCTCTCCTTCTCTCCACTTTCCTCTCTCGATTTTTTTTCTTCTTCTTTCCAGCCTCCCCCCACCCTTCTTCTCAAGTCAAAGAGGCTGCGGCTGGGCGGAGAAGCCAATCAGCAGAGCTTCACAAGAGGTACCCGTTCCCCTATTTCTTTTGCTCCACCCTTAAAATTTCCTTTCTGGAAGAGAAGAAGGGAGACTTCCGTCGTCGGTCAGCAGCAGTCCGCGGGAGAACCATAGTTTTTGCTCACGGCTCAGATCCTTGTTGCTTTTGCAAGGGAGACCCGCGGCGTTGGACTGAGGGGAAGGCGAGGCGATGAATTCCGGCGGCGACGGTGCTGCTGCCACAACCTCGGCGGTTAACGGATCAACGGATGCCTCCGCCGCTAGGAGGAACTCGAAAAGGCCCAAGTGTACGTTTCATTTTTTGATCATAGATACCTGTTTCTGCTCTCCTCTTGCCTTTCGGATCTCGATTTTAGTCTCGGTAGACTTGCTGCTATGTCATCTGCTGCATATGTCCAGTTTGTCATGTCATTGGTTTCGATTTTTGTCTGTTTACGATTCTAATTTCCTTTCTACAGACTCCAAGTTCACGCAGCAAGAACTCCCAGCCTGCAAGCCGATTCTGACACCTCGTTGGGTAAGTTCTCCCTCTCTACACCTCCTGTCACTGTTTATGGGGTTATCGGAACTATCGATCATCTAACATGAGGTTTCCGTATACCCCGGCCATCGTTTTTTGCAGGTCATCCTTGTGTTCTCACTCGTCGGCATCGTCTTTATCCCCATCGGCGCTATCTCCTTGCTGGCGTCCCGAGATGTACGGCGACTTCTGAGCACTACGAAGTTCCTTCTTTATATCTTTGTTATCGATCGATTGCTGAATCTTCAGCCCGCAAAGTTGTATGCGACGGGTATATTGATTTTAGTTTCTCTCTTCTTGTCGTATAGGTTGTTGAAATCGTGCACCGATATGACGACTACTGCATACCTGCAAACTGGACCGACAAGAAACTGGAGTACATCAGAAACCCATCGATCGACAAGACTTGTACTACGAATCTCACAGTATGTCGCGCATGAATTCCTCTCTTGAGTTTCCTAGCTTACCGTTTCGAAAATAATATCATATTTTGCTTTCGTATATACATCTCTGTGATTGAATGCTTAAAACTAATTCTGCTAGGTTCCCAAGCGCATGAAGCAACCCATTTATGTCTATTACCAGCTCGACAACTTCTACCAAAACCATCGCAGGTATCATGGTTGACATTATCGAATCCACTTCATAAGACTTGTATATATATGCGTTTTTATCCCAGTTTTATTCCACTTCTTGTTGAATTCATTCATTGATGCTCATATTGCTTAGAGCCAGAGACAAATGAATTCCACTGTTTTCTTAGTACTTTGTTTGTGAAATAGTTGGTAACTCACAATAAGTTTAATATAACGATTTTGCTTTGCTAGAAAAGGAACATAAGAATGGCATGGGGTTGTCATTTGACTCATTTCTATAAAATTCTTAGACTTAGTTATTCAATACATGGGGAGTGAATGCATTAGGTTGCCTTATGAGGATAGAATACATGAAAGTAAGGAATGAAACTTGATATACCCTCCTTTGTTCTGAATTAAATACCAAGACAAATAAGAGTACAGACCCCCTTTTTTGGGATTTGATATTAGTTCCCACTGCATTACTTTATCCCAAAACTTGATGCCAATATTCTGTGAGGTTTCATTTCCTGCCCCATGCATGTACTGGAATAAGAGAGTAACCACACGATCTTCCCCTTCATTACTGGAACTCATTTCAATACCAATGCCTAATCTCAACTTTGATGGTCCTGCTTTTGTTTGTTGCTCAACTTGTTATCTGTAGTTCAATTACTAAAATGTATTGCTCTTAATTTTGTGCTTTTGGGTGTGCATTTCAACCTGAATCAGGTATGTCAAGAGTCGAAACGATCAACAGCTGAGAAGTGCTGAAAAAGCAAATGAAACAAGCGGCTGTGATCCAGAAGCTAGATTTGGCAACGCAGCAATAGTCCCTTGTGGTCTCATAGCTTGGAGTTTGTTCAATGACACTTATCAAATCAGCGGCAAGAATGGAACACTAGCAATCAACAAAAAGGATATCTCGTGGAAGAGTGACAGGGATCACAAGTTTGGCAAAGATGTTTTCCCTAAAAATTTTCAGTCTCAACCTGTCATAGGCGGTGCAAAGCTTGACCCTAACAAATCTGTAAGTTAAACTCCTAGCTTCTTTCCTCATCGTTTAGTTTGCATTTGATTATTATCGAAACTAAGCTATGTTCATGTGTGCTCCAACCAAGTTTTCTGCCAGTACTTTATGGGATTTTTTTAAATTTCTTTGAGAACTTTAATTTCTGATAAGTCGTTTATATAAAAAAATATGCTTCAGCAATTTTGATACGCTATTCTAAAGGATACAGTATATTCTCTTAGAACTTCCATGGTGGATATGTTATCCATATCAATGATCCGTCCTTACAAAACAGTTGGTAAGGTTCAGCAATTTTAAACTTTTATACATGGGGATGCCTCGAAACTTCTTGAACCAAAGCTTTCACAGTCATCCTTTGATGCATGCAGAATTGCTCAAATTAAATCAAAAGTATCTAGGTTATTAAAAAAACACTAAACATAGTAAGAATTTACTTTGATATATAATAGATACAACAAATACTTTGATATGATCTATAGGTTAACCAACAATAAGTGAAGGAACAATTAGTATCATATTTCATGAAAATTATATCTCATGTAGTGTGAAAATTCAAGGTAGTGGAATCAGAGATTATAAATATTGACTATGCTCAGGCAATGATTATGTAACATGAGTAATTAGGACATTCAGGATATATATATAAAAATTGAATCTAATTCATTTACATATTAGTATTGGGTGCATTTGAGTGTGAGAAAAGTTACATAAGGTGGAGTTGTTGTTTTGTAAACTGAACAAAATTGTAAAATTCAGAAATATATAACTCCAGGCACCACGGAAATGAAAAACGGCCTGAGCGGCCCAGCCCACCAGCCGTTCAAAATAGTCCCTGACCGGCAATTAAACGAATAATAAAAACAGCCACTTTTTGCGCTCTTTTTTCCCACTTAGACCCGTTTTTTTTGAAAATGCTGCTGTAAGCCTGTAACATTAATTAAATTATATGGTCCAAATATTACTGACTATAATATAATAAGCTTGTATACATTAAATGTGCTATGTGATAAACCGTAGTTCTAATTTAGAATGCATACTTTGTATGCAAGCCGTAATAAGAGGGTACTGCTGTAATGTATCCAAGTAAATTATATGTAACTATGATCCAATATAGAATGCATACTTTGATTAAATGTACTGCAATAATCTATGACTAATTGACGATATGTAACTGTAACAATAAGTTAGTAAGGTATCTTGATAAGTGTATATTTTACTGTTTAGCTATGTAAAAATGTGTTGCAAAATTGTTGGTGTATCATGTATATTCACTTATTGGTTTATAGTTGTGTTGGGTGTTTTATCTATGACAAGTCTATTGCTTACTATATCATATCATTGTTTTATAGTTGTTAATTGTTATAAACTTTTGGGTGTTTTATATTGTTGTGTAGAGTGTTTAGAGACTTGAGAGTCGATATATATAAAAGTTCCAAAAAAATACATTATTTATATACATATGTGTGTGATTTTGAATAAAAGTAAATAAGAAACTAGAACCTGCCTTCACAAAAATCACCCACTTGAGCAGTTACAAGGTGCTGTCTGCACGCTTACCGCTTTACGCTTTTCAAAACATTGCTGATACAGACTCTAGAGGCACATGTATCTAGATTTCTGGACATCTTGGTTGAGCTGTGTATTCAGATTTCTAGGTGTTCTGGGTTATGTACTTTATCACACTGACATGGATACAGACACTTGTATGTGTTACAGTTATAATTTAGTCAACCATTTTGAAGAGCTTATGAACATGGACACATGTATCCAATTTTACTTATCAATGTCTAATTGAAAAACATATGGTATTTTCTTCTTTCTTCAAAACTAAATATCTTTTTGTAGATAAATTTCAATTTTTCTTTTTCAAATGCATCTGACCTGGTTTCACTCTGTTTCCCCTTGGTTTTATCAGTTTCTCGTATCCTAGATTGTTTTTTTGAATGTTTTGACTTTTTGAACTTCAGAAAGCTCTAACATGTGCTACTTTGACTGTAAGCCCGTTTTGGCTTTCTTATCGTTCGGTTTGAGTCTTTTTCTTTGCTGCAGGAAAGAATAATTGCTCATGAATGTAGTGCAATTATGTTAAGGTTTTACCTTGTAACTGTACCTATGAAGCTGGATCAAGAGAATGGTTTCTTGAAACTCCTACAAAACAACCTTTATGGTCCCTTCCATAGTTGTTGAGGCGGCCGCCTGGGTGCCGCCTAGTCGAGCAAGCGTTCAACAGGGCTCCGCCCAGCCAGCCGCTTTGCTTCAGAGTTACTTTAGGCGTCCGCCTGGGCCGACTGGGCGGCGAGGCGACCACCTAGTCTGCCTGGGTGACCCAAAACAGTGATGGGCGACCGCTTTTTTGGAAGGTCGGGCTCAATGGCCCATTGAATAATTTTTTTCTTTCAATATTTTATTAATTCTACTTTACAAACTCTACTATAGTATACTTAATTACTTACTGTTGTCTCTTTTTGGTATTGATTGTCTCATTTTCTTTATTGGTATGACTTATAAAAAGTGTTATTTCAATAAATTTGGGAGGGGTGGATAAGTTATACATACATACATGCATAGGTACATACATAACATAGTATACATAATACATAAATTTACATGCATTGTATATGCATAACATAGTATAAATAATACATAAAATTACATGCATAGGTATATGTATAACATAGTATAGTACATAAATAATATATATATATAAGTATAAATCTACATATGTACAATTTTATGTGTAAAAAAAAAACCGCCTGGGCGGCCTGGGCGTCCAGCTAGGGACAGCCACCGCCTGGCCGCCTCAAAAACTATGGTCCCTTATTCATACATACTTGGGTGCTTTGAAATGCTCAGGAGAGGTTAGTTTTCAGGGAGAGAAATTGTGTTTTACCACAAGGAGAGAGCTAGTTACGGAATATATTGGTAGCTTCTAGGTGGCAGTTGCTTGATGGCGATGGTTGTGGATGTCAGAATTGACAGCGAGCAGTGGTCACAACCATGATCTATCCATTAAGGAAAGAGTGCCTTTACCCAGTTTTTATATTAGCCGTGAACATTTTGATTATGAGAATTGTGAGTTGGGACCTGGGAAAGGGTGCCCTATCATAAAGCAGTTTCTGTTGCAGTAAATCAATAACAAAACAGAAAGCATAATGCAGGCAACTATGTTGTGGATGACTAGTATGACAAAGAGATGTGATGTTTGTAGGTTGATTGTGGGTGGAATAGTTGTCAAAGTAGAATGCAAAGAAGTCAAAATTTTGGTCTATCTTGCTGCTGAATATACAAGATGCACGCTGAGAAAGAATAGGTAGCAGAGTAGGTAACTTGGGAATGACGACTCATCGGTTTTCCTTGATATCCGTCAAGGAGTAGAGTAACACTGGTGGTAAATGGAAACACAGGATTGATGTTGCTATAGAGTCAATTGATGGTGCGGAATGACGGCTCATCGATTTTCCTTGATATCCATCAAGGAGTAGAGTAACACTGGTGGTAAATGGAAACACAAGATTGATGTTGCTATAGAGTCAATTGACGGTGCGGAAATGAGGGCTTAAGGGCTCATCAACTTTTCATGATATCCATCAACGACTTTCTGGGTTAGTTCTGGCTCCAGAATCCGCACAACACTATATATGCACCTGGTTACCATGATTAGGGCATGGCAGAAGCTCTATGCTAGTTTTGTATCTTATCAAGACAATAGTTGCTTGTGTACTGCAAAAACAACGATTTCGTTTTCCCCACACCTAGCCAAACCAAATATTCTTATGAACTTGTGACATCGGAATGTATTATTTGTTTATACATACATCCAAACTAAGTCATTTCTTCCTGTGTTTTATTGGTTACTCATTCACGATTCCCATTATGTTGAAGCAATCCCTTACATAATTAAAATGGGAATAGCTTAGCTCCCAAAGAAGTTCTGTCCAAACTACCTAGTGACCTTGCTTTTAATACAAACAGGAGGTTATATACTTATCTAGACGCAAAATATTAGGGCCCAACAAACAATGTCTCTGTCTTTCAGCAATTAAAAATCACAAGAAATACCCATATACATTAGTGCTCAAATCTAATCCACTCTACTTGTCATAATGATGCCATTAAGCCTAATGTTGCATAAAACTAATGATATCAATAGCTTAACTAATAGTATATATTATTGAAAATCTTTAAATATGAATTATCTCTTTTAATAGATAAATATGTAAGAAACCATCCTCCCCTGCTTGCACCCTAATCCCAAATCCTTTTTGTGGGCAAGTTGCTTATACTATTACTACCATCTTGAAGCTCACCTACCTCCTTAGCATGCAAAAGATGTGAATGGGCACATACCCTGCTGAATGTAGCAGACTAGCAGCCCCATCAACATACCTTAGCTGTGGTGACCCCACTAAGGAACGAGGTATCCGATTTCGATGCCGTTTCGACCATGGTACTAAACATCCTCGATATTTGGCGATATATCCTCGATGTTACATATTTCTACGCTTGTCGACGTCGAAACTTAGTAAACTTCCTCGACATTGATGAATGAGTTCAGCCTACTTGGTGATGAAATTGACTTAGCTAGCTCAAAGCCTCCCATCTTTTTGATGGTCTTTGTAGTTATTTGTAACGCCTGGGCCCACTGCCCAAGGCTCTAGTAGAGTTTCAGGAATGACGACTGGCCCCACAAACCACCACTAGCCTTAACTGCGCACTTTGTCCACACTGACGCGCAAGCCAGTATCAACTTCCCGACTGGTCACCCATCCTAGTACTACTCCAAGATGAGCACGCTTAACTATGGAGTTCTTTAGTAATGGGCTCCCGGAAAAGGAGGTGCACCTTGGTGATATGGGTAGTCCAATCATTCCTTATAAGATCTTTTTTATCCGAGGCCTCAAATCCTGGGACGTTACAATCTCCCCCACTTAGACTCTTGACGTCCTCGTCAAGGCTCAACTATATGGCCTCATAATGCTTCCCCATTTCAGTGTAGACCCAGAATGTCCCATGGACACCCAGCTCCCGATCACGGAATACCAGCGCAAGGGTGGCTACGTCAACCATGGACAACCCTTTTCAACATGCCTGGACCGCACGGCTCAAGATTGGCATGCCACATGCCCATGTGGGCCCTACCTACTGGAGGGGTTATGGCTCTGATATCATTTGTAACGCCTGGGCCCACTGCCCAAGGCTCTAGTAGAGTTTCAGGAATGACGACTGACCCCACAAACAACCACTAGCCTTAACTGCGCACTTTGTCCACACTGACGCACAAGCCAGTATCAACTTCTCGACTGGTCACCCATCCTAGTACTACTCCAAGCTGAGCACGCTTAACTATGGAGTTCTTTAGTAATGGGCTCCCGAAAAAGGAGGTGCACCTTGGTGATATAGGTAGTCCAATCATTCCTTATAAGATCTTTTTTATCCGAGGCCTCAAATCCTGGGACATTACATTATTATTGTTGCACACTTAGTGAAGGCATAAAGAACTTGTAGGAAACCATTCTTCACATCGAGATGACTATTTCTTTGGTTTCTAACTAGAGAGTAATGTTAAGTTTATTCCTCTATTAGATTTCCACAAGTTTTGCAAAATTTGGTGTAGACCTAATAAAATTTCACCTCTGTTACTTTTTCCCCTCTTGACAAATTGATGTATTTGAAAATAAGCTCATGATTTTTAATTCTAGAATGTGATCCAATCGGGATTTCTGTACATATAGAACACATATATAGAACAAATCTAAGTTCTAAATATTTCGTATAGAAGATTATAGACGGAGTATGTGTTTACTAAACATTTGATGTTTTATGCCGAATTCCCTCTCAATCTCATTATTTTTTAGCTTATTTTGCGTCGAAGTGTTAGTTCAAGACTTCCTCAAAGTTTCCTTACATGTTCCACAAACTTCCACTTTCTTGCCTGTCGAAGTTGACACTAAGACGTCTTTTACATTTGCACGTGACTATGTTTTTCTTTATATGTAAACATGTATAGATGACTATATACAAACATATATTTAGTTTTTAAGATAGATTTGACGAAATCTATCAAATTTCATCATGAAATCACTATTTGAGCTTTATTTTATGTTTTTCTTTATATGTAAACATGTATAGATGACTATATACAAACATATATTTAGTTTTTAAGATAGATTTGACGAAATCTATCAAATTTCATCATGAAATCACTATTTGAGCTTTATTTTTGTCAAAGATGTGTCGAAGTTTGGTTGTAAAAATCCTCGAAGTTTCCTCGATGTTTCCACAAACCTTCACTTCCACACCTGTCGAAGTCAACTCGAAGTCAAAGTTCTGTTCCATGGTTTCGACAACACGAAAATCGTTTTTTTTGAAATTTCGACGAAATTTTTTGATAAATGCAACCGTGTCCGTTTTGACGTCAAAATGAACGAATTAATTTATGAAATTTTATAGGCGTGATCTCTACACCTAAATGCATCGTTTTATGCAATAAAATTTTATGTGGGGGTAGGTTGGGGGATTCCTTCATGTGGGCGGTCAGGAAACTTTCATGTTTCCTGGGAATTTTGATAGCAAAATTTTGGAATTAAGTTTTGTAATTTTGCAATTATGAGCTATATACACGCATGTACTTATTTTTGCTATAACATCACATATTGGATATGTAGGGCGTCCCCCACATATTTTACTTGGGTTGATAATTTGCTGTTGATATTGACTAAACAGTCAACCATTTCATTGGCCCCAAGAACATAAATGCAATGTTTCCAAATAAAATTATTAGTTATTGGTGTATTCGGCTTCCTAGGACCCTCATTGTCTAATAAACCACCATCAGGATACATGTTGTCTGCATTGAAGAAAACAAAAAACAACATAAAGCATGCATTGTACTAGTATTTAATAATTTAAATAAATAATATTAGGGAATGCAATGCAATAATGATATACTATAGATATATGCTATGTATGTATGAGTACTAAATGGTGAAATAACCCCAATCCCCCTTTACTCTTCAAAAAACAACAATAACACCAAGGATTGCAATTATTGAATTTTCCATCGAAATTTTTGAGTTTGTGTACAAAAAACCTCGAAATCCATGGAAATTCGTGAAATTCATCGAAATTGTCAAAATTTTTATCGAAATTTCGATAAATGCAATCTTGTTGGCAGTTTCGATCGAAATCGATGCAATCGCATGTTTCGGTAGCATATGCCACCGGAATCAAAATTTTTGGCGAAATTTCGCCAATTTCGACGAAACCTCATTCCTTGGACCCCACATCCATGTATACTATAATTCAAGGGCTGTTGTGGCATCAAAATTGTAGAGAATCTCTTCCAGTTGAAATAGAAAGATTCAAAGAACCATTGCTATAAAAGTAGCATCTTTCTGTCCCACTTTGGCGTTATATACATTATCTCAAGTTTCTGCCAACCTTGTTGCCTAACCTGGTCCTAAAAACTCAGGCAATCCTTTAACTAGCCACTTCTAGTTACTTTTGGGGAGTGTGGGATGAAAATAGGATCTCGCTTTAGTGGGGTGACAAACTGCCCACCTTGCAGCTTTTTAGCCTGTAGAAGTAGTGTGTTGTAGTCATGCACATTAGTTTTTTGTTGTTGTTGTGTATGCCTCTCATAGAGGGACAACCGTTATATTATTCTAATATATTTCCCATTCATCTCAGGGTGGTTGTTCATCAGAATACAAGCTTAGCTTGAGAGGTGTATGGATTATGGAAGACCTCTGTCAAGACTTGACACAGGTCCACCATCCATTAGAAAGCTAAGCAGGTAAGCATCCATTAGTAATAGAAGTGAAGTGTTGGAGTTTGCTAAGCAGGTAAGCATACACTTGATACGGTAGAGGCTCAACTAAAGAATGCCATGACTTTGAAGCTAGGAATCACAGACACGAACACGGACGCGGTCACTAGACACATCAATTTTCTAAAATATAGGACAAGAACATGGCTCTGGATGAGGGAATAAATATATATTCATATATACATATGTAAATTACAAATACTGAATTTTTATACACACATACACCGACACATTATATGTTTGTAGTAATAACAAAAATTCATGCATGTATGTCAGTGAATATGTGCCATATAGTAGAAGCACGTATATCATCTACATTATCAGTAGAAATAGTAAATTTCCGTAATAAAGAGATGAGTTTCCATTATTAAATTAGTCAATTTACTAGACTGTAATAAGAATCATGCTTATCACGATACAAATGGAATATATTCCAGAAATTTGTAATCCTTGTTGATTACATTTCTGCCTTATAATACACTCTTTTGGATACAATTTAGACATAGAATATTGTTTATTTTGAAATTATACTCTGAAATAACCTACTGATCTGGCGTGTCCAGGACGTGTCCCAGTCAGGTCTTGGATGCAAAAGTGGACCAAAATGGAGCAGACACAGCCTAGCCGTGTGCAAAACGTTTTGAGGAGTGTCCAAGCCATGTCTGTGTATAATATGTCTGACACGAACACGGGGACTAGATAGAAGTGTTCATGCTTCCTAGGTGTTTGAAGATGAAGGTGAACTGGGTCCACTATCCGCCATAGTCAGCCTCCTTATGTGTTCTAGGAGGAATTTGAGGTGTGGGAGAAAATTCTTGATGCATATGACCTCCATGTTGTTGGATAGTAGTAGAAGTGCACATTTAGGGCAACATTGACTAAACTCGTCTTTCCTAGTGGCCATTGTGATTCGGAGAAGGCATTTCCAGCTTCAGTGGAGGTGGGGTAACGGCAGAGGCTACCAGTCTGTTCACTTTAGCTTATTTTTTCTAGAATTATTGTTCTTAATAGAAGATGATAACAATGTAGTTTCATGATAGTCTTACAATTTCTAATGCTGATATAAATATAGATATGTTACTATGATTCTTAAAATGTTGAGACATTTCTGAATCAGGCGTTATATATTAGGATTTAGGATCTAAATATTAGTCAACCCAACTTACCTCTTAAAACCCAATTAATTGATGCTAAGCATAGTCACAAATACGATATACTTTGACTTTTTGAAAAAGTCGCGTTTGAAACACGAATTTTTCCCTAGACGTATGAAACTTCCGAATTAATTCCAGTTCCTGAATATTACGTGTTATTCCTGTATTATACACAAACTAATCACGTTTAATGTTTTTTTCACATTCTATACGTTCTTTTCCCGTATTATACTGATAAGACTCCAACTTAGTTTGAGACTTTGAGTGCATATATGTGTATATGTAAGTAATAGTTATAGATTTATGTATGCAATATATATGTTCATGCATATATGTGTGTATGTATGTATATGTAAGTAATAGTTATAGATTTAAGTATGCAATATATATGTATATTTATATGTGCATAACATATATATACATATATCTGTATGCAATACATGTATATATTCTCCGATTTTTTCCTGACTTTTTTCCGAATAGTTGACCATACTTTTACCGTACGTTGACTGATTTTTCGGATTTCCCGCATAATTGCCGAATTTCGAATTTTTCAACTCAACTGAATGTATCCCGAATACCGAATTTGTGACTATGATGCTTAAGTACATTTTCTTTCCAAGGGACTGGTGATAAGTATATATTCTTTATCGGAAGTAAAAATATTTTATTCGTCGTATTTATCAGTTGATCAGCTATTCAACTATCTTTATATTTGAAGGAACACCAGTACTTATCCAAACTAATATTAATTTAAGCCTAACCTCACATGGTCGTATCATGTTGACGATGCCAACAAAAAGTTTCTTGTATGCTCGGCTTTCGAGAAGACCCTGCCTCTTGGTCAAAACTCCTCGCGATAGAGATCAGCAAGGCCACATCCCTTTCTTCTCTTGTGTATTTTGAAGTTTCACTGCTTCGAGGCACTGAATGCTTTGTATTTAATGCGAACCGCAATATATGTTTTTATTTCCTCTACACAATGGCTGCGATCCTGGAGAGTTCAAAACAGGTCCTTGTTTATAGGAAAATCCAGCTTTTAATAGATGATAACTACAATCATTAATGCCTGATCTATCTGTAAACTAATTAACATCTTGACTTTTCTGTTGTTTATTACTTCTCTTCTACACAATGGATGCGATCGTGGAGAGTTCAAAGCAGGTCCCTTTTATAGGAAAATCCAACTTTTAATGTATGATAAATATAACATTAATTTGAATTAATGTCAAGTTCTCTCGACTTTTCTATTATTTATTACTTCTCTTCTACCCAATGGCTGCAATCCTGTAGAGTTCAAAACAGGTTCTTGTTTATAGGAAAATCCAGCTTTTAATATATGATAACTACAATCATTGAGCCTAATACTGCCTGATCTATCTGTAACCTAATTAACATCTTGACTTTTCTGCTGTTTATTACTCTTCCACACAATGGCTGCGATCCCGGAGAGTTCAAAACAGGTCCTTGTTTATAGGAATATCCACCTTTAATATATGATCTATCTGTAACCTAATTAATTTGTCAAGTTCTCTGACTTTTCTATTGTTTATTACTTCTCTTCTACACAATGGCGGTGATCCTGGAGAGGTCAAAACAGGTCCTTGTTTATAGGAAAATCTAGTTGTTTAATATATGATAGCTACAATCATTAACCTTATATCGCCTGATCTAATCTAATTAACATCTTGACTTTTCTGTTGTTTATCACTTCTTATTATGTTATTCGGGATTGGTATTTTTGTCTTGATTTTTTGTTATTGTTTAGTATTATAAGTTACAACATGGGCTCGTCCTACACCAAATTGTTGTCCATCTTGCAGATAAGTTACTGCAACTGACTTCTCTTGAAATAAATAGATGAGCCAACTAAAGTCTTTTGAAGAACTTATGCACAAGTCCGTTAATAATTGCTCAAAAAGTAATTACTGGGCATGGGGCTTAAGAAAGCTGTCCTTAATAGTGGTGGACCATGTGGGGTCTAGGTTTTTCCAATATAGAACTGCAAGCTTCTTATCAATTGATATAACAGTTTGCCTGAGTAAGTTTCTGGAATTAACATTTCTGATATCTCATCCTTGCATTTTGATACTTTATATGACGAATTTGTTTATTTTAAAGTGTAGTCTGTTCTTTGTAGGTTAAAAATTTAATATCTATTAGCCAAAAAAATAGTCATATTGCATCTCTGGCATTGTTGTTAATGAATTACTTTTTTTTTCTTCTGCTTAGATAACTCGATCTCGTAGTGTTTATTTTACAGCTAATTTATGCTAATTTATTCCTTCTGTTCTACCAGCTAAGTGAGCAGGAGGATCTTATAGTTTGGATGCGAACTGCAGCTCTTCCAACGTTCAGAAAGCTTTATGGGAGGATCGAACAAGATCTTCAAGAAAATGAAGTAATTTCAGTAATACTAGAAAATAATTACAACACTTATGAATTCAGTGGGAAAAAGAAACTGGTCCTTTCCACTACAAGTTGGCTTGGGGGCAAGAATGACTTCCTTGGAACTGCATATCTTACTGTTGGTGCCATATGCATATTTTTGGCATTAGCCTTCTCGGTGGTATACTTAGTAAAGCCAAGGTAACTACTCGAAATATCTTTCTGGTGTATGCTATATAGATAAACTAAAGAGCCACGAGTTTCTGATAGAGGTATAAACAATTAGCTTTGAGAATGACACCTTTAAAAGTCACTCGCTTAATTTATATAGTGAAGAATATTATTGCGGCCACAGTCTTGTTCACACAATACAGCACAGATTCGGCCTCCTGAGTACAATTATTTTTATTAAAAGAAATATTGCGTTCTTCTTAATATCTGAATGAAAAAGGGTATTTTATTGTAGTCTTATGTGTGAAAAATAATTTATCCTCTTTAATTTACTCTTCACTTTCTCTGATCACGACTTTTTAATTTTTGTTAAAGAAAAAAAGAGTTGTGCATTTTTTGTAGTCCCTTGTGTGCAAAAATAGTATTCTTTACACTTTCTCTAATCATCACCTTTAGATCTATCTTTAGTAACATAATATTACTACATCAACCTGAGGACTTGGTGCCTTATCAAGTTTTTCTGTTTGTCATGGTAGCAGCTACGTATTGCGATAAGTAGCTCCTTGAAACTTAAATCCATTTCATCTCTCGTTTTTAGATTTAACAATCAGATGCTCACTAGGTGCTTCAATTTCTTATCGTGATTTAAAATACCTGCATTTATAGGAGTAGGTACTAAAACATTACCTGTCTGATGTTTCACTTGTTAGTTCCGTATCACATTGTAGCCAATTTGTTTTCCTGCAGGAAACTCGGAGACCCTTCTTATCTATCCTGGAACAGGCCTGCTGGAGGACGATAATAAATTGCAATGTGCAGATGCACGCACGGCTCTCGTGTGATGATATGTGGGAATGAACGAAACAATAGACATGGATCGAAATATGTACTATATTATATTTTATTAGCTTGTTTATACATTCTTTCTGTCACTCCTGCAAGTACGATTCTACTGATAATGATATGTGAAGGCATTGGTTTTCCATTATCAGATTTTGTTTATTGCTTAAAGATTTTATAACGTTTGTACATTAATTGGTGATCCGTGGAGATTGTATTCTAGTACGATAAGCTTCTTATGATGCGGATATCCACCTCAAAAACGTATCATGTTCTTGGACTACAAATCGTACAGTTGATGCCTGTTACTTTGGTCAGTTTGGTGTGTGTCTAATTTTTGCCATTTTGTTTTCCGTATGGGGTAAGCAAAAGTCGTGATTTTTCAACAATCCATGTCACAAGATGATAATCAAAGCCAACCCCCGTTTCCTCCAACTCTTTCCCCTCTTGCTGCCACTGCCGCTTCACCGATGGAACCTTAAAACCATCATAAGGCATTTAAGCATTTATATTATTAAAAAAAGAGAGGCAATCATTCTCTCCCAATCCTCTCGTGCCGTCTCTGTGAGGTTTGGCATCCGCAGTGCTGTACGAGGTCCATGTTGATACTTCGGGACGATACTTCGGGACAATCAGACAAAGTAGACCTTGTAACAACATTGGAAAAAAATCAAAATAGCACAGTTTAATATAAATATGTACATGAATAGCATGAAATCAATCTTATTTCCGGAAATAGTCCACTTTCTTTGGAAAACCGCTAATATCTTGGCGTTTTTATTTCTGTCGGGTTCAAAAGCGTCAATATGTTCGGCGTTTTAGTTAAAAAGTGCCAACTTTTTGGTGTTTTTAGATGAGAGCTCCAACGGTATCGGCATTTTAGGTCAAAGCGTCAAGTTTTTGGCGTTTTCATTCAAAAGTGGCAGAAAGCCAGGTTGAAAGTGCCAAATAAGTAATACTAGACCGTAAAGCGTCAAATAAGAAGCGTTTTACGAATACTAGACCATAAAGGCCAAATAAGAAACATTTTAGGAATATAAGAAGCGTTTTAGGAATACTAGACAGAAAAATGTGGCGTTTTAAGTGGAACATCAATGTATGCACAATTAAAATCCTAAACAAATCTCATTGATGACAAGTAAAATAATATAGAAATGGATAAAAAGATATTAGATGATTCTCAGGCAAAGAAAAGATCTATATTAAGTATGCCACAACTTAACAAAAGGAACACATATTTGAAAATATCTATATTAAGTTTGACACAATATTAGTCCGCTAATAGAAAGAAGAACACATTCTTCTACATTGTCCGAAATGGTCATACATTTAACGGTTCAACGTAAATAGAAACAAAGAAGTTGGCATCTGCATCTGATAAAATCAACCCTGTAATCAAAATAGAAATCATTATTTAACTACATATAATTCTTCTATAAGTAAAGTGCTAGGAAAAACTATGCATACCTAACGTCTCTTACTTCCTCTACCTCGAGTATGTGGATCCGAAGAACGCCCCGAGTCTGGAGAAGCCTCAGTTGGACTCAAGTTTGTCTGCTGACCTACCCGTGTAGACTTATTTGGAGGGAGTGGTGGTGTGAGTGGATGAGTGGATGGCATAGTCCTAAACATTGGAGGTGAACCTAAAAATGAAGAACTAGTTGATCCCAAAAATGAAGAAAAAGCTACATGTTGGTATTGGCTAAAAGTTGGGTGGGTCCAAGATAAGCTGGAAGGAACTCCAAAATGGTCTAATGATGATGAAGGATAAGAATAAAACATTCCAGGGAATGAGCAAGGTGAACATTCCCTAGAGTGTCCTGCTATTGTGGACTGTCATAGTGATGTGGAATGTCCTATTGGTGTGGATTGTCCCAGTGAGGTTGAGTGACCTGTTGGTGTGGAGTGTCATACTGGTGTGGAGTGTTGTGCTTCCATGGAAGATGGAATAGGAGAAGCACTAACTGAAGTTGTCACAGGATATGAGAAACTCAAATTGGGCTGCAAGTGACTTGGCATTTGTTGAAACCATGCACTCTGAATATTGTATATTTTGTCACGCGCTCTCATCCAATCCTCAACAGGTGTCTGATTTGTTAGTGTTTGCAATGATCCCCTGATATCCATTTGACTCTGAACCTACAAATAACACAGTTTACTTTATCATATTTTCATATACAAAGTCATATAGTTAATTATCTAAATGGATATATGCATTACTTACATATTCTCACTCCACATAACCTCGAGGATAGTAAACAGTTTGCGGCTCAGTTGGTCATTGTATGTGATACTCAGGATTGTACCAATTAGGTACTTGTGGCACAATTGAGGGGTCTGGAAGATGAACTACATGATTTTGCCTATCATTCTATATGTTGAGTTCTGTACTGTATTGGTTCAACCAATCAGTCGTGCTTCGACCTCTACCATCAATTCTTTGGTATTCTGGAAAAGCTTGGGGTTGAGGTTGGATATGAGAACCAAATTGTTTTAATACTCTATCAGGAACATGCCATTCCATTACTGTGAATGATATCATAGGAACATGACCCATCCAAATTTCTCTACCTTCACGACATATGTTTGGCAAAGTTACCAACAATTGTTCTCTATATGGTGTCCACATTAACTGCATTATAAGTTATCGTTACCGAACAAGTTTCATTAAATGCTAAAATGTAACTTTTAGATAAAATATAAATTCTCACTTGACTCGACTCCTGTGTATCAAACTCATTAAGGTAGAATCTTACAGTTCCTTTTGGAACACGTACATGCTCCATGAGATGATTCCATCTATTATCATGTTCGAAAAGATAATTAAGAGATGAAACCTTTTAATAGAATATATTCATACATATATATGGTAGTGACAAACTTGTATCCTAATGGAGCATCTTGTAGCCACTCGTGATCTTGATCCATGATCACTCTGCCTGGTCTACCAATATACACTCTTTCCCAAGACCACAACTATAATAGATGGACACACCCTGAGATACACTTCTGCTAAGAACTAGGACGACATCTATGCAACTGATGGTATAGGCTAGCTAAAACTACACTCCCCCATGAGTACATGCCGCATTGCTCAAAATTAACTAGAAGTGGAAGGTAGCAAAGATGGAGTTCATTTCCAGTATCGTCTGGAAAGAGGAAGCAACCAATTAGGTATAACAAGTATGCACTGGTGTACCGACGCTTGACCTGGTCATCTGCATTTTCTAAATTTATAAATAAAAATGTGGAACACAACCAACTGAGATGAACAGAACCATGATCAAGTCCATCTAGATGTGACCCCAGAATATTATCACAAAGGGCCGTCCAAGAACTATATTGGTCATCATTTGGCCCTATAGGATAGTGCGCTACAACAACATCACCATTAACCTTTAACCCTAGCAACACTGCGCCATCTTGTAGAGTGATGGTTACATTTTCCTCACCTTATTACATGCCAATTGAAATAGATGTCTATGTAGTGTTATACATATATGATATTTTGTAGAGTTATACATATATGAAAACACATTATCACAACGTCCTTATGAAGATTTTGAGCAAAAGCATCTTGGGTCTACTTTCTTCATCCCTCTCTTTCTCTTCTAAAATGCTACACATCGACCAATCAAACTAGAAGTTTTAAGTTGACGAAGTATATGAAAACAAATTAATTCTGAATTGAAAAAATATTATGGTGATTTTTTTTGAAAAAGATGTTATTATAATTTGATGAAGTTTTGAAAACACCTTATTACATGTCAATTGAAGTAGATGTCTATGTAGTGTTATACATATATGATATTAAATATATATTTAAACACATTATCACAACGTCCTTATGAAGATTTTGAACAAAAGCATCTTGGGACTACTTTCTCTATTTCTCTTCTAAAATGCTACACATCGACCAATCAAACTAGAAGTTTTTAAACATGTTGACGATATTTTTTGAAATATATGTTAATGATAGATTCAGTGAAGTTTTGGAAACACTTTGAATTTTGAATATTCTAAAAAATATTTTGAACAAAAATCTAATGAAAAATTACTTTGAATAATTATCCTTAGATCTCAAAACTTTGGTCTCAAAATTTTGGTTGGACTTTATTTTGAATTTTTACAAAAATAATTAGAAAAATTTGTTTGGACTTCACATTGTTCAAAAATATCCATTCAAGACTAAAAAACCGGATAAAATTTTCAATAAAATTTAAAAAAATATCCATTCAAGATAATAAAATCACATATTAAACTACACAACCACCATTCAAGACTAAAAAAGCATCATTACACACATAAGATATAGATAAAAAACAAATAAGAAAGTAAACAAATATGTGCAATCCAAATAAAATATAGTCCAAATTAATTATAGCCCAATACACAGTCCAAATTAATTACAATCCAAAATATAGAATCCAAATTAATTACAGTCCAAAATAAAGAGTCCACATTAATTACAGTCCAAAATAAAGAGTCCAAATTAATTACAATCCTCATCAATAAAGTGCTAAATCACATAAATCACTAAATAATCACAATAATTCTTACAGAAAATATTAACCTAAAATGATTAAGTAAAATACAACTTACCCTTTAGAAGAGAAAGACGTCTTCAAATACAAACTCGTTCCATTTTCTTCTAGAGGAAAATGGAACGAGTTTGTATTTGAATGCCACCTTTGAACAAGTGCTGTGACCAAGGCAGAATAAAAAATGACTTTAGACAATTTAGTGACAGATACAAATCCAGCTGTGTGTATATAACCCAAAACATCTACATTCGTCAACTCCCACCTACCAACCTCAATGGAATGACATGTGATCCGCAAAGTCTCATCGTCCTTCACCATTCCTAGAAAATAGTCAAATAAAGTAACCTTTAGTGAGCATAAGTTTCAAACAAATATTATTAGTAGAGTGATATTTCATACATCACCCTCTATTAGGGGAAGTCAGGAGGCAATTTTATTCATCCCGCCCTCCTCATGCGAGCAATAAAAGTAGAATTACATTCACGAGTTTTACATAATATCCTATCCTACTACTAAGTAGGATTACAATCACAAGTTTTACATAATATCCTATCGTAGTACTAAGTAGGATTACATCCACTAATTTTACATAATATCCCATACTACCACTATGTATGATTACTTCACCAAGATTCATAAGCATCATTTGTTTCTACAAGTTCTTTCCTTGTGGCCACGACCCCCACATTTTCTACATTTGTATGTAGCTTGATTGGGATCGATATCCATATTAGTCTTCCTCCTCTTCATCTTAGGCCATCCAGCACGTGGAGTGAAAATTGGCGGTAGTAGAGGAACAACCCCAATGGATGGCTCAAAATCAGGCCAATACCTCTTATCAGGAATGCTTCTAAATTGGGGAGCATATGTCATTCGATATTTGGTTAGAGTATACCAAGTACTGACAAACTGATGATGTCCGTAATGTATCAATTCAGTGGCTGCAAGTACATGTGAGCATTGTAAGTGATAAACTAGAGGTGCACCACAAGTACATAGACAACCAACAAGATTTTGGAAGAGATGCACCTGATAGTTGTTTTCGGATGTATCTTCAACTATAAAATCAAACTCATTTATCCTAAAACTAACCCTTAGTTTCCTTGCCTTGGTCTCCAATTTAACCAATTTGGCAGAAAATTTCGGTGTTAATGAACCAATTAACTTTGCACCTAATATGTGCTGCAAATAAGGGCTTGAATGAGAAGGTTGCGAGCACGCTTCAAAACTCCATTTATTGTCTCTAAATAATTGTTATTTTTTATACCATATCTCACGCCGCCATCACAGGAAATAGCCCACATTCTTGGGTGTTGCTTCAGTAGACAATTGAAAGAAGAAGGGTTAATGGATTTTATAGTTTCTAAGAGCTTATCAAACTCAACCATTTCAGTCACCTTACCGACCTTCCACATTAAGTTGTATAGCTCAGTGGACTTAAATTTCTTATGGAAGTTGTCCCTATAGTGCCTCAAACAAAACCGTTGTGTGCTAAGAGGAAATACATCTTTCATAGCTTCCCCAAGACCACACATCCTATCAGAAATGAAACAAAGATTATTCCTACGAATGACTATTGGAATTTGTTGCTCCATGCATCTCAAGAACCATATCCAAGAAGTGTTGTTCTCCTTCTCAACAACTGCAAAGACAAAAGGAAACAATCCATTGTTCACATCAATCCCAGTTGCTATAAGTAGTGTCCCTCCATACTTACCATATAAGAAGGTGCCATCAACACTTAGTACTAGTCGACAGTGAGCCCAACCCGCAATACATGGCCCAAAACTCCAAAACACACGTTTAAACCGATATGACATTCCATAATTTGTTGTAGTGTTTTGAAAATTGTACACCGTCCCCAGAATCACTTGCCCTAAACATCGGAGAAATCTCAACACCGAGCCATATGACTCGTCCCAATCTCCAAAGATTGCAGAAATAGCCTTTCTACGTGCATGCTAGGTTTTTTTTTATAGGAGATAGTAACAATCAACTATGCATTAACCTTTTCCATCACTTCTCGAGCACTCATGTCAAGTTTTTCTCTCAACATTGGCATTATCATCCTCACAATATATGAGGACTTGCATTGTGAGTGATCCTTATATAGGATTGCACTGTGGAATGTGTGTTCACCACTATAACTTGTGATTTTCCAGAAACCACCAACCCTCTTAGAAGCACATGCATGAAGCCTCCATGAGCACTACTCGTTGTGTAAGCATATTAAAGCGAGGTAAGTCTTATTGGATCACTTTGTTTGGTATTGGACATTATTGTTGATTGACCATGATTGCAACCTATGAAGGAGATTTGCCTTTGTCTCAAATATTTCACCTATACTAAAGCCATGCCCCACAAACACTTGAGCCTCTTCCATGTCTATAGGGACTTAATATTCGTCAACCCAATCATCTTCTCTGAAGTATTCATAATTATCTGTATGATTGTGATCTACCCAATCATCCTTCCATGTTTCAGGATCAATAAAAACTTCATGGTTACTATCATCAATACGTAGTTGCAGAAATCCAGTGTCATCATTGATATCAATATCCTCATGCTCCCCATCATCATTGTCACCGTCACTATCATCATTATCAACGTCACCATCATTATCATCATTAATATTACCATTATCATCACCATCAATAGCAACATCATGATCATTTTGGAACTGACTCATTCTCTCATTTGGTAGATTATATCTCTCAACATAAAGGTCAATATTCCTCCCATTTGATATACTAAGAAGGGCTTTCCAACTATCCTCATCAACTACTTCAATAGGAAACAAGTCATAACTAGGACGTATATCTTTGGGAAAGTTATAGCTTAGACGAAGGCTGTACATCATTGAGTGTATATCGAGAATCTGATGCATGTATGCCATCATTTCAGAAAAAGTGGTTGTTGTGGCTATTTGAATAGGCATGCAAACCTCGTTACAATACGACCCATAAGCCAATAATTTGCCACCATAACGGATGACAAAGTTGGTTGAGACATTGGCCATTTTCCTGAATATTTTCAATAGTGAAAGTTAGATACAATGACACAATTATACATATATTATACTAAATATATATATTTTAAAAAAGATGTTATTATAATTTGATGAAGTTTTGAAAACACCTTATTACATGTCAATTGAAATAGATGTCTATGTAGTGTTATACATATATGATATTTTGTAGTGTTATACATATATGAAAACACATTATCACAACGTCCTTATGAAGATTTTGAGCAAAAGCATCTTGGGTCTACTTTCTTCATCCCTCTCTTTCTCTTCTAAAATGCTACACATCGACCAATCAAACTAGAAGTTTTAAGTTGATGAAGTATTTGAAAACAAATTAATTCTGAATCGAAAAAATATTATGGTGATTTTTTTTGAAAAAGATGTTATTATAATTTGATGAAGTTTTGAAAACACCTTATTACATGTCGATGGAAGTAGATGTCTATGTAGTGTTATACATATATGATATTAAATATATATTTAAACACATTATCACAACATCCTTATGAAGATTTTGAACAAAAGCATCTTGGGTCTACTTTCTTCATCCCTCTGTTTCTCTTCTAAAATGCTACACATCGACCAATCAAACTAGAAGTTTTTAAACATGTTGACGATATTTTTTGAAATATATGTTAATGATATATTCGGTGAAGTTTTGGAAACACTTTGAATTTTGAATATTCTAAAAAAATACTTTGAACAAAAATCTAATGAAAAATTACTTTGAATAAATTATCCTTAGATCTCAAAACTTTGGTCTCAAAATTTTGGTTGGAATTTATTTTGAAATTTTACAAAAATAATTAGAAAAATTTGTTTGGACTTCACATTGTTCAAAAATATCCATTCAAGACTAAAAAACCGGATAAAATTTTCAATAAGATTTTCAAAAATATCCATTCAAGATAATAAAATCGCATATTAAACTACACAACCACCATTCAAGACTAAAAAAGCATCATCACACACATAAGATATAGATAGAAAGCAAATAAGAAAGTAAACAAATATGTGCAATCCAAATAAAATACAATCCAAATTAATTACTGCCCAATGAACAATCCAAATTAATTACAGTCCAAATTAATTACAATCCAAAATATAGAGTCCAAATTAATTACAATCCAAAATAAAGAGTTCACATTAATTACAATCCAAAATAAAGAGTCCAAATTAATTACAATCCTCATCAATAAAGTGCTAAATCACTTAAAGTACCAAATAATCATAATAATTCTTACAGAAAATATTAACATAAAATGATTAAGTAAAATACAACTTACCCTTTAGAAGAAAAAGATGTCTTCAAAGAAAATCAAGCTACTCCTAGAGTAGAGCAATGCCAACACACTCCTTATATCAACACTTACTTGCTCTAAAATATGTAACTGTTACAAATAAACAAATAAATATGATAATAAGATGGTAAAAAATAAAAAGACAACAAAACTAAAGGAACGAAAGCAAAAAAAATAGATGAATGAAACAGAACCATAATCACAGAGGAAAAAGAGAAGAAAAACAAGAAGATACCGATTGATGAGATAAAGGTCCCAAGTCCCAACTGAGTTTTGCATAGACCATATGCCGAAAGAGGAGGCAGAGAGCACATAGGAACTAACCACTATATGTCGACGAGCACTAGAAGGGTGGTGACGACTGAGGCTACTAGAGAACCGAGAGAGCCGAGATCTGCCGAAGAGTTTGCTGCTCTGACGACCACTCCACGATGGATAAGAACCGGAGGACGAGTTTGCTGCTCTAACGGCCACTCCACGTTGGAAGGGTGGCAACAAGATTGCTTCCCGATCACGGTCGCCAAGGAGCAAGAAGGGAAGCGGAGGAAGAGAAAGAGGAAGAGGGGGCCACATTCCTCCTGTGGCTAGTTTGGGTAGAGAGCGGAGAAAGAGGAGGACAGAGAGCGGAGAAAGAGGAAGAGGAGGTAGAGAGCAGAGAAAGAGGAAGAGGAGGCAGAGAGCAGAGGAAGAGGGGGGCTCGTGTGGCGCAACTGCTGAGGGGGTGGAAATCAAAAGTAGAGGAAAACCGGAGGGCCTGTGAAGAAGAAGAGTTGGGGGTTAGAAAACTGAGAGAAAAGAAGAGAAACCGGAGGATAGAAGCCGAGAAAGAGGAAAATAGGGAAAGTAAAGGAAGAGGAAGAGGAAGAGGAAGAGGGAAACCGGAGGAAGAGGAGGAGGGAAACCGGAGGAAGAGGAGGACAGAAACTAGAGGAAGAGGGAAAATGGAGGAAGAGGGAAACCAGAGGGAAATTGGAAGAAGAAGAGGGAAACCGGAGGACTTACCTGTGAGCAAACGAACAACAACAACAATGAGAGAAAAGATGGGGGGGGGGTTCGTATATATATCCAACCCAAATCCCTCTGTGCACTCGTGTTTAAGGCTAACTACCACATTAAAGGCGAGCTAGTGTGAAGAGACTTGACGATGGCACGTCCACCTAGGCCTTGAAGCTATTGTCCAAAACCTTTGGCGCTTTACCCTAAAATGCCAAACCTTCTGGAACTTTCAAGTGAAAACACCAAAGTCACTACCGTTTTTGAATGAAAATGCTAAAAACTTGGCGCTTTGACCTGAAACGTCGAAACCGCCAGCGCTTTCATCTAAAAATCCAAAAAAGTTGGCGCTTTTTAACTAAAATGCCAAACATATTGGTGCTTTGAACTCGGCTGCAATAAAAATGCCAATATGTTGGCACTTTCCAAAGAAAGTGGGCTATTTCTGGAAATAAGATTGGTTTCATGCTATTCATATACATATTTATATTAAACTGTGCTATTTTGGTTTTTTTTCCCAACAACATTGCTATTGCCAAACTTGGGGCATGGATCCCAACTTTGGTACCCCTGAATGTTGGACAAGTTAGGAGTTCGGTGGCCCTAGCCACAAGAGGATGTTGAGGTTAGGGCGGGGCTAGGTTATGGTCTCATTCACACAACTCTATGAACATATGCTCCACGCTAAACATAGACTAATGCATCGTTTGAAAATATGATTGCATTCATTGTCGATGACCCATCACAAATGGTTCATCGAGGATGACCCATCACATATGGCTCATCGAAAAAATTTCTAGCGGTGAGAAACGAGCGACTGGTAGAGTTTGCCGAACGCTCGAGATAGAAAACACAATATAAAATGAGAGTGGTGGGTAACTGTGTGTTTGGCAACATGATTGGTAGTGATTGACCCGCTGCCCATGATTGTCCATCACTACCTGACCAATCACCACCGCTTTGTCAAATGAAACACACAATCCCACAACTCGAAGGTGAGGTAGGTCATGATAGAGAGAAGAGTGGTAGCAACAACGTCCAAGGAGATCAGTTGTCACACACAAAGAATCTTCTAGATTGTGGTGGAAAAGAATCGGGGATGGCTACTCTGTCGACTGTCGATTGCAGATCCTCTGATGCAGCCCAGGATGACGGTGAGGAGGTGGAGGTGAATGGTGAATTGGCTCTAACGGGGAAAGATGCAACGTGATGAGGGGGATGGCCAGAGATCGAAGGAGCCCCTTCTATGAGCTAGATCAAAGATCAATAACAGATGAATACAGAGGAAATCAAACTTCAACATATTAGTGGATACTTGATATTGATGCCTGGGTAAAGTACACTAGCAGATGCAATGTCAACGACCCAAATTGTGCTATAGATGCCGTCGTCAGGGTCACATTGTTCATCAGTGCCAATGGAGGCCACTCCAACCTCCACCACCAGAGTTGCTATCCCAAAGAACCCTCCTAGTGTTAGAGCCTAGGATTCTCTTAGGGTTAGCTAGGGGTGGACCACAACATGTTCCCAAGTGGCTAGTTGTAGTGCAGAACTCAGAGGATAGGGTGAGATGTCGGGAAGCAAGATTGATGAGTTCTAATGTGAAGTGATGTGGCCACATGAATGTGGTTGGCCTACAATAGTTCCCTTCTTGAAGACCTCTTGGCCATATGCTATTGACATGTATAGATTTTTAGAAAGGAAGGCTATTATTTTCTTCAGTTCCTAGGAGGAAGTACGGAGCATACTGGAGAGTTGGCATCTGAGGTTTGGGGAGTTCATGCTACACCTTGGTTTGATGGATGAACTTGGAAAAACAATAGCTAGACACAAACTTGGTGATGGTTTATTGGGTTTCCTATCTCATGCAGGAATGAGGTATCGTTACAAGAGATTACACATCCTTTTGATAAAGCTGGATAAGGTTTTGAGGTGGAGGAGACTAAATGATGAAACATGTGTTCTGGTTTTAATCGAGGCTCGATGAAGATGCCCCACAGTTCGTGTCCATCACATGCTTTAATCAGAAATGTTATGATAAACTGGCCAAATTTTATTTTACACTTGACTGAATCATGGCAAACAATGATTGATCTTCTTGATTTGACGATCATGGGCTATAACACGCATAAGGCAACTAAACCTAGGCCTTGTGATGAGGATTCCCAGGCACGAAGAGAGAATCCAAGTTCTGAGGGTCTGAATGAGGCTATTTTTGCTGAGGGAGCACATATGAGAGTTTTCCTTGATCATGAAGGAAGAAAACATGTCCTGCCTCATAGAAATTTGGGAGATTTTATCTCCAATGATAATTGAGGTAGGTTTAAAAGTGTTGAGAGAGTCAGAAGGAGGGACACACAATTCAATTGAGAACCTTCACGAAGGGTGAGCTACATAAGCTTTTATCGATCAAGTGTGCAATCTAAGACAACAAGGCATGGGTCTAGGAGAAATTTCTTGATATGCTTTTCTGAAGGGTCTGCTTTTAGAGTTTATGACTGGGAACATGATCCAAGTCAGATGAAGGTATCTAGGTAGAGAAGAGGCTTTATGCAAGGTATAACCCCATGCAGAGGGGGGATGGCTGGTGAATCGACGACAAATACGAAGGATGAACCTACCTTTTGCATTTCTAATGTTGAAACATCTATTCTGGAACACTAGAGGCATAGGAAATAATTCTACTCCTAAGATTCTAGGAAGGGTTTATAGGAAGCATAGGCTGATGATGGTTGGAATTGTGGATCCCCTCATGCATGTAGTGAATTCGGAGGAGCTCTATGACATTGTTGGGTTGGATTGGTCCACTGATAGTGAGATCTTGGGAGGAAATGTTTGGGCATATGGTGACTCATCCCTTCAATCGGTGGGTTTCCACTCTCACTAGCAACACATCACTATTCAATTGATGAATAGTATGGGAGGAGCCTCTTTTGTCGCCATGGTATATGCTAAATGCACAATGGCAGAACACAAAACTTTATGGGCTTCTCTGAAGGATCTGTCTTTGCTGATTGGTGGTAATGGTTGGGAAAGAGACTTCAACATAGTCTGAGAGTGTATGGAGAAGAGAGGGGTGAATGAACCTAAAAGAGATGGAATGATGGACTTAAACCATTGGGTGTCTGATCTGGAACTGCACGAGATCCCATTTGAGGGGAGTAAATTCATGTGGTTGGACAAGCAGAGATTCATTCCCATGACTTGGGAAAGGCTTGATAGAGGGTTTGTCAATGATGCGTGGCTGGCCCATGCCCCTGGTAAAAGCTAACCATCTCACTAGGTATAGGGTTTCAGATCATTATCTGATATATATTAGTGAGTTTTGGTGAGGCTATAGTCCATACCTCGCCTAGTCTATTCGATTTTGTAGAAATCTGGTTGTCGTACAACAACTGCATGAAGATCACTGTGTAAGGATGGAGCATGGGAGGCTGAGGCAATCATGAAATTTATGTTCTTCTCTAAAATGAAGAACCTGAGGAAAAAACTTCTAGTTTGGAACAAAGAGACGTTCGGTAATATATCCCAGATGAAAAAGGATTTGGAGGACATTGTGCATTCTTTACAGATGGTGTTTGATGAGAATCCTACTCAACAAAATGAGAAGATGCTGTTGTAAGCAAAGGCAAAGCTGGAGTTCATCTTTGGTAAAGATGAAGCCCTTTGGAAGGAAAAGTCAAGGATTTCCTGACTGGATGATGATGAGAGAAATACATGCTTCTATCATTCTATTGTCATAGCCAAGAGAAAGAGGAGGATGTAAACAAGATGATGTTACCTGATGGGGTGATGATTGTGGACAAATCACAGATATCATCACATGCAGCTAATCATTTTGTTGGTTTCTTTCTAGAGTTTGGGGCCTTTGACGATGAGCTAATGCCGATGTTCCTTGATCTGTTGAATCCAATCCTCACCACAGATGGTAACATGGTGTTGATAGTGATTTCCACTGAGGAGAAGGTTATGAGCACTATGAAGATGATGGATGCCTCCTCGATGCCAGGCCCAGAGGGGTTTGGCTTGAAGTTCTACATGGCAGCGTGGAATATTATCAATGTAATCTTTCCAGAGCTGATTTCTCATATTTTCAGGGGATAGGAGACACATAGAAGTATGCTTTCATGTAGGATGACCATGATTCCAAAGTTCGATGACCCCTCGAGGTACGATAAGGTTTTTCAACCTATTTTGATTGAGAACGTATCCTTGCGTATTGTATCTAGAATTCATATCAACATGCTTGTAGAATTCCTCCCATCTGTGGTCTCACAAGAGGAAGGGGATTTCATTAAAGGGAGGCATACTGTAAATAATATTAGACTCATGAAGGAACTGGTCTATGACATCAGACAAGGTGAGGATGAGAGGAACATGCTTATGAAGTATGGCCTAGACAAAGCCTATGATAATGTTAATTGAGATTATTTCAGGATGGTCCTGGATATGTTTGACATGACTCCAACTCTCATTGACATACTGATGAGTTTCTCCACCGGATCATGGATCACCATGTCCATTAATGGGACTTCTAGAGGCTTCTTCCAAACACACGAAGGGTTAAAACATGGTAATCCATTATCTCTTGCATTGTTTATCCTTTCTATATAACCACTACATAGAAGGATATGTAGGGACCTGTCGATTGGGCATATGAAGAAATATCAAACTAGAGGAAAGGGGATGGATCCCCTATTCTACTATATGCAGATGACCTTGTCTTGTTCACTTGGTCTGATCTAGGTTCTCTGCAATAGTTGGACCTGAGATTTAAATAGTTTCAAGTAGTCTTTGGGCAGATGGTCAAGAATGATAAATTGGGCTTCATGATTGGTAGTAAGGATGGTGTATTGGTGTAAAGTGTCACTGATGCTCTCTAGCTACGGAATATTTGGGATTCATTTGTGTAACGTCCCAAGATTTGAGGCCCCACATAAAAATTATTTTAAAAGGAATGATTGGACTACCCATATCACCAAGGTGCACCTCCTTTTTAGGGAGCCCATCACTAAAGAACTATGAGGTTAAATGTGCTCATCCCAGAGTAGTACTAGGATTGGTGACCGGTTGAGAAGTTTATCTTGGCTTGCGGGTGAGTGAGGACAAAGAACATATTTAATGCCAGTGGTAGTCTGTGGGGCCAATTGTCATTCTTGAAACTCTACTAGAGAACTGGGAAGTGGGCTTGGGCATTACACTTTGAATATGTGGAAATCCCAATTATCAAGGGTATATGGAAGATACATCATTTGAGTTCTTGGTAGAGAAGATTAAAAGAAAAGTTGCGATGTGGATGTGCAATATGATATCTTTTGTAGGTAGGAGGATTTTGATCAAGCACACCCTCTCCTCTATATCTATGTACGATATTGCGGCCACAGTGGTACCCATACGGGTTATGATAATGATTAACTCTATGCTATCCTATTTTTTATGGATTTCCAAAGAGTCACAGAGTTGAAGACCATGGATAGCTTGGGACTTTATACCCTGGCCTTGTGATCAAGGAGGCCTTGGGATCACATCCATGTAGCTTACTGCAAAGAAAGGCTTTTAAATATAAAGCCTACTAGAAACTGTTGAAGGGATAGTCAATATGGGCGTCCTTTTGTATTAAAAAATATGCATATGCATACATGCATCAGGGTGGAGGCTATCCATGGTTCCTAAAGTGTATCTCATTTGCTTTACCTTTATGGGAGAGTCTTCAGAACTTATTTCCCACTGTACTTCCTTATTGGATGTGGCAGTTAGGGAGGGAGGATATTTCCTTTTGGGCCCATCTTTGGTGTGAGGAGCAGCTTGATGCCTTTGCCAGATATCCAAATGACATTAATGGGGACATCAGAGCAAAGGACATATGAAGACTAAATGAAGGATGGGATTAGGAGGTTTAATCTGAGATTTTGGTGGTGAATGGTACAAGAATTTTTAATGCATCACTCTCTCAAAAAAGAAAAAGAAATGAAAGTATACAAAAAGCTCTTTTCTATTTTCTATTCAATTCGACGAGTCCTTACTATTTTTTTCTATATAAGTTCATATCCCATAATGCAGATCTTCCATGTTGGACACCTACCACGTTGGGCGTGTTCTCCTTGAACAATGATTCCCTTCCATGGGAAAATGTAATTATCTGGAAGATACAAAGATGCTCTGTCAACAAATGATAATGTGATGAGATGTAGAATTCCACTTTGAGTGTCTTGTTTATGTTGTAGTTTCCAAAAAGAGGAATCAATGCAATATCTTTATCTACACAGTAAGGTTGTGGGGTTTCTCTAGAATAGATTTGAAGACTTAGTAATGGTAGAGAGAGTATGGAGGGGCACCCATCTTCACATTTTTCTACACAGGTCAATGTGTACATCTAGAATAGAAGTGCAAGAGGCTGGCTTCTTACCTGTATGCCTCCTTTGATCTATTGGGCAATTTGGAGGTACACATACATAGTCAAATATGATGACAGGAGGATTCCTCTTAGCCATCTATACGAATATATTGTGTAGGTTATTAATGGGAAGACCATGATAAAAGTCTTCTAAAGGACTGAGGAACCAACCTTTTAAATATGCTTGCCAATCAGGGAACCTTAGAACCGTGTATCAAGATTCGACACATAAATCTAGTTAGGTGGGTTCCTCCTAATTTATGAAATTTAAAGATGAATGTTGTAGTGGGAAGGGCTTACCATATTGATGGTATCATGATAAGATGGACCAAAAGACTTATCAGAGACATGAAAGGGAAGTTGATACTTTCTCTTAGACACTGGTTAACAGTGAGGCATCAGGTAGATACAATGGTGTAGGGTATTTTATGGCGCTTAAGATTATTGAGGAGAAAAACCTCTTTACATCAACAATCGAGATTGATGATGATCGAGTTTTCAAGATGTTATGGGGAGACTGTCAATGCCCATACACTTAATTTCTTACATTATGGAAAGCAAAGAAATCCTTGAGGAGTTCTCCATTCTCGAAAATTGTGTGCAAAATATGGTGAACTCTGTGACACACTCTATTGGTTTAGAAGGAGATAACATGGAGGAGGGTTGGGTTAGTACTTACCAAATAGAGCTTACTATGAGAACTAGAGGCATGATGGTTCTGGATTGAAGTAATACTCCATACATTACTATTTCTTGGATAGATACTTAGTTACAACTCTTTTTGTATAGGTGGGCCTTAGTTGAAGGGGCTTTTTATTGTTGGTTGTGTTACAAAATAGTTTCCTTTTATTGGTAGGGATGGAGGTGGATGTGGTATCCAGTTTTTGGGCGGGATCCGAACAACAACTTGTAAGCGGTGATGTAATCTCTGTGGTTGACTTTTCATGGATGAGGAGGATAGGTGAATAAAAACACCTCATGACTTATATTAAATAAAAACAACGACAAAAGTGGACTGAAGAAATAATCAATGATGAGTAAGGATAAGAAATTAGGGTATAATGACATGCCCATATATATTTTCTTCACCATTTTAGTTTTGGCTTCAAACCATATCAATTCGTATACAAAAACTGGACATCCATCCCCTACAATTGATCCCTAAAGCCCAATCCTAAGCAGTAGCACAACACAACCCTCAAGGCCTTGTTTGGATTTGGATTTGAAATATGGGTTGGCTTGGTCTTCATATTTGTGAGTGATTTTTTTCTAGGTTCAGTGAAATGGTATATGGGACTCACTCTGGCTCAAGCCTGATTGTGTTTGGAGAACTGCCATAAAAGATGTACTAAGACACATCTGCATTGATTGGACTATGAATTTGCATTCTAAATACAAGTAGTAAATATTTTTCAATTTGTGCATCTGGGTTGTTTTTTCCATTTGAAAATACTATGGAATAATACTTCAAAATATAAAAACACTACACCAGATTTCCCCTAAAATGATAGCTTAAATTACAATTAATGAAAATAATTCATTTGTATATGCGTTGTATTATTGTGTTCAATTATTTGGAAAATTTCCATTCTTTATGTTAATTCATCTATATATGTGTTTCTAACAAAAACAGATATATCAAAATATGTGAAAAAATTTAATGCTGACTGTAAATGAGTATGTATAGATATTTTTATACACATATACTTATATACTTATGATACTTCTCCATATATACATTGATATGTATACTTAGACACACATCTCTATATTATCACTCTTCAAATTTAGGTATGCTAATAAAAAATTATAAAGCTCAACATTCATGTTAAGTATCCTTGTAAACTTGATTACAATGCACCATTGAAATAATTATCATTATACAATATAGTGACCACTTCCATGCCATTTGTCTAAGCTAGTACAATTTTCAACTAAACTACTCCTTGATTATGCTAAATTTGGAACAGTCATGTGGTATGTTTCACACCATGACCACCCATCAACGTTTAGCATGTCTTTGTATTTGTCTTATGTTTCAACTGATTTACTTTGCCTTGTCAATAATTGCTGCAACCCATAACTGTACACTCACATCTTCCAGGATGTCTGCTCAACTATACTAAAAAATTTCATGATATATCATATGACCCTCAAAACCCCTAGCATCAATTTTTACAAATTTTGTTATCCTCTAAAATGTCAATGTCCCGCTAGCCATTTACATTTATGATGACAATATTGCTTTTTGAAAAAATATATTACTTCATATTGTATTTCACAACTGCATTGCCTTTTGAAACTGTGAAGAATAAGATGGGATGCTAATGAGATATTTTCTTATTGATAGACATCAAACTTCCCTCCTATATATAGGAGAGAAGGGAAGTACAAGGAAAGTGAACTTAACCCTATTGAAAAAAGACAGTCATACACATATAACATAATACTTTAAATAACAATAATTATAACACTCCCCCTCAATCTCGGGTAAGGGTGAAACACATATCTACTTTGGATTTACATGACTTAATTAGACAGTACGACAAATAAAAAATATCACCCCACAATATTTTTATCCCCCCTAAACATTACTCTCCAACTAATAATTGATGATACCACCGTTTGAGTTGTGTTATGTAAGATATAAGTACTCTAGCTTTAGAGAAGTTCTGTTGAAGTGCATATGGAATGAAGAACATATAGCAAATGGAATCCAAATGCCACAACAAAAACTCACCATCATCAATTTGGAGCAAATGACCAAAACACCATGATTACATAATTTTCACTAGAGAGGAATGTGCAAGTGGTATAATCCCAATCAACACACCCCACACACATAACGTGGCATGTACACCAAGGCACAATGTTGATGTAGTAGTTTAGGTATCTTAAAATTGTTTGAGAAGTGTAGTCAACTAGAATTACTGTAGAAAATCACACATGTGCATAATGCTGTACAAACACAAGTTGGACGGGGTGTAGATGGCTGCTATACTGGTTCCTAAATCTGGCACATAAATATTTGGGGCTTGATAGGAATGAAGGGTTCCATCAAGGATAAACCTAAGAATATCAGTAGAAGTTCCATATCAACACTTAAAAATAACAAATGCAACTAAGAGAAGGCATAAGTAAATTAGCTCAGTGAATATAAAATCTAGTTAAAACATCAACCTTGCAGATACAACATTTGTAGGCTAGAAATTGACGAGCTTCTAAGAATGCTACTTTTAGTAATGCAAATTTGTTTGTCATTGATGGTTTGCTACTAGCTGGGTCACCGTAACTTTTTGATGCGATCACAATTCTGTGAGATTCACTACTCGTCACAGTTAAACTTAATAGAGAAAGAGAACGATCGTTTATCGGTGGTTTAGTAGCAAAATTTGAGCGCTTCCCGAGATAGCATAAAGCTTTTGACCACTACCAGACAGCTTGGTAACGTGTTTCCAAACATAATAGAAGTCTTGATGTGAAGAAGAAACCATCCATCTCATGAAAATGTAGCGAGAATGATCAACTGAAACATCACTAACAATAGAAGGAACAAGAGGCTGAAATAATCACAACAAGCTCCTACCTAACATACACAATGCATCATGAATGAGGAAAACTTGGTGTCAAATTATGCAATTGGAATCAATAAGGAGAGAGACTTGAGAGAGAATGCATTCCTCACTCAATTTGTAGAACAAATCCATCTAATCCAAACACACTCACAAGTATGTTGGAATAGGTGCATCTTTTCATTTATGAAATGAATGGTATACAAGAAATATTGGCGGAATGAAATATTATGACTACTTTCAATTTACAAGAGCAGATAATAATATCCTACTTAGATTACAAGAACTAAATAACTTTTTTCGGTAATCAGAGGGATGTCTAGGCTATTCAAGTCTATCTCCTAAGAGCCAGCTCCACTAATCCTAGCTCATCTCATAATGTCGAGTCCTCCATGTCATTCACCTAAGGAGTTGGATGCATACCCCACAAAAGAAGTCAATGAAAATTGTCAACATAAAAATGTTAGTATGTGCATATAGATAGGGACTAAGCAATATTAATAAAAGAGGACAACAATAAAATTTTTCAAGGCTTCCATAACCAAGAGGGAAAATATTATCCAAATGGATGTCAAAGAGAACATTTAAAGAAGATAATCAATAAGAGAGTTTCTTGCCTACACAATCTTGTAGAAAAATATCACAATCATAAATAGTTATAAGTAATACATGCCAAACAATTAGACTATCATTACCTAAACATGGTCAAGACTCATAAAACTCAAATTCAAAAGTATTGAGTGAAAAATGCACACCCTGAGCAAAATATACTCACTATTTATATATATACAAGTGGTATTCACAAAATTGGGACAAAATACACACGTCTAAATGTTATGGTTGTGGGGAAATATGGAGACAAAATAGACATTAGAAATAAAAATTAAACTCCTAATATTTCCCTATGAACAGTAGACCATGTCAACAACTATGTAATGAGAAGGATGGTTAGCAAGGTTATACCTAGTTTTAGAGCTAGTCCATTGACAATCCCCTTACAATAGTGTGCGCCTTTCTTTAAGTTGCACCCATAAAACATAAAAAATGACCTCGTGGTTGATCACCAAGGACATAAGTTGACCCGATCCTCCTAGGGACCGCAAAAATCTCCCACCTCTGTAGTAATCCACACAGACCACCAATAACTTCTGCCATTCTACATTAACAGACAAGGAGGAGTTGTCACTTCTAGTCAGTGTACTAGCACTGACTTGCTCTTCCAATTATCTCTCCCTTGCTATCCCTTCCTTTGATGGGTAGGACTTTCTTGGGTTCTCTCAGTTACCAAAAACAACAATTGTCAGAGCGATTGATGTTGTGTCTCTAGAAAACCTTGACTACCCCTCTATTTATAGGAGGGTCAGGTCCAGGAGTTCTAGTCTGAGTGGGAGTCAAAGGGGATGAGATTTAATGAATTTTTGTATCTTGTGAACGATGAATAAGTCAATTTCGAGGTGAACCGACCGTTTGGCATGTGAGTTTATCGATTTATCCCTTCAACCAGTTGTTTCAACATGTTTCCCAATCATAATTGTATTGGAAGTTGATATCCAATTAATGCACAACATGATGTCAACACTAACCCTTGATCCAATCAAATTGATAAAAAAACACTAGGTTCACAAATTGAACCAGTCGGTTCATGGACCTGAGCCAATCGGTTAACTTTCTGAACCGGTCGTCTCATGGACCAAACTGCCAATGTTGATTCAATTGACCTGACACTTTGAATTGATTGTTTCAACACTTGATACTGTCGGTTCACAGTCCAATCAATCAACTTTAAACCATTGTTGTTTAAATTGAGTACCTAACTCTTTAATAATCAATTTTAAACCACATTTATGAACAAACTCCTATTCCAAGTAAATCCTATGTGTGTGATCCTATAAGTTCCAAGTTACGTTGGCAATGAGTGTCCATAACCAGCTTATGACATCACAAGCAATGAGTGGTATCTAGAAACACATCATTGCTACCCAAGTAATTTAGAAAGTTGGAGAAAAACTTCAACCTATAATATGTGATTGGTGTTATAGTGATTGTATAATCCCTTTGTCATTGATATAATGATCAAACTCGAGGCATGTAATCATCATCCTTTCAATGTTCAATCCATGTTCCTTGAACTGGAGTAGACTGTCTGAGATATATACAAACTCAATATCATATATTGATTCACATAAGCATACACATGCTTTTCTTAGTCTCTCTTATCAAGTGGCATGGATATCAAACTCCTATAGGGGGGATAAATCCCATCTACATCACTCATAATCAAACCTAAGTGTTATAATACACATGAGCACCACCTTTATGGTAACCCTTATTAAAGGTCACAGTGGATGACATCTAAGCACATCAAAGGACATGTGGCAAGTATAGTGATTTAGGTCTAAGAATCAAAATCACCACCATCACTTATGAGAGATGATTCTGACTACCAATAATGGTTTCCATGTATCACTCTCAAGGTGGGTCTGTTCAATACACTGTTCTCTAACAATTATCTATGTGTTTGGTTTGATATCATATATCATGACTAATGAGATTATGTCATCAAACAACAAACACTCTAGTCTTATGTGTTATTTTTGTCTACTTAGCTTTCCACAATAACATCTGACTAGGGACATAGTGAGCATGTATCTACTCTTGAAATCTGTATGATTACATTGCTTAGGTCCTCCACCTGAAGACATATGTCAATGAGTAATATCATTCTTCATACATTCATAATGTTTTATCATTGTCACATAACTGAATAAAACAGAAGAAATGGGAAGATTGCCTTTATTATTAATCAAATCATTTATAAGATATGCCATTACAATCATTATGTGATTAACTCTATGGGCATACATACCAACAGACTCCCACTCACACTTAGAGCCAATCACCAACAAATCTTATTATTGGTGATATTTAAATATGTCCATCACATATTTCATCTTGGGAATATAAATATTCTCCCATCAAATCTTCTGTAATTACAAATTTCATCTTCATTTTGACTAAAGTCAAACTCTTTGACTATCTTGTCAACAAATCAAAGATTCCAGCTCTGAGATGCTTGCTTCAATCCATAGATTGACCTTTGTATCTTACAGACTTTATTTGCAATAATGGACATATAAAACCTTTAGGTTGTGTCACACACACATCTACATAATTATTCCCGTTAAGGAATGTGGTTTTAACATCCATATGCCAAATCTCATAGTCGTAGTAAGTTGCAATAGCAAGCATGATCTTGATGGATGGAAACTGGTGAAGATTTTATAATGTTCAACATCTTGAACTTGTTTGAAATCTTTGCAATCAATATGCTCTTATAGGTTTGTACACTACCATACATGTCGATAATGTTCTTTAAGGCCCAACTGCACCCTATGGGTTTTACCCCTTTAGGTGGTACCACCAAGGTTATACCTTATCAGTGTACATGGACTCCATTTTGGATACAATGGCCTCAATCTAATTCTCAGACTCTGGCCCCTCAATAGATTCTAGATAGGTTGTTGTCTCATCATCTTATGACCACCCCTATGCCATTCTGAGTTATTAAGATATCATAATCTTTCAAGCTCAAGGCGTGTTCTACTAGAACTGTGAGGTATTGTGTTACATTAGGAACTTGAGATTCCACAACAATTTGTGATTCTCCCTATTCCTGTTGTACCTCTTTAGGTTCAATATTTTCTTACTAATCTTGATCTTTTGAGTTTTACTATTCTCCCATATATTTAGAATTAACTTCCTCTAAAGGAATTCAAACATCCTGGTAACAAACTCTTTTTTTGTTGGATTGGGATAAAAGTAGTAGTCAACCAACTAAAATTTATGTCATTTGTGGACAAAGCCTTTCAATAAACCATTTTCTTATACAAGGTTTCAATCCTAATCCTTATAAAAGACACATCAGGACACCTCTAATGCCATATCTCATATGGTGTCTTTTGAACCATTTTGGACAACACATTGTTTTTAGTGTAAAACATGTGTCTAATAGGAATTTGGAAGACTAGTTAGATATATTGATAATCACAATATGACTCATTAGGGTGTCATTCCTTCTTTTTGATACATCATCATGTTTCAGGTGGAGTTCATTGTGATACACTATCACTGTCTCTCCAAAAGGTCCTCAAACTCTTGGTTAAAATATTTCAACATCAATCATATCAAAGTATCTTAATACTTTTACCAAGGTGGTCACGTACTTCATTCATGATCTTCTTGAACATTTCAAGAGATTAGTATTTGTTTTTCACTAAATACAAACTACTATATCATTAGTAAATTAAATGAGACTAGTAATTACCTCTAGCATTTATTCTAAAAGGTCTACATACATCAATATGTACAAGACCTAATAGAATATTCACTCTCCCACTACATTTTGTGAAAGGTTCTTTAGTCACATTGTCCAATAAATAAGACTTGCATGTCTCTATTGGTTCAATAACCAAAAGAGTCTAGACAACCATCATTATGGATCCCAAAAATGCATCGCTCGTTTATGTGCTCTAGATGACAATGCTACATGTATTGATTGTTTGAGTTATCAAGTTTTAATCTTTTGGTATTTATGCTATAAAAATTTATCTTTAGATACAAATCATAAGACATTTGTGGCATTTCCATAAAAGATCCCACCTTTGAAAATAGAACATTTACTATTCCATATTCATCCTTATCCATACAAGATGCAAAAAGTAAAAATGTTTGTATTATTGGAAGGATATGAAATAGTAGTTCATTAAATCTATTACAAGACCTAGGGGAAGAGATAAATTATAGGTTCTAACTGTAGTGGCAACAATTCTTGCTCTATTTGTAACACACAATCCAACCTTGCCATTTTGTAAATGCTTACTTCTTTTTAGATCATGCATATTTGAACATATGTGAGATCTACATCAAGTATCTTATACCCAAGATGAAGAAGTAATCAATTTATCTCAATAACATATATACCTAAAGTGGATATCTATATCCTATCCTTATTTCGTTTCTCTAGGTAGAGAGGGATGTTCCTCTTCCAGTGTCCAGGATGGTGACAGTGGTGACGATTGCCTCCCTTGTTCACCCCTCCCTTTGCCTTGAGTACTGAATACTTGGGATTCTATCTAGCTTTAGAACTCTTGTTAGATTTGTATTTGCCTTTAGACTTCCCCTTTGATCTGATGATGATCATCAAAAATTGGGCTTGCCTTTCTTCATTTGTGCCTCAACTGTGCTCAACATGCCAAGTAACTCTATCAACAACTTGTCAAAGTCATTCATGTTGTAGTTGATGACAAACTGACTATATGATTCTAGTAGTGACTATAGAATCACATCAGTGGTCAACTCTTGACCCAAGGGAAATCCTAGTCTAGCAAGGTTCTCCACATACCCAATAATCTTGAGCAGATGAGAACCTACTGGATCTCCTTCTATCATGTTACATTTAAACAACACTTTAGAGACATCATATCTATGTTGTCTTTCCTGATCTTGGTACATGTTTTTAAGATGTCTTACCATCTCAATAACATCCATGTTCTCATGCTGTCTCTACATCTCATAGTTCATTGAGCGTAATATTATGCATTTGACATCAACGCCATCTTCAATGTGCTTCTTGTAAGCATCCCTGTCAGCCTTAGGTGCAGCGGGAGTAGGTTCATTTGGCTCTGGTGTCTCCCAGACATAGAGCTTTCGCTCTTGTGTGAGAACAATTATCAACATCTTGAACCAATCATGGAAATTATTCCCGTTTAACTTGTCCTTCTCAAGGGCTGATCACAATGAAAATGTGTTATTGGTTGCCATTTGATTCTACAAGAGAAATTTACAATTTGTCAAAACTTTTTAATTTGACTTGATTAAAATAAATTTTGATGATGTTTAGTTAGGTTTTTAATTAATTATCACTTCCACTATTTTATTCATTTTGATGGCCCTCACATATCAATTTGAAAAATTGCAGCATAAAACCTTCTAGTGAGCCAAGACCCAAAACAATTGAGTTATTATCCAACCAATGCTAACATCCATAATCAATCATCAAGGTAGGAAACTTTTACCATTTGCATCTTATGCAATTCTTAAATGGATGTTATGCGCAAATCTTTGCCGTAGTCATCTGCATGCTTCTAACTTCTTAATCTCATTAAGATCACTTAGTTAAGTCTGACTCAAAATCCAACATGATAGTAATGCAACCTTCTTGGCAAGGCCACATCACTACCATCACACTTCCACGAGATGGACTGCGCACCATGCTTGGCATTCCCATGCTTAGTCGATCAATATTTTCATGTGTGTTGGTAATAGAAAGCATCTAAGACCTAATATGTTTGATTGATGGATTTTATATTTATAAATATATATATACATATCCAATCACCATATACTTATAGTACATATCATATACATGCTATATCTCTCAAACAAAAGCATGTAACTAAAACCATAACGATGGTTATGGACATACTAGTATAGTTCCTTGGAGCCACAAGGAATTACTACCACCTAAGGTCTACATCACATGAAGAAATCTGTTGTTGATGAAGATCTGTGCTTGAACCAATCCGGATTGATCAATTCAACTCTTGAACTGAGCAGCTCTCCCCCAGGTCGGTCGGTCAGTCTGTCAGATCGACCATCTGGCCTCTAGTCCAAATACGGTTTCGACACCTCTAGATGCTCGGTTGGGCCTCCAGCCAATCGGTTCGGTTCCTCCTATCGTCTGTCCTCCTCAGTCCTCCAACTAATAGACTTGTCTTCTGAAATGGGTAATTCATCTAGTGCTAAACGTCTTCTTTGTTGTAACAAGAATTAAACTATCCTAATGATATTAAACATATTAAATGGTTATGTGAGAAACCTCGAGTTACATTCGAGGGGAGCATAGTAAGGAGAGAATTATATGGAAGAGAACATAGAGGCTCAGTATGCAAACTGCGATAAAATAGGAATAAACAACCACAACCAACCAAGCATAGACAACTAGAGTTATTGTACATAACCATGCCACACAAACACCATCAAAATTAACTTTTGAGGCGACAATTGTAAATATCATATATATATCATATCATATCATATCATATCATATCATATCATATCATATCATATCATATCATATCATATCATATCATATATTAGTTATGGTCGTATGTGGTATTTAATCAGATGTGCACATTAATCATTTTAAGTACTCACATCGTATGCAATGAATAAATGATGAAAACCAAAATATGACCACATCGATTAAATCATAAAGCATAGTAAATTGATGTGGCACTGATACCACTGTAAAGAAATATGATGACATAACATGTAGAAAAAATATTAAATTAACTACTATATTTGCCTATGAACAATAGATTGCATCAACACCTATGTAATGAGAAGGATGGTTAGAAATGTTATATCGGGTCTTGGAGCTAGTCCAACAACAATCCCCTTGCAGTAGCGTGCACCTTTCTTCAATTTGCACCAGACAACATCAACAATTGCCTCCTAGTTGATCACCATAGACAACAGTTGACCTTGTCTTCCTATAGACATGAAACAACCTCCTTGCCTCTATATTAGTCCACATAGACCACCAAGAACTCCTATCATTCTAGATGAATGGACAAGGAGTTGTCCCTTCTAGTCAATGTACTAGCAACGACTTTCTCTCCCAATTTTTTCTCCCTTGCTATCCTTCCCTTTGACTGGTAGAACTTGCTCAGGTTCTCTCAGTTACCACAACTAAAGAAGTCAAAAATTGTCAGGGAGATTGATGATGTGTCTCTAAAAAGCCTCGACACCACTCTATTTATAGGAGGGTTAGTGTCAGGAGATCTACTCTAACTGGGAGTCAAAGGGGATGTGATTTCTTGAATTTTTGTAACTTGTGAATGACGAAATGGTCAGTTCATAGGTGAATCGGCCAGTTGGTATGTGAGTCGATCGATTCAACCCTTGAACTAGTCATTTCAACATGTTTCCCAATCTTAATTGTATTGTAAACCAATATCCAATTAATGCACAACGTGACGTTAATAAGTATCCTTGATCCAATCGAATTGATCAATCAAATGGTTGATTCATGGACTTGAGCCAATCGTTTCACTTCATGAACCAGTCGTCTCATGAACCAGATTGCCAATGTTGGTTCATTTGACTTGACACTTTGAATTTATTGGTTCAACACTTGAACCAGTTGGTTCATAGTCCAGTCAGTCAACTTTAAACCATTGTTTTTAAAATTAAATACCTAACTTTTTAGTAATCAAGTTTAAACCACATTCATGAACAAACTCCTATTCCGAGTGAATCCTATGTGTGTGACCCAATAGGTTCCAAGTTACATTGGCAGTGAGTGTCCATAACTAGTTCATGACATCACAAACATTGTGTGGTATCTAGAAATACATCATTGATACCCAAGTAATTCGGAAAGTTGGATAACAACTTCCACCTATAATATGTTATTGGTGTTACAATGATTGTATAATTCCTTTTTCAGTGATATCCTGAATGAACTCAAGGTCTGGAATCATCATCCTTTCAATGTTCAATCAATGTTACTTGAACTAGAGGAGACTGTCTGAGATATATGTGAACTCAATAACATATATTGATTCACATGTGCATGCACATGCTTTTTTCTATCTTGCTTATCAAGTATCATGGATATCAAACTCCTATAGGAGGGACAAATCCCATCTACATCACTCATAGTCATCCCCATGTGTTATCATGCACTTGAACACCACCTTTATGGTAACCCTTATTTCAGGTCACAGTGGATGATGTCTAAGAATGTAAAATGACATGTGATGAGTGTAGTGATTTTAGGTGTAAGAACCACAATCACCACCATCACTTATGAGAAAGGATTCTGACTACCAATCATGGTTTCCATGTATCACTCTCAAGGTGAGCATGTCTGATACACTATTTCCTAACAAGTATCTATGTGTTTGGTTTGATATCATATATTATGACTAATGCGATTCTATCATCAACCAACACACACTCTAGTCTTATGTGTTATTGTTTTTTATCAAATTTCCACAATAACATTTGACTAGGGACACAAAAAAATGTACCTACTCTTGACATCCGTATGATCTCATTGTTCAGGTCCTCAAATCGAAGACATACGTCATTGAGTAATATCATTCTTTAGACATTCATAATGTTTCATCATTATCTCATAACTAAATAAAACAAAATAAATCAAAAGATTGCCTTTATTATTAATCAAATTGTTTACAAGATATGCCATTACAAACATCATATGATTGTCTCTCTGGGCATACATACCAACAATGGTGGTACAGAGGTACCGTTGCTATAAAATAATATTAGTCCACTAAACATGCATAAATGTAGATGCAAGAAATAAGTGTAGTCAAGCTCAAATAAGGGAGGTGACAAATATGAGAAAGTCATCCATGTGTTTCAAATGTGACAATATGAGAATAATATTAATATATTTATAGGAAATAACACATTTACCATGAATGTGGGCGTGAGCAGGAACATATACACATATGCTCTGAGTAGAACATGATACACATCTGCTCTAATAATTTTTACTTATAGGAATGATCACTTCTACATTGTCAAGTGTGGTAATTTAAACATTCACACAAAAAATCCACATATTACATTATGCTTGTAGTCACCACATGATTCATATAAAGAATAAGCAAGTTATATTCATATGAGAGATGAGAATATCCATTAAATATCAAGTGGTGTCATAGGACCCATAAAAGAAGATCCATTAAATTCAATGATGAAAGAGAATCTAGTAATAAAAGGGATCTTTCAAATAAGAAAGATTCAAGGAAATAGACTCATTAAGAAGGTTCAGATTTCTAGTTCCAAATAGATCAAGAGAGAAAACATAAATCAAATTACCTGTATAGATTCAAAGGAGTGAAACATACATCAAGAGAGAGAAATTAGAACAATTCCTTAATATAAAATTCAGGATATGAAAAGTACCTCATATCCTATCTACTAAGATCCAAGCTAAACCCTAGATTCACACCAGGGTTCCGAGCCATCTATTAAAAACATATAGGAAATTAGGGTTAAGTTCACATTAATCACATAAACCCTAAAAGAGTCTTTTATTATTAATGAATTAGGTTATCCAATTAGCAATGTCATAAATATTATATTTTCCCGATTTCACATTGTATTTTATTTCAATTTTCAAACTTATATATTCTTAGATACGAATTTTGGAAATTCTAACCAATCAATTTTTTTTTGAAAGTGATTACCAAACATTTTACACATAAGCGGCCCCACACAGATATTGACCTATATACCCAGTCATATGGCACGAGCCCTGCAAAATTAGGCATGCAACCATTGAGAAGGATGATTGTATATAAGACTTATCTACTCATGACCATGTTACAAAAACAAAGTGGAACATGGCCCACAATGCTCCGTTGATGAATATGAAGGTTCAAACAACAAAAAATAGTCATTACAATGATGATCTTTTGATTCAAAATCCAATCCTGGTGAAGCCGCAAGCAATTAACAACATAAACAAGTTCCATGAGTTGAGGCAAATTCGATGACCCTGACTCGGGGTACTTGGATGATGAGATCATAAAGTCACTACTTACCATGGAAGCAGGAACAAAATGGACTAGCAAGTACAATTTTTTCTCTCTCCATGGTAGGGTTCGAGAGCCGTGGCGGCGGCGGTCATGGCGGCCGGGGCCATCCGTCCTTGCCGAGGTCTAGCAACAATGATAAGACTGTTGAATGAGAACTCCACACCTCTGAAGAAGATTCTACCGTAGAACAAGCTACCGACACGGAAGCCATGGATGCTTCTGATTCCACGCCAAAGGAACCACCTTCCCGGAAGTCATACCGAGATGCTCATGTTGGGAAGGACGTCGGCCTTCTCTCGTACGCCAACCCTACCCCACCAGATGTCCTGACCGCTGCTGATATCCAGGTTGATATGAGCGGGGTGTTTCCCGCATTCTCAGTCAAGCAGGACGCGATCCAGCCCCTCCTCGAACCTTGGAAGCACGCCGTCATCGTCAAGGTGATCGGAACCACGTTAGGGTTTCAAACCATGGTAAACAAAATAATGACCCTCTGGGGTCCTACAACGCAGTACCGGATTATCGACCTCGACAATGGCTACTACATCATCCAACTGGGAAACCAACATGACCATGAGAAAGCCATGATGGGCGGCCCATGGACTGTCTTCGACAGCTATCTCTCGGTGCAGTCTTGGTCCCCATCATTCAGGCCCTCTGAACCTATCCCCCGGAAACTGGTGGTGTGGGCAAGAGTTACAGAAATCCCTGGCTTCCTTTACCAATACCAACTCCTGGAACAGATCGGTAACTCGATCGGGAAAACTATCAAGATCGATGCTAATACCTTGATGGGTAACAGGGGAAAGTTCGCCCGTATTACAGTGGAGGTTGACACAAGTAAACCTCTCCTGCTGACGATCTTTATCAATGGTGAATTCTTCCGCCTGGAGTATGAAAATCTCCCTCAGTTCTTCCTTCAGTGTGGCCGTTTAGGTCACATTGAGAAGGAGTGTAAGTAGAAGGCCCCGAATCCGGACCTGGCCTCTACCTCCATCCCTATCCCAGTCCATGCTGTTAGCTACACATCGACCATCCATGCTAGGATTCCTGATCGCCGCAAAGGGACAGCGCAGGTGAAAGCTACTAGCTCTGCACCTCCCCATGATCAGGCCGTGTAAAGACAGCGCACTGATCAGTGAGAGGCGAGGCAACAACAACCCAATCCTACTGACTAGCCCGTGACTGAGGGCGACGGTGAGGAGTGGCAAACTGCAATGAGCAAGAAGGCCAAACAAAGGCTTCATAGGAAGTAGACGTCTGAAACTCAACCGCCCACATCTACAGCAGAGGGTGTGGCGCCTCAAGTCCCTGAGACAAACACCTCTATTCAACTAAAAGAGAATGAGGTCCTTGCTGGTCGACCGCATCACCCACCTGAGGGTGGGACTTTCCAGTTTGCTTCTAGTCGTACCACGTCTCCCTCCATTCCAGCCCATTCCATCCTAAGCAAAAAGGATGCTTTAGGGTTTGTTATGTTGAGGAATTGTAAGATAGTCTATCAGGCTGTCTAGAGCCCAAATAGGGTCCGAAAGAAGGGACGCACTGATGAGCAATCTCATGAACCACCACACACCAATCCCCATGTCCAACATGCCCTTGAGTTCCAAGAGCATCTCAATGCTGCGGGTGCTGGAACCTCGGACAATATGAATGCTGAAGAAGGAGATCAGCCCGTCGGGCTTGTCGCAACTCTCGAGTAACTTTCTTAATGAATGCTCTCTGCTGGAACATTCAAGGGGAAGGCCTTGACAAGAAAATCCTGCTAATCAAAGAACTGAAATCTATTCACAAACTTCAAATTGTTGCCATACTGGAGCCTCGATGTTCGGGTATTAAAGCAACCAATATCATCAAGAAGCTAGGCTTTCCACCCACTCATCGAGTTGAGGCCACCAGATTTTCTGGTGGAATATGGATTGCTTGGAACCATCGTCAGTGTGAGCTTGAAAGCCTCCTTAATCATAGGCAGTTCATACATTGCTGTATCAATAAGTCGTGGTACATTACTTTTGTCTATGCCATCCTCCAACCTTGCCGCTATCCGCAGCCCTAGCAAGGGTGCCGGCCCACAGCTGCAGCAGCTGCAAGCTACGGTGCCGGCCAGGGGCCAGTCTGGGCACAAACAACACTTCTAATCGGTGCCCCAACTCCGACCTTCAGTCCTTAGAAGAAATCTGCAGCTCCCAGCTGCGTTTAAGCACCCAGCCACCATTAACGGCGCCCCAAGCTGCTGGGCGGCGCCCCGAGCAGCAGCAGCTGCGTTTGCAGCCAGTAGTCACCGTGGGTATAAGGCAGCACCACAAAATGACGCTTTGGGTTCATCCTTGAGGTCCAGACAATAAACCAACAACCCTAGTCCTCGATTCAACTTTAATCGAGTTCGTCTTCAACCTGTCGTACGGGAGCACCTTGGGTGTAGCAGGTTTGTTCCAGGACAAATCCAAAGATAGAAGACAATCCAACAAATGTCGGAAACGGTCTCTAGACGCAATTATGGTGGAATTCGGACATCCCAAACCAATAACAGAAGTGTTTCTGCCCAGGTTTGCACGGCGCGCAGATCAGTTGCATTGGGTGCAAAGTTGCAGAAAAGCAGAATTAGGCGTGTTTGTGGACGTTTTCGGTGTATACGAACACACCGAAGTGGGTGAGTATTATCTCACTTAATTATCGAGGTTTAACTCATTTAATCATAGATATTGCGTATATGAAAATGTTGTTTATGTGTATATGTGGGTAATAAAGATTACTCGGATGCCGAGCATAGTTAGCATCCTTAGACTTTTAATTTGCATAGTTCAAACGAAATGAAATGACTAGTAAAATAAATGTGTATGCTTTACGAGTAATTCCAGTAAGATGCGAATAAATGTGATAAAGTATTTCAAGTTGAGTATTCCTTTCAATACAGTATATTTGAATGTTCAGTAATATGAAATCAGTATAGAGACGTGGAATAGATATGAAATTTATTTGCAGTGAACAAATCTGTTTGCATGAAACCATAGCTGAGTTATGAGTTATTGCGATATAAGTGAATAGTTGTTGCACTATATATATAGAAATGTTATGAAAGTCGAATTTCTGGTTTCAGCTAGTGAATTGCAAAATTACAATATATTCCAATAGTCGAATATGTGCGAGAGAGACACAATGTTATAAGAGTTTTCTTGTTATAATAAAATGTGTTAGACTTAGATGCCCTGACACCGTAGAACCCCTTTTGGAGGTCTGTGCCTTAGGGGTGAAACGACCTACCTAGCGTGTGTCTAGATGGTCGGTGGCTCGTGTTCAACAATAATCCGTGCGTGTGTCACGGTGGCACGAGGACAGAGAGGCAGTGTTCAACAATAATCCGTGCGTGTGTCACGGTGGCACTGGAGTAAATAGGGGTTATTCAACAATAATCTGTGCGTGTGTCACAGTGGTAACCCAGACTCTCCTCCTGTGTGCTCAGGTTAGAGGAGGAGTCTAGAGTACACTCTTTGAGAGTGCAGTGAGGCCGTGTGAGCCTGAGAGTCCTGACGCAGACCAGGACGGCAGTCAGACTTAGCATTTCCCGGGTGTGTCGCTAAGTCTTGTACGGTGGGTTCGTAGTTCGCTACGAGACTTTATATGCAGAGTACACTGCATATGATCAGGGCATAAGTTAAAATATGATCACTCAGAATTAAGGTAGATTAATATGAAACTTGTGTATGTTTAGATTTAGAAGTTATAATACTTGTTCTTTAAATGTTCAGTATACTTTTCTGCGATAATTTCACTATTTAATTTGAACTGCTCAGTTTGTTCTTTTATCCACATATTCCTGTTAAATGTAAATTATGGATTTATCCGATGATAGCTAAGTGAAATTTTATTCACTAAACGAGTAGGCTCATTCCTCTACTCAAACATTTTCAGGTCAGCGACAATTCCAGGAATCAGAAGGATCTTTTCATCCTAACGCTTAATCTGTAGAAGGTATATGTAGTTAGTTTAGTTAGATAGTGGTCTCTTAGTCCTTTCCCCTCGGTCCTTGGGACATGGCGTGGGTGAGAGAGAGTGTATGTGGAATGTGTATAAAGATGTAAATTAACTATTATGTTTACTTTCTGTTAAACAATGTTACATGTTGTAAACTCCGTTTATGTTCTCTAGCCAGTTTAATTGACATGCTCCCGCAATAGTTTATTATGTTTTAGTTTACAGCAATATCCGGATATCATTACGAGGTGTTAAAAAGAAAATATTCTCAGTGATTTGTTTATGTGATAATCCCTCCGTCGCACCCTAATCTCGTGATCAGTGGTTAGTGTGAGATCGGGGTGTGACATCTTGGTATCAGAGCTTAGGTTGAGTACATAGTTACTCAGAGTCCAAGTCAGGGGACGATAAGAGACCAATAGGATTAAGGTTTAGGTGTCTTTCGTCTATCTGTAGTTTTCTAATAGGAAATATTCTGTTATATCATTGCAGATGGCAGAAAGAGGTTTTGATCGTGATGATCAGGCCGAGAGCCATGTTGGTCCTGATCCACTGTACTTGGGTCCAGGTGGTGGTGACCACGTGGATGAAGCATCCCGGATGTACAGGATGTTTCTGGAGACCAGAGAGAGGTACAAGGCTGATAGGCGAGCTTCTACTTCTACCAGCAGTAAGGACCTGATGCGATCTTATGAGCTTGTGAAGAAGCTTGGTGGCACAGAGTTTAGTGGCACTACAGATCCCTGCTGAGGCTGATGAGTGGTTGAGACAGATAGAGAAGGTATTTCGCTTGATGGAGCTTTCAGAAGAGAAGAAGATTAATCATGCTATTTACCTTCTGAAGGGCGATGCAGAGTTGTGGTGGCACGGTGTGGAGGATAAAAGGAGAGGTTCAGAGCTTACTTGGCAAGATTTCTCTGAAGAGTTTCATCTTAAATTTTATCCACCCACTTTCATTAATGAGAAAACCAGGCAGTTACAAAACATTAAGCAAGGAAGCATGTCAGTTACAGAATATGAAGTGCTTTTCACCAGGTTGGCGAATTTCTGTCCTCATCTTGTACCTAATAGTATAGAGAGATGTAGAAGGTTTTAGGAAGGGTTGCGGTCAGACATTCGACATACAGTTTCTGCTACTAGTAGGAGGAACAGAGAGAACTTTGGTGAGTTTGTTGAGGCTGCTAGACAGGTTGAAGAATCTGTGAATGCTGACAAGATATCTAAGACCAAGAAGAGGTCTGCGGACTTCAGTGGAAGACAGTCCAGTAGTGGGTACAAAGGTGGAGGTAGAGGTTTCTTCTCCAAGCTGGGACGCAATATTGGTTGTTTCAGCAGACCAAGATCTGGTGAGGTGACATCTTCTTCTTATGGGCGGCCATCTGGATCATCTACCTCTGTGACTGGTCCACTGAGGCAGGAAACGCGAGTATGTAATACTTGTGGAAGATCACACTCTGGTCAGTGTCAGGGTTCGGAATTTTGAGGTTGTTATCATTGTGGTCTGATGGGACATAAAAAGAAGTTTTGCCCTCTGCTTCAACCAGCAACATCACCAGTTTTTCAGCCCCCATTTCATGATGTCCAGAGACAACCTCCAGTGGAAGGATCGAGTTCTTCTGTGGCTTCTAGTTCTAGAGGTGGTGGTGTGCCCAGTGGCAGAAGCGGTCAGAGAGGACAGCGTGGCAGAGGGAGAGCTTCAGTGCGTTTCTTCTCTTTGACACCTCAGGAAGGTATAATCTCTTCACAAGTCGTTACAGGAGAGATGCTTTTGTTTAATAGTATACCCGTTTCAGTTTTGATAGATCCGGGTGCTACTCACTCTTTCATACGACGTTCTTTAGTTGGTGAACTTAATCTGTTAACTCAAGAGTTGGTAGATGAGTTAGTGTTGAGGGTTCCACTAGGTGGACCAACAGTTTTATCTGAGTTCTGTCCCGGATGTTTGTTATCTTTTGGAGGTTACACCTTTGCTGCTAATCTCATACCCTTGGATGTAAATACTTTTCAAGTCATCTTGGGTATGGATTGTCTTGAGACATATCGAGTGCAACTCGATTGTTGGAAGAAGGAAGCTACCTTTCAACAAGGTGAATTTTCTTGTGTCTTTACTGGAAATAGGAAAATTCTACCTACGTGCATTGTATCAGCTGCAGTAGCTGATAAGATGCTACAGAAAGGATGTGGAGCGTTCCTTGCTCATGTGGTTGACACTAGAGCAGAGAAGAGCATCACCAGTGTTTATGATGTGTCGGTAGTTAGTGAGTTTTCTGATGTTTTTCCAGAAGAATTGCTGGGCTTACCTCCTGTCAGAGACATTGATTTTGAGATTCAGGTATATCCAGATAGTAATCCAGTAGCACTGCCAGCTTATAGAATGGCACCTGCAGAGTTGAAGGAACTCAAGGTGCAGCTATAGGAGTTGCTAGATAAGGGTTTCATCAGACCCAGTTCTTCGCCGTGGGGTGCTCCAGTCCTGTTTGTTAAGAAAAAGGATGGTACCATGCATCTTTGTATAGACTACAGGCAACTGAACAAGATCACTATTAAGAACAAGTATCCTTTGCCGAGAATAGACGATCTGTTTGATCAGTTGCGTGGAGCGACGATCTTCTCTAAAATAGATTTGAGATCTGGATATCATCAGCTCAGAATAAAGGCTTCTGATATTCCCAAGACAACTTTCAGAACCAGGTATGGGCATTATGAGTTTCTGGTCATGTCGTTTGGGCTGACCAATGCCCCAACAGCCTTTATGGATATGATGAATCGGATCTTCAAACCGTTCTTAGATCAGTTTATCATAGTTTTTATAGTTGATATTCTGATCTACTCCAGAGATGATGTACAGCATGAGCAACACCTGAGAGTAGCATTGCAGTTGTTGAGGCAACATCAGCAGTATGCTAAGTTTAGCAAGTGTTAGTTCTGGTTGGCCGAGGTAGCATTTCTTGGACATGTTATCTCGAGAGATGGAGTTAGCGTTGACCCTAAGAAAGTTGATTCTGTGCTTCAGTGGGAACAACCTAAGACTCCTACTGAGATTAGAAGTTTCTTGGGTTTAGCAGGCTATTACAGAAGGTTTATACAGAACTTCAGTGTACTAGCATCACCCTTGACACGCTTGACGAGGAAGAATGCACAGTTTGTTTGGTCTGATAACTGTGAGAAGAGTTTTCAGATCTTGAAGAGGAAGTTGACTTCAGCACCAGTGTTGGTTTTTCCAGAGGCATACAAAGGTTATACAGTGTTCTGCGACGCTTCCAGGAGAGGTTTGGGCTGTGTGCTGATGTAGGAAGGCAAAGTTGTGGCTTACGCATCTAGACAGCTTAAGAAGAATGAAGAGAACTATCCTACTCATGATCTGGAGTTAGCTGCTATAGTTCATGCTCTTAAGACATGGCGTCACTACCTGTATGGTGAGACATGTCAGGTGTTTACAGACCATAAGAGTTTGAAGTATATCTTCACTTAGAAGGATTTGAATCTGAGACAGCGCAGATGGCTTGAGCTGATCAAGGATTATGAGGTGACAATCGATTATCATCCTGGTAAAGTGAATGTTGTGGCAGATGCCTTGAGTAGGAAGTCAAGTTCAACAACTGATGCATTTTCTATGGCATGTTTCAAGAGAGACTTGCTTGTAGATATGCGAAAGTTGAACTTAGACTTGGATGTGTCTGGACAGAGTGGGTTGATTGCTCAGATGTAGGTCAAACCTACTTTCTATGAACAGATTAAGGAGTTGCAACAGAATGATGACGAGTTGTGGCAGGTTATGCAGGATATGTCGGAAGGTAAAAGGTCAGAATTCAGGTTTTCTGACGATGGTGTGTTGTATCTTCATGACAGGTTGTGTGTACCTGGGAACAGTGAGCTGAAAGAGCAGATTCTTGAAGAAGCGCATGCTTCTATGTATGCTATGCATCCATGTAACACAAAAATGTATAGGAACCTCAAAGAGCTGTACTGGTGGTCTGGTATGAAGAGAGATGTGGCTGAGTACGTGACTAGATGTGGAGTGTGTCATTCGGTTAAAGCTGAGCATCAGAAACCTGCGGGTACCTTGCAGTCGCTTCCTATACCTGAATGGAAACGGGAACACATCACGATGGATTTTGTGGTAGGGTTACCCAGGACGCTTAGAGGTTCGGACTCGATATGGGTGATTGTGGATAGACTAACTAAGTCTGCTCACTTTCTTCCTGTCAAGTCAACCTTTGATGTTCCGAAGCTGGCCAAGATATATGTAGACGAGGTAATCAGATTGCACGGTATTCCAGTTTCCATTATTTCTGACAGAGACCCTAAGTTCACATCCAGGTTTTGGGATCAGTTACATCGTGCGTTGGGCACAAGGCTGAGGTTCAGTACAACTTTTCACCCGCAGACTGATGGTCAATCTGAGAGGACCATTCAGACTCTTGAAGACATGCTGAGAGCATGCGTTCTGCAGTTCAGAGGTAACTGGGAAGAACACTTAAGCCTGATGGAGTTTGCATATAACAACAACTACCATTCTAGTATTGGAATGGCCCCATATGAAGCTCTATATGGCAGGAAGTGTAGATCACCAGTTTGTTGGTATGAGGTTGGCGAAAAAGAAATTCTTGGACCTGAGATAGTCGATATGACTACAAAGAAGATATCTGTGATCAAGGAGCAGTTGAAAGCTGCTCAGGACAGGCAGAAAAGTTATGCAGAGAGACGACGTCGACCTCTTGAGTTTGAGGTTGGTGACGAGGTTTATTTGAAAGTTTCACCGTGAAAGGGAGTGTTGAGGTTTGGTAAGAGATGCAAATTGACTCCTAGGTTTATGGGCCCATATCCTATCATTGAGAGGATTGGATCTGTAGCCTATAAGTTAGATTTGCCATCTGAGTTAGCTAATCTTCATGATGTGTTTCATGTGTCTATGCTTAAGAAATGTTACCCTGGTACAGAGAAGATAGTAGACCCAGAACCGGCACAGCTCAGAACAGACGTGTCCTATGTTGAAGGGCCGGTTCAGATAGTTGATCAAAGGATCAAGAAACTAAAGAATCGTGAGATACCTTTGGTGAAAGTTTTGTGGAGGAATCATAACCTAGAGGAAGCTACGTGGGAGCTTGAGTCAGAGATGTGTAACAAGTTTCCTTTTCTCTTTTAGGAATTTCGGGACGAAATTCTTATAAGGGAGGGAGATTGTTATGACCCACGTTGAGGTTAGCCAGTAAATACCTCAATTAGCATGAAACACCTTGATTAGTGTTGAGTATATTATTTAATAGCATGGTTAATCAAGATAAGCTAAGTCATGAATTAATAGTTGAGATTTACTCATATGAGGTAATTAATGATGACAGCAATGTTGATCGTTAAGTTAATTAAGTTGAATAAAGTAATCAAGATGTAATTGGTGCTTTGAATAGTTGTGAAAAGATAATAATCATAATTTCATGCTTCGAGATTGTAGTGGTTTTTGTACTTGAAAGTTTGCAAGAGAAATCACTCGAATCAGACATTCGAGGCAGAAGTTATGACGGTTTTAAGGTTTTTGGACCTGGCTGCAATTTTTCTAGTAATTGACCTTTTATTTTTATTAATTTCTTTGGGGGTCGGTTACCCCGTTCCTTTATCTTCTTCTTCCCGAAAAATTGAATGGAACAGAAGCAACCGCAAAGCGGTGCACGCAGAGCTGCCCGATCGGCCGCAGCCAAGGGTGAAGGCAGGGTAGTTTTTTTTTGGGCGAATCCATCTGCGATCAAGCTCCGTCCTCTACCTCTTCACCTTCCTTCCTCCATCTCCTCCAACCTTGCCGCTATCCGTAGCCCTAGCAAGGGCGCCGGCCCACAGCTGCAGCAGCAGCAAGCTACGGTGCCGGCCAGGGGCCAGTCTGGGCACAAACAACACTTCTAATCGGTGCCCCGACTCCGACCTTCAGTCCTTAGAAGAAATCTGCAGCTCCCAGCTGCGTTTAAGCACCCAGCCACCATTAACGGCGCCCCAAGCTACTGGGTGGCGCCCCGAGCAGCAGCAGCTGCGTTTGCAGCCAGTAGTCACCGTGGGTATAAGGCAGCACCACAAAACGACGCTTTGGGTTCGTCCTTGAGGTCCAGACAATAAACCAACAACCCTAGTCCTCGATTCAGCTTTAATCGAGTTCGTCTTCAACCTGTCGTACGGGAGCACCTTGGGTGTAGCAGGTTTGTTCCAGGACAAATCCAAAGATAGAAGACAATCCAAAAAACGTCGGAACCGGTCTCTGGACGCGATTCCGGTGGAATCCAGACATCCCAAACCAATAACAGAAGTGTTTCTGCCCAGGTTTGCACGGCGCGCAGATCAGTTGCACGGGGTGCAAAGTTGCAGAAAAGCAGAATTAGGCGTGTTTGTGGACGTTTTCGGTGTATACGAACACACCGAAGTGGGTGAGTATTATCTCACTTAATTATCAATGTTTAACTCGTTTAATCATAGATATTGCGTATATGAAAATTTTGTTTATGTGTATATGTGGGTAATAAAGATTACTCGGATGCCGAGCATAGTTAGCATCCTTAGACTTTTAATTTGCATAGTTCAAACGAAATGAAATGACTAGTAAAATAAATGTGTATGCTTTACGAGTAATTCCAGTAAGATGCGAATAAATGTGATAAAGTATTTCAAGTTGAGTATTCCTTTCAATACAGTATATTTGAATGTTCAGTAATATGAAATCAGTATAGAGACGTGGAATAGATATGAAATTTTTTTGCAGTGAACGAATCTGTTTGCATGAAACCATAGCTGAGTTATGAGTTATTGCGATATAAGTGAATAGTTGTTGCACTATATATATAGAAATGTTATGAAAGTCGAATTTCTGGTTTCAGCTAGTGAATTGCAGAATTACAATATATTCCAATAGTCGAATATGTGCGAGAGAGACACAATGTTATAAGAGTTTTCTTGTTATAATAAAATGTGTTAGACTTAGATGCCCTGACACCGTAGAACCCCTTTTGGAGGTCTGTGCCTTAGGGGTGAAACGACCTACCTAGCGTGTGTCTAGATGGTCGGTGGCTCGTGTTCAACAATAATCTGTGCGTGTGTCACGGTGGCACGAGGACAGAGAGGCAGTGTTCAACAATAATCCGTGCGTGTGTCACGGTGGCACTGGAGTAAATAGGGGTTATTCAACAATAATCTGTGTGTGTGTCACAGTGGTAACCCAGACTCTCTGCCAGTGTGCTCAGGTTAGAGGAGTCTAGAGTACACTCTTTGAGAGTGCAGTGAGGCCGTGTGAGCCTGAGAGTCCTGACGCAGACCAAGACGGCAGTCAGACTTAGTATTTCCTAGGTGTGTCGCTAAGTCTTGTACGGTGGGTTCGTAGTTCGCTACGAGACTTTATATGCAGAGTACACTACATATGATCATGGCATAAGTTAAAAGATGATCACTCAGAATTAAGGTAGATTAATATGAAACTTGTGTATGTTCAGATTTAGAAGTTATAATACTTGTTCTTTAAATGATCAGTATACTTTTCTGCGATAATTTCACTGTTTAATTTGAACTGCTCAGTTTGTTCTTTTATCCACATATTCCTGTTAAATGTAAATTATGGAGTTATCCGATGATAGCTAAGTGAAATTTTATTCACTGAGCGAGTAGGCTCATTCCTCTACTCAAACATTTTCAGGTCAACGACAATTCCAGGAATCAGAAGGATCTTTTCATCCTAACGCTTAATCTGTAGAAGGTATATGTAGTTAGTTTAGTTAGATAGTGGTCTCTTAGTCCTTTCCCCTCGGTCCTTGGGACATGGTGTGGGTGAGAGAGAGTGTGTATGTGGAATGTGTATAAAGATGTAAATTAACTGTTATGTTTACTTTCTGTTAAACAATGTTACATGTTGTAAACTCCGTTTATGTTCTCTAGCCAGTTTAATTGACATGCTCCCACAATAGTTTATTATGTTTTAGTTTATAGCAATATCCGGATATCATTACAAGGTGTTAAAAAGAAAAAGTTCTCAGTGATTTGTTTATGTGATAATTCCTCCGTCGCGCCCTAATCTCGTGATCAGTGGTTAGTGTGAGATCGGGGTGTGACATCTTGGTATCAGAGCTTAGGTTGAGTACATAGTTACTCAGAGTCCAAGTCAGGGGACGATAAGAGACCAATAGGATTAAGGTTTAGGTGTCTTTCGTCTATCTGTAGTTTTCTAACAGGAAATATTCTGTTATATCATTGCAGATGGCAGAAAGAGGTTTTGATCGTGATGATCAGGCCGAGAGCCATGTTGGTCCTGATCCACTGTACTTGGGTCCAGGTGGTGGTGACCACGTGGATGAAGCATCCCGAATGTATAGGATGTTTCTGGAGACCAGAGAGAGGTACAAGGCTGATAGGCGAGCTTCTACTTCTACCAGCAGTAAGGACCTGATGGGATCTTATGAGCTTGTGAAGAAGCTTGGTGGCACAGAGTTTAGTGGCACTACAGATCCCGCTGAGGCTGATGAGTGGTTGAGACAGATAGAGAAGATCTTTCGCTTGATGGAGCTTCCAGAAGAGAAGAAGATTAATCATGCTATTTACCTTCTGAAGGGCGATGCAGAGTTGTGGTGGCACGGTGTGGAGGATAAAAGGAGAGGTTCAGAGCTTACTTGGCAGGATTTCTCTGAAGAGTTTCATCTTAAATTTTATCCACCCACTTTCATTAATGAGAAAACCAGGCAGTTACAGAACATTAAGCAAGGAAGCATGTCAGTTACAGAATATGAAGCGCTTTTCACCAGGTTGGTGAATTTCTGTCCTCATCTTGTACCTAATAGTATAGAGAGATGTAGAAGGTTTCAGGAAGGGCTGCGGTCAGAGATTCGGCATACAGTTTCTGCTACTAGTAGGAGGAACAAAGAGAACTTTGGTGAGTTTGTTGAGGCTGCTAGACAGGTTGAAGAATCTGTGAATGCTGACAAGATATATGAGACCAAGAAGAGGTCTGCGGACTTCAGTGGAAGACAGTCCAGTAGTGGGTACAGAGGTGGAGGTAGAGGTTTCTTCTCAAAGCTGGGACGCAGTATTGGTTGTTTCAGTAGACCAAGATCTGGTGAGGTGACATCTTCTTCTTATGGGCGGCCATCTGGATCATCTACCTCTGTGACTGGTCCACTGAGGCAGGAAACGCGAGTATGTAATACTTGTGGAAGATCACACTCTGGTCAGTGTCAGGGTTCAGAATTTCGAGGTTGTTATCATTGTGGTCAGATGGGACATAAAAAGAAGTTTTGCCCTCAGCTTCAACCAGCAACATCACCAGTTTTTCAGCCCCAGTTTCATGATGTCCAGAGACAACCTCCAGTGGAAGGATCGAGTTCTTCTGTGGCTTCTGGTTCTAGAGGTGGTGGTGTGCCCAGTGGCAGAAGTGGTCAGAGAGGACAGTGTGGCAGAGGGAGAGCTTCAGCGCGTTTCTTCTCTTTGACACCTCAGGAAGGTATAATCTCTTCACAAGTCGTTACAGGAGAGATGCTTTTGTTTAATAGTATACCAGTTTCAGTTTTGATAGATCCGGGTGCTACTCACTCTTTCATACGACGTTCTTTAGTTGGTGAACTTAATCTGTTAACTCAAGAGTTGGTAGATGAGTTAGTGTTGAGGGTTCCACTAGGTGGACCAACAGTTTTATCTGAGTTCTGTCCCGGATGTTTGTTATCTTTTTGAGGTTACACCTTTGCTGATAATCTCATACCCTTGGATGTAAATACTTTTCAAGTCATCTTGGGTATGGATTGTCTTGAGACATATCAAGTGCAACTCGATTGTTGGAAGAAGGAAGCTACCTTTCAACAAGGTGAATTTTCTTGTGTCTTTACTGGAAACAGGAAAATTCTGCCTACGTGCATTGTATCAGCTGCAGTAGCTGATAAGATGCTACAGAAAGGATGTGAAGCATTCCTTGCTCATGTGGTTGACACTAGAGCAGAGAAGAGCATCACCAGTGTTTATGATGTGTCGGTAGTTAGTGAGTTTTCTGATGTTTTTCCAGAAGAATTTCCGGGCTTACCTCCTGTCAGAGACATTGATTTTGAGATTCAGGTATATCCAGATAGTCATCCAGTAGCACTGCCAGCTTATAGAATGGCACCTGCAGAGTTGAAGGAACTCAAGGTGCAGCTGTAGGAGTTGCTAGATAAGGGTTTCATCAGGCCCAGTTCTTCACCGTGGGGTGCTTCAGTCCTGTTTGTTAAGAAAAAGGATGGTACCATGCGTCTCTGTATAGACTACAGGCAACTGAACAAGATCACTATTAAGAACAAGTATCCTTTTCCGAGAATAGACGATCTGTTTGATCAGTTGCGTGGAGCGACGATCTTCTCTAAAATAGATTTGAGATCTGGATATCATTAGCTCAGAATAAAGGCTTCTGATATTCCCAAGACAGCTTTCAGAACCAGGTATGGGCATTATGAGTTTCTGGTCATGTCGTTTGGGATGACCAATGCCCCAACAACCTTTATGGATATGATGAATCGGATCTTCAAACCGTTCTTAGATCAGTTTATCGTAGTTTTTATAGATGATATTCTGATCTACTCCAGAGATGATGTACAACATGAGCAACACCTGAGAGTAGCATTGCAGTTGTTGAGGCAACATCAACTGTATGCTAAGTTTAGCAAGTGTGAGTTCTGGTTGGCCGAGGTAGCATTTCTTGGACATGTTATCTCGAGAGATGGAGTTAGTGTTGACCCTAAGAAAGTTGATTCTGTGCTTCAGTGGGAACAACCTAAGACTCCTACTGAGATTAGAAGTTTCTTGGGTTTAGCAGGCTATTACAGAAGGTTTATATAGAACTTCAGTGTACTAGCATCACCCTTGACACGCTTGACGAGGAAGAATGCACCGTTTGTTTGGTCTGATAACTGTGAGAAGAGTTTTCAGATCTTGAAGAGGAAGTTGACTTCAGCACCAGTGTTGGTTTTGCCATAGGCAGACAAAGGTTATACAGTGTTCTGCGACGCTTCCAGGAGAGGTTTGGGCTGTGTGCTGATGCAGGAAGGCAAAGTTGTGGCTTACGCATCTAGACAGCTTAAGAAGAACGAAGAGAACTATCCTACTGATGATCTGGAGTTAGCTGCTATAGTTCATGCTCTTAAGACATGGCGTCACTACCTGTATGGTGAGACATGTCAGGTGTTTACAGACCATAAGAGTTTGAAGTATATCTTCATTCAGAAGGATTTGAATCTGAGACAGCGCAGATGGCTTGAGCTGATCAAGGATTATGAGGTGACAATCGATTATCATCCTGGTAAAGCGAATGTTGTGGCAGATGCCTTGAGTAGGAAGTCAAGTTCAACAGCTGATGCATTTTCTATGGCATGTTTCAAGAGAGACTTGCTTGTAGATATGCGAAAGTTGAACTTAGACTTGGATGTGTCTGGACAGAGTGGGTTGATTGCTCAGATGTAGGTCAAACCTACTTTCTATGAACAGATTAAGGAGTTGCAACAGAATGATGACGAGTTGTGGCAGGTTATGCAGGATATGTCGGAAGGTAAAAGGTCAAAATTCAGGTTTTCTGACGATGGTGTGTTGTATCTTCATGACAGGTTGTGTGTACCTGGGAACAGTGAGCTGAAAGAGCAGATTCTTGAAGAAGCGCATGCTTCTATGTATGCTATGCATCCAGGTAACACAAAAATGTACATGAACCTCAAAGAGCTGTACTGGTGGTCTGGTATGAAGAGAGATGTGGCTGAGTACGTGACTAGATGTGGAGTGTGTCAGCAGGTTAAAGCTGAGCATCAGAAACCTGCGGGTACCTTGCAGTCGCTTCCTATACCTGAATGGAAATGGGAACACATCACGATGGATTTTGTGGTAGGGTTACCCAGGACGCTTAGAGGTTCAGACTCGATATGGGTGATTGTGGATAGACTAACTAAGTCTGCTCACTTTCTTCCTGTCAAGTCAACCTTTGATGTTCTGAAGCTGGCCAAGATATATGTAGACGAGGTAATCAGATTGCACGGTATTCCAGTTTCCATTATTTCTGACAGAGACCCTAAGTTCACATCCAGGTTTTGGGATCAGTTACATCGTGCGTTGGGCACAAGGCTGAGGTTTAGTACAGCTTTTCACCCGCAGACTGATGGTCAATCTGAGAGGACCATTCAGACTCTTGAAGACATGCTGAGAGCATGCGTTCTGCAGTTCAGAGGTAACTGGGAAGAACACTTAAGCATGATGGAGTTTGCATATAACAACAGCTACCATTCTAGTCTTGGAATGGCCCCATATGAAGCTCTATATGGCAGGAAGTGTAGATCACCAGTTTGTTGGTATGAGGTTGGCGAAAAAGAAATTCTTGGACCTGAGATAGTCGATATGACTACAGAGAAGATATCTGTGATCAGGGAGCAGTTGAAAGCTGCTCAGGACAGGCAGAAAAGTTATGCAGAGAGACGACGTCGACCTCTTGAGTTTGAGGTTGGTGACGAGGTTTATCTGAAAGTTTCACCGTGGAAGGGAGTGTTGAGGTTTGGTAAGAGAGCCAAATTGACTCCTAGGTTTATGGGCCCATATCCTATCATTGAGAGGATTGGACCTGTAGCCTATAAGTTAGATTTTCCATCTGAGTTAGCTAATCTTCATGATGTGTTTCATGTGTCTATGCTTAAGAAATGTTACCCTGGTACAGAGAAGATAGTAGACCCAGAACCGAGACAACTCAGAACAGACGTGTCCTATGTTGAAGGGCCGGTTCAGATAGTTGATCAAAGGATCAAGAAACTAAAGAATCGTGAGATACCTTTGGTGAAAGTTTTGTGGAGGAATCATAACCTAGAGGAAGCTACATGGGAGCTTGAGTCAGAGATGTGTAACAAGTTTCCTTTTCTCTTTTAGGAATTTCGGGACGAAATTCTTATAAGGGAGGGAGATTGTTATGACCCACGTTGAGGTTAGCCAGTAAATACCTCAATTAGCATGAAACACCTTGATTAGTGTTGAGTATATTATTTAATAGCATGGTTAATCAAGATAAGCTAAGTCATGAATTAATAGTTGAGATTTACTCATATGAGGTAATTAATGATGACAGCAATGTTGATCGTTAAGTTAATTAAGTTGAATAAAGTACTCAAGATGTAATTGGTGCTTTGACCAGTTGTGACAAGATAATAATCATAATTTCATGCTTCGAGATTGTATTGGTTTTCGTACTTGAAAGTTTGCAAGAGAAATCACTCGAATCGGACATTCGAGGCAGAAGTTATGACGGTTTTAAGGTTTTTGGACCTGGCTGCAATTTTTCTAGTAATTGACCTTTTATTTTTATTAATTTCTTTTGGGGTCGGTTACCCCGTTCCTTTATCTTCTTCTTCCTGAACAATTGAATGGAACAAAAGCAACCGCAAAGTGGTGCACGCAGAGCTGCCCGATCGGCCGCAGCCAAGGGTGAAGGCATGGTAGTTTTTTTTGGGCGAATCCATCCGCGATCAAGCTCTGTCCTCTACCTCTTCACCTTCCTTCCTCCATCTCCTCCAACCTTGCCGCTATCCGCAGCCCTAGCAAGGGCGCCGGCCCACAGCTGCAGCAGCAGCAAGCTACGGTGCCGGCCAGGGGCCAGTCTGGGCACAGACTACACTTCTAATCAGTGCCCCGACTCCGACCTTCAGTCCTTAGAAGAAATCTGCAGCTCCCAGCTGCGTTTAAGCACCCAGCCACCATTAATGATGCCCCAAGCTGCTGGGCGGCGCCCCGAGTAGCAGAAGCTGCGTTTGCAGCCAGTAGTCACCGTGGGTATAAGGCAGCACCACAAAACGACGCTTTGGGTTCGTCCTTGAGGTCCAGACAATAAACCAACAGCCCTAGTCCTCGATTCAGCTTTAATCGAGTTCGTCTTCAACCTGTCGTACGGGAGCACCTTGGGTGTAGCAGGTTTGTTCCAGAACAAATCCAAAGATAGAAGACAATCCAACAAATGTCGGAACCGGTCTCTGGATGCAATTCCGGTGGAATCCAGACATCCCAAACCAATAACAGAAGTGTTTCTGCCCAAGTTTGCACGGCGCACAGATCAGTTGCACGGGGTGCAAAGTTGCAGAAAAGCAGAATTAGGCGTGTTTGTGGACGTTTTTGGTGTATACGAACACACCGAAGTGGGTGAGTATTATCTCACTTAATTATCAAGGTTTAACTCGTTTAATCATAGATATTGCGTATATGAAAATGTTGTTTATGTGTATATGTGGGTAATAAAGATTACTCGGATGCCGAGCATAGTTAGCATCCTTAGACTTTTAATTTGCATAGTTCAAACGAAATGAAATGACTAGTAAAATAAATGTGTAGGCTTTACGAGTAATTCCAGTAAGATGCGAATAAATGTGATAAAGTATTTCAAGTTGAGTATTCCTTTCAATACAGTATATTTGAATGTTCAATAATATGAAATCAGTATAGAAACGTGGAATAGATATGAAATTTATTTGCAGTGAACAAATCTGTTTGCATGAAACCATAGCTGAGTTATGAGTTATTGCGATATAAGTGAATAGTTGTTGCACTATATATATAGAAATGTTATGAAAGTCGAATTTCTGGTTTCATCTAGTGAATTGCAGAATTACAATATATTCCAATAGTCGAATATGTGCGAGAGAGACACAATGTTATAAGAGTTTTCTTGTTATAATAAAATGTGTTAGACTTAGATGCCCTGACACCGTAGAACCCCTTTTGGAGGTCTGTGCCTTAGGGGTGAAACGACCTACCTAGCGTGAGTCTAGATGGTCGGTGGCTCGTGTTCAACAATAATCTGTGCGTGTGTCACGGTGGCACGAGGACAGAGAGGTAGTGTTCAACAATAATCCGTGCGTGTGTCACGGTGGCACTGGAGTAAATAGGGGTTATTCAACAATAATCTGTGCGTGTGTCACAGTGGTAACCCAGACTCTCCGCCTGTGTGCTCAGGTTAGAGGAGGAGTCTAGAGTACACTCTTTGAGAGTGCAGTGAGGCCGTGTGAGCCTGAGAGTCCTGACGCAGACCAGGACAACAGTCAGACTTAGCATTTCCCGGGTGTGTCGCTAAGTCTTGTACGGTGGGTTCGTAGTTCACTACGAGACTTTATATGCAGAGTACACTACATATGATCAGGGCATAAGTTGAAAGATGATCACTCAGAATTAAGGTAGATTAATATGAAACTTGTGTATGTTCAGATTTAGAAGTTATAATACTTGTTCTTTAAATGTTCAATATACTGTTCTGCGATAATTTCATTATTTAATTTGAACTGCTCAGTTTGTTCTTTTATCCACATATTCCTGTTAAATGTAAATTTTGGAGTTATCCGATGATAGCTAAGTGAAATTTTATTCACTGAGCGAGTAGGCTCATTCCTCTACTCAAACATTTTCAGGTCTGCGACAATTCTAGGAATCAGAAGGATCTTTTCATCCTAACGCTTAATCTGTAGAAGGTATATGTAGTTAGTTTAGTTAGATAGTGGTCTCTTAGTCCTTTCCCCTCAGTCCTTGGGACATGGCGTGGGTGAGAGAGAGTGTGTATGTGGAATGTGTATAAAGATGTAAATTAACTGTTATGTTTACTTTCTGTTAAACAATGTTACATGTTGTAAACTCTGTTTATGTTCTCTAGCCAGTTTAATTGACATTCTCCCACAATAGTTTATTATGTTTTAGTTTACAGCAATATCCGGATATCATTACGAGGTGTTAAAAAGAAAAAGTTCTCAGTGATTTGTTTATGTGATAATCCCTCCGTCGCGCCCTAATCTCGTGATCAGTGGTTAGTGTGAGATCGGGGTGCGACATCTTGGTATCAGAGCTTAGGTTGAGTACATAGTTACTCAGAGTCCAAGTCAGGGGATGATAAGAGACCAATAGGATTAAGGTTTAGGTGTCTTTCATCTATCTGTAGTTTTCTAACAGGAAATATTTTGTTATATGATTGCAGATGGCAGAAAGAGGTTTTGATCGTGATGATCAGGCCGAGAGCCATGTTGGTCCTGATCCACTGTACTTGGGTCCAGGTGGTGGTGACCACGTGGATGAAGCATCCCGGATGTACAGGATGTTTCTGGAGACCAGAGAGAGGTACAAGGCTGATAGGCGAGCTTCTACTTCTACTAGCAGTAAGGATCGGGGTGTGACATTCAGCTGCCCTCACAAAGGCAGATGTGTCGTGCCCGGTAGTGAAACCCTAAGGTATCCAAATATATGAAAGGCGGATAAAGGACTCGCTCGGCCGGTACATTCAGCTGCCCTCACAAAGGCAGATGTATCGTTCCCGGTAGTGAGACCCTAAACGCATAGACAACCCCCCCCCCACTTGAAGGGGGAGTTACACAACAAGCCTTTAGCCAACCCTCATACCCACTCTAGCTTCCGGCAGGATTTTCAGAGAAGTATAAAACTGATTAGAGTCGACGACATGCACAGAATAAAAAGTGATCCCAATGCGAGCTACGAGATATGGAAGAAACTTGAGATCCAAGAAACTCTCAACACCTGAAAGAATTAAGGCAAGAAAAAGCTTCGATACAACCTTAGGAGATCTCTGGTTTAGAATTGGAGCAAGAGTATGGAAATCTTAACTAAATAAAATCACCTCACCATTACATGCCTCAGCTCTATCTTTCCCTCACTGTTCCTCCCTAGATGGGTAGAACTTGTTTGGGCTCTCTCGGTTACCACAACCAGAGAGGACAACAACTTTGTAGAGCAACCAATGTTCTGAGTTGTGTGTCTAGAGAAGCCCCCTGTACCCTTCTATTTATAGTAGAGGGCAGTGTTAGAGTTCCCAATCTGTGCGAGAGGAGAAGGGTCTGAAATTTCCATGAATAATTTATATTGTGGCAGGCGAACCGGGTGATAACCTCCAATTTGGTGATGTTATCTTAATAATTTTCCTCAGTTTTCCATACTCTTTCTCAGATAAATTAGATAGAATCCTTAACTTTCCTCCTTTATTGCAAATATACCATTAGATTAACTTTTCTCCTTTTTATTCTTACAGAAAAATAAAAAAAACCACAAAAGTTCCAAACGGTCCCAAGACCGTTTGGAGACTACCCGGTCGCGAGACCGCATGAAGTCACACGGTCGCAAGACCGCATGAAGTCACACGGTCCTAAGACCGCATGGAGTCACATGGTCCCGAGACCGCATGAAGTCACACAGTCCCAAGACCGCATGGAGTCACACGGTCCTGAGACCGCATGAAGTCACACGGTCCCAAGACCGCATGAAGTCACACCGTCCCAAGACCGCATGGAACCAAACGGTCCCGAGACCATGCAAAGCCAAACGGTCCCGAGACCGCATGGAGTTACACGGTTCTGAGACCGCATAAAACCAAACGATCCTAAGACTGTGCAAAGCCAAACGGTCCCGAGACCGCATGGAGTTACACAGTCCCGAGACCGCACGAAGTCACACGGTCCCCAGACCAAATAAAGGCAAATGGTTTTGAAACCGCGAGAGTCCAAACGGTTTCGAAACCACGAGAGCCCAAACGGTCTCAGAACCCAAATGGTTTTCATGACCGTTTGAGCTCAAAACCTCCCAAACCGTTTGGACTTCACTCAAAGCCTATAAATAAAACCCAAAGGACCCTCACAAGGTATCAAGTTTTAGACGTCCAAAGGCTGCCTCTACTGCTCCAGAGTTGTTCCATCCGTCATCTACCGCCCTAAGGCTGCCAGTCTGAGATCCACACTCCATCCAGAAGTTGCTTTCTCTCTCATCGCCAAAGAAGGTGGGAAGAGGAAGATTCATCATCGAGCAACCTACAAAGTGTGAAGATCATCACTCTCTCTCTCCAAGGGGTTGACCTTCCTCCCTCCTTCATGGAGATGACGTTCTCTCTCTCTTTTCTCGCCTCCTTCTTTGTCCTTACCATGAGCGAGTAGTCTTATACACTAGGGTGCGGGGAGTAGCCCTACTACCCATGTTTTCATTGTTTGCAATAGAGATATACTTTCTTTTCAGTTCAACATCAATCGTTTAATGAATGCTTGTTGCTTGATCACCAACTTGTGTTACCTTTTATCTTTTAGTATGAATTGTCTACGTTTGTACTATTAGATTCGAATCTCGATTGAATGTTGGTTCTTGATGCATGTATCCACCATGCATCTGTTTCAGTATCTAGGAGTGTTTTTCAAGAAGTGGAGTAAACTCACTTCCATTATTGTACTTTCATACTATGAAATGGAATTAGTTGACGTATGAAAGTACAACCCTGATAAGTTGAGGAACACACTTTGTGAAGGGAATGATGTAAAGTAAGTGACCATTCATTAGGGGATGGCTGGCATTGCAACGTTCCCACACTTCTCATAGTTAGTTCTCTGAAAGGAAACTAAATCTACAAAGATACTAACTGTTTAGACTCTTATTGCAGGTTATGTTTTTACGTTGCGTGTTTTGATCCATGCGCAGTGGTGGTGAAAGCCGATCACATCCTAGTGGTTTCTTAACATTGTTTACAACCTTAAATTTACTTTCTTGCTTTTTTTTTACTTGCACTTAGTTTACAACAACCAAACCAACTCTTTGATCTAGATACCAAATGTTAAGGAGTTAAGTGAAATTATATCGTTTTCTATCTTGTTGCTCCCAACAAGACCGTTGTCCTGTGGATTCGACCCTTAACTTTACTACGATAAGACTTCCACGTATCCTAGCATACGTGGGTGGAGTTCCCAATCTAGTATAAGCAAGGCTAAACCTAAAGACCTGCTACCTTTAGGATTTTTAGTGGTGCATGAAATTCCACGCGAGTGGAAGCTCCATCACCGGTCATTTCACAATTGAACCGATCATTTGGTAAGGTGAGCCAATTGGTTCACTAGTGAACCGGTCAGTTGGGAGTGTGAGCCGATCGGTTCACCCAGTGAACTGACCGTTTCACTTCCCAGACTTGCCTGCAATTGACTTTTCTTATTCGTTTCTAATTAATGTAAAGATTAATTCTTGTCCCAATCGAATTGAACTAGTGAAATGAAAAACTTTTCTCACAAACCGAGATAACTTAACACTGCTCGTTTGGTCCAGTGGAATCGATTAGTTCACCAGAGTTCACCGGTCGTCTCACTGACCATGAGCTGATCGGTTCACCTAGTGAACCCATTGGTTGGTGTTCCGGATTGTGCATATTACAGTCAATTCAGTTCTCAATCAATCTGACACTCTAATCAGTTGGTTCAGCACTTGAACTTGATGATTCTGAGTCAAGTCTATTGATTGAATTTTTGATTGAGTACCTAAACACTTAAGTAATCAATCCAAATATCATTCATGGATAAACTCCTCTTCCAGGTTAATCCTATGTATGTGACCCTATAGGTCCCATTTCAAGTTGGCAGTGAATGTCCATAACTAGCTTATGACATCACAAGCAAAGAGCGGTACCTAGTCATACATTAGTGCTACCCAAGTGAAAAGGAAAGTTGGAGAACAACTTTCAATCCTATAGTATGTGATTGGTGTTCCAGTGAATATATAATTCCATTGTCTCTAATATCCTGAATGAACTCAAGACATGGAGTTGTCATCCTTTCAACGTTCATTCATGTTTCTTGAATTAGAGCAGACTGTTTGAGATATGTGTGACATCAATATCATATATTGATTCACATGTGCATGCACATACTTTTTAGATTCTCGCTTATCAAGTGGCCTGGACATCATACTCCCTTAAGAGGGACAAATTCCATATCTATCACTCACAGTCTATCTCATGCTTCAAAGCCACCCAATCATCACCATTTTAACAACCCATGTTTTAGGATTGGATTTGATGATGTCAAAGTGTACCCAATCACATTCGGCGAGTGTAGTAATTTCAGGTCTAAGAATCACAATCACTACCATCACTATGAGAGATGATTCTGACTACCATGTCATGGTTCCATGGGTCACTCTCATGGTGAGTCTGTTTGATACACTGTTCTCCAACATGTATCTATGTGGTTGGTTTTATATCATATATCATGACTAATGAGACACTGTCATCAACCAACACACACTCTAGTATTGATATGTTGTTGTTGTCTATCAACCTTCCACAATGACATCCGACTAGGGACATAACAAGAATGTACATATTCTTAGCATCCATATGATCTCATTGTTTAGGTCCTTAACCTGAAGACATACATTATTAAGTATTTTCATTCTTTAGACATTCATTGTGAGCCATCATTTATCTCATAACAGATTGAGCTAGAATAATTTGGAAGCTTGCCTTTGATATTTGTCAAATCAATCATGACGTATGCCAATCCAATCATCATATGATTGGCTCTCAGGGCATACATACCAGCAGACTCCCACTTGCACTTAGAGCCAATCACCTTTGGATCATATTCTTATTGATATATAAACATGTTCTACATTCTGTTGCGCAAGTGCAAATCTAGTGAGTTAGCAACATTTTGCTTTAGTCGGTGTAAATTGCATGTTTCACATCTCCTCACTGTACGACATTTCTTATGAGATGGAGTTGCCGTAATATGCTATGTGATATTCCTCGCCTAATATTTAGCTCCATTGTTTGACTTAGTATTTCTAGTTTTTCATCAATGGTTTGAATATCTATAAGTTCATCCGTATGAACTTCTAGATCCATATAGTATCCTCTAGTGTTCATAACACAAGGATACTTGACATTCCCTTTTATAATTAAATGGCCTTTTAGTTTTACTCAGAACATTTCCATTTAACAACTCTTATTCACTTTACAATTTACTATAACTTTTATATTTTGCATTTTGAGATCATTTTTCTGTCATTTCGGAAGCTTGCATCAGTGTAACTAATTTACACTCAACTCTTCCTTTTATTACCATAGAACTAATCTTTTAATACTTCACAAGTACTTAAATAAGTTCTTTATGGTATTCCAGTGACTCTCACTGGAAGTAGACATACATCCGCTCGTCATGTCCATTACATACAAGATAAATGGATGTTCATATCATACTGTCATGTCCAATACATTCAAGATGATGAATGCATATATATATTTTCTTTTCATGTCCGATACATATAAGATAATGGGATGATTACATTCATGATAGATCCAATTGAGAATGCATACGGCATCTATCTATGTGTTCCTATTCTTCATAAGAATTTGGGACACTAGGCATCTGAGAGACTAAGTCCATGTAATATGGACAAGTTTTCTCCCACTGAATCTTTGCATACTGAACCCTTCAACATAGACTGCCAATGTATGCTCTTTCTTTATCAGGTCAAGAGACTTTCGAGAACTATCTCTCTATTCCTATCACATAGGACATTTCTCTTTATTCCCTTAAAGACGGTATTTCCACACCAGTTTTGTTTTATTCCTCATCATCATGTGGAATATGAATATGCTCCCACTAAATCTTTGTAATCACATATCCCTTCTTTATTTTGATATATCTGTCAAAACCTTTTGACCATATAATCAAACTAAAGACTCTAGTTCTAAGGTGCTTGTATTTAATCAATCATATTGATTAATCTCTTGTAACTTATAGACTGCATTTGTATTAATGGAATTATAAAACCCTTTAGGTTGTGTCATGTACACAACCTCATGTTATTCCTATTTGGAATGCGGTTTTAATATATTTATGCCAAATTTCATAGTCTTTAAGTTACAATAGCAACCATGATCCTTTATGGCCTATAGCCACTGCAATTGGTTAAATAAAATCATCAGGTTCAACACCTTGAATTCACTTGAATTTTTCTCAACCAATCCACTCTTCGAATGTAATCCATGTCAGTCTTAACTCTTAAGACTCAATTGCACTTATGGGTTTCATCCCTGAAAGTGATACCATTAAGGTCATAGCTTATTTGATTCACATGGAAGTCATTTTTGGATCTTATGGCTTCAAGCCATAACTCAAAATCTGGTTCCTCAACATCATCTAGATAGATTATTGGCTCATCATCATATGACCAATTCATCACCTTTGCGTTCGTAGGATATCATTATCCATCAAGCTCAAGGTGTTTTCTACTAGATATATGAGGTGTATCTGTTTACATAAGGAATTTGAGAATCCACAATACTTGTGATTCTTAATCTCCTTTTGTACATTTATTTAGTGCAAAGCATGTTCTTCAGAAGAATTCTAGAAGATTAGTTATTTGTTTGATGATCATGCTCTTACTATTTAGAGTATGATTACTTCTTTTATTTAGACATCATTATGCCTTAATCATGAGTTCTCTATGATACACTATCATAGTTACTCACAAGGTCCTCAAACATTTGGTTTAAGTATCTTGTTCATTGATCATATAAAAAAATTAATACTTTTACCAAGTTTTTTCTTCATTTATGATATTCTTGAACATTTCAAGATATTCATATTGGTATTTCATTAAATACCACATCTGAAGTATTAGCATTTACTCCAATAGGTATGTTTATACATCAATATGTATTATACCTAATAGAATAGTCATTCTCCAACTACATCTAGTAAAGATTGACTTGTCATCATGCCCAATAAATAAGATATTCATATCTCTTAATGGTTCATTAACCAAGAGAGTCTAGTTTATCCATCAATATGGAACCTAGAGATGAATTTCTCATTCATTTGTTTAGATGATAATGCAAATTTATTGTTTGTGTCATCAATAACTTTTAGGTATTATTATTTTATCTCATGCATATCAAGTACTACAAGATAAATAAGGCATTGCCATAAAAGATCATATCTTTGAAATTGAAACATGACCTTTATTGATAGACATCCTTGTCATTACAAGATGCAGAAATAAAATGTTTCTATTTATTGGCAAAATGAAAGAGCAATTCATAACTCTATTACATGCGCTTTGGGATGAAATAAACTAAAAGGTATTTCTATCTATGGCAGCAACACTTGCTCCAATGTTTATGAGTGTTCCTTCTTGGTCCTTTCATAAAGGCCATCACTTCTTTTCAGATCCTACACATCATATATGTCAGATCTATATCTTGGTATCATATACCTAAGATAAAGAAGCATTTTAAGTTTATTTCATAATGCCTAAGATGGAGACTTACATCCCCTCCTTCTTCTTCAGTTCATCTATGTAGAGAGGGCAATTTCTTTTCTAGTGTGCTAGCTCATGACAATGGTGACATTTTCCTCCCTTGTTCACCCCTCCCTTGGCTTTGAGAGTTGAAGATGACTTGGGCTGTTGGCTAGGATCATAACCTTTTTTTGCTTTTTCTTTTCCCTTGCATTTAGACTTTCCCTTCTTTCTGGTTGATCATCATCAAAGATTTGGGTTTATCTTTCTTCATCTGTGCCTCGGATGCCCTCAACATGCCCAACAACTCTATCAGTGACCTGTCAAAGTTGTTCATGTTGTAGTTCATTACAAACTGACTATAGGATTCTGGCAACGATTGTAGTATCACATCAGTAGCCAACTCTTGGCTCAGAGGGAATACCAGTTGAGTTAGGTTCTCCACATACCCAATTATCTTGAGTGTATGAGGGCCTACTTGATCTCCTTCTGTCATGACACATTTGAACAATGCCTTAGAGACATCATGTCTCTCTTGTCGTGCCTGGTCTTGATACATGTTCTTGAGACGTTGAAACATATGAATGACATCCATGTTCTCATACTCTACAACTCATAGTTCATTGAGAACAACATCAAACAGTTCACATCAATGACATCCTCAGTATGCTTCCTGTAAGCATCCCTTTCAACCTTTGGTGCAGTGGGAGCGGGTTCATCTGGCTCTGGTATATCTAGGACATAGAGCTTTCACTCTTGAGTGAGAACAATTCTCAATGTCCTAAACCAGTTGAGGAAATTGTTTCCATTTAGCTTGTCCTTCTCAAGGACCGATCACAATGAAAAATGATTGTTGTTGGTAACTATTTATTCTACAAAAAAAAAGAAAATTGCAATTTTAGTCCAAAATTCTTTTGATTTGATTTGATTTGAAAATTGATGATATTTAGTTAGTTGTTTAATTAATGTTCACTTCTCACTATTTTATCTCAAATTGATAACCCTCATTATCAATTCGGAAGATTGCAGCGTACGACCTTCTAGTATGCCAAGATCCATATTCATCTAATCATGGGTCAGCTTTGGCTGATCACCCACAACCAGATTGTTTAGGTAGGCAACCTTTGCCAATTGCATCTAAATGCAACTCTTGGATAGATGTTGTGCACAACTCTTTGTCATGATCCATCTTTATGCTTCTAGGTACTTATTCTAATTAAGATCACCTAGTTAAGCCCGACCCAAAAGCTAACATGATAGACTATGTACCCTACTTTGGCAGACCTACATATCTACCATCACACTTCCACAAGATGGACTGCGCACCACACTTTGGCTTAACCTACGCTTGGTCGATCAAGATTTTCATGTGTAATGCTTTTGGAAAGCATCTAAGACTTAATATTATATTGAGGGTTTGAAATATGCTTATATATGCATATATCTATCCAATCACCACATATATAGTACATATCATATACATGTTATACCCCACAAATGAAAACATGCAATAACCATAAAGCTATGATTATGACCATCCTATTGTAGTTACTTGGAGCCACAAGGAACTATGGTCATCTAAGGTCTACATCACATGCAACCTGTTATTGATGAAGATCTATGCTTGACAATCTGGGTTAACTAGTTCAACCTTTAAACCAGTCGACTCGCCTCTTGGCCAATCGGTTGGTCTCCTCCAGCTGGTCGTTTGGCTCTTCCAGATGGTCGGCTCATCCGGTCATCTGGGCTTCTCATCGGTCCACCAACTTCTCCTCAATCGGTCTTCTCAATCCATCAAGCTGTCATCTTCAGTCTCCGTCATAACAAGAAATAAAGCTAATCCTATTTTAAATAATCTTTATGAAACATTAAGTTACATTTGAGGGTAGAAAAGGTAGAAGAGAATCTTGAGTTATCTCGAGTTACATTTAGAATAGAAGAAGAAGGCTCAGTGCGTAGACCGAGATGCAAACAACCATAACCAACCACACACATGCACATAGGGTTTATAGGCCATGACCATGCTACACACCCACAGTCAAAACCATTTTAGGGTGATACATATCGATTGCATATATACCATATCATATATGTATATATTACTTTGGGATCATGTGGTGTTAATCGGATATTCACATTAGTCATTTAAATATTCACATCGTATGCAATAAATAAAAGATAGTATAACCAAAATCCGATCATATCGATTATCCCAAAATATAGAGTATTGACGTGGCTCTAATACCACTGTTAGGTTTTGCATGGTCTGAGTAGGCAGCGGAAACAAAAAATTTTACTTGATCATAAACCCATAACCAGCAGACCACATCAACATCTATATAATGGGAAGGATGGTTTTTGTTATGACCGCATCTGAGCTTAATTGGTAAACTAGGGTTTACCTGGATGATTATATGCTTAATTGGATTGATCATTGCTTAAATATAATTCATGATGATAATTCAATTATGATGTTTTAAACCTAATAAGAACGTTAAGTATTATATTGTTTGAGAAATTAGGGTTTGAGAAATATAAACCCTAGATGGCTGAAATTAGGGTTTTGATGGTACATGAGTATGGAATTTGATCAGGATAGCAGTGTGGTAAATGATTTTTCATATTTTCTAATTTTTTTTTATTTAATTGAATTTTGTATATCATATGAATAACTCAATAATTCATAATATAGAAAAATTTTAGAATATTTGAGTGTTCTTTGAATGTGGTTCTTGGTTAAACTATACTTCGACCAAAATGCTGACAGAGTTCTTTTTAGCAGTGTAGTGTTTTATTTTTAGTTATTTATTGGTAACTCCAAATGATCTGAAATTTTTACTTCAGATCTGATACACAATCATAAAGAACATATAAAATTTTCATAATTTTTGGATGCATTTAGTTCTTATCAGTAGATAAATTATAGTAACTAACATATCTGGAGAATTCTAGATAGCAGTGCGCTATTAGATTTTAAATTATTTAATGGTAGCTTGTAATGATCTCAAATTTTAAGTAAATATTTGTATCTCAATTATACACAACATGCTAAATTCTCATAATTTTTGGAAAAGGTTTGATCTCTAAAATACACGAATTCACAGAAAACTTTTTATGACAGTAAAATCTACTGAAATAAGAAAATTTTTAATGAGGGGTCAATGTGAAATTAACCCAAGCAGCTCATTTTCTCTATATGGTCAACCTAACACACAAGGAGCTCTAATAATTATTGATTCAATCTAGAGAAATGTAATCCTAGAGAGAGAGAGAATTAGGGTTTGAGAGGAGAAATTGATGGAGATGCTGACCTAGGGTTTTGCGGTCTGAGGAATGATGAAATCATGTAAGTTTAGCTTCTTTGGATATAGTTTCATGGTGAATCTTCGCTCACATGTCAAAATTACTTCCCTCCTCTAATTTGATCCAAAATGGTATCAAAACTTCCCCTTTTCTCACTCTTTCTTCATAATCCCTCATTTTTAGGGTTTCCGAGTTGAAAGGAAGAAGAATTGGGTGAATTGCTAGGGATTTGATATGGATTTGAGATTTCCAGATATGGGATACATTTTTAAGGTGGTTTCACACCTTAGGGAGAGTGGGAACTTCCTTTAAATCGTATATTGAACAAAAATTGGTTAAATCAACCATAATCTTTAATTTCTTAGTATGCGACTACAAACCCTGAATTGTCTATTTGTTCTAAGTTGTTGCAAAATGATATGAAATGGATTCTTTCTTTGTTTGAATGAATTTTATATGATAAAATTATATTAGAAATGTATACAATGCATTCTAAACAGAATTCCCTAAGTATTCACAGAGGTTATAAGAGTAAACTGAAATATAGGTAATTTGTCTATGAATGAAATTTGCTATATAAGTAAATAGAGAAAGTTGCTTATCTAGATCCCCTTAGTTTTGAATGATTGTTTATCTAAATTCATAGTACATATATGTCAGATACTATCTTGGATTTCTTCTAAAGCGAGTAGTGTTTGTTTGGTATCTCAGTGAAGATGGTGAAACCCTAGATGCGAGGTAAGTTGGATATTTGTGAATAGATATCGTGAAATCCTTTTGAAGGGATTTTCTTGACATGATAGACTTTATTTATTCAATGTTATTATTGATACATGATATCCCAGTGAATGGCATGGAAACCCAAATTCAACTCAGTTCCAAGGTTTCATACATATATTGATTTTATATGATTTATTGATAGTATTCTTTATTCAGTGAATGTTTATGTCACATGAAATCTTTATGGGAGCAATGGGAATAAGTTGTTGCCTAGTGAGAGGTGAAAAGATGTGTGATGGCCTTGTAGCCATGAGAATACTTGTACAACCAGTGAAATGAATACCTTGGTCTAAGGACCTAGAGGTAATGGTTACCTGTTATAGAGGTAACAATGCTATGTGATGATCTAAGGGTTTGAATACCCAGATCCAGTAATTATGATAATGATGTGAAGGGATGAGAATTCCCAGTAATGTGATAAGGGATTGAGATCCCATGTATCATGTGTTGTAGAGATTTGAAAAGTACATGATAGATGTAATACACCTTTATTTGTAGCATTTGTTGTGATTAAATGAAATGCTAAGGGTAGTGTGTTCAATGAATCAAGTATTGTGATATCACTGTTCTCAGTTATTATTAATAATTCTTGTCATGATAAGTAATTAACTCTTAATTGAGTTATGAGATGCACAACACAAGATTTGGGTTGATATGCACGTTCTTTGAGAAATTACAGATAAGTTGTAGGTGCTATTGACAATTACTCATATGTCAAGTAATTAAATATTATCAGTGTAATAAGATGATAAATTGCACGATTTTAGTGTGTATGTGCCAAGTGGACATGTAATCTGTTTATTTAAGAATTTTAGTCTGCCTGCATGTATAGTATGTTGATTGCTCAGTATATTACAGTGTTTTGAATATACTGCTCTGCTAAGTTTAGAATGGTATACATGTTGTATTATAACTTCAAATAAGTAGACGCGACACCATAGAGATACCAGAGTCAAGTATAAGTAAGATAAGGGTACAATGTAGAAAAGAGCTTTCTAGGAATAATAAAATAATAGACTTAGGAGCCCTGAACACCGTAGAACCCCTATGTGAGGTTTGCACCTTAGGGGTGAAACGACCTAACCCTAGCAGCGTCCAGTATACGGGGGTCAGAACGTGCTATCAGGTGGCACGGGGGACGAAGCCTAGTGGAAGTCTCCTTAAATTATAGTTTGCACTGTCCAACATCAACCAGAAGTCCTGGTGGAACTAAAGTATAGAAAAGTGTGTCCAACATAAACCATAAGTCCTGGTGGCACTAGAGTACAAAAAAGCCAAGAGGTGGCTTGACACTCCGCCTATGTGCTCAGGTTAGAGGAGGAGTCCAGTTTAGGCCAGAGAGCCATTTCCCTATTGTAGACCAGGAGAGTAGTCAGACTTAGCATTTTCTCGGGTGTGTCCGCTAAGTCTTGTACGACGTGATCATAGTACACTACGAGTCTTCATATGAAGAGTACACTGCATATGATCAGGGCATAATAAAATGAATGAGAGGTCAAAAAAGTGTGTGATGTTATTCAATTATTCGTTGTATGTTTCTAAATTATTAGTTCTCCTTATGATCAATCAAGCATTTCATATATTGATTCACTCTTATAGATATCTAGAGTATCCTGCCATATTTATGATTGTCAATTATTAGACTCTTTAAAGCTTACTACTGTTATAATTGATATCAGTTGCTCAAAAGTATATCTATAATTATATCAGTGCTTTAGACTGTTTCTTTGAAGTACTCATTCACTGAGTGAGTAGGCTCACCCCTCTACTCATAATTTTTAGGGAAATCACATGGACTTGAAGAAGATATCATTGCATCAAAGTAGATCTGCTACAAGAGTTAAGTCTGAGTATAGTTAAGTTCAGTCGGTCCTTGTCACTCTAGGTCCTTGTAAAGAAATAAGAGAGAGTTGTAAATGATGATGTATAACATTATTCCTCTTTTAGTAATATGTGTGAATCAGCAAGTCTTATGTGCTTAAAAGTATGAGGAACATAATGAATGTTCATACATGCATTTTTACTGTTGAAATTAGATTAGAGAAATCAATGTTTAGATTCTCTTGTAAAGTTGGTTTATGTGGTTCAATGCGAGAAAACAAAGAGTTTTGAAAGAGAATAAAAAGTTAAGGGTGATCTTTGTATTACGTTAAATCCTCAATTTATGCCCTAATCTCATGATTAGTGGAAATTGTGAGATCGGGGTGTAACAACTTGGTATCAGATCCTAGGCTGAGTTGTCAGGGACCATTAAGTTAGTAAGTTAGAGTCATAAGTGTGGCATATAGGAGATGTTATGATGTTAGCTCTGGGGATTTGAATATTTGGATATCTTGGCCTGGTATCTGAGTACTTGGATCAACCTGTATCAAGCTACTCTGTCTATTCTTTCATGTATACCCTGGCTAGGTATACAATCGAAGGATGGTCTAGAGAGGAACCCTAAAAATATTAGGGTTAGAAACAAGATAAGTAACATGAATTAAGAGCATAAATATAAAATGAGATAGAACTTTCATTTCATATTGTTGTTTTATTAGAGATGAATAGAAATGCTCTTATATGTTTGAATTCAGATATTTAGTATTTTGAAATATATATGGGTCTTTAAGATTTGTTGTACACTATGAAGTTGTAGCATTTATCGATTACATCTTTGTATCAAGTAGACTAGAAATGATCTTTGAATGAACTTTCCTAAGTGGATATTCTTTCCACATGTTTGAGATTAATAGGAGTTAGTTAATCTTGAGCAGCTCTTGGCTTTAGGACTGCAGGTTTGGCCTGGTCCGACTGGTAGGGTGCATTACTAGGATCTAATGACTCCTATTGAAAATATAATAAGAGTAGACTCCGGATAAATTAGACCCACACCATAGTGAGAACATACATATAATAAGATGTTGAAACATATGGGAAAAATTAGAATAGCTAAGAATAAGTTAGAACTGATATCTGAGATCCAACTTTGAGGCCTCATATGAGAAAACCTTAATTGGGAATAAAGGAACATGACATAAGGTTCTGATTAAGTTTAATCATTAGTATTATATGAACTCTAAATATGAAATATGGAAAAGATATGAGAAAAGTATGTAAGGGCCAAGATAGTAAGTATCAATCATGATGAATGGATTATATAACCGAGTACAATGTTTTTATGTACTCCAAAGCAAATGAAAAATAGAAGAAAAGAGTTAAGTATATGATAAGTAAATATGAGTGAAGAGTCTTCAGAAGAGTTAAAGTAAAAAGAATTAGATAAACATGTAAATCATAAGACTAGGATAAGAAACAAAGTTAAAACAAAGATAAATGTTGGAAATGATGAGCTTGATTAAGGAATGAGGGTTATGATATAATTGAGAGCATGGAATGTATACCTTTATTAATGAGTTTAATACATTCATCCTTACTACCTTTGGATTCCAAGTCTCTATAGAACAACAAACTAGTTTCTAAAAAAAAGAACAAAAGTGTAGCTTAACAAAATGAATAAGTTATACAAAGGTGGACTATACTCAGGAAAGAAAAGCTTGATATAAGAGAAACTATGTTTCACCCATGCATGAGCTGTTTGATTTAAAATGAAGGATATGTAATGTATTAAACATGAATTGAAAGTAGTACAAAGATTATTGATTTAGAATTTCAACTTCACATTAGTAGAAGGATAAAAAGAAATATGTGCAACATGGTATGCATGATCATACACATGAATAAGCAACATGATCATAAGAGAAAAGTAGAAGTTAAAGATAACAGGTGGAAGAGTAGTATATGGTAAGAGGATTATGGAAAGTAAGGAAGGGTTTGAAACATGGTGGAGTAATATAGATTATAAAAGAAAGAGGTTAGGAGATTCAATCAAGTGCTAGTTAGTCAAGTATCCTTGTTGATAACTAATTAAACCTACATACGGAAAATGTATTAATGGGATGTTTGAAGATAAAAATTCTAAGTCTCAGAACCGTCTTCTCTTCCATATATTACTTAATGAGAGAAATGTGGGAATGAAGTGATAAGAAAATGAATCATATCTGATGCATAACCACCATGGTAGAGGCATCTAGTGAATGTAATAATGACACACAATATGATGATGAAACCCTAGAAGGATAAATTGAGAATGTAATCTATCTAAATGGCCAATTAAGATGAAGGAAATTCAATTGATAGGATAAGGAAGACTTTAGTAAAAACTTGTGAGATCCAAAGTTTGAATTTCAAATTAAGGGAGAAAAGTCACACACAATAACGTCGTGCTACTGATAAGGACCAAACCCTAGAATGTTTAGAGTTGTAGTAGTTCAAGGGTTGTCACTATTGATTTGACCTTGAATACTAGCATCTCTATAAAACAAGATCATGCGATTTGCACTATGAGAAGTAAACTAGCACTGATAGTAATCCTAGCTAATCTAAAAGGTTGATGAACAATATGAAAATGATTAAGAGAAAAGAGTAAGATATAATTTGAAATGTAACAAGTGTGTTTTGAACAAAAGGAGAAATACAATATGAGTGAAGTGTGATATGAAATAAATTCTTGCAGTGATAGCAAGAATAATGAATAATCTATTCATACCTTGTATGTTTCAATTTTAGGGATGTTTAATCTACATGATTAAAACGAGAAGGATAAGTAGCAAAAATTAAGTAGTAATGAATGAGAAGAGAGATAAGAGAAAACAATGGCTTTTCATAATATGTGAATTTGTTTTTAGAAGTATAATTTGTTGAAGGTATATTAAGGGATGTAAATTGGTTCTACGTATGATTTCAGTGTACATGTACAAGCAATATGTTAATTTTAGGTGTCTGATAGTTGCAGTCATTCATACCAGTAATCCATCTTAGTATTGTACAATTATGGTATGGTGGTATGGGTTGAATGATGATGGAACAAATGGAGGGTTACCCTGAATAAGGTAGTCTTACCTATTCACTCATATGAATAGAAGGGATGATAATCATATTGTATTGATATGTAACCCTAATGAGGTGTAGCTTGTTATACCTAGATTTAATATAACTAAGTGATGGTAATTGGGTATGAATAGTCCTTGAATGACTAATACAATTATGGAGTACTCTATTACTGTTGTTGAAACCCTAGTATGCTATTACCTGATGGTTACACCTTGAATTATGTGTGGGTTCATACTTGAGATTAGTATGGAATGTGATGGTAATGCTTCACCTAATGCATCCATGATCCAATGGGGATTCCATGAGTAGTAATGTACAATTGTTGTTGAATCTAGTCTTTTAACTCAAGACTGTTTTGCTATTTGAGTAGCACAATAGTAAAATTCAAAAGAACATGGTGAACTCTCTTTTGTGATTTAGAGGTAATACATAACAATAGTACATATTTAGTAGTATAATTTGAGATAGTTGGATTAGATTATTGATGTTGAGGTAACACCTCAAGAGTGTGAAAATATTGAAATGGTTGTTTCTCTCTCTATCCTATGATTGATTGTAGCATAAAGAATTTGTTTGTTATCATTGAGAACTATTTCAAACATGTTGTGATTTAGTAAAGGAATAAAGGACTTAATGTTGAAAACTGCATTCAAGTATGAAATACAAGAATATAATGACATGTAAGATTTCAGAATCTTAAAATAAACCTTGAATGTACTTTACTTGCATATTTATGTTTTGGGGATGAAATCTTTTTAAGGGGGGAGAATTGTTATGACCGCATCTGAGCTTAATTGGTAAACTAGGGTTTACCTAGATGATTATATGCTTAATTGGATTGATCATTGCTTAAATATAATTAATGATGAGAATTCAATTATGATGTTTTAAACCTAATAAGAACATTAAGTGTTTTATTGTTTGAGAAATATAAACCCTAGTTGGCTGAAATTAGGGTTTTGATGGTACATGAGTATGGAATTTGATTAGGATAGCAGTGTGGTAAATGATTTTTCATATTTTCTACAAATTTTGAATTTTGGATATGATATGGATAACTCAATCATGCATATTGGAGAAAAATTTCAGAATATTTGAGTGTTCTTTGAATGTGGTTCTCGGTCGAACTATACTTCGACCAAAATGCTGATAGAGTGCTTTTCAGTAGTGTAGTATGTTATTTTTAATTATTTATTGGTAATTGGAAATGCTTTGAAATTTTAATTGAAGATCTTAAACTCAATCATAAACAACATGTAAAATTTTGATAATTTTTGGATGCGTTCAGACCTTATCAGTAGATGAATTACAGTAACTGACATTTCTATAGAATTCTAGATAGCAGTGCACTATTTGATTTTTATTTATTTAATGGAAGCTTGGAATGTTCTCAAATTTTAAATAACGATTTGTAACTATATTATACAAAACATGCTAAATTTTTATAATATTATAAGAAGGTTTGACCTTTGAAATACACGAATTCACAGAAACTATTTTATGATAGAAAAATCTACTGAAATAAGAAATCGTTTAGTGAGGGGTCAATGTGCAATTAACCCAAGCAGCTCAATTGCTCTATATGGTCAACCTAACACAAAAGGAGCTCTCATAATTCGTGGTTCAATCTAGAGAAATGAAATCCTAGAGAGAGAGAGTTAGGGTTTGAGAGGAGAAATTGATGGAGATGCTGACCTAGGGTTTTGTGGTCCGTGGAATGATGAAATCATGTAAGTTTAGCTTCTTTGGATATAGTTTCATGGTGAATCTTCTCTCACATGTAAAAATTCCTTCCCTCCTCTGATTTGATCCAAAATGGTATCAAAACTTTCCCTTTTCTCACTCTTTCTTCATAATCCCTCATTTTTAGGGTTTCCGAGTTGAAAGGAAGAAGAATTGGGTGAATTGCTAGGGATTTGATATGGATTTGAGATTTTCAGATATGGGATACATTTTTAAGGTGTTTTCACACCTTAGGGTGAGTGGGAACTTCCTTTAAATAGTATATTTCACAAAAATTGGTTAAATCAACCATAATCTTTAATTGCTTAGTATGCGACTACAAACCCTGAATTGTCTATTTGTTCTAAGTTGTTGCAAAATGATATGAAATGGATTCTTCCTTTGTTTGAATGAATTTCAGATGATAAAATTATATTAGAAATGTATTCAATGCATTCTAATGAGAATTCCCTAAGTATTCACAGAGGTTATAAGAGTAAACTAAAATATAGGTAATTTGTCTATGATTGAAATTTGATGTATAAGTAAATAGAGAAAGTTTCTTATCTAGATCCCCTTGGTTTTGAATGATTGTTTATCTAAATTCATAGTACATATATGTCATATACTATCTTGGATTTCATTTAAAGTGAGTAGTGTTTGTTTGGTATCTCAGTGAAGAGGGTGAAACCCTAGATGTGAGGAAAGTTGGATATTTATGAATAGATATCATGAAATCCATTTGAAGGGATTTTCTTGTCATGATAGACTTTATTTATTCAATGTTATTATTGATGCATGATATCCCAGTGAATGGCATGGAAACCCAAATTCATCTCAGTTCCAAGGTTTCATACATATATTGATTTTATATGATTTGTTGATAGTAGTCTTTATTCAGTGAATGTTAATGTCGCATGAAATCTTTATGGGAGCCATGGGAATAAGTTGTTGCCTAGTGAGAAGTGACAAGATGTGTGATGGCCTTGTGATCCATGAGAATACTTGTACAACCAGTGAAATGAATACCTTGGTCTAAGGACCTAGAGGTAATGGTTACCTGTTACAGAGGTAACAATGCTATGTGATGATCTGAGGGTTTGAATACCCAGATCCAGTAATTATGATAATGATGTGAATGGATGAGAATTCCCAATAATGTGATAAGGGATTGAGATCCCAGGTATCATGTGTTGTAAAGATTTGAAAAGTACATGATAGATGTATTACACCTTTTTTTGTAGCATTTGTTGTGATTAAATGAAACCCTAAGGGTAGGGTGTTCAATGAATCAAGTATTGTGATATCAATGTTCTCAGTTATTATTAATAATTCTTGTCATGATAAGTAATTAACTCTTAATTGAGTTATGAGATGCACAACTCAAGATTTGAGTTGATATGCACGTTCTTTGAGAAATTATAGATAAGTTGTAGGTGCTATTGACGATTACTCATATGTTAAGTAATTAACTCTTATCAGTGTAATAAGATGATAATTTGCACGATTTTAGTGTGTATGTGCCATGTGGACATGTAATCTGTTTACTTAAGAATTTTAGTCTGCCTGCATGTGTATTATGTTGATTACTTAGTATATTACAATGTTTTGATCATACTGCTTTGCCAAGTTTAGAATGATATACATGTTGTATTATAATTTCAAATAAGTAGACGCGACACCGTAGAGATACTAGAGTCAAGTATAAGTAAGAGAAGGGTACAATGTAGAAAATAACTTTCTAGGAATAATAAAATAATAGGCTTAGGAGCCCTGAACACCGTAGAACCCCTATGTGAGGTCTGCGCCTTAGGGGTGAAACGACCTAACCCTGGCATCATCTAGTATACGGGGGTCGAAACGTGCTATCAGGTGGCACAAGGGACGAAGCCTAGTGGAAGTCTCCTTAAATTATAGTTTGCAGTGTCCAACATCAACCAAAAGTCCTAGTGGCACTAGAGTATAGAAAAGTGTGTCCAACATCAACCAATAGTCCTGGTGGTACTAGAGTATAGAAAAGCCAATAGGTGGCTTGACTCTCCACCTGTGTGCTCAGGTTAGAGGAGGAGACCCGTTTAGGCCAGAGAACCATTTCCCCGTTGCAGACCAGGAGAGTAGTCAGACTTAGCATTTCCCGGGTGTGTCCGCTAAGTCTTGTACGGTGTGATCATAGTGCACTACGAGTCTTCATATGTAGAGTACACTGCATATGATCACGGCATAATAAAATGAATGATAGGTCAAACAAGTGTGTACAATTATTCAATTATTCTTTGTTTGTTTCTGAATTATTAGTTCTCTTTATGATCAATCAAGCATGTCATATATTGATTCACTGTTATAGATATCTACAGTATCTTGCCATATTTATGATTGTCAATGATTAGACTCTTTAAATCTTACTTCTGTTATAATTGATATCAATTGCTCAAAAGTATATCTGTAATTATATCAGTGCTTTAGACTGTTTCTTTGAAGTACTCATTCACTGAGCGAGTAGGCTTGCCCCTCTACTCATAATTTTTAGGAAAATCACATGGACTTGAAGAAGATATCATTGCATCAGAGTAGATCTACCACAAAAGTTAAGTCTGAGTATAGTTAAGTTCAGTCAGTCCTTGTCACTATAGGTCCTTGTAAAGAAATAAGAGAGAGTTGTAAATGATGATGTATAACATTATTCCTCTTTTAGCAATATGTGCAAATATGCAAGTCTTATGTGCTTAAAAGTATGAGGAACATAATGAATGTTCATACATGCATTTTTACTGTTGAAATCAGATTAGAGAAATCAATGTTTAGATTCTCTTGTAAAGTTGGTTTATGTGGTTCAATGTGAGAAAACAAAGAGTTTTGAAAGAGAATAAAAAGTTAAGGGTGATATTTGTATTACGTTAAATCCTCAATGTATGCCCTAATTTCATGATTAGTGGAAATTGTGAGATTGGGGTGTAACCGTTTTAGTGAGTTATACCTGGTCCTGAGGCTTGCTCAGTGACTATACCTCATAGCAAGTGTGGTCTTCAACCACCTGTCTTCGGCGACATCTGTGCAACCCCTGATCTTGACCCAGACTACAGTTGACTGTCATCCTCCCGAGCGATAGAAGTCTCCCGCCTCTATAGATAGTCCACACAGACTACCGGGAACTCTAGTCATCCTAAAGAATGGACTAGAAGGAGTTGTCCCCTTCTGTCGATGTACTAGTCACTGAAACACTCTCCCACTACTAGTCACATTTCTACAGTTGTCTTTCCCTCACTGTTCCTCCCTAGATGGGTAGAACTTGCTTAAGCTCTCTCAATTACCACAATCAGTGAGGACAAAAACTTTGCAGAGCAACCGATGTTTTGAGTTGTGTGTCTAGAGAAGCCCCCTGTACCGTTCTATTTATAGTAGATGGCAGGGTCAGAGTTCCCAATCTGTGCGGGAGTAGAAGGGTCCAGAAATTCCACGAATAATTTGTATTGCAGCATGCAAACCGGTCATTTCATAATTAAACAGATTGTTTGGCAAGGTGAGCCAATCGGTTCACTAGTGAACTGGTCAGTTGGGAGTGTGAGCTGATCGGTTCACCCAGTGAACCAGTCGTTTCACTTCCCAAACTTTCCTACAGTTGACTTTCCTTATTCATTTCTAATTAACGCAAAGATTAATTCTGGTCCCAATTGAATTGAACAAGTGAAATGAAAAACTTTTCTCACAAACTGGGATAAATTAACACTTCTCATTTGGTCCAATGGAATCGATCGGTTCACCAGAGTGAACTGGTCGTCTCGCTGACCATGAGCCGATCGGTTCACCTAGTGAACCATTCGGTTGGTGTTCTAGATTGTGCAAAACATAGTCAATTCAGTTCTCAATCAATCTGACACTCTAATTAGTTGGTTCAACACTTGAACTTGATGATTTTGAGTCAAGTCTATTGATTGAATGTTTGATTGAGTACCTAAACACTTTAGTAATCAATCCAAATATCTTTTTTTTGGTGGGAAATAGGGTGTTGTGTGATGCGATGATTTTGAGTCGCATTTATAGACATATTTTACTTGTGTTTTATGCATTTATTGGTCATTTTGGTGGTTAATATTGCATGATTCATTTACTTTGGTCTATGATCCTTCTCTATGTCAAATCTCCCTTATTTTAGTGTTTTGAGCATAAATGAGTACAATAATATGTTTTATTTAGGCTTATGTGGTTTCGTGTTGCAATTTCAGGAAAAACGAATATCTGCTGCTGTCGATACCATCGATAGTGGTTGATACCATCGACACGACCACAGGTTGCTAGCCGCAAGGAGCATCGCAGAGTCGATACTATCGACACAGAAGTCGATGGTATCGAGATACCATCAGGTTGCCGACGAGAAGACAGTCGATAGTATCAACCCTAAAGTTGATACTATCGACATGTGGAGCTTCAGCGACAGAAAAGGACAAAAAACCGACGCCTAAGAGAGTCGATACAATCGACCCTCGTCGATGGTATCGAGTTAGCATCAGTCCTGACAAAGAAAAGAAAAGAAGACCAGCCGATACCGTGCAAGGTCGATACCATCGACTCGCGTCGATGGTATCGACACCGTCAGATACAAGTTTGCTTCATAACGATCTAAATCCGACGGCTACGATATTTTTGCAACCTAACTCGGTGATTATACCTAATGACGGAGGCCAAGAGCAGGGGATAACGTCATTAGCCATTGCACACGTCCCGAGAAGGTGCGGAGAGAAGAACGAAGCCCAGAAGCACGCCCCAGCCATTTCGGACGCCGAAGAAGACGTTTTCCACCGCCGAAAGGCCGGAGATCGCACATTCTACGCCAAGGAACACTTGAATCTTCTCCGTTCAGGGCTTTCACTACTTAATCACGTTTTTCTCCATGTTTCCCTTTTTCTCTACCATGTTTTGCTTTGAGATGAACATGCGGGGCTAATCCCCTTTATCTTTAGGACCGGGAGTAGCCCGGGTAATCATTGTATGACAATTTTATAATAGTAATTCATCTTTTATCTCTTAAATTCGTGGTATGATTTTGTTTTCTCAATTATATTGTTATGATTGATCACCATAATAATAATCTAATGCCCTTAATTACTTTGAAAGAAGAAATAACGGTTGAAAAGAGACAAAATTCACTTTAATTGACAAATCCCTTGAACAAGGTGATGTAAGGTTAATGGTGGAAACCTAGAGGTCGTTTCTAATGCACTTAGTTTAGGGTATAGGTTACTATGACGGTGGAAACGACCTAGACATAGGTAGTGAATTGTACCACGACAGTGGGTAATTATGATTACATGACACTACCCGAATAGAGAGATGAATATGAGTAACTATATAGAAATTCATGCAATGATAACCCGCGGTGAAGCGGCAATCCTAAAGATCTCCACTTGAATTGATTAAATTAAACCTTTAATTGATTGTTTTATTTTGTTTTCTTTTCTTTTAATTTTACAACAACTCTCAAACCATTTTAACCGGTCTAGCTGATTGCGAGTAGTTAGTAGTAGTCTCCGATAATTCAGTGTCCCTGAGTTTGACTCGGGCCTCACAAAGGCCTTTACTACATTGATGCGTACACTTGCGTTCGACGCACGGTAAAAGCGTGTCAAGTTTTTGGCGTCATTGCCGAGGACACGACAATTGTCGGCACTACGAGTGCTGCAAGAGGCCACTCTAGGCCTTTTTTTATTTTTATTATTTTGAAATCATTTCTAAAATTCATAGTCTATCTTTCCAATTTTATAATCGTCTATCATGGTACTGAACTGAGATTACCATTTTTGCAGGTACTATGCATGGTGCAGACGCGTAGCACCGACTACACACAATGAACATCAGAGGTTCCACTGTCGGGACCTGACGACGAGGAGGAGTACAATCAAAACCAACTGGAAGATATATATTCCGACTCAGAACAAGAAGCCATGGCCGAAGAACAGACGATATGGGAGAAGATAAAAGCTTCTTCCTCATCCGCTTCAAAGGGGCCAATTAAGAAGCAGGCGATCAACATTCCGACTTATAAGATTGATCCTGCATTGATCAACTTGGTCAAGTCAAATGCATTCCATGGGCTAAAGAACGAAGACCCGGTGACTCACATTAGCCAGTTCGTGGAGAACTGTGACATGATTAAAATTGACAGATTTCCACAAGAGAAGCTCTACCTAAAGCTGTTCCCGAGTTCTCTGGAAGGAAATGCACAAGAATGGTTGCACAATCTTGACGATGAATATGTGGAATCGTGGAACCACATGGTCGAAGTGTTCTTTGAAAGATTCTTCCCGCCTGAGAAAACAAATGATCTGATCAGAAAAATTCACAATTTCATCCAGAAGGCAGGGGAGACATATTCTGAAACCTGGGAGCGATTTCAGATAATGCTGAGGAGGTTCCCACACCATGGTTTGGATAAGGAAAAATAGGTTAAAATCTTCTATTTTGCTCTTTCCGAGCATGATAGAAGTAACCTAGATTCAGCAGGTTCAGGATTTTTCTTGAACAACACAGGCACAAGGTGTTGGGAGATCTTGAAAAACATGGCAAAGAAGCAGTCTTGGGGTGATAGGGATGCACCAGAAAAAGTCAAAGTTGTAGGTGAATCTAGGGCCATCAAGGAGCTTAATGATAAATTAGACCTTCTAGCCAAGAAATTGCTTGCCAAAGAGGAGGCAAAATCTGACGAGGAAGCCCAGGTCAAATTTATGCAACAACAGGGCTATCGAAATAATGATTATGCTTGGAGGAAGGATAGGAAGTTCTCTTGGAAGGATCCAAACAACTTCCTACAAGATCCAGATGCAAAGCCACAACCAAGAGCCGAAGATAAAAGCACCGAGTTGCTTAGTCAAGTGGTGCAGCAAAATCAGGAGATGATGAGCATGTTTAGTAAGCAGCTGCAGTCCCAGGGTGATATTTTGACCAAGTTTGGACAAACACTACAAAGTCATGGAGCACATATGAGGGCACTAGAAACGACCGTGACCCAAATTTCCAATGAAGTGGCGGCCATAAAGCATGCCAATCAATAGAGACAGGCAGTGAATGCAGAAGTTGCTCAAGCACATCATCAAGTGAAATATATATATGTGATTAATGAAGCAGAACCCCCGGTGGTAGAGGTCCAAGACAAAGGCAAAATGATTTTTGATATGGAGGCTACCCTAAAAATATTGTATCCTCGCAATCATTATGGACTATCAGGCAGATATCATCCATTCAGAAAAGCCCGCCAAGAGCCCATCATGGTCGCGCCCACACCTAGGCAAGAAGAGCAGGTGAAGGTCATGTGTCAAGGTGAAGCTACGTCCACTGCAAGAGAGGTGCCACTACAAGTTACACCTGTCGAAGATGATCTAGAAAAGTCTACACCGGAGGGAGTCATTGAAACAAGCTTAGGGGAGCTTTCCCTGAAAAGCCCATATGTGCCACCTCATAAGCATCTAAAAGAGGCAGTTGTGTCTTGTCCAGACAGTCCAAGATCGAAGAAAATACATAGACATTATAGGAAGTTCTTGGAGATGTTCAGAAAACTCCATGTCAATATTCTGTTAGTGGAAACGATAGAGCAGATTCCCGCATATGGGAGGTTTATCAAAGAAATCATCACCAAGAAAAGGCAGATCAAAGACGCAGACATTTGCTGGGTGAATGGGATGGTGAGCTCAATTATCCACATGAGTTTACCACAGAAGAGGAAAGACCCAGGAGGCTTCTATATTCTATGTTCTATAGGTGATCAACATTTTCCACAAGCACAGTGTCATTCGGGTGCCAGCATTAATCTTATGCCACTGTCTACATTTCAAAAGCTTGGGTTGAAGGAAATAAAGAAATCAGCGGCAACGATTGAGTTGGCGGATGGGTCCATTGTAAAGCCATACGGAGTATGCGAGGATGTACTCGTCAAGGTAGACAGGTTAATCTTTCCGGTGGATTTCATCATCATGGACATGCCACAGCTTACAAGTTGCGAGATGCTATTAGGTAGGCCATTTCAAGCAGCGGTCGATGTTGTCACTGCCATTGGGAGAGGTACTTTGATATTGGGTATTGGCCAGGATCGAGTTGAGTTCAAGCCACAGCGTGATCCCCTGGGCACACTCTCGAAAGCTCCAAGTTGATGAAGCTTGATGTCGTCTAGCCTAAAACGTTAAATAAGGGTGCTTGTTGGGAGGCAACCCAGCCATCGGTAGCGTAGTTAGTTTCTTTCACATTTGTACTTTGGTTTGATTTGACTTTGTTTTTAGTGTCAAAAAAGATACCTTGATCGTTTGTTCAATGTGAAGGACTGAGGAAGGGTCGATACTATCGACCCTTATGTCAATTGTATCGACATGGGTACAGGTTGGCGGCTACAGAAATCTCACTGCGTCGCGGCCTCGTCGATAATATCAACACACCAAATGGTTGATCGCCAAAATGAGGTCGATAGTATCGACACGGGCGTCGATACTATCGAGATCTCTAGAGATATTCAGATGGAAATTGTCTCAATGAAGTCGATACCATCGACGGCCTCATCGATGGTATCGACCAAATTACAGGCAGAAAGCGGTGGTCGGGCCTCACAAGGGTGTTTCCTTAACCAGAAGTCGATACTATCGACTTGCGTCGATAGTATCGATGTGGCACGTCACCGATCTGCGAGAGGAAATCAACGGCGATCGCTGCATCGAGAGAGTCGATCCGTGGGACGGGTCAATACCATCGACACCTATCGATAGTATTGACACGTCATCGATCCGGGTCCCCCACATCAAGCCATCGATGACCGTCGATACCAGTGGAAGACATATTGTGCTACAGGAGTCCATACCATCGACTCGCGTCGATGGTATCGACGAGCATACAGCAGCACTGGCCACAGTTATATAAGGGATGGATTGTCGTCATATGACATCACAACTTCAGAGCAATCTTTCTCCACTTGTGCTGTGCATCTTTGTGAGCAATCAGAGCCCGACTACGAGAATCCACAGCGCACGTTCTTTACTGAGCCTTCATCGAGTAGAGATAATCTTCTCCGACCTTCTCCGAGCTCCATCTTCTAATCTTTCTTCTTCTACGACAATGGTGCATGTTGCCGGCGCATCCTCTTCACTCGTGAATCCGATGGAGATTCCTGAGTTCGTTTCTCCACCAACTGCTTCTATTCTGCATCCGCGGATCATTCATCCTTCCGCGGAGGTTCAGAAGGTCTACGAGGAGATCATGAAAAGAAAGATTGAGCCGACCCATTACGTCGACCGCGACATGATCCGTAATCTGGGGTTCAAGGCTAATCTAGCCTACGTGCTCAAGGGGTAGGCAAGGCATATGGCAGGAGGCCCGACGAGTTGGAATTCCATGCCGATGGCCAGCCGTTCTTCAGTGAATGGCCGACATACAAGGAGCTAGTCGCAGAATTCATGGCGTCGTTGGACATATGTGTTGTGCCAAATGACATCATCGCCATGGATCGTGAATGGATCAAGGGTCGTGTTTCTTTCCAGCTGTTCAACAATGATTACAATCTCACCCTCCGACAGTTCAACTCTATATATAACTAGAACCATGGGCGAGATCAGTACCGGAAGCCAGACAATCAGACTGATTATGATGCTATCTTCGCCGAGCTAGTGACTATGCCGCCGGGAAAATCTGTAAGCTACCACAACGCGAAGGTAGCAGATTTCGAGCATCCGTTCGTGTGGATTCTTCACCGCATGTTGTGCACCACTCTCTTTGCTCGTGGTGATCTGTCTCTTAGCAAGTTCCATGAGACAGACCTATTTTTCCTGCACAAGTTACTGAAGCGGGAAGAGTGTAACTGGGGAACATTTTTCTTGCAGCGTGTGTTGGCTGTAAAGAGGAGTACGCGGAAGGCTCCAATTCACTTTGGCGGGCTCATCACACCACTGACCCATTATGTTGGGTTAAATTTCTCCCAACTGACTCCTCTCTCTAACAGAAGCAAGGTTAATTTGCAGCATCTTCACCGCACCAACCTCATCCTACTACGTGATGGATTGGCGTATGCACAATGCCACGTTAATCACACTTATCAGGAGTGTTCGCTCCCCGACCCCGTCTTCCATATTGAGGGCGCTCAACATTTTCGATGGTCTGTCATTGCCATCGAGAGTTCGGATGAAGACGGCGGCAACGACGACAATGACGACGACAAGGCTAAAGAGGAAGAGGAGGCTTTCACTCCTCTTTGCGCATGAGTGGCACCTAGGAAGCGTCCCCACATGCATCCGGGTGCATCTTCTTCTTACCAGCCTCCGCCACCGCAGCCCTCACAACAAAGCGAGGATGTCTACTCCATGCAAGGGATGTATGCAATGCTGCAGGATATTCATCAAATGCAGCAGCAACACACAACCTCATATGCCGGTATTCAGGATACGACGAACCGGTTGCTAGATAATCAGCGGGCTATCTTTGAAAATGAGCGCCTCCTCCTCGACAACCAACAACACATTCACGACATGTTGCATAGGATGGAGATGCAGCAGTAGCCCTTATATGATCATTACTAGATCCAGAACTACTTTGGGGGGTATCCACAACCTCCGCCCATGCCCCAGTATGATCCGAGCTTTCAGGGGCAGTACCTGTCTTGGGACCCCACAACCCCGCAGTACCCGCCTCCGCCGGAAGAGTGATCGGTATCTCTGTTTCACCCTTTAAGGTTGTTTTTGACTATGAAGCTATAGTCGAATTCAAGCTTAGGGGGGAGTTGGAACAACTCTATCCTTTAGTTTTCTCAGTTTTTAGTTTTTATTGTTTTGTTTCTTGTCATTTATTTCTTACAATCTTAGTTTGTTTGTAGGATCCACATTCTATCTAGTGTAATTGTGGATGTCTTAAGTCATGTGTCATCTCATTTTCTTGTACATGGGAATTAAGGGAAAACTTAAAAAAATTTAGTGTTTGCAAGCTTGTGTTGTTCAACTTTGAGCACATAACTTTAGAAAATGATTGGGTTTGTCAACTTTAAAATAGAAAATCACAACTGTACATTCCTAATGATTCATGAAAAGTGGACGGAATTGGTTGTGTGAGCCTAAACTGACCAAATGATAATGAGACTTTAATTTGAAGTAAGAGAGAGAAACCTCTTAATTACTACACAGGTCAGTAAGGAGGGACACATAATAATTTACAAAGGTTCAGTCAATTAGTCTTGTGATATATCCACCTCATTGTTTTTCATAATCCACCATAAGAATTGGAAGTACATTACAATTTTAATCTTGTTGAATGCATCTCATGTAGACAGGTCTTGCATTGCAAAGTATTTTCACATGTTTTGCATGAAAATAAAAAAATAGAGTAGTTATACATGCACATTATCCTTAGGTGTGTGTCATTTAGCTGCATTCATAATTTTTATGCATACAATACATCATGTATCTTATTTCTTCTGAAACAATAAGGGTGATTAACTTGTTCCATACCTCCTAAATGCTTCAAACATTTGAGCTATGCATAAAAAGTGAGCCCAACAAATAATTCATGGTCACTTATGGATATAAGGGCCTATAAAAAAAAGAAAAAGAGAGAAAAAAAAGAAAGGAAAAAAAAGAGAACTGAGAAGTAATAAAGAATGAGAGGGAGAAATGAACATGCTTTTCAATACATAGTAAGAAGAATAAGAACATGATGTTGTTCTCTTAGATATTCCATGTCACCTTGAGACGGAATGATAGTGCATGCATCATTCCACCCAAATGTAGGCATTAGGGCATTTACATTTGCCTATGCATCATTTAGGTCATTGTTGCTTTGTGCATGTTATAATCGTATAATGCTTCCATTTCTTCCATGAGCCACCCATTCCATCCACCCATTGCTCGAATTTGTAGGCCACCGTGATTTTCTCCTCACTCATGAATATCAGGAGAGTTGCTTCCATGTAGATGGTAGTTAGGGCGAGCAACGTAGCATAGGAGATCACAAGATGCACTGAGTCTGAACCAACGAATGTTATTATGTTAACTGCCTTATATGATAGTGTTCATCAATGTTGAGGTAGATATCTTTTATGAATGATTATTGTCCCCTTTAGGGTAATTATCATTTTGTGGTTAGTAAGGGTCGGGATGTGAATGTCCGGTGGGGATCATATGGTGATGTTTGTTGTGATGATCTGTTCTTTAGTTGACCCTCACAATTCTATTCTAAAGTTTAGTTGCTCGAGGGCGAGCAATGTTCAAGCTTAGGGGAGTTTGATGCGATGATTTTGAGTCACATTTATAGACATATTTTACTTGTGTTTTATGCATTTATTGGTCATTTTGGTGGTTAATATTGCATGATTCATTTACTTTGGTCTATGATCCTTCTCTATGTCAAATCTCCCTTATTTTAGTGTTTTGAGCATAAATGAGTACAATAATATGTTTTATTTCGGATTATGTGGTTTTGTGTTGCAATTTCAGGAAAAACGAATATCGGCTGCTGTCGATACCATCGACAGTGGTCGATACCATCGACACGACCACAGGTTGCCAGCCGCAAGGAGCATCACAGAGTCGATACTATCGACACAAAAGTCGATGGTATCGAGATACCATTAGGTTGCTGGCGAGAAGATAGTCGATACTATCGACCCTAAAGTTGATACTATCGACATGTGGAGCTTCACTGACGGAAAAGGACAAAAAAACTGACGCCTAAGAGAGTCGATACCATCGACCCTCGTCGATGGTATCGAGTTAGCATCAGTCGCGACAAAGAAAAGAAAAGAAGACCAGCCGATACCGTGCAAGGTACACTGTCAGATACAAGTTTGCTTCAGATCGATCTAAATCCGACGGCTACGATATTTTTGCAACCTAACTCGGTGATTATACCTAATGACGGTAGCCAAGAGCAGGGGATCATGTCATTAGCTGCTGCACACATCCTGAGAAGGTGCGGAGAGAAGAACGGAGCCCAGAAGCACGCCCCAGCCGTTCTGGACGCCGAAGAAGACGTTTTCCACCGCCGAAAGGCCGGAGATCGCGCATTCTATGCCAAGGAACACTTGGATCTTCTCCGTTCAGGGGTTTCATTACTTAATCACGTTTTCCTCCATGTTTCCCTTTTTCTCTACCATGTATTGCTTTGAGATGAACATGCGAGGCTAATCCCCTTTATCTTTAGGACCAGGAGTAGCCCAGGTAATCATTGTATGATAATTTTATCATAGTAATTCATCTTTTATCTCTTAAATCCATGGTATGATTTGGTTTTCTCAATTATATTGTTATGCTTGATCACCATAATAATAATATAATGCCCTTAATTACTTTGAAAGAAGAATTAACGGTTGAAAAGAGATAAAATTCACATTAATTGACAAATCCCTTAAACAAGGTGATGTAAGGTTAATGGTGGAAACCCAAAGGTCGTTTCTAATGCACTTAGTTTAGGGTATAGGTTACTACGACGGTGGAACCGACCTAGACATAGGTAGTGAATTGTACCACGACAATGGGCAATTATGATTACATGCCACTACCTGGATAGAGAGATGAATATGAGTAACTATATAGAAATTCATGCAATGATAACCCGCGGTGAAACCGCAATCCTAAAGATCTCCACTTGAATTGATTAAATTAAACCTTTAATCGATTATTTTAGTTTTTTCTTTTCTTTTAATTTTACAACAACTCTCAAACCATTTTAACCGCTCTAGATGATTGTGAGTAGTTAGTAGTAGTCTCTGATAATTTAGTGTCCCTGAGTTTGACTCGGGCCTCACAAAGGCCTTTACTACATTGACGCGTACACTTGCGTTCGACGCACGGTAAAAGCGTGTCATTGTGCCTCTTTACTAATGATCAAAACTTAAGGATTTACAGAGACTGCTCTATCAGAGTAATATAGAACTGTCAGCACAACAAAAAAGAAAACAAAAAATGTTGTACAAAAGAGGGAAAGAAAAGAGTGAGCTCTCACATCTATCTATACAAATCTATGAGAGAAGAAGAACTAGATGTCCATATAAGATCCATATTACTCCTGCATCCAAGGAAAATCCTCCTGTTACATTCTTTCCAAATGCCATCCAAGATTAAAATAGCCAAAAATTTCCTCTCCTCCTTCATCTTCAGAAGATCTTCCAAAGATAGAGGCAACTCTCCGAACTTCTCCTTAAACCTCAACCAAAGATCAATAGAGAAATTACAAGAGAAGAACAAGTGGTTTGAATCCTCCACACTATTTTCACAAAGAGGACATTTAGAGGCCAAATTATACCCCATCTTCTACAGATAGTCCATTGTAGCTAACTTCCCAAGAAACACTTTCCATAAGAAAACAGAGAATCTTCTAGGAATCTTCGAAGACCATACCCATTTAGACCAAGTAGTCTTAGGATACTTCCTCCTTATGATCTCCCATCCCTCTTTAAGCTTTAAAATGTTCTTGCCCCTGAAAAGGATGCAGTCGTCCATATTTTCAGAAGGTTTCTTTTGACTTCTAAGAATATCCATCACCACTTATGCACCCCTAAAGCCAAGATTTGTCCAATCGCCATCAGAGATGCAACAATCAACTTTACAATTGATACATTTGCCCATTCTCAGCATGTACTGGGCATCGAATTCATCAATCAATCTTTTTACCATTAAGCCAAGGGTCCCTCCACATAAGGAACTGATTACCATTGCCTACAAAAAAATCCACCCCATCAATCAAGTTATTTCTTTGACTTAATAGCCTCTTCCATAGCCAAGAGGAGTTGTATCTGGCCTTAGTAGACTAGAGGGATTCATCTTTGACATATATTTCATGAATCCATTTCACCCAAAGAGCTTCCTTCTTAGTAGCCAAGTTCTAAAGGTTCTTAATAATGCCAGCATTAGACCAATCATCCAAGGATCGTATACTAAGCCCTCCTTCATCTTTGGGTCTGTAGATAGTTTTCCAAGAAATCGTATGAAGGTGCTTCTTTTCTTCTGCATCATTCCATAAGAAATTCCTTATCAACTTTTCAATCTCTTTGGTTACTGATTTTGGAAGGGGAAAGGCTGCAGACCAAAAAATGCTATACGAAAATAAAGTTGAAATAAAAAGCTCTAATCTTCCAGCTTGAGACAAAAATCGACCTTTCTACGAGTCCAGTTTTTGTTTTTCACTCTATCAATGATAGGCAAACAAAGATTTCTAGTGAGCCTTCCAGTAAATAAAGGAAGCCCAAGATACCTGACCGGTAGAGAATATATCTCAATTTCCAAAATGTCTACAATCTCCTTCATAGGGACACTCTTGGAGATGAAGAGTTGGCTTTTGGAATTGTTCAACTAAAGACCAGATACATTGCTGAAATCACTTAAAACTTGCTTAAGGCCAGTGGCATTTCTCTCATTAGCTTTAGAGAAGATGAGGAGGTCGTCTGCAAAAATAACATGTGAAATACCCATCCTATCAGACGACTTGATCAGATCTAAGTCACCATTTTCCACTGCAGCTTTGATGATACACGAAAAACCTTGCATAGCCACCACAAAAAGAAAGGGAGACAGAGGATCGCCCTATCTCACCCCATTTGATGCCTCAAACTGACCAGAAGGGCTGCCATTTACCAACACCCTATAGGAAGCCGAGGAGAAGGTCGAACTGATCCAACTCAACCAACAAGGAGGAAAACCCATCATATCAAGCATGAAAAGGATATAGTCTCTTCTAACTGTATCAAAGGCTTTAGCTAAGTCAGCCTTGACACACAAGTTCTTCTAGGAGCCAACAAAAGTACTCAACATATCATTATCCAGAATAATAGCATCCGCAATCAACCTACCATTAATAAAATCAGCTTGGTTTTAGTCGATCAGATTCGGAAGAACATACTTGACCCTAATAGCCATCACCTTAGTGATGATCGTATACACAAGATTACAAAGAGAGATAGGTCTGAAATTCTTCAAGCTATTAGCTCCCTGCACCTTGGGAATCAAAGTGATAAGGGTAATGTTACATTCTTTCAGCAGCTTCCCCGAACTAAAGAAACCTTTAATAGCAACAATGACATCACTACTGATAATATACTAGCAAGTTTTGAAGAAAACAACATTAAACCCATCCGGACCAGGGCTTTTACCATCCTTCATAGCTTTCACAACTTCCTCAATTTCAGTAGAAGTAACAATACGCCTCAGAGCATCATACTGTTCTTTAGAGATCTTAGGTGTAATCCAATCCTCCTTCCAAATAACATGTTGATTAGAAGTACTATTAAATATATTTTCATAGTACTCTCTCACTTTATCTTGAATCATCTCAACATCATAGATAGGATTATCATTTTCATCAAGAAGAACATTAATAGAGTTCAAAATTCTTCTAGATTTGAGAGACGCATAAAAGAAAGAAGTATTTCTATCACCTAACTTCAACCATTGAATCTTGCTTTTTTGTCTAATCAAACTTTCTTCATCCTAAGCTGCTTTAAACGCTTTGTTCCTCCATTCAGACACAGAGGATTGAAGAACCTGATTATTAGGATCGACTTCAATAGCTCTTTGCAAAGAACATACAGTATCTTCCAAGTCCTTCACCTTCGAAACAAGATTCCCAACAGAAACCCTGTTCCACTTTTTAAGAGCATTAGCAACCAACCCCAATTTCCTGTACAATCTAAACATGGGTGTGCCGATAACATCAGAACTTTGCCAAACATTCTTGATAACATCAATGAAGCCTTCTTGAGAAATCCAAGCATTAATAAAATGAAAAGGAGTTGGAGATTTCTTATCAGTATCCAATCTCAAAACCAAAAGTTTGTGATCACTGAACATGGAGAATACCACTTCAGCCCAGCAATAGGGAAAAGCAGAAAGAAAACTTAGGTCACGGAGGATATGATCAATTTTAGAGAATGTGCTTCTTCCAGATCTACTATGACTATCCCATGTAAAGAAGGGACCCTTAGCATTCATTTCCATAAGACTAGTCTTCTCCATAGCAGCATTAAACTCCCTCATACTTCTTTTAGTGGGAGGTTGTTTACCCAGTTTGTCCCTAGCAAATCTAAGTAAGTTAAAGTCCCCCATAACACACCAATTAAAGGGATTAGAGATAGTATGGTTCACTAAGGAGTCCCACAAATGAGGCCTATCAGCATCAACAGTAGCACCATAAACTGCAGACAAAGACATTTTAATAAGATCCTTCGAGATTAAGCAGTGAATCACTTGTTCATTAGCTGCCACTTTAGAGATATTAACGTCCCTGTCCCACCAAATAACAATAATCCTCGTGTACAGGTAGAAATCTGAATTATCAACAAAGAAAGCATCAGACCAAATTCTCTTAACAAAGTTTGAAATGTCATCTTTGTTCACCCTAGATTCCAGTAAGATAAAGACATCAGGTTTGATCTTCTCAATCTCCTTACGAATGTGAGGGACTTTGTTGCTACCTCCCCTCACATTCCACGAAACAATAGTTAAAGGTTTAACCATTGGGAACGTTTGGAGGGTCCCCATTTTCAACTTCCATGAATTCAACTTCCCCCTCATCTATGCCTGCATTTTCTAGCAAGCTTGAGAGAGGTGAATACTTATTAACAGTAACAGGAATGTTCCATGTAGTATGCTTCAGAACCATCCTTGGAGGGGACTTAGGCCCCCTCTTCTTGGTCTCCCAGACTATCTCAGGAGAGGTAACCAACGAAGTGAGAGGGGTAACCTCATTATTTGCAGAACCAACAGTACCAACAATGGTCAAAGGAGCATTAACTTCAACCACCTCGACGATTCCCTCATTTGCATCTATAAAGATTTCAGCCTCTTCTTCCTGATGAACAAGTTTAGGCTTCCAGACCTTCTTCAGTTTCTTCTTTTGTTTCGACTCCTCTGCTTTCTTTGAACCACACAGAGCCAATTCATGTTCAAAAAGGCCACACGACAAACACCTTGTAGGTTCCCACTCATACTCGAAGGTAATAGTGTCACATTGTCCATCTTCTCCAATAATCTCCAGCTCTTTTGGAAATGAGAAGTCTATGGGGATCAGGATCTGTAGTCTGGCAAACTCCAAGCAACGAAATTCAACAGTAAACCTATCTAGTTTAAGAGGTCATCCCAGATATGAGCCAATGTAATTGAACATTTTGGTGTCCCACAGTTCCAATGGAAGATTGTGAATCTTCAACCAGATCGGGATCTCAGTGAGCTTCAGCTTCTCCAGTGGCTCCCCTCTTTCCCATTTCTTAATAATCAGGGGTTTTCCAGCCATAAACTAGGGACCACCATCCACTACAGTCATAAGATCTTCGTCATTGTTGAACATCACGATGAAAAATCCTCTACCCCTGGATCTAACTTCAATCGTGCCTTTGGCTTTCCATATCGTCACAAGGTGACGAGCTAACTCTGGCCAATGTGGCTTCAGACCAACCACATAGTCAGCCACCGTCCTTCTCCACCTCCCGACATTCCTATCAGCAATCGATTTCGGGTACTGGAGCTTGCCGTTCATCATGTTAACTTCCATTTTGCTTAGTTTCACAGGCCCCACACTCTCCTTCTTAAATAGATCCGACCACTGGTTAGATCCCTGTGCTACTATTACATTGCCGAAACCAAATCTGTGTGCACCCGAAGGCTCCTTAACTTCTGGGTCCGGGGGTTTGGGCTCCACTGTAGGCTCCGAGCTGGCTTCCACAGTTGTCTCCACCTCCGCCTCCTCAAACGCCTTCTCGGTCGCCTCCGTTGTCACTCCCGTTGTCACCCTAGTGCTCATCTTGACATCAAGAATGTTATGTTGTCGCTCCCGTTAATCAATCCAAATATCATTAATGGATAAACTCCTCTTCCAGGTTAATCATTTGTGTGTGACCCTATAGGTCCCATTTCAAGTTGGCAATGAATGTCCATAACTAGCTTATGACATCACAAGAAAAGAGCGGTACCTAGTCATACATTAGTGCTACCCAAGTGAAAAGGAAAGTCAGGAACAACTTTCAATCCTACAGTCTATGATTGGTGTTCCAGTGAATATATAATTCCATTGTCTCTGATATCCTGAATGAATTCAAGGCATGGAGTTGTCATCCTTTCAACGTTCATTCTTGTTTCTTGAACTAGAGAAGACTGTCTGAGATATGTGTGACATCAATATCATATATTGATTCACATGTGCATGTGCATGCTATTCTCATTCTCGCTTATCAAGTGGCCTGGACATCATACTCCCTTAAGAGGGACAAATTCCATATCTATCACTCACAATCTATCTCATGCTTCAAAGCCACCCAATCATCACTGTTTTAACAAACCATGTGTTAGGACAACATTTGATGATGTCAAGGTGTAACCAATCACATTTGACGAGTGCAGTGATTTCAGGTCTAAGAATCATAATCACCACCATCACTATGAGAGATGATTATGACTACCATGTCATGGTTCCATGTGTCACTCTCATGGTGATTCTGTCTGATACACTGTTCTCCAACATGTATCTATGTGGTTGGTTTTATATCATAAATCATGACCAATGAGACACTGTCATCAACCAATACACACTCTAGTATTTATATGTTATTGTTGTCTATCAAACTTCCACAATGACATCCGATTAGGGACATAACAAGAATGTACATACTGTTAGCATCCATATGATCTCATTGTGTAGGTCCTTAACCTGAAGACGTATGTTATTGAGTATTGTCATTGTTTAGACATTCATTTTGATCCATCATTTATCTCATAACAGATTGAGCTAGAATAATTTGGAATCTTGCCTTTGATATTTGTCAAATCAATCATGATGTATGCCAATCCAATCATCATATGATTGGCTCTCAGGGCATACATACCAATAGATTCCCACTTGCACTTAGAGCCAATCACCTTTGAATCATATTCTTAGTGATATCTAAACATGTCCTACATTCTGTTGCGCTAGTGCTAATCCAGTGAGTTAGCAACATTTTGCTTTAGTCGGTATATATTGCATGTTTCACATCTCCTCACGGTACGACATTTCATATGAGATGGATTTGCCATAATATGCTATCTGATATTCCTCGCCTAACATTAAGCTCCATTGTTTGACTTAGTATTTCTAGCTTTTCATCAATGGTTGGAATATCTATAAGTTCATCCATATGAACTTCTAGATCCATATAGTATCCTCTAGTGTTCATAACACAAGGATACTCGAAATTCCCTTTTAAAATTAAATGGCCTTTTAATTTTACTCAGAACATTTCCATTTAACAACTCTTGTTCACTTTACAATTGAATATAACTTTTATATTTTGCATTTTGAGATCATTTTTCTGTCATTTTGGAAGCTTACATTAGTGTAACTAATTTACACTCAACTATTCCTTTTATTACCATAGAACTAATCCTTTATTACTTCACAAGTACTTAAATAAGTTCTTTATGGCATTCCAGGGACTCTCACAGGAAGTAGACATACATGCACTCATCATGTCCATTACATACAAGATAACTGGATGAGCACATCATATTGTCATGTCTAATACATACAAGATGATGAATGCATATATATATATATATATATATATATATATTTTCTTTTCATGTCTGATACATACAAGATAATGGGATGATTACATTCATGATAGATCCAATTGAGAATGCATAAGACATCTATCTATGTGTTCCTATTCTTCATAAGAATTTGGGACACTAGGCATCTGAGAGGCGAAGTCCATGTAATATGGACAAGTTTTCTCCCAATGAATCTTTGCATACTGAACCCTTCAGCATAGACTACCAATGTATGCTCTTTCTTTACCAGTTAAAGAGAATTTTGAGAATTATCTCTCTATTCCTATCACATAGGACATTTCTCTTTATTCACTTAAAGAAGGTATTTCCACACCAGTTTTGTTTTATTCCTCATCATCATGTGGAATATGAATATGCTCCCACTAAATCTTTGTAATCATAGATCCCTTCTTTATTTTGATATATCATTCAAAACTTTTTGACCATATAATCAAAGTAAAGACTCTAGTTCTAAGGTGCTTGTATTTAATCAATCATATTGATTAATCTCTTGTAACTTATAGACTGCATTTGTATTAATGGAATTATAAAACCCTTCAAGTTGTGTCATGTACACAACCTCATGTTATTCTTGTTAGGAATGTGATTTGAATATCCGTATGCCAAATTTCATAGTCTTTAAGTTCCAATGGAAAGCATGATCCTTTATGGCCTATAGCCACTACAATTGGTTAAATAAAATCATCAGGTTCAACACCTTGAACTCACTTGAATTTTTCTCAACCAATCCACTCTTCAAATGTCATCCATGTCATTCATAACTCTTAAGACTCAATTTCACTTATGGGTTTCATCCCTAAAAGTGCTACCATTAAGGTCATAGCTTATTTGGTTCACATGGAAGTCATTTTTGGATCTTATGGCTTCAAGCCATAACTCAAAATCTAGTTCTCAACATCATTTAGATAGATTATTGGCTCATCATCATATGACCAATTCATCACCTTTGGGTTTGTAGGATATCATTATCCATCAAGATCAAGGTGTTTTCTACTAGATATATGAGGTGTATCTGTTTACATAAGGAATTTGATAATTCACAACACTTGTGATTCTCAATCTCCTTTTGTACATTTATTTAGTGTAAAGCATGTTCTTTAGAAGAATTCTAGAAGATTAGTTATTTGTTTGATGATCATGCTCTTACTATTTAGAGTACGATTACTTCTTTGATTTAGACATCATTATGCCTTAATCATGAGTTCTCTATGATACACTATCATAGTTACTCACAAGGTCCTCAAACATTTGGTTTAAGTATTTTGTTCATTGATCATATCAAAGAATTAATACGTTTACCAAGTTTGTTCTTCATTTATGATATTCTTGAATATTTCAAGATATTCATATTGGTATTTCATTAAATACCACATATGAAGTATTAGCATTTACTCCAATAGGTATGTTTATACATCAATATGTATTATACCTAATAGAATATTCATTCTCCCACTACATCTAGTGAAGATTGACTTGTCATCATGCCCAATAAACAAGATATTCATATCTCTTAATGGTTCATTAACCAAGAGAGACCAGTTTATCCATCAACATGTAATCTATAGATGAATTTCTCATTCATTTGTTTAGTTGATAATGCAAATTTATTGTTTGTGTCATCAATAACTTTTAGGTATTATTATTTAATCTCATCCATATCAAGTACCATAAGATAAATAAGGCATTGTCGGCGCCATAAAAGATCATATCTTTGAAATTGAAACATGAACTTTATTGATAGACATCCTTGTCATTACAAGATGCAGGAATAAAATGTTTCTATTTATTGGAAAAATGAAAGAGAAATTCATAACTCTATTACATTCCCTTTGGGCTGAAATAAACTAAAATGTATTTCTATCTATGGTAGCAACACTTGCTCCAATGTTGATGAGCGTTCCTTCTTGGTCCTTTAATAAAGGCCATCACTTCTTTTCAGATCATACACATCATATATGTCAGATCTATATCTTAGTATCATATACCTAAGATAAAGAAGCATTTTAAGTTTATTTCATAATTCCCGATTAGAGGTTATCAAGCTTTTGACTGTAAGAATCGTCTACCCGATCTTTGACTCCCCATGGGTCAGTCCTATCCAAGTGGTATCCAAGAAAGGGGGGACCACTATTGTGAAGAACGACAATGACAAGCTCATCCCCACCTAAACTATTATGGTATGGAGGATGTGCATTTACTATAGGAAATTGAATAGGTCCACTAGGAAAGACCACTTCCCTCTTCTCTTCTTGGATCAAGTACTAGAGTGCCTCACTCATTACGAGTAATTTTTCTTCATAGATAGTTATTCGAGTTTTTATCAGATCCCTGTTCACCCCAAAGATCAGGAAAAATCCATGTTCATTTGCCCCTTTGGAACCTATGCCTACAAGAGAATGCATTCCAGTCTTTGTAACGCCCCCACCACTTTTTAGCGATGCTTGTCTGCTATTTTTACTGGGTTAACTAAAACTGTCATGGAGGTTTTTATGGATGACTTCTCCATCTATGGATATTATTTTGACTCTTGCCTCAGACATTTATCCCTTTTACTAAAAAAAGTGTGAAAAGGCACACTTAGTTTTGATTGGAAAAATGTCACTTCATGGAAAAAGAGGGAATCATCCTAAAACATAGAGTTAGCAATCGAGGAATAGAAGTGGATACAACAAAGATTAAAGTTATTACCAAACTCCCCTCCTACTTCCATCAAGGACATTCATGCCTTTCTTGGCCACACTAGGTTTTACCAGCGATTCATTCATGATTTTTCAAAAATCTCCAAGCTTCTCACCAACCTTCTTTAGAAGGATATTCTCTTTGCTTTAGAATAGGCCTACATGAGAAGTTTCCTTAGCTTGAAGTATGCTCTCACCTCTACCCCCATCACATGTGTACTAGATTTGTTGCTAACCTTAAGAATCATGTGCGATGTCAGTGACTATGTTGTCGATGCCATTCTTGGGCAACGAGTCAACAAGAAACATCATGTCATATACTATGCATCCATAACCTTAGATGATGCTCAATGAAACTACACCACAACTAAGAAGGAGATGTTATCTGTTTCTATGCCTTAGACAAGTTCCAATCTTACTTAGTTGGGTCCAAAGTGATTGTATACATGAACCATGTTGTTGTTTGCTACCTAATAACCAAAAAGGACGCTAAACCTTGACTCATTTGTTGGATCCTTTTACTTCAAGAAATTGGCTTAGAAATCCTCAATAAAAGGAACCAAAAATATTTTTGTTGACCATATTAGCCACCTTAGTTTATGTCTGGATGATGGGATTCCAATTGACGATTCTTTTCCAGATGACAAATTGCTTAAAGTTGAATCCCAATACCCATGGTTTGCTAACTATGTAAATTATCTTGTGGCAGATGCCCTACATGCTGACTTCAAGGGACATGCCATGACAGATTTTTTTATATGATGTTAAACACTTTTATTGGGAATACCCTTATATATTTAAATTATGTGCAATGGTCTTTATCATTGATGTGTCACTGATAAATAGGCTCATGATATCCTTGAACAATGTCATTCTGGCCCCACTGGAGGACATATGAGCTCTCAAAAGACTTCTAGGAAAGTTCTTCAGTCTCAGTTTTTTCAAGCCCACTCTGTTTAAGGACGCATATGAGTTTGTTTTAGCTTTCGATCAATGCTAGAGAATTGGAATTATTTCTAAAATAGATCAAATGATGATGACTTCCTGGAAGAAATAGAAATCTTTGATATCTAGGGAGTGGATTATGTGGAGCCCTTTCCTTCTTCTTGTGAGTATTCCTATATCCTAGTGTCTATGGATTATGTTTCAAAATGGATACAAGACATCCCCACCAAAATCAATAACTCAAAATCTATCATGAAACATTTTAAAGATATCATCTTCCCCAGGTTCGGGGTGCCTTGCACTATGATTTTTGATGAGGATCACATTTCATAGAGAAAAATTTGGAATCCTGACTTAAGAAATATGGTGTCCACCACAAGCTTGCTTCTCCATACCACCCTAAAACTAGTGGTGAAGTTGAGGTTTCAAACTGTCAAATCAAATCCATTCTGGAGAAAATAGTTAGTTACACTAGGAAAGACTGAGACTTGAAAATCAATTATGCCTTGTGGGCATATAGTTTAGCTTACAAAACACCCTTAGGCACTACTCCTTTCTGGTTGATCTATGGGAAATCATGCCATCTCCCCATTGAATTGGAACACAAGGCTAGTTGGGCTATCAAAGCCTTAATTTTGACCCATGAATAGTAGGTGAGAACCATTTTCTCCAACTAAAGAGTTAGAGGAACTTAGGATGACAACCTACAAAAATACCATAATCTACAAGAACAAAATCAAATTACGGCATGATGGCCATATTAGGTGAAAAGACATTCAATAGAGTGACCAACTCGTAGTCAATAATTCTAGGTCGAGACTTTTCCCTAGAAAACTCAAATCCAGATGGTATGACCTTTATCTTATAAAGTGTGCCTATCCACATGGCACTTTTCTTCTTTGGGATAAATGGAAGGGTGATTTCATGGTAAATATGTATAGAATTAAGCGATACATCACCGATGAATATTTCATGGCATAGGGAGAATAACGCCTCCCTTTTCATGTAGATTTAGAATTATGAGAACCTCCACCCCACCCAACCCTCAGTTGGAATCGACTCAATGAACACACACATTAGGCCTTTGACGTAAAACTAGGAGCTTGTTGGGAGGCAACCCAATATCTCTCTAATTGTTGTTTCACTTTGTTTTATTCCATTTCCTTTAAATTTTGGGATTTTCCTATTTACAATCACTCTTTCTATAGTCTTTCCTTCTAGTTTGAATAAAAAAAGAGTCGATCAGTTGGTCTCCCAACCAGTCGATTCAAATCAACTTTTGATTAACAATTTGAGACACTTTACATTCCACCATGACTTTTGAGTCCAGTGACTCACTTCATGAGTCAATTTATTTGCAACTTACAATAAGATATGCCAAGTGGTGGGGGGGATATACCCTACCCAAGCTTCTTCCTCCTAAGCACTCTTGTTCTCACCAGGAAAAGCTGCCTCGACAACCTCCTCTTCTTTCTGGCGATCCAAGTGATTCACACCACCAAACGAGTGACCTATATGAATGTTTACCTAGCTGCAGACAAACTTTCCTAGATGCAATAGTGTGCCACTTCCTGGCTAGAACCGGATATGCCCGACTCACCCACGAGCCACCCTCTTCTTCTTCCTCCTCTCAGGTGAACGAAAAGTGTCTTCTCTCTGGCAAGACAAACAATTTGCACTTCCTGTTGGGTGTTTTGCGAACTTCAACATGATTTTCTTCCCCCCTTAAGTCATCCAATTCATGCTACTAGACGGGTGACCCCCAACTTCCCACCATCCAAGTCGAGTGCCTCAGGCCATCAGTCAGGTAATTTGCTTCACACAATAGCAGAATCTTGCAACCTGAGTCAAGCATCTCAGTCCACAAGCTGAGCGATTTGATCCATCAGAATCATCAACATCACCACCATGAGTCAATAGACTCATGTCTTCAATTGAGCGACTCGAGACTGACAACAACAAAATCATGTATGAAGAAGGTTTCAGTGGGATCTTTTTCATCTGGCTCTGCAAGGGTAAATCTCTTGCATAGAAACATGTCCCCCATGACCACCCTCGTCATCCAAGCTCTAGGGTCGGATCCACATCCAAGAATCCACAGGATAATCCTCCCCCTACATCACTGAGGAAATGGTTCCTGACCATGAATAACTAGATGAGCTCCTCAATGTTGTAGAGGATATCCAAGCCTCTCACCATGATCCATATTTGACACACCACACCCACCACGTATTGATCCTCACCCGAGCAATAATGTTTAGCTTGTTGACAATGACCATCAGGAGTGTTATGTCATAATGTTCTCCATCTCTGTCACTCTCCAAGATGGGCATGAAGTGATATCCTCACCTCCATGGTAATCCAAGACTTTGTCGACCAAATTCTGCACAAAAATCATATTTCTCCTCTTCCCCTACCGAATACTGTATGTGTTTAGTGACCTAATCTTAGAGTTCATGACTATGTTTTGCTAAATTCACTTCTCACAAGGTAACTCCAACTATATGATATGGATTTTTGGGAGAAACATAGAAGTCTCATACAGGCATATCATTTCCATCAAGAGGATGATTCTTGGCTATTGTGATGAATGTCACATTCCAATTTTGCCTACCATAACCGATATGACCCCACCAAGTTCTTGGCAGACATTACTAGAAAACCCACTCTTTTCCAAAGGGACCAAAATCCTCCAACATCGATAGTTTGATCATCCACTATATTCACCAGATCCTCACATGCACTATCTATAGTAGGACATACACTTAAGGAACCATCATTGAGACATACCTCTACACCTTGTGCTACCTTCTTAATGATGTAATGATAAACTGGGGGACTTCCATCCTCAAGCACATTTGCACTCAGGCGAGTCAAAACACTAGCTCAACCTTCAACATCGATCATCTCGTGACCACCATCACCATTTTCTTAGGCTTCACTCATATTCCTTTCTCTAAAATCCAACATAAGGGGACTCAATACTGGATTGATATTCCATACCAAAAGGAAAGCCATAATATTCTTTCCAGTGCCACATATATATACTATCGTGTATTCAGGAACCCCAATATCCACCTCAAGATTCCCTGACACACTAGGTTTGCAGCATCAAACCCCTATTATGAGCTGTCAAACCTACCAACGCATTTCCAATAGTTCCTTCTTGAGAATCCCATTCCAAAGGGTGCCAACCCTAAGCCCACTTCCCATCGACAAAGTGTATATGTGGAGGTAAATGATGATGGGTTCGACCCTCCTCCTTCTCCTCCTCCTCAACCTAGATACTACACCAGGAGGCACACTATGGATGATACATGAGCTGACGAGCCTTATGAATTCTACAAAATCCAACAACAACTAGACCAAATTTTACGTGAGAAAAAACTCCAGGGACATTAGGTTAACCATATCTACCCTATGTAGCATTCTCAGGAGTCTTCATACATGGGATGCAACCACTATACCCCACCATACCGTCCTACACAGAGTCTGGGGCACACCAAGAATATCCTGACCCCAACTACCAATCCTTGGGCCATTACTACTATGACCGTCCTTCCTCATATGCTCCTCCATCACCTCGATCTCCACCACCGTAGTGATTCTATTCCCTCCATCTCAAGATTGGGATTTTCTCAGGATGAGCAAAATTCTAAGTCTGGGGTGGAGGTGGGTGATACATGTCAATTTCAACCCCTATTTTCCTTTCCTAGCATATCAATTTTGTCATAGTTTGCCTGCATGCAGTTTGTTTTCTTATTAGTTTTCTTTTGTTCCTTAGTGATGCAAATTAGCCCTTATCTAATCAGCCAGATGAATAGACTTGTTGTATTAGTGTACCTTTTCCTAAATGTTGTAAACCTTCTTTGCAAATTGCCATGATATGTAGGAACTCAAATTAGTAATATTCCTTAGAAATGTTATCATGCCTTATTAAATTGATAGGAATCAAATAGAAATTTTTCTTTATTTATAACTATATAATAACTTGTCATATCTCTTGTATAATCTAATAGCTAGAAGAATTGAACTAATATAATGACACTCCCATGAAGAATAAGGTAGGTGCATAAGATCAACCCTTTTTACACATCTTCCACCATCTTCATCCTCCTCACCTCAAAAAAGAGAAATAAAGAAACCTCATGCCAAACCCCATGTCCAGGATGGCATGACTTTTCCCCCTCTCATTGCTTCTTCATGCCCCTCATAAATCTAATGGGGGTGTACCATAAAAAGATGCCAAAGTGCTATTGGCATGCACAACCCAGAGAGCCAATCATATGATTATTGTAATGGCATATTTATAAATGATTTGATTAATATTAAAGGAAATATTCATTTTATTCTTTTTTATTCAGTTATGACATAATGATGTAACATAATAAATGTCTGAAGAAAAATAATACTCAATGACATATGTCTTGGGGTTGAGGACCTGAATGATGAGATCATACAAATGTCAAGAGTATACAAATTCTTGTTATGTACCTAGTTGAATGTTATTGTGGAATTCTAATGGACAAAAATAACACTTAAGATGAAGGTGCGTCTTGGTTGATGACATAATATCATTAGTCATGATATGTGATATCAAACAAAGCACATAGATACTTGTTAAAGAATAGTGCATCAGACATGCCCACCTTAAGAGTGACACATGGAAACCATGATTGGTAGCCAGTGTCATCTCTCATAGTGATGGTGGTGATTGTGGTTCTTAGACCTAAAATCACTACACTCATCACATGTCATTCAATGTACTTTGACATCGTCCACCGTGATTTTGAATAAGGGTAACCATAAAGATCATGCTCGGGTGCACTATGACACATGGGGATGATTATGTGTGATTTAGATGGGATTTATCCCTCTTACATGAGTTTGATATCCTAGCCACTTGATAAGAGAGATTGAGAAATGCATGGACATGATGGTGTGAGTCAATATGTGATATTGAGATTACACATATCTCAAACAATCTCATGTAGTTCAAGGAACATGGATTGAACGTTGAAGAGGATGTCGATTCCGTGCCTCGAGTTCAATCTAGATATCACAGACAAAGGACTATATAGTGAATGTAACACCAATCACAAATTGTAGATTGAAGTTGTTCTCCAACTTCTCCAAATTACTTGGGTAACAATGAAGTCTTGCTAGATACCAATCATTGCTTGTCAAATGATAACATGATTGTGAATATTACAACCAATGTAATTTGGAGCCTACCGGGTCGCACACATAGGATGCATTGGAATAGGAGTATAATTGTGGACGTGATTGGAAGTGTTCTGAATCAAATTGATTACTAAAACTTTTAGGTAATCCATCAGAATGATATTGGAATATAATTTGAGTTAATTGGTTAAAATGTTTGATCCACTAAATTAGATTCATATTGTTAAGTAGGTAGGCTAATCTCGAGTGTTTGACTAGAGCCAAATGATGAAAATAAGTTAATAAATTAATACAATTTATTGGTTAATTAATTGATTCCAGGATATTCTTTTGATTATCCAAATGTGGATCATTTTAAATGCAACCACATCCTTTTGTTTTCCAAGGGTTTGGGAAACCATGATTCCTTTACTTTGCTATTTATAGGGGCATGGCATCTAGATTATAGACATACTCTCTTGTACGTGAACCCTAGCCATCATCATCCGTAAGAGAGTGAGAGGTAGAGAAAGAACAATGCTAGCATATTGTCAGTTAAAAGGATACTCCTTCCTTTCGGCTTAGGAAGCACAACATGGAGTTCCAATCCATCCACATGAACAAAGTAGAGATGCAGATGCTGAGCGACTATGTTTGGAGGATGTCGACTGGGATTGTATGTGCACACGAGGGGCTATGCACATCACCATACAAAGGGAAATCTTTGGACTTTCTCTATAATGAGGTATGTCCCATGCACCCTCTTTCCAAATATGTTGTTATTGATGAGATCTTCTAGTAGGGTATGTGGAGAATTTTTAGTTGTTTTTGCTATGTTTGTCCCCTCCACAAAAACAAACAAGCTCACACTAAAAAGATACAGTCAATGTAACTGCAATACATAAATAAAAATATTTCAAGATGAATAGAGGATAAATCATTCCCTTCCATTTTTATTCACTCCCTTTCTACCCAGGGGAATCTAAATGACCCATAATCCACTCAAACCCCTTTTCTTGTGCAAAACTTACAAGAAAATGTGGGAGTGTCAAAGTAAAAGGGAGATTAAACATGTCTTCTTTGCAAAGTCTTGATATAGAAACAAAATATGAAACATGTTTTAATAGAGAATGTGATATATTGTATTTCATGATTATAGGAGTTTTGGTCCCTTGGTTAAGGTAGGAGGTAAGGAACAAAGTAATGCCAAGGGGGAGGAAAGACATGTTGTTAGTACAACTTGAAATTATTTGTGATTCATTGTTTCTCAAGGACAAGCAAATATTCAAGTTTGGGGAATTTTGATGAATGCATATTCATCCCTTTTCTAATCACATCCTTTAGGTCTCTATCTAGGATTTTATCTTACTTTTTCCCAATTTTTGGAAATATTACAATTTCCTTACTATTGACCCATTAATTAGAATTCTTATCAGTGTTTCTCATATTTTGCAGGTTCCACACTCATTCACATTCCCTAAGCTCCAGAAGAAAAGGGCATGATTCACTACTTGGAGATCAAATGTCTAAGGGCTTCAATTACATATTTCCAAGCATCTCAATACTCCAGTCCATCAATCCATCCCATGATTCAATCGACTCACATGCCCAAAGAACACCACTCGAGAACTCTAATTATACATCTTGTGATGCCGATTCGTCGACTCATTTTATCCCAAGAAGGTGCAACCCCACAGTCAACCGTTCCACCTATGGCTCAAACAAGTAGACTCAACATCCAAACTGGGTGACTGAAAGTTCCAATCTCTTCCAACTCAAGTCCTTTAGAGCCCAAGTCTTAGTCAACAGTGCACCGACCCTAAGATAAAACATTTCCACCCCGTTCTTAGGGTTTTGACTTGCTCCTCTAAGCCCACACACCCACAAACCCCAGTCAGGGAACTTAGAATCCTATTCGGTCGATTGACAGTAAGCAAGATAGACATTTAGAATAGTCACCAACTAGATCTAGCATTGTCATTTAAGTTTCCACCCCTCCTCTATATAAAAGGAGGGGGGAATTCACAAAGAAGGGGATCCAAATTTTTGTATCTTGTCTTTATGTTAAGTTTTTGTTTACATTTTTGCTTTGGGATTTCTTTCTCTTGTACTCTTCTTTTAATAAAATGTCTAGTTTGAATCTTGTTCATGGTGTTTTTTGCATTGGACAAGGAATTCAGAAGGGTTTCCATTTTTTGTCACTAGACTACTACAGAAACAACATTCAGTGTCGCTTTCCTGGGCGTCAGTTATTTTACAAAACCGACGCCTATAATATTCAACGTCAGATATTTAGGAACCCCGACGTCTATATTTGAAGACCAACCAAACATGGGTACCGCTTTGTATTCAGCGTCAGCTGGGTAAAACAAACCGACGCCTAAAATCGCCCGCGAAATCCAATTTTCGAGCGAATTGTTTTTTGCCCCAAAGTATCACATATAGCGTCGGTTTTGTAACTACTAACCGACACCGATATAAGATGGAAATTTGCGTGAAAAGTTCCAATTTAGGCATTGGTTATCCTTTGATAACCGACGTTGATAATGGTTCCCGCCAAATAATTTAGGGCAAAGATTGTCTAATTGGACGTCGATTTTTTAATATCAACCGACACTTAAAGGTAAAAGGCGTCGGTTTTCCAGATAACCGACATTGTTGACAAACTTAATAGACCCGTATCACCCAGCTCTTCCCCTTCCTTCCTATTTCATCGTGATAGTTTGCTGTGATAGTCGCTCACCTAAAATCGCCTGACGATCCCCGTTGCTGCTCGCCGCCACCGCCGCCTCATCCTCTTCCTCCTGCTACCACCGCCAATTTCTGCCACTGCTGCTCGCCGGTCTGCTCTACTCTTCTCCTGGTGCCACTACTGCTCGCCGCTCTGGTCTTCGCCTGCTCGCCACCACTACTGCCGCCGGTCGCCGCCGCTCTTCTCCACACTAGCTCCAGGTAGCCCTAGCCTCTTTGCTTCCTTCTCTGTAGCTTTCCTTCTCCGTAGATTTCCTTCTCTATAGCTCCTTACCAATAGCAAGCACGGCCGTGGCTGTGTTGGCCTACCACGGCCGTGCTGTCCATCACGGCTGTGGTAGGCCAACACAGCCACGGTCGTGCTTGCTGTTGGTAAGGATATGAACAAATCTTTATGTAATGCTTTATGTAAATCCTAGGATACTAACAAATCTTTTTCTTGCATATATTTGTGTTTCTAATCCTAATGTTTGACCTAATTCAGTAAATTTTGATGCATGTTGAAATAAGATTTAAACTTGTCCATTCTAGCATCCTAATTTGATTTGATTAAACCCTAACATTGATGAAACCCTAACATCAATTGTGATGAAATCCTAACATTAATTGTGATGAAACCCTAACATGTACCTATCTATTATTATGTTTGTTGGCCTAGAAACCCGTCCAAGATTTACTCATTAGGAGTAAATCTTGGATAGGCCCCGGTTTGGGACTGTTCTTGAACACCTAATCTCACTTAGGATGTAAGTGTATAATGTGTATTGGGTTTTCAAGAAAAGTTCAGCAGCATTTCCCCATTTTTTCTCTAAGTACATATGTACTTACAGAACATCGGGGAAATGCTGCCAAAATTTTCTTGAAAACCCAATACACATTATACACTTACTAGTGAGATTAGGTGTTCAAGGATGGGATAGGTGGTACACATTTATTATATATCAGAATGACATCACATGTGTTTATGCCCTGAATTACACTACTACAGAACATGTCTTTGGCGTCGATTGTTTATGCGCTTTTGTTGTTGCCAACTCCACAAAATATTGAAGCTAATGATGACTTATATGTGCATGGAGATCACAATGAAGGATTGTTAATTGATAAAAGATCACAATTTTAGAGGCATGCATGTTTATATATTTTTATTGAAGCTAAATGTTTGCTTTTTTAATATCAATATCATTTTCAGATTTGATATTCCATTATCTTCTAGTTAATACAAATGCTAAATGTTTGCCTTTTTAATGACATTTTCAGATGGATGACCATGATGAGCATGATGCCCATGATGAGCATGAAGTCCATGATGAGCATGGCGAGGATACCAATGTAAGTTCTAAAAACATATCCTGTATTTCTATAAAATTCATTATCTTCTAGTTATGTCATATATCCCATATTTCTATATTGGTCTAATTCAATGTGTTTATTTTTGTCAAATTTTAGGTTGATGATGCACATGTACCCACTGAAGCACTGGAGGAACTTGATGCGCATCACCAAACACTTAACAAGAAAAGGGGCATCACTCTGTTGAAGAAGTTAATAGCGCTAAGTGGTAGTGGATCCAGATTGGTTGTGGAGTTTGATATTGGAGGAAATGCAATTGGAGTGAACCGCAATAATTTTGTAAACTATCTTGGGGTTGTCACTCGAAGCCATTGTGGTGTTAAGTATGATAATTGGCATAAAGTTCCTCAGGAGAAGAAAGACTTGATATGGAAGGATTTATGTGTGAGTTATTATTATTTGCAATTCTATTTTTTAGATTACAAATTCTAGTTTTGGATACTAGTTAATAACAATTCTATTTTAAAGAATCTGTTTGCATTGGATGAGAAGTTGCATCATAAAAGTGTGATGCAATGCGCTGGAAAGATGCTAAGGAACTATAGGACAAATCTCAACAGAGAATACATAAAATATGGTGATAAGAAGAAGAAGTCAGCCCTTGAACAGTGGAACTTCTTGGACAAAGAAGATTGGGACACGTTTGTTGCTTCAAGAAAATCTGAAGAATTCAAGGTATTAGGTGTCACTCCCAATTTAATTAATATATGTTGTATTCACCTATTCAATATTAACATTTAGTGCTACTAACCAAATCATTAATGTGCATACTAACTAGGCCCTCAGTGAGGCGCAAAAAGCAAGGTGTGCACTGAATGTGCATGACCACACTTTGGATCCAAAGGGCTATGCAAGCGTTCGCCAAAGACTACATGCAGAGTTTGTTGCTACTCAGGAGTCCTCTACTACATGTGCCACACCCATGCCTCGCCATGATGTCTGGAAAGCTGGGTGGCAAAACAAGAAGGGTGAAATAAAGAAGCATGTAACTGCTGAGGCGGCTGCGAAAATTGTAAAATACAACTCTTAGAGCAATCGTTTGAATATTGATTATTTGTGGTGTTAACTTACCAATTTCTGTTTATGGTGATTAGCGGGAGCTGCACGAGTAGAGGAAACAAGGCACGTTCATCCCTCAGGGCACAAGGGATGAATTGACAGTTGCTCTGGGTAACCCAGAGCATCCTGGACGTGTTAGGGGTGCAGGCGCTGGTGTGGGCATCAAAGCATTCTTTGGGCCATCCTAGCGCAAACCCAGAGCAGGACTTTCACAAGAAGATGTAACCTATTCTTTTTTTAGAATGTTACTGCAAAAGGGAATTCAATAATAAGAAGCTAATGTTTCTTTTATCCATGTATAGGAGAATAAGAGAGTCGAGGATATAGTTGCTAAGAAGGTCAATGATATAGTTGCTGAGAAGGTCAAGGAAGAAATGGTGCGGTGGCAGGCATCTCAGGCTTCCAATCAACCTATGGCGACCCACTCTTCTCCTAATGCACAGATTGAGAGTAATCATGTAGACCCACCGCCTAACACGCCTACTGTAAGTATTGTTTATGACATTGTAGCTAGTGTTTTCAAGATGATATGTATATATGTATAACATTCTTTATGTAAATTTGTAGGCGTTGAAGCCATGCCACTTAAGAATGCAAGACTATGTTGTTGCAGAGGCGCATGCTTACCCATCCCTTCCTGGGGCAACGTTTCATGGGACTCCAATGCAACAGGGCTATGTTCGTGTGAGCCCGATATGTGTATTACCCAATTGGAGGGAAGCTACATTGCCATATGCCCACCCGGTTATTGATACACTTGCTGAGGCAGAAGGCGGGGTGATATTGTGGCCCAAAGTAGATTTCGTCTAAACTACTAAAATTGTAAGATAAATTTACATTACTTTAGATTGTTAATGTGTATATATGAGGTCAATTGATCTGAAATTATATATACAGGTTAAAAAGAAGACACCTGGAGCACCTAGGCCTCCACCTCCACTTCCTACATTTCCAACTTGGGTTCCAACTGACCTAAAATACCTATTAGGTCCTGCTTGTAGGGGAATGGCATGTTGGCTACGGGCACATAATATACATTGCCCTATAATTGTTTCTTTAGAAGCGAATTATGCAGGTCAATCATACGAAAGCTCTTTATTTATACAAGATATTATTGAGTTGTTTATATATGATTGGCTGAATACATCAATGATAGAGACATGGATAAGGTGAGATCTTGTTTATACATCCATATACCTTGTGTAAGATCTGGTGATCTGGTTTCTTATATATTAATGCATACATAATACATGTTTTGCAACTACTTAGTCGAAAATCAATGCAAACAATTTGCATTTGACCATGTGGGATTTTTGATTCCATCATTGATTAGTATGGTAGCTAAAGACCCTGATAGTGTTCAAAAATACTGTATAGATGCTTTTACAATTTTCGGTCAGCAAAAGAAGACGATGATAATAGCTCCATTCAATGTCATGTAAGTTTAATTTACTTATAATTTGGACTTAAGAAAATTACATTTTTATTGTGGATTTTGAGTTATTAATTTTTAACTTTTTTACCTCTAGCGGTAGGCATTGGGAGTTACTAGTTATTCTCCCTGAGATGTTCATTGTTTATTATCTAGATCCTGTGGGGAGTACATTGAATACTAAAATTGGACATGTAATGAGATTGACATTATTCTGGTGAGAAATATTTCATTTTTATATCCGTTAACATATGTTATTACATTACTATTTAATTATGCAATTTACTGTGTTACATTAACATGTAGGGGTTTAGATGCATTCAAAAATGCTGGAGGAAAGGTCCCAAGGAAAAGGAACCAACCAATAATTTGGGAGAACGTAAAAGTAAGTTCCTGACTCCAATGTATATATTATTTATGTGAACTATGATTAGTTGTATTTTTTAATATTTTTTATGTTTCAATTTATAGTGCGCTACACAAGACAACGGCTGGGCATGAGCATACTATGTGATGCGATTTATGCAGATGATTATCCAATATGCCGCATTGGACATCGATACCATACATGAGGTATTATATATAGTCTCATTAGTTAGTATGAAATATATCAATCTTATTTTGATATTATTACTTATATATACATCATTCTCTTTGTAGGTATTTAAAACTAACCACACTATAGGTAAAAGCTTAAAAGATGTACATGCTCCATATACGATGCAAGTATTAAATGAAGTAAGAGAAGAATGGGCAAGAGCCATACAAGCAGTGGCGATTGTAAGATATAATTGGGATGCTGATAGCGATGTTGAATGATATTTTGTAAATGAATATTTCTGAATGTTTATACATGTTTGAATGTTTCTACATGTATTTGAATGTTTCTACGTGTGTGAATTTGAGAATTGAATTGATGTCTGAATGTATCTACTTGTGTGAAAAGTATATTTGTTGATTTTGCAGGTTTGTGGCCTGTTTGTAGGCTGATATCAATGGATTTCGTAAACCAACAATTCAGAAAACTGAACTGTAGGTTCTCATCCTACTGACCAGCCACAACAGGCCTACAAACTGATAAGAAAAAAAACATAGGCATCGGTTATTTATAGAACACCGTCATCAAAGGCTTACAACGTCGGTTATTGGATAAAACCGTCGCCTAATATGACAAACAACCCGACCGTGCAGGAAAGTACGGTCGTGGCAGAAAAAATGTCGGTTATTAGTATAAAACGGACACCTATAGTACTAAACATGGCTGTGTAGGGAAGCACATCCGTGGCGTTTGGAAATATGGTGTCAGTGTTTTAGTTGCAAACCAACGCAGAAAGTGTCCTAGATGGCACCCTTTTTGTGGCGCAAACCATTTTGGCGTCGGCTTACTATACATAACCGACGCCTATCGGTGCCATGCTGGCGCATTTTCGGTGGCATGAAGCCTTTTGGCATCGGTTATAAAACCGACGCCGAAGAGTTCGACCTTTAGCGGCACCCACATAGGCGTCGCTTGAGAATCGTTACTAAAAGGGGTTAAACAACCGACGCCAAAGGCGTGTTATGTAGTCTTGAGATGAGAGACCCTACTGGATTCTTTCTTCTTTAATAGTCTATGGATTCATTTATTCCTTCCTTTGATCCTTTATTTTCCATGAAACGTGAGTAGTACTTCATATTGGGGCATGGGGAATATCCCCATAGTCATAGTTGATTAGATCGATTTTTATGTGATATAACCCATTAGATGGTGCTTGCTTGATTTATCGCATGACTTAAATGACTTGATCTCTTGTTTTTGTCGAATGTTAGTCTTTGGTGATGAGATCTCAGACTCCAAGGCTCACAAAAACCATACAAATGCATAGAGATCCAGATGAAATGTTGGAAGGAGCTCTGTTGGGATGATCGAGCAAGGATCCACAAACACTGGAATAAATGTGTTTGTGAGAAGTTCAAACTTTTTTAAATGCATTTGAGAATTTTTTTACATGCCCTCCTCTAACTAGTTTTCTAACCACAAAATCTATTGTTCTGGTTTCTAAGAAGGCTATGGGCACAAAACCCATAATCCCAATATCTTTCATTATCAAATCAAACTCAAATTTTCAATCGACTCAATTCTAGTGATAGCTATCTTTCCTTATTTGTTCTTAGTGTAACTCTTTATTATCTTGTTCTTAGTGTAATATTTCATTATTTGTTCTATCATAATCAACCTTAAAACAATAGACTTTCAATTTTACATTCAAAGTAATTGTTCAAAGCAAGCCAGTTCAAACTCATTCTTAAAAAACATTGTTCTTTGGATCGACCTTTTCTATACTAATAAACTAACCAACTTGTTTAAGTGGTTGTTTTGCTGTTAACTAAAGTTAAACTCTAGGAATTGGATTCCTAGTGATTTGTTGTGTAATTGACGTGCATTAATCATCCCTGAGGTGAGAGAAACCTTACACTTCCATCCCTAGCCACCATCTTCTACCCCAAGTGGGTCACCTTGTCCCTGGATACCATCTTAACTTCACCCCTCTTCAACCATCAACCATGATCTTCATGCTTTATCACAATGATATTGGACATACATCATGACAAGACTGGAAATATCCTTAAGAATCATTAAATCTAGGGACATTTCCTCTCTTCATACCATTTGATCTGACAATCACCCCTGATACATGAAAAATCCCTTTCCGTGCAAAGGGTGAACCTCCATATTTTTGACATGATTTTTGTCCCTTATGCATGCAAGGGGAATTTTTACCTTTTTCTATTGTGATTTTTGGAATCCTCTTCCACGCAAGGGGAAGTTTTCAATTATTCCTACCAAGAATGTTGAGAATACAAAAAAATGAATACCATATGTTGAATCCTCTTACCCAACACAAGGGGTAGTTTCTATATGACTACGTTTCTTCCCTTTTAAATTTCTTTCTACATGAGAGACATATTTCCTACTCTCCCAAGCCTAATACCCAATCATTTCATCTTCTGCAAAGAGGAGGACATCATAACAGTATCAAGGATCAAATGCTCACTAACACTTTTGAAAAGAGCTTCTTGAGATGATAAACACCGATGAATATTCCAACACTGTTGTGGTGATGAAGATACTAGTATAAGACTCTTATGATGAACCGAAGACTCAGGTCGATACAGGATCCATCCAATTGTCATGACAGACTAATGAACCATAGGTCACATAGACACTCAAGTTAGTCATCAAGTAGACAATAAAGCTAGCATGAGTCACTCAAAGGCAAATAAACAAGTGTTATCCTTTGCACGTCATGCACAACCATCATCACTATACAGCCTAGAGGGTGAAAAACTACACCATCTTGTATGAATCCCACCAAGAGTATACCAACACAAGAATATTACATTTGAGCATCAACAGTAGGAGACATCTAGACACACACAGTCACTCCATAGAACAACCAAGCAAATGATCAGACAAAAAATTTATGTGACAAATTGAAAGTCATTGTCTATCAAGGAAGAAATCCAAAAGCTATAAATGGCCAAAATAATACAATTCCGGATAATAAGAAGAGATCTTATGTAGTCAATCACCCAACAAACCCTCCACCACCACCTTGGAACTATCCTGTAGTTCTAGGACCATACATGTACTCACCTCATGATGTGTCTTAGCGAACACACTAAATCCACCATGGTAATTATCCTTAGAGTTTACCATTTTAACGACAAACTACCCACTTGTAAACAAGTAGGATGATTTGAGTATAGAAGGGGTCAGCCTCAAGGAATGATGTTATTAAACGTTAATCCAAACCAATTTTGGTGAATAGAAAGTAAATTCTAGTTTGAAGAGTTCAATTAAACTAAATCAAGAATTTAATTTTTAGAAGTAAACCAAATTATCAAAATAATTAGGAGAAATGAAAATTTGCAAAAGAAAAAAAACTAAGTTGTCAAGAGAAATTAAAATTAAAGAGAAAAAGTGAGCCAATAAATCAAGATTAATTCAGTTAATGGGAATTGTTGAAGTCAGTGTTTCACCACCATGAGCTTTCATAATTATCTTAGCCACTTTTAGTTTCTTTTTAGATAAATTTTAGACTAAGACCATGTATATCAACCCTTTCTGGAAAAAATCCCATGGATCAAGCTTCCCACATACCCAAGGTCTCGACGTTCTATGGGTCATGTTTCAATCATCCAATAAGTACCTGTCTGAGGTCTCACTAAGGAACATGTGGGTTCTATTTGATGTTCTAGTCCACAAGTCCAAGGTCTCATTGTTATGGGTCATGAGAGTCATGAGTTAGAAATGATCAGTTTATAATCCACAATGTTAAACGAATAAAAACTCATCTTTTATTATTTTAAAGGAGTTATAGTTTACTAAGACATGTTATGGGGTTCATGGAGATAATCCCCATGTCCTAGTAATGCAAGGATTACTTTAACATGATAAGAATAAACACAAAGGTATAGGACCAAAGGGGGCTTTGGGGTTATGGAATATGAGATGCAGAAGATATCTCTTGTACTTGGAATTCCCCTCATTTTATAGACTTCGTTTGTGATGCCACTCGATCTATAAAAATCCCAGTCATTCGACTCGATTAAATGTGTGCTTTGACACAAAGGTAGGTTTGAATGCAATAATAACCTTCTTCATTCAGATTTTGACTGAGTCTTACTGACTAGTCAATCAACTAGAATGCTAGTTGATTGACCAGGTTTCTAGATTTGACCAATTCTTGAGAAATAATGAACCTTCTCGATTCCAACTTTGACTGGGTCTGGTTGGAGTTTTTGGGCTTGACTAATTCTTGTGCAACAATAAGCTTTCTTGATTTTGAGGTTGACTGGGTCTTTATGGAAAGTCGATTGATTGGGATGCCAGTTGATCGAATGTGATTTCTAGGAAGTCGAGATTTTGTGCATGTGAGTAGACTGAATGAGTGTGCCATTTGATAGATTGGGAGGTTGAAGATGAAGATTGAAGCCTATCATTCTTGGAGCTTTATGACTTTGCAGTGATTAGGCCATTTTCCTGCAAAAGTCAACCAATTCTAGTAAAAACTCCAATTAAAGAAGGACAAGATACATGAAGACAATTAACCCTATAATCATGCAAAAATAAACAAAACTACTCCTAAAGAGATATCTCAAGGATATAAAGAAAGTGGATAAATATGCATTTATCACCTCATCCAGGTTTGGTCCCAACATTGACAATTATATTCCGCTTAGAGATATGAAAGTTGTCAACTACAATATGACAAAATTCATGCAGAAATAGGGAGATCTAGAGGTCAAGATAGAAAAATTCATCACCTTCATAGGTCACCACTAGAAGATCACAATGAATAATAACAATGTATGATGAAAGGGGGTACATTTTTAGAAGTCACTACTACTCCCACCATTGTCAAAGAGGAAATACTGACACAAAAGACAAAAAATATTTACATTATTAGGGGACTCTTGCTGTAGGATTCTTCCATTAATCGAGTACCTTTTGAAGTTTTCAACCTTAAGGAATCCCCCAAAACCCCTACCAAAAGAGCTACAATTCCAACTCTTACTGTGATTTCCATTACAAAAAGGGGCATAAAATAAAACATGTATAGCCCTCAAGCATGACATTCAAGACCTAATCGATACCAGTTTGGTCCAAGTAAATGCCCTTATAGAAGTCTCTCCAAATCCTATCACCAAAGAGTTGGGTGCAACCACATAATTGAGTGAATCTCTATACAAGCCAGAGCACAACATGAACACACCAGATGATGCAGTGCAAAGTTGATTGAGCATCTACCAAACCAGAGCTCTGCCAAAGAGAATAGAGACACACAACTGTCACGAGAGCCAAAGCAAATGGGGATTATGAGGTTTCTATCTAACCATTTTTTATTTAAAAAATCATCAAAACGAAAAAATTCAAAATTATCTAAAAAATCATCAAAACGAAAAAATTCAAAATTTTCTAAAAAAATCATCAAAACATTTCAAATGACAAAAATGATACAACATTCAAAAATTTTAAAAACTCATATTTTCAAAATGAGCAAATAATAAAAATTAATATAAAAACCCACTTAATCTACTTAAGTGCATGGACGCCCCCTGCACCCTAAAGTGTAAGGGTCAAAGTAGAACCATAGGGCCTAGGATGGAAGGGGCACGACCGTTATATCGAGGCCCCAACGGTTCACAACCCTAATATCACCCATTAAATCACTCACAAGTCAGTGTGTACATCCAGAATATAAGCGCAAGAGGCTTGCTTCTTACATGTATGCCCTCTCTAATCTATTGGGGTATTTGGAGGTACATATGTTGAGTCAAATATGATGATAGGAGGATTCTACTTAGCCATATTTGGGAAGATATTGTGTAGGTTAATAATGGGAAGTATTGGGAAATATGGTACAGAGCAGGCAGCGAAATTTAAAATTTTATCTACCATATTCCCCATAATCAGTAGATCACGTGAATAACTATAATGCATGAAGGGTGATTTCAAGGATATACTGGTTCATGGAGCAAGTCCAGCAACATATCCTAGTCATCATTGTTGTGCAAATATCTTGGATGGTGTCTATGCAACTGCTTGTTGCATTGGGATTCATCTAACTGCTGCACCATCTGATCTACACCTCAGTCAGTAGGGCTGCTGCAACTCCTCCTGGTCGCACTTGAGACTACAACCACTAACGTCGTCTTCTTCAACGACTCCTCTTATCATGGACTGCTGGTTGATGTTGTCCTCCGAGGGACAGACAAAAACATGTCGTCTATATGGTAGTCCACACGGACCACCTAGAACTCTTGTCATCCTACTAGGATGATCAGGAAGGATTTGTCCCTCCCATTGATGTACTAGTCACCAACTTACTCTCCCACAATGACAACTCTGAGTTGTTCTCTCCCGTGTCTATCCCTCCCTTGTCGGGTAGGACTCTGCATGGGCTCTCATCGTTACCAAAACAAGAGAGGACAATAGTTATCATAGGAACTAATTCTCAATTGTCTGTGTTGTGCTCTGGGAATCCCCCAGTACCCCTCTATTTATTGTAGAGTTCAAGGTAAAGGTTCCCCGTTTCTATCTGATACACGATTAATGTGCGTGAGTGGAAAGGACCGGAATAACTCAAATTTTCACAACAATTCTGGAAACTTTGCAACATGCGACCGTCGAAATGACCATTTGGCAAAACCAAACGACCATCTAGAACATGAGATGATCATCTTGCAGTTTCCAGTTGTGCACGAATTTGGAAAATCAATTTCCATCAATGTTAGACATTTATTTACTTGTGCAACAAGTATTTCTCAAGAGAAATGAATAGGGAAACATCTAGAACCTTCCCTGACTGAACTAAACCATATCACCCATGCGATACAACAGTCTTGGTTCACCCATATAGTCGTCTGGTGATCCGAGTCGAGCCTGTTTGGTTGGGTCAGTTAGTTCCTTTTCCAATTTCGACTCACAACCAGGCTTAACACCCAGATACCCGTCTCAACTCTTGAGACAGTCGTTGGAACTTCCAGACCGCCGTCTTAACACTTGAGATGGGCCTTTGCAGTGATGTTAGCTTGTTTGTTTCTTGAATCAAATGCCTCAATACTTTAGCACTTAATTCAATTGTCATTCGAGATCTAAACTCCTCTTATAGGTCAAGACCTATGTGTGTGACCCTATAGGTCCCATATTACGTTGGCAGTGAGTGTCCATAACAACTTATGACATCACAAGCAAAGAGTGGTGTGTAGTCGCACATCATTGCTACCCAAGTAAATGGAAAGTTGGGGAACAACTTCAACCTACAATCTATGTATGGTATTATAGTATTTGTATAGTTCCTTTGTCACTGATATCCAGATTGAACTAGAGGCATGGAGCAGTCACCCTCATTATTATTCAATCTTGTTTATTGAACCAGAGCAGACTATCTAAGATATATGTAAGCTCAACACATTGACTTACATGTACATGGCCATGTATTTTCTCAGTCTCACTAATCAAGAGGCCTAGGATATCATGCTCCCAAGAAGGGACAAATCCATATCTCTCACTCATAGTGAATCCCCATGTGTAAACGCCACCCAATCATCACTATTATAACAAGCCATGTTTTAAGATTGCATTTGATGATGTCAAAGTGTACCCAACGACATGTGAGGAGTGCACTGATTTTAGATCTAAGAACCACAAACACCACCATCACTGTGAGAGTTGACTATGACTTTCATGATGATGGCTCTCATGTGTTAGTCTCACAGTGGGTCTATTCGATACACTATTTTCTAACATGTATCTGAGTGCTTGGTTTGATATATCCATATCATGACCAATGAGACTCAGTCATCAACCAACTCACACTCTGATCTTATGTGTTACTGCTATCTATCAACCTTCCACAATAACAACCGATTAGGGACATAATGAGAATATGTATATGTACTCTTAACATCTATATGATCTCATTTTTCAAGTCTAATACTTGAAGATGTACGTCATTGAGTAATATTATTCTCTAGACATTTACAATGTTATTTCATTATCTCATAACTAAACAAACAAAATAAATTGGAAGCTTGCATTTATTAATAATCAAATTGTTTATATTTATGCCATTACAATCATCACATGATTGGCTCTCAGGGCATACATACCAACATAATCCCACTTGCACTTAGAGCCAATCACCTACGAATCATATTCCAAGTGATCTTACATGTCCATCATGCTTTTGCTGTGAACGTTCTTTTGCTAAGGGGTCAACAACATTGTTGTCAGTTGGTACTTTGCAAATCTTTACATCTCCTTGATGTATGATTTCTCATATAAGATGATACCGACTTTGTATACGCTTTGAGCAATGATGTGATCTGGGTTCCTTAGCTTGTGCAATGACTCCATTGTTGTCACAATATAGCTCGATTGCCTCACTGATGCTAGGAATGACCCCAAGTTCTGTGATGAACTTCTTGATCCATATAGCCTCCTTTTCTTCTCTCGATGCAGCAATATACTTGGCCTTTGTTGTAGAATCGTCAACTATTTCTTGCTTGGATCTCTTCCAACTTATAGCTCCATTGTTGAGGCAAAATACGAATCCTAATTGTGAATTTTAATCATCTTGATTAGTCTGGAAGCTTGCATTGGTGTAACCTTTTACCTGCAACTCTTCCTCTCTACTGTTGAGAAAAAATTGATCCTTAGTTCTTTTGAAGTACTTGAGGATGTTATATATGTCTATCCAGTGAGTATCACCTGGATCTGACTGATATCTGCTCATCAAGATCAAGGCATATGAGATGTCTAGACGGGTGCATAACAATACATACATGATTGATTCAATTGTCGAGGAAAATGAAATCATACTCATGTGTTCCATCTCTTTACAAGAACTAGGACATTGAGCTCTAGAGTTGGGGACACCATGACGCACATGCATGTTTTCTCTCCTTGAGTTCTCCATGAAGAACCGCTTCATCACTTTGTCAATGTATGCACTCTTAGTCTGAGAAGTCTTCTAGATCTATCTCTATAGATATCTATCCCCGAGATGTAGGATGCTTATCCCAAGTCTTTCATAGAAAATTTATGTCCTAGCCACGTCTTTACCTTTTGTAAAGTAAGGATGTCATTCCCCATCAATAGTATTTCATCTACATACAATATGAGGAATGTCACTATTCTCCCACTAACCTTCTTGTACACACAAGGTTCATCTTCATTTTTAGCAAAGCCAAACCCTTTGATTGTCTCATCAAAATTAAGATTCTGGCTTTGAGATGCTTACTTCAATCCATAGATTGACCTTTATAGCTTACATACTTTATTTTCAAATATTGAATCTATAAACCCCTCATGTTGTGTCATATACACATACTCAACAAGATTCCCATTAAGAAATGTGGTTTTAACATCCATTTTCCAAATCTCATAGTCATGATAAGCTGCAATAGCAAGCATGATCCTAATGGATTTAACCATGCCCACTGGAGAAAAGGTTTCATCATAGTCAACACCTTGAACTTGTATGAAACCCTTTGCAACCAATCTGCCCTTATAGGTTTGGAGCATTCCATCCATGTCAGTCTTCTTCTTGAAGACCCACTTGCACCCTATGAGTTTTACCCCTTCAGGTGGATCCACCAAAGTCCATACTTTGTTGGTATACATGAATTCCATCTAAGATCTCATGGCCTCAAGCAATTTCTCAGACTGTTCCCTTAATAGCATCTTTATAGGATGTTGACTCATAATATATGACCAATTCACTGCCTTCTTGAGCCACAATATATCCAAATCTCTCAATTTCAAGGTGTGTCCTATTAGATCTATGAGGTTCCTATGTCACCTGAGGAATTTGAATATCCACAACACTTTGTGATTATTTGAGTTCCTCTAGTTCATCTATTAGTTCTATGTTATCTTGTTGGTCTTGAACTTCTTCGAGTTCCATTTTCCTCCCACTGATTCCTTTTGAAATAAATTCCTTTTCAAGAAATACAATATTTCTGGCAACAACTCTCTTGTTATCAGTTGGGTGGAATAAGTAGTATCCCCTTGTCTCTTTGGGATATCCAACAAAATAACATTTACCAGACTTAGGTCCAATCTTTTTAGAAACATTTTCCTAACATAATATTCACATCCCCAAATATTCATAATAGACAGATCGGGACGTTTCCCAGACCATATCTCATATGGTGTCTTTTGAACCAATTTAGATTGTACACGGTTAAGTGTAAATGTGGCGGTTTGTAGAGAAAACCCCCAGAAGGTTGTTAGAAAATCACAAAAACACATCATAGATCTCACCATATCAAGTAATGTGTGATTCCTTCTGTCTCATACACCATTATGCCGTGGTGTTCTAGGTTGAGTCCACTGGGATACAATCCCATGGGCTCTCAGAAGGTCCTGAAACTATTGGCTTAAGTATTCTCCACTTCAATTAGAATGAAGTGCCTTAATACTTTTTCTAACTTGGTTTTGTACTTCATTCATAAACTCTCTAAACTTTTCAAGAGTTTCTGACTTGTGTCTCATCAGGTAGACATAACCATACCTACTGAAGTCATAAGTAAAGGTAATGAAGTACTTATACCCACCTCTTGCATCTGTTCTAAAAGGGACACATACATCAGTATGTATGAGTCCTAATAGATCACTAGCCCTTTCATGCTTGCCAGTAAAGGGAGTCTTGGTCATCTTGCCCATCAAACAAGATTCAAATGTCTCTATTGATTCAAGATCAAAAGAGTCCAGATAACCATCCTTATGGAGTCTGGATATGTGTTTCTCATTTATGTGCTCTAGACGGCAATGCCAAATGTATGTTTGGTTTGAGTCAATGAGTTTTTGTCTTTTAATATTTATGTTATATACACTTGTCTCTAGATCTATCAAGTATAGACCATAAGACATTGGGGCACTATGTGGGGCACTGCCTAATATAACATCTTCCATTATTTATAAGAAATTTGAATCTGTTTTTCCCAAACAAGATTCATATATGATGTTCCTATTAATGGCATGTACGCAATAGCGATTCTCTAACTCTATTACAAGCCCACTTGGTAGAGATAACTCATAGGTTCCAACTACGCCATCCGTAACTCTTATGCCATTTGCAACACATAATTAAACCTTACCTTTTTATAAAGGTCTACTTCTTTTTAGATCTTTCACATTTGAGCAAATGTGTGATCCACATCTGGTATCTCGTACTCATGATTAGGAAGTAGTGAAGTTAACCTCAATAACACATACACCATATGTAGAGATCTCAATCCCTATCTTCCTAGGTTCCCTTATCCATCTCCTAATTTAGAGTGTCGAAGACTTGGACCTTAGCTTATCCATAGAATGCTTCTTGGCCTTTCCTTTGTCCTTGGATTCAACTACGATGATCATCATCATAGATTTGTCCTTCTTCATTTGTGCTTCGACACCTATCAAGATGTCAAGGAACTCTGACAGCAGTCTAACCATGTTACTCAAGCGATAACACTCAATAAACTAGCTATATGATTTAGGCAAAGATTGCAAAATCATATTCGTGGCCAACTCTTGACCTAAATGAAATCCTATTCTCTCAAGATGCTTCATATGCCCAATCATATTGAGCACATGGGGATCTACTGGATATCCTTCTATCAGTTTGCACTCAGAAAGAGCCTTAGTGACCTTATACCTTTCATGATTATCATGTTGTTTATGCAACTCATAGCATACAACCCAACAAAAGGTTCTTGACGTTCACAACATCATTGGCATGCTTCAAAGAAGCATCCATGTTAGTCTTAGGAGAATTTGGAGTGGATACTAGCACTAGTATTTCAGGATCATGCAGAACACTTCTCAAGGTCCTGAATCAGTTATGGAAATAAATCTCATTTAATTCGTCCAATTGCAATACAGATTTGTTTGTCATTTGATTCTACAAGAGAAAATTTGCATTTGTCAAAAATCCTTTTGGATTTGATTTGAAAAGTTGATATTAATTAGGTCTTTAGCTAATTCTCACTCCCACTATTTTATTCAAATTGATAGACCTCAATGTTTTGGAATATTGTAGCGCACAATATTCTAGTGGGATAAGATCATGATTTCATCCAAATCATGAATCAGCTAGGGCTATCACCTCCAACTTGATTCTATTAGGTAGGCAACTTTTGCCAATTGCATCATATGCAACTCTTGATAGATGATATGCACAACTCCATTCCATAGTCATTTGCATGCCTCTAGGTGCTTAATCAAATTAAGATCACCTAGTTAAGCCTGACCCATAAGCAACATGATAGACTATGCATCCTGCTAGGGCAAACCCACATATCTACCATCACACTTCCGCGAGATACACGACGCACCACGCTAGGGCATGACCACACTTGGTCAATCAATCTTTTCATGTGTGCTGCTTTATGAAAAACATCTAAGACTTAATATTATAATTTAGGGAGTTTTATAAACACATAAACTTTATCCAATCACCACATATATAGTAAGTATCATATACATGCTATACCCCACAATAAAAGCATGCAATAAATGAAAGTTATGGTTATGTCCAGTCCTAATGTAATCCCTTGGAGCCACAAGGAATTAAGGTCATCTAGGTCTAAATCACATGCAAAACCTATTGTTGATGAAGATCTATGCTTGCCAATCTAGATTGATCAGTTTAACACTTAAACTAACCGACTTGCCACCTGGCCAGTTGTTAGGTTGTCTCACCAGTCATCTAGTCCTTCAGTTCACCATTGGCTGGCTCTTCCAGGTGATCGGTCCGGCCCACCAGGTGATCGGTCTGGCTTGTTTACCACATCCTTCAAGGTCCTTGAGTCAGTTGACTCATCTCCGGGATGCCTTCATCTTCGTCATAACAAGAAAGTAAACTATCCTTCTTTTACATGATTATAGGGAAACCTTGAGTTACATTCAAGGGGAGCAAAGTTAGAAGAGAATTAACTTTACATTGGGAAGATGAGATAGAGGCTCAATACGTAGACTGAGATAAACAGATAAACCAACCACATACAACCATGCACAAATAGGGGTTATTGGCCATAACCTTGCTACACATCCACCATCAAAACCACTTTTAGGGTGATGCATGTAAATTGCATATATATTATATACATTAGTTTGGGATTATTATGGTGTTTGGATTTGACAAGATATTATTTGCATTGCATGCAATAATAGAATGAGAAAAATAAAATCCAATCATATCGATTATCTCGTAATATAGTAAATTGATGTCAGATCTGATACCACTGTTGGGAAATATGTTATAGAGTAGGCAACACAATTTAAATTGTATCTATCATATTCCCCATAATCAATAGATTACATCAATAACTATAATATAGGAAGGATGGTTTTGAGGATATACATGGTCCTGGAGCAAGTCCAATTACATCTCCTAGTCATCGTTGATGCACAACTATTTTGGAGGGTGTCTATGAAGCTACTTATTGCATTGGGACTCGTTTAACTTCTGCACCATCTGATCTGCACCTCAGGACGTAGGACTACTGCAAATCCTCCTAGTCACATCATAGACTGCAGCCACAAATGTCATCTTCTTCAACAACTCATCTTGTCACAGATTGTTAGTTGATGTTGTCCTCCGGGCGACAGACAACAACCTCTCGTATGTATGGTAGTCCACATGAATCACCTAGAAATCCTGTCATCCTACTACAACAACCAGGAAGGAGTCATCCCTCCCGTTGATGTACTAGTCACCAACTTTCTCCCACAACAACAAATCTCAATTGTTCTCTCCCATGGCTATCCATCCCTTGTCGGGTAGGACTTTCCTGGTCTCTCGTGGTTACCACAACTAGAGAGGACAACAATTATCAAAGGAACTAATTCTCAGTTGTTTGTGTTGTGCTCTGGGAAGCCCCCAGTGCCCCTCTATTTATAGTAGAGGCTAGGGTCAAGGTTCTCAATTTCTATGAGATACGGGATAAATGTGCAGGAGTGGAAAGGACCATAAGAACTCCAATTTTTGCAACAATTCTAGAAACTTTGCAACCTACAATAGCCAAAACAGTCATTTGGCAAACCCAGATAGTTATCTAGCACGTAAGACGGTCTTCTCACACTGTGAGATGGTTGTTTCACAATTTTCAATTATGTACAAATTTGGCAAATCAATTCCCATCAATGTTAGACATTAATTTCTTTGTGCAACACGTATTGCTCAAGGGAAACGAATAGAACCTTCCCCAATCGAATGGAACCATATCGCCCATGCGAGATGGCCATCTCAATTTAGCCAAACGGTCATCTATAATCTGAGTCGAACCCATTTGGTTGGGTCGATTCGTTCCTTTGCCAATTTCAACTCACAACCAGGCCTGACACCCAGAAACTTGTCTCAACTCTTGAGATGCCCATTTGGCACTTCCAAACAACTGTCTTAACACTTGAGATGGGCGTTTGCAGTGTTGTTAGTATGTTTGTTGCCTAAATCAAATGCCTAAACACTTTAGCACTTAATTCAACTATCATTTGTGATCTAAACTCCTCTTCTAGGTCAATACCTATGTGTGTGACCCTATAGGTCCCATATTACATTGGCAGAGAGTGTCCATAACAAATTATGACATCACAAGCAAAGTGTGATGCCTAGTCGCACATCATTTCTACCCAGGTAAATAGAAATTTGGGGAACAACTTCAACCTAAAATTCGTGTATGGTGTTACTATATTGTATAGTTCCTTTGTCACTGATATCCTGATTGAACTAGAGGCATGGAGCAGTCACCCTCATTATTATTCAATCTTGTTTCTTGAACCAGAGCAGACTGTCTGAGATATATGTGAGCTCAACACATTGTCTTACATGTACATGGCCATGTATTTTCTCACACTCGCTAATCAAGAGGCCTAGGATATCATGCTCTCATAGGAGGGGCAAATCCCATATCTATCACTCAGAGTCAATCTCCATGTGTCAAAGCCACCCAATCATCACTGTTATAACATCCCATGTTTCAGGACTACGTTTGATGAGTGCAGTGATTTTAGATCTAAGAACTACAAACACTACCATCATTGTCAGAGATGACTATGACTTCCATGATCATGGCTCCCATGTGTCAGCCTCATGATGGGTCTATTCGATACACTATTCTCTAACATGAATCTATGTGCTTGGCTTGATATAGCCATATCATGACCAATGAGACTCAGTCATCAACCACCTCACACTTTGATCTTATGTGTTATTGCTATCTATCAACCTTCCATAATAACAACCGATCAGGGACATAATGAGAATATGTATATGTACTCTTAACATCCATATGATCTCATTTCTCAAGTCTAATACTTGAATACATATGTCATTGAGTAATATTATTCTCTAGACATTTATAATGTTATTTTATTATCTCATAACCAAACAAACAAAATAAATTGGAAGCTTGCCTTTATTAATAATCAAGTTGTTAACATTTATGCCATTACAATCATCACATGATTGGATATCAGAGCATACATACTAACAAGAATATCATGATCAAAGTCTTTGTAAGGACTGAGGAATCAACCTTTTACGATATGCTTGAGAGTTAGGGAATTTTAGAACTAGGTATCAAGATTTGGCACATAAATCTAGTTAGGTGGGTTCCTCATTTATAGTATTTAAAGATAAGTGTTGTAGTGGAAAGGGCTTACCATAAAAATGGGGTCAGGAGAAAATGGATGTCTGGACTTATTAGAGACATGAATGGGAATTGATACTTGCATTTAGACACTAGTTGATGACAAGGCATCAGGTGGATGCGATGGTGCATGGAATTATTGTGGCTCTTAAGATTATTGAGGAGAGAAACCACTTTATATCGACAATCAAGATTGATGATGATTGGGTTTATAGGGTGTTATTGGGAGATATTCAATGCCCATGGCACTTAATTTCATACATTGGGGGAAGTGAAGAAACCCTAAAGGAGTTTGCATTATTGGCAGTTGTGTGTACAAGATGGTGAACTCCATGGCACACTCTATTGGTTTGGAGGGTTTGGTTAGTACTAACTAGATAGAGCTTTCTATGAGAACTAGAGGTATGATGGTTCGGGATAGAAGGAATACTCTATATGTTACTACTTCTTGGATAGATAGTTAGTTACAACTTTTTTTTGTATAAGTGGATCTCAGTTGTAGGGGATTTTCACACTTGGTTGTGTTGCTTGATAGTTTCCTTTTATTGGAGGGATAGAGGTGGATGTGGTACCCAATTTTCAGGAGGGATCCAAACCACAACTTAAATGTGGTGATATAATCCCTATGGTTGATTTTGCCTGGTTGAGGAGGATAGGTAGATAAAAACACTGCATGGCTTATATTAAATAAAACTAATGATAAAAGAGAATGAAGAAATAATCAATGATGAGGGAGGATAAGAAATTTGGTTATAATGACATGCTTATATTTGTTATCACCATTTTAGTTTTGGCTTCAAACCATATCAATCCATATACAAAAAATGGACATCCATCCCCTACAATTGAGCCCTAAATCCCAATCCTAACCAATAGTGCAATAGAAACATCAAGGCCTTGTTTGGATTTGGATATTGAAATATGGCATGGCTTGGCTTTCGGATTGTGAGTGGTTTTTCTCCAGGTTGAGTAAAATGGTATATGGGATTCACTCTAGCTCAAACCTGATAATGTTTGGAAAACTTACAGAAAAGTTGTACTACGACACTTTTGCATCAATTGGACTATGAATTTACATTCTAAATACAAATAATACAACTTTTGTAACTTGTGCATATGAGCTAGTAGTCTCCATTTGAAAATATTATCGAGTAACACTTCAAAATCTGAAAAAATACACCAAATTTCCCATAAAATGATACCTGAAATTAGAATTAATGAAAATAATTCATTTCTATATGTGTTTTTTACTAGTGTGTTCAATTATTTGGAAAATTTTAATTCTCTATGTTAATTCATATATATACATATAGTTCTAACAAAAAAAGATATATAAAAAATGGGAATGAACATAATACTGAATGTAAATGAGTACGTATAAATATTTTTATACACATATATTTATATACTTATGATACATCTGCATATATACATTGTGATGTACACTTAGACATGCATATCTATATTATCACTCTTCAAATTTAGGCATGCTAAGAAAAGAATATAAAACTCAAATCGACGTTAGGTATCCTTGTAAACTTGGTTTCAATAAACCATCAAAATAATCATCATTACATGATATAGTGACCACTTGGAATATGGCTCTTGTCTAAGCTAGTACAAGCTTCAACTAAATTACTCCTTGGTTGTGCATAATTATAACATCCCTGACCTGGGTTATGTGTTAACCCTAGATGTTTTTCCTAATAAGGTTAAGTAAATGCTTAATCTTATCTTGGGAAAAGTAATTAGGGCTCATGAGAAACTTATCTTTCAATTTTGGTCCTGTTTGAACAATGTTGAAGCAATGTTTGCTTATTTTGGACTAAAGTGCAAATTACCCAAGTTCAGGGGTTAAATTGCAAATGTTGCATGATAAGATGTTCCTCTGATTTTGAGACATCATAAGAATGAATATGATGTAGTGGTATGGTTTTCACAAGCTTGGGCACCAAGATTAAGCTTGTAAAGCAATCCTTGTGCATTAAAACCTAGTTTTGGAGTAATGTGCAATTTACCCAAAACCTAGGGTTCAATATGCAAATTACCACTTCAATAAGGTCCCTAATGTTTCTTGGAATCATGTATAGCAAATAAAATAAGAGGTTCACCTCATTTGAATTAAGTTGGAGGAGAGAGAATCTTGATATTAAAATAATCAAATTTAATCCTAATTGAAACCCTAACTCAATTTAGGGCAAAAATGAATGTATTAATTAAAGGGCCTTCAACCAAAATTAAAATGGTGGAATTCAGATGTATTGGTGACCTTCCTTGAGCTTTAAAAGGATCGAAAATATCTTAAGTAGGTGAAATTCCACTCACCTTATTATAGAGAAAAGAATTTCCACTCAAAAAGACATATTAATATTATAATGGATTAAGGTGCTTATTTTCGTTTCCCTTAATCCATGGATAATGGAAGGGAGTTCTGTGGCTTTGAGTTTCCTTTGTATGCAAGAACACAAAGGAGGAAGAGGTGGTACCATTTTTGGAATTAATTGATTTTTATAAAGACATTTTATCTTTCATCAATTTCTTATAAAAGAGCCTTTTCCAACCCACTCAAGGGACTTTTTCAGATTTCCTTTCTTCCCCTTGCTTGCAAAACCGACCAAGAAGGCTAAGAACATAAGGGAGCACGTCCTAAACCTGTTGGTAAGCCTTTTATCTTCGTTCTTCATGATTTCATGGTGAAAATCATAAAACAATACATGATTTATTCATTTCTTCACTCCATCTTCAACCCTAGCCGATCCTTTTACTCCAAAAGCTTGAGAAACGACCTTGGGAGGTTGCTAGAGCTTCAACCACCATTGGAGCCTTGAATCTTGGAGCTTGGGATCAGAATTGAAGGCGGGTTTTATAACTTGAACCCCTTTACATTGTTATTCAACCATTAATCTTGCAATGTCATTGATTCCTTCATTATCTTGATGAATTACTGGTTGAAATTAGTTAATTCATGAAATCAGAGGTACTATGAGCTTCAGGGACGATGGTATATGATGATGACATCATATTGGACATTTTTCCAAATAAATCATGGTCCATTCGGTTTTGAGTTAATTGCTCATGCAGTTTCACCAAACCGTTTGAGAGCAAACAGTTTGAAACCGTTTGAAGAGAAAATGGTTTCAAAACCATTTGAGAGGGTTGAACAAGGGTTGACCGTTTTATATTCATGTTCCTAATTATGTTGGTTAATAACTCACCAAATTTGATGGATTAATTCCAAAGGAATCATGAGTTGAAGGCCAATCAATTAGGCAAACCCTAATTGGATTAAGTGCTGATTTTCAACTTGATTAATCTGACTTTTTGGACAAACGGTTTCAAAACCGTTTCAGGGGGTTGACCAAGGGTTTAAAGTTTTATATTCCTGTTAAAAATTATTTTAGTTAATAACTCACAAAATTTTATGGATTAATTCCAAAGGAATCATGAGTTGAAGGCCAATCAATTAGGCAAACCCTAATTGGATTAAGTGGTGATTTTCAACTTGATTAATCTGACTTTTTGGGAAAACGGTTTCAAAACCATTTGATAGGGTTGACCGTTTGCGATTCCTGTTCATAATTATGTTGGGTGATAAACCACCAAATTTTATGGATTAATTCCAAAGGAATCATGAGTTGAAGGCTAATCAATTAGGCAAACCCAAATGGGATTAAGTGCTGATTTTCAACTTGATTGATGTGAGTTTTTGGGTTGATTAGTCCAAACGGTTTCAAAACCATTTGGGGATCACCCAAACGTTCTCAAGACCGTTTGGAGGTCACCCAAGACCGTTTGTAGGTCTAGGTTTGAGTATGGTTAAGTGTTTGAAGATCCAAATATATGGCATGAACCCTAATCGGCTAAGTGCTGAATTTGTAAGTGATTGAGATGATGTTTTGGGTTGATTGACCCAAACCGTTTCAAAACCATTTGGGCATCACCCAAGACCGTTTGGATGTCTAAGGTTAAGTATGGTTGCCTATTTGAAGGTCCAAAGATACCAAGTTACAAATCAATCAGTTGCTGATTTGTTGATCGACTCAATAGACCAAACCTTGATGAAATTTCATTAGAATCCAAGGGTTGGATTAGCCAAACGGTCTCAAGACTGTTTGGAGCTCATCCAAACGGTCTCAAGACCGTTTGGAGGTCACCCAAGACCGTTTGGAGGTCTAGGGGTGAGTATGGTTAAGCAATTGATGATCCAATGTTACTAAGTTAAAGTGTAATCAATTGCTGATTTGGTGATCAATCCAATGATCCAAACCTTAATTGGTTGACTTGTATTTTGATGATATGATGGGAAAATGGTCTCAAGACCATTTGGAGGTCATCCAAACAACCTCAAGACCGTTTGGAGTCAGGTCATGTTCAATTTGGATGATGGTTCAAAGGTTTCAAAGTAACTAATCTTGCATTGATTAGTGTTGAAGGATCATTGATTCCAAACCCTAATTCAATTGATTCAAACCCTAGTTGATGACTAATTGAGTGTCAATTGAGGGATAAATCAGTTGTAGTTTGACCTATTTAACTCAATGGAAGTATGATGATAGGTCCAATTCATGATTGGGTACATGAATTCAATGATTGAAAGAATCAACATTGCGAACCCTAAGTTGATTTGATCGGTTGAGACCATATTTGGTCGATGCGGTTTTGAGGAGGTTTGGGACCAAACGGTCTCAAGACCATATGGGACCAAACGATCCCAAACCGTTTGGAGACCCAAAGTGCAAACGGGTTCAATACCTACTTTTTCTAATCGATTTCAAGTACAACTTGTTCAAATGATTTTCAACCAATTGATGTATGAGAACCAAGATCATTGAGGGTCTAAGTAAGTAACTTTGTGAAGGTCATCATGGTTTATCCATTTGAATATCTCATATAATTGAAGGTCCAATATGATGAACCTATTTAGATACTCAATGCTATGTGTGAAACCCTAATTAGAGTAATGCTATGTGTGAAACCCTAATTAGAGTAATGTTATGTGTGAAACCCTAATTAGAGTAATGCTATGTGTGAAACCCTAATTAGAGTAATGCTATGTGTGAAACCCTAATCTAGAGTAAAACTGAGTGTCATCATAATCTAGGGTGATGATGTAACCCTAACTTAGTGTCACAATGTAAGAAGCCCTAATTTAATGGGAATTGTACATCCTAACCCTAATTTGGGTATGAGGTAAGAGAAACCCTACTTGGATGTGAATAGTAAACCTTAATCCCTAAAATGGGGTAAAGGTGCATGAAACCCTAATACATGGTAATGTTATGTGAACCCTAATACAGGGTAATGTTATGTGAACCCTAATACAAGGTAATGTTATGTGAACCCTAATACATGGTAATGTTATGAAACCCTAATACAAGGTAATGTTATGAAACCCAAATACAGAGTAATGTTATGTGAACCCTAATATAGGGAAATTTTATGTGAACCCTAATACAGGGTAATGTTATGTGAACCCTAAAACAGGGTAATGCTATGTGAAACCCTAATACAGGGTACTGCTATGTGGAACCCAAATACAAGGTGATGCTATGTGAAGTTCTAACACTGAGTAATCCTATGTGAAGCTCAAGTATAGACTAATGGGTTATGAATATAATAAGATAACCCTTGTATTGCAAGGTACTGATATGTAATTGCATCATGATTACTAATCATGCAGATATGATGAGAAGATGAGCATAGCCAAGTATGGGCTATGCTGTTCTATACATTGAAAATGTTCTATAGGTCTTATAAGCTTTCATATGCCTTGTTGCCTATTAAGGGGTAATAAGAGGTGATATGAGCTTTGTGAACTATGTGCAATACTTTGTGCAGCAAGAATCATAATATCCTTGGTCAGATGACCTGAAGGTATGAAGTTACTTAATAAGTGGTAACAAGTGTTCTATGATGAGATAAGGGTTTAAATACCCAGATTCTATAATCATAATGATGAATATGTTATAAAGTGGAATTGTACTTGATGAGTTGAGGGATTGAGATCCCAATACTTTGAGAAAAGAGTGTGTCTACAGGCCATGACTCCACTATGACAATGCCAGGCTCTAGATATATGATCTAAGCCTGAACATAGTTAATGCTGTGATATGATTCTGTAGTGGATAAATGTTATACATGTTCTTCATATTCCTTAATGGATATGTGATATGTTGCTCTTTCAAGTTATAGATGCAATGTTGAATAAGATTAATATTCTAATCTATTAGACATTAAAGTAACTTCTATCAAACAAATATGATTCCTCTTTTCATATTTATCTTCTTAAGATGCAATAATAATGTTACTGGCGGAGAGTTATATCTCTCGCTGGGGCAATTTATAATTGTCTCACCCCTGTGGGAACTACATTTTTAGGTGGACGCGGACGAGGAGGCAGGAATCCTTCAGTAGGTGAAGGACAGCAGCAGTAACAGCAGTGAAGTCTCAGGTGGAGACACTAGTTGTTATGCCTTGTATAGATGTATATAGAGTCCTATGTGTTGTCTCTGTACTCTCAGGTCCTTTGAGTAGTAGTTAATGTTTTTGAGATTTTGGCTCAGTGCCTCGAGGTTTCCATACTGCCTATGTTTAACTTAGAAGGACAGATGATGCTTGTAATTCACAGAAAGAGATGATACAAGATATGTACTTTTGAAAAATAGAATGTAAATGTGTTACTTGTGTTCTATGTGAGAAAGTTTTTACTTGATGGACCTCTTGATAAAAAGGTTTTAATTTTTAGTGATTTTTGGTAATCTGATGCTTAATGAATGCTTCCGCATTAGTTAATTATGTTTTCATGAGTTGTATGCCACAATTAAGTGGTATCAGAGCTCTAGGTTCACTGAGTCTACAGAGACATAGGACTAAGGTTGTAGAGTCTATTCTAAGTGTCTTGCAGTTTATCTGATAGTATCTTATGCTCACATAGGAGAAGAAGAACTTGAAAATGACTGGAGAACATGAGGAACACATTGCTAAGGGCAATGTTGTTGCACCAGGGTTCACCCAAAAAAATGTTGGTGCACCAAGAGAGGGTGCATGGGACCAGGCAAGAGGAGAACAAGTGCTTGAGAATTCCCATCCTGACCCAATCAGGATAGAGAATCCTATGTTATGCTCTTGAAGGGAAGGTTAGGACAATAATGATGCATAAAGAAGACTAGACACTAGTATTACAACCTAAGTTACCAGTCTTTAATGCATAAACTTTGGGCTTTGAAAGGATTCCTGAGTGACATAGTCATGTTTGAACAGTGGAAATTATGTAAAGATTAACATATGGCAAGAAAATAGACTCTGCCATAAGTTTAGACCGATAAGTACATCTGTGATGATAATGCCCAAGGAGGGGCAATAAGCTGAGAATTAAGGTAAGATCTCTATAATTTTAGAGACATTTGCCTAAATATTCTGAAAAGCCAAAGTTTTTGGTGTCACCAGTGCAATAAATGCCTAGTGCACTAGGGCAGTAGCCAGTAAGAGAAGGCAAAAGAAACAACATGAGGTAACTGGACACTATGTGTTGAAATCAACCTAATGTGGTAAGTGACCTTGAGGGGTGATACTTAAATGAAATATATTCAATCCAATACTTCATATTATGATTCTATGTGTTAAAGATATGAAAGTAGTTGTTTTTGAATTCCTTTGACTAGTCCTATAAGGACACAAGGGAGATGAGAACTTATATCTTACTTAGTGTTCCTTAATATGTTTTATAACCTCCCTTATCTGTGTGTTGAAAGATGAGATATAGAAATGATGCATGGAGAAAATCTAGGAATGAAAAACCTTGTGTGTATAATGATATAAAAGTGAGGAATATGATAGCATATAAAGTGCATACTACCTAAACTCAATACTTATATACCCTGTCCAGGTATATGATTATTGAAGATAAGGCAAGTATAATACTCTTAGATTGTTATCTTTTTTATTACTCTGATCAAGTAGTCATTCTGAAACAATCTAGAGAGTATAATGCAACTAAAAGGAAGATCTATGTGAACATTCCCAACTAATAGGAAGAGCTATGTGAACATTCCCAACTAAAAGGAAGAGATATGTGAACATTCCCAACTAATAGGAAGAGCTATGTGAACATTCCCAACTAATAGGAAAAGCTATGTGAACATTCCCAACTAAAAGGAAGAGCTATGTGAACATTCCCAACTAATAGGAAAAGCTATGTGAACATTCCCAACTAAAAGGAAGAGCTCTGTGAACATTCCCAACTAATAGGAAGAGCTATGTGAACATTCCCAACTAATAGGAAGAGATATGTGAACATTCCCAACTAATAGGAAAACTATGTGAACATTCCCAACTAAAAGGAAGAGCTATGTGAACATTCCCAACTAATAGGAAGAGCTATGTGAACATTCCCAACTAATAGGAAGAGCTATGTGAACATTCTCAACTAAAAGGAAGAGCTATGTGAACATTCCCAACTAATAGGAAGAGCTATGTGAACATTACCAACTAAAAGGAAGAGCTATGTGAACATTCCCAACTAATAGGAAGAGCTATGTGAACATTCCCAACTAATAGGAAAAGCTATGTGAACATTCCCAACTAAAAGGAAGAGCTATGTGAACATTCCCAACTAATAGGAAAAGCTATGTGAACATTCCCAACTAAAAGGAAGAGCTATGTGAACCTTCCCAACTAATAGGAAGATCTATGTGAACATTCCCAACTAATAGGAAGAGCTATGTGAACATTCCCAACTAATAGGAACAGCTATGTGAACATTCCCAACTAATAGGAAGAGCTATGTGAACATTCCCAACTAATAGGAAGAGCTATGTGAACATTCCCAACTAATAGGAAGAGTTATGTGAACATTCCCAACTAATAGGAAGAGCTATGTGAACATTCCCAACTAAAAGGAAGAGCTATGTGAATATTCCCAACTAAAAGGAAGAGCTATGTGAACATTTCCAACTAATAGGAAGAGCTATGTGAACATTCCCAAGTAATAGGAAGAGTTATGTGAACATTCCCAACTAAAAAGGAAAAGCTATGTGAACATTCCCAATTACATAGAGTTTGCTAAGTGAACCTTCCTAAATGAATAAAGGATTGCTGAGTGAATTATCTCAGTTAGATATATATGTTTTTCTTTTGGTAAATATTCTTGAGTAATGATTGAAGTATGCTCTTTTATGCTTCTTCCTTTCAATAATATGCACATCATATGTTAGGGGTTCATGCTCTGTATAAGCATAAACATTGATAAGGCTGAATTAGTGAAAGGAACTTTGTGTGAATTATATATCTATGGTATTTCCATAACATCAAGAAGTTAGGTGGAGACTCGAGGGCATGATTAATGAATAACCTGTCCCTCATTTTCCTGGGATTTCGGGGACGAAATCCTTATAAGGGAGGGATAATTTGTAACATCCCTGACCTGGGTTATGTGTTAACCCTAGATGTTTTGCCTAATAAGGTTGAGTAAATGATTAATCTTATCTTGGGAAAAGTAATTAGGGCTCATGAGAAACTTATGTTTCAATTTTGGTCCTGTTTGAACAATGTTGAAGCAATGTTTGCTTATTTTGGACTAAAGTGCAAATTACCAAAGTTGAGGGGTTAAATTGCAAATGTTGCATGATAAGATGTTCCTCTGATGTTGGGACATCATAATAATGAATATGATGTAGTGGTATGGTTTTCACAAGCTTGGGCACCAAGATTAAGCTTGTAAAGCAATCCTTGTGCATTAAAACCTAGTTTTGGAGTAATGTGCAATTTACCCAAAACCTAGGGTTCAATATGAAAATTACCACTTCAATAAGGTACCTAATGTTTCTTGGCATCATGTAGAGCAAATAAAATAAGAGGGTCACCTCATTTGAATTAAGTTGGAGGAGAGAGAATCTTGATATTAAAATAATCAAGATTTAATCCTAATTGAAACCCTAACTCGATTTAGGGCAAAAATGAATGTATTAATTAAAGGGCCTTCAACCAAAATTAAAATGGTGGAATTCAGATGTATGTGTGACCGTCCTTGAGCTTTACAAGGATCGAAAATATCTTAAGTAGGTGAAATTCCACTCACCTTATTATAAAGAAAAGAATTTCCACTCAAAAAGACATATTAATATTATAATGGATTAAGGTGCTTATTTTATTTTCCCTTAATCCATGGATAATGGAAGGGAGTTCGGTGGCTTTGAGTTTCCTTTGTATGCAAGCAAACCAAGGAGGAAGAGATGGTACCATTTTTGGAATTAATTGATTTTTATAAAGACATTTTCTCTTTCATCAATTTCTTATAAAAGAGCCTTTTCCAACCCACTCAAGGGACTTTTTAGGATTTCCTTTCTTCCCCTTGCTTGCAAAACCGACCAAGAAGTCTAAGAACAGCAGGGAGCACGTCCTAAACCTGTTGGTAAGCCTTTGATCTTCGTTCTTCATGATTTCATGGTGAAAATCATAAAACAATACATGATTTCTTCATTTCTTCACTCCATCTTCAACCCTAGCCGACCCTTTTACTCCAAAAGCTTGAGAAACTACCTTGGGAGGTTGCTAGAGATTCAACCACCATTTTAGCCTTGAAGCTTGGAGCTTGGGATCAGAATTGAAGGCGGATTTTATAACTTGAACCCCTTTACATTGTTATTCAACCATTAATCTTGCAATTTCATTGATTCCTTCATTATCTTGATGAATTACTGGTTGAAATTGGTTACTTCATGAAATCATAAGTACTATGATCTTCAAGGATTATGGTAGATGATGATGACATCATCTTGGACATTTTTCCAAAGAAATCATGGTCCATTCGGTTTTGAGTTAATTGCTCATGCGGTTTCACCAAATCGTTTGAGAGCAAACGGTTTGAAGAGCAAACGGTTTCAAAACCATTTGAGAGGGTTGACCAAGGGTTGACCGTTTGAGATTCCTGTTCCTAATTATGTTGGTTAATAAATCACCAAATTTGATGGATTAATTCAAAGGAATCATGAGTTGAAGGCCAATCAATTAGGCAAACCCTAATTGGATTAAGTGCTGATTTTCAACTTGATTAATCTGACGTTTTGGGCAAACGGTTTCAAAACCGTTTGAGAGGGTTTACCAAGGGTTGACCGTTTGATATTCTTGTTCCTAATTCTGTTGGTTAATAACTCACCGAATTTTATGGATTAATTCCAAAGGAATCATGAGTTGAAGGCCAATCAATTAGGCAAACCCTAATTGGATTAAGTGCTGATTTTCAACTTGATCAATCTGAATTTTTGGGAAAACGGTTTCAAAACCTTTTGAGAGGGTTGACCAAGGGTTGACCGTTTGAGATTCCTGTTCCTAATTATGTTGGGTGATAAAACACCAAATTTTATGGATTAATTCCAAAGGAATCATGAGTTGAAGGCCAATCAATTAGGCAAACTCAAATGGGATTAAGTGCTGATTTTCAACTTGATTGATGTGACGTTTTGGGTTGATTAACCCAAATAGTTTCAAACCGTTTGGGGATCACCCAAACGGTCTCAAGACCGTTTGGAGGTCACCCAATACCGTTTGGAGGTCTAGGGTTGAGTATGGTTAAGTGTTTGAAGATCCAAAGATATGGCATGAACCCTAATCGGCTAAGTGCTGAATTTGTAAGTGATTGAGATGATGTTTTGGGTTGATTGACCCAAACCGTTTCAAAACCATTTGGGGATCACCCAAACGGTCTCAAGACCGTTTGGGGATCACCCAAGACCGTTTGGAGGTCTAAGGTTAAGTATGGATGCCTATTTGAAGGTCCAAAGTTACCAAGTTACAAAGCAATCAATTATTGATTTGTTGATCGACTCAATAGACCAAACCTTGATGAAATTTCACTAGAATCCAAGGGTTGGATGAGCCAAACGGTCTCAAGACCGTTTGGAGCTCACCCAAGACCGTTAGGAGGTCTAGGGGTGAGTATGGTTAAGCAATTGATGATCCAATGTTACTAAGTTAAAGTGTAATCAATTGCTGATTTGGTGATCAATCCAATGATCCAAACCTTAATTGGTTGACTTGGATTTTGATGATATGATGGGCAAACGGTCTCAAGACCGTTTGGGGTCAGGTCATGTTCAATTTGGATGATGGTTCAAAGGTTTAAAAGTAACTAATCTTGCATTGATTAGTGTTGAAGGATCATTGATTCCAAACCCTAATTCAATTGATTCAAACCCTAGTTGATGACTAATTGAGTGTCAATTGAGGGCTAAATCAGTTGTAGTTTGATCTATTGAACTCAATTGAAGTATGATGATAGGTCCAATTGATGATTGGGTACATGAATTCAATGATTGAAATAATCAACATTGAGAACCCTAAATTGATTTGATCGGTTGAGACCATATTTGGTCCATGCGGTTTTGAGGAGGTTTGGGACCAAACGGTCTCAAGACCGTTTGGAGACCCAAAGTGCAAACGGGTTCAATACCTACTTTGTCTAATCTATTTCAAGTAAAACTTGTTCAAATGATTTTCAATTAATTGATGTATGAGAACCAAGATCATTGAGGGTCTAAGTAAGTAACTTTGTGAAGGTCAACATGGTTTATCCATTTGAATATCTCATATAATTGAAGGTCCAATATGATGAACCTATTTAGATACTCAATGCTATGTGTGAAACCCTAATTAGAGTAATGCTATGTGTGAAACCCTAATTAGAGTAATGCTATGTGTGAACCCCTAATTAGAGTAATGTTATGTGTGAAACCCTAATTAGAGTAATGCTATGTGTGAAATCCTAATTAGAGTAATGCTATGTGTGAAACCCTAATTATAGTAATGTTATGTGTGAAACCTTAATATAGAGTAAAACTTAGTGTTATCATAATCTAGGGTGATGATGTAACCCTAACTTAGTGTCACAATGTAAGAAGCCCTAATTTAATGGGAATTGTACATCCTAACCCTAATTTGGGTCTGAGGTAAGAGAAACCCTACTTGGATGTGAATAGTAAACCTTAATCCCTAAAATGGGGTAAAGGTGCTTGAAACCCTAATACATGGTAATGTTATGTGAACCCTAATACAGGGTAATATTATGTGAACCCTAATACAAGGTAATGTTATGTGAACCCTAATACAGGGTAATGTTATGAAACCCTAATACATGGTAATGTTATGAAACCCTAATACAAGGTAATGTTATGTGAACCCTAATACATGGAAATGTTATGTGAACCCTAATACAGGGTAATGTTATGTGAACCCTAATACATGGTAATGCTATGTGAAACCCTAATACAGGGTACTTCTATGTGGAACCCAAATACAAGGTGATGCTATGTGAAGTTCTAACACTGAGTAATCCTATGTGAAGCTCAAATATAGACTAATGGGTTATGAATATAATAAGATAACCCTTGTATTGCAAGGTACTAATATGTAATTGCATCATGATTACTAATCATGTAGATACGATGAGAAGATGAGCATAGCCAGGTATGGGCTATGATGTTCTGTACATTGAAAATGTTCTATAGGTCTTATAAGCTTTCATATGCCTTGTTGCCTATTAAGGGGTAATAAGAGGTGATATGAGCTTTGTGAACTATGTGCAATACTTTGTGTAGAAAGAATCATAATGTCCTTGGTCATATATCCTGAAGGTATGAAGTTACTTAATAAGTGGTAACAAGTGTTCTATGATGAGATAAGGGTTTAAATACCCATATTCTATAATCATAATGATGAATATGTTAAGAAGTGGAATTGTACTTGATGAGTTGAGGGATTGAGATCCCAATACTTTGAGAAAAGAGTGTGGCTACAGGCCATGACTCCACTATGACAATGCGAGGCTCTAGATATATGATGTAAGCCTGAAGAGAGTTAATGATGTGATAATGATTCTATAGTGGATAAATGTTATACATATTCTTCATATTCCTTAATAGATATGTGATATGTTGCTCTTTCAGGTTATAGATACAATGTTGAATAAGATTAATATTCTAATCTGTTAGACATTAAAGTAACTGCTATCAAACAAATATGATTCCTCTTTTCATATTTATCTTCTTAAGCTGCAATAATAATGTTACTGGCGGAGAGTTATATCTCTCGCTGGGGCAATTTATAATTGTCTCACCCCTGTGGGAACTACATTTTTAGGTGGACGTGGACGAGGAGGAAGGAATCCTTCAGTAGGTGAAGGACAGAAGCAGTAGTAGCAGGAACAGTAGTGAAGTCTCAGGTAGAGGACACTGGATGTTATGCCTTGTATAGATGTATATAGAGCCCTATGTGTCATCTCTGTACTCTCAAGTCCTTGGAGTAGTAGTTAATGTTTTCGAGATTTTGGCTCAGTGCCTCAAGGTTTCTATACTGCATATGTTTAGCTTAGCAGGACAGCTGAAGCTTGTAATTCATAGAAAGACATGATACAAGATATGTACTTTTGAAAAATAGAATGTAAATGTGTTACTTTTGTTCTATGAGAGAAAGTTTTTACTTGATGGACCTCTTAATAAAAAGGTTTTAATTTGTAGTGATTTTTGGTAATCCGCTTCTTAATGAACGCTTCCACATTATAATTATGTTTTCATGAGTTGTATGCCACAATAATATGGAACAATCTAGTGGTATCTTTCACATCATGACCATTCATTAACAGTTAGCATGTCTTTGTATTTGTCTTGTGTCTCAACTTATTTGCCTTTCCTTGACAATGATTGTTGTAATCCATAATGTTACACTCACATATTTTAGTATGTCTTCCCAACCATCTTCAAAAAAGTTCATGGTATATCATACAACCCTCAAAATGCCTATCATCAATGACGATGAGTTTTTTTGTCATTAATATGTCAACATTCTAATAGGCATATACACTTGTGATGACAATATTGATTTTTGGAAAAAAAACATGATTCCATTTTGTATTTCACAATTGTATTGGTTTTGGAAAGTGTGGAGAATAAGATGGGATGCAAATGAGATATTTTCCTATTGGCAGACATCAAACGTCCCTATATATGAGAGACGACAAGTACAAGGGAAACAAACTTAACCCTAATGGAAAAAAATAATTAGACCAATATAGCTTAATAAACTAAATAACAATAATTCTAACACTCCCCACTCAAACTAGAGTATGTGTGAAACACATATACAAGTTGGAATCACAATACTCAATTAGAAAATATGAAAAATAGAAAAATGTCATCCCACAATTTTTTTACTCCCCCTTAAACTTTACTATCCAAAAAACAATTTGATGAAGCCACCATACAAGTTGAGTTCTGTGATGAGTATATTTATACCCATCTTTGCATAGGGTTTTATCTACTTTTTAGGGCCTTCTGTGTTTCTATTTTCTAGTTTTATCCTTAGATTTACTTAAAAGGCAATTATCTTCCCTTTTTGGATCTCAATGCACTTTATATACTTTTCATACAAAACCAACCAAAAAGTACTTCATTATCTAGAAGGATGATTGAGCCCTCATGATGATACAACTCAAGGGAAGGAATGACCCACAAGCTTTCCATTGTCTACCTTCCAACCATCCAGTCAAGTGAGCGGCTCTTCCAGTCACCCAACTCGAGATGCTCTCTATCTAGAGTCTCTTAGATTTTGTATTTCTGACACACACTCTCTGCATCTAGCCTACTCCATTTCAACCTATGTTGGCCATCAAGAGAATCAGATATGAGGTCCAAATTGAGAAACCCACACAAGTCACCTGGTGGACTGAGTACGGGCCATGCATTTAACTGCCTCTGACCACAAGTATTCAACATTAGGATTTCTACAACGAGGAATGCATCTACAAAAGGGAACCCTTATCATCCATTCTAAGGGTCTCTGATTGGTGATTAGAAGTCACATCGAGCAGTGCAAACCCTAGAGAGAGCAGGAGGCATTGACCTTAGTGGAGAGACTGGTCTTCCTACACCAAGTGTCATGGCCCCCTCCATTGTTCTACATACCTTTCCATTATTATCTCTCACCATGAGTGAGTAGACATTTATGCTGGAGCATGGGGACTAGCCCCAATAGCCCAAATTTTGTTCTAGCCTATATTTAAACTCAACAATACTATTGCTAAATAAAGTACTATTCTGCTTATTTCCTTGCCTTGCAAATTGATGACTTGCTTTGTATATTTTTTTCATCATGGATGTGTAGGATGTTGTAATCATGATTATAACTTCAGAAAAATCTTATTATCCCCCTAAAATATTTTCTAGGGATAGTGAGGTGATTGGATTACGATATGCTAACGTGTCGAGATTGGTCATCCATAGTGAGGGAGTCCAGTCAGAATAAACTAGGAACTTGGGTACCGAGTATGGTCAGTTCCAAGAGATTTGAATCTATGTAATGATCTGTATCCCATGAGGGTGAAGTAGCTAAGCCTCTATATAGTAAACTGTTATTCATGAGTTAAAATCTTGCTAGAATAATTATGCAGGCTTTGGTGAGCGAAACCCTATGCCTTGTTCCTCTTTATTATCATTTATTTACCTCTATAATCATTGTTGCTATTAGGAGAAATTAGTTTAATCGATCAATCAACTTTCTCAATGACCTTAATACTTGGAATATATAACATTTCTTAAAAAGGTTGTCCTTGGGGTTTTACCCTTAAGTATATTGCAATAAGGTTTCCATTTGCGTGGAGTGGGGAATTAGTGCACAACTTTCGGTTAAACCTAAGGGTTATTCCCTTAGGGTTTTTATTGGTGTGACATTTGGAGCTCCATAAAAAATGGGCATCATTGCCAGGGACAATGATAGTAAATATTTTCAGGATTTTAAGTGTAATTAGGGTTTTTCTTTTTATGCTTGATATTATTGTAAATCCTCTAAAACTCTATTTATGAACACACGATCTTACTTCCCCTCTTTAAGTACTCCTAGAACATATGAATATCCAAAATTCTTGACTCTAGATTATTGTTCGACCCTAAAATCAAGTGGAACTCTCAAAAGACTTCTCAAGGAGAAAATCATGGTTGATGCAGTAGGTGCAGAGGCCGCTATTCAAGTGTGAGTTGAAGTGGCTATCGTCTCCCAACGAGAATGACTCATCGTGGAAGCTAGGACATAAGTGGAAACTAAACTAACAACCAACCAGCAAGCCTCCCAAGCTGCAAAATATGCCAAACAATTTCAAGATTTCTCTATCCCCAAAGGCAACGACTTGACTCATCCATATAACCTCTTGGCAACCTGATTGAGATCAGGGCTCAATGGGTCCATCAGTTGCAAAATTCAGCCTTCACAGGAAGGCTTAGACATGACTGTCAAGGACATATCCTCAAATTCATCAACCTTTTCTTAATGATGAATCCGTTGGGTGACACTAATGACGATGCCATTTAAACTCTTCAAGCACTCTCTCATCAAAAAATCCAGAGTGTGGTATATCACTCTTTGGGTGGATCCCATCATGACACGTGAAGCTCTGGAAAATTAGTTTCTTGAGAAATTCTACCCACTCTCGATGACATACTCAATTAGAGGACAAATCACAAGGTTCAATCAAGTATATGAAGAATCTCTATATGAAGCTTGGGAAAGGTTCAATGAGCTCCTATGCAAGAGCCCACATCATGGCATTCTCAAAAACTAGACCATCAAAATTTTTCTATTAGGATGTCAATGATGAGACTAAGGAGTTCCTTGATTCCTCTTCATTGGGAACTTTATGTGATAGAGCTTTGATGGCACATTGAAGATCATCAACCTTGCTGTCGAGAATCAGACTCATTGGACTAGACCCTTAGGAAAGGGTATTATTAAAGTAGCTATGATTGAGTATCATTCAGAACTCAAATCCGTATCCAAGTCACTTAAGCTCTCTCTCAAGTAGGATAACCTTGAAAAATCTTTCAAGGGATAGAACCAGATGCCCCCAGGTGCAAATCATCACGCCTTCCTGTGAGTTATGTAATGTAGTAGATCACAGTTCAATTCACTGCCAAAAATTGTATATTGCATTCCATGAGAACCAAGTTGAACAACACTATATAGTCACCCAAGGAAAAGATGTGAATTCAATTCATACTATCCCAAGATAGAGTACTATACCCAAATCAAGGTCATAACCACCCAAGTTTTCAATATGAGAAATCGACTACAGCTGAGAGTCCAACTCAATAGACCCCACCACAATCCACTAAAGTTAGAGGAGCATTGAACTACATTGTCCCACACAACTAGGGAAGTTACATATTCAACTTTCAAAGTAGGAATTACCAACAATGACAACAATATCAGAATCTGAATCAAGCCCCATGAATACAAATAGAGCCAACGACAGCACAAGATCCAGTGAAACTACTCCAACATATGATGGTGACCTACCAAAATCAATTGGCCCACACAACAACAAATCAAAAACATTGGAGTCACAAATTTCTCACCTTGCATCTAGTCAAAAACCCCCAACAGGTACGATCATGTATCAACTAGAAAACAACCCCAAGCATTCAGAAAAACTAAACATCATAATGACAAGGTTAGGAAATGTGTACCCCACACCCTGACCTCCACTCCTTCTCCTATTCCTCCCAGTAGAGATGAAGGAACCCCAGTCGGGACCTTGAGTCGCCTGAATGATCAACTGAGGGTCAATCCAACAGAAGCTTAGACATCAAGCCCCTCTGTGATGTTAGCTCAATGGGTACCAACAAGAACTCAACTACCATAGCACCGACAGTCAACTCTGGATAGTCAACAACATCTGAAGCACTAGTGCAAAAACCCTATATACCGTGTTTAGGTCACCTTAAGCAAACCAAGCTGGATGAGAGGTTCATGAAATTCAAAGATACCATGAAGAAACTCCACGTCAAAACCCCATTCCTCGATGCACTAGCCAAAATGCCAACCTGGTGCAAATATCTCAAGACCCTTCTATCCAGGAAGTATATGACTGAGCAATGTGAAACTGTAAAGCTAGCACAAATATCCACTGATATATTTCAATTTCAGATGCCTCAAAAGAAAAAGGATCTCGACTCACTCAGAATAGATTGTTTCCTAGGAGACAAAACTTGTCGCAAGGGACTTGCTGACCTAGGCGCAAGAATTTCCATAATGCTAAACACTCTATGCCAATGTCTTTGATTCATCGATCTCCTATCCACATGTTTGGCTATCCATTTGTCCGATGCATACATAATGGAGACACTGTAGATAATAGAAGATGTTCCTGTCAAGATAGAAAACATGTGTATCCCATCTAATTATGTGGTCATGGACATTAAAGAAGATCATTGGTACCCATTGATTTTCAGAAGGCCCTTTTTAGCCATGGAACGGGCTTTAATCGATGTTGAGTATGGAACCCTGCTCCTATGACTAGGAGAAGAGACTCTTGAATATTGGGTTTTCATGGCTTACATGCACCCAATTTTTCTGCAGAAGCTTCTTTGCTAGATTGTGTCGACAATATAAACTAGCTGCAACAAGCTCCTTATGAACACCCCTTACAAATAACACTGAATGGTGAGGAAGATGGCCCAGAAGACTCTCACATAGCCATGAATGTCAAACATCTTGACAGCACAGAGACAGAAAGGGAAGACACCTGAGATATTTGAAGTCCCAAGGATGGAAGAAGAGATCTCCAATGACACACCAGCCCAAACACTGCCAGAATTGAAGACATTGCCCGAAGGACTTAAATATTGATTCCTCAATGATGGAGGCCTGTGTCTAGTAATAATCAAATCTAACCTTAGTAAATAAGAAAAATACAAACTCATGACAATATTGAAGAAAGGGAAGAAAGCTCTGGGATATAGTATGGGTGATATCACTAGAGTAAGAATAACTCTTTGTATGCATATAATACCCATGATAGAAGATAAAAAACCCTCATGGGACCCGCAATGCAAGATCAACCCAAACATGAACAAAGTCATGTAGAAAAAAGTGGTAAAACACCTTTGAGTGGTGATCATATACCAAATTTCCAACTCTTAGTGGGTGAGCCATGTTCATGTAGACCTAAGAAAGGTGGAAATATCATCATAACAAATGACCAATGAGAACTCATACCCACAAGGACTGTTACTAGATTGAGAATGTGCATTGATTATCACAAGCTGAACAAGGCAAACAGAAAAGATCATTGCCCACTTCATTTCTTGGACCAGTTATTGGAGAGGCTTGCTCATCAGGAATACTTCTTCTATCTGGATGGCTATTCCGGGTTCTATCAAATTCCCATCCACCATGATGACCAAGAAAAAACTACTCTCACCTTCCTGTTTGGAACATATTCTTTCAAATGCATGCCATTTGTCCTTTGCAACGCCCCAACCACCTTCCAATGCTGCATGTCATCCATCTTTTCTAGGCTTACAGAATCCATCATGGAAGTCTTCATGGATGACTTTTCTATATATGGCGACTTCTTAGATAAGTAGCTCCATAACTTGGCTACTGTCCTAACTAGATGTGAGGAGGCACAACTAGTTCTGAACTAGGAGAAGTTCCACTTCATGGTACGTGAAGGTATTGTCCTTGGTCATTAAATATCTAGTTAGGGGTTTGAAGTTGAATTAGACAAAGTAGAAGTAATAGAAAAAATACCACTTCCTACAACTATGAAGGAAATACATTCTTTTCTCAACCACGTGAGTTTCTATTTGAGGTTCATACATGACGTTGTGAAGATTGCAAAACCCCTTACCAACATCTTGTTAAAGGAAGCCGACTTTGATTTTAATGAAGAATGTATGAAGAGTTTCTCTCCACTAAAGAAGGCCATGAACATTACCCACGTAACATGTGCACCTGATTGGATGCAAACCTTTAAGATTATGTGTGATGCAGTTACTACACGATTAGCACCATCTTGGGGAAGTGAATTGACAACAAACACCAAGTGGCTTATTATGCCTTGAATACCCTTGATGAGATGCAACAAAATTACATAACAATAGAGAGAGATGCTAGCCATCATGTACACCTTTCATAAATTTTGATCTTATCTGGTGGGACCCAAGGACCTAGTTTATACCGATCATACAACTATCAGATATTTGATGACAAAAATGACACAAAACCAAGACTCGTTTGATGGATCTTGCTTCTCTAAGAATTTGAATTGGAAATCAAGGAAAAAAGGATGCAGAGGTGTTCTTACTGATCACCTAAGCTAATTTATCTACAAATATGATAAGGAAACTACCATCGACGAATCCCTCCTAGATGATCACCTTCTACAAGTCAAGGTAAATTGGCCTTAGTATGCTGACTATGCTAACTATTTGTCTATAGGAATCATTCACATAGAATTTAAAGGACAAAACAAGAAGAAATTCCTCCATGACGTTTGGAAATTCTACTGGGATGAACCATTTCTTTTTAGGTTGTGTGCAGATGGTCTTTACTAATGATGTGTCATGCATGAAGAATCAAAAGCTATCCTACACACTGCCATTCTAGACCTACAGGCGGGCATATGTCTGCCCTGCAAACTAGCACCAAAGTCTGATAATATGGAATCTATCGGCCAACCATTTTCAAAGATGCCTAGGACCACACTCGCCTATGCAACCAATGTCAATGATTAGGAAACATCTCTAGACAAGACCGCATGCCTCTCACACAATGGAAGGAATTAGAAATCTTTTATGGTTGGGAGTTGATTACATGGGTCCATTTCCTCCCTCCTACGAGTTCTCATATATCTTGGTAGTGGTGGATTACATCTCCAAATGGGTAGAAGCCCTCCCCATAGTCTCATGCGACTCAAATCCCATCATTAAAATGTTCAAATACATCATCTTTCCTAGATTTGGTGTACCATGAAATGTGATATCAGACAAGGGATCTCACTTCGCCGAAAGTATTAAGGGATGTTTACCACATACGACCCGTACCACAACATATCATATGGGAGAAATCAAAGGTGAATTTGTTGCGAATAGATAAAGGATTAAGGGATATCTTAACTCTGATGACCTTACATTTTTGAAGGCAACCATAATAATGAGGATGAAATACCTAGTCAACATAAACAACCACAAACCCTTCACCCCATACCCAATTGTCAATGATAATGCTCGAATTTAATCTCCTTATCTTCCCATAAACCTCAATGTTTTCTTTTATGTCTAAGAAAAACCCACAGGGAGCATCGACATTATGTCGAGCCAAACGATGCTAAAAATAGGCTCTCTCGAGAGGAAATCCAATTATGAATAACACAACTACTTTTCTATTTTTCTTAAAGAAACTAGGGAGAGAGAATAGGGTTTCCTCAACTCCACTATAAATGGATAATGCGTGCAATGAGTCACCCAACTTGCCGAATGATACCCGACTGAATGAAGACTAGTGATGCACTGCTATCGCTTGACGATCGGTAAACTCTCACCATCCCCAAGATGATCCTAACATAGACACCCGACAAACTTGTTGAGAGACAAGATTGAACTCACTCCAGTGGACAAGGAACCAAAATCCGGCCACCAGATTAAAAAACTTGCCTTCCAACATCGCTTATAGATGCAACAACAGGGACTATGATCTATGATGTGCCAAGCTTCATTGTGGTACCAGCCAACCAACACACTGGGTCCTGGGACAATGATGTCAAAATTTTCATTGAGATGCTACTTCCATCTCAAACAAACCCCATCAGCTATGCAACATCACTAAGTATGACTACAACAGCTTGACCACCAATGGAGGATAGGACCACCTTGCTCCCTGGCACATATTTCTCATTCCTGGATGAAGAACGTTGTTAACACCACAATTTACTCCAGAAGGTGACTGTTACCCTTCCACAGTGGGCTTGTGGCGACACTTAGCAAAGTTGGGCATAGAAGGCCCTCTTGACGGTATCCTTTAAAACAGTCGGATTCACTCTTTTGCTTATCACACCAACCCTATTTTCGTGACATTAACACTTGGATTTCTCACTTCATTTAAGAAATAGATCTCTGCTTAAGGGAAACTTAGCTGTGCATTCCAACTGTTCAAAGAAAACTTCTCTCTCAGTTCCTATCGACTTTTAGCTATCTTCTGTAAGGAAGATGATGATGAATGGTAGTCCCTCTGTGATAAACAAAATCATCTTTGCCCCGAATACCATGCAGACAAGTTTTGGGAAAAAATCACTGACAAATCCTATTCAAAGTCTGACTACATAAAAACATCAATGATACATAATCCTGTGATTCGATACCTCCATAGGATACTTTCATGCACAATTTTTTGTAGAGATTCCAATCAAGGTGTCATTACCACTACCAACCTTTATTCTATTTAGTGTTCTCTCCATCAGCACCCACTCAATTAGGAAAGTGCATTCATCGAGCATCTCAGGCAAATGCCTATGAAGTTCCCTTCCGCAATTATTCAGCTCAACTGTTTCTACCTCATCACGCAGAGTTTACTTCGTCAAATTTATCTTACAAACTTGAGGATCTCTCGGTCCAAATTCAATTTTTACCAAGACAAACTAGTACCTCGTTCTCTATCTACCATCAATTCAGAAGTGCAAGCAGCATGTTCTCAGAAAAGGAGCCAAGACTCTATCAATCAAGGCATGAAGTACAAACAAGGAGACTCTAATGGGGATGGTAAACCACATAAACTACAACTCTTGCTTGAGATGGTGGAAGCATCACAATACTGTATTGAGACTGAACTACAACTCCAAGCTCATCAACTAGATCAGATCCATCTTAAATAGTGTTCACAAGTTCCATGGCATGTCAGTCGTAGTGACTACAAGACAACTTGTTTAGACCCAACAAGTTCTTCCTCTCCATCTCGACTAAGCCTTATCAGGATGAGTAACATATTAAGTTTGGGGTTGGGGTGGGTGGTATGATTCAAATCTACCCATTATCTTCTCTTTAAATGCATCATTTTCTAAGTTTTCTATTTTAAAATTGTTTTGCTTTGCTTTGCGTGAGTTGTGGCCCTTACCTAAATGGCCACTTAGTTGTGTTCAAGATGAAAATATATAAGTAAAATTACTCCCTTTTTCTTGATCTAACCCGAGCATGAAATTTTTTTAAGGAACAAACATGCCATGAACAAATCTAAGCCCCAATGAAAACAACTGAGCATCCTTTCCCCTTGGAAATGAAGATAAGTAGGGAGAGTCATAAAGGTCAAGCCATATGTGCCCCCGATATGACTAGTGACAAAGTTTTTAAACACTTCTTTACCCTACATTAACTAAATTAAGTGATATAATATGATGTTTTTTCCAATGCAACAATAAAATGAAAATCACAAGTCAGTCTCTTGCTCCACCCTTCTTCCATCATTCCAAATCTCTTCACCAACAAAAAAATAAAATATTAATATCTATCCATTATATGCCAAACCCTAAGTTTGGGGTGTCATCCCCTCTAGAAATATATCTTCTCTTCAATTTTCTTCTACAAACATGGCTAAAATAAAAGAGGCCAATCAGCTCAAAGAAAACATGCGGTCAATGCAACTATAACCAAATAAAGTCTTAAGTTGAATAGAGGAGAGACAAGTAAAATAATTGTATCCCAATAAGGTCTTGAGTCGAATAGAGGATAGATCAAGGACACATGTTTGTGCCATGTCTTCTTCTCCCCTTTCTTTGTCCAAATTTCATACACATGGGACTTACTAAAACTCTCCACAAATAGCCAATAAACCCTGACTTGTGCTCCATTCTACCTTGCATGGACAAATCAAAAATATTATTGAGATGAAATGGGTCATTTGCAATTTCATGAGCCAAGAGGATGGAAGAGTAAGCCCCAATCAGGGGATATCCAAGTGCGGCTACATGACGTTGAAGGACTAGGGTCGCTTGATCATGTTTGGTGGAAGGGGAGCACAAAGTATGTTTGGTTGGGGGATGAAGCCTGGTTCCTAGTATCAATTTTTTGTCCTCCTTTTCATTATGATTTACTCAGGACAAGCAAAGGTTTAAGTTTAGAGTAGTTTGATGAGTATATTTATACCATCTTTGCATATGATTTTATCTGCTTTCTAGAAGTTGTTGTGTTTCTATTTCCTAGTTTTAGCCTTAGATTATTAAACACAATTATGTTCTCTTTTCTAGAACTTAATGCACTTTGTATGCTTTTCTTGCAAAACCAACCAAAAATATACTTCATTGACTAGAAAGATGATGGAGCCCTCATGATGCTACACCTCAAGGGAAGGAAGGTCCCAAAAGATTTATTGTCTACCTTCCAACCATCTGGTCAAGTGAGCAGCTCTTCCAATCTCCTGACTTGAGCCACTCTCTACCCTGAGTATTCTAGATTCTATAGTTCTAACTCACGCTCTCTGCATCTTTCCTACTCTGGTTTAACCCATGTTGGCCATCAAGAGAACTGGATATGAGGTCTAGATTGAGCAACCCACGTGAGTCACCTGGCAGACTGAGTACGGGCCATGCATTTATCTTCCTTTGCCACAAATATTCAACATAAGAATTTTTGCAGCGAGGAATGCATATATAGAAGGGAACACTTATCATCCATTCTAAGGGTCTCTGATTGGTGATTATAAGCCTCATCATGCAGCACAAACCCAAGTGAGGAGTAAGGAGGCGACAACTGTAATCGAGAGATCGGTGTTCCTGCACCTGGCATCATGGTCCCCTCCATTGTTCTTCCTACCTTTTTGATGTTGTCTCTCACCATGAGAGAGTAGACATTTATGTTGGGGAATGGGGAATTGCCCTAACATCCCATATTTTGTTCTAGCCTATATCTAAACTCAATGATACTATTGCTAAATAAAGTATCATTCTACTTTCCTTGCCTCGCAAATTGACGAATTGCTTTGTATATATGTTATAAATGTGGATGTGCACGTTGATGTAATCATGATTAGATCTTCAGATGGTCTTATTCATCCCTAAAATTTCATCCAGGGATAGTGAGGTGATGGGATTATGATCTGCTAATGTGCCGAGATTGGTCAACCGTAGTGAGGGTCCAGTCAGAATAAACTAGGAACTTGGGTGTCGAGTATGGTCGATTCCAAGAGAGTTTAATCCATGCAATGATCTATATCATGTGAGGGTGAAATACCTAAGTCTTTATTTAGTAAACTGTTAATCATGAGTTACAATGTTTCTAGAATAATTACACAGGCTTTGGCGAGCTAAACCCTATGCCATGGTCCTCTTTATTATCATTTGTTTACCTCTATAATCATTGTTGCCACTGGTAGTAATTATTTTAATCAATCAATTCAACTTTCTCGATGATCTTAATACTTTTGAATATATAAACTTCTTAAAAAGGTTGTCCTTTGGGTTTGACCCTTAAGTATACAATAATAAGGCTTCCATTCGTGTGGACTGGGGAATTAGTGCACAAATTTTGGATAGAAATTTGGGGCGACATTTGTATCCCCATCATTCTCAAGGATAGAAACACTCGATCTTTGGATAATGTCTTTTGAAGTGCATATGGAATGAAGAACATAAGATATATGGAATCCAACCGCCACAGAAATATCCCCATCATCAATTTCAAAAAATGACCAAAAATACAATGACTACATAATTTCCAATAGAGAGGAATGTGTGAGTGGTATAAGACCAGTCAACACATCCCACACACATAACACATCGTGAACACTAAGGCACAATGTTGATATATCATTAGAGGTATTTTCAAATTGTTTGAGAAGTTTAGTGAACTAGAATGAGTGCAAAAAACCACAGACGTGCATAGTGGGGCATGAACATGAACTATCCAAGGTACTAATGGCTGCCATACCAGTTCCTAAATCTGGCACATGAATCTTCGGGGCTTGATACGAATTAAGGGAACCATCAAGGATAAATCCAAGTAGATCAACAATATTGCCATATCAATACTTACAAATAACAAATGCAACTCAGAGAAGACATAAGTAAAGTAGCTCAGTGAAGATAAAATATGGATTTAACAATATCATGACTGCTTTCAATTTATAAGATCACATACAAGAAATATAAGCGGAATAAAATATCATGACTGCTTTCAATTTATAAGATCAGATAATAATATCCCACTTAGGGTTTATATGAAATAAATAACATCTCTGCCAAGAAGAGGGATGTAAAGACAATATCAAGTCTATCTCCTAAGAACCAACTCCACTAAGCCATGTTCATCTTGTAATGTCAAGTCCTCCGTGTCATTCACCTAAGGGGTTGGAAGCATACCCCGCAAAAGAAGACAAAGTCAAAATTGTCGGCATAAAAATGCCAGTAAGTGCATATAAATAGGGATTAATCAATATTAAAAAAAGGAAAACAATAAACTTTATCACTACATGCAAAATAAAGAGGGAAAAGATTATTTAAATGAATATCAAAGATAGCATTTAAAAAAGATAATCAATAAGAGGGTTTCTTGCCTTACACAATCTTATAGAAAACTATTACAATCATAATCAATCCATGTCAAACAATTAGAATAACATTATATAAGCATGTGGCTGAGACTCATAAAACTCAAATATGAAAGTATGGGGTGTGAACCACACACCCTAGGTAGAATACACTCATCCTTTATATATATACAAGTGTAATTCACACACTCAGGATGAAATACACACATCTAAATGTTATGGTGGTACATAGGTACCACTTCTATAACTGAACATGTACAAATGTAGATGCAAGCAAAAATTGTAGTCAAGCTCAAATAAGGGAGGTGGCATATTGAGAAAGGCATACACATGTTTCACATGTGACAATACTAGAATAATTTTGAAACGTTGATAGGAAATAACACATTTACCATGAAGGTGGGAGTGAGCAAGAACATATACACATATTCTCTTAGCAGGACATGATACACATCTGCTCTAATAATTTTCACTTGTAGGAATTATTACTTCTACATCCAAGTGTGGTAATTTACACATCCACTAAAAAATCAACATATGAAATTATGCTTATTGTCACCACATGATGCATATAAAGAACAAGCAATAAATTCAAAATATAAGAGATGGGAACATCCATGAAATATCTAGTGGTGTGACGTCCCCAGATTTTCTAAAACTTAATCTGATGTGTGACGTCCAAATTGAAACCCTCACCTCAGCGAGAATCCCAATTTAAACACCCCACACCTGGCTAAGAAGAAGAAAATTGACGGAGTCAGAAGGAAACAATCAGTAGCACATGTACATGAACAATAATAAAACCATACACACGTGTTCACCATTCAACATATAATTACAACATGAATTATTACACCATTTGATATTACATATTGAACAACAAACTACTAAACATATACATGTGCTACAACTAAACAATAGGATCTTGAGACAACAGGTCCACCTGTACATCAGCTCGCCACACAACTCTCACTATCCTGGATCTTCAAGAGCATAACCAAAACCTAAACAAAAGATTACATGCGGTACACGTCAGCACAATATTCAAGAATATTGTACTGAGTACGCCTACGTGTCTTTTATATACCTCTCATCATATCTTGGCAATAAGATAAAACTAATACTTGGCAGTAACAGAAGAATATAAGAAAAGCGTATACTTGCACAAAGATATTCATCAACAAAAGAGAACACATATTTTAAGCACATTTTCCATTATATATCAAGGCCTTTATGATCACTACCAAAGAGTTAGATCATTTGTACAAGGTGACCACTACCAAAGAGTTAGGTCAGACCACTACCAAAGAGTTAGGTCATATGTACAATGTGACCACTACCAAAGAGTTAGGTCACTTCCAAGCACACTACCAAAGAGTTAGTGCTTTCATATAATGGAACATATATATTATGTTTGATGTGTTCATAGCAGTAATCATGGAAAATCATGCAACATATCATACAAGAACAATCATTCCATCCAATATCATATGCCAAGTATTTTACTACACATATAACACAAGCATATTGTATAATAAGCCAAGTAAGAGGTAATGGCGTACCTTGATCAAGAGATAAACTTAATCATCACATATTCCTCATGTCATCTATATCTTGGTCAGCCCTGATTAAGACAAGATCATATACTATCATCAGGTTCTCATCTTATTATATCTCATCTTAACCCTAATTATGTCCATTAGGGTATCTCTTATCTCATTATGGTATTTGCATGATTATTTGTATTCTTGTCTTGTGATTATCTCACTGATGTCATTTTCCAGATTACATCTCATTATCAAAGTTCATCATCTGAACATTAGGTTCCATAGCATTTTTGTACACATTAATTAACCCTAGGTTACATCATTAACCTAGATTAGAGTTTCATGACATGTATTAAGATTCATCTTCATATAACATGAATTTTGGGTATCATTCTGATCTCATATTTAATTCTGAGGTTCTAGATACTGATATGAGGTTACTATGTAAATTTCACCATTTATTGAGCATGCATGTATTTATTACATTTTATTAGTGTTATAAGCCCTAATTAGCCACATTAGGTAAAATACATGATTTCGTACATCAACATCATGATTAGTGACATCAGATGGGTTATAAACATTATTATGGGTTCACTGACATTTTTCCATTATTTAATATCATCATTTGATATTTATTACTCACAAACTAAGCATAATAGATCTTACATAATATCACAGAGATTAGTTCATAAAAATCCTAATATTATGGTTCCATCTTGTTCTACTCATTTTTCTGAGAAGTTCGATACCTTATTTGCACTTTTCTGATAATCGGGCTATTTTCTATGAATTATTAAATGTCTGAGCATTTATGGGGATTTTCTTACCTTCAGGCCAACCGGAGGTCGACACCTGGCCACTAAGGCCCGCACACCTTTGCCCTGGTTCTCTTGAGCCGAACGGTCTGTAATATGGGCCGGTCTGCGTCCTTTCTTCTTTATCCGTCCCCTTTCTTTCTGCGCCTGTGTCTTGCGGAGACGGCGCCGCACGACTCTCAGCCAGTGAGGAACCGGTCGTCCTCCAGCGAGCAATCCTGCAAAGCTGCCTCCTTGATTCCGTTTTCACCTCCACAGGATGATCCATGGCCTTTCAGACCTCATTGACCCCTCTAATCTCCAGTCCGACTTCGGAGCGCATGCTTCGTGGGTTAATCGGCAGTAGCCGCAGCCGTTGCTGTGAGTTGCTGCACTCGCTCCGGTGAGCGATCACAAGTCTCTACTAGATGCGATCTGCTGTGGTGGCTCCTTTTCCTCCATATGTTTGCTGATGCTCCTCTACGATACAGCCACTACCATAGGAAAGAGATCCATTGAGTGATTTGTGGTGGTCGACTCAGCCTCTACTTCTCTTAATTGCGTGTTCAGATTCGTCCCTTCGACACTAAGCTTCTACGATGAAGGACTCCTCATTCTCTACTACAGGGCTTCACGACCACAATCTCGCAGCGGGTGACTCCTCCTTCAGCCTCTTTGGATAGCCGTCGGGCATCCTTCCTTGACAGTCCATGGGCTGAGCTGCCAAGCTCCAGGCTGTTATTGCTTCCGTGTCTCCTCCTTGCCACCTCTGGTTTCTCTAGTGTGTGTGTAGGGAGGTAGAACTGGTGGGGATCTGGTTCCTCACTATGCTCAGTGCCAAAAAGGCATGAGTAAACTCTGTGGGTTTCCCACGATTTGGTGAAGATAACTGCCCATAAGAGATCGTGTGATCACCCACGACACATGGTAAAGCGACTAGCGCTGACCCTCCATGACTTCGTAACTGACACCGAATAAAGATAGGTGTTTTGACTGTTTGAGTCGAGCCATCTAAGGGTCAGCAACAGGGCTCGCAATGGTGATCCAGTGTTTATGAACTAGTGCCCACGACCACTAGGTCTGCGATCCAATGCTAAAACATGGCCACACAGGTCATCCAAAGGTTAGGGTGTGTGACAAGGCACAAATAGGCTAGAGATATCTCCTTTGTTCTGATATACTTAAAAAAAAGCAGATTATTTGATGATATTCAAAACTCATAACTCCTTGTAAGAATATCAAAACATCCCCAAAAGTTAGCCATGGATTCCTTGCCGCTTCCTTTACCATCTAATAAGCTTTGATGTTGGTATTCAACCATTTAACCTATCAACTAGAAACTTCACAAAGGCATACATTTATGGATTATAAATTGGATATTGATATCAACCACATCCATACTTTGTCAAAGTATTTGGAACTCTTAATATATATAAGATGCTTGCACTCACTTGTATCACTGAACATCCAAGGATTCCAAAAGTTCAGTTTATCACATCCTACCCACCTTAATAGAAATTTCGTCCTCGAAATTAAGCCAGAAAAACCACTTTATCACATCATATACATCTTAAAAGAACTTTCGTCCTCAAAAGTAAACCATACTCATACTTCTAGGGTAAGCTTTATCTTGCCTTCACCCACATGTAGGCTCTATTCTATGTGTAACATATCCACAAAGGTTACCTAGAACCATGTATCCAAAGCACTATAAGGGGGGTTTACAACCATCTTGGGTGCACAAGCGCTCCATTCAAGGTTGATCCAAAGATTTAGAAACTCTGGTTATGTCATCACATATCTCATATGCTAGGGTTGCATCCTTATCTTTGCCCATGAATTATTATTCAACATGTTCCAAAGAAGTTAACTGAGGTTAACACATTATCAATGTGTCATAAACGTTATGTTGTTCTAGCTATCAAACTATACTTTTCGTCTTAGTTAAGAACTAAGATTAACACCTCATGTAACATGTTTCCTTCATATGATCTTATTTCATTGTTCATACTAAATTGCAACATTTATTAGTGATTTCATCACAAGATTAACCAATAGTTTCACATTATCATCACTATTCATGTATATGTTTAACCATTTATGTAATGATATATATTAAACCATCTCTAGGTTTCCATCATATCATGTCTATATTTCATATCTCAAGATTAGATCACATCCTTACATATATTTTATCATGGTTGTTCAAAAAAAAAAAACTTAGGTGAGTGGCTTCTTAAAACATATATCAAAACTTTATCTAGCCCAAAAGAGGTTCCTCTAACCCATACCATGAGGGTAGTGCCATGCTCAGAATCTCTGATCTAACTCATCTCTTTGAGTATCTCATAAGCATATACTTTATATTTCCTCTCTTAGTCTAGGGTTATCAGGTTACCTCATTAGCACTAGAGATAGCTTTACAAGCTCTAGCCACATAAGCACAAACCAAAACATTATACGGGATACTCTTCATAGATCTCTAACCATGAAACATCCCACCCAAAGCTCTCTTATATACACCACTAGATTCCTATGTGGGAAACCACCAACCCGAGCATGAGGCTTCACAGACACTAACATAGCTACCTCTTCCAGGGTCTTGGGCTCTCTCCCTCACCCAGATGGTAGGCACTCGTATTTCCTTATTCACATATGCACATATATAACCAGCCTCTCTCTGTCTCTAGGGTTTGGCCTTCCCAAGGACATCTAGGGTTCAACAAGACTATAGGAATCATGCAAAAAGCAACTCAACTCAATCACTCAGGAGTATTCTAGTTTAGGACATATCACATCATGTATCTCATATTTCTCATATCGTGGAGTCTAGGTTCTCTGACCTTCTCCCTGTGGGTATCGCTCTCTCTTGAGCTAACCCCAAAACTGGTCCTAACACTAGAGGTCCTCCTTTGTAAAAGAGCTCGTGGCTCATGCTGACTCACAATCTAGTCTTAGCTTAACATATCTTTTCTCATAAAAGCCTATTTACTTACATCATCAAAACTTATCTGAAATCCTAAAAATCGAACTTAAGTCCCCAAAGACAAACATAGATCATCGTAACCATCTTATGTCATCTATATAAGACTTACATCATATCATCAAAACTTATATCATCTATTCTATCTATCATATATATATCCAAACAAGGCTCTAGACATCTAATCTAGACCTACTCTCTCTTCTAGACTGATGTCAGCACTTTCACTTAGGTTGCATGACCACCTCCTACTCGTACATGTGTGGGGACACATTTTTGTAATAGATATACATAATAAAATATTATATAGTTTTTCTCTGATAAAACAAGCGTCAGAGAAAACTATCGAGGTTCGATCTGTTTGGAATCAAAAACCAAATCCTGAAAACGAGTGTCCCACACATAGTAGAGAGTACAGTGTCATGAAAACTAGTGAAAAGGGTGAGAACATGGTGTAGACTGGTGTAGCTACTCTAGACAACGTGCGCAATATGTCTAGGGTTTCTCTTACCTTGATGCACGTCATTTCCAAATAGTGCAACGTCCCATACCGCTGCACTACAAGGAAAGAACGGCATCTAAGGACTTGCTACTCAACAAGCACCAGTCTAGACCTAGTTCTCGGACATCTAGGTGCTAACCTAGAGGCTAGGTCAGATCTAATCTCTAAAACACGACTAATCTAACCCTAAAAGATCATTAAGGTTCAAGGTTCTTTAGTTTTGAGTTGCATAATGAGCAAATGTCAGGTTTTGCTATTGTTCATGCTCTGATACCACCTGTGATGTCCCCAGATTTTCTAAAACTTAATCTGATGTGTGACGTCCAAATTGAAACCCTCACCTCAGCGAGAATCCCAATTTAAACACCCCACACCTGGCTAAGAAGAAGAAAATTGACGGAGTCAGAAGGAAACAATCAGTAGCACATGTACATGAACAATAATAAAACCATACACACGTGTTCACCATTCAACATATAATTACAACATGAATTATTACACCATTTGATATTACATATTGAACAACAAACTACTAAACATATACATGTGCTACAACTAAACAATAGGATCTTGAGACAACAGGTCCACCTGTACATCAGCTCGCCACACAACTCTCACTATCCTGGATCTTCAAGAGCATAACCAAAACCTAAACAAAAGATTACATGCGGTACACGTCAACACAATATTCAAGAATATTGTACTGAGTACGCCTACGTGTCTTTTATATACCTCTCATCATATCTTGGCAATAAGATAAAACTAATACTTGGCAGTAACAGAAGAATATAAGAAAAGCGTATACTTGCACAAAGATATTCATCAACAAAAGAGAACACATATTTTAAGCACATTTTCCATTATATATCAAGGCCTTTATGATCACTACCAAAGAGTTAGATCATTTGTACAAGGTGACCACTACCAAAGAGTTAGGTCAGACCACTACCAAAGAGTTAGGTCATATGTACAATGTGACCACTACCAAAGAGTTAGGTCACTTCCAAGCACACTACCAAAGAGTTAGTGCTTTCATATAATGGAACATATATATTATGTTTGATGTGTTCATAGCAGTAATCATGGAAAATCATGCAACATATCATACAAGAACAATCATTCCATCCAATATCATATGCCAAGTATTTTACTACACATATAACACAAGCATATTGTATAATAAGCCAAGTAAGAGGTAATGGCGTACCTTGATCAAGAGATAAACTTAATCATCACATATTCCTCATGTCATCTATATCTTGGTCAGCCCTGATTAAGACAAGATCATATACTATCATCAGGTTCTCATCTTATTATATCTCATCTTAACCCTAATTATGTCCATTAGGGTATCTCTTATCTCATTATGGTATTTGCATGATTATTTGTATTCTTGTCTTGTGATTATCTCACTGATGTCATTTTCCAGATTACATCTCATTATCAAAGTTCATCATCTGAACATTAGGTTCCATAGCATTTTTGTACACATTAATTAACCCTAGGTTACATCATTAACCTAGATTAGAGTTTCATGACATGTATTAAGATTCATCTTCATATAACATGAATTTTGGGTATCATTCTGATCTCATATTTAATTCTGAGGTTCCAGATACTGATATGAGGTTACTATGTAAATTTCACCATTTATTGAGCATGCATGTATTTATTACATTTTATTAGGTTTATAAGCCCTAATTAGCCACATTAGGTAAAATACATGATTTCGTACATCAACATCATGATTAGTGACATCAGATGGGTTATAAACATTATTATGGGTTCACTGACATTTTTCCATTATTTAATATCATCATTTGATATTTATTACTCACAAACTAAGAATAATAGATCTTACATAATATCACAGAGATTAGTTCATCAAAATCCTAATATTATGGTTCCATCTTGTTCTACTCATTTTTCTGAGAAGTTCGATACCTTATTTGAACTTTTCTGATAATCGGGCTATTTTCTATGAATTATTAAATGTCTGAGCATTTATGGGGATTTTCTTACCTTCAGGCCAACCGGAGGTCGACACCTGGCCACTAAGGCCCGCACACCTTTGCCCTGGTTCGCTTGAGCCGAACGGTCTGTAATATGGGCCGGTCTGCGTCCTTTCTTCTTTCTCCGTCCCCTTTCTTTCTGCGCCTGTGTCTTGCGGAGACGGCGCCGCACGGCTCTCAGCCAGTGAGGAACCGGCGTCCTCCAGTGAGCAATCCTGCAAAGCCGCCTCCTTGATTCCGTTCTCACCTCCACAGGATGATCCATGGCCTTTCAGACCTCATTGACCCCTCTAATCTCCAGTCCGACTTTGGAGCGCATGCTTCGTGGGTTAATCGGCAGTAGCCGCCGCCGTTGCTGTGAGTTGCTGCACGCGCTCCGGTGAGCGATCACAAGTCTCTACTAGATGTGATCTGCTGTGGTGGCTCCTTTTCCTCCATATGTTTGCTGATGCTCCTCTACGATACAGCCACTACCATAGGAAAGAGATCCGTTGAGCAATTTGTGGTGGTCGACTCAGCCTCTACTTCTCTTAATTGCGTGTTCAGATTCGTCCCTTCGACACTAAGCTTCTACGATGAAGGACTCCTCATTCTCTACTACAGGGCTTCACGACCACAATCTCGCAGCGGGTGACTCCTCCTTCAGCCTCTTTGGATAGCCGTCGGGCATCCTTCCTTGATAGTCCATGGGCTGAGCTGCCAAGCTCCAGGCTGTTATTGCTTTCGTGTCTCCTCCTTGCCACCTCTGGTTTCTCTAGTGTGTGTGTAGGGAGGTAGAACTGGTGGGGATCTGGTTCCTCACTATGCTCAGTGCCAAAAAGGCATGAGTAAACTCTGTGGGTATCCCACGATTTGGTGAAGACAACTGCCCATAAGAGATCGTGTGATCACCCACGACACATGGTAAAGCGACTAGCGCTGACCCTCCATGACTTCGTAACTGACACCGATTAAAGATAGGTGTTTTGACTGTTTGAGTCGAGCCATCTAAGGGTCAGCAACAGGGCTCGCAATGGTGATCCAATGTTTATGAACTAGTGCCCACGACCACTAGGTCTGCGATCCAATGCTAAAACATGGCCACACAGGTCATCCAAAGGTTAGGGTGTGTGATAAGGCAAAAATAGGCTAGAGATATCTCCTTTGTTCTGATATACTTAAAAAAAGCAGATTATTTGATGATATTCAAAACTCATAACTCCTTGTAAGAATATCAAAACATCCCCAAAAGTTAGCCATGGATTCCTTGCCGCTTCCTTTACCATCTAATAAGCTTTGATGTTGGTATTCAACCATTTAACCTATCAACTAGAAACTTCACAAAGGCATACATTTATGGATTATAAATTGGATATTGATATCAACCACATCCATACTTTGTCAAAGTATTTGGAACTCTTAATATATATAAGATGCTTGCACTCACTTGTATCACTGAACATCCAAGGATTCCAAAAGTTCAGTTTATCACATCCGTATCCTGTGACGTCCCCGGATTTTCTAAAACTTAATCATCACATATTCCTCATGTCATCTATATCTTGGTCAGCCCTGATTAAGACAAGATCATATACTATCATCAGGTTCTCATCTTATTATATCTCATCTTAACCCTAATTATGTCCATTAGGGTATCTCTTATCTCATTATGGTATTTGCATGATTATTTGTATTCTTGTCTTGTGATTATCTCACTGATGTCATTTTCCAGATTACATCTCATTATCAAAGTTCATCATCTGAACATTAGGTTCCATAGCATTTTTGTACACATTAATTAACCCTAGGTTACATCATTAACCTAGATTAGAGTTTCATGACATGTATTAAGATTCATCTTCATATAACATGAATTTTGGGTATCATTCTGATCTCATATTTAATTCTGAGGTTCCAGATACTGGTATGAGGTTACTATGTAAATTTCACCATTTATTGAGCATGCATGTATTTATTACATTTTATTAGGGTTATAAGCCCTAATTAGACACATTAGGTAAAATACATGATTTCGTACATCAACATCATTATTAGTGACATCAGATGGGTTATAAACATTATTATGGGTTCACTGACATTTTTCCATTATTTAATATCATCATTTGATATTTATTACTCACAAACTAAGCATAATAGATCTTACATAATATCACAGAGATTAGTTCATCAAAATCCTAATATTATGGTTCCATCTTGTTCTACTCATTTTTCTGAGAAGTTCGATACCTTATTTGCACTTTTCTGATAATCGGGCTATTTTCTATGAATTATTAAATGTCTGAGCATTTATGGGGATTTTCTTACCTTCAGGCCAACCGGAGGTCGACACCTGGCCACTAAGGCCCGCACACCTTTGCCCTGGTTCGCTTGAGCCGAACGGTCTGTAATATGGGCCGGTCTGCGTCCTTTCTTCTTTCTCCGTCCCCTTTCTTTCTGCGCCTGTGTCTTGCGGAGACGGCACCGCACAGCTCTCAGCCAGTGAGGAACCGGTCGTCCTCCAGCGAGCAATCCTGCAAAGCCGCCTCCTTGATTCCGTTCTCACCTGCACAGGATGATCCATGGCCTTTCAGACCTCATTGACCCCTCTAATCTCCAGTCCGACTTCGGAGCGCATGCTTCGTGGGTTAATCGGCAGTAGCCGCCGCCATTGCTGTGAGTTGCTGCACGCGCTCCGGTGAGCGATCACAAGTCTCTACTAGATGCGATCTGCTGTGGTGGCTCCTTTTCCTCCATATGTTTGCTGATGCTCCTCTACGATACAGCCACTACCATAGGAAAGAGATCCGTTGAGCGATTTGTGGTGGTCGACTCAGCCTCTACTTCTCTTAATTGTGTGTTCAGATTCGTCCCTTCGACACTAAGCTTCTACAATGAAGGACTCCTCATTCTCTACTACAGGGCTTCACGACCACAATCTCGCAGCGGGTGACTCCTCCTTCAGCCTCTTTGGATAGCCGTCGGGCATCCTTCCTTGACAGTCCATGGGCTGAGCTGCCAAGCTCCAGGCTGTTATTGCTTCCGTGTCTCCTCCTTGCCACCTCTGGTTTCTCTAGTGTGTGTGTAGGGAGGTAGAACTGGTGGGGATCTGGTTCCTCACTATGCTCAGTGCCAAAAAGGCATGAGTAAACTCTGTGGGTATCCCACGATTTGGTGAAGACAACTGCCCATAAGAGATCGTGTGATCACCCACGACACATGGTAAAGCGACTAGCGCTGACCCTCCATGACTTCGTAACTGACACCGATTAAAGATAGGTGTTTTGACTGTTTGAGTCGAGCCATCTAAGGGTCAGCAACAGGGCTCGCAATGGTGATCCAGTGTTTATGAACTAGTGCCCACGACCACTAGGTCTGCGATCCAATGCTAAAACATGGCCACACAGGTCATCCAAAGGTTAGGGTGTGTGACAAGGTACAAATAGGCTAGAGATATCTCCTTTGTTCTGATATACTTAAAAAAAAGAAGATTATTTGATGATATTCAAAACTCATAACTCCTTGTAAGAATATCAAAACATCCCCAAAAGTTAGCCATGGATTCCTTGCCGCTTCCTTTACCATCTAATAAGCTTTGATGTTGGTATTCAACCATTTAACCTATCAATTAGAAACTTCACAAAGGCATACATTTATGGATTATAAATTGGATATTGATATCAACCACATCCATACTTTGTCAAAGTATTTGGAACTCTTAATATATATAAGATACTTGCACTCACTTGTATCACTGAACATCCAAGGATTCCAAAAGTTCAGTTTATCACATCCTACCCACCTTAATAGAAATTTCGTCCTCGAAATTAAGCCAGAAAAACCACTTTATCACAAGTGGGGTCATAGGACCCATAAAAGAAGATCCATAAAATTGAACGATGAAAGAGAATCTAGTAATAAAATGGATATCAAATAAGAATGATTCGAGGAAATAGGCTCATTAAGAAGGTTAGGATTTCTGGTTCCAAATAGACTAAGAAAGAAAACGTAAATCAAATTCCCAATATAGATTCAAAGGAGTGCAACATACATAAAGAAGTAGAATTTAGATCAAATTCTCAATATAGAATTTAAGAGATGAAAAGTACATCATATACTATTTACCAAGATCCAAGCTAAACCACCAAGGTTCCAAGTCATCTTATAAACACATATAGAAAATTAGGGTTAAGTTGACATTAATTACATAAACCCGAAAAATGCCTTTTTATTATTGAAGAATTAGGTTATTAAACTAGCCTTGTAATATGGATTATATTTTCCTAATTACATGCCAATCTAGTGGCAATTGAGTGGTAAAGTTGATATTGTATGACTGAGAGGCCACAAGTTCAAAACCCCTGGGAATCAGGGTCAATGCATTGTTAATTCTAAAAAAATATTTTACTAATTTCATATCATGTTTTGTTTCAATTTTTACCCTATATATTATTCGATATGAATTTTGGAAATTCTAAGAAATCACAAAGTTTTAAAAGTGATTAACTAGAAGTATAGAGACTTTACACATAAGCGGCCCCATATTGAGATGAACTTGTAGTAGCCATCCATATGGCACGAGCCCTCCACAATTTGAATGTGTCTACTGAGAAGAGTGATTGTGAATAAGACATATCTACCCATGATCCATGTTACATAAATAAAGTGAAATATAGACCAAAATAGTCAATTGATAAACGAAAAGGTTCAAACAACACAAACAAAAACAAGTTATTCAAATGATGATCTTTTGATTCACAATTGAATCCTAGTAAATCTCACAAGCAATTGACAACGCAAACAAGTTCCTTGAGTTGAGGCAAATCCGACGACCCCAGATTTGAGCTACTTGGATGACGAGATAATAAAGTCACTACTTCACCATGGAAGTAGGCACAACAGAGTTTGAAAATCCACCAAACATCATCAATCCCCAAGAAAAAACTTATATGGTGCAATGGGAGAGAAAACTGAAGACAAAAGAGGATAAAATAGCATGACAAATGATTAGGAGCTCGAAAATCACCCACAAATTGTGAAACAAAAGAGAAAAGGGGGTTCTTTTCATACCACCTAGAGCATTCAAATTAGTAACAAGGAAAGCATCACAAAAGTTAGTCAAGAGGTTTCACAAAATCTTTAGTGTTCTTAGTGGTACAAGACACTAGGTAGAAACCCAAGTAGTTGGTGAAGGTACCTCAAATTTAGAGGAGTAGGGGGAGGTGAATCCCTAGAACTCTAGGTGCTAGTTTTGATTCCTCAAGTTATGGGTATGATCAGGGGATCTATATTTTAAGGTTTTGGGGTTTTGGGTAGCAAGGAGATGTGTTTGGAAGAGGAAAGGAAATAAGGTCATATCATATGAGACAATAGGGGTTGCTAAAACTAGAAAACTTAGGACCAGAGGATGAAAAAAAGTGAGGGGATTGTGAAGGGACATGTTGAGAAGAAAAAAGAGGGAAGGAGAGTGATTGAGAGAGGGAAGATACTATTCTAGAGAAAAAAAAGGAAAGAGGGGGAGGAATAAGATGGTGCACACATCATTAGATTGGGAAGAAAGGGCCTAAAATTAAAACAAAACAATAAAAATTACAAAAAAGGAAAAATAAGCATGTCAAGGGAAATAACTAGAAACTATAGGACAACTGATAAATCATATATATAGTTAGGATATTAATGTATTACAATGTGTTTTATCTCCTAATTTAATGTTCAAACAAAGTAAAATTTTATAGGAAATCCTGTTAAGAAATTTAGAAAGCTAATTTAAAATTAGATTCCACTTTTGGGGTAAAGCATTATACTATTTAGTATTTTAAATATTAACTCATACTTTTTTTTCCTTAATACAATTAAGGCATCTAGGATTGTGTTCTCAATATGAAACTTGGACACTAGACTAATCAATACATGCAGAATCTAAATTTCGTATTTACTTCTTGTTTTAAGAACATTTGATGGATTATTCAATATATAAGAGTGTGTGGATATTTGATGCAAGGGTTTTGATTCACTTTAATAGGCTAGTTTTACACTCATTTTATGCTCTTATTGGTCATATTTGTGGTTAAAATTGCATGATTCAACTCGTTTAGCCTATTATCCTTGCCTTCATCAGATTCATCTTATTTTACATTGTTTTGTATAGAGTATCATATTTCTCATATTTGATTTGTGTTTTTCTCTCATTTTCAGGCAATTCACAATTCTGGACCCATCGATACCATCAACGACCTGTTGATAGCATCGACATAGCAATAGTGACAAAGCTAGAGAGGAAGTAGATAGTTCGATACCATTAACACTTTGTCGATGGTCTCGAAAGTCCAACAACGAGCCAAATATCACCCTGTCGATACCATCGACGGGAACTGTCGATGGTATCAAGAAGGCTTCAGGAGGCTCCAAGAAATTGAAGAAAGCATCGGTACCCTAAGGTGTCGATACAATCAACACCCCGTCGATGGTATCGACGCTGTCAGATCGGAGTTTTGTCCAGCACGACTTCAATCAGACGGCTGCATTCTTTTGGCAGCCGTAAGTGGTACCTATACCTAGGAAAAGATGGCCCAAAGCCACGAGGCACGTTCTATTCCATTGCACAAGTCCTAAAGGAGGAGAGAGCGAAGAACGGAGCCAAGAGCTATGCCTCAGGAGATTCCAAAGACACAGACGGAGTTTTCCACCGCCAGAAGGCTACAGAATGCTCATCCCGCGCCGAGGATCACCCGGTTCTTCTCCATTCAGGGGTTACACCATCTCCATCCATGTTTTATCCATGTTTTCTCTTTCCTTTATGGTGTTTTGCATTGAGATGAGCATGTGGGGCTAATCCCCTTTGTCTCTAGGACCGGTAGTAGCCCGGGCAATTGTTGTATGACTCTTCTTACATAGTTTATCATAATTTGTCTCTCAAATATGTGGTATGATATCGTTTTCTCCATTGCTATCCTTGTGCTTGATCACCATAATGGTAATCTAATTTCTTTTAACGAAGAATTAATGGTTGAAAAGAGGCGGTAATCACATTAACTAATAAATCCTTTGGAAAAGGTGATGTACAGTTAATGGTGGAAACCCAGAGATATGTTTTTCATGCACCTAGTCTAGGGCATAGGTTACTACTGGCGTGGAACCGACCTAGATTAAGATAGTGAATTGTATCGCGGAAGCGAGCAATTCTGGCTACAAGCCACTATCTGGAAAGGGAGATGAGTTTTTATAATTGTGAAGGAATTAGTACAATGAGAACCCACGGTGAAACCACAATCCTAGAGATTTCTTTTAAATTGATTAAACCAACCATTTAATCGATTGCTTTGTTTTTTGTTTTTTTTTTCTTTTTCAAATCAACTTCCAAAATTTTACAATCGGTTTAGATGATCGCGAGTAGTTAGTAGTAGTCTACCAAAAATCATGTTTCGTTGTGTTCGACTCGGGCCTCACAAGGCCTATATTACATTGACGTGTACACTTGCATTATACGCATGATAAAGTCGTGTCAAGTTTTTGGCGCCGTTGTCGGGGAAACGGAAATTTTCAACACTACAAGTGCTACAAGCGACCACTCTAGGACACTTTTAATAATTTTAATTATTGAGAGTAAATTGTCTATCTTGAAAATTCTTTATTCATCTAGCACTATACTTAATCAATTTTTCACATTTCAGGTACTAGTGCATGGTGAAGACGCATAGTACGGACTACACACAATCGACACCTGAGATTCCACCTTCGGGATCGGGTGTTGAGGAGGAGCATATTCACAATCAACCTGAAGACTTAGACACAGATTCTGAACCTGAAGTAATGGCTGAGGAATAGACAATATGGGAGAAGATCAAGGCTTCTTCCTCATCCGCGTCTAAGGGGCCGATCAAAAAGCAGGCGATCAACATTCCTACATACAAGATTGATCCGACATTGATAAACCTAGTCATGTCTAATGCATTTCATGGGTTGAACAATGAAGATCCAGTGGCCCACATCAGCACATTTGTGGAAAACTATGATATGATAAAGATTGACAGGTTCCCGCAAGAAGCACTCTACTTAAAGCTTTTTCCTAGTTCTTTAGCGGGAAATGCACGTGAATGGCTGCACAATCTCGATGACGAGTGTGTCAAGACCTGGGACCAGATGGTAGAGGTCTTCTTCGAGAGATTCTTCCTACCCGAGAAGACGAATGACCTCGTGAGAAAGATCCATAACTTCTATTAAAAGGCCGGTGAGACTTATTCAGAGACATAGGAGCACTTTCAGATCATGCTAAGGAAGTGCCCACATCATGGGCTGGACAAGGACAAGCAAGTTAAAATTTTCTACTTTGCTCTCAATGAGCATGACAGAAGCAACTTGGATTCAGCGGGCTCAAGCTTCTTCTTAAACAACACAAGTACAAGGTGTTGGGACATCTTGAAGAACATGGCCAAGAAGCAGTCGTGGGGTAATAGAGATGCACCAGAACAAGTTAGAGTTGCAGGGGAATCAAAGGCAATTAAAGAGCTAAATGAGAAGATGGACCTGATAGCAAAGAGATTGCTAGAAAAAGAGGATGAAGGATTTGATGATGAGGCACAGGTCAAATTTATGCGCCAACAACAAGGGTACATGAATAATGATTACTCTTGGAGGAAGGATAAGAAGTTCTCATGGAAGGATCCTAATAACTTTCTGTAGGATACGGATGCCAAACCACAACCTACTACATAGGAGAAGAGTAATGAGTTTCTCAATAAAATTGTGAAACAAAACCAAGAACTCATGAGCACTTTCAGCAAGCAGCTGCAAACTCAAGGGGAATTTATGAATCAGTTTGGACAGACACTACAAAGCCACAGGGAACAAATGAGGACACTTGAGACATCTTTAGCACAAATGCCAGAGGAGATTGTGAGTCTAAAGAAGCCCATAATGCAAGGTTTCCCGAGGAATACTGATGTTTCTGGAAAGAACCATCAAGCTAAGGCCATTCTATTAAGGAGTGGAAAGAAACTTTTAAACTCCAAGGTCGATGAACTGAGCACATCACAGCAAGAAGACGTCGGTGAGGCCACAGAGGATGCCGTAGTTATAGAGACAGTGGAGGATGATGCAGAGACGGCCACAGAAGAGCCCATTACAGAGAAAGAGGCTGAGAAGAAGAGGATTCCTTATGTGCCACCACATCAAAGGGCATAGACCGTCCCGGTTCCTTATTTAAATAGTCTGAAGGCAAAGAAAGATGATGCATAGTTCAAAAAGTTCCTGGAAATTTTTAGGAAACTTTCGATCAATATTCCCTTGCTAGAGGCTATTGAGCAGATACCCTCCTATGGTAAGTTCTTGAAGGATATAATTACCAAGAAGAGGAATATTCCGTACACTGAGGTGGTAGTGCTTAAGGAATAGCTCAGCACTTTTATTTTGGGAAAATTGCCACCAAAGCGACAAGATCCAGGCTGTTTCAATATTTCATGCTATATTGGGAAGGTGAAATTTGGCGAAGCACTGTGTGATTCTGGGGAAAGTATCAAATTGACGCCCCTCTCTACATTAAAAAAGCTTGGTCTTAAAGAATCTCGACAAAGCAACATGACAATTCAACTTGCATACAATTCTGTAGTATGACCGTATGGTATTTGCGAGGATATCTTAGTCAAAGTTGATAGGTTCATGTTTCCATTTGATTTTGTTGTCATGGAGATGCAAGTTGAGCAAGGGAATGAGCTGCTCTTAGGAAGACCTTTCCAAGCCACTGCTGATATGATATTGGAGATGGGTAGAGGTCGGTTGACAATGGGTATAGTTGATGATAGATTTGAGATGGTCATGCCGCCAAATTCAAAGCAATCACAAGTGAATGAGCAATGTCACAAAGTGAAGCACTTTGATCATAACATCTCTCTTTGCTTAGGGAAGTCATTTCTTGATATGGCTCATGTCATGATAAGGGAACAATTGTTGTGGACATCATGGAACAAACAAAAGTGGTTTATCTTGTTAAAGCTGTGGGTTATCCCAATGATGAGGAAGAGGAAGTCTCACTGTCTACTGAGGATGAAGCTATAGCAGTCTCCATGCTTGACTCATACCCACAATTACCTCTTGAAGCTTGTTTTTTCAACATAATGAATGATTGGATGAGAAGTACGTCATTACAAGAATGTGTTAAGATGCTTCAAGTGCTTCCTTGCTACTATGCCAAGCACTATGAAGAGCTAGGATCGCTGCCACCACTGCTTCAATCTTCTTTAGTCAGCCCACCGGTGTTAGAGCTTAAGACGCTGCCCCCTCACTTGAAATACGCACTCTTAGCACCTAATGCAAAGCTACCGGTGATAATTTTGGCATATTTGAGTACCACTGAGGAAGAACAGTTGATGATAGTGTCGAAGAACCACCGTGGTGCATTTGGGTGGTCGGTTTCTGATATCAAGGGGATCTCCCCTACTCTTTGCCAATACAAGATCCGGCTCACTAAAGGAGCCAAACCTGTGATTCAGCCACAACGTCGCCTCAACCCTATCATGATGGAGGTCGTCAAAAAGAAGGTGATCAAGCTTCTCTCAGTGGGCATCATCTATGCCATTTCAGACTCTACATGGGTGAGCCCAACACAGGTAGACCCTAAAAAGGGGGGAATCATGGTAACTCAAAATCTTTTGAATGAACATGTCATGACCCGATTGGTAACCGGGTGGTGTGTTTGCATTTATTACCGTCGGTTGAATTCCGCCACTTTAAAAGATCATTTTCCTCTCCCATTCATTGATCAGATTTTAGAGTGACTGGCTGGTCGCTCTCACTTTTGCTTTTTAGATGGTTATTCCGATTATAATCATTTTTCTATAGATCCTAAGGATCAAGAGAAGTCTACTCTCACTTGTCCTTATGGGACTTTTGCATATCACCAGATGTTGTACGGTTTGTGCAATGCACCGTCTACTTTTTAGCGTTGCATGCTCACTATCTTTTCAGATATGGCGGAGTGCTGTCTAGAGGTTTTTATGGATGCCTTTTCCATCTACGGTGTGTCTTTTGATGAGTGCTTGTATAATCTAGACAAGGTGCTACAAAGATGTGAGGACACACATTTAGTCCTCAATTGGGAAAAATTCCATATGATGGTTAGTGAAGGCATAGTGCTTGGACACAAGGTGTCTAGCAAAGGACTGGAGGAAGATCCAGTGAAGATTGAGGTTATTTCCAAACTACCTCCACCAAATTTGGTGAAAGGGGTGAGGAGTTTTCTTGGTCATGTGGGGTTTTATTGCTGGTTTATCAAGGATTTTTCTAAAATTGCTAAGCCATTATTGGAATTGCTAGAGAAGGATGTTTCTTTTAACTTCAATGATAAATGTATGCATGCCTTCGAGGTTCTCAAGCAAAAGTTGATCTCTGCACCGATTGTTCAAACATCGTATTGGACTAAGCCCTTTGAGGTTATGTCTGATGCGTTAGATTTCACCATGGGAGTCGTTCTTGGGCATCTCCTTGAGAACAAACCCACAATTATTTTCTATGCGTCTAAGACTTTGAATGATACCCAACTTAATTACACCACCATTGAAAAAGAATTGCTTGCCGTGGATTTTGCATTCGAAAATTTTGGGAAATATTTGGTGGGGTCTAAAGTTATGGTATGGACGGAACATGCCACCATAAAATACTTAATGGAAAAGAAAGATGCTAAGCCTAGACTCATTAGGTGGATCTTACTCTTGCAATAATTTGACATTGAAATTAAGGACAAGGCGGGCATTGAAAATGTGGTTGCGGACCACTTGTCTTGGTTAGAGCAGGTAGATGAAAGAGATACCAATATACCCATTATCAAGACCTTTTCGGATGAGAAAATCCTTTCCATTCAATCTAAGGGCCCTTGGTTTTCACATATCGTGAATTATCTCGCATGTAAAGAAATTTCGGATGATTGGACTTATCAAGAGCGAAAGAGGTTTTTCCATTCTTTGAGATATTATTTTTGGGATGACCTTATTTTGTTGAGACAGTGCAGGGATGGAATTTTGGGCAGATGTGTACCTGAGAGTGAATATGATAGTGTGCTCAGTCACTGTCATACATTGCCCACCGACAGTCATCATACGAGTATGAGGACTATGGAAAAGGCATTAGAGAGTGGCCTTTATTGGCCTACACTTTTCTGGGATGCCTATGATTATGTGAGGAGGTGTGATTCATGTCAAAGGGCAGGTAAAATATCTAAACGGCAAGAGATTCCCCTCAATGTATTTCAAGAAGTTGAGGTATTTGATTTGTAGGGCATTGATTTCATGGGACCCTTTGTGTCCTCTAATTCCAATTTGTATATTTTGCTTGTTGTTGATTATGTGTCGAAGTGGGTAGAGGTAATACCCACAAGGACTAATGATGTTGCGGTATTGTGTAGGTTCATGAAGGAGCATATTTTTTGTAGGTTTGGTGTGCCACGGATGATCATTAGCGATGGAGGCACCCACTTCACGAACAAGAAATTCGCTATGCTATTGAGCAAATATGGGATCAAGCATAATGTAGGTACCCCATATCACCCACAGACGTAGGGCCAAGTGGAGGTGTCCAATAGGGAGATTAAGAAGATATTGGAGTGCACAGTAGCCTCTTCAAGGAAGAATTGGAGTGCATTACTATCAGACGCACTATGGGCATAAAGAACTGCATTCAAGACACCTATAGGCACCACACCTTTTAGGTTGGCTTACGGGCAGGCTTGTCACTTGCCGGTGGAATTAGAGCACAAGGCGCACTGGGCACTAAGGAAGTTGAACTTGAGTATGGATGATGCAGGGAAAAAGCAAATGTTAGAGCTCAATGAGTTGGATAAGCTAAGAATGAATGCATATGAGAACTCAAGGATCTACAAGGAGCGAACAAAGCAAATATATGATCGCCATATTCAATTGTGAGTGTTCAAGAAGGGTGAGAGTGTCCTATTTTTCAATTTGAGGTTAAAATTACATCCCAGGAAATTGAAATCCCAATGGAGTGGACCTTTAGTTATAGAGGAGGTGCGACCCCATGGTGCTATCATGGTGAGAGATGGAGAAAGAATATTCTTGGTGAATGGTCAAAGGTTGAAGCACTATTATGGGGAAGACTACACAAGGAAAGTGCATGAGATAAAATTCATGGCACTAAATGAGGAATGAGGAGCATGCATGAGTCTAGCCCAAGACGTTAAATGAGGCGCTTGTTGGGAGGCAACCCAACCTTGGTAGTGTACATGTTTGTTTCTTTAAATTTTTTGCATTCCTAGGTAGTTATCATTAATTTAGCACTTAGTCTTTAAAAATTATACCATGATGTATTTGTTGAGTGTGCAGGATGGGGAACGGTCGATACCATCGACATCTGGGTCAATGGTATTGAATTTAGAACTATCGACAATTCTACTAAAATTTCATTTTGTCAATACCATCGACGGCCTCGTCGATGGTATCGAAACTGGAACAGGTGAAAAAGGATCGGGCGTCGATTGTATCGACTTGTCGTCAATGGTAGTGAGTTTTCCAGAGATTTTCAGACAGATTGTCTCTGTGATTTCGATACCATCGACACACTGGTCGATGGTATCGACATGTCTACAACGACATTGACTTGGTCAGACTTCGTGGGGATCGAAGGAACATACAGGTGTCGATAGTATCGAAAAAACATTAGCGATCGAATGTCTTCATTGAGCGGTCCACAATGCCTATCCGTGGATTGTGTCGATGGTATCGGCACCCTGTCGCTACCATCGACACGAGGCTGATCCGGGTCCCCACATCGAGCCATCAACAGTCGTTGATTGCAGCGAGGGGAGGATTCCAACAGTCGTCGATACCATCGATGGGACTATCGATGGTATCGATGCCCTGACAGCAGACCCAGCTATCCCTTATAAAAAGAAGGGCAAATCTTCATTCCAATCACACAATCTCATTGCCTATCCTCCACATCTGAGGCTTAGCATCCCTGAGCGCCCAAGAGAAACCAAGATCACCATTGAAGATCGTCTCCGAGCATCTTCTTCGGCTTTGCGGATCTAAATCTTCTCCGAGTTCCCCGATCGTCTTCTTCTAGCTTCATTCTCTTTTCTTTTCCTCACTCGTTGTCGTGCGACCATGGTGAGATCAGGAGCATCATCATCTAGGGCTGCACCACCTGCACTACTCGCCCCATGACAAGGATTAGTCTCTCGGTCGAGGCTAGTCCACCCATCAGCGGAGATAAAGAAGGTTTATGAAGAGTTATGGAAGTGGCCGATTGAGCCAACCCAGTATGGTGACTGTGAGCTTATCAAGGATCTGGGTTTTGAGGCCAATATGGCCTATGTGCTGCAGGGACAATTGGGCGAGTCCCCTGAGTTTTTCCGTGACCACGTCGACGGTCATCCATTCTTCATCGGATGGCCTACCTATAAGGAAATTGTAATCGAGTTCCTAGTGTCACTCAATATTTGTGTCATTCCCAATGAATTAGTGCCAGTGTGGATAGCATGGAAGGAGGTGTGTGTGTCTTTCCTCCTCTATAATCAATACTACAATATTACCCTCTGTGAGTTTAATGTGATTTATGGGTGGGCCCATAACGAACTGCGTCAGCCACCACAGAATGCTGATTATGAAGTGATGTATGCAAAGATGGTCACCATACCCGAGGGGTATTCTATCAGTTGGCACCACACTGTTGTAGCTGATTTTGAGCATCCTTTTGTTCGGATTCTTCACCGGATAATTTCCAAGTCATTCTTTGCAAGGTCCAAGTTGTCTCAGAGCAAGTTCCAAGAGATGGATCTCTTCTTCCTCCATTGTCTATTAGAGAGGAAACATATAAATTTTGGAGCCTTCCTTCTCACGTGCATGATGGCGGTAAAGAAGAATGTTTCTCATCAGGCTCCAATATACTTTGGGGGGCTTATTACTCGTCTTACCACACACTTGGGGCTTGATCTTTCTGGGCTCGACATGATAGAGAATCAAAACACGCTCAACCTCTCTCACTTTGTCAACTCTGGCCTCCGTGAAGTCTGACATGGCGTCGCCTATGCCACATGTCATGTGTGAGGTGTGTTCCAAAGGGTGCAATTGCCCAACCCTACCTTCAACATCATACCAGGCCAAAGCTATAGGTGGCTGATCATTGATGTTGATGATGAGGAAGAAGAAGAAGCAGATCAAGAGGTGGTGGCTCCAGAAGTAGACAATGATGAAGAAGGGGAGGAGGAAGCCACTATTCCTCTTCGACGACAAGTTGCTCCGAGAAAGCATCTGCAAAACTATGGAGCATCCTCTTCTTCCCAACCACAGCCACCACAGCCCTCCCATGATGGAGATGACCCCTATTCTATGCAGGGGATGTATACCATGCTCCAGTCGATCCAGGAGTCCCAGCAGACAATATTGCAGTCACATCAGACGGCTTTTGCAGGGATCCAGGATACGTAGAATAGGCTCTATGAAAATCAGCATGCGATCCTTGAGAATGAGTGCCAACTCTTCGGCAACTAGTAGCAGGTCTATGATAGGTTGGGCAGGATCGAGCAGCAGCAGCAGCCTTTCTATGATCATTACTGGAGTAGAGACTACTTTGGGGGATATCCACAGCCACCGCCCATGCCACCCTATGATCCCAACTTTCATGGGTAGTATCCAGAGTGGAACCCCCATACCCACCAGTACCCGCCACACCCACCACCTCAGCAGTAGCATGGTATCACTGTTCCACCTTCTGAGTTTTTTCTTGACTATGAGGCCATAGTCGAATTCAAGCTTGGGGGGGGAGATGGAACCGTTTCTATCTAATTTTTATTTTATTTTCTTCTGTTTGAGCATTTTTCTTAGCTTTTTGCAATTTTTCTTCTAGTTTTGTAATTTGTTTTATTTATGGTTTTTTAGGACCCACTTTCAATATAGTGTAATCCGTGGGTGTCTAATGTAAGTGTGTCATCTCAATGTTTTTCATATGGGGCTGATGTGTGAATTGTTTGAAATTGAGCACATAACTTATGAAAATAATTGGGTAGGTCAACTTTAAAACATATGATCATAACTGTATATCCTTATGGTTCAAGAAATGAGGACGGATATGGATGTTGAGCTTTAACTGACCAAACGGTAATGGGACTTTAATTTGAAGTGAGAAAGAGAAACCTCTTAGTTACCCTATGCACATGTCAGTAAGGAGAGACATATAATCTTTTCCAATGGTTCCGTCATTTAGTCTTGTGATCTATCCACCTTACTTCTTTCACACTCCACCAAAAAGAATAGGGAGCACACTACAGATTTTCATCTCTTGATTGCATTTTATTTAGATAGGATTGCATTGTAGCTAGATTTTGCATTAAAAAAAATGAAAAATAAAAATTTTTGTAGATCAGTTATGCATGGACACATTCTAGAGTGCATTCCATTGTAGTTGCATAATTACTTTCATGTAGTTTCACTTTGCATATTTTTGAACATATAGGACATTATGTGCCTGATTTCTTCTAAAAAATAAGAAAAACGGGCAACTTGTTCTATACTCTCTGAAAAGTAGATTGTAATGCATCAATTGTAGCAGTTATGTGAAAATAAGCCCGAAAAAAAACTATTTTTTGTAAATATTTCCGTAGTCAATTGAGAAAATTAGGGCTTTAAAAAAATTGAAAAAAAAAGAAGAAAAAAAAAGATAAGAAAAGAAAAAATAAGTAGAGATCAGAGGGAGGAAGGAACTTGTTTCACCTGCATAATAGGAAGAATAAGCACATGATGTTGTTTTGTAGACATTCTATCTCACATTGAGACAGAATAGTAGAGCATGCATCATTCCACATAAAATGTAGGCATTAGGTCATTTTCATATGCATATGCATCATTTAGGTCATTTTTGTTGTTTTTTCATGTTAAATTGTTTTGTGCTTTCTGTTCTTTCACAACTGCCCATTCCATCCACCCATTGCTCAAAATGGTAGGCCACCCATGATTATCTCCTCATTCTTGTATATCAGGAGATATGCTTCCATTGTAGATGGTAGTTAGGATGTGAGCAATGTAGATAGGAGATCGCAAGATGCACCATGCATATATCAGAGGAATTTATTATAGTATATGCTTTATTTGATTGTGTTCATTGAATACGGGGTGGACATTCTCATGGATGATCATTGTCACCTTTAGGGTAGTTCTCGTTCCGTGGTTAGTGAGAGCTGGTATGCGCCTTGCAGGTGGGAATTATATTGTGATGTCTTTTATGTGATTATGTTCTTTAGTTGACCCTCACAATTTTATTCTATAGTTTGGTTGCTCGAGGACGAGCAAAGTTCAAGCTTGGAGGATTTTGATGTAGGGGTTTTGAGGTACTTTTATAGGCTAGTTTTACACTCATTTTATGCACTTATTGGTCATATTTATGGTTAATATCGCATGATTCAACTCCTTTAGCCTATTATCCTTGCATGCATCAGATTCATCTTGTTTTACATTGTTTTGTATAGAGTATCATATTTCTCGAATTTGATCTGTGCTTTTCTCTCATTTTCAGGCAATTCACAATTATGGACCCGTCGATACCATGACGGTCTGTCGATAGCATCGACAGAGCAATAGTGACAGAGTCGGAGAGGAAGTAGATAGTTTGATACCATCGAAACTTTGTCGATGGTCTCGAAAGTCCAACAGCGAGCCAAATATCACCCTGTCGATACCATCAACGGGAACGGTCGATGGTATCAAGAAGGCTTCAGGTGGCTCCCAGAAATTGAAGAAAGCATCAGTACCCTAAGGTGTCGATACCATCGACACCCCATCGATGGTATGGACGTCGTCAGATCAGAGTTTTGTCCAGCATGACTTCAATCAGACGGCTGCATTCTTTTGGCGGCCGTAAGTGGTACCTATACTTGGAAAAGATGGCCCAAAGCCACGAGGCACGTTCTATTCCATTGCACAAGTCCCGAAGGAGGAGAGAGTGAAAAACGGAGCCGAGAGATACGCCCTGGGAGATTCCAGAGACACAGACGAAGTTTTCCACCGTCGGAAGGCTGTAGAACGCTCATCCCACGCTGAGGATCACCCGGTTCTTCTCTGTTCAGGGGTTACACCATCTCCATCCACGTTTTCTCCATGTTTTCTCTTTCATTTATGGTGTTTTACATTAAGATGAGCATGCAGGGCTAATCCCCTTTGTCTCTAGGATCGAGAGTAGCCTGGGCAATCGTTATATGACTCTTCTTACATAGTTTATCATAATTTGTCACTCAAATCCATGGTATGATATGGTTTTCTCTATTGCTATCCTTGTGCTTGATCACCATAATGGTAATCTAATAACTTTAATTGCTTTTGACGAAGAATTAATGATTGAAAAGAGGTGGTAATCACATTAACTAATAAATCCTTTGGATAAGGCAATGTACAGTTAATGGTGGAAACCTAGAGACATGTTTTTCATGCACCTAGTCTAGGGCATAGGTTACTACTAGAGGGGAACCAACCTAGATTAAGGTAGTGAATTGTATCGCGGAAGCAAGAAATTCTAGCTACATGCCACTATCTAGAAAGGGAGACGAGTTGTGATAATTGTGAAGGAATTAGTACAACGAGAACCCACGGTGAAACCGCAATCCTAGAGATTTCTTTTAAATTGATTAAACCAACCATTCAATTGATTGCTTTTTTTTGTTTTTTTTCTTTTTCAAATCAACTTCCAAACTTTTACAATCGGTTTAGCTGATCGTGAGTAGTTAGTAGTAGTCTACCGAAAATCATGTTTCCCTATGTTCGACTCGGGCCTCACAAGGCCTATATTACTTTGACATGTACACTTGCATTATATGCATGATAAATTCATGTCAATATTATTTAAATAAAATTCATTATAATGTATTTTGAGTTACTATATTTGACATTTATGAACATTTCAAAATTATCCAATCAAGAGATAAGGATACCCTATTTTATCTTTCCTTAACTTCCTCAATATCACTTCAATTATCCTAATGGCTATTTATTTCTAATTTCCTCTAGATCATAATAACTAGTTTCATAAATTATGTTAATTCTTTCAATACTATGACTACCATCCTCTACAGACATAAGGAGTAATACATTTTTTCTTGCAATTTTCCCTTTTCATGTTTCCTAACCATATATTTCACAACATATCCCCAAGTCTACAATTAATATAATTAGTCTTTATTGAAGGATTCAACGTCATGAATTGCACTAGTTTTCTAATCATCTAAATCTTTGAAGGTGATAGAGCCCTTACTTACAATCAATATACATTAGATTGTAAATTTTCATACTAACCTCTTGCTAAAAGTCTAAGTGACTCAATTGTACCAATGCCACCTAGGAATGAACATTTCACTTAAACACTATGTCTATAAGCAGATAGTGTACCCTTTTCCATCTATGTTAGGGATAAATGGATTAGAACCAACTCTAAAACATAAAGCTATAATAAGGTAAAGGTTAGGGATTACTTAGGTTTAGATATGTTACAACACTGCACCCCTTAAAGAGGATTTTGTCCTAAAAATTCGAGCAACCAAAACCTAGTGTAAAAAGTCACCCATTGTCCAAAATGTAACTTTGTTAGTGTAAGCATTTTATCTCTAATAGTTTCCATCACTAGAAGTTAAACTAAAAGATTTAAACCAAAATGTCATATTCGCTCGACATGATCACACTTATTAAGGTTTCTTACTGTATGATGGTAATTTCATCATCACTTTCCATTCATATTTTTCCTTCTTCTATTTAAAGATTAAGTGTGTGTATATTTAGAGGGTATATCATGAATACACATTTTTTACTTTGTAGTACTTGGTCTACTTCTGCGGTGAGTTTATGCACAATTTTTACCAAGGAAAATTTATGTTATGGTACAGGATTTAGGGTTTACATGTCAATCATGTATCCTTGTCCACAATTGAGCATTATAGTGTATTTTATGTAAAATATTAAATTATGTATAGAAATTTTGGTGCAAATATTAATCACACACATTAAGATCACTATATACTTAAACTAAATGTACTTTACTTTATTATCATTGTACTACAAAAATTTGCACATACATCAACTTTGACATTCTTAAAGTATTTAACCTAGTTTCTAGAGCATAATTTTCTACATCATTAACTTTATGATAAGTAGGGAAAGTGGTGAAACAAGTTGAATCCTTTAATGATTTTCAAAACTAACTACTAACTAACATTATTTGTCATGACCATTTTAGATAAGTAAAAATTGATATGCAAAACTTATTCTAGTTACTCAATTAACATTGACATGGTCAACCTAGAAGTGTTCATTAATTATCTAAGACAGGTAGTTGTTATATCTAGTCCAACATTAATTGCGGAAGTTACTAAGGATTTGGTCAATATATTCATTATTATACTCAAACAACCTTAGAGTTGAGTTACTTATTGTCTATAAGTTACATGACTCCACCCCTTACAAAGGTTTAACCTAGTAACAACTCAAAAGGTATTAGGGATACATATACATATTTTAGTTGTGATTACCTTATGTATTTATGATGTTCATAGGTAAATTCCTCAACAAGATGACCCCAACATAGTTGGGACTGAGGCTTAGATGATGATGATGATAGGTAAATTCCTTAACTAAAAGGTAATATCCACCTAGGGTTGAGTTTTAGGTCCTTTTGTTTCTATCCTAAAAACCCTAAAGTTCACATGAGCATCCAAAAATTCATCATTTACAACTTTATAAAACTTAAGGGAGACACAAGGGTAGGTCAACTAAGCCTTTAGCACAAGCCAAATTTTCCCTAGTCATCTCTTCATATTGAAAACTAGGGTTTGAGATTTTTATTCTAACTAATTCTAGAGTCTTATCCACTAGAACTTCATACATTCCTTTATTGTGACTTAGTTAAAGAAAGTATCAATAAAGGTTGAGATTTTTTTGTACATATAGTACTATAATGGAAAACAAGTTTTTCTTTGAGAAATCATGGGACATAAATCAAATATGAGCTCAAAATCAATGATAGAACCAAGCCACAAATTTCATCATATTAAGATCTAGTCTCTATTTGTCAACTGTTCTAACATCGTCATTACCTAACTCCACCTTAAAGTCAAATCTCACAACACCACGATAGATATACCACAACTAACCTTCATAATAGGGTATGATTTTATGGGTCCCATCACATTAGGGTTTTCCCATTAGTTTCTTAATGTGTTCCTAAAAATAATTCTAAATTTCATTTAATTGTATCATGAAAAACTAAGGTATATTATTGGGTGTAGAATCTCATATAGGGTTTTCACTTAGATTAAGGGTTACATATAGGGGAGATAAAATTAAAATAGTCAAAATGTGATTGCCTTGACTCTAATACAATCTGGTAAGGAGTGGGATCTAAGAGGGGATCCACTCCTTAGTCAATTTGAGGAATAAACCCATCAAATACAAATCGACTAACAAGAAATAGCATCAGTAACAAGAAATAGCCTCAGAATAGAATATCGTAACTACTTTCAATTTATAAGATAACATAATAATCGTCACCTAGGGTTAACATGAAAGAAACAAATTCTTCACTAAGTAGAAGGATGTGCAGGGAATAGTCAACAACACTAACCTAAATTTAGATCACATTGTCAAGCTCTCCATGCACTTCACCTAATAGATTGGAAGACTACCCCAAAAAAATGAAAACTAGAACAACATAAAAATGCCACAATGTGCATATAATCAGAGATTAAGCAATATTAAGATAACAAGGACAACAATAAAATTTATCAAGGCTTCTAAAATTAGGAGGAAAAAATATTATCCAGATAGATATGAAAGAGGAGATTCTAAGAAGATAATCAATAAGAGGGTTTCTTCCAGCGAGCAGTAGCCCAACTAGTCGTAGCTCGGGGCCCCTCACAAAGGGTCTCGAGTTCGACTCTCACTGGAAGCGCTGCTCAGAAATGAATTTCCCGCAATGTCAGTCAGCCTCTGATGCGACTTAGTGAGATACCGGTGTGCGGGTGCACGGGTCTCCCGGGTTTACCATCCCTGCTATCTGGGCCTCCGCCTAGGGGGTTGGGTTTCCCCCGACAATAAAAAAGAGGGTTTCTTGTCTTGAATAATCTCACAACAAAATATCACAATCATAAATAGTCATAAACAATGCATGTAAAAACATTAGGCCAAAATTATTAAATAATGATGGAGACCTATTAAAACTCAAGCCTAAAAGTATAGGGTGGAAAACACACACCATGGTGGAATACACATGTCATGTATATATATACAAGTGGAATACATCCACTCAGAAAAAAATATGCACCCACTACTATAAATAAGTTTAGTCTATTGTACATGTACAATAGAGGTAAGAAATAATTTTAGTCAAGATCAAATAATGGAGTGAAAAATATAAGAAAGACATCCACGTGTTTTATATGTTACAATAATAGAACAATATAAACATGTTGGTAGGAAATATCACATCTACTATGAATTTGGGGTCAATGGGAACATATACACATATACTCTGAGCAGGACATGATACACATCTACTCTAATAATGTTCACTTACATGAACTATTGCCTCTACATTATAAAATTTAGGAATTAACACATCCACACAAAAATCCACACATTACATTATGCTACTAGTCACCACATGATGCATAGAAAAGAATAAACAAGTTTAATTCAAAATATGAAAGATGAGAACATCCATTAAATATCAAGTGGGGTTAGAGGACCCATAAAATAAGATCCATAGATTTATTTATTAAAGATAATCTAGTTAGAAAAAGGATCTTTCAAATAATAACAATTCAAAGAAATATATTCATTAAGAAGGATGGGGTTTCTCGTTCCAAATAGATCAAATTAGAAAATGCAAGTCAAATGCCCAATATAGATTTGATGGAATGCAACATACATCAAGAGAGATAGACATTAGATTGATCAATATAGAATTCAGGGTATGTAACTTACCTCATATTCAATCTACCAAGATCCAAGATAAACCCTAAATCCACATCAAGGGTTCCATGTCACCCAATAAATGCATATATGAAATTAGGTTAAGTCCACTTTTATTACATGAACCTAAAAATTGTCTTTTTATTATTGATAAATTAGATTATCAAAATAACAATGTCATATAGATAATAATTCCCCTATTCCATGTCATATTTTATGTTTTTATGACTTATATATAATTAATATGAATTTTAGAAAGTCTAACGAATTAGAAAATTTAAAAGGAAATTAACCAAAAGTTTAAACACTAAAGCTACCCTGCATTGAGATGCCCCAATAGTAGCCGAGCACATGGAAAGGGCCATACAAAGTCAGGTGAGTGGATAATAAGAAGGATGATCATGAAAAAGACTTATCTACCCATCTAAATGTTACGAAAAAATGAAATCTGGGCAATAATCATCAATTTATGAAAGAGAAAGTTCAAATAGCACAGAAAATTGAGTCATCCAAATGATGATTCATAATCAAGTCCTGATGAAGCTCTCGAGTAGTTGACAACTGAAACAAGTTCCCAAAAGCAGGGTGAATTTGATGATCTTTGACTTGGGCAACTTCGTAGATAGAATCACATAGTCATATCTTCACCATGGAAGCATGCCTAACAAAGACCGAAAACCCACCAAACATCATGGATCTCCAACGAGAAAATTAAAGGCAAAGGAGGAGAAAATAGGGCGACAAAAAATTTGGAGCTTGAAAATTGACCAGGGATCGTGAGAAGTCAAGAGAAAAATGGCATTCTACCTAATGGAGTTATTAGAGAATAAACAAATTAACCATGGTATCTATCTACTTAAAGGAGATGTTAAATTATGGAAGAACAAAGTAGAGGGTAGTAGGTGATATATGATGGTGACATGTAAGTACTTGGTGGATGAGATCCACCCAAAGTGTTTCCCTCCTACCTTCTTAAGTGATAAGATCCAATAGATCGAGAGTATTAGGTAGGAAAACATGACATTTGATGAGAATGAGGCATATTATATGAGATTGGTTAACTATTGTCAACATATTGTACATGACATAGAGAAATGAATGAGGTTTCAAGTAGGTCAAAATACAAAAATTAAACACACCATATCAATGGTCCACTAAAGGAATAGAGAGTCTTGGAGAGTTTATGGAGGCAGTAAGACATATTGAAGAGTTAGTTATTTCTTATAAAAATTCTGAGGGAAAGAACAAAGTTTTAGATTTTAGTAGAGGAGGAAAAAGTAGTCACACACCTAGTGGAGGTGGTGGATTCTTTTCTAACATAGGTCAATGTCTTGGATATTTTGGAAGAAAGGGTTCTGGTATGAGCAATGGTGTATCTTCTTATAGTAGGTGAAGATTCATCCCCTAGAATATGTAATACACCACCTAGGTGGGCATCTTCAACAAGAACATATGATCATCATCATTAGTGGCATGTTTACAGAGACAATAAATGATTGTATACCACACTTGTGGTAGGGCACACTCTATTTATAGGTGAAAAAATCTTATAGCATTAGGGTTCAAAGCTCCAACTGGTTTGAAGTAAGTCACAAGTTATGTAGAACTCATTTTGCAAGAACTCTAGTTCTATTTTTGGAACTTAAGTTTCATTCAATTCCATGTGATCGGTTTTTGTAAGTGCAAATATGGAAACTATTAAAAAAATATTGATTTTTTACTAATGTAATGAGGATGATATAAATGTAAAGAATCATTTTCATATATAACAATGATATTTTATCAATCATAATAACCTAAGAAGTGGAAATTTTTTCGATGTTTCTCCTTTTAAAATATTTTAGTGCTATACAATGATAACTATAATAAAAATATAACATACCTAGAATTTTAGTCTAAAATATACATGTCCAATAATGCTGAGACACCAAGTTAATTTACCTAAAATGATATAAAACCCTAGAAAAAAAAAGAGAAGTCTGACATGTGATGTTTCAAGCATTTGTCAAATCTTAATTGAATAGTATGTGCAAATTTTCCCTAAATATGAAATGATGACTAGTTTGAATTTAAATAAAACTTTACCTCACATATGTGCATAATGTGTCCCCTTTGATTTTCATATGAGTATATAATATGAAATTATAGCTTCCTTTTAATTTTTGGTAGTGTAACTCATGATTAATGATTATTAGAGCATTAATTTTCTCCAGATGCCTAATATGTAAAACATGTATTTTAGTAACTCAGATGTAAGATTTGAATTGATATTTGAATTCCTTGAGTTTGATTTAGTAAATATTTTAATTTACAACAAGTCTAGATGACCATAGATAATGCAAATAATGTTAAGAAGGAAATGATAGCAAGCTATGGAGTTTGACCCAATCATCTGATGAATATAACTGATTAACCTAGATTTATCTAAATTTTGATTCCCATCTGATTAATAAGTGTCACGCGGTATGTAGTTAGTCTGGGTCCTAACTGGACTGTTGGATCTTGATCAGGAGGTGGATACTTCATTTCCTACCTCCCTTTGCTTCCACAGTGAGTGAGCATAAGAGCACAACCACACCCCACTTCGCTTGCCCCCCTCTCCCTCCATGGTGAAGGAAACTGATTTTATCTCCATTTTTTATTTGGGGAGGTAATCAAGAGTCACTTGATGCTTAATTATAACTCTAAGAAACCCTATAGGTGAAATGCCCAAAAGCACGACCTTTCTCCTCTACATCCATGAGTTGCAGATGCTACCCTAGCCCTCTCACTAGAAACCAACAACCTTAAGGCTTTCCCTAAAGTCCTTAGACCAATCCCTCTTCAATTTTCATTGGGGAGTGCCAAACATTCATACCCACATCCTCCAGTATGTTGGGATTGCAAGATGTGTGCAAGACAAAGAGTCAAGCACAAACTAGTTATTTTGGTGAGAACATCCCCCGATTTATCGCAGATTAATCCCTCTAATCACCTTGTTGTATGATATGGTGGATCTTCCCACCCACAAGCGCCATCACCTAAAGATCCAACAACTTCATCGATGATGAGAACCAGAGTAGGCTGCATGACATCTTAGATCAGGAAGCTTTCCTCAAGCCCCATAGAATCTTTTATATGCCTCAATCCAACCTGAATAAAGGTAAATCTCAAATAGCCAAATATCTAGTTCCATTGAAGCTAACCGTTAATCTTGTTTCCTAGTTCACCTCACGAGCTCAAATTCGGATACAAGGACCTTCTCGACACGATGAAGCTCTCTAAAACTTTATTTTATCTCACCGACCCTCTCTAATGCATATTCCAAGTTTACAATTTCTTCCCCTATTTTAGCATCAACTAGTCCTCACCGCTCCAACCATCACAGACCATGAGCACCAACTCATTAGACTCGCCATATCCTGTCAAAGTCAATGGTAGTGGTTGCACAAGCAATGGTGCACTCATGTAAGATCAAGGATCAAAATTTCCATCCCAACACTCCATGGAACGAGAAGCATGCATATGTTAGATGAAGAATCAAGCGAGCATTTTTATAGAGTTTCCCTGAAAACTTTGGTTTTATGTAACATTTGGCATGGATAGATTAGTATTTTGGTCTTTCATATATATACGATGCAATATTTCTTCTCTAAGTTGTGGGAAAATATGCCCGGTCATGTACATGATGTTGTGCATGACATATGGGGGCTATGATGTCTTTCAAGAAGCCCTCTTGTTTGATTTTTGGAGTTTCTAGTAAAGAGTTTAATCGATTTATCTCAGACTTGATTGGTCAGTATTAACCCAACCTTTAGAAACTCATAGTGAGTGCTACAAGGATGAGGATGAGGATGAACTATGTATCAAAGTTGATCTAATTTTTGCGAGCTAGATAATGGTATAGGTTTTAGGACCTGCTTTGGGTTGGTTTTCACGAAGTATCCACTTCAATTCCATTAGGGTTTAGAACCCTATCTAAGAAACCTTGGGTGATTAACACATGTTGATTGAGAGATAAGATCCAAGGAGATATTAGGAGCTTGGTTTCTCCTAATTAGGTAAGTGGTCCATGCCCATGGGTATTTAATGTTTATTATTTTTAGCATGTCCCCATACCGATGTTGTTAAATAAGATATTCATGATATATATATGCTTGTGGAATATTATGTTCATGCTAAGAAGTTGCATTTTATACCAGATTCTTTTTTATAATTTCAAATGAAATATTATGTATCACCTCCATGCTAATGAATTAAGAGATAATGATAATCATGTTTCATGAATTAAGAAATTATGGAAATTATTTTTAAAATTAAGAAATCATGTTAGGTTCATATAGTCCTCTCAATCATGTTTAAGTGAGCCTTAATTGGCCTTACGAGCTCTATGGGAGAATTATGTGAGCCTTAACCAGCCTTATGTCAACCTTAACTGGACTTATGAGCACTGTTGTGCATTTAGAAAAGGACTATATTAACTCAAGATAACATATATTGTTTTCATGTAATCATGCCGATTTACTCAAGTATTAAAGTTATCATGTTAATCATATTAAGTACTCATGCTTCAAGTTATTTTCATGCAATAAGATTTAAGTTAAGATAAGAATTTAGTTGACATCAGATTATGGAGTTAGACCCAGGCCTTAGTGCAAGTCAACTCAAGAGACATGACCCATGCCTTAGTGTAGGTCATGAGGCCCAGTCCCTTAGTACAAGCTGACTAAGATAAGATGCCCCGGGCACAAGAGTGAAGGTCATGATACCCAGGTACCAGACTACATATGTCCAACATAAGTAATGTAAAAAGAGAAGAATTAAGTGAAAATAAATATTTCATGTTTAGGTGCAAGTTTATATATTTTTTCATGTTAGCATTATATACAATGATTAAGAATAAGGTATAGTCTTTTCTTATAGAAGCATTTCATATACTTAGAATATTCATGCCAGTTACTGATTTTTGTTTTTACAATGCATGGCTGGGGACGAGATGTCCACAAGTGAAGAGCACATGAGGATTAGGACATCAGGCTAGGATAATGGAGGACATAATGAAAGAGTAGGAGTGCCCTGGTGGCGTTCCTTTATCCACCATGTGTTTGATTTCATGTCGTAAGATCGACTTGTTTATCTTTAAGTCTTTGGTTATCTCATTAGTTGTGTTATGCTTCCATCTTATGTAAACTTTTGAGAATGAGAAATATAATGTTTCATGTGATGGTTACACTTTTGACTATTATTAATGCATGATGTCCAATGTGTGTAATACCCCATCAATATTTTGAGTTAGAAAGTGATGCTTCTGCTTATGTGCATGTGTGTAAATTCAAGGTGTTACAACTTGGTATCAGATCAAAATGATAATTGGCCACTAGGCACTCACATGTTTCTCAATTCGTTAGATTTTGCTCAGGTCCACTATGATAAAATCTATTTATGCATCTAAAAATTGAAGAAATGAAGCGAAATGATTAGACTAGACATCCTTAGTATATGAGGAAGTTTTAAAGGTAGCAATTGTGATTAGGAATCCTAGTGTTTAGGTTTACATATGCTAGGATATGTATTAGAGATAGATGTTAATCTTGTTTAGACCTTATGTATATACCGCCGCAAGTGATGTGTCCTCCCTTTTTCTCAATGGTTAATGCACACTAATTGAGGGTTGTAGAGGATATGTCATGAGAATAAAGATATGTTGTGCATCTCTTCCCCTCTTGTTAGTGCATATGGTATGGGAAATGTGCACTGTTTGGTTGGTGGTGAGTAGCATGACAATGTCTCATATCATAGGGTATGTGCCTGATCAAAACATATCTAGAGATGTTACAAAGATGGCTAATATATAACACATAAATTAGATAGTCACCTAAACCTAATACATTAGTTAGTGAAAAGACATAGTTTATGCTAATATTAGATGGTAAATACATTTATGATTAAGTCATGAGGACCAAGAAAGTTAATAAAAGAAAATTTAAGAAAGTAATTTAAATTAAGTGATTTTTCAAGGTAAATGAGTACTTTGTTGAAATAAGTTCTTCAGAGCATTGAGCACCGAGCTCTTGTGACCAATGAGCACTTTGGTACAAGGTTATGTGAAGAACTCATCTTTATTGACTCAGTGAGAAATAAGATCATGTTAACGATAAGGGCACTTTTGACATGGTTCACAATGAAGTGTGGTCTAGTTTTCAATCATTATTAGTCAAATGTGCATGTGTCAGTTTTGTAAATAATGACAAGACATGGTATAGTTATCAATGTTAATGCCATATAATGAACATGTTGGTACATATTATGAGTCCTTATGACAAGATTAATAGCATATACATATATGAAATCCTAAGGTGGGTAGTACTATATTTGTAGATGAAAATTTTAAGGACGAAATTTCCTTAAGGTGGGTAGAATTGTAACATACCTAGAATTTCATTCTAAAATATACATGTACAATAATGCTAAGACACCAAGATAATTTTCTATGATGATACAAAACCCTACAAAAAAAGAGAAATCTACACATGGTGATTCAAGCATTTTTCACATCTTAATTGAATAGTATGTGCAAATTATCCCTAAATATAAAATGATGACTAGTTAAAATTTCAATGAAAATTTACCCCACACACGTGCATAATGTGTCCCCTTTGATATTCATATGAGTATATAATAGGAAATTATAACTTCTTTTAATTATTGGGAATGTAACTCATGGTTAATGATTATTAATGCATTATTTTTCCCTAGATGCCTACTCGTGTAATGCATGTATTTAGGTAACTCAAATGTAATATTTGAGTTAATATTTGAATTCCTTGAGTTTGATCTAGTAAATGTTTCAATTTTCAGCTAGTCTAGATGACCATAGATAACCTAAATAATGTTAAGAAGGAAATGAAGCAAGCCATAGAATTTGACCTTGTTATCCTATAATTGATTAACCCAAATTTATCTAAGTCTCGGTTTCCATCTCATTAATATGTGTCACGCAACATGTGGTTAGTTTGTGTCCTAGAGGGACCACTGGATCTTGATATGGAGGTGAGACCTTGTCTCATACCTCTCATTGTTTTTGTAGTGAATGGGAGTAACAACACAGCCACGACCCCATTTTCTCTCAACCCCTGTCTCTCCCTCCACAGTGAAGGAAGCCCAATCTTATCTCCATTTTCGATTTGGGGAGGCAAACTTGAGTTAGTTGATGCCTAGTCATAACTCTAAGAAACCCAATAGGTGAAATGCCCAAAAGCCTGACCTTTCTCTTCTTAAGCCACGAGTTGCAGATGCTACTCTAGACCTGTCATGAGCAACTAACAACCTCAAGGCTTTCCCTAAAGTCCTTATACCAATCCCTCTTACTTCAATTTTCATTGGGGAGTGCCAAACACTAATCCCCACTCCTTCCCCTACATTGGGCTTGTTGGAGTCGTACAAGACACATAGTCAAGCACATACTAATTAGTTTGGTGAAAATGTCCCCCAAATTGTTACAGATTAATCCCTCTAATGACCATGTTGTGTGATATGGTGGATCTTCCCACCCACGAGCATCGTCACCTAAATCTCCAAGAGCTTCATTAACGATGAGGATTAGAGTAGGTTGCACCATGTATTGGATCGAGAAGCTTTCCATGAGCCTCCTAGAAAGTTTTATACCCCTCAATCCAACCTAAGGAAAGGTAAATATCAAATGGCCAAATATCTAGTTCCATTGACACGGTCCATGTCCCAATTCACCTCACGATCTCAAATTTAGATATGAGGACCTTCTCAAAACAATGAGGCTCTCTACAACTTTAGTTTATCTCGTTGATTCTCTCTGATGCGTATTCCAAGTTTCCACTTTCTTCCCCTATTTTAGCATCAATATGTCCTCACTTCTCTAGCCACAGAGACCATGAGCACCAACTCGTGGAACTCACCACATCCTACCAAAGTCAATGGCAGTGGTTACAGAGGCAATGGTGCATTCCTATGCAGTCAAGGATCACAGTTTCCCCCCCGGTCTGCCATGGCATGAGTAGTGTGCGGTTTCCAGATGAATAATCAGGCGAGCATTTTTATAGTGTTTCCCCAACAACTTTGGTTTTTTGTCACCTCTGGCACTGATAGATAAGTATTGTAGTCTTTCATATATATATATATATATATATATATATATATATATATATATATATATATATATATATATATATATATATATATATATATATATATATATATATATATATATATATATATATATACATATATATACATATATATAGATATACATATGTATATGTTATACGTATATATACATATATATACATATACATAGATATACATACATATACATATATATATACATATATATACATATACATAGATATACATATATACATACATATACATAGATATACATATATACATATATATATACATTATATATATACATATATATAGTATGTATTGAATGCCCGCGTAGGTAGCCAAGTTAATTACCCGTGCATTGAGATGCGGTGGCATGATTTGTCATTAAATCAAAATCCATTATGGTTGCATGGTAGCATTGGCATCTATTGTAATTATGCATATTTCATTTACGTATGCATGGAGTAGCGGTGGCACATATTGTAATTAAGAAGAATTTAGTTGTGTATTGCAGGGAACATGGTGGTATTATTTTTTAATGCAAGTTTTGTTACTAGTGCATGTGTATGATGTCACTATTTGTGGCTAGACGACAATTAATTATGAGTGTATGCACTAGTGGGAAAGATAGATGTATACATTGAGTCATACATGTTAGGTGAATAAAAAAGTTATTTAGGACGAGAGCTTTAAACAATGTTCACTCTAAACACATATTCATTGTTGACTCATAATTAGGAGATGTTCCACGTAGTTGTCATGTACATAATATGAATATAATATTTGATACAGTCAGGTTGTATTACAAGACGTGAACCTTGGTTACATTTTTTTCATTCTCATTACAATTTTTTATTTGCATTACATAATATTCCTTCTTATTACAATTTACTTTGTACGAAAGTTTATTCTCTTAGATAGAAAATTTGATAGATCCAGAATGTAATATTATTTGTGATCCTTAATATGACTTTCTCATTTTCATTATGGACTCTCAGTTCCCATTGCAAAACATTCTTTCTTTGTATAATTTCTATGTATTGGGTTCATTCTCTAAGATAATAAAATTCTATACACCCAGGTAGTAATAAAGAATGTCATCATTGGCTACAACTTTTAAATTCTCATTACGAGTTCTCTATTCTCATTACAAAGTGTTCCTTATTATTACAACTTTTGATGTATCGAGAGTTATTATCTTGGATAGTAGAATTGGATGCATACATATTATATTATAAAATGTCATCCTTGGTTACATTTGTTTCCTTTTCATTACAAATTATATGTATAGATTGCAAATCTTTCTTTCTTATTACATAATGCCCTCTTTCTTTACTTTCTATTCTAAGTCACTATATGTTGCCAAAATACCACTTGTTTACTTGTTGCTATTCATTATACTTTTTTTCTAACACATTACGTTTTAGTTTCTTGTATTGCAAAATGTCTGTTTTAGTTACAATGTGCTCTTGCATATTATATTTTTCCTTTGGAAGTTACAGTTTCTCTTTGCTAGTTACAGTTTCTCTTTGCTATTTATTTTGTTTTGAATTATCTATTCTAATAACATGATATTTATTTTTATTATAACTTGTTAATTTTGTATTCATATTCTTTTGTGGGTGTCTATATTTATCCAAATATGATGGAAAATACAACTATGGTGTGAAACTGTTTTGTATGGAATAACATTTTATAGAATTTGAAAAATCTGTAAGGATAGATTTTATACTGTAAGGAGAACATAGAGCCTATAATGGTAAGGAGAAATTTGTAACTCGGGATGAAGTTCCGTAATAAAATATGTAAGTATTATTTTATTTCCCATGTGTTTATTTGTCCTTACAAAAGGATACCACTACAATGGTTTTAGACTCATTACGTTAGGCATGAGTATAATTCAAGATCGGTATGCAATTAGCATTGAATTAATTGGTACCTACTATTTTTACTCTTAGATTAGACTTGCACCGCTACTCCATGCATGTATAATTATTTGTAGAATAATTACTAATAGTTCCATCTCTACCAGTTGTCGAATCATACGTATCTAGTAGTAATGAAATTTTCAGCTGCTATTTGTATTCTTAGATCAGGCTTCCACCACTGTTCCATGCATATTTAATTACTTACATCATATTTACTAATCGTGCCACCGCTACTCCATGCATGTAAAGCGTACACACATAATTACAATTGCTGTCATCGCTACTCCATATCAGTAGAATGCAGTGTTAAATTGCGAGCCAAGTAACTTGGCTTATCTACCCGTGTGGGCTGTGAGTAAATAGACATATATATATATATATATATGTATATGTATATATATACATATATATACATATATATACACATATATATACATATATATACATATATATATATAGAGAGAGAGACACACACACACACAATACAATATTGATTCTCTGAGTTGTGGACCAATGTGCCCTATCACACACATGATGTTGTGTGTGACATAATGGGGCAAGGATGTCTTTCAATAAGCCCTCTTGTTTGATTTTTAGAGTTTCTAGTAAATAGTTTAATTGATTTATCTCACTTCTGATTGGTCAGTATTTACCTAGCCTTTAGAAAATCATAGTGAGTGCTACAAGGATGAGATGAGGATGAACTATATATCAAAGTTGATCTATTTTTTGCGAGCTAGATAATGGTCTAGGTTTCAAGACCTAGTTTGGGTTGGTTTTCACGAAGTATCAGCTTCAATGCCATTAGGGTTTAGAGCATTAATTAAGAAACCTTGGGTGATTTTCACATGTTAATTGTGAGATAAGATCAGGGAGATCTTAGGAGCTTGGTTTCTCCTAATTAGGTAAGTGGTCCATGACCATGAGTATTTAATGTGTATTATTCTTAGCATGTCCACACGTCTATGATGTTAAATGAGATATTCAAGATTTATATTCTTATGGAAAATTATGTCCATCTAAGAAGTTACATTTTGTACTGTATTCATGCTTATGATTTCAAATGAAATATTTTGTGTCACTTCCATGCTAATGAATGAAGAGATAATACTAATTATTTTTATAAAACTAAGTAATTAAGGAAATTATGTTCAATATTAAGAAATGATGTTAGGTTAATATAGTCCTCTTAATCATGTTTAAGTGAGCCTTCACCGGCCTTATGTGCTCTGTGGGAGCCTTAACCAACCTTATGTGATCCTTAACATGCCTTATGTGAGCCTTAACCAACCTTATGAGCATTGTGGTGCACTTAAGAGAGGGAGTATATTAACTCAAGATAAAATACACAATTTTCATGTAATCATGTCAATTTACTTAAGTCTTCAAGTAATCATGTTAATCATGTTAAGTACTCATGTTTCAAGTTATTTTCATGCAATAAGATTTAAGTTAAGATAAGAATGTAGTTGACATGAGATTATGGAGTTAGTCCCATGTCTTAGTGCAACTCAACTCAAGAGACATGACCCAAGCCTTAGTCCAAGTCATGAGACCCAGGTCCTTAGTTGATGCCGACCAAAATAAGATGACCCAGGAACCAGAGTGCAGGTCACGAGACCCAATTACCAGAGTACATGTTTCTAGCATAAGTTACGTAAAAAGATAGGAACTAAGTGAAAAGAAAGATTTCATTTTCACATGAAGGTTTCTATATACTTCCAATTTAACTTTTATATGCAATGCTTAAGAATAAGGTGTAGTCTTTTCTTATTCAAGTATTCCATATACTACAAATACTCGTGCCACTTACTAATTTTTTTTCTTTCAATGCATGTCTGGGGATGGGATTTCTGCATGTGAAGAGGATAAGAGGATTAGGACATCAGACTAAGCTCATGGAGGACCTAGTCAAAGACTAGGAGTATCCTGGTGGGGTGCTTTTATCCACCAAATGTTTAATTTCATATAGTAAGACTAGCTTGTTTATGTAAAGTCTTTGATTATGTCATTAGTTGTATTATGTTTCCATCTTATGTAAACTTTTGAGAATGAGAAATATAATGTTTCTTGTGATGGTTACACTTTCAATTATTCTTAATGCATGATGTCCAATGTGTGCAATACCCCATCAATATTATGAGTTTGGTATTGACGCTTCTGCTCATGTGCATGTGTGCAACTTTGGGGTGTTACAAAAAATCACATCACATTACTTTTATTTCACTTTTTATGTATAAAATATTCTAATAATTTCTACATTTTATGTTTTCATAAATTTATATGTTGGTTCATCATTATTTAACACAACATGTAACACAAATTTTTAGTATATCTTGAGTGTAACTTTATAGTGAATTATCATTTCTTTCACATTATATTTCTTAAATTTGAATATTAAAAAATCTTATAAATAGCATTTATGTCACGTGGTGCAGTGTGGTTCTTTTCTCATTATTTTTCTATAGTGCTCATATTTTATTTTATTATAAACATTGCATTGGTAATTATGGTTATGGTGTAAAATATTTTACATAGTGCGTAGTGTATAATATTTCTGCATGTTATGGTTTTTCCAACAAACCTTATCCATACTGCTAACATACATAGTCATAAACATTTTATGTTTCATTTATGAAGAATGAAGAATCATAATTGTATAGGAAATGTTAGTTACTCTAGAACTTGTTTTCAACTCATTTTAAGAGATAACTCAGTAACTATGTTTTATATTTAAGTTTGTAACTCTCAGGCAATCAAAGAACTTAAGAATCTACACTTACGTAAAACAAATCACAAAAAAGTGCTTCAAAAACCATAGTTCATAAGTTTTTCAAACAAGTTACGAAAAACCAACTATAGGTTTGGTATATGTATATTGAAGTGTAACTTATTTTCTATTTATGTTGAGGGGTCAAATGGGTAACTGAAGGCCACATCTGATACTTGAACCAAATTTGGAAGCAAAACTATGTCGGACATGACACGAGAGAAATATACAAACTATAGGGTAAGATACTTATTTTAGACCATTGATATGTATATTTATATATTACATAATAATTTCCTTTCCTATGTAAGTTGAAGGGTCCCATGAGGTCCAATTGGCCTTGAGTTTTGATATTAACCTCATTAGGTTGTGTAGTTTATTTTATGTTTCCATTTTTGACTATCAATTGATCAGGGTTTACTCAATATTTAATATTATTACCTTGGTTGTATTAATTAGTTACTACATTAATTTGCATTGAGTTGACTTTCCTTTTATGAGATAATGGAATTTGGTTTAGATTGAGTATATTTTGGAAAAACTCCTATGTGTTCTGGTAAAGTGAGTATTTATATGTGAGTTCTATCTTGAGGAATTTATCTATGAGATCTTGAGGTAATATAAAGGGGAGAGAGAAAATGTATTTGAGGTATTGTTTCACTTTACCAAATTCAAGATTTGGTGTTCTCCTTAATACTAAACTGAAAATTTTTCTGAAGGAGAAGTGCAGAGAGAAAGAAACATTCCTTTAAAATCCTTTATATTGTCCTTAAACATTTATGTAAGAAAGGTCTTTAGTTAGTTAGAATAACATCGAGTTCCAAGGACAGATTTTAAGGACTTAAATTGTTAATTACTAGATTTTAAGGATTCTATAATGTGCCAGTTAGGAAGTGTAAGTTGGTTAATTCTTATTTAAAATAAAAGGAAAGTAACACATATAATATACACAGTAATAATCCATTTTATGCTTCATTAATGTTTTCTGTAAGGCCATGCTTACGACAAAGTAAGAAAAGTAAAGTCTGATTTAGGACAATGTAAAGAAGACATTCAAAGTCATGTTTAAGGAAACTTTCATGTAAGCCATAATAAAAATAAGATAAAAGATACAATAAACATGATTTAATAGACATAACGTGTAAAAAATATGATTGTTTATGATTTAACTTGCTTGTATACTTATTTGATTTAATGTATTGATATTATGTTGTTATTCATTTTAGTATACAACTAGTCATAATTATTACAATTCAAAAATTGGTAGCTATGTCAGACTAATAGTATAGAGTTTCTTAATGACGTTTGAGTCTATAAGATGAATGATGAGTATTAAATTTGAGTGGAACAACAAGCCACATAGTTTAGAATTTCTTGAGTACCATACAATTTATCATGAGGCCTGAAATGGTGAAAGTGAATCTAAACTTCGTGTAGCAACCTAGGGTGTCATAAGAAGATTTGTGAAATCATGTATAAAAATTTATATGTATGAATATGAGATGTCTTCATCTGAGGAGTAATTGTGAACAACTTTTGTAAAGAAATAAGGGAGGTTGTATTGTAAGGAAACCCAAAGCTACATTTTAGCTATCTATCTGCCAAGATTAATGGAGTGTACTATTAAGTGATTTGGATAAGGTCAAAGGCCTTAGATTTTTTGAAGTTTTTCATTAGTAGCCCTTAATTTGTAAGTTAGGCTTGATCTTGCATGTGTGGTACATGACCACGGTAAGACAAGTAGGTTGTCATCCTACATTCTGAGTTACCATGTATAGGTTGAGGCATAAGTAGTTTTTGTGGGAATTTATAACCCAAATACTAGTATAATGAGCTATTTGAAGTAACTCCATATAGTTGTAACTTGGTTGGTGCAAGAAAAAATCATTAGGTTAAAATATAAGTAGGATATGCAAAATGTTTGGTAGTAACAATGTTATACTACTAACCATGTCTATGTGTAGGTACATATAAGTTCACATCAAGCATTATAAATTTAAGTTGTTCTCTTTCCATTTATATTATGTGATATTTATAAATCAAATGAGATTAAGTTATCCATATACACATGTTAATTCTTTTTTATTTCATATTTTATTCAACTATTAAGAGGATCTATGGAATTGAATTCTGATGATGCAAGATAAGTTAGATTCTAAATTAGTAAATACTTAATCTATACTTTAGATATGTAAATCATAATAAGAGAAAATAAATCACTTTTTTATTTTTTTATGTATTGTTTTTAAATTATTTAATCTATTATTAGGAAAAATTAGATATTTTGAGTTTTTTACTCACTAGGGCTCTATATGAATTTCATGAGGTTGTTACTCTTGTTCTTTTTGTATAATAATAGAAGCAGATAGGATGAGCACAAGAAGATGTAGTTAAGTGGTATTCATTTCATTTAGAGTGAGCTTGTACTCTCACCTTCCTTGGGATGGTTGGGAATGAAGTCAATGTTGTAATATCATTAGTTTACATATGTGTATGTAAGACTTGTGTAAGATTGTTCATCTTGCTCATCAACAAGTTTTCATAAGAAGAATAAGTATCTGACTAAAGAAGAAAGTGCTTGTGATTCCTGAGATGATGTCAAGTATATTAGAAGTTTGAACATTTGATGTGCACGTTTTGAGAAAACTAGAGAAAATATGTGTTTTTGTCTCTTTGGAATGTGGGACAAAGAGAATTAGAAGGAGACATAACCCTAATAGTTGATGTGTCTTCACATAATCATCCTAGAGCATCATGAATGTAAGTAAATGTCACATCATGGATTTGAAGAGATAGATAGGTTCTCTCTCCTTAGAATCCTCCTATAATATGTGGATGTCATGCCATAGCTTGGTCTTTTATTTATATATATGAGCATTCTTATGGGTGAAACTTCTTGAGTTATTGGAGCTAGACAAGACATTTCTAGTCAGTGAGCTTGAGATAAAGGTTGAGGGTCTTGATGGACCACCATGCATTGTGATTAAATTCCTCTAGTAGTTGGAATGATTTTTTCATATATTAACTTATATAATGTGGTGTTACATGGTGTCTTGATTGTTTCATGATCAAATTATAATGAGTTTTCAAGCTTGAGAAATCAACCCTTACTTGCATGGTTATTCTTTTTTAAAATATGCTTTATTTTCCTATTTTCATTTAAACTTGATTCCTCATTCGAGGATGCTAAAACACCACAACTTCATGATGTACATTATATTATTTTAGAATTACTTTCAATTTCCTTATAGGAAATGTGAGACACAATTGATAATCATCACATGAGCCACTCCAAACTAGTTAAAGATGATGTCCATAAAGAGTTGGTCACTGGTTTGGAGTCACAAGTTTGGGTGGAATTGCCTCCACCCACCATGATGCATAGTCGACTATCAACAAGATGTACTTGTACCCACAACATGGTGAAATTTCCTCATATATCTGATGTCCGCAGACATCAAATATATCCACTCCCATCCAGTTTTGATGTGAAATTACAAATAGTGCATATGAAATTGCATCTATAACCCACCAACCAACTGAACACTAGTACGATTTAAAGGAAAATATTGACATTTTAGAAATTAAAAATGGAAACAACTTGTTTGAAGTAGCATCTGCTAGAATGTTAAAGGCCTACATAAACATAGCACCAGTAAAACTAATTATTGATAATGAAGCCACATCAAGCCTTGAAAAGTGGTTGGTTGGTCTGGACGTGAGCATGTAGAGATGGACATGTTAGAAATTGGGATATAGGTTGTGTTTAGAGGTGGCACCCAACAAGGTTGTCCATGGCGGCAACAATGGGTGGAGGAAGGAGAAGATGAAAGGAAAGGGTGAGTTAGGGCATGAAAAAGATGAAACCAAGGGGGAAAGACCAAGAACAAGGTCTATAAGGATTTTGGCTAGCCAATTTTGTTCAAAAGCATCGAGAAGAGGTGTTGTTGTCTACCCCTATATCTATTTCTATAGTAGTACAAATAGAGCCAGAAGATGACCAACAACTATTAGATTAGGGGGGGATGGAATTTGCGGGTCATGATCTAAAGGACAAGATATGTCAGAATATTAACAAGGGGCAAATTGTTGATGTGTACAAGTGGGGACACCCACCTTAGATGGGCCACACCCCACATTGGGACCAAAAGCCTAAAATCCTATTAGAAAGAAATCATTAAAACAAGATATTCAAATAGCCATATCTTGTGATTTATAAGTCCGATTGAGGAATTTTTAGTTCCATTAGATTCCTTATTGAATAATCTACATTATGACACATTTTTGATAGAAAGAAGAGTTCAGTGAATGTGTTCAACTTTGATTACACAATGATGATACATCATAAGCATCACATTTAGTTCAAAACTCAAATTAAAGTTATATAAAAATACAAAGTAATGTTTCATCAAATTCAATGCATCAATTGGGCTTAATGTGACTTCAAGTTATCAAATGGAGGGTGGAGGAGGTTATTGAGTACAATTAATAATCTAATGATGTACATAAATTATATCAAATAGAAAATCCACTTTATCACATCCTCCCAACCTTAAAAAGAATTTTGTCCTCAAAACTATCACAATTCTTCAATCGACATTGGGACTTCCCACTCTGTATTTTGGTATTCCATTCAACTTTTATATTCATTTTCAATATCATTCTGATTCCAAATGTAATAAAATTGAGCATCAAGATCATATCATAGTCATGTTGATCATCAAGTTGGAAAGATCATCAAATGAGTCACAAATTTGGAGATATCATGTTATAGACCACTAATTTGGAGATATCACATTTTAGGTCGAATGAATAAAGCTCTAAAAATAAAGAGAAAGACATTACATTTATTTCCAACATTTAGGGTTCTACCTTCCACATTGGCCTTGGTGAGGTTATACACCCATGATTGAGATTTCATTTGTCAACAATTCTTTACAAGCATCATATTTCATTATCATGATATCATGCATAAATTAAATGGAAGGTCCCACCCTAGTCCACATAGGGCTCACCTGTGACAAAGTGGAATTTTGCATAAGTATGAAGTAATTACTCTTTTGAACTCATTATACCTACTAATGGTCCCAAATTATTTTATTGTCTTTAAAATCATTATTGAGACTCAAATCCAAAATTTAGTGATCAATGTGAATTTTATACACTTTGAGACCCCACATATTTGATTTATTTGTTACTTTGTTCAAAGACTCAAATTGATTCATCAAACTTAATCTTTTAGTACTCAAAAATTTCTAGCTATTCTCCACATATTTATGAAGCTATGGTCCAAATTTCATTTCATTTGGACATTCCTACGATTTTCTATGAATTTTGGAAGTTTTGTGCTCAAAAACCCTTTTTATTGGCCTTTTTCTGATCTTTTCCAAGTCAGCAATCCGCTGGCTAAGGTAAGGGATGAACCTCAGCCTTTGGATTGGTGAGCCATGGATCGCGGCCCGATCCAGCGGTTAGGAGGTCATTACCTACATCCCGCAATCAGTGGGGAGGAGACTAAGGGGACCGACACACCCTTTTCGCTCATTTTTTACTCGTTTCAGAAATCAAAAGAATCGGAATGTTTCCCCCCGCCATTCCGAACTCAAATGAACCTTTTTCCACCTTGAATCCATGCATTTCAAGAACAACCAAGGGATTTCCCATGTGGCTGCCACCATGGATGTTGTGGCCGTAGGAAAACCCTAAACCTAGCCTTCTCTAGCTATAAAAACACCACTACAAGATTCTGCATGCTCCCACAATTGTAGTTGCTGCCTCTAATTTCTACCTCATCCTTTATTCCCCATTCTCTCCTTTCAAGCTGCCCATGCTCCCCTGTGGCGCCGCCGCCTGAACCATTTTGGGCATTCTCTATCGTCGCCTCCTCGCACCAAAATCTGACCTCCATCCATCTCGTGAGGGCATGGCGAGCTTGAACGGCAGCTTCACTGCCTCCATCTGCTCTTCCCACTCTAGTTCCCCCCCCACTCCAGTGATCCATCCTCCACTGAGTTTCTGGGCTCGTGAGGATGCGATGAGCGAAGGAGGAGAACGAACTGCAAACCCCGGTTCATAGAGGAAAACCGCTCGGTCCAAGCCTGAACCAACCCAACCACGATTGGACCAGCTAATAGGTGGATTGAACCATACCATTGAGATAGAAAGACGTGGATCTATGTCACTCAATCTCAGGCATTCCTTGTGCATCCAACAAATATCTTTATCTTCCGAAACAAGGTATTTTTCTCATCACTGACAAATAATCATTTAAATATCCATATCTTGATTAAATCATAGAAATTGCATCGTAACTCCTAAAATTACAAATAAGTAGTCCATTTTTATCATAAAAATCCAAGGGATCTATTAAAAATACTATTAAGGCTTGATTCCAAATTATTCTCACGCATATTCATATATTTGATCTCTTGCTGATTTAATTTGTCTAATGGATCAATAATGATGATTAACCCTTGAGAAGCCCTAATTTGACTCTAATGAGGATCTTGAGACACAAAAATATAGACTTGACTCAATAGTGATCTAGACCTATTTACTTGATCCAATCTTTAATAGAATCTCAATGAATAATGAGTTATCTTGATATTGATGTTAATCTTACAAAACCCTAGATTTACATTTGACCCATCAATCTAATCTTTGATTTCTGATGATGCTAAGTATGATGATGATGATCTAGGAACTTGATTATGAGTTGAATATCGATCATGAAAACTTGGGTTAACACATATGATCCTATAAAACCTAGGTTAGTCATTCACACTCGAAATACTTGACATTGGAAATAATGTTGGATATATTGAAATATGGGTTGAATATAAGTGAGTGACCCAACCCTAAGGTTGACATAGGAAAAGTGAAACCCTAATATCAAAATATTGAAACATGGTCTCCAAATATCATGATCCTGACCCTTGATCCAAACATTGTGATGTAGGATCTGACTCAAAGGGTCTACCTATTACTTATTGATCATACTCGAAGTCCTCAGTGAAAGGTATGCTATTATATAACTCCTCCTTGATTGTATTGAAGATACTTTTATGTATCTCTTGACTGTATACTTGGCTATTTACTTAGATGAGCTACTGTTCCCTATGATTAGTCTTCTGGTTTTCTATACTATATTTTGAAAACATGAAAACATAAATTGCATGCCCATTATGACTGCCCATATATTGATAATGATGATGATATTGATAATGTTGATGATTTTGATATTGAGTGCAACAACCCCCTCATTTGGAGGTGGGACTTGTACATTGTCCTACTATTTTCCTATGGTGAGAAGGAGCCTAGCGACCTTCCCCATCGCATTGGGTTAACAGATTCACACAAAATATATAAGCATGCTTATTTAATTACATCATAATGGGAACTCGTAATAAGAATTGAATCATTGAATAATAAACATTTTGTCGAATGATATTGGTTTTGGAAATCATTTGTTATTCTTTCGAATATAAGTCCTTCCAAGTATACTCTTTTGTTATAAATCACTTTACTTGATTTTGATAGCGTACCGTGCAATTGCATGATTGTGTCTCGATTTTCTTGATTTTAGGAAATACAAATAGAACACTGAATAAAATCGCTTCCACACTCTACATACTCTAATGAAAGGATATATTAGAAAAATATCCATATTGGGTTAGTTGTCCTTTAAATATCCAGTTTATTGAGTTTTTATTTCTTATTGTATATGCCAGTGTGATAGATCCTATCGGGCCACTCAGGGACGGGTGCTTCAATCCTCTTACTACTATCTAGGCAGTAGGATTGGGATTGGAGTAAGAATGGTTCTGTGACAGTTTGTATGAGAGCTTACACACTCCCATATACTTTAAGTAAATGATTTTTTAAGTCTCTTACACGCAAGAAACCCTAAAGTCTATAATGGTGAAAATTGAGGTGTCTAAGCTCGGGATCCTGGCATAATTTCCGCTATCTGTCTTCACAGTGGGTGAGATCCCCCGCTCTACCTGGCCTTCATTGATCCAGAACTGGACCTAAAGGTTCTCTTGTGAAACCCTAGAGAGTCTTCTAGCATCTCATCTCTTCTTTAAGGACAATCATAAGCCACCCATGTAGATGAAGATTAGGTAGTCTTCTCATCTCATCATGTGGTCCTTCTCATGACCTTTCACCACATGATGTCTCAATTATGGGTAGCTTATGCATGGGAAAAATGAATATCGCTAAATTTTTGAAAGTTGATACTATGATCTGACCTTAATTTGAAAACTTGATTTTGATCAATTAATTTTGAAATCAAATACTCATGTATGACCCCTAATATCATGAACACTCAATTTTTACTATGTTTGAGGTTATGATATGGTGAAATAAGGATGAATTATACCTTATACCTTATTGTTGATAAGGTCCCTATTTGATTAAACCCATGTTGCCCTATTGTTGATTAAACATCAAACATAGTTAAGCAAACTCGTATCCTGTTTTATACACATCTTGACTATGCTATTAAGTGACTAAGTCTAGGACTCACAAAACCATGATGTAAGATTATGATGGAAAAAACAGTTTTCCTATTGACTATTGATGCCTTTTGCAATCTCAATTTTCATATGATGAGTATGGGACTAGATTTTGCACTACTTTTCTCTAAATCCTTGAATGCCAAATTCAAACCCTCTATTTTATCACTCCTTGATCATGAAAGGAAAGGATTACAAATCTTGACATTATTGCCCTATTATCTTGAATTTTGATGTTATGACCTTGTAAAACATGCTTTGATCATTGATACTCTCCCTATTTTAATAAGCTCAGTGGATCGTGACTAATGTTGGTAATGTGATAGATTAGGGTGGTACTTCACTCATGACTCCCCTAACCTAGGTCACATCCCTATTATGACTACCTCTAAATTTTCACCTTCTTGATTATTTAGAGTTTGGAAAGGAATTCCCTTTCACCCTATTTGGACTGGTTGACCTAAGCCTAATAGGTTAAACCCTGAGTTGATACTCGATCTTGAATATTGATTTAATAATGACATTGATATATGACAATGTTGACTATAACATGTGGTTGACTTCCTAGATAGACCTAGGTCTAGATCAATCATCAAACTTGGATACCATGATAATGAAATCTTGACATGTTGCTCAAATATTGCTTGAATATTGTTGCTCGAAATTGAATATAGATGAGTGATCTCCCCTAAGGTCTAAATAGGAATCTAAACCCTGGCTTCAAAATCCTGGACCTATAACTTTTGATGTCCAAAAATCTTGATTCTTGATAATGTGACTCACGATTATCAAATCTCAATAATGGTACAAATCCTATGTTCACATTATTTAGATCTACAGATCATACTAGATATATGACTAATGACTTCAAAATCCCAAATCTTGATTTTTTTTGAAATGATGACTATTTTGATCCTCTCAGTTTATGACTTAGGGTCTAGCTCTCATTAGGACTAGGGTGGGGCCTCCCATTGATATTGAGTTCAAAAATAATGATATTGAAAGTATGATGTTGTCTTGAAATGTTGAACTATGAAATCTCAAATCATGGATGTATAACCCCACTTGGGCCAATGTAGAGTCTAGGACCCTGAGATATTGGGATTGAAAGTCACCTTGCACACTTGAACTCCATTTGTTTGACCTAAAATATGATCTTTCCAAATTTGTGATCAATAGGATGTTTTACATATTTGTGACTCATATGATGACTTTGAACAATATATGCATTGACCTTGATACTCAATTGCTCGATGATGAAATGATGTTAGTACGAAGTTGATTATGATATGGAACATGGAATCTCAATTGTGATTTTTGGACTAATTGAAGCTTGAGGACATGATTTTGATTACATAGTTGAGGTTTTTCTAGTAATTGAGGATATGATATGGATTTGAATAATTCAAATTTTGAAGATATTTTAGAATTTTGGGGGCAAAATTCCTTTTAAGGGGGGAAGGATGTGACAAAGTGGAATTTTGCATAAGTATGAAGTAATTACTCTTTTGACCTCATTATACCTACTAATGGTCCCAAATTATTGTTCTTGTCTTCAAAATCATTATTGAGACTCAAATCCAAAATTTGGTGATCAATGTGAATTTTATACACTTTGAGACCCCACATATTTGATTTATTTGTTACTTTGTTCAAAGAGACAAATTGATACATCAAACTTAATCTTTTAGTTCTAAACATTTTCCTAGTTATTCTCCACATATTTATGAAGCTACGGTCCAAATTTCATGTCATTTGGACATTCATACGATTTTCTATGAATTTTGGAAGTTCTATGCTCAAAAACCCTTTTTATTGGCCTTTTTCTGATCTTTTCCAAGTCAGCGATCCACTGGCTAAGGCAAGGGATGAATCTTATCCTTTGGATCAGTTAGCCACAGATCGCGGCCCAATCTAGCGGTTAGGAGGTCATCCTCTGCCTCCCCAAATCAATGGGGAGGAGACCAAGGGGACTGACACACCCTTTTGGCATGTTTTTTACTCGTTTTGGAAATCAAAAGAATCGGAATGTTTCCCCCCGCCATTCTAAACTCAAATGAACCTTTTTCCCCCTTGAATCCATGCATTTCAAGAGAAATTGAGGGCTTTCCCATGTGGCCGCCACATGGATGTTGTGGCCATAGGAAAACCCTAAATGTAGCCTTCTCTAGCTATAAAAACACCACTACATGATTCTGCATGCTCCCACAATTGTAGTCGGTGCCTCTAATTTCTCCCTCATACTCTCTTCCCCATTCGCTCCTTTCACTCCACCCCTACTCCCCTGCGGCGCTGCTTCCTGAACCATTTTGGGCATTCTCTATCGTCGCCTCCTCGCACCAAAATCTGACCTCCATCCATCTCTCGAGGGCATGGCAAGCTTGAACGGTAGTTTCACTGCCTCCATCTGCTCCTCCCACTCTAGTTCCCCCCCACTCCGGTGAGCAATCCTCCATCGAGTTTCTGGGCTCGTGAGGATGTGCTAAGTGAAGGAGGAGAATGAACGGTGAACCCCGGTTCATAGAGAAAAACCTCTCGGTCCAAGCCTGAACCAGCCCAACCACGATTGGACCAGCTAATAGATGGATTGAACCAGACCTTTGAGATAGCAAGACGTGGATCTACATTGCTCAATCTCAAGCATTCCTTGTGCATCCAACAGTCATCTTTTTCTTCCGAAATAAGGTATTTTGCTCATCTCTAACAAATAATCATTTAAATACCCAGATCTTGATTAAATCATAGAAAATTGCATCGTAACTCCTAAAATTACAAATAAGTAGTCCATTTTGATCAGAACAATCCAAGGGATCTATTAAAAATACTATCGAGACTGGATTCCAAATTATTCTCACGGATATTCATATATTTGATCTCTTGCTGATTTAATTAGTCTAATGGATCAATAATGATGATTAACCCTTGAGAAACCCTAATTTGACTCTAATGAGGATCTTGAGACAGAAAAATATAGACTTGACTCACTAGTGATCTATACCTATTTACTTGATCCAATATTTAATATAATCTCAATGAATAATGAGTTATCTTGATATTGATGTTAATCTTACAAAACCCTAGATTTACATTTTACCCATCAATCTAATATTTGATTTCTTATGATGCTAAGTATCATGATGATGATATAGGAACTTGATTATGAGTTGAATATCGATCATGAAAACTAGGGTTAACACATGATCCTATAAAACCTAGGTTAGTCATTCACACTCGAAATACTTGACATTGGAAATAATGTTGGATATATTGAAATATGTGTTGAATATAAGTGAGTGACCCAACCCTAAGGTTGACATAGGAAAAGTGTAACCCTAATCTCAAAATATTGAAACATGGTCTCCAAATATCATGATCCTGACCCTTGATCCAAACATTGTGATTTAGGATCTGACTCAAAGGGTCTACCTATTACTTATTGATCATACTCAAACTCCTCGATGAAAGGTATGCTATTATATAACCCCTCCTTGATTGTATTGAAGATACTTTTATGTATCTCTTGACTATATACTTGGATACTTACTTGGATGAGCTACTATTCCCTATGATTGGTAGATGGCACGCCACCATATGTATCTTTAGGAAATGTTGATCTATTCCTTAAGCTGACCTTCATATAGACCTTTCTTGGAAGTTGCTTGTACCTGAGGGCATCACACCCCCAGCCATGCATACAATAAAAACCACATTAAAGTAAGCGACATAGAGCATTATTATAACAACTTAGTAACTTGGCAATAAGAAAAAAAATGAAACTAATTGAACAATGGATTTAGATTCACATAACATAATCTTATTGGTTGATTAAAGTATCCTTGATACATATGCACCAATGGTGCTCATAAGGCCCGTAGGCTCAACATTAACATGATGAGGATAAAGTAACCCAACCTACTACATAATTCATCAATATCTTGGAACTAATTAACTTTACTTGGATTTCATATGAACGTGACATGGATTCTAGAAATAGCATTGAGGCATAACTTTAAAGAAATAACTTTAGAGGAACTTGGATGTTGTTAAGATTTAATTTGAAACACATAACTATGCATATCACTCATCTTGATTATCATACTGATTATAAGCCAATAAAAACTAATATTGAATATTCAAAGTGCATGGCCACACTTACATGATACTGAGGAGGTATACTAATAGTAGATGAAGTCCTCATCAATCCTAATGTCCTGTGAATAAAATATATATACATTAATTTCATTTTCTTAGCATAGGTGTATGATTCTTTAATTGAATTTGGATATTGGGTCAAGACTCTGGGTCTAAAACTAGGACCATGCGATAGATCACTGATCAAAAACCATATATGGATCATCCCCATATCATCTCTAGATTGATTTCTATGATTTTGTAAAGATCAGAGATATTCTGACCAATCAGAAACCAAGAAAAATTAGTTAAAACCATTTTGGAAATTTGATGGAAAACATGACTGAAAAGACTAGTTTACCCACACATTGTTTTCTTGGTCTAGGTCACATGATAGGGGCTCAATAATCATGACATAGACACTCATTTATGTATTATCATGAGTATAGTACTATTAGGGGGTGACAGAGATAGAAACGAGGGTAAAATCATTTAACCACGCATTCTAAATCAACGAACAACTAGGGACACCAAGCTATGCTCTTGGGCACCATCTCATGATCGATGGTAAACTCAAATAGGAAGGTATGATCAATGGCTTCCTCATGATCCTTCGTACTCAGAGACTTAAAAGGTGAAGCTTGCCACGACCTGGAGCTCCATCTCTAGTCAGCGCCATGGCTGGAGGAGCAGGTCAAAGCTAGAGCAACAAAACCACTAAAACAAGGCGATCTTCAATAGGAACCAGGCTCGAGAAATCTATGTGATGGTGAAGAAATGCTCCATGGTGATCAGGGACCACTGGAGCCATGGCAAAGACATGGAGGTCGTGCAGAAACAGGGGAAGAAGCTCGAATTGGAAAACAGCACAACAAAGGTGATTCGAGTAAAACAACCATGTCATTATCATTGCAGGTGTCCAACAAATGTAGGTAAATGGTTTTTGTGGCCTTTTTGGTGGCCGAAAGACCTGGCCGGAAGTCTAGCTTCCTTGGCCTGAACCTGGTTTGTGGGAAGAGCAGCTGAGTGAAACAGACAAGCTACAATCACATTGGGAACACTGAAGAGGGGGTGAGGATGCTTACTGGAGCTTTAATTTGACTGGGATGGATGGAGGCTCGCACATGAGCTCGCTGACACCGCTGAGGTAGATCTAATCTGTGGCGGTTCCTCGCATTAGCTTAGGCGTAATTGGTGGACAGGGATGGTTTATCGGGGGCCGAACTAGCTTCCTGGGTCAATTCCTCTTGGTCCGATGGACCCTTGCGGCCAAGGGGAGGGTGGCGTCGTCGACTCGGGGGGGAGGGAGAATTGGGCAAATTCGTGATAGGTGTTTATATGAAGCGAGTTAGGGTTCAATAGGATTGCGGTGATCTCCCAAGATCATAGGCATCGAGATAATAGGAAATTGTTGAGGGAGGATAGGGTTATCACAGGCCATCAAGGTCTGGATTCTGTTTTGTTCCCTGTGCGAACTTTGCGCGAGGTAGGGGATGAATGCCCTACCCTCTGATCATCATCCAACGGATCACAAAGAGCCCGATCACCTTAGGCAGCGTGTGACAGGTTGTACCAGCCTTGCCTTTGGTCTAAAACGTCTACATTATTGAATAATTAGATCACATAATATAATTATCTCTCACTTTCATTTTAATAACATTTGGGCATCTAGGATTATCCAAATCCAACCAAATTTGGTAGGGAGGCTAATTCGACCATGAGGAATTCGATTATCCCATTAGATTTCATATAAGAGTTAGGGAAATAGGTGTTTTACCCCCATTAGCTATTTAAGGTAATTAATACATTAATAATCATTAAAAAGAAATTTTATTACAAAATCCGAGGGAAGCTATATTATTATATTATATACTCATATTCTAATTAGTGGGACACACTATACATGTATGTGGCTTCAAACTATCATTCAGTCTCACTAGTCACCATTGCATATACTTAGGGTTAGGTCTTTATGCATTAAATGACACTGATGTGAATAAGTGTTGATGAATCAAAATAAAAGTTCACATACTATCTCGATGTAGTCTAAACTCATTTTGGCATACTAATTAAGCATGGTCTCCACTTAAATGAACAAATGTAAGAAAAATTCATTCAACCTAGGTTTTCACCTTTATTAAACATCAAGAATTTTTGGGACTGAATTTTGAGGGTCGTTACAACCTACCCACCTTATAGAAATTTTGTCCTCAAAATTTTCATGTCATACTGAGGTACTACCCACCTTAGGGTTTCACTTAGTATGTGCACGTAAAATCTTTAATATTATCTTATAGTCTCATTAACATACTTAAGACATGACTTACTCATAGTTAACATAATTTCATAAGAACTTGATTAACTTGACACAATTTCATAATATGATGATATTTTACTTGAGTTGATATAGTCACTCTCATGATTGCACCCACAGTGCTCATAAGGCCAGTTAAGGCTCACATAAGGCCGATTAAGACTCACATAAGGCCGGTTAAGGCTCACATAAGGTCGGTTAAGGCTCACATAAGGCTGGTTAAGGCTCACATAAGGCCGATTAAGGCTCACATAAGGCCGGTTACGGCTCACATAAGGCCGATTAAGGCTCACATAAGGTCGTTTAAGGCTCACATAATGCTCCCACAGAGCTCATAAGGCCAATTAAGGCTCACATAACATGATGGAGAGGACAATTATCAACATAACATGATTTCTTATACGTAGACATGATTTTTCATAATTTCATAATTCATAAGCATAGAAATAACACATGATGTTCAATCTGATCACATAATCATAAAATGGAAAAGAACATCATTTGGTAGCATTTGCATCATTTTTCTTTCGTATCCCTATCAAATTATCTACCCCTTGTATGCATATTTGGTCTTATTATGTAATTAATTATGTTTAGATGGCTATATGTCTCAAACTTTATTGTCAACTCTTGTCTCAGCACCTCCCTCATGCACATGTCCCATACCACATGCACTTGAGAGGACGAGACAAGTGTGATTTTGCGCATAACATTCTCTCTACAAAGCCCCATGAGCATGTGTCCCATACCACAAACATGTGGGAAGAAGAGAGAGCATGCTATGTACAAATTCAAAGTTAATACAAAATCTAAAACTTCTAGGCACATAACCATAGCCATTATCTAACTTGTGTCTTCTGACTAGACCCTAACTTAATATTATATACCTAGGGCTTAGAACATGTGGATGTGATTTCTACATGGTGGCCATCTACTTATTTGCTCTGATACCATTTTGTAACATCCCCTTAAGCATACATGTGTCCACGGAAGCAATACCCATGTTTTCCATAACATGGGTTACTATAGCTCAAAGGGATGCCACAACAACGATAGACATTGCAAATAAAGTAAAAATAACCATGCATAGATATTAAAATTAGTTTATACATTGTTCACAATTGGTTTCTTGAATTGAAGCTAACTAGGGTATACATGATTAAACATAATTAATGCATAAAGTTCTCTATAACATCAGGATCTTCTATCGTAGATGGCACCCCACCATATGTATCTTTAGGAAATGTTGATCTATTCCTTAAGCTGACCTTCATATAGCCCTTTCTTGGAAATTGCTTGTACCTGAGGGCATCACACCTCCAGCCATGCATACAATAAAAACCACATTAGAGTAAGCGACATAGAGCATTATTATAACAACTTAGTAACTTGTCAATAAGAAAAAAAACATGAAACTAATTGAACAATGGATTTAGATTCACATAACATAATCTTGTTGGTTGATTAAAGTATCCTTGATACATATGCACCAATGGTGCTCATAAGGCCCGTAGGCTCAACATTAACATGATGAGGATAAAGTAACCCAACCTACTACATAATTCATCAATGTCTTGGAACTAATTAACTTTACTTGGATTTCATATGAACGTGACATGGATTATAGAAATAGAATTCACTACTACAGAACCTACCTTTAGTGTCAGTTATTTAAAGCCTTTAGTGTCGGTTTATAAGCGACACCTATGTGGGCGACACTAAAAGTCCACCCATTAGGCGTCGGTTCCAAAACCGACGTCCAAACTCTTCGCGTGCCACCGGAAGCGCGCCATCAGGGGACAATAGGTGTCGATTATTAGATAAGAAACCGACGCCCAAAACTTTCACGCCACAGAAAGGGCGCCATCTTGGCCACTATCACTGTCGGTTATTTACATATAACCGACGCCATATATTAGGAAATAGACATCGATTGTTACAAATAACCGACACTAGAACATTATGTGTCGGTTGTTTTACAAATAACCGACACCCAAACCCACGCCATCTTGGCCACGGTCGTGCTGTCCAGCACGGCCGTGTTGTTAAGGAATAGACGTCAGTTTATTGTAGGAAAACCGACACTATATCATTATGTGTCGATTATTTACAAATAACCGACACCTATTGTTTTTTTTTCCTGTCAGTCTACAGACCTGCTGTGGCTGGTCACAGGATGAGAAACATGTTCAGTTCAGTTATGAACTGCAGGTTTTACGACATCCATTGATATCATCCGACAACAGGCCGCAAACCTGCAAAATTAACAATAAAAGAGTTCCATTCATTCACACATTTATAAACATTCACACATGCTAGCAATCTGTAGTTCCATTCATTCACATTCACACATGTAGAAACATTCATATAGCAACGAACACTTTCATTCATTTTCACTCAGACACATGTAGAAACATCCAGACATGTAGAAACATTCACACATATATTATAATTCAAAAATTCATTTACAAAGTATCATTGTTTAGTCATTATTCTCTATCAGGATCCCAATTATATTTTAAAGCCCCCACTAATTGTATGGTTTTTGCCCATTCTTCGATTACTTCATTTAATTCTCCCATTGTATAGGGAGCATTAACATTTGGTAAGTCCTTTCCTGTAATGGGGTCAGCTTTAAACACCTGTAAAGAGACTGATGTATATATATAATTAATGAGATATAAATAAGATTGATATATTTCGATCATATTATCTAATGAGACTATATAATACCTGAGCAATACATTCGATATCCAGTGCGGCATGTTTGATAATCATGTGCATATATCACATGACATAGTATCCACATGCCCATCCGTTGTCATTATCAAGAGTGTCATTACCACTGAGAAAGTCATTGCAGAAATCCATAACCTCTCTTACCACATAACCTTCAATTATACTCCCTTCAGGCCGATAGCGGTTTTGAACATCACCTTTGAAAATGCTCATGTATCGTTCAAAGGGATACATCCAATGCAAGAAAACCGGTCCCAAGATTTTCACTTCCCTAGTCAAGTGGACAACAAGATGTACCATGATATCAAAGAATGAAGGAGGAAAATACATCTCAAGCTGACATAGGGTAACAACCACTTCTCTTTGTAAATTATCGAGAGTCTCAGGGTCAATAACTTTGCTACAGAGACTGTTGAAAAAGAAACAAAGTCTGGTGATTGCAAACCTTACATGCTTCGGCAATATAGATCGAATTGCCACGAGCAATATTTGTTGCATTAGAGTGTGACAATCATGAGATTTAAGACCTATCAACTTCAAATCTTTCATTGATACCAAACTATGGATGTTGGATGAGTAACCATGTGGCACCTTAACATTTACCAAGCATTCACAAAAAGCTTTCTTCTCCTTTCTAGACAACGTGTAACAAGCGGGAGGTAAGTATGTTCTTTTATTACCCATTTTACGTAATTCTGTTAATTCTGACCTTATTCCCATTTCACGTAGGTCCAGTCTGGATTTTATCCCATCTTTAGTCTTACCTGGTATATTTAACAGAGTATCAATGATGCTATCACAGACATTTTTCTCAACGTGCATTACATCGATACAATGTCTGACTTTCAAAGAACTCCAATAAGGAAGATTCCAAAATATTGACTTCTTCTTGAATGAAGAATTGTCACTGCGTGTAGTACATTGTGATCTCTTACCAAATTCATTGACAATGTCTTTTACTCTTTCATAAACAACCTCCCCTGGTATAGGTTTAGGTGCACTCCGTTCCTCATTCAATCCATTGAATGATTTGCGCTTCCTACGATACGGATGGAATTTTGGAAGAAACCTTCGATGACTGAGATATACATTCTTACCGCCATGTTTTAGTCTTGTTGAATCAGTGTTCTCTTCACATATAGGACACGCTTTAGCTCCTTTGACACTATATCCAGACAAATTCCCATATGCTGGAAAGTCATTAATAGTGCAAAACAACATAGCATGCAAATGAAATGTCTCTCTTCGTGAAGCATCATAGGTCATCACACCTTCACCCCAAAGTTTCTTTATGTCATCAATCAGAGGTTCAAGATAAACATCGATGTCATTTCCAGGTTGTTTAGGGCCCGATATCAACAATGACAGCATTACATACTTATTTTTCATACACAGCCAGGGAGGAAGATTGTATATAACAAGCATGACTGGCCAAGTGCTATGTTGGCTGCTCAATGTCCCGTACGGATTCATCCCATCTGTACAAAGCCCAAGTCTTAGATTCCTGACTTCTTCACCAAATTCAGGGTACAATAGATCAATCCTCTTCCACTGTGGGGAATCAGACGCATGTCGTAGGATCCCATCATTATTTCTCTTAACATCTGCATGCCACCTCAAATTCTTCGCATCTATCGGATTGGCAAACAAGCGTTGAAACTGTGATATTATAGGTAGATACCACATCACCTTGGCAGGAGAACCAATTTTGGACTCCCCCGAAGTCATCAATTTATACCATGACGCACCACATTTTGGACAATATTTCAAATCCGCATAGTCCTTTTGAAATAATACACAATCATTCGGGCATGCGTGTATCTTCTTGGCATCCATTCCCATTGGGCACAACAATTTCTTTACCTGGTATGTTGAGATTGGAAGCTCATTTCCTTCAGGAAGCATTTCTCTCAACAAAGACAGCAATGACGTGAAGCTTTTGTCGCTCCATCTATTGTTAGCTTTCAACTTATACAATCTCAACACAGTGCTAAGCTTCATAAACTTAGTACAACCTGTGTATAACAGCATCTCAGAATCATGCACAATGTTTCTAAAAATGGGAGGTGGATCGGTGTGCTCTACCCCACAACTATCCAGCATCGCATCAACAATGTCTACTGGAAATGGTTCATTCACATCTACGTCATCGTAGGCAATTTCTTCTTCCACATAAGCACTGCTATCGACATCCACTGGTTTTGGGTTTGAAATCTCTCCATGCCAGTGCCATTCTGTATAGCCTTGTATAATCCCGTTGCACATGACATGAGTTTTGATTTCGTCACCATTCTTGACTTTCAAGTGGTTACCGCAATGCCTACATGGACAGTAGAACCTATCTCCAGGTTGTTTCCTATGCTCCTCGGCAAATCTAATAAACTGGTCAAGACCAGATATAAACTCTGGGGTGCAGCGATTGCGAATGGACATCCATAATCTATCCATTCTATGATCAAAGAGAAAACAATTATATATTAGGACAAGATTAGGGTCTAGGGTTAACAAATACATGTGATGTCATTCTTATATATAATAAATGTGTACCACCTATCCCATTCTTGAATACCTAATCTCACTAGTAAGTGTATAATGTGTATTGGGTTTTCAAGAAAATTTCGGCAGCATTTCCCCGCTGTTCTCCAAGTACATATGTTCTTAGAGAACAAACGGGGAAATGCTGCGGAAATTTTCTTGAAAACCCAACACACATTATATACACTTACATCCTAAGCGAGATTAGGTGTTCAAGAATGGTCCCAAACCGGGGACTATCCAAGATTTACTCCTAATGAGTAAATCTTGGATGGGTTTCTAGGCCAACAAATAATGTGTTGTCATTCTTATACCTAAAATCCTAGTTCTTCAAGTTAGGGTGATTATTGATGTCTTTAAAAGCATGATTGGCAATTTAGGGAAAAGTTCATCATTTACATTCCAAGCATGTCACATGTGTGCATTACAGTTCATCATTAAGCAAAAGAAGGGTGATTAGGATTGTCACCAAGAATATAGCTAAACTATTAAACAATGATTATAGCTAAACTATTAAACAATAGACTTGCCACACATAAAATACCCTATACAACTATAAAATAAAAAATTATTAAGTATATATGCATGATACAATAACTATTTTGCATCACATTACAACAGACTTATCATTGATACCTTACTAACTTATTGCTACATTTACATATCATCACTTGATCAAAAATTATAGCAGTACATTTAACCAAAGTATGCATTCTAAAATCTATGTCATGATTAGTTACATGTAATTTACTTGGATATACAGCAGTACCCGATTACTATGTTTTACATACAAAGTATGCATATTAAATTAACTAAGGCTTATCATAGAACATGTATATATTGTATACACAATAGAGGATTCAACTCAGTAGAAGCACAAAATCAGTACCTAAACCCTAAAATCACACCTTTTTAGCATTTATTCTATGTACATCAATATGTGTATGAGCAGGCAGGCACCTTGAGAGAAGTAAATAAATTAAAAAAAATGCCCAGCAGCAGGGCAGGCAGCTTGAGAGAAGAGGAGCAGAGGAAGAAGAAGAAGCTAGGGCGGGCACCTTGAGGAAAGAGGAGCAGCGGCCGGTCCTAGCAGCTGCCGGCGGCGAGGAGAGGAGCGGTGGAGAGGGCGGCGAGGCGAGGAGAGGAGTGTCCGGTCCTAGCTGCTACTGGCGACGGCGGAGAGGGCGGGCAGGCGGCGACAGCTTCTTGCAGCGACGGCGATGATGGCGACGACGGCGAAGAAGGAGCGGCGGTGATGGGCAGGGAGGGGCGGCGGCGGCGGCAGGGAGCAGCAAGAAATCACCGGAGGTTAGGAGGTTAGGGAAATCGATCGGGAATGAATGAAACAGGGACGAAAGGGGAAGAATCGGTCGCTGGTGAGCTATTAAGTTCACAATAGGTGTCGGTTATTTAAAAAAACTGACAACTAAACCTATAGTGTCGGTTATTTAGTTATGAACTGACACCTATACTAAGTGTTGATTATTTAAAAAGACCGACAACTAAACCTATAGTGTCAGTTATTTAGTTATGAACCGACGCCATATGTAAAATTTTGGAGCCAATTTTTTCGCTGGAATTTTGGGTTTGGCGGTTGAGTTTAGGTGTCGGTTGTTTATTAATTAACCGACACCTATTAAAAGCGGTACCCGTGTCTGGGCTCCCTAAGCAGATTGGATGTCGGTTTATGTTATCAACCGACACTGTAGACGTTAGGTGTCAGTTTTTGTAAACAACCGACACCTTGAAAAGTGGCTTTATAAGCCATTTCTGTAGTAGTGATTGACGCATAACTTTAAAGAAATAACTTTAGAGGAACATGGATGTTGTTAAGATTTAATTTGAAACACATAACTATGCATATCACTCATCTTGATTATCATAATGATTATAAGCCGATAAAAACTAATATTGAATATTCAAAGTGCATGGCCCCACTTACATGATACTGAGGAGGTATACTAACAGTAGATGAAGTCCTGATCAATCCTAATGTCCTGTGAATAACATATATATACATTAATTTCATTTTCTTAACATAGGTGTATGATTCTTTAATCAAATTTGGAAATTGGGTCAAGAGTCTGGGTCTGAAACTAGGACCATGCGATAGATCTCGAAAAACTTATCAAAAACCATATATGGATCATCCCCATCTGAGCTCTAGATTATTTTCTATGATTTTTTAAAGATCATAGATATTCTGACCAATCAGAAACCAAGAAAAATTAGTTAAAACCATTTTGGAAAATTGATGGAAAACATGACTGAAAAGACCAGTTTACCCACACATTGTTTGCTTGGTCTAGGTCGCATGACAGGGGCTCAATAGTCATGACATAGACACTCATTTATGTATTATCATGAGTATAGTACTATTAGGGGGTGACAGAGATAGAAACGAGGGTAAAATCATTTAACCACGCATTCCAAATCAATGAACAACTAGGGACACCAAGCTATGATCTTGGGCACCATCTCGCGATCGATGGTAAACTCGAATAGGAAGGTATGATCAGTGGCTTCCTCATGATCCTCCGTACTCAGAGACTTAAAAGGTGAAGCTTTCCACGACCTGGATCTCCATCTCCAGTCAGCGCCATGGCTGGAGGAGCAGGTCAAAGCTAGAGCAACAAAACCACTGAAACAAGGCGATCTTCAATAGGAACCAGGCTCGAGAAATCTATGTGATGGTGAACAAATGCTCTGTGGTCATCAGGGACCACTGGAGCCATGGCAAAGACATGGAGGTCGTGCAGAAATAGGGGAAGAAGCTCAAATTGGAAAACAGCACAACAAAGGCGATTCGAGTAAAACAACCATGTCATTATCATTGCAGGGGTCCAACAAATCTAGGTAAATGGTTTTTGTGGCCTTTTTGGTGGCCGAAAGACCAGGCCGGAAGTCTAGCTTCCTTGGCCTGAACCTGGTTTATGGGCAGAGCAGCTGAGTGAAACGGACAAGCTACAATCACATTGGGAACACTAAAGAGGGGGTGAGGATGCTTAATGGAGCTTTAATTTGACTGGGATGGCTGGAGGCTCGCACATGAGCTCGCTGACACCTCTGAGGTAGATCGAATCTATGGTGGTTCCTCACATCAGCTCAGGCAGAATTGGTGGATAGGGATGGTTTATCGGGGGCCGAACTAGCTTCTTGGGTCAATTCCTCTTGGTCTGATGGACCCTTGTGGCCAAGGGGAGGGTGGCTCCGTCTACTCGGGGGGAGGGAGAATTGGGTGAATTCGTGATAGGTGTTTATATGAAGTGAGTTAGGGTTCAATAGGATCACGGTGATCTCCCGAGATCATAGGCGTCGAGATAACAGGAAATTGTTGAGGGAGGATAGGGTTATCGCAGGCCATCGGGGTCTGGATTTTGTTCTGTTCCCTACGCGAACTTTGCGTGAGGTAGGGGACGAATGCCCTACCCTTCGATCGTCATCCAACGGATCACAAAGAGCCTGATCATCTTAGGTAGCGTGTGACAGGTTGTACCAGCCTTGACTTTGGTCTAAAACGTCTGCATTATTGAATAATTAGATCACATAATATAATTATCTCTCACTTTCATTTTAATAACATTTGGGCATCTAGGATTATCCAAATCCAACCAAATTTGGTAGGGAGGCTAATTCGACCATGAGGAATTCGATTATCCCATTAGATTTCATATAAGAGTTAGGGAAATAGGTGTTTTACCCCATTAGCTATTTAATGTAATTAATACATTAATAATCATTAAAAAGAAATTTTATTACAAAATCTGAGGGAAGCGATATTATTATATTATATACTCATATTCTAATTAGTGGGACACATTATACATGTATGTGGCTTCAAACTATCATTCAGTCTCACTAGTCACAATTGCATATACTTAGGGTTAGGTCTTTGTGCATTAAATGACACTGATGTGAATAAGTGTTGATGAATCAAAATAAAAGTTCACATACTATCTTGATGTAGTCTAAACTCATTTTGGCATACTACTTAAGCATGGTCTCCACTTAAATGAACAAATGTAAGAAAAATTCATTCAACCTAGGGTTTCACCTTTATTAAACATCAAGAATTTTTGGGACTGAATTTTGAGGGTCGTTACACCTTCCCCATCGCGTTGGGGTAACAAAGTCACACAAAATATATAAGCATGCTTATTTGATTGTATCATAATGAGAACTCGTTATAAAAATTGAATCATTGAATAACAAACATTTTGTCAAATGATATTGGTTTTTAAAATCATTTGTTATTCTTTCAAATAAAAGTCCTGCCAAGTATACTCTTTTGTTATAAACCGCTTTACTTGATTTTGATAGCTTACCTTTCAATTGCATGATTGTGTCTCGATTTTCTTGATTTTAGGCAATACAAATGGAACACTAAATAAGATCGCTTCCGCACTCTACACACTTTGATGACAAGGATATATTGGAAAAATCTCCATATTGGGTTAGTTGTCCTTTAAATATCTAGTTTTTCGAGTTATTATTTCTTATTGTATATGCCAGTGTGATAGATCCTATCGGGCCACTCAGGGATGTGTGTTTCAATCCTCTTACTACTGTCTAGGCAGTAGGATTGGGATTGGGGTAAGAATGGTTCCGTGACATCACCATTAAGTCATAAATTGAGAGAATCAACATAATAAATTTTTTTAGCTTTGGGAACATGAAATTCATTAGTCGTATATCGTGGGTGGTCTCAAGAACCAAATAGGGTGATCTAGGAGTCAAATTAATAATAAGATCCATAATCATGAGTTAAGATTTCATAAACCAATACCAAGAGTCACAGTTAGAACATCAAATTCATAAGTCCAAACATTATTATTGTAAGGTTTAGGTTACTATTTAGAACTTAGGAATAATCATTCATCCATATACATTAATCGAGAAACAATCGATCAATATTTTGAGCATTATTCAAGAAACTTCTCATGACATCAATATTGAGTCCATTTTCATGGTATTCAAGGTTGATGAATGATTTGGACCTAGGTCTTTATAGGAAGTAAATCACAAGATATAGTCAAGATCGTCATATTTCAAAATCATCATCAAATCCAAATTCCAGTTCAAGTATCAATATCATCATAGATCTGACCTATAAGGGACTTAGATTAAGAAATCCAAATTGTGTGGAAGGGCTTACCTTTCCAAAACTCGAAGTAATCAACGAGGTGAAGATTTAGTGGCAATAATAATGGAGATGTGACCTAGTATAGGAGAGTCATGAGTCAACTAATACCCTAATCTAGCACATTATTATACAATAGTCAAGATCCATCAAGCATATCCAAATAGGAAGAGTATTAATTATCAGGTCATACATCATAGGGTCATGATATCAATTATCAAAATCATAATAGGGCAACTATGTTTCAATTTTTGCAAGATAAAATCATAATTACACTTCCTCTCTTGTAAGGTCAAGGTAAGGGTATATATTGGAAATCAAAAAGTCAAATTGGGCACTCCGAGAATTAGATCATCATAGGGTAATATTAGGATCCATGCCCATCATATTATTCAAAATTGAGTTTACAAAGAGGCATAAAATCAATAGGAAATAGTGCCTCTTCTATCAAAGTCTTTTATTATGATTTTGAGAGTCCACAAGCATGTAGTAATTTCATGGCATGATAATGGTACATATGAAAATAGGGGAAATTTTCTTAATCATGTATGAGGTTTGATTAAAAATAGGGCAACATGTACTTAATCAAATGTGGACCTCATCAGCCATGAGGTATATTGTACAGATCCTCCTTATCTCATTATATCAATATTATTATCATTTTACCTCAAACATAGAAAATATTTATCTTAGATTTTCTAAGGTTGAGCTTACATGATCTAAGGGGTTATACATGAGTACTTAACTACAAGTGTAATTTGACTAGTCACAATCAAAATTTCAAATTAAGGAAAGATCAAGGCATCACTGGATTTATTAAAATTTTAAACACTTCAATTACATAAGCTACCCATAATCAAGAGATCATGTGGTTAATTGTCACAAGTGGGATCACATGAGGATGTGATAAACTAACTAATCATCATGTAATGGGTAGTTTAGGGTAGTCCTTAAAGAAGAGATGAGAGGCTGGAAGACTCTCTAAGGTATGTGACATTGGGTTTTAAACATGCATATAGGATATGTAAATGATCTCATACCCTTTGTAACAAAATTGATTTTTACCAGAAGTCCACACTCCTTGCTCTCATACCCTTTGTAACAAAATTGATTTTTACCAAAAGTCCACACTCCTAATGGCTACACAACCAAAGGTGAGTGGACCTGTGTGTCCATCCCTAGAATGGATCACATAACATATGCATGAATAAAACCACAATATGGATCAAGATAATAGGCAACATGTCACAAAAGGGAACTAAACTAGCACTTGACAAGATATTTGTCCCATATATCAACCATATGAATTTCATTTGCATGTCATTAGATATCATCAGAGTAAGACAAATGGATTACCATAATGGAGGGGTAGCACAGATAATAGGAAGAGTTATAGTGTACATGTTACCTAAAATCATAAATGGGTACACATCATCACAATTGCGATGAGTATGCTATAAAAGACATACATTCACAGGTTTATGATAACATATATGCTTGGAAAAATTATTACAACGAGAAATAAATAAGCAACATTAAAGACTTTCTTATTAACATGCATATGTTTCAAGTGCATTTCTATTATATTTAACAACATTTCATGGTCATTGACCATCTTCCCATAGGAAGGGTTCGTGAGGGGCATAGGCTCAAGGCCTAAATGTCACACTATTTATACATGAGGGACCTCAAGACCAACAACAATGAGCTAATACTATTAACATGCATTGTTCCCTTACTCGATGAATACAAGCAGGTACACAAGGTTTGTATAATGGACAAGTTCAATTTTGTTCAAGATTTGTTCAATATATTTCAAGAAATATGAATGTATTAATAATAGGTAACAAGTAGATCAAACATATATAAAACCAAGCAGTTAAGAATACATAAATACAAACAAGTTCAATACCAGTAGTCTAGACAATAGGAGGATATACCATACCTTGATTGCAATAGAAGATTAACAATTTGATTTAGAAGACCATCTATATCAAGCTTGACTAATCATGGCAAGAGTGTCATAAATAACATTATGAATGAGTCTAATCATATTAACAACATTGAGATTAAGTCTCATTAATGATTATCATGGGGGTTGCAAGTGTCACCTAAGTCTAGGTATCAAATCCTCTAATATTATTTTCAACATCTAAAACTAGGTCATGCATATGCGTTATCAAGATACATTGAGCATTGTGGGTTTATTGCATTTAGGGTGACACATCACAACTAGATAAAGGATATATTATTAGAGTTTCAAGATTCAAAATGAAGGAATCATGAGACTTAAGTAAACAAGCAACCTAGGTGTTAACATAGTCAAACTAGTAATTTCCATGCAAGATAGTCACACATACAATATAAGTTAGATCATGTAAGATTTGGTGTCATATATATCATTAATATATTGATTTGAAATCATAATATAGCATATATCATCATTAGACCAAGATCATACAAGACTAAAGAGTAAGATATCAACTTGCATTCTAAACTACATTCCAAGTTAACATAATGGCATTTATTCACATCAGGTCACATGAATTATTTGTAAGGAATTTTGGTATATAAGGTGAGAGAAATTACTTATTTTATGATACATAATGGATTCTAGTAGCATTAGATCAATAGTTGAGCAAGACACAATATTTGATACCCAAAGTCTACATAAAGCACATTTCATATTCATTTCATATCATAAGGTCAACATGGGGTACAAGTATGTACAAATTCGAATCTTAGTATAACATACATAAAAAACTATTGATTTGGATCATGCACAAGGATTTGGGTTTCATTCAATCAAGAGTAAGCATCAAAGGAGTGACATTCACAACTAGATCAATGATATATAATTAGAGTTTCAAGATTATAAAAGGAGGAATAATGATATTCAAGTAAACAAGCAACCTAGGCATTAGTGTAGTCAAACTAGTCATTTCCATGCAAGATAGTCACCTGTATAGTATAGGTTAGATTAATTAATATTTGGTGTTGTAAAGATCATTAGTATACTAATGTGTTATCATAATATAGTATAGATCATAAGTAGAGCAAGATCATACAAGATTAGGGTCTAAGCTATCAACTGCATACTAGATTACATTCCAAGTCAACATTAGGACATTTAGTCACATTAGGTCACATGAATGATTCTTAAGGAATTTTGGCATACAAGGTGAGAGAAATTACTAATTTGTGGTCACATAGTGGATTCAAGTAGCATTAGATCAATAGTTTATCAAGGTGGAAGATTTAATATCCAAAGTCTACTTTAAACACATTTCATATTCATTTCACATGATAAGGTTAACATGGGGTACAAGTATGTACAAATTTGAATCTTGCTATAACATACACAAAAAATTACTAATTGGGCCATGCATAAGGATTTGTGTTTCATTCAACAAGAGTAAGCATCAAAGGAGTGATCTTTAGCAGAAAAGTCCATTATAGGTCATTTAATCAACATAAGATCATTTTAGAGTACAAGGATGGATAAAGTTTGAATATTGATGTATAGAGATGTTCAGGTAACTTATGTTAGGATGATATCAAGATTTGGCACATAAAAGATCAAGATCATGCATTCAATAGCATACAACATCTTAAAAAGCTTCAAAAGAATGTATTTTGGGATATTTAAAGAACAAAGAGAAGAGCTAGGTTTTGGAAGTGTTTCTATTGTAAAGATGTCATTTTTATGATCAAAATAATATACTATAAGTACATATTTGGAGATATCATGATAAAGTTATGATTTTTCAAATTATATACCTTGAAATAGAAGATTTGGACCACTGGATCTCAATCTAGTGGTCAAGGAGACACTTTGGTGGGCACTTCCCCTCATGGGTCCATGGTTGGCAGTCTGCAAGATCCAACCTAGTGGGACTTCTCCCTAAGCCTTCAGCAGTTGCCACTGCTCTAGACCACTCCACGTGTGCTTCACCTTGTCCTGGGTTGATGGCCGCATGGGGATGCTCCCAACAAATGGCCACCACACTGCACCGTCAATGGATCCCATGCATAGTTTTCCATATGCCTATGTGAAGCATCAACTCCAACTAGAGCATGATCTCTGAGGAGAGCCTGACAAGGGGCCAGAGGCCATGTCAAGCCTTGAAAAGTGGTTGACTAGTCTAGGCATGAGTATGTGGAGACATAGGGTTAAGAAATGGGGCTATAGCTGGTGTGTAGAGGTGGCTCCCAACTGGTCCATCCATGACGGACTCCATAGATGAAGGAAGGAGAAGAAGAAAGGAAAGGCGGATTTAGAGAACAAAAAAGATGGAAACCAAGGGAGAAAGACCAAGAATGAGGTATATAAGAATTGTGGAAAGCCAATTTTGTTAAAAACAATCGAGAAGAGGTGCTATTGGCTACCTCTAAAGCTACTTCTACAATAGTATGGATGAAGGTTGATGATGACCAACAACTTTCATATTATGGGGGTGGAATCTGTGGTTTATGATCTAAAGGACAAGATATGTTGAAACACTAAAAAGGGGCAAATTGTCTACATGTACAAGTGAGGGGGCGGGGGGCACCTACCTTAGCTAGGATGCACCCAAAATTGGGCCAAAAAGACTCAAATCTGACTATAAGCACTCATTAAATCAAGATATTCATATAAACATATCTTCTGATATATTGCTCCATTTTATGTGTTTTTTGTGATTTTGGATTTGTAAATGAATCATCTACATCATGACATACATTTGACGGAAAGAAGAGTTCATTTAAGTGAGTCAAATTTGATTGCATTGTGACAATACATAATAACCATGACACTTAGTTCAAAACTCAAATTCAAGTCATATATAAGTAGAAAGTGATACATAATCAATATCAATTTATTGACTAAGCTTAACGTGACTTCAAGATATCATATGGAGGGCACAGAGGTTATTGATTATAATAAAGCATCTAATAAGTCAAGATGTACATAAATTGAATGAGAGAGAAAATCCAGGTTATCACATCCTTCCCACCTTAAAAGGCATTTTGTCCTCACAATTAAGACAATTATTCAATAAATATTGGAACTTACCACTCCATAAATTGGTAAATTTTTATCGCCACATTCAGTATCAATGTCATTTTAAAATTGATAAAGTAAGCATCAAGATCATAGCATGATCACATTGATCATCAAGTCGGAAAGATCATCAAATGAGTCACAAATTTGTAGATAATATGTTATAGATCACTAATTTGTAGAGACCACAATTGAGGTCAAACAAAAAAATATCTTAAAATCAGGAATAATGCATAACATCCATTCCCAACATTTAGGGTTATAGCTTCTACATTTAGATCAATGATTGAGATTTCAACAAAAATTCTAGACAAACATCATCTTTCATTATCATGATTTTGTGCTCAAAATCAATGGAAGGTCCCATCCTAGTCCACACAGGATCACTATTAAGTCATAAATTAAGAGAATCAACATAATCGTTATTTTTTTCGAGCTTTGGGAACATGAAAATCATTAGTCATATATCAAGGGTGATCTCAAGATCCAAAATAGGGTGATCGTTTAATATCAAGATCAATAATCACAAGTCAAGATTTCATAAACCAATATTGAAAGTCAATGCATATACATCAAATCATAAGTCCAAAAATTCAGAATCTTGGGTAGGCACCTGCTTATACCTTAGAATGATCATTCGTCCATATACATTGACTGAGAAAAATTTCAAGCATTATTCAAGCAACATTTCATGACACCAATATCAAGTTTATTTTTATGGTATTCAAGGTTGACGAATGATTTGGACCTAGGTCTTTCTAGGAAGTCAATCCCAAGATATAGTCAACATCATCATATTCTAAGATCATCATCAAATTGAGATTCAAGATCAAGTATCAATATCATCAGAGATTTGACCCATATGAGACTTAGGTTAAGAAATCAAAATTGTGCAGAAGGGGTTACCTTTCCATAATGCTAAACAATCAATGAGGTAAAGATTTATATGTTGGTATGTATTCCCAGAGGGTCAATCATATGATGATTGTAGTGGCATATCTTGTCAATGGTTTGATTAATAGTAAATGCAATCTTTCATTTATTCTATTTTATTATGAGATAATGATGTAACATAATAAATGTCTATAGAATGATGTTACTCAATGATGTATGTTTTTGGGTTAAGGACCTAACTAATGAGACCATACTGATACTAAGAGTATATTGATTCTTGTTATGTACCTATCCAGTTGTTACTGTGGAAGTAGATAGACAACAATAACACATAAGACCAGAGTGTGTGTTGGTCAATGACAAAATCTTATTAGTCATAATGTGTGATATATCAAACAATATATGTAGGCACTTGTTAGAGAACAATGTCTCAGACAGACCCACCTTGAGAGTGATACATGAAAATCATGGAGTGGTAGTCAGAATCAGCTCTTATAATGATGGTGGTGATTGTGGTTCTTAGACCTAAAATCACTAGACTCACCGCATGTTATTTGATGTACTTTGTCATCATCAAACATGACCATGGATAAGGGTTTCCATAAAGGTGATGCCCAAATACATTATAACACATGAGGAATGATTGTGAGTGATGTAGATGGGATTTGTCCCTCCTATATGAGTTTGATATCCTAGCCACTTGATAAACAAGACTAATAAAAGCATGTCCATGCACATGCAAATCAACACATGATATTGAGTTCACATATGTCTCAGACAATCTGCTCTAGTCCAACGAACATGGATTGAATGTTGAGAGGATGATGATTCCATGCTTAGAGTTCAATCTAGATATCAGATACAAAAGAACTATACAATTAGTGTAACACTAATCACATACTGTAGGTTGAAGTTGTTCTCCAACTTTCTGAATTACTTGGGTAGTAATGATGTGTTGATAGATACCACTCATTTCTTGTGATGTCATAAATTGGCTATGAACATTCACTGCCAACATAACTTGGTACCTATACGGTCACATGCATAGGATACACTTGAAATACAAGTTTATTCATGAATGTGGTTTATATTTGATTACTAAAGTGTTAGGTATTTAGTTTAAACAAGAATTACAATCATGACTCTGAAACAATAGGTTCACCAAGTGAACCGACCAGATCAGATGTCTAAATTCATCGGATGTGAACCGACCATTTGTTTGATCAATACGATTGGATCAAGAATTGATGCTGACATCATATTGTGGATTAATCAAATATTAATTTCCAATACAATTGTGATTGGGAAACATAGCGAAACAACTAGTTCAAGGGTTGAACCAATCAACTCACATGTGAAACGACCAACACACTTGTGAACTAATCAATTCAATAGTGAATCGACCACTTCAACATTCACTAATGATCCTCCTATAAATAGATGGGTAGTCGAGGCTTTATAGAGAGTCAACAATGAGCTCTTACAATTGTTGTCTTCTTACAATTGTGGTAACATGAGAACCCAAGCAAATTCTACTCATCAAAGGGAGGAACAACAAGGGAGAGACTATTGGGAGAGCAAGTTAGTACTAGCACGTGACTAGAAGGGACAACTCCTTCATGTCCATTCATCTAGAATGATAGGAGTTCCCATTGGTCCACATGGACTACTATAGAGGTGAGGAGGCTTTTTCTACATGTTAGAAGGATGCAGTCAAACACTGTTTGTGGTGATCAACCAGGAGGTTGCCACCAACATACATTCAGGCGTGACTTGAGAAAGAAGCACGCTACAAAAAGCATTGTCCTTGGACTTGCTCTATGACCATGTATATGCCTTGAACCATTTCCTTCACATTACATAGTTGTTGACGTTATCTACTATCCTAGGAAAATATGGGAGTTTTTTTCCACTTCCTTATCTGATGCCATATTTCTCAATAGTGGTATTAGAGCCACATCAATTTATTATGCTTTGGGATTTAATTAATATGATCAAATTTTTGTTTTATCATTTATTTCATACGATGTGAATACTGAAAAAAGTTAATGTGCATATCCGATAACACCACATACGATCCAAACTAATATATATATATATATATATATATATATATATATATATATGCAATTTACATGAGTCACCCTAACAGTTGGTTTTGATGGTGGATATAAAGCATGGTCATGGCCAATAACCCCCTAGGTTTCTATGCTTGGTTGGATGGTTGTTATTCCTATTTATATCTCGGTTTGCATACCAAGCCTCTTTCTCCTTTTCTATATGTGGAAGTATTAAGTCTCTCCTTCCTATGCTCCCCTCAAATGTTACTCAAGGTTTCCCTATGAATATGTAACATGATAAATAGGAATAGGATAGTTTTTATTTCCTATTATGGCAAATAATATGTTCTTCCCAAACCAACCAACTATTTCAGAAGAGGAACTGATTGGCTGGAGGACTGAGGATGCTAGATGATAGGAGTATGAACCAATCGAGTGGTGGCCCAACTAATCAGTTGGAGGAGTCTAGACATCGCTTGAACCTGAGACTAAACGACCATTTCAAGAGCCCAATCGACCGACCAAGAGGCGAGTTGATTGGTTCAAGATTTTAACTGATCAACTTGGATTGGTTCCAACATAGATCTTCATCAACAACAGATTGCTACATATTATGTGGACCTTTGATGGTCATAATTCCTTGTGACTCCAAGAAATTACAATTGAATGGCCATAAGAATCACTTGTGTTTTAATAATTGCATGTTTTTTGTTTTGGGTTATAACATGTATATGATACATACTACAAATATGTGGTGATCAGATATGTATATGTATTTATATAAATAAAAAAATTTCTCAATCAAACATATAAGTGTTATATGTTTTCCATAAGAAACACACATGAAAATTTTGATCGACTAAGCGTGGGCATGCCAAGCATGGTGTGTTGTCCATCTCATCAAAGTGTGATGGTAGTTATGTGGGCCTACCAAGCAGGGTGCATTGCTATCCTTTTGGCATTTAGGTTGTACTTAACTAGGTGACCTTAATGAGATTAAGTGCCTAGAAGCATGAAAATGACTATGGAAAAGAATTGATCATACCATCTATCCAAGAATTGCATGATATTCAATTGGCAAAAGTTGCCTACCTCAACGATTGATTGTAGACGTTGGCGTTGGCTAGGTAATAATTCAATTGTTTTTGGTCTTGACTCACTAGAAAGTTCTCCGCTACAATCTTTCGAATTGGTATGTGAGGGCTATCAATTTGAACAAAATAGTGGGAGTGATAATTAATTAAAGGCCTAATTAAATATCATTAAATTTTATTTTAATTAAATCAAATTAAAAATCATTTTGGCAAACTAGAAATTTCTCTTGTAGAATCAAATGACAAGTAAACATTGTTGTGATTTGTCCTTAACAAGGACAAACTTAACATGACTGGTTTTGGACTTTGAGAAGAGTTCTCAATGATGAGCGTAAGCTCTATGTCCTAGACACACCAGTTCCAGAAGTACCCGCTCCATATGCATGTAGGCTGAGGTGGATGCTTAATGGAAGCATGCCAACATGCCTTAGACATTAAGAAACTTACACTATGCTCCAAGAACTATGAGTTGCATGAAAAATATAAAGACATTGGGATTCTTAAGATGGTAACACATATTAAGGACATGAGCCAGGATCATGCAATGCAAGAAAGTACATTGTTTCTAAGGCACTCTTTCATTGTAATATGATAGAAGGAGATCTAGTAGAGACCCATGTGCTCAATATGATTGGACATGTGGAACATCTAGAGGAACATGGATTCTCTTTGAGCCAAGATTTTGGCACATATATGATTGTAAAGTTGTTCCCTAAATCATATAGACAGTTTATCAAGTGTTATTACTTGAGTAACATGGCCAGACAACTATTAGAATTGCATGGCATGTTGATAAATTCCAAAGCATGAATGAAGAAGGAAAAACCCATGATGATGACTAGAAGAGTTGAGTTCAAGTACAAAATAAAAGCCAAGAAGAGTTATGAGGATAAGCTGAAATCCAAATATTCAACACTCAAGGTTAGGAGAAAGAAAAGTGCAAGTGGAATCTTTCCTTTATTCTTAAAGGGATTCATGAAGATGGAGGGGTTAGAGATCTCCACTTCAGGTATATACCTTATTGAGATAAACTTATCTGCTTCTTCATCATGGGTACTAGATACGCAATGTGGATCTCACAGATGCTCGAATATACATGATCTAAAAATAAGTCATCCTTTTAGAAATTGGGAGGATGAACTGTGTGTTACAATTGGAGCAAGAGTTTCTGCCACTACAGTTGGAACCTGTAATATATCTCTTCCCACAAGGCTTGCAATAGAGTTATGAAACTGCTATTTTGAACCTACCATAAATAGAAACATTATTTTTGTATCTTGTATGGACAAGGATGGATATGAATTTCATACAAAGAATGGTCAATGTTCTATTTAACAAGATAAGATCTTTTATGGCAGTGCCCCAATGTCTTGGGTATTTATTTGCTGGATCTAAAGAAAGATGTCTATAACATAAATACCAAAAGATTAAAACTTGATAACTCAAATGAAACATGTTTTTGGCATTTCCATCTACGACATATCGATGGGAATCACATTTCTAGACTCCATAATGATGAATATCTAGACTCTTTTGATTTGAATCAATAGAGATATACAAATCTTGTTTGTTGGGAAAGATGACCAAGAGTCCCTTCCCTGATAACAATGAGAAGGCTAATGATCTACTAGGATTCATACATATTGATGTATGCATCCCTTTTAGAAAAAAATCTAGAGGTACTTATCAATACTACATTACCTTTACTGACGACTTAAGTAGGTACAATTATGTTTACATAATGATTTTAGAACTGAAGGGCTCAATGTTTGTAGGTTCCAAAAAATTAATGAAATTCTGTCTCTTCAACTCCCACTAGAAATCCTAACCCTGACTCTCCTACATATAAAGGGGTAATCGATGCTTTCTAGATATATAAAAATAAGCTCTGACAATTGTTGTCTTTTCATAGTTGTGGTAACACGAGAACTTGAGAAAATTCTACCCATCAGAGGGAGGAACAGTAAGGGAGCAACAATTGGGAGAGCAAGTCAACACTAGCATGTTGACTAGAAGGGACACATCCTTTGTGTCTATTCATCTAGAATGACAGGAGTTCACAATGGTTCATGTGGACTATTATAAAGGCAAGGAGGCATCTGCCACCCGATTGGAGGATACAGTCAACCGTCATCTGTGGTGATCAACTAGGAGGCCACCGATGACAGTCATCTAGGTGAAACTTGAGAAAGAAGCACACTATAACAAGCATTATCACCGGACTTGCACCAGGACCAATTATATGCCTTGAAACCTTTCCTTCCCATTACATAGTTGTTGATATGATCTATTGTCCTAGGGGAATATGACAATTAAATCTTTTTTGTTTCTACTAGCATATCTGATGCCATATTTCCCAACATTAGAGGCAATCGTAATGGAGATGTGACCTATGATATGGGAGTCACAAGTCAACTACTACTCTAATCTAGCACATTAGTCTACATTATTTAAGATATGTCAAGCATATCCAAATAGAGAGAGTATAAACTATCAAATCATACTTCATAGGGTCATGATATTAAAGATCAAGATAATAATATGGCCACTATGTCTAAAATTTTGCAAGATCAATGCCATATTCACATTCCCTCCCTTTTAAGGTCAAGGCAAGGGTATATATTGGAAATCAAGAAGTCAAATTGGGCACTCATGGAGATAGATAATAATAGGGAAATATTAGGATCCATGTCCAACATATTATATGAAATTGAGTTTACAAAGAGGCACATTAATCAATAGAAAAAAGTGTCTATTCCATTGAATTCTTTCTATATGATTTTGAGAGTCCACAAGCATAATCATTTCATGGCATGATAATGGTGCATATGATAGTAGGGGAAAGATTTTCTTAATCACTTTTGAGGTTTGGTCGAAGATAGAACAACATGGACTTAACCAAATAGGGACCTTATCAACCATGAGGTATAATGTACAAATCCTCTTTATCTTATCATAACAAGATTATCATTTTGCCTCAAACATAGAAAGCATGTAGTCTAGATTTGGTAAGGTTGAGTTTACATGATTTGTGGGGTTATACATGAGTGCTTTGCAATAAGAGTACTTTCAATAGTCATAATCTATTTTTTAAATTAAGGACATATCATGGAGTCGGTATGTTTGCCCAGAGATCCAATAATATGTTTATAGAGATGGCATATTACATAAAGGATTTGATTAATAATAATAAAGACAAGCTTCCAATTCATTCTATTTCACTCAGTCATGAGATGAGAAGAAACATAACAAATGCCTAAAGAATGATTTCACTCAATGACGTATGTCTTCAAGTACGTGACATGAGCAATGAGATCATATGGGTGTTAAGAGTATATACATTCTTATTATGTCCCTAGTCAGTTGTTACTATGGAAGGCTGATAGACAACAGTAACCCTTACGACTAGAGTGTGTGTTGGTTGATGACAAAATCTCATCAGTCATGATATAGTATATCAAACCAAAACCATAAATACTTGTTAAGGAACAGTGTATTGGACAGACCCACCTTGAGAGTATCACAGGGAAACCATATCTAGTTGTCATAGTCATCACTCACAGTGAAGGTGGTGATTGTGGTTCTTAGACTTGAAATCACTACATGCATCACATGTCATTCAGTGTTCTTTTCCATCATCCAACATAATCATGAAGAAGGGTTGCCATAATGGTAATGATTCAGTGACTATGACACATGGGGACTGATTGTGAGTGATGTAGATGGGATCTGTATCTCCTACTAGAGTTTAATATTCTAGCCACTTGATAAGTGAGACTGAGAAAGGCATGCACATGGACATGTGGATCAATATATGATATTGAGGTCACATATATATCAAACTATCTACTCTAGATTCAAGGAACATGGATTGAGTATTGAGAGGATGATGATTCCATGCCTTGAGTTCATTCCGAATATCAAAGAAAAATTAATTATTCAATCACTGTAACACCTTACATAGATTATAGGTTGAAGTTTTTTTCCAACTTTCCATTCACTTGGGTAGCAATGATGTGTGACTAGGCACCACTCTTTGCTTATGATGTCATAAACTAGTTAAGGAAATTCACTACCAATGTGATATGGGACCTATAGGGTCTCACACATAGGAATTCATCTAGAAGAGGAGATTAATCATGAATGATAATTAAATTGATTACCAAAGTGTTTGGGTATTCATTTTAAACATAAAATTAGCTGACTGGACTCCCAAACGACCGGTTGGAGTGTCAGGTTGATTAGAAATTGAATTGTTTGAGTTCTACCTAAATTGGGGAGTGAACCAACTGATTCACCTAGTGAACTGATTGGATGGGGTCGTGAGATGACTGACTCGCAATTGTGAGACGCCCAGTTCATGGAGAAATTTGATTGTATCAAGGTTTGGTGTTGATGTCATGTTGATCATTAATTGGATTTGAATTGCTAATTAATATGTGATTGGGAAACATGGCAAAATGACTCGTCCACTGAGTGAACCGATTGATTCACATGTCAACCGACCAGTTCGTTGCTCACAGGTTGCAAATTTTATGATATTTTGGTCTCTTACACTCCCATACAAACTAGGAACCCTGACTATAACCCCTCTTATTAATAGAGGGGTACTCGGGGCTTCTTAGATACAACTCAGTTCCTTTGACAAATGGTGTCCTCTCTAGTTGTGGTAACCAATAGGGAGCCCGAGCAAGTCCTACCTGATAAAGGGAGGGATAGCAAGGGAGAACAATTGTGGGAGAGCAAGTTGGTGACTAGTACTCCAACGGGAGGGAACACTCCTTCTTGTTTATTCTGGTAGAACAACAGGAGTTTTGGGTGCTCTGTCTAAACTACTATAGAGGCTAGGAGGTTGTTATCTACCTCTAGGAGGATAATGTTAGCTTGAGTCTATAGTGAAGACCAAGAGCTATTGCAGATGTCATTTGAGTTGTGTTATCTATGGTGAAGACCAGGAGTTTCTACACTACTGCAACAAGTTATAGTCATTGGACTTGCTCCAGGACTAGGTATGAACTCATTAAACCATCCTTTCAATTACGTAGTTGTAGACGCAATCTTTCTGTCATGGGGAATATAGACAATTTTTTTATTCCCGCTACCTAATTTGTGCTCGTATTTCCCTATAGTAGTATATGAGACACATCAGTTTATTATGTTTTGGTATAATCAATATGATTGGATTTTTTTGTTTTTCATCATTTATTTATTGCATACGATGTGAATACTTAAACTAATTTATATATATATCCAATCAAACCACATATAATCCCAAACTAATATATATATATATGCAATTTACAAACGACACCCTAAAATTGGTTTTGATGGTGCATGTGTAGCATGGTTATGGTCCATAACCCAAATATATGTGTGTGGTTGGATGGTTTATTTTATTATTGTTTTATCTCCATTTGCATACTGAGCCTCTACTTTCTTCTACCAATGTAAAAGTATTATTCTTTCCTATATTTTTTCCGCTCGAATGTAACTTGAGGTTTCTCATTACCATGTAATAAGTTTAACAGCAATAGGATAGTTTCTTTTATGCAATGACAAAGATGATAAGTAGCATCAAGTGAGCTACGACACACTTGGAATACAAGAACTAGATTACTCAAAACCAAAGCGCAGAAACATCACTAAGCATGTGGATTACCAGAAAACAAAGGAAATTAAACTGATTTCATGAAATCAACCCCAAGTAGAAACATATCACATTTGGGTCAATGACCGCATCACTTGTATTATTAAACATGCACAAAGGCTTACATTTCACTTGTTCACTGGCTAATCATGCCACATCCGGTTACATATGATAACATATTTATACATATACAAGCCATACATATACAACCATGACATACTGCCAAAAACCTCCTATCAATGTACAAAACCACACAAAAAACTCTCCCCAAGGACCTGAGAGTACAGGGTCGACACATAGGACTCTACTAAAAAACATGAGCAGCATATCCAACCTTTGAACAGCTACTACTCTTGCTACTGCTCAACCTCAACAACTCGATATCTACCTTGTCTAGTATGACCACCTAAAAGATGTGGAAACCCATGGGGTGAGATTCATATCTCAGCAGGAGATATAACTCTCCACCAACGTCTATTATTAACATAGATAAGATAAGCATGATAGGTAAAATCAATCAACAAGATGAGCAGATTCTACTAAATGGTATAAGTAGAGAGGATAATGGTAAATGAAGTAGTTTAGGCATCTACAATAATTAGTAGACCATATTATACTTTTTGGAAGGAATGTGAAGAACATGTATAACTGTCATAAACTACACAATATAAGATTAAGGAAAAGGGTCATCCAATGTTATTTGTGTTTAGTCCTATGCAAATATGCTACACGTCTGTGTTACATCTTTTATTAATGCCCTGAGGATTTGAGTCGTACCACCCAAATATAACTGACCACTACTAAGTCAAAATCAATTCCATACAAGGTCTATGGAAGATCTAGAATCCACGACCTCTCCAACACCTCTTGGTTAGTACAAGAGAAACACCACAGAGACATAACACTCAACTGCAAACAATGACATATAGTCAAGCTGAGGGATCGGATCACACATGGCCATCCTTATGACTCGCCTAGTCCGCCTTGGTACTAGTCATGGCACTAGAGAATAGGCTCACACATGGATGTTCTAGAAAAGCATTATGCAGCTACACTGCTGCCTTTCTTAATATCTCAACATTGAGGCATTACTGTAGTCACCCTCCAAAACATGAGATTTTTGGATGCAAGGATATATACTCAACTTGAGCCCCCACATATTCAACAACATGCTCTCCAAGTTTACCTTAGGAGTTACTCATTTCACCATACAGAATAAAATTGACACTGGAATGGATCTATGGAACATGGAAACTACGTGATTAAGGTTTCACTTTATTAGTTATGACAATTGGGTGAATAAGGCTTCATCATATAAGTGGACATATGAAACCCTAATTCAATGTAGGAAGCATAACTATATAACAACTCAGAAGATATAAAACATAGAAGTAAAGGACTTGTCACATCATCTCATGACATCACAATCTCACTGCCTTAGCCAAGGCCATCAACATCATCCCATGTTATCACTACCATACACAAGGCCATCACCAGTATCTCATCACTATGGGATATTAATCCCTCAATCACATATATAGAGGATTTCACCTCATAATAAGCAGAAGGAACTTGGCAGGTCATTAGACCCAATCACATGATTCATATACATTCAATATCACAATATGCTTCAACAATGCACATAATCTCCACAATGTATTATACATGGATCATCACAACAATCACATATCTATGACATTCATTTCACATGCATGGTTAGAATCACACTAGTAGGAGAGAGAAAATGTAATCACATGCCATTCATCCAATGAACTCAACAAGCATAGCATACCCTAGGATTAGATTTAGGGTTTCAAACACAAAATCAATTATTATTTCATAGCATTATTCAATCACCAAACCCTAGTCTCATCACCTCCCAATTTCTTGGAGCATACTAGGATTAGAAAATCCTCATTAACTTGGTTAATCAACTATCTAAACAACATTAGGTATCAACCAACATTTACATGTACATGTGTAACAACCTTACAATGTCCCACATATGTAGCGACCATTTACCCTTATATGTGTATCAACCAACCCTCAAACATGTGTCTCTACCACCACCAAGACAAGTGTCTTGACCACCATAGAAGCATATGTCTCGACCATGACAAAAGCATATGTCTCGACCATGAAAAAAGCATATGTCTCGACCATGACAAAACCATATGTATCGACCATGACAAAAGCATATGTCTCCACCATGAAAAAAGCATATGTCTCATCCATGAAAAAAGCATATGTCTCGACCATGACAAAAGCATATGTCTCGACCATGAAAAAAGCATAAGTATTGACCATGAAAAAATCATATGTCTCGACCATGACAAAAGCATAAGTATTGACCATGAAAAAAGCATATGTCTCAACCATGACAAAAGAATATGTTTCGACCATGAGAAAGCATGTGTCTTGACCATTAAGTCAAGCCATCTCAACAATACATGTCCATCTTCAAAATAGAGATAAACCACGTCTAAAACAGATGATGGACATCAAGGAAACCAAGTGTTAACCAAGAGTAAAGCTTCATATAATATGAACATCAAAATCCTAAAACTGATCTCCAACATGAGCAACCAAGAAACCAAGCTAGGAGAGAGGGAAGAACAATCTTCAATCTCAAGAAAAGTGAATAAAAACCTCAAGAAAAGCATAAGGACAACATTATATCATGATGATAAGACCAAGGATCATAATTCATGTATGATAATCATCTCAACCATCACTTAACAATTGGGTACATGAAATTAGGGTTTAAGAAAGAAAGCAATCTATGTGAGAATACTACAAAGTCATGAACCCTACATCATGACTGCATTATATAGCATAACAATTTCATGTTTTAGAGTTGTAAACAGCAACATGCATGTAAGAAAAGTGCAATAATAGAGAAGGAAAAGTGTTATATAACCCACCTTATGTAGAGATCTAAGATCCAAGATGAAAGGATCCAATAGAGAAGAAGATAATTCATCTTGGATCAACATTTTGGCTATAAGATCACCTCAAAAGAGAAGAACACCATGGTTAAAAGATAGCTCAAGAAGAGAGGGCAAGAAACCTTAGGCCGAACCAAAAGAGGAAAGGAGAAAGAGAAGAAAGCTTTCTCTCACTCTAGTACCACCATGTAAAACATAGTCTACGACCCTTGTGATGAGGAGTTTCTTCACAAGACAACCGCCATGGATGATCCATAGTCTACAACCAAGAAAGGAGAAGAAGGAAGGTAGGGTTCTGAAGGAAAAATGTGATCAAGAAGGTAGAACCACTACCGAGAAGAGAAGCCACCAAGAATCACCACAAAGAAGGTGATCAAGATCCAAACCACCAAATGCAAGTTTGATCGACCTCCAAAGCACCTAGATCATCCCTTATTTTCGGCCATAAGAGGTGGGTGAAGAAGGATGGCCTAAAAGATCACTTGCATGAAGAAGAAAGTGGTTATATACTCAAAGAAGGATGGAAGTAAGGCAGGCGTGAGGTGTCAACACAAGAGAGAACCAAAGGGACACTTTTCCATCAAGAAAATAGTCATTAACCACTAAACATATGCATGCAACCTATGGTGATAAAACCTAGATGGGGTTTTGACCACATGGGTTACCACTACCCTAGGGGTCAAAAAAAACATCAAGGTACCTTGTTTCGACCACTACAAAAGGCCACCAAACCAAAAATGTCAAAACACATCACAAGAAGGCCAATTGTATCGACCAAACCACACCAAGGCATGGTTGAAACAAGCATCAACTAGGGCAAGTGTTGCAGTCACAACACACTTCCAAGTGAGCTCAAGGTCGATACACATCACCAAGGTCAAAACCTTAGAAAATTCTAGCATCACCACATGATGCCACCTCATCAACCAAGGTTCCACAAGGCTCCCATAGAATCATTCTCTCTCTTATGATGTAAGGCACTAAGGGAACACTCTACATGTGACAAATTGCAAGATAACCCCTCAACATGGAAAAACTACAACTTGGCCCAAAATAACCAAACAAAGCTCAAATATCATCCAAATAGGAAAAAATTGAAAATTTAAGCTCGTTATATGTTCCCAAAACATATAAAGGGATTGGATTAAGGTTTTAAGTACTTACAAAAAGAAAACAATGTTGGTTCAAAAGCTAGGTCAGTGGTCTTATAACCATAAACCCCTAACAAGTATTTTGCCCCCAAAATCCTACGCAAAAAGAGACATGTACTTCCTACGCGTCTCTTCCTCAAGCCCCCACATGGCTTCCTCAATGCCATGGTGATGCCAAAAAACCTTCACTAACATGATGTCCTTCTTCTTCAACTTATTCACTCTTCTATCAAGGATCAAAACAGGTCCTACATACGACATATCTTTTTCCAACCCAACCTCCATTGATTGTAGCACTAACTCAATATTTGGATGGCACTTCCTCAACATGGACACATGAAACACTATATGCAACATGTTCAACTCATGTGGAAATTCCAACTTGTAGGCCACCTTCCTTACACGTGCCACTCCAAGGTAAGGTCCCATATACTTGGGAGCCAACTTACCCTTCTTTCCAAACCTCAAAACACCCTGTCAAGGAGATACCTTGAGATGCACTCTATCTCCCACTCAGAACTCCAAGGGCTTGTGATGCTTATCAACCTATGATTTCTACTGGTCATGTACAGCCTTCAACTAATGTTGAATCACTTTGATCTTCTTTGTTGTCTATTGCACAAGCTCAATACCTAGAAGCTGGTACTCACCAGTCTCATACCAACACAATAGAGACCTGCAACGTCTCCCATACAAAGCCTCATTAGGTGTCGTGTTGATGCTCCTCTAGTAACTATTATTATAAGCAAACTCTATCAAACTGAGGTGGATGTTCCAACTTCCCAAAAATTACAAGACACAAGCTCTCAATAGATCTTCCAAAGTCTGTATAGTCCTCTTAGATTAACCATCTCTCTATGGGTGAAACGTGGTGTTGAACCTCAATTGCATACCCATAGTTGTGTGCAAGCGCTCCCAAAAGTGACTGGTAAATTGATGACCCCCACCTGACACGATGGTAGATGGGATACCATGCAAACAAATGATCTCATTAACATATATCTGAGTGAGATTCTCTATTGTATATGTTGTCTTCATAGGAAGGAAATGTGTTAACTTGGTCAACATGTCAATGATCACTTAAATGGAATCATGACCTTTGACTATCCTCGTGATACCAATCACAAAGTCCATTGTAACATGATCCCATTTCCACTGTGGTATAGGCAACGGTTGCAACATCCCTGTAGGCTTTTGATTCTCTGCTTTAACCTGTTGACACACATGACACCTTGCAACAAACTATGCCACATCATGCTTCAAACCAGGACATGAATACATATATTTAAGGTTATGCTACATCTTGGTGCTACCTGGATGCATAGTGTACATCGAAGAGTGAGACTCATCCAAAATCATTTTCCTCATATTATCAACAGCAGGAAACACAACCCTACGGTGGTAGCATACTATCCCATCCTCTGATTCATGAAATCCATCATGCTTCTCGCTACCAAACTTTGCTCATATCTAGTGTATCACTATATCACCCTATTACACATCTCTAGTATTCTGCCTCAACATAGGCTTCACTTCTACTTGTGACAAAAAACCTACCAACATGGACACTTCCAGCTACACATTCATCTGATGTAAGGAGACCAACATGTCTCTCTTATGGCACACCAAGGAACATATATGTGCCTTCTTCACAGTTGATGATGAAGAGGACTTCCTACTCGACTCATCAACCATGACATTCACCTTCCCTGGATGGTAATTAATAATTCAATCATAGTCCTAGATTAGTTACATACAACACTGCTACATCATATTAAACTCTTGTTGTGAGAAGATATACTTCAAGTTCTTGTGATATGTGAAGATTTGACACTTCTCACCATAAAGGTAGTGCCTCCAGATCTACAAGTCATGGGCCACAACAACTAACTCTAGATCATGGGTCAGGTAGTTCTCCACATGTTTCTTAAGATGTCATGAAGCAAAAGAAATCACGTTCTTATCCTACATGATCATGCAACCCAAACCAATCCTCAACACATCACAAAAGATTATGTATCATTTCCCTTCCTTGGGCAGAATTAATAGTGGTGCACTAGTGAACTTTTCTTTCAATGACTGAAAGGCACACTAACACTTGTCATCCCAAACAAAAGGCACATCCTTTGTCGTCAGCCTTGTTAGGGGTAACTCTATGACACTGAAGTTCTTGATTAACCTCTTGTAGTAACCTGTCATGACCATAAAACTACACACCTATTTCGGTGTCTTAGGCTGCTCCCACTCTATAATAGATTCAACCTTCTTGGGGTCCACACGAACACCCTCAACAGATATCATATGTTTTAGGAAAGACAACTTCTTCAACCAAAACTCACACTTGCTGCATAGGTTAGCCCAAACGGACTAACCACGAACTCATAATGGCCATACTTCATCATAAAAGCTGACTTGGGTATGTCATCTACCTTGATCCGCAACTGGTGATACATTGAACTCCACTGCTACTAAATTATTACTGCTACAAGCCATGCTGACTCTATCTCGGTTGTTGGGTCACCTCATCATCCTTCATTCAGTAGTATGGATTTGTACGCCTGATTTGTCCACACTTATAACATGTCCTTCTCTCATACCATGGCCTAGACGGTCAAGTTACTGATACTGATGTCGTGTTGTGGGTTCTTGCTAGTAGAAAACTATGGCCTTTGCCTCTACTTGGTGACCATTTTGACTAAACACCTGACCTTTGATGTGACTGTGGTGTAGAGAACCTATGCTTCTTGAAGCCTCCATATGACTTCCCCTGATACTATATTGGCCCCTTCTTGGCACTCTCCTCACATTTCTCAACAAATAATCTCTCTATTCTCCTGACTGACTCCACCAACGTGGCAAAATTCTTACAGTTCTCTAAAGTTGACACTGGTGTAGCCAATTCCGTGCTCAAGCCCTTCTCAAAATGTATGATCCTCTCTTTATCTGTAGCAGTCATATGAGTACATAACCTCAACAGCTCCATTAGCTTCACCTCATACTCGTTGATTGAAATGGATCCCTGTCAGATCCTCTTAAACTGGGATATCTTCTCATCTAGGTAGGTATAAGTAAAGTACCAAATCAAAACTCATGTTGGAACTTATTCCAACGGATAGCTGCACTAGGTCTCTTTTCCTACTCAATTGCCCACCAATGGCTAGCACTCCCATTCAAAAGGTACACAACATGCTTCACCTTGTATGCCTCAGGGATGTTGAGAATATTAAAGGCCTTCTCCAACTCTATCAACCAAAGTTCATCATACGCTGGATCTACCATACCATAATATTCCACAACACCAACATTCCGCAACCTCTCAAAGGTCTTTTCAGAGCTCAGAAATTTAGTATTGGAAATAGCTGTCTTTGACTGTGGTGTGGGCATTCTGCCTTCCATGTGTGTCACTGTCACCATGAACTGCCTGAACAAGGACTAAAAGGCAGGGTTTTCCATCATGGCAGAGTCAAACGGGGGTACCTCAGGCACTCCATCATCTCTAACCTACCTCCTTGCACCACCTACATGTGAAACAACACTGCTCTCTACAGTGTGTTCCTTGTGTTCTCCAGACATATTTTCTACTCTTCTTCTTCTTTAGCAAAAGTAGAAGTCACCACAAGACATACTAGAGGACACTAGAACAGACACAAACCCTAGTCCTATGTCCCTGTAGACTCAGCAAACCTAAAGCTCAGATACCAACCAAATTGTGACACACTTGTCACACAAGAATGAGATTACTCAGAACCAAAGCATGGAAACATCATAAAGCCTACAGATTACTAGAAAACACAAGATATTAAAATTAATTTCACAAAATCCACCCCAAGTGGAAACATATCACATTTGGGTCCACGATCGTGTCACCTTACTATAAAACATGCACAATGGCTTACATTTCATTTGTTCATTGGCTAATCATGCCACATCCTATTACATATGATAACCTATTTATAGATACACAAGCCATATCTATGTAACCATGGTATACTGCCAAAAACCTTGTATCAATGTACAAAACCACAAAAAAACTACCCAAGGACCTGAGAGTATAGGGACAACACATAGGACTCTACTACAAAACACGAGTAGCATATCCAACCTTTCAACAACTACTACTCCTCCTACTGCTCAGCCTCAACAACTCGATCTCTACCTTATCGAGCACGTCCACCTAAAAGATTTGGAAACCCATGGGGTGAGATCCATATCTCACGTGGAGATATAACTCTCCAACAATGTCTATTATTAATACAGATAAGCTAAGCATGATAGATAACATTAATCAACAAAATGAGTAGATTCTACTAAATTATATAAGTAGAGCGGACAATAGTAAATGAAATATTTTAGGCATCTACACTAATCAGTAGATCATCTTATACTTTTTAGAAGGAATGTGAAGAACATGTATAACTATCATAAACTACATATTACAAGATTAAGGCAAAGGGCCATCCAATATTATTCATGTTTAATCCTATATAAATATGCTACATAACTGTGTTGCATCTTTTATTAATGCCTTGAGGAGTTGAATCACAACACTCAAATCCAACTGACCAAAGCTAAGTCAAAATCGGTGCCATACAAGGTCTATGGAAGAGCCAGAATCAATGATCTTTCCAACACCTCTTTGTCAATATAAGAGAAACACCATAGAGACATAAAATCAACTACAAACAATGACATATAGTCAAGTTGAGGGATCGACTCACACATCGTCGTCCTTATAAAATGCCTAGCTTTCCTTGGTACATGTCACGATGCTAGAGAACATGTTCATGCATGGTCGTTCTAAAAATGCATTACGCGGTTACACTACTGCCACTCTCAATATCTTAACACTGAGGCATGATCACAATCACCCTCCAAAACCTATAATTTGTGGATGCAAGAATATATGCTCAGCTTGTACCCCCCACATATTCAACAATATGCACTCCGAGTTTCCCATAGGAGTTACTTGTTTCACCATCCAGCAATAAAAATGACATTGGAATGGATCTATGGCATAGGGAAACTACATGATTAAGGTTTCACATTATTAGTTATGCCAATTTGGTAAATTAAGGCTTCATCATACAAGTGGACATCCAAAACCCTAATTCAATTAGTAAGCATAACTATATAATAAGTTTAGAAGAATAAAATGTATGAAGTGAAGGACTTCCTCACATCATCTCAAGACATCACTGTCTCACTTCCTTTGTCAAGGCCATCAACATCATTCCATGTTATCACTGCCATACACAAGGCCATCCAATATCTCATCACTATGGGATATTAATCCCTCAATCACATATCTAGAGGATTTCACCTCATAATAAGCATAAGGCACTTGTCAGGCCATTAGACCCAATCATATGATTCATGTGCATTCAATATCACAGTGTGCTTCAACAATGAACACAATCACCACCATATATATATGTGGATAACCATAGCATTCAGATAGTATGACACTTATTTCACATGAATGGTTAGAATCATAGAAGTAGGAGAGAGAAAATGTAATCACATACCATTTATCCAATAAACTCAACAAGCATAGCATACCCTAGGATTAGAGTGAGGATTTCAAATACATAGTCGATTAGGGTTCCATAGCATTATTCAATCACCAAACCCTAGTCTCATCACCTCCCACTTTCTTGGAGCATACTAGGATTAGAACATCCTCAATAACATGGTTAATCAACTATCTCCACAACATTAGGTATCAACCAACATTTACATGTACATGTCTAACAACCTTACAATGTCCCACATATGTAGAGACCATGTACCCTTATATGTGTATCAACCAACCCTTAATCATGTGTCTCGACCACCATGAAGACAAGTGTCTCAACCATCACAAAAGCACATGTCTCGACCATGATAAAATCATATGTCTAGACCATGAAAAAAGCATATGTCTTTACCATGAAAAAAGCATATGTATCGACCATGACAAAATCATATGTCTCGACCATGGCAAAAGAATTTGTCTCATCCATGACAAAAGAATATGTCTCAACCATGACAAAAGCATATGTCTCAACCATTATAAAAGCATATGTCTCAACCTGACAAAAGCATATGTCACGACCATGAAAAAACCATTTGTCTCAACCATGGAAAAAACATATGTTTCGATCATGAGCAAGCATGTGTCTTGACCATTAAGTTAAGCCATCTCAACAACACATGTCCATCTTCAAAACAAAGATTAACCATGTCTAAAACAGACGATTGACATCAAGGAAACCAAGTGTTATCAAGAGTAAAGCTCTGTATAATATGAACTTCAAAATCCTAAAACCGGTCTTCAACATGAGCAACCAAGAAACCAAGCCAGGAGGGAGGGAAGACCATGCTTAAATCTCTAGAAAACTGATTCAAAACCTCAAGAAAAGCATAAGGACCAAACCATACCATGATGATAAAACCAAGGATCGTAATGCATGTATGATCATCACCTCAACCATCACTTAACAATCGGGTAAATGAAATTAGGGTTTATGAAAGAAAGAAATTTTGTGAGAATACTACAAAGTCATGAACCCTATATCATGATAGAATTATATAGCATAACAATATCATGTTTTGGAGTTGTAAACAACAACATGCATGTAAGCAAAGTGCAATAATATAGAAGGAAAAGTGTTATATAACCCGTCTTATGTAGAGATCCAAGCTCCAACACTACTACAGAACAGGCCATTAGCGTCGATTAATTAAGGGCTTTTAGTGTCAGTTTCCAAGCGACACCCAAGTGGGCGCCGCTAAAGGTGGACCCCTTCGGCGTCGGTTACCAAACGACGCCAAAATGCTTCCCGCCACCGAAAATGCGCCAGCAAAAGGACTATAGGTGTCGGTTGTTTACTAAAACTAACACTATAGAATTGTTATAGACGTCGGTTATTAAAAGAACCGACATCAAAATGCTTCCCGCCACCGAAAAACACGCTAGCAAAGGGCCTATGGGTGTCGGTTTTTAAATATAACCGACGCCATATAATCATATCCCCTGCCTTCCACCACGGCCGTGCTGGTACCTGGTCACATAGACGTCAGTTTTATGTCAAAAACCACCTCCGTATGTCTTAGGTGTCAGTTTTGTTCAAATAACCGACGTCAAAATGCTTCACGCCACCGAAAAACGCACTGATAAAGGCCTATGGGTGTCAGTTTTTATATATAACTGACGCAATATCATCTGAACCGACGTCAGTTTTGTACTAATAACTGATGCCATATCCCCTGCCTTCCACCATGGCCGTGCTGGTACCTGGTCACATATACGTCAGTTTTAGGTCAAAAACCGCCGTCGTATGTCTTAGGTGTCGATTTTGTTCAAATAACTGACGTCTATGTTTTGATTTTTTTTTCTTATCAGTTTGTATGCCTGTTGTATGGCTGGTCAGTAGGATGAGAACCTATAGTTCAGTTCTAAACTGCAGGCTTATGACATCCATTGATAGCAACCAACAACAGGCCACAAACCTACAAAATTAATAAGATGGACAATATTATATATGTGTGATTCACACACATGTATAAGCACATTTAATTCATATTATTTTTTCATCACACACATGTAGAAACCAGTAGCAATATGCAGTTCCATTCATTTCATCTCTTTTCACATTCAGACACATGTAGAAACATTTATGTATTGATCATCTTCACACACATATGACAATTAATAAAAAATCATTCACATTCACACAAAAATAATTATGAGAACAAAGTTATTCTTATTCATCATTGTCATCATTGTCAATAAAATTATATCTAAAAATTCCCACTCTTTGTAGGGCTTTTGCCCATTCTTCTCTTACAACATCTAATTCATCTCTCATATAGGGAGCATGTACATCAAAATGCTTTCCACCTGTGCTGAAGTCAGTAGTTTTAAAGACCTACAAAGAGAATGACGTATATATATAATTAATAATATATAATATGATTGATATATTTCATATTATCTAATGATACTGTGTATAATACCTGTTGTATCTTATTGATTTCCATTATGGCATGTTTGATGATTAGGTCCATAAATAGCATCACATAGTAGGCACATGCCCAGCCGTTGTCTTGTGTAGCACACTATAAATTGAAACATACAAAAATTCAAAAATACAAATAAGCACAGTTCACATAAATAATATATACATTGGAGTCAGGAAATTACTTTCACATTCTCCCAAATTAGTGACAGATTATTTTGCCTGGGGACCTTTCCTCCAGATTTTTTGTACTCTTGTAAAGCCCTACATAGGTTAATGTAACCCATTAATTTGCATAATTAAATAGTGATGTAGTAACAGATGTTAAAAGATATAAAAACATGAAATATTTCTCACGAGAATAATGGCCTTTTAATTGCATGTCCATACAATGTATCCAACTCATTCACCGCAGGATCTAGATAATAGACAGTGAACGTCTTGGGGAAAATAACTAGTAACTCCCAATGCTTACCACTATAGGTAAGAAAGTAGAAAATTAATAACTCAAAATCCACAATAAAAATGTAATTTTCTTAAGTCCAAATTATAAGCAAAGTAAACTTACTCGACATTGAATGGAGCTATTATCACCATCTTATTATTTTTACCAAAATATTGAAAAGCATCATAGCGGTATGAAGTAACTGAAGAAGGGTCTACATCTACAAGACTAATCAAATATGGAACAAAAAATCCCACATGGGAAAACCCAAAATCTGTACATATCTTGTGTAAGTGGCTGCAAAACATATATTATGTATGCATTAATATATAAGAAACCAGATCACCGTATATAAAACAAGGTATATGGATGTATAAACAAGATCTCACCATATCCATAGCTCTATCATAGATGCGTTCAGCCATTCATAACTAAACAACTCCAAAATATCTTGTATAAATATCTTGTTTTCGTATGATTGACCTGCATTAATACCTATGCATTAATATGTACGTATGCAGAACTTGTATTATGTATGCATTAAAATGTATGCTAAACGTGTATAAATAGATTGTTATCGTATGATTTACCTGCAACATCTTCTAGAATAGTAACAATTATAGGGCAATTTGTATCATGTTCGCCAATCCATACTGCCACACCCCTACAATTAGGACCTATTAAGGTGTGTAGGTCCCTTGGAAGCCAACTTGGTAGTCGAGGAGGTGGAGGCCGAGATATAGCGGGTCTCGTCTTTTTGACCTGTATATATAATTTCATATCAATTGACTCATATATACACACTAACAAATTAAAGTAATGGAAATTTATCATACAATATCAGTATAGAGGACATCTGCTTCGGGCTACAATATCACTCTGCCTACTACCTCACCAAGTGTTTCAGCATCTGGGTGTGCATGAGGCAGTGGAAGATCTATCCAGTCAGGGAGTACATGTATTGGGCTCACACGTACCACACCATCTGGTATTGGATACCCATGAAACATGCACCCTTTAAGGGGTGGGTAAGTCGAAGCCTCTGCAACGATATATTCTTGAATTTTTAGTCTGCATGGCTTCAACCCCTACAAATTTACGTAAATAATGTTATATGCATATATACACAAACATATCATCCTGAACAGACTAGCTATTATGTCATAAAAATACTTACAGAGGACGTGCTAGGTGGTGGGTCTATAGGATTACTCCCAACCTCTGCAGTACTAATAGTACGAGAAGAGTGGCCCACCACAGGTACAGTCTGAGTGGCAGTCTGAGACACCTGCCACTTGCTAATTGCTTCATGGAGTCTCTGATCAAGTACTTCCTCGACTTTCCTATTAATTAACAAATCTACCTATACATGGATAAAAGAAACGCTAGATTCTGATTATTGAATTCCCTTTTGCAATAACATTCTAAAATAAGACAATAGGTTACCTCAGCTTGTGAAAGTCCCGCTTTTGGGACAGGTTTGCGCTGGGATGGCCCAAAGAACGCTTTGATGCCCACACCAGCATCTACACCCCTAACACGTCCAGGATGCTCTGTGTTACCCAGAGCAACTATCAGTTCATCCCTTGTGCCCTGAGGGATGAACTTGCCTTCCTTCCTCTGCTCGTGCAGCTCCCGCTAATCACCATCAACAAAAATTAGTAAGTAATTAAACATGACAATAATCAATATCGATCGATTTCTCTAAGAGTTGATTTTTACCATTTTTGCATCCGCCTCAGCAGTTGCGGGCTTCGGTATGTCTCCCTTCTTGTTTTGCCTCCCAGCTATCCACATAGCATGGCGAGGCAGAGGTGTGGGAGCAGTAGTAGAGGACTATGCACTCTCCTGAGTAGCAGTAGGCTGAGCAGACTCAGCCTGTAGTCTTTGGCGAACACCTGCATATCCTCTTGGACCCATTGTGTGGTCATGCACATTTAGTTTACACCTTGCTCTTTGTGCCTCACTGAGGGCCTAGTTAGTTAGCACATTGAATTGGTTAGTAACACTAAAGGTTAATTTTTGAATAGGTGAATACATAAAAATGTATATTAATTAAATTGGGAGTGGCGCTTAATACCTTGAATTCATCTGTTTTTCTTTGGATAACAAACGCCTCCCAGTATTTGGGGTCCAGGTAGTTCCATTGCTTTGTGGCTTCCTTCTGCCTAAATTTATTTTTTAAAGAGAATACAAACAAAAATTATTAGTGTAGAGTTAGTGAAATAGTGATCAATGTCTAGAATTGGAAATCAATCAAGAACCTCTTATCAGCATCATGTATGTAATCTCGGGTGAGATTGGTCCTATAGTTCCTTAGGACCCTCCCACAGCGTTGCATCACACATTTACGATGTAGCTTTTCATCCAGATCAAATATGCTCTGCAAATTAAATAGAATTGCTATTAACTAGTATCCTAAATAGAATTGCAAATTAGTAATCTACTCAAATAGAATTACAAATAATAACTCACGCATAGTTCCTTCCATATGTGGTCTTTCTTCCCCTTAGGAACTTTATGCCATGATTCTAGGATAGGACTGCAATGGCTGCAAGTAAGAACCACAAGATATGAAATAAATGAGTTGTGGTTCACTCCATAAGGATTTTCTGCATGATCGAAATCCACAACCAATTTGGGTCCATTGCCCCTTTGCTGTATTAACTTGTTCATCATTGTGATGCCCCTCACTTTCTCAATTTTCTTTTGCTGCTCATCAAGTGCTGTAATTTCTTCAGGGGTACATCACCAACCTAAAATTTGATAAAAAAACACACTTACATAATATAATTATAAATGAACATATAGATAGAAACCTCAGGGATATATTCTTAAAACTTACATTGTCAGGCGGCGCAAGCACGTCCTCACCCTCACGGTGATCATCAGCACGATCATCATGGGAATGCTCAGCCATCTGAAAGTTCACATTCAAATTATAAATTTCACATTGTAAAGTAACACTAATTGTAAAGTTCACATTGTAAAGTACACATTCACATTGTAAAGTTCACATTTACATTGTAAAGTTCACATTCACATTGTAAAGTAATTCACATTGTAAAGTTCACATTCACATTGTAAAGTTCACATTCACATTGTAAAGTAATTCGCATTGTAAAGTCCACATTCACATTGTAAAGTTCACATTATAAAGTTCACATTCAAAAAAATAAAACATATAAAAAATATAAACATGCATGCCTCTAATATTGTGATCTTTTATCAATTAACAATCCTTCATTGTGATCCCCACAAACATACAAGTCATTGTGATCCCCAGCTTCAATGTTTGGTGGTGTTGGCAACCCAATTGAGAATGGACTGGAGTCATCATACTTATCATATCTTCAATGAACTATCTTTTACCATGAAGAACAACAGACCATTTATCATTTGAAGGATCATTGATATAAAATACTTGTTTCGCCTATGATGCCAATATGAATGGTTCACCCTTCTCGCCAATCTTTTCAAAGTTCACTAACGTGACACCCAATTCATCCACTATAACTCCTTTGTTGTTGTCAACCCAATTACATTTAAAGAGCGGAATTCTGAAATCTACATAGTCAAACTCCCATATGTCTTCAATGACACCGTAATATGACATTTTAGCTTCACATGGACTTTTATCCTTTTCACTTGCAAAAACAATGAAGACGCTTGAAGGGTGACCCTACTGTTTTGGACGACACTCTTATCATCTTGACGCTTTTTGTAATACGAGAATCCATTTATGTCAAACCCTTCATAAGACATAACATTCAATTTTGGTTTAAAGGCGAGGCATTTGATGGTTTCAGTAAGATTATCTGGTGTTTGAGATAGTTGATGTAAGACTTTATCTTCAAACCACTTAATAAATGTCTTGTTATGCTCTCTAGCAAGCCACATTGAATTGGATCGAGGATATTATCTCTTGATGAAATTGGTATGTTCCTCGATATAAACACTCACTTCGTCGATGTTGTGTAAAATATACAAGTGACCTTGCTCCAACTAATCATGACTGATTACTTTCACCCGTGATCCCAAAATTCCTTTGCCAAAATGCTCCTCAATATTCTTGTCATTTACAGAATTGTCATTAGCACTCAGAAAGTCATTGCAAAAATCCATAACCTCTCTCACCACATAACCCTCAATAATACTCCTTTCAGGCCGATAACGGTTTTGAAAATCACCTTTAAAAATGCTCATGTATTGTTCAAAGGGATACATCCAATGCAAGAAAACTGGTCCCAACATTTTCACTTCCCTAGTCAAGTAGACAACAAGATGTACCCTGATATCAAAGAACGAAGGAGGAAAATACATCTCAAGATGACATAGGGTAACAACCACTTCTCTTTGCAATTTATCGAGAGTATCAGGGTCAATAACTTTGCTGCACAGACTGTTAAAAAAGAAACAAAGTCTAGTGATTGCAAACTGTACATGCTTCGGCAATATAGATCAAATTGCCACGGGCAATATTTGTTGCATTAGAGTGTGACAATCATGAGATTTAAGACCTATCAACTTTAGATCTTTCATTGATACCAATGTACGGATGTTGGATGAGTAACCCTGTGGCACCTTAACATTTACCAAGCATTCACAAAAAGCTTTCTTCTCCTTTCTAGACAACGTGTAACAAGCGGGAGGTAAGTATGTTCTCCGATCGCTACAACTACTTCTGTTAATTCTGTCCTTATTCCCATTTCACGTAGGTCCATTCTGGATTTTATCCCATCTTTAGTCTTACCTGGTATATTCAACATAGTACTGATGACGCTATCACATACATTTTTCTCAACGTGCATGACATCGATACAATGCCTGACTATCAAAGAACTCCAATAAGGAAGATCCCAAAATATTGACTTCTTCTTGAATAAAGACTTGTCACTCCGTGTAGCCATCATACATTGTGATCTCTTACCAAATTCATTGGCGATGTCTTTTACTCTTTCATAAACATCCTCCTCTGATATAGGTTTAGGTGCACTCTGTTCCTCATTCCGTCCATTGAATGTTTTGCACAACCTACGATACAGATGAAATTTTGGAAGAAACCTTCGCTGACCAAGATATACAGTCTTACCGCCGTGTTTTAGTCATATTGAATCAGTGTTCTCTTCACATATAGGACACGCTTTAGATCCTTTGACACTATATCCAGACAAATTCCCATACGCTGGAAAGTCATTCACAGTGCAAAACAACATAGCGTGCAAACAAAATGTCTCTCTTCGTGAAGCATCATAGGTCATCACACCTTCACCCCAGAGCTTCTTCAAGTCATCAATCATAGTTTCAAGATAAACGTCGATATCATTTCTAGGTTGTTTAGGGCCTGATATCAAAGACAACAGCATAACGTACTTATTTTTCATACACAACCAGGGAGGAAGATTGTATATAGCAAGTATAATTGGCCAAGTGCTATGTTGGCTGCTCAATGTCCCGTACGGATTCATCCCATCTGTACAAAGCCCAAGTCTTAGATTCCTGTCTTCTTCACCGAATTCAGGGTACAATAAATCAATCTTCTTCCACTGTGGGGAATCAGACACATGTCGTAGGATCCCATCATTATTGTTGAAGTCATTGTAACAATGACTAACAACCATCAGGTGGTGTGTGATTTTATCAAGATAAACATTTTCAGTCAGTTCCAAGGGTAATGATTAGTGATGGTCAAACCCATTTCATCCATAGAATTTTTGAAAGTTTGTTATAGAGGCATGCTGTGAATCACTAAGTGGCTACTTCTTACCACCCTCAAACTAGTGGTCAAGTTATGCTGGCCAATCAAGAGATAAAGCTTACTCATTAGAATATGGTGAGACCGCACCACAAGGATTGGTTTCTACATCTCAATGAAGCTTTATGAGCTTATAAGAATGCACTCAAGGCCCCAATAGGTAGCACACCATTCAAGATATTTTATGGGAAAAGCTTCAATCTACTCGTGGAATTGCAACACAATGAATATAAACCCAAAACAAGGAGGGAACGGACCCATGAAGTCAATACCCAAAACATCAAACACCTCTACTACTAGAATAGGAGACATAGGTATCATGTCCCACTTTGAGAATGTATCCACTTTTTGGTAATTGAAGCAAACTTTGAAATTATCATGAGAATCGTTAAACAAAGTTGTCCAAAAGTATCCACATTATAGAACTTTGACAGTCGTCCTCTTTCCACCAAAATTTACTCCACAGATGTCGGACTGGAAGATGGAGTGAATGTCTTATTGTTCAATTTCCTAAATGCACGTTCTTATGAGTTGGTCGTAGCAATACTTGAAGAGGTGTGGGTCATCCCACACATAATTGTTTACAATAGCAAACCATCTTCTACTTTATTCTCTAGTACATGTGATTGGTACTCTCCTACTAGCCAAGAAGTCAGTTGTATTCTTGTACCATGGGCTTTGAGTATAATCAAGTGAAAGATGTTACTCATGATGCATTGTATCCTTTATCTTGTTCATGTCATCATAAGGTGCTTCAATGTGGGATAGGTGATCAACTGTAGAATTATCAATCCCCTTCCTATCAACAATTTCCAAGTCAAATTCTTAAAGCAATGGAATCTATCAAATGAATCTAATATTTGAATTTGTCTTTGACATGAGATACTCAAGAGTTGCATGGTCGTTTTAGACAATCACCTTATTTTGTATAATATAGGAATGGAACATATCAAGAGAAAAGATCATGACAAGAAGTTCTTTCTCTGTGGTGATATAGTTCCTTTGTTCTTCATCCAACATTTTAATATCATATTAAGTGGCATGAGTTGTTCCGACAATATTTTGGTCCAACATAGTCTCCATTTTTGGATTCATCTGTAATGATCTTAAACGACAAAGAGAAATCATGGTGTTGCATAATAGGAGAAGAAATCAACTTGTACTTAAAAGTGTTGAAATTCTCAATGCATTTATCCTCAAATTTGAACTCAACATCCATCTCAAGAAGGTGGCACAACGGTCTAGAAATTTTGCTAAAATCCTTTGTGAAATGGTGATAGAAATTTGCATGCCCTAAGAATGAACGAACATGTCTTGTGGTGGAAGGAATGGTTAGATAAGGAATGAGGCGCACTTTGGCCTTGTCAACTTCAATCCCGACTTTAGATACTCGATGACCAAGAACAATGCCTTTGGAAACCATGAATTAACTCTTCTCCCATGATAGAACTAGATGAACTTTTATGCATCTTTCAAGAATGGCGGTGAGGTGAGAAAAACATTCATTAAAAGACTTCCCAAACACAGAAAATCATTCATGAAGACTTCAAGAGAGGAATCAAGCATATCAACGAAAATGGATGTAACACATCTATAAAAATGGAGGGGGCATTGCAAGGCCCAAATGACATTCTTCTAAAGGAAAAGGTACCACTTGGATAGGTGAAGGTGATCTTTCTTAATCTATAGGGTGCACTACCACTTGGAAATATCCCAAGTAACCATTAAGAAAGCAATAGAATCTCTATCATGCAAGTCTCTCAAAACTCTGATCAATGATGGGAGAGGAAAGTGGTACTTATTTCTCTTCTCATTTATCTTTCTATAATCTAAACACACTATTTATTTGGATTGTTCTCTCATGGGCATCATCTCACCCTCCTCATTGGGTGCAAAAATGACCCCACCTTCTTGGGTACAACTTAGATGGGACTCGCCCATGAGTTGTCAAAAATTAGGATAGATGATCCTGACGTCAAGTAACTTTATTACCTCTTGGATCACAACTTATTTCAGCTTGGAATTTAGTCTTCTTTTCGTTTGTTAGTTTGGTCTTGCATCATCTTCAAGATATATCATGTGCACAAATAGATGGAGGGGTCAACACCTCTCAAATCAGCAATAGACCACTCAATAGCTTGAATGTTCTTCTTCAAAATAGAAATGAAGGTATCTTCTTAGTTTGGAGAAAGAATAGAAGAAATGATCACCAGGACAATGCCATTAGTACCAAGAAATGCATACTTCCAACCCCCAGGAAGTGTTTCCAACTCAAGAATGGGAGGATCCTCAGTAGAATAATTAAAAGTCTTTTCAAAAATAGATGGTAGATCTTCACTGCCATTAACTAAAGCAAGCTCATCATTTTCAACAATGTCCTCATCAAGCATCTCAGTAATAGGATCTAGACCTCATCCCTTGGTGGTAGTCTCAATCCACAAAGGTAGACATTCCTCAACAATTTCCTCTAGAGAATAAAAAAGATAGTGATCTTCTTATGTAGCACCTATCACCTCAGCTATTATGGATGCTTTGAAGATATTCAACTGAATCTTCATGTGCATGAAGGTCACATACATGGTGTTAGTCCTCACATGTATCACTACATCAACTGAAAATAGAAACAGTCTCCCCAATATGATGGGAACCTTCCTTGTGTCTTTCTCCATGCCCAATACAACAAAATTGGTAGGAAAGAAAGCACATGTTCCATCATCAATTTGTACCAAAACATCATAAATTATCCCTTGAATCATCTTCAAAAATGGTCATCCAGTTGCAAGGTATATCTAGTTAGATTCAATTGTCCCAAGTTCATTTTAGCATACACAAAATCAAGCATTAGATTCACACTAGAACCCAAGTCAAGAAGATCTTGGTCTATGTGGTGTGTGTGCCAATGTATCAAGGAATGATGCAGGAACCAAGATCTTTTCTCTTCTTTGGGGAAGTTTTTTGTAGAATGGATCTCACTTTTTAAGTGGCCTTGACTTGCTTAGACATCCTCCATGTTGGCATCCTCTTAAAGGTACACATATCTTTTAGAAATTTAGCATAGGAGCGAATTTTGTTGATGGCGCGTAACAAAGGAATGTTGATTCTCACTTGCTTGACTATCTCCATGATGTCCTTAGTGTGCTTCTTCTTCCTTTTGATGTTATAAGGTTCTTCTTATGCATCGAGAAAAGTGGGAAAGTGTGCACCCATCTTGTTCATATCTGCATAATCATCAAGAGGTATCACTAGAATCATGATATCATCACTCAGTATCACAGTATCACCTTGAATACCAATAACACTATCACTACCTCATATCATAGTATCACTACCATCAATCACAATATCATATGTTTCTTCACTCACAAAACCATCAACTGATCAGCTCTTTGGCTACTCTAAAGTTTTTCCACTTCTCAACACAATCATAGCCTTCACTTGCTCATGATTAGAAGAGGAGGGAGCTTGTGGTGGTTGTTGTGATCCTTGAGGTGGTGGCCTTTGGTGTGGTGGGTTGGGATTTTATAAAATTTATTGAGTTTGTAGTGGTTGTTGTGGAGGATATTTGGTCAGTATTGTGTATGTTGGTATCGAGAGGTGGTTGTAAGGTGTATTGGAGGTTGAATGGAGAATGTGGTGGTGGTGGATCATAAGGTTTTGGTGGTCATTAGTACGGTTCCAGGGTGGGTACTTGTGGTGGGACCATGTGCTCTGAGGAGAACCCATGGATCACCAACACTATTGGGACCCATGGATCACCAACACCATTGGGATTCACCAAAGTTTGAGAGGGAAGCCTCCCCTCTTCATGAAGAGCATTATATAGAGAAATTTGATCAGTTTTTTTCTCCAACCAGTTAATGTTTTTCCCTTGGGCAGACACATCATTCTTCACATCATCAAGGTTTCTCAATCTCCAAAGGACTTCTACTTCAACTTGGAGCTGTATTTTCACCCTTGATGTTTCCTAGACTACCTTTTCCCTTCATCTCCTTATCTCTAAGAGAAATTAGGATGATTTCCCCATTTTGGAGTATTAGAATTTGACATAAGGCTTTAGTTGTTCAGGCTATCATAGGATTGTAGAGCTTACACCTCCTCACAAAGAGTTTCCACAGAGTTGTTGGAGTGTCTAGAAGAACCCCCCCACCACACACACACACACATGAGTCTTCATGAGACTCATCATATCTGCTAATATTTTCATCATTTGTGGGTCGAAGTCATCTTTGGTGTGAGGAGGTGATGCAGCCTAGTTTCTATCACATTGTAGATCAACATTAGAAGCTTGGTGTTGGGATTTTTCATTCAAGTGTTCAAAAAATGGGCCAAGACTCTTCAGGAGGTTTGGCCATGAATTCTCCACCAGAAGATGAGTCTACAACAATTTGACTCATTTCAGAAAGGCTCATGTAGAAAAATTGGACAAGTTGCCAAATAGGCACCTCTTGATAAGGATAATCCTATAGCAACTTTTGAAACCATTACAAAGTCTCATGGAACTATTTAATTTACTTTTTGAATGAAGTAGGTTATGTATATTCTCAGTTGGATCATCTTGGAAATAGGTTAAAATTCTTTAGCAACTCATTCCTCATCACCTCCCATGTGACAAATTTAGTCTTTGAATCATACCACTCATTTGACTTGTCCTTGAGAGAGAAGGGGAACAAGGTCAGCCAAGATCCAAATAAAATCATCAGTGGCTGCAAGAATCGTAAAAGTAGAACAAGTCTTCAGGAAGGCAAAAATGTTCTTGTATGGATTTTCATCACAAACCCATAGAATGTAGGGAGAAATACAAGAAGCTCTTGTGGGATTGAGAACTATTGTCCTGGCATATTATCAACTTGAGTGGAAATTGGAGAAGTGTAGTTTCCCAGTATGAAGCAGTCATGCAGCAACTTGTTCGGTGGAGGCATTGGTGGGTTACAAATATCCTCATGTATTCATCATCCCTGTCTCCAATCTCAACTACTTCTAGATGATGGTCGCATTGGGCTCTATGTCTTCTTCTTCCTATCTTGGGATCCACTAGGAAAGAATTGATAGAAAGTGAACAATGTATGAAGGTGCACAAACTGTCACTTGCACATGGAACAACCAATCAAAAGAAGCCAAGTTAGTAAACAAGTTTGTACAAGTAACACAAAGAATAATAAATAACAATGGTGAGGGCATTGGTAAAAGTTAAAGCTAAACTAAGTAGCTAGGTTGGGAGCCTTTCTCTCATGTAATGATGCCAGAGAGCTTGGAGTGGGCACAAAACGCACACACTTGGGCTAACAAATTTATATCCCCAGTCAACATGCTCAAATACACAACGAATACTACTCGGAAAGTGTAAGGGATCGTATCGTAGTATAGGATCAGGAATGTTAGGGGTCGATCCCAAGGGAGAGAGTGGGACTAGATCCTAGTTAGTCTTGAATAGGTTCCTAAAGTAGAGTCTAGGTTTGAAGGGTTTTAACTTGGTTTGGTTGATTACACTAAGCATGGTCAAGCAAGAAATTAAATGAAAGGAAAGAAGAAAAACCTACTTTAACCCTAGACAATTCAATTATAATCAACAAAGAAAGAAAGATAAGAAAGAAAAGAGAAATTTAGACTAAGGTAAACAAAGAAAGAACTAACACCAACATTGGACTAGCAAAACAATTCTAATTAACAACCTAGAGACGGAAACTAGTTAAACTAATCAATAAACTACAATAAGATAGAAAATTAGTCAAAAAGGAAATTAAGGACCTAAATTAGTAAGAGCTAGCAAGAACAAACACAACTAATCACAATATATCATTAATTATACTAGGAAAGTTAAACTAGAATGAAAAAGGCAATGAACTAATTAAGCAACTAAAGACTAGTTAAGAAAGAAATCAACTAAGCTTTAAGCAAATTATGGAAGTGTGGGCCTCTTGGAGTAATGTGAATAGAACCTGAGTTGGGGGTAATAGGATGCAAACCATATTCATTTAGATTGATAAACCAAACAACAAGATAGATTCTAGAGAATTATCCTAAATTACCCATTGTTCGTGGTTGGAATGGGGTGTGTGAAGAGGAACTACACCCTAGCACACCCTATCCAACCTTGTGAGGCTCATTTGGATTTTGGTTTAGCTAAAATTCTACTAAGATCTGATCAAGTCTATGTTTCTAAGATAGAGGCTCTTATGGAAATTGGGAACCAAGGGTAGTAATGGTGGGTGGAAATGAAGGTATTTCACCTGACATCACCTACCATCTAGATTTTAGGTAGCTCCAAACCAATTGCACTAAGTGCCTCTAAACTAGGTACTTAGATCTCACATCGAGAAGGAGAAGGAGAAGGAGAAGGAGAAGGGATATATGTGTGAGAATATGGGGTGCTATCTAGGGATCCACTAGTTGAACCTAGGAGAGAATCCCAAATTAGCTTCACATTTGCCATTTTCTCCTAGAACCTAGGTGGTTTCAAAAACAAATTGTAAGATAATCTATGTTTTTAGTACAAACCACAAGATAATACATGGTAATTGATAGAAGTAGAAGAAAATAACATAAACCAATATCATAGAGTTTACAAGTTATTCTCTCCCCCACTCACCAACATGGTATCAAAGTCACATTCTAACCCCAAATAATCTACCTAGAGGATCTTAGCTACTCATGGAATAAAAAAGGGAAAAGCAAGATAAATTAGAAGATAGAATAGCCATAGGAGCTTGTGGAAGTCCTATTCTTAATATCTAGTAGAAAGAACTCATCCTCCTCCCTCCTTGGTGGTTAGATGATATGAAATGGTGGATGGAAGCATCCAAAACCCTAGAAAACTAGGGTTTTGAGGTAAGGGAAGGTGGAAATGGAGAGGGAGTAAGTAAATGTGGTAGTAAATGCTAGGGAGGATAAGAGTGAACAATGTTTGGCACTTAGACACCATCCATGTATATATATGGGTCTAGGGAGGCCTAGGGTTAAGTGGGGACAATATAGGGGAAAATGCAGAATACATCTAGGGTTTTGAGATAGAACAACTATGGTGGGTGTAGGAAGCATGGTTGTTCTAGGAGGGAATGGGCGTGCTAGTGAAGGTGATTTTACAGTAAATTTTTTTGGATTTGAGGATCGGTAGCATGACTGTGATGACTTGAACTAGGTAGCACATCCTTGGTGGGGGACTTAGGTGATTATCATTCTCCATAGTACAGGCATCTTGAGCTTTTAGAAACATGACCATTTGGACTACCACGACCATGTTGGGGTCTTATTGGCACGGTTGTGCTGGCTAGCACGGCTGTGGTGTTGGACTTGTCAAAGGTCACTTATCAATGGGATTAACTAGTGATTTGACTTGGGCAAAATAGACGTTCTTTGTCACCATGGTCATTCTAGAGGTTTTGTTTGCACTTTGATCTTCAGCTTCACAATCCATGGACTCCTTTGTTTAGGCTTGACTCTTGGTCACTAGGGGTAGGTTAAGGAAGCTCTTGGACCCTCCTTAGACTCCTTCACGGGTGAAGGAATCTGATGATTATCCTCTTTCTCTCCCATCCATCCAAGGCGTGGTCCAATTACCTAAAAGGGATGCAAACAACATCCATAAGTGCATTTTATAGAAAACGATTTAATGGGGGAATAGCATGCATTCGATAATGTTTATTTGTTATAGAAGTACAAATAGACACAAGATGAAGACCTAAAATAGGGTTTCATCAGTGCTCCACCAGTGCACTCCGACTTCTCTCTTAGACACTGCCAGTGGATAAGTTATTTCCTTCATCGCAACATAGATCTCTGGAAGGAATCTATAGTGTTCAGGGCATCTACCTATCTAATGATTCTTTATTTTCACTTTTAATGAGTTACTGAACTTTTCTTAGCTTTAGCCTATAATTAGATCATTCGGCTTCCTATTTTAGATTCTATACTACAACAATGTTATTGAATATCATACTAAACATAAATGGGTATTTTTCATACTTTGACAAGCCATTTAAATGGATTTCTAACTTCCAATATTATATTTCACTTGAGTTAAATCAATAACTTATTTGAACAAATCTAAGTTAAAATAATATTATTGATCTTTTGTGTTTGATGCAACTTATTTTGATCTATCTGATATCTAATGAACTAAATTTTAACTTTCAATATTGAATTTCACATGCACTGAGCATTATTACTCTCTTATATTAGTACTTGACCATTTCTAAATATACTAGCATGATTTGTGTTATAATAATACCATATATCCTTTATTACTAAATGCTACTTATTGTATTCTAGCTTATCTACACTGATCAATTAGTATTCAATACAATATATAATTTGAAGTGGCTAAACCAAGAATCAAATAAATATGACTCGAAAGAATTATGCACTTATCATCTCATATTCATTACTGAAAGGAAATAAAACTATGTAATAATATTTATTAGCATGAATTTCATTATTGGGGATTTAGGGAAAATTCAGATACATCCTATCTCTAGATTTTTTTGTATTTGGAACTGATAAGAGTAGTATGCATCCATTTTAAAACTATAATCATTCAACTCTCCTAAATTTTCTAGCTAATTTAATCATTCATACTTCAGAAATCTGAATTAGGACTTACTGAACTAAGAACACTAAAACTGTAAACAAGCAAAAACACATTCTTCACCTTTTGGCTTAAGTTTTGTAAAAATCATAGTTAAAAGATATATTCCAACTCATATTAGGTTTAATTATAGCTATTGGTCATGAATCTAAGCTTGGTATGTCCGAATTTGAGTCTACTAATCTTGGATTCGAACTAAAACTTCAAAGTTTGCCTTATAATAGCTTGTTGGTAACTTTGTTGATCTGAAAAGGGCATAATAGAGGAATAAGATAAAGAGGGGAGGCAGGAGAAAACATATGATGATACCTATAGCAGGTTTGGAGCAAGGAGAAGAGCAAAAGAGAAGGATCCATGGCTAAACAAAGTAACCATGAAAAATCTACAACTATGTATTATGCATTGTTGTTCTTCACGTTCTTCTTCAAAAATCACCTTATAAGTCACCTTTTAAATTGTCTTATTTTTACTTTAAGAATCTGGTTGTGTAGAGTACTAAAATACGAACCCAGTAAAATAAATTTCGTCGAATTCTGATATGTACAACAAAAGTAACAGCCACTTTTGTCATTAGATGTGTTGGGCAGCGGCGCAGTACAAAACCATTGGTTTAGAAAACCTCAGTTTGTGCCATCAGAACATTGATCATCATAGGCCCATCAGTTTCTCAGGCAACAGTAATTCTGGATGAAAACTAAAAGTGTCATAACTTTCTCATTTTAAATCCAATTTGGATCATTCTTTTTTACATTGGAGTCATAATTGAATTCATTACAATTCTACGATAAAAATTTGATAATAGCATTACTTGACATTTGTTTATTTATTAATATCCTCAAACATATGTATAGCTCTTCCACATACATGTGTGGGCTATTACTATATCAACTACGGTTCATATCTCATTGTATGCTCAAAACATGCTTTTTAACTTGTCAAAGAACAACTACAAACTAAGATAGAACCTAAATCAACCATTCATATTGCAAGGTGTTTGATAAAGGTGTAATTAACATCATAATTATCATTAACCCTCAAATTATCAATAAAACGAGGTATGGGTTGTAGTACAAGATGTCTTAAAGAATGTATGGAAATAAAAGGTCATGTAGAGCTCTTTTGAGGTGGTTATTGTGGTGACTATCTAATAATTTTAATGCTTGGCCTGTAGTGTTGTGAGTTAAAGTGTATAGGATATCGGCATGGATGTTTTTTTGTTGGATAGGAAGTTCATGGTACCAGGGGTCTGTCCAAAAATAAATGTAATTGGTGTAGTGCGGTGGGGTGTTGTAGCAATTTTTGATGATGTATAAGTAACTATAGATGTATTTTAATTGGGGGATGCCCCTTGTAATTTGATATTCTATCGTGCATTTTTTCTATGATAGTTTTTGTTTATCACTATATATTTCTAAATGCATTCTTGGTCTGAGTTGAGTGCCATGCTGATTTTGTGTATCCGACATAAGGCATGGATTTTTATGTTGATAATGCCCCACCCTCTAAAAAATTTTAGAGCATAGATATTGTCCCATTGTGCCATGTGGATTTTTTCTTTATATGTTTACCAAGGAAATCCCTCCCAATTTGATCAATGGATTTTAGAATGATAGAGGGGAGGAGGATAAAGATGAGCATACAAGTGGTGATAGAGGTAGTCAGTTGTTGATAACAGTGAGTCCACTTGTGAGATTGAGGAAATGTGTCTTCCATGAAAAAAGGTGATTGTTGATCCTGGTAACAATAGGATTTCATGTGGTTTTTTACGAGGTGTCTAGTAAGAATAGAGGCCCATGTAGGTCAAGCAAAAAGTTTCTATCTTATAGTTAAGTAGCGGTTGGTAACGAATTAAGTCTTCAACGTTGACATATGTACCAATAATCAAAAACTTGTGGAGAATGATTTTGAGACATGAGATGTATAAGAAATGACCTAGGATGCGTCTAGTGTTTATGGTGTGTTATCTCCTAGATCTATGAAAAGGATTGTGTCATCTGCATATGGTACAATGTTTTCCTGACAGTCAGTAGGGGTCGAATGAGTCGATGGTGTAAGCCTAATTTTGTCATCATCACAAGGATAGATGTGATAAGGATGAACTGGTATGGTGATATAGGATCCCCTTGATGGAGACAATTGGTGTTTTAAATAGCCGAATGGTGTTCCAATGATGATGTTCAAGAAGTGTTAGGTATTGATACAAGATTTGATGCAGTGTATCCATCTATCTGAGATGCCATAGCCTTTCGTGCAGTTGCAAATACAGTTCCAGTTGATATTATTACAAACTTTCTCTAAATCAACTTGATAGCTAGCAGAGGGTTTCTCTGATATGACATGTGTGAATGGATTTGTTGACCATAATATATGCATCTTGTATGTTTCTGTGTTTAAGGAAGGTGCATTGTTGTTGTTTGATATATCATTCAAGTGCCCTTTCATTCTAGTGTTGAGGGCTTTTTGCAATGATATTATAGGATGTATGATGAGGTTGATAGGATTGCAGTGGTGTACTGTATAGGGGATATCCACTTCCTTTATGAGTGCAATATGGTTTTGATTGAGGACAGAAATTTGAGGGGAGATATCATCACGAAGGTGTGATGGGGTATCCATTGGGGAAGAATAAGAACAAGAAGGAAAATGACAAATTCATATTTTAGTTCATATTCAACTGCCTGGGACAGCCTCCAAGGTAGTTTCTACACTAAAAGACATGAAACCCTAGATTTGAGGCAATCACATATATTTCCCAACAAAATATAAAATCAAATCAAAATAAATAAATGTAGAAACTAAGTGTGTGTAAGTAGATAATTGCAATTAGGCCCCTAATAACAAAAAAACTAAAAGAAGTATAATAATGACACATTTGTCCTTTATCAAGGTGTATGTATTGAAAAGGTTACTAAAATCTGAGTGTATGTATTGTGGATGTTGATATTGTGGATAGAATTTTTCTTGATTATGTCATTATAGTATTTGTAGAAGAATTTGGTGTTGTTGCCTCCCTGTTTGATCCACTTGATTTTGGATCTTTGTATCCACATGATCTCATTCTGATGTAAAAGGTATTCTATCTCAATTTTAACTACAAGGATGTGTTTTTGGTCCCCGAAAGGGTCAGTGTCTAATCGAAGGAGTGTAGATTCTTTGTCTCTAAGTTCTTAGTGTATATTTCCAGAAGTGGTGAAGTTCCATATTCAAGGGATTGTCTGATAAATATAACTTTTTTGTGGATATTCCATGTCGGTTCTAGTTGGTTGAGTGGTAAGTGACGGTCTCGAAGAATGATTGTTTTGAATACAAAACATCTAATCCAAATTCATTCAAAATGAAAAGGTTTTTCCCCAACGCTCATATCTAATGTTACTAATGATAAGGAACTGATTGGAGATCATTCTGGAAGAGACTAATGGAAAGACTAGAGAGTGGAATTTCTCCAATGGTCGAGAAAAAAGAAAGAGGTCAATTTTAACCCAATGGTGTCCTCAGTTCTAATTGTACTTTGAATATTGAGTCAAAAGGTCAAGAAGATGGAAATTAGAGATGAAGCGATTATAGGATGTGTCAAACCCAGAGTGATGTTGACTCTGTATTGGTTGAGTATTTAGGAGTTCAGTGTTGCTTTTGGTAACATTGAAGTCTCCTCCAATTAACCATGATGTTGTTGTCAATGAGTTTGCTAAGTCATGGATTTCGTCAAGGAAGTTTTGTTTATCATGACTAGGTTCCACATAAACGCCTGTGTAAGACCAAGTATGTTGGTCATGATTGTTTTGGATGGTGATGGTGATCTTGAATCCCCACACTTTATGGTGAAGGATCTTGAATTCTAATTTTTTGAGGCTAAATTAATAGGTCTAGTATTGTTCCACCCCATAAGTGTTCGAGCTCTAAAAGAGTAATGTTGGCTTTTAACATGGATTCAAATTGTATGTCTACTTTGGATGTGAAGTCAATGAATGTTTGGATGTCTGGCCACGATGCAATATTTCTGATATGTACTGTATATATGTGCAAAGTTGATGTTGTCCAGTAGTATAGATAAATAACTAGATGTGTCTTGCAATGAGTATGAGTGAAGTGACAAATACACACCTGTGTCATCGGCAGCAAAATAACTCCTCTGGTTTTAAGCCTCTGGGGTGGTGATTAGAGAGCAAAAGGATTGGACCATGAATGGGAATTAGTAGTAAGTTTCTTCTGTGTAGGGATTTGTGGAGATTTGATCTCTTCAAAGATTTCTTATTGTAGACGATCAATAGTTTCTTGTTTCATGCAAGGTGAAGTGTGTTCGGTGTGTTTTCTAGAATAGGAATGGGTTGTAAGCTTTGATGAATTTGGGTACAAGGGTTTGTGGGTTGGAGATGGACAATTAGGACATTTGAGAGTTTTTGGAGTGTTTGGTTTGGATGATGGGAGATTGTTGGGTTGATGATATTTTCTTTCCCATACCATTTTTCTATCTTGTTTTCTCTTCAGGATACCAGTCAAATATATCTTTTTATTGATTGATTGGATGGAACCATGATGGAGCGTGGTTAGATAAGTTGGTAAAGGTGGTGGGGATTTCGGTTGGGTTATCTGCTACTAGTTTTATGGTGTAAGACATTTCTCCAAATTTAATTATAATGGTGGCTCGTAGTTTGATCTCCTATTTGTCAGAGAAAATGCAGAAGGCTTTGATGTAGTTGGTAGGTTGGAGGGTGTCAGGGCTAACAAATTGGATTGTGGCCCCGATGGCATGCTCTATGGCACTGAGGATTTTAATCTCCCATAAATGTGGTGGGAGACCAGTGATAGAGACCCATCTCGATCCTCTCGAGCTCGTATAAGATGCACCTTGTTCAACCGTCTATTTGGTGAGTAAAGCTTTGACAAAACTATCACTTTAAGGAATGTTTATGACTTATCCAAAGATGTGATTGAGTTTGGTACTTTCAAGGATACAATAGATGTTCCTTTGATGAGTTGATGTCGAGGAGTTCTAAATTGCCCAATTCTTGATAGTATGCAGCAAGATGTGTTAGGGTCTCTATATTATAATATGATACCCAAAATCCTGATGGTGTTGTGGTCAGTTGGGCTAAGGTGGATGAGCCATTTTTTAACCAGTCTCATTTGTCCTATCATGTATGTCCATCCGGCGATAGAAATAAATTTGTCATGTTCATCTTCTACAAATTAAATGTTGAAAGTTTTGTTGTCTACCGTAAATCTTGTGGATTTGTGGTGGTAGTCATGGTATTTTCGTCTAGGGTTATATCTAGATATGTTTATTTTTTATAATTCAGGGGGTATTCTATTCATCCCATCCCCCTCTTATGGGCTAAATCGTCATAAAAAATCTAGATATGTTGTTGCTAAAAACATTTCAGATGTTATATGTGTTTCCATAGATATGTTGACAGATGATTCTTCCTGTATGCTTGATTTGTTGTATAGCACAAGTCAAGAAATTTTGTAGTTATCAAATTTCTGGAGAAAGTGTATTGTAACAAAGTGGTGTGATTACAACTCGAGGAGATGTTATAGTATTCAAGTTGTTTCCAAAATAGGAGAGTGTTCTAGAAGAGAGAATGAGAGTAAAGGTGTGTCAGGGAAATGGAAACTTGGTGCACAGTTGCTCCCTGAATAATTTAGTTCTGTCCTTGATGTATCTAGGACGTTGTATGATGCTAGGAGATGAGGATGGTGTTGTTTCGTGGATGTTGTAAAGAGACACTAATACATATACCACCTATAGCATCAGTTATTTTAGACCTATAATGTCAGTTTTATACCGACACCTAAGTGGATGACACTACAATTAAGGACCTTCTGCGTTAGTTTCAAGGGAAAGGTAAAACCAACGATAGAGAGCCAATATTGGTTTCTATGAAAACACAAATCAACGACACAGAGTGATATCACCAAAATATAAGATTGTTATGGGATTATAGTTGTCAGTTCAATAGCTAAGAACCGACGACACATATGTGTGTCATCGGTTCTATGACAGAAACTGACGCTAAAGATCATACCAAAGTCGTCATTTTGTCTAAGATAACCAATGTTGTACATCCTTATCAGTTACAATTTCATTGGAGGAGGAACTGTAGGGGGCTTCTTAGGTACTATGATCTACATGTATTATCATATTAGTTGCTAATTATATATATAAATAGAAAACAATCACAAATACAAATGTAATGTATATTTTTCATACATTGGCATCAATAACTCTAGCTTTGGCCACGCAATGGCATCACCTTCTACAACTCCTATGATATCGTGCTCAGGGTGGCCATATGGAAGTGGTGTCTATATCCAAGTCGGGTAGACAAGCCTGATAGTCAAACGAACCACATTGGCGGGCATTGGAGCACCATGAATCATGTCACTTAGAAGGGGTGGGAAAGTATCGCCTGGTGCAATGACATAAAAGTTAGGTTCTAGTAATGCAAGACGGCATGGCCTCAACGCCTATAATTTTGTATATTGCGTTATATATACCCAAATACATCATACTACAAATTCACCTGAAAGACTATTATATCACAAAAAATATACACTGGGTATTCCTAGTGTGTCCATGGGCTTACTCCCAACTATCTCTATGTGAGGAGGTTCCACCTCATAAGAATACAAGTGTGGCTGAGGTTCTATCTAAGGAGGTTGAGACAGAGAAGCCTTAAACTATCTCATTGCTTCTTGTATTTTATTTGCTTCTATGTCATCCACTGCTCTTGTATTCTCTTTACAACTATGACTTCTACCTCATCTTGTGACAATCCATCTTTCTTGACAGATTTATGTTTTTTCTCTGATGTGCCAAAAAAGGATCTATACTGCCACCAGCCCCAACGGCCCTAACACGATCAGGATGCTCTGAAGTACCCAGAGCAATTGTTAATTCATCCCTTTGGCCCTCAGAGATGAACTTACCTTCTTTTCTTTGCTCACAGAGCTCCTGCAAATCATCATCAATAGTAATTTATCAGAAAAAATAACAATCGGGGTCAAAAATGAACATGCACTGTAAGAGTTGAATTTTACACTTAGAAATGTAGTGTTGGCTTCAACATTTACACTTGGAAAGCCAATTGAGAATGGACCGGGGTCATCATACTTGTCATAGTACTCTTCTTCATCTATAAGATATGTAATGAATTACCTTTCCCATGAAGAACGACAAACAATTTTTCATTTGTACAATCCTTGATATTTAATAATTGATTTGCCTGTAATGACATTATGAATGGTTCACCATTCTCTCCAATCTTTTCAAAAATCACTAAACCAGATTCATCAACTACAACTCATTAGTTGTTATCAACCCAATTACACATAAAGATGGGTACTCTAAAACTTATGTAGTTACACTCTCATATGTATTCAATGACATTGTGATAAAACATTTTAGCTTCATGAAGACTCTTATCCTTCACACCACAAATACAATGAAGACGCTTGATGGGTGAACCCATTGTTATCATATTGACATTTTGTGTTATATGAAAATCTATTTATGTCAAACACTTTGCATAACATTCATTTTTGGTTTAAAGGTGAGCCATTTGATATTTTTAGTAATATTATTTGGTGTTTGAGATAGTTTACAAAAGACTTTATCTTCAAATTGCCTAATAAATTTCCTATTATGCTCTCTAGCCAGCCACATTGAACTGGCTCAAGGACATTTTGTCTTGATAAAACTGGTATGCTCGATGATATATATACCCACTCCTTTGATGTTGCGTAAACATAAAGTGTGTTTATTTCTATAAAATTCACAACTAATTAATTTCATTCATGCTCCTAAAGTCCCACTGCCATGAATAAACATCAATATTCTTTTCATTGGCATGAGCATCATTGAAACTCATGAAGTCATTGAAAAAGTCCATAACCTCCCTAGCCACATAACCCTCAATGATACTCCCTCCAAGCTAGTAACAATTTCAAACATCATCTTTAAAAATACTCATGTGTTGCTTAAAAGGATACATCCAATGCAAGAAAATTGGACCCAATATTTTCACTTCCTTAGTCAAATGGACAACAAGATGTACCATGATATCAAAGAATGAAGGAGGAAAATACATCTCAAGATGGCACATGGTAAGGACCACTTCTCATTGCAACTTATTAAGATTCTCAGGATCAATAACTTTGATGCATTGAGTGTTGAAGAAGAAACAAAGCATGATTATTATAAGCTTTACATGCCTCAACAATATTTATCGATTATCCACAAGCAATGTTTGCTACATTAGAGTATGACAATCATGAGATTTAAGACCTATCATCTTCAGATCTTCACTGATACTAATCTACAGATTTTGGAAGAGTATCAATGTGGTGCCTTAACATTCAGTAAGCACTCGCAAAAAAAATCTCTTCTCCTGTCTAGACAACACATAAAAGCAGATGGTAAATATATTTTTTTATTATTGGTAATTTCTGTTGTTAATTCTTTCCTTATACCCATTTCATGTAGGTCTATTCTAGATTTGATGTCATCTTTAGTCTAATCTAGTATATTTAATAGAGTACCAATGACGTTATCACAAACATTTTTTAACATGCATGACATAGATACATTTACTAACTTCCAAAGAATTCAAATAAGGAAGATACTAAAATATTTGACCTCTTCTTGAATAAAGATTTGTCATTCCCTGTGAGAATAGTACATTGTGATCTCTTACTAAATGCATTGTCAAAGTCTTTTACTCTTTCATCAACATCCCCCTGACGTAGGTTTAGGGGGATTATGTTCCTCAGTTGAATCATTAAATGCTTTGTGCAACCTTTGGTAAGGATGCACTATTAGAAAAAACCTTCGACGATCAAGATATGTAATTTTTCCCCCATGTTTTAGTCATATTAAATCAGTGTTCTCCTCACATATAGGAAAAGCATTGGATCATTTTATGTTGTATCCAAAAAAAATCACATATGTTGAAAAGTCATTAATAGTGCAAAACAACATAGTATGCAAAAAAATGTTTCTCTACGTGAAGCATCTTAGGTCATCACACCTTCTCCCGGAGTTTCTTTAAGTCATCAATCAGTTATTCAAAAAAAAAAATCATTATCATTGCTAGGTTGTGTGGGGCCCGATATCAACAAGCACGGAATGGCATACTTATTTTTCATACACAACCCGAGAGGAAGATTGTATATAACAATCATAATAGGATAAGTGTTATGTTGGTTGCTTACTGTGTCGTATGGATTCATCCCATCGGTACAAAGCCCAAGTCTTAGATTCCTGATTTCTTCACCAAATTCAGGGTACAATAAATCAATGTTTCCATTGTGAGAAACCAGATGCATGTCATAGGATCTCATCATTATATTTTTATATCTCTACATGCCAAGATAAATTATGTGCATCCATGGTATCGGTAAACAAGCATTGAAACTGTTGGTATATATGCCAATAGATCCATCCCAAGCGATTGCATGGAGTCAGATATTTATTAATCAATTAATGCGATTATTTGGTTAATTAATGAATTCCAAAATATTCTAATTAGTCCACGAGTGTTTTAATTAACGCAGTGTTTCTGTGTCCCATTGGGTTTAAAAAACCCTACTTCCCTTCGTCTCCTATTTAAAGGAGGATTGACGGCCGATATCTATATAAGATATTGAGAGAGGCTTTTCTGTTTATGCTCATGTACGTAAACCTAGCCGTCACCGTCCTTAGGACAAAAGGAGAGCAATGCGTCGCTAGCACGCCGCTGCACAGACACGACTCCTTCCCGCCGGCTTAGGAAGCACGACGTGGAGTTCCAGCCCATCCGCGTGGACGAAGTAGAGATGCAGACGCTGAGACGCCTGCGTTCGGAGGGCATCAACGACCATCCGTGCGCGTTACGAGCCGCGTACGTCACTGCACGAAAGGAACGTCGCCGGATCTTCCTGCGACAGTGAACGGGAGAGAAGTTTCGTCCGTATAGGTCAGCAGTGTTACACCGTCGTGCAGTGGGACATCGCCAGACTTGCTCCGCGATAAGGTATATCCTGGAAACACTCCTTCCAAATACGTTGTTGTCGACGAGATCCTGTTTCGGGTTGTGTGGATTTTTGTTGCTTCTGTCGCACATGTTTTCTCCACAAAACCCAACAGTGGTATCATAGCAACGTCGATCTATGATGTATTTGGATTCGTTTCGATATGATCGAATCGTTGTATACTATTTTTTATATTACATACGATGTGAATTAAAACTGCTAATGTGCAAATCTAAACCTAATTCTACATACGTCGCAGGCTTCTGTTTTTGACATTTTGGACGGGGTCGACTATGGAAAATATTGATTTTCCTAAGTGCACAGAAGTAAAATTCCATAGACCCCGCGAGGGGCGGCCTCCCTCGACCCCCGCTGACCAGGCAGCGGGATCCCCGCACAGGGGTGCTGCCCCTGTGTACCCTACATAGTCTGCGTGGGAGTCAAAAATATATTTAATGGGGAATGTCCCACATTAAAAGTACTGCAATTTTAATATGTATATATGTATATGTAGATATACCTATGATAGAATACACGTCGCCTTTAAAATCTGTTTTATGTGGTGAGTGCATGCACGGTTATGGCCTAGTATCCCCTTTTGTGAATGTTGTGAATGAATGTGGATGTCAATCTTGTGGATATGTTTGTTTGTGAATGCTATGGATGTATAATGGTTGCATATGGATCCTTTGTATAAAGTATTCAGCTTGCATGTCGAGCCTCATCTCTTATTTCAAAGTGTAATTAATTCTTTTCTTTTATATTTGTACTCATATGATGTAATAGAGATAGGATTAGTTTTAGTCTTTGTAAACTTGATGTAAGGAGGCCACTTGAAGATCCAACTCCAAGGAGTGTCCATGGAGAAGCACCATGAAGATCTAATTCCAAGAAGCAATAAGAAGATCCAATTCAAAGAAGCAACTTGAAGTTCCAACCTCACGAAGCATCCATGAAGTTGTTCATTGTAATATCGATCATTACAGGCTTACAGGTTGATTCACAGGTGTTGCATGAGATGCATAAGACCATAGGTGGACCGTAATCCTTTTTTGCTCCAAAGGATTACAATAGTATGGCCATAACTGATGTATTTGTGTTTATGATTGCATGTCTATCATTTGTGGTTGTGGATATAGTAGTATATGATACGTACTATAAGTATGTGGTGTTTGGATATGTATATGTATTAATAAAACCCCTCAATTAATAATATTAAGTTTTAGTTGCCTTCCATAAAGCAACACACATGAAAAGCTTGATCGACTATGTGTGGGCACGCCTCTGCGTGGTACACTGTCTATCTCGTGGAAGTGTGATGGTGGGTGTGTGGGTCTGCCTCCGCAGGGTGCACACTCATCGTGTTGGCTTATGGGTTGGACTTAACTAGGGAAACTTGATAGGATCAAGTACTTAGAGGCACACAGATGTATCATGGCAAGGAGTTGTGCATGATCATCTATCCAAGAGTTACATATGATGTGATTGGCAAAAGTTTCCTACCTTAGTATTTGGTCTTTGACGCCGGCGTTGGCTAGGCATTGATCCAATTATTTTGGGTCTTGTCTCACTAGAAGGTTGTGTGTTGCAATCTTCCGAATTGATAGTGAGGGCTATCAATTTGAATAATATAGTGAGAGTGTAATTAATTAAAGGCCTAATTAATCTCGTTTATCAAATCTTTACAAGTCAAAATGTTTTGGACTAAATGCAAATTTTTTCTTTTGTAGCAATCAAATGGCAAACAACACTCACACTTTCTCATTGCGATCGGTCCTTGAGAAGGACAAACTCACCGGAACCAACTTTCAAAACTGGTTTAGGATGCTAAGAATTGTTCTCACACATGAGCGTAAGCTCTATGTCCTTGAAACACCAAAGCCAGCGGAACCCTCCATAAATGTGCCCAAGGCTGAAAAAGATGCTTACAAGAAGCACCTTGATGATGTTGTGGATGTCAAGTGCCTGATGTTGTGCTCAATGAACTATGAGTTGCAAGAGCAACATGATAACATGAATGTCATGGAGATGGTAACACATCTCAAGAACATGTATCAACATTAAGCAAGACATGAGAGATATGATGTCTCAAAGGCTTTGTTCAAAAGCAAGATGAAAGAGGGAGACTTAGTTGGCACCCATATACTCACCTTGATTGGGTACGTGGAAAGCCTATCCAAGATGGGATTTCCCCTAGGTCAAGAGTTGGCCACTGATGTGATTCTACAATCGTTGCCTGAATCATATAGTCATTTTGTCATGAACTACAACATGAACAATTTTGACAAGCCGTTTTCATAATTGTTGGGCATGTTGAGAACAGCTAAAGTACAGATGAAGAAAGACAAGCCCAAGTCTGTGATGATGATCAGTAAGACAAAGGGAAAGTCAAAAGGCAAAGGCAAGGCTAAGAAAAGTTCTAAAGCCGGGAAGAAGCCAAAGTCATCTACGCTCAAAGCTAAAGGTGGGATATTCAAAGAAGGCAGTTGTCACCATTGTCACCAGCCTAGACATTAGAAAAGAAACTGTCCTCTCTACCTAGAGGAACTGAGGAAGAAGAAGCAGGGGATAGAGATCTCCACTTTAGGTATATACGTTATTGAGATAAACTTAAATACTTCTTCATCATGGGTACTGGATACCAGATGTGGATCTCACATATGTTCTAATATGCAGGATCTGATAAGAAGTAAGCTTTTACGAAAGGGCCAAGTCGAGCTGCAGGTTGCTGATGGAGCAAGAGTTGCTGCCACCGCAGTTGGAGTTATTAGTTTATCTTTGCCTACGGGTCTTGTAATAGAATTAGAGAATTGCTATTATGTACATGCCATTAATAGAAATATTGTTTCTGTATCTTGTATGGACAAGAGTGGATTTGAATTTCACATTAAGAATGGAATTATTTCTATATCTAAAGATGATATCTTTTATGTCAATGCCCATATGTCTTATGGTATCTACTTGTTAGAACTTGAAACTAGCGTATACAACGTAAATACTAAAAGGTTAAAACTTGACAACTCAAACAAAACATTCTTATGGCATTGTCGTCTTGGGCACATAAACGAGAAGCGCATATCTAGACTCCATAAGGATGGTTATCTAGACTCTTTTGATTTTGAATCATTAGAGACATGTGAGGCATGTTTATTAGGGAAGATGACCACGAATCCTTTCACTGGACACAGTGAGAGAGCCAGTGATCTGCTAGGGCTCATACATAATGATGTATGTGGACCTTTTAGATCAAATGCTAGAGGAGGCTATCAATACTTCATTACCTTCACTGATGACCTCAGTAGGTATGGCTATGTATATCTTATGAAACATAAGTCAGAAACTCTTGAAATGTTCAAGACTTTCATGAATGAAGTAGAGAAGCAACTTGGTAAGAGTATTAAAACACTCTGTTCAGATCGAGGTGGTGAATACTTAAGCCAAGAGTTTGAGGACCTTCTGAGAGATTGTGGTATTGTATCACAATGGACTCCACCTGGTACACCACAACATAATGGTGTGTCAGAAAGAAGGAATCGTACATTATTAGACATGGTACGATCAATGATGAGTTCAGCCGAACTTCCAATATCGTTCTGGGGATATGCTCTTGAAACTACAGCGTTTACACTTAACCGTGTACCTTCCAAATCGGTTCAAAAGACACCATATGAGATATGGAATGGGAATTGTCCCAATTTGTCTATGTTAAAGATTTGGGGATGTGAAGCTTATGTTAGGAAACAATTTCCTGAAAAGGTTGGACCCAAATCGGAAAAATGTTATTTTGTTGGATACCCCAAGGAAACTCGGGGATACTACTTCTACACACCAACTGACAACAAAGTGTTTGTTGCTAGGACTGTTGTATTTCTTGAAAAGGAATTTATTTCCAAAGGAATTAGTGGGAGGAATGTAGAGCTCGAAGAAGTTCGAGACCAACAAGAAAGCAGAGAACCTGAGGAGGTACATAAGGAACATGAAGACTCACAAATTGTTGTGGAATTTCAAGTTCCAAATGTAACATAGGAACCTCGTAGGTCTAGTAAGACACGACTTGAGCCTGAGAGATTTGGATTTCTCGTGACTTAAGACAGTGACGAATTGGGCATAGCAGATGAGACAACTTCCTATCTAGAAGCTACTAAGGGACCAGAATCTGAGAAATGGCTCGAAGCCATGAGATCTGAGATGGAATCCATGTACACCAACAAGGTATGGACCTTGGTGGATCCACCCGAAGGGGTAAAACCCATAGGGTGCAAGTGGGTCTTCAAGAAGAAGACTGACATGGATGGAAATGTTCAAACCTATAAAGGTAGATTGGTTGTGAAAGGATTCCATCAAATTCAAGGTGTTGATTATGACGAGACCTTCTCACCAGTTGCCATGGTTAAATCCATCAGGATCATGCTTTCCATTGCAGCTTATCATGACTATGAGATTTGGCAGATGGATGTTAAAACAGAATTCCTTAATGGGAATTTACTTGAGGATGTGTACATGACACAACCTGAGGGTTTTATCGATCCAAAGGAAGTCAATAAAGTCTGTAAGCTACAAAGGTCAATCTATGGATTGAAGCAAGCATCTCAGAGCTGGAATCTACGTTTTAATGAAGTAGTCAAAAAGTTTGGCTTTAGTCAAAATGAAGATGAACCTTGTGTTTACAAAAGGGTTAGTGGGAGCACAATCGTATTTCTCATATTGTATGTGGATGACATACTATTGATGGGAAATGACATCCCTACTCTTCAGACAGTAAAAGGTTGGCTAGGGAAGACTTTCTCTATGAAGGATTTAGGCGAAGCATCCTATATACTTGGAATCAAGATCTATAGAGATAGATCTAGAAGGCTTCTAGGCCTAAGCCAGAGCACATACATTGACAAGGTGCTCAAGAGGCTTAGCATGGAGGGTTCTAAGAGAGGTAACTTTCCCATGTCCCATGGGGTTACGATCTCTAAATCCCAATGTCCTAGTTCATGTGAAGAACGGGCACGCATGAGTAAGATTCCATATGCATTAGCAATTGGATCTATCATGTACGCGATGTTATGTACTCGTCCTGATGTGTCGTATGCTTTGAGCATGACGAGCGGTATCAGTCAGATCCAGGTGAATGTCACTGGACAACCGTAAAGAACATCCTAAAGTACTTGAGAAGGACTAAGGATCAATTCTTGGTATACGGTGGTGAGGAAGAGCTCATGGTAAAGGGTTACACTGATGCTAGCTTCTAAACTGACAAAGATGACTACATATTGCAATCTGGATTTGTGCTTTGCCTGAACAATGGAGCTATGAGCTGGAAGAGTTCCAAGCAAGAGATGGTTGCGGATTCTACAACAGAGGCCGAATATATTGCCGCATCTAATGCTACAAAGGAAACTGTGTGGATCAAGAAGTTCATTTCTGAACTTGGAGTGGTTCCAAGCGCTGGTGATGCAATTGAGTTGTTTTGCGACAACAACGGAGCAATTGCACAGGCTAAATAACCAAGATCGCACCAACGTTCCAAACATATTCTACAGCGGTTCCATCTCATACGAGAGATCGTACAACGAGGAGATGTGAAGATTTGCAGAGTACCTACATAAATCAATGTGGCTGACCCGCTCACAAAAGCACTTTCACAGAAGAAACATGACGGACATGTTCGATCACTTGGATTGAGATTCATGAGTGATTGGGTATAAGTGCAAGTGGAAATATATTGGTATGTATGCCCATAGAGACTATCATTTGAAGATTGTAATGGGATACTATGTAAATGATTTGTAATACTACATTGATCATATCAATAAAGGAAAGTTTTCAATCTATATGTTTGTGTTTTATATTGTGAGATGGCCATAAAACTTATAGATGTCTATAGAATAATATACTCAATGACATATGTCTTCGGGTTGATGACCTGAACAGTGAGATCATATGTATGCTAAGAGTATGTATTCTTGTTTTGTCCCTAATCGGTTGTTATTGTGTAAATATCCATAGACATCAATAACACATAAGATTAGAATGTATGTTGGTTGATGGAAGAATCTCCTTATCCATGATATGGAGATATCAAACCAAATACATAGATACTTGTTAGAGAACAGTGTATCGGATAGACCCACCTTGAGAGTGACACATGGATACCATGATTGGTAGTTAGAGTCACATCTCATAATGATGGTGGTGATTGTGGTTCTTAGACCTGAAGTCACTACACTTATCACATGTCGTTCGGTGTACTTTGACATCATCCACTGTGGTCCTGAATAAGGATTGCCATAAAGATGGTGCTTGGGTGCACTGTGACACATGGGGATGACTGTGAGTGATGTAGATGGAATTTGTCCTTCCTACGGGAGTTTGATATTCCGGCCACTTGATAAGCGAGACTGAGAAATGCATGGCCATGTTGATGTGAGTCAATATGTGATATTGAGCTTACATATATCTCAGACAGTCTGCTCTAGTTCAAGGAACATGGATTGAACATTAAAGAGGATAACATTTCCATGACTCGAGTTCAATCAGGATATCAGCGACAAGGGAACTATACAATCACTGTAACACCAGTCATGAATGATAGGTTAAGTTGTTCTCCAACTTCTCCAATTACTTGGGTGGCAATGAAGTCTTGCTAGATACCAATCATTGCTTGTGAAATCATAATATGATTATGGATATCACTGCCAACGTAATTTGGAGCCTACCGGGTCACATGCATAGGATGTGTTGGAATAGGAGTATAATTGTGGATTTGATTGGAATTGCTCTGAATCACATTGATTACTAAAGTGTTTATGTAATGGATTAGAATAATATTGGAGTGACTGGCTCTAAGTGCAAGTGGGAGTCTGTTGGTATATATGCCCATAGAGCCATCCCAAGCGATTGCATGGAGTCGGATATTTATTAATCAATTAATGTGATTATTTGGTTAATTAATGAATTCCAGAATATTCTAATCAGTCCACGAGTGTTTTAATTAATACAGTGTTTCTGTGTCCCATTGGGTTTAAGAAATCCTACTTCCCTTCGTCTCCTATTTAAAGGAGGATTGACGGCCGATATCTATATAAGATATTGAGAGAGGCTTTTCCATTTACGCTCACGTACGTAAACCTAACCGTCACTGTCCTTAGGAGCAAAAGGAGAGAAACGCACCGCTAGCACGCCGCCGCACAGACACGACTCCTTCCCACCGGCTTAGGAAGCACGACGTGGAGTTCCAGTCCATCCGTGTGGACGAAGTAGAGACGCAGACGCTGAGACGCCTGCGTTCGAAGGGCATCAACGACCATCTGTGCGCGTTATGAGCCACGTACATCACCGCACGAAAGGAACGCCGCCGGATCTTCCTGCGACAGTGAACGGGAGAGAAGTTCCGTCCATGTAGGTCAGCAACGTTGCACCGTCGTGCAGCGGGACATCACCGGACTTGCTCCGCGATAAGGTATATCCCACAAACACTCCTTTGAAATATGTTGTTGTCGACGAGATCCTATTTTGGGTTGTGTGGATTTTTGTTGCTTCTGTCGCGCATGTTTTCTCCACAAAACCCAACAAAAATAGTGGCATTATAGGTATATACCACATCACCTTGGCAAAAGAACCAGTGTTAGCCTTACTTGAAAACGTCATGTTGTACCTTGATGCCCCACATTTTGGGCAATCTTTATATCGATGCAGTCCTTTTGAAATAACACACAGTCATTCAGGCATGCATCTATCTTCTCAGGCTCTATTTCCATTAAGCACAACATTATTTTTATTTCATATGTTGAGATTGGAAACTCGTTGACTTCTGAAAGAATTTTTTTTCAACAAAGACTACAAAGACGTGAAGTTTTTGTTGCTCCATCTATTGTTAGCCTTCAAAGTATACAATCTCAACACAGTGCTCAATTTTGTAAACTTAGTCAACCTAAACATAATGATCTTTCAGCATTATGCATAATGTTTCTAATTTAAGGAAGGTGGATCAATAAGATATACCCACAATTATCTTGCATCATATCAACCATTTCTATCAAAATCAGTTTGTTCCCATAAACATCATAGACAATTTCTTATTCAACACAAGTACTGCTATCAACATCTATTTATCTCATAGTAGGAATCTCTCCATGATAGTACCATTTTGTATAGCCCTGTACAATCCTGTTGCATGTGACATGACTTTTGATTTTGTAAACAGTGTTGACTTTGAAGTTGTTATTATAATTCCTACATGGACAATAGAATATATCTTTGTGTCGTTTCCTATTGTTCCTCCACAAATCTTATAAACTAATGAAGATCAATAATAAACTCTGAAGTGCGGTGAATTGGAATGGACATCCATAATTTATTCATTCTATAATCACAGAGAAAATGAGTTTTGAATTAGGTCTTTAGATATTAAGGTTTAGAGAGTAGAGTTTAGATATTAGGGTTTAGATATTATGGTTTATTATTTAGGGTTTAGAGTTAACATATTAGGATTTAGGATTCAGATTAGGGTTTAGTAATGAATGTGTCCCACCTATCTCATTTTTTAACATCTAAACTCACTAGTAAGTATATAATGTGTATTCAGTTTTCAAGACTATTTTGGCAGCATTTCTCCAGAGTTATCCAAGTAAACCGATGTAGATGGAAAAATATATACATACATATGTACTTAGAGAACAAATGAGGAAGTGTCGATGAAACATCTTAAAAACCAAACGCAAATTATAACTTACATCCTAAATGAGATTATGTGTCTAAGAATAGCCTCAAACTGGGGATTATCCAAGATTTACTCCTAATGAGTAAATCTTAGATGGATTTCTAGGTCGACGAAATACATGTATTTTGTCATTTCTATATGTATGATCCTAGTACCATCATTCATTTCCTAGGTTTTCAATTCTAATTAGATAGACATAATATTCAAGATTTATAAGAAGAATTCTAAACAAAGAAAACAACCAACCATTCATGTATTTTTAAAGCATAATTTTTATTTAATTAGATAGACAATTAGAATTTAGTGACTTAACAAGCATGTAATAAAATATAATACATACAAATCAACATTTACTACAAAAAAAAATACCTTAGCCACAGTGAATAGGATTAGCAATAACAGCAGGAGGTAACCAGAGGCAGCGGCTGCAACCAAGCATCAAGATCCTAGATCCAAGATCCTAACTCATAGCTTAAAAGAGAAGCAACATCAACAACCATAAGCGGCGGCGACAAGCAAGAGAATGGGTCGCGTCGGTGTCTCCAACCAAGAGCAAAGGCGACAGCGTCACAAGAGGGCGGCAGTTAGAGAAAGGAGCTATTAACGAATTGAGAAAGAAGCTACTACGAGTAGAGAAAGGCGGTATGGCTATAATGAAGGTGGTGTGATGGCTGGAATCGGAAGAAAGAGCTAGAAGGTCGTTGTCGTCGTCTCTAGAGTGAAGCCAGGTATCATGTGTGAAAATTTAAAATAGAGAATGGGGGAAAAGAAATTTCTACATATGCTATTAAGTAGCAATTAGTCGTCGGTTATCTAAGAAAACCGATGACAAAGTTCAATCTCTATCGTCAATTAGCCACCAATAAACCAACATCATATGTATTTATCCCTACTAAATATATCAACCTCATGAAGACATGTTTCGTCGGTTCAACAATAAAAATCAATGAGATAGTTCAATCTTTGTTGTTGGTTCTTCACCAATAAGCCAACATCATGTCCTTATCCTTAAAAAAATATCAACCTCACTAAGAATTGTATCGTCAATTTCTAGTAGAAAAGTGACAACATAACCCAATTTGGAGAGAGATAATTTTTACGGGACATGGCAGAAAACCTATGTCATCGGTTCTTTAGGAAGGAACCTACACCACTAGTTATTTGGAGGTCAAAAATTTCACAATGGATGTGACCTATGGCGTCAGTTTCTATAGAGAACAACCGACAACATATGCTTTTTGGAGGTAAAATGTATTTCGCATGAAGGTTGGGTCGTCGATTTTTTTACAATCAACGCTAAACATCTATTTCAATTTTCTCTTAAAATTTTGAATTTTACAAATTGTCTATGAGGTCGGTTTACCCAAACATACCTACGTAATAATAAAACTGATATCATATTTTTTCTTTATTGGCAAGACTTGACTAATAGTGACATTTTTATTTTATCGATCGACAACATATACATAGAGTGTCGGTTTTTTGTAAAAATTGACGTTAAGAAAAGTGACGCTTGAGGTCCAAAATGTACTAGTGAGAACTTGTATCTATTCTAGCGAGAAGATGAAGCTATCTTTTCAAGAGAAATGTTACAGTTCTAGATAGAAGTTGGAGCTCGATGTCGCTGCTGCCGTCGTTCACAACTAGCGGAATACTTTTTGGATGGTAAGTCAAGCCCTCTTGTCAAACAGGTTTTCAAACTTTCATGGCTGCTGGCATGGGAGGGGTATTGTCCAGCTCCTTTTACGTTTGATGTATGTAAACCTGTGCTAAGTTCTTTTTTTGCTTACATGGATCACACTTGCTCTTAAGAATATTCTATGCACATCCTTATAAGAGGCAAGTAGCCATTTAAGTTATAGTTGAAAAATCCGCAGTATAACCGTAACTGTTTATGTCTCTGCAACTACAATTATTCCTTTTACAAACACAGATGGTTTATAAACAACACCGAAATATGACACAAAAAATCCGTCTATCTACAGATGTGGTTTCTTTTTTGTGCTGATCTCATTCACCTACAATGAAGGCATACAAGTAAAATTCTCGCATGCACATGGAACCTTTTCGCTGGAGCAATTTGTAGTTTCTAACTCCGATGACTAGCATCCCAAGATTTACAGTCTACAAACAGAGAGCTGCATTTCCTGGAAGGAAGAATTCTGTCATCTCTAAAAACTCGAAAGGGAAAAGAGGAAAGTATTCTGCAGAATACCTTTTTTATAGTGGTGTATTTTCTCGCAAGGGATTAGATTCGTTGTTCTGATTGTCAAGAGGCATGTACTGAGACATTATGCTCATTATCTCCGAATCCATGTAGGACTGTCAAGAAAAATACCAAGGTTGATGTTTAAGCGCGTCGAGAGCAATGATATTGGTCAAATTATGTAAAGTTGCTGGCTTATTTATGTAGTAAGAATGCATACCCTGAGCCTGTATTTATAGAAGATATAACCTGCTGCTGCGGCACTCACCACGCCAACCAAAGCCAGAACTGTTAGGACCAGTCCCACTTTTGATGCGCTCCTTGCTGCATTACAAGTGTTTATTAAAAAATCATAGCATGAAACAATTGGTACTTGAAGACGGAAAAATTACTTGACTAAAGATAAATCCAAGCAAGAGATTGCTATAAGCTCAGCAGTAATCATTTGCTACACAAATGATAAATAAGACCGCTAAAGAATATAATAACCAGAATGTCCATTCAAAACAAATTGAAGTGAAGACTATGTGATAGAGTTTGAAGTCAGACAAATCCTAGTAATTCTTCTCGGATTTTTCTGTTCATTTACTTACCGATGCATGTATCTTCTGACTCCAAGTAAATATCGTTTCCCTTACACTTGCAGTCATATCCACCCCAATTATTCTTGCAACTGCACCCATCACACTGGCATGCAAGTTTTTCCTTGCACTCATCTACATCTGAAACCAGTATAAAGTAATAATGACTTAGTATAAGCAGAAATATGATAAGAAAAAGGTGAAACAAGAAAATAGAAAAATGATAGGAAGACATAATATGTTTTTAATAAACCTTCGCATGTATGACCATCACCACGAAATCCAAATGGGCAGGAGCAACCGTTTGAATCAGATTCCTGTAAAATGAACACTTCCAGTCAGTTAAGGGAGTCAGAACAGGAGTATCAATCAACAGTGAAAGCATCCAGAGTGAAAAATACAGAACTGAGCAAGCAGAAAATCTTCGGCCCTCTCTGGTTTCTGACCAGCAGCCTCCATTATTTATTGAGCATCTTGCAGGTCCCACAGCTGTTGCGCCGCCAAAAGGTGAATAAATAAGATCAAAAATCACTTAAAACATTATATTAATAACCTTATATAAGAGAAGAGTGGTGCATCAGTTGATTACATGGTAGACAAAAGCTGTATGCAGAAACTCGATTCCACCAGAACTTTGTGGGTTAGTAGAATTTAAAGATCTATTAAACTATATCTATATCCTAAGTCCTTGACATGCGATTTGGAATGTCAAGATCAAATAATGTGTGTGTAATGAGAGGGGATGTATGCACTTAATGTGATTGCTCGCAGATATAAGGAAATGCAAGTGCAAGCCAATAAAAAAATTCATTAAAAAAATAACTCCTTAAGAACTTCTATGGTGCCTGCCCTTTACAAATGAAAAGGCTGATACCAGTTACCCACAAAAATGATTATGCGTCTTGTTTAATCTAGATCTGGTACCCTGATGTGAACATCAGCATTGCAATTACCCATATCCACATGAAGGCTATCGATAGTTATATGTGATGTTATACCAGTAAAAGCTCTGGTAAGGGATCGATAACTATATGGATACAATCTCACTCCCTGGACCAGAACATATTGGTGGTTTACAAACTAAATTATGGCTATTCCATTATCCTTGGAAGCAATGTCTAGAATTTAGATATGGATAACAATAAATTAGTGCTAACTCCTAGGCAGTTAGTAGAGGCCATGTATCACTCTATAACACATGCCGTTATAGAACTTCTATGGATAGTCTCGTGCAAAGATGGGTTGACTTGGAGTGAAAGGGGTCTCTGAGATGAAGGTTGTGAAAAAGTAATGTGCTGCAGCATTGCACATGATTGTTACGAAGGCATGACTTCTAACACGAACATAACAATTAATGTTAATGTTAATGCATTGTATAGATTGGATCTATGATGAACTCTGGAAGGTTCCAGTGCCTACTATCAAGCAAAAAACTAGAAATTTCATTATGGACAAAGGTATACCGCTGGCTTTAGGTGAATCATACAACTAAGCACAACTTCATGTTGCTTAAGAAATGCAAATCATACAGGTAGGTTTTTCATTTCATAGTAATCCAAAACTTACCTTAAATATGTTGTAGACTTATCTTTTTCCTTTCAAAACTGCCCATATCTAAAACACTCAAAACCAAAGCCACTCCTACATCTTGTCTGTCACTAAGAAGTGTTGCCACCGCCTCGCTGCCATGTCAATCTCCTCCCTATGTTCAACATTTCAAGCTCTCATTCCCTCATGTGTGTACAATAGGATCATCAGATATGTTGTGCTCAAAGCAGTAGTCGTTGTGTAGCATGACTGTCAAAGGTGGAAGATTAGATAGATGTGGGTCCAATATTCCTTCTGATTGGTTCAGACACCACCAACACCTATAGAGAAGATTTGTCACTTTGTTTCTTTTGCCTCCTCAGTCACTTATCCATCGGTTCAAGTCACTTCCTTTTTTGTTCAAGTCACTTCCATTTTTTCTATGCAAGCATCATGAATATTTTCATTTGAAAAGTCCAATTTGCGAGCATCATGAATATCCTCAATCAAAATATTTGAGATTCACATCGACAAAATGTCAATTAACCAGCCCCACAATAGTTTTTAGAATCAATAAATGTTCAAATTGTTTGTTTAGCTAATAAAAACCCTTATATTTTGGTAGATCCAAATGCTTACCAATGACCAAATTCTCGATCAATGGAACACATAGAATATACCAACGTGAGACTTCCAACGTGGTCACCTTTTATTTCCCTCAACCCTAGAAGTACAAGGCTAGCAACCATTTTCAAAAATATTACAGTTAAGCATAGGGCCTGATGCCACTACGAAGTCGTAGTTGTTGTTGATGGAAAGGTTGAAGGAAGGGTGATGTTGAAGAGGATGGGGGTGGATGTCAGCATTGTTGTTGGTAAAGGTGAGGGGTGGGGATGGGAGGAGAGGAAAACAAGATTAGGAAAGGTGGACAATATAGAGGGTGGGGGTTGTATGCTTTAGGGTTTCTCTGGATTCCAAGTGGAAAGAAGGGTACTTTAAAGAAAGATAAAAAGATATTATTGAGTTTTCGTGCTTTGTTTTTTCTTTTGTATAAGTTGGATGCTAGATATGGAACCATGCGAAGGATATATCTTGGCATGCAATACCTTTCACAAGAACATAACATATTAGTTCTTGTGTGATGTTTGAGATGATGTTTGTTACAGTATTACAACCAGATGGTTGAACTGGATGAGTGCAACTAGAGTAGTATGTGACTGGAAAACCCCACTCAAGTTAAAAGTAAGTTTATAGAACTATATGACCAGTCATGCTATATGGGACTGAATGTCGGACGGTGACGAATCAAGGTGTAACAAAATGAGTATCATGAGATGAATGTGTGGGAAGACAAGGAAAGGTTGTTTGAAAAATAATAAAATAAGGAACAAAGTGTGTTGGCGAGTATATAGGACATGCTACTTGAGCAACAAAGTAAGGGTCGCTTGAGATGGTATAGTCATGTGCAATGCAAGATCAAAAAATGCACCAAATTCGATGAAATGCTATTGAGTTGAGCATAGTTAAAAGAAGAGAAAGGCTTAAATTAACTTGGAAAGAGTCTAGAAGGGGAGGTTTTCAAAATTCAATCTTGATGAATAATGAGAATATTAACCATACAAAGATGATTGGAAGGATCCATGTAGTTGATTCAACGTGATTGGGATTGAGGCTTAGATGATTATGATGATGATGACGAGAATAATAGTTTACATATATCATAAATAACCTAAACTATAGATACATCTTGTAAATCCATATATCATAAATAACCCAAACTGTAGATACATCTTCTAACATGGGTATGAGAATGACAAGTGAGGAAATGACGCAAAGGAAAGTTCACGTTAATTAAAAAACAATAAGACCCCTCTCCTATTTATAGGGAGAAAGGGATTACAGGGATATACACATCTCCAAACGGGCCAAGCCCAATAACCGCTTGACCACTTGACTAATTATCTCAACACTCCCCCTCAAGCTGGAGAGTATACATCATATAATCCTAGCTTGTTATTCATATACTGAAAAAGGCCAGGAGGTAGTGGTTTGGTAAGGATATCCGCCAGTTGCTCTCTCGTCTTCACATAGGGCGTAACAATCTTCTTTGCTTTGACTAGATCACGTACAAAGTGACAGTCAACTTCAATATGTTTTGTGCGTTCATGGAAGATCGGGTTGTTGGCAATATGAATGGCAGCCTGGTTATCACAATACAATGATGTCGGTTGTTGAATATGAATTCCAAATTCAGATAGAATGGATTGGACCCACTACAAGTCACAACATGCATGTGCCATGGCACGATACTCGGCTTCAGTGCTTGATCGGGCAACAACCGTTTGCTTCTTACTTCTCCAAGCAACTGGGTGGTTACCAAGTAGGATACAATATCCCGAGGTAGATCTTCTATCTTAAGGATCACCTGCCCAGTCTGCATCAGCATAACCTGTAATAGTCATTGATTTATGTTGGGGACGTCTATAGAATAAGCCTTTCCCTGGTGAGCTCTTTAAGTACCTCAGTATGCGTTGTATAGTAGCCCAATGAGCCTGAAGAGGTGTGTTCATGTGTTGACTAACGACCCCAACTGCATAGGAGATATCTGGTCATGTGATAGTTAAATAAATCAGTTTTCCAACTATCCGTCTATATTTCTCAGCATCAGGATAGAGCTCCCCCTCATTTGGCATCTTCACATGGTAGTCCATTGGAGTGGATATCGGATTTGAGTATGTCATGCCTGTCTCTTTCAATAGATCAAGTACATATCGTCTTTGTGACAGATTGATCCCTTGTTTGGATCTAAGGACTTCAATGCCCAGGAAATATCGAAGATTCCCCAAATCTTTAGTATGAAAATTGAGTTGGAGAGCCTTCTTTAGATCAGATACTCCTTGTGTATTATTTCCAGTGATCACAATATCATCAACATAGACTGCAACCAAGACATGTCCCTGGTTGGAATTAGAGGAAAACAATGAGTGATCACTTGCAGATCTCCGCAATCCCAATCGTTTTAGAACAACACTGAGTTTATTGAAACAGGCACGAGGAGATTGCTTTAGGCCATACAGAGAACGTCTTAGGCGACAAACTTTAGAACCATACTCCCCCTCAGCAACATAGCCTGGAGGTTGCTGCATATACACTTCCTCAGAGAGATCACCATGCAAGAAGGCATTCATGATATCGAGTTGGTGTAAAGTCCAATCAAAGGTAGTTGCCAGAGATATCAAAATGCGTACCGAGGCAATGCGAGTGACAGGGGAAAAGGTGTTGAAGAAGTCCACCCCAAATGTTTGTGTGTACCCTTTGGCGACTAGGCGTGCTTTTAGACGTTCAATAGTTCCGTCTGAATGGTGCTTAATGGAGAAGACCCAACGACATCCAACAATATTTTTTCCAGGAGGCAGATCAACTAATTCCCATGTGTGATTCTCGCGGAGGGCCTCCATCTCATCGTCCATCGCAGCTTTCCACCCAGGATGACTAAGGGCAGCCACATGATTTTTAGGGATAGTGGTTGAATCAAGAGAAGTAGCAAAATTGTGTGCCGAAGGAGATAAACGAGTAAGGCAACATGTGTTAGAAATACGATATTTACTGTTGCATGTACGAGGAGCTCGTCGAAGGGCCATCGGTTTGTCAGAATCTGCTGAAGTAGCCGATGATGGGGGAACATCACTTGACGCAGTGACCATCCTGCGTTGATACACTTTTGGATAAAATTGTGGTGTTGGTGGTGTTGGTGTTGGTGGTGCAGATGAATTATCTGAAGAGGGGGGTGAAGATAAAAGATAATCCAACGGTAATGAAACAAACTCCGACTGAGAAGTAGGCGGAGTCGCGATGGTTGATGTATAAAACAATTCATGTTCGTGAAAAGTTACATCTGCAAAGGCATGTAACCTTTGGGTTTTTGGGTCAAAACACTTATAGCCTTTTTGGACTATGAATATCCTAAAAAAACAGACCTATAGATCTTGGAGAAAGTTTGTCTGCTTTTGGATCAAAGTTATGCACAAAAGCGACGCATCCAAAAATCCGAGCCGGAAGAGCAAACGGTTGTTTGTTAGGATGGAGAATGGAAAAAGGTGTTTTGCCCTTGAGGACAGAAGATGGTTGTCGATTTATCAAAAAACATGTTAAAATCGCCTCAGACCAAAGACGTTTTGGTAGATGGGCATGGATTGCCAAAGACCAAGTAACATCAAGCAAGTGGCGATTTTTACGTTCGGCAATACCATTTTGTTGAGGGGTATGAGCACACGAGCGTTGCTGCAACATACCGACCTCACGACAAAAGGAAGCAACAGCAGATTGAACATATTCAAGTGCATTATCTGTTCTAAGAATTTTAATGGGTGTTTCAAACTGAACAAGAATCATTTTATGGAAGGCCTTAATTAAGGGGAAAACTTCTTCACGGTTTTTGATTAAGAAAAGCCAAGTCATTCTGGAAAAATCATCAATAAAGCTCAAGAAATATCTATACCCATTATAACTAGTAGTACGGAATGGTCCACAAACATCACTATGAATTAAATCAAAAAGTTTTACAGACTGCTTGCTATTAGAGGCTGGAAAAGACACCCTATGGTGTTTGCCTAATTGACATGCATCACATGATAATGACGAAACAGAAGATAAAGTTGGATCTAAAATTTTCAATTTTTCAAGAGATGGATGACCAAAACGAAGATGGTGTAGCGGAGAACTTGTGATGAAGGCAGCAGAAGAGGTCGGCTGAGAAGGTAGGTAATATAGGTCACCAGAGCGTGCCCCCCGTCCAATCGTCGTCATATTCAGCAAATCCTGTAACACCACCCGTAGGGCCAAAAGTTACATAACATTTCAAAGAATCAACGAGTTTGGCAACAGAAAGGAAATTGAAAGGAAATTGTGGAACATAATGAACAGCTTGCAGTTTTATGGAAGAAGTGAGTGGGACAGAGCCACATTTGGTGACCTTTTTGGTAGACACATCTGCCAAAGTGACAGACAAGTGAGGAATATGAGAGTCAATTGTTTGAAGAATATGTTGCATACCCGTCATGTGTTGTGTAGCACCCGAGTCAACAATCCAATCGGGGTGTGTTGCAATCATGGATGACCCAGAGTTACCTTGGTGTGTAGCTGTGAGGTGAGAAGACGAAGCATGTTGAGGATACACAGGAGAATCACCAATCTGCCAATTTGTTTGTGCATTATAAGTCGCAGGAGGTCCCAGCTGAGAGTGCAGTGGAGAATCACCAACTTGTTGTGAAGATTGTAGAAGGCGTGCATATTCCTCGTTTGTCAAGGAGACATGAGAGGAGTTCCCAATAGAGGGTGCAGGAGAAACGTGCATTGGAGCTTGACCTCTGCCGATACGGGTAGGCGGAGTTTGCACAACATGCGCAGTACCTCTGCCACGTCCACGTTCATAATGGGTCGGATACCCATGTTTGGAATGGCAGACATCTTCAGTGTATCCCATCTTGCCACAATAGGTACATTTAGGGCGTTGTCCTCTTCCTCGCCCACGTCCACGAGCTGCAGCAACAATCGCAGATCGAGTTTCATAGACATCATTGTTGGAGATGCGGGTCATCGCCATATCAGACTGGGACAAACGAGCATACGCCTGGTCCATGGAGGGAAGCGTGGCACCAACGAGCAGGAGCTGTCAAACTGCAGCATACCGGGGATTGAGTCCGTGCAGAAAGTGCCCAGTGATGAGAGACTCCTTTTCTTTGGTAACCTCAGCAGATGTAGTGGGCGAGAAGAAGTTAAGTTGGTTGGCAAGAGCCTTCATCGAGTCAAAATACTTCGAGAGTGGGCGATCACCCTGCTGCTCGGTGAAGATTATGTCGATGGCGTTGTAGAGGCGGAGGCAGTTATCTTCCTGAGTGTAAAATTGTTTCATCTCGTCCCACATTGTTTTGGCATTCCGATGCCACATGTATTTGACTGCAATATCTGGTTCCATCCATGCCCAAAGACATGACAAAACTTGGCTGTTTCCGGTGACCCAAGCGTCATCAGGTGTTGTTGGTGCTGCATCTTTGATGTATTTTAATTTGCTTCGTGACTCTAGAAAGGTCTGTACGGCATTCATCCAGAGCAAATAATTGTCGCCATTTAATTTAATTGCAGAAATCTGTGGCAAGTCATTGTAAATTACGGTGGAAGAGGTCTTGTTTTCAGCCATGAAGACAATGGTATCGGAATAAAGGCACGGTACAAAAAAAAAGATACGACACTACCAGTAATAGAAGCACGGTAGGAATAACAAGAAAGCGCTACCGGAATGTTTGGCATGGTAGGAATGCAATCACAGGAATGTAGCACTGTGATGTAAAAGCATAGAACCCCTAAAAAAAATAGAAAAGTGCACTCAACCATGTGGTTTAGGGGATCCACATGGAGAGGAATGAACAAGTAAAGTGGTTCCCCTCTCTTTTTTTTTCTTTATAAGAACAGCAGGGGTCTTGTCTTCTTTTTTTTCTTTTTTTTTTCAAAACAGAATTACAATAAAGGAGTAGTAGGGAAAAGAAGAACAGAATAGGAGTTTAGAACATTGGAAATAGTCCTTGCAGCAGATGTTGGTCGTCCTTGCGTCGTCCTCCTGATGGCTGGCTGCAGGCTGCTAGCCCATCGTAGATACAGCAGCCGCTGGAGAAGGGAAGAGGGGGACGGGTGTGGTAGCGGAGGGAGGGGTTTACGGAAGGTAGCGGAGGGAGGGGTTTACGGAAGGTAGCGGAGGCAAGGCTTTTCTCTCGTCAGATCGGTTACGCTCTTGATACCATGAGGAAATGACGCAAAGGAAAGTTCACATTAATTAAAAAACAATAAGACCCCTCTCCTATTTATAGGGAGAAAGGGATTATAGAGATATACGCATCTCCAAACGGGCCAAGCCCAATAACCGCTTGACCACTTGACTAATTATCTCAACAACAAGAGGAGTGCAAAAGGGAGTGGAAGGAGAATGGCCAAAGACAGGGTGTTTGTTATAAGGAGAAAGAGAAAAAATAAATGTCCCATCTGAGGTGATCGAAAAGATCCATCCACCAAACAAATCTAAGAGGCGAGGTGTAATTTCCCCTTTGCACCTTGTTGTGGCTGGAGAAACATGTAACACTTTGCTTCTCTCACAAATTTCCTCAAGAAGGTTTCCTTTTCCCTTGTAGATTACTGAGCAAACAACTTTACATATTTTTTCTTCTTTGTTTTCTTACTGTATCGGATACCTATTTGAGGAATGGCTATATCAAAAACAAAGTGGGGGTGGTGAGCATCGAGGACAAGTTGTGTGAAGGTTGTCTAAGATGGTATGGACATGTGCCACACAGACCGACAAATGCACCTATTCGAAGCAAGGTTACTGAGTCAAGCACAACTAAAAGAGGCAGAGGCAGGCCTAAATTAACTTGGGAAGAGCTTATAAAGAGGGATTTTAAAATAATTTACATCTTTGATAAGACTATGACCCATTACAGAGCTGATCGGAGAAGAAGGATCCATGTAGCCGACCCCAACATGGTTGGCATTGAGGCTTAGATGATGATCAATGATGATGATGATTGGATACCTAATAGCGACCAAGATCTTTGGGTCTCCATTTTGAAGGACATAATAAGGTAATTAATGTTGTCATGAAATCATATGTGTAGGAAGAGAAGTTTCTAAAAAGAAATGCAAATTAAGACAAAGACAAAGGAAAATCCAAGAAAATCACATGGGATTCTATTTTACAATAAAACACTCTCAATGTGAGGGTAAAACCACAAGTTCACAACACCAAAAAACAATACACTCTACAGTGTAATATATTCCTTATGTTTTCTCATATTTTATTTCTCGCAGCATGTGAGTAACCAGACTGAAGATAGATAACAAAAATTCATGTCTTGAGGCATCACCCTCAACACACATTAAGTATATCAAAGGCCTACACATTTTATGGGAAATATAAGGACCACTGGCCTATTCAGTCCATGGGATTAGATTAGTCTCAGTAGCATCTGTATAGCTTTTGTGTATGTTTTATATATTAGCTTTACTGGCTACAACATCTAGGATTTAATTCTTGCAACAGCAATCCGGGCAGGATCTCATATGGCACTGCCCAGAAAACTTTGCCAGACGTCAAAACCAGTGACCCTGCCATGCTGCATTTGTCAAATATGCAAACGGTGCTAACGACTCTTTCGAATTGTATTTGGTCACGAATTTGTCAGCTATCTCCCTTTTTTCCTTTCCGTCTGCTTCTTCTCTTTTTTCCTTTTCCATTGTCTTATATGCGCATGAGTAGAAATCTGAAGTATAGCTCTCAACGTGAATTAAGTTTACAATCTCTTATGTTATTCCTTGGTCACAAAAATGACGGGTGAATTAGAAGTGAAGTTTTGTAGAATTGTTGCAGCATAAACACGAATTAGCAAGGGTGTTTTCCGAGGATGCAGAGCTGGATGGGTATCCTTGTATGTTCAAAACCACTAGTAGTGTTGCTGCTGCAACTAGGGGATATATCTCAAGTCCATGAACCAGGTTCCCCTATCATGATACAAGCCCCTCTCTGTCTCTATTACAACTAGGAAGACCAATTTTAACTAATTCTTAGTACGGAATCTATTAAGTTGAAATATTACACTTGTTATGGAGAGCAGCGGCCAATTGCATGAGGCATAATCTCAAGCTTATTGCAACAATTTCTCCCTCTAGACTAATAATAGGGATAATCCCTCTACCTCCTGAATGGAAACTAGCCCTACTGTGCTCCTTGCAAAGTTCAAGTTTGTCTCTAGTCTGCATCTTTATCAAATATGTCAGCCCGGATTCAGATTTTTGGCTAAATATCTTTACAGTCTTTAATTGATTGTCAATCGCATCTCATAGCCAACAACATCTAATATCAATGGCCTGGATCTATGCAAGATCCATTGTGCTCTTGTTGCAATCGATTCCACTCTAACCACTATAATAGATTGTTTGATTTGCCATCTGAGGTTTTACAAAATCTTAACCCACTTGCATAAGCCTTGAGGCACAAATGAAATAGCATCGCCTTGATGTGTAAGCCTCGAGGCGCAAATGGGATAGCATCGCCTTGATGTGTAAGCCTCATTGTGGGTTTCTAAATACCATGCTAGTGATAAACCTTGGCAAACTCAGAAACAGTGGGTGTTTGAGGAATGATAGGATGCAGTGAAGGATCGTTGAAATAGACTTCACATGATGAAAAGGATCTAATTCAACAAACTCGTTTGGAGGTGAAGGAGAAGGCAAGGAAGGCACGGCGAAGAAAATATCAAATTCATGAAAGAAAGAAACATCAAGACATACATGCATCGGTTGCTTGGACTATAACACTAATAACCTTTTTGAAAGGTGAAATAGCTAAGGCGATTGTCTTTGATTGAGCATGGACCGAGTTTGTCCACCTACGGATAAAAGTTCTGAATGAAGGCTGTGTCACCAAAATTCAAAGAGGTAGATTGAAAATCTTGTCTTCAGGAAAAAACCTGAAAAGGGAATTTTATTTTGGAGAATAGACAACGGATAAGGTAGCAGACTATCATGATCGATTTAGACCAGAAGGATTTGATTAACTGAGTGATGTAGTCAAGCTACGGAGAAGAAGAAAGGGAGAAATAAATTTGCAACCAGAAAATAAAATTCTAATTCATAATCGACTGCCTGGACAAAGGCCCCAAGGTTGGCTTATATAAGACTCTACGACTTGACGTGCAAGTCAGCAAAATAGGAAATTAAATCCTAATGTAAAATAAACTAAGGAATTAAAAAAAAGAAATTCGGAATTAAATAAAACGTAAATTTCCTAAATGCATAAAGAACTAAATAAAAGCCCAATTTGAGCCCAATAAGCTCTAATCAGGATTGTCTTGGATATGGGCTTGCTTCTTATGCAAATTCCCTTTTACGGGTTGCATCACTGAGCTTGGAAGATAAAAGTGTGGGTAATGTCCACAAATGACAACTCTTGCGCTCAGCAACCCCATTTTGTTGTAGGGTGTGGGCACAAGATCTTTTATGGATTACCCCATTGTTGGAGCAAAACAACATGGAACTGGAGATATATTAAATGGATTTAATGCATTGTCATTTTGGAGTTTTCAATGGGTTTATTCAATAGAGTAGAAATCATTTTATAGAAGGAATTAAAAATGTCAAACATCTCATGACAAGATTTCAACAAATATATCCAAGTCATTCTAGGGAAATTATAGACAAAGGTAAAAAAGTAATAAAACCCAATTAAATTAGTGGTTCGAATGGGCACAAATTTATTGTGAACCAAATCAAAAATAGCTTCGAAACATAAGAAAGTTTTGTGAGGACCTATGGTGCTTCCATAATTGAAAAAAGTTGTGATAAACAGTGTCGCAATATATTGATTTGGTTTTACATGATAATAGTGCTTTATGAGATTCGAAAACCTATGGTGCTTCCATAATTGAAAAAAGTTGTGATAAACAGTGTCGCAATATATTGATTTGGTTTTACAAGATAATAGTGCTTTATGAGCTGGTTCCATATTGCAGGGAAGTCTTTCTTTGACAGTAATATATGTAAGTTGATATATCATATTCTCAACGAATATGGTATGCCAAATTTATTTTTTTCATTGATGTCTTCCGGGCTTCTGGGTTAATGATCTAGTCCAACCTGGATACCAATAGCAACGTTTATCTCTAAAGCTGGGTTATTTTCGTTATATAGTAGCAACTTTGAAAAGTAAAGTGTGGTTAACAGGCTCCCAGTTTGATTGCATAGAAAGCATTCTAGGTTAAATATTTATACTGGCCTACTGGGGTATTTGTAAAAATAAGTATATCTACCGTTTTATATTATCTCACCCAAGTACTATTAAGTTTATTGCACCATAAGCCTTAAAAATGCAGACCGGTTGAAGCCATATGTCACTTTGACTTTGAAGGGATGAATACTTAAATATCTGAGTGACTAAACTAGCAATTCTCATCTAATGGCTACCTTTGTAAGAGAAGAAAATGAAGTAGACCACAAATTAAAAAAAAAACAAGGTTACGCCTCCAACGAAAATGCTAGACTATACAAACCGTGGTAGAATAATTAGTTTTAAATTTTAATACTTACGAACACAAGAGTTATATCCATCTCCACTATATTGAACACCATGAACTGTGGGGCATTGACACACACGACCCCTGAATGTATCCTGAATAACAAACATAGGAATATCTTAAACAAACTGTCATTAGTATGAATATCTAACAACGGAATAGCTAGCCAGAAATGCAATCTAAGGTACCTGGCAGGCTGTCACATTTAACCTCAGATCCTGCCAGCAACCACCATTCCGTTCTAGGCACTCATTTGTCTCAATATCTGCTCAGGTATCAGGCAAAAACCATATAGTGATGATATAATCTAATGCTACCAGAAATAAGATGTTGAAAGAAGAAAAAATCCTTGAAATCTGCACAAAAGATGTACAAAACTAACCTCCACTTAAGCAAACAGGTGGTTCTGTTGATTCTTTAAATCCTGCACATACTGCTTTCAGAACAGCACTTCTCTCTAATAATCCTGCAGTTCAAATTGAAATCCACATGTTGATAACAATTTTTATGGCAGTGCGGGCAATTCTAAGCACAGGATATCAGTTGAGAGACAAACTTTACAAGCTGAATATGAGACTACAGGCATAAACCACAGAGATGCTTACCACCTGTGGGCTGCGGCTAGTTACTCTATTGCAAATTCAGAAATCATTATTCAATGTTTTTTATGTGTGAATAACACGCTGGTCATTTCATAGTTGGTAGGTTCATTCTTGACATGAATTCAACGCTGATCTCTCTACTACAAGTAATAAATTGGTTTCCTTCTCCATATATCATGATGGTTTACGTAATAGGGATCTAGTGTCTGTTTAATTATATACAAGCAGAACTGTATGCCAAATAACTATGAGCAGGGAATTCTAAGGAATAAGATATCAGTTGAGAGACTAATTCCAGAAGCTGAATATGAGACTGTAACCATACAAAACAAATATGCCTACCACCTGTGAGTTGTAGCTAATTAGGCTATGGCAAGCTCAGAAAATTATCTGTCAGCATATTTTTTGTGAAGAGTCCACTGGTCATACCATAGTTGGTAGGCACATTCCTGACATGAAATATAAGCTGATTTCTCTACTACACGTGGTAAGTTGGTCTCCATATATATTTCTGGATGACCTAAATAGGGTGTCGGTGTCTGTTAACATAAGTGGAAGTCCTATGCAATATAATTTCTGCCAAATTACTGCATGCATAAGAAACTTAGGTAAAAGCATCCTACAAGAAAGGATTCATCATGTCCAACAATTTTCATATGGTGAGGTCATTTGAAGCAATTCCCAAAGTAAAGGTCCTTTACAAAATATGAATGCCCTTGATGGGGAACTGATTCCCAAAAAGCAATTCGATAATCAAAACTTTGCCCTTACATGCCATGAGGCTGGTTTTTGTGACGATTCAACAAAAAGAACCCTATTTGACATTTGCCACTTATTGCCTAGCTAATGACTTAATTAAGCAACACGTGAAATAAAACATAAAACCCTAGAACTTACATAGAAGTCTCTAAAAACAAATAAGTCCTCAAACATAGCAACAAAGTCTCTAAAATAGCTAATCAACTAAAACTGAATAAAAACCTTATCTTAGGTTAATCGGTTGATTCAGACCCTAACGAGGTTGCCAAGCCCGACGATGGGTCAAATATGTAGGTCGTCCTATATCAGCTCCTCCCACTGATGAAGATGAACCACTGGCAAGTCAAGTGGTGCCTCATGAGTGTCAGTCTAGGTAGTGGCAGGGTCATGGAGCGTAATGTGTGTCGCAGTGTGTTGAATGACTGATAATATCAGCAGAATATACAAGTAGGTTTCTGGAATAACAATGGTGTTCGTGAAGCTATCGTGTTGTGTTCTACAGTCATACTACCACAGTCGACCCAAGATTATGTGCGCTAAGCTAAAGGATAGCACATGATACAACATTGTGACGACGTAGATGCCATGATAGGAGAATAGGATGTAGCATCTTCGCATAACATGTCAGTTGGTGTTGTCGGTCCAGCACAAACGATAAGGAGACGGGTGGGATTCTGCTCACAACCCTAAGACTGAACGGATTTTGCACTATCAACCTTAGAATAGAAGAGGTTGGTAGACTGGCATCGTGCTCTCAAAGTTTGGGTGTCAAATCACTAGGACATGTTACGTCAGATCCTTGCAGGCATTCTTGTTATCACTAGACTCGTCGCAAAGGTGCACATCCTCATACTTCTAGTCATCTTCCTTCTTCGTGTATGATGTCATTGTCATTACATGACAGGTGCATTGGTTAGAGCGATCATTGTAACCATAATAAGATAAGTGTTGCACCTTGTCGGGCATCGATGCAGCCTTAATGATAATGCAGGAGTGACCTATGTGACTGGAGTAATGTCGGTGGTCAGATTAGATGCAGGCTGGCGTCGCTAAGTTCTAGACTCCCTCCCAGAAGATCCACTCTTCTACTAGTGCTCAATCTGAATCACAACATGGACATTTTCATGTGGAGAGGGTTGGGGGGGGCACCGGCTATCACTAGAGGGTGTTGTGTGGAGGGGGTTGGGGTGTACCTGTTATCACCTGAATCACAACATGATCACCATAACCTGTTGCGGCCTATTTGTGTTCAAGATTGAAGAATGTGGGGAATGAGGGGATATAGGTAGCAACTAGAATCATTTTGGAAAGAAAACTTCATCATTGCTCTTAGCTACCACTAGAGGGTGTTGTGTCACCTTAGCATTCCTCTCACAACTTAATGGCCCTTGGAGATGGGGAGAAAGTTGGGGCACACCTGCTAGTTCTATGCCTAATGTGTGGAAAGCCCCCTGGTGGCAGAGCTGTGGTGGACATTTAGGCAACATTCCATGTTGGCGACATCAAGGGGAGGATGTGGTTTAGTGTGATACCTAAGGGTTGTCGGCACAGTTTCTTCCCTTTGGTTGGCCACAGTGTGCATGTGGGAGGGGACAAGGGGCCTAAATGGTTATTATTTGTGATGAAGTGAAGCTAGCAGCTACCTCTTTGGCCATGAGGCTTTGATATTCCACTATAGAATTGGTCCATTAAAGGAAAAGGATATGGAGAAAAAGAAAACGAAGGACCGCACAAGATGAGGAAGAAGGGGGAGGGATCTCACATGGTGGAGTTGGAGATTGATGGTGGAACGTTGGATGGAGAAGAACAAGAGATGAAAACGACATGTTGCATGCACAAAACGATGTTCTTCTCATTCATTGTTTTTCTATCTGTAGTGATTTAACCTAGGGTTTGAATCATTAATGGATGGTGGGGATGGCGCCTAAACCTAGAGTTTGGGAATCCAGGGTTGGGATGGGGTAGGGGTGGTAATGGGTAGGGCTCTAATACCAACTTACTAGGAGCCAATCCTCAAAAAACAATTCAATGATCAAACCTTTGCTCGAACACAAACCTCCAGTCCAGTATTTATCATAATCAACTGAATCCCTAATTGTACTAGTTACCTAGATAATGACTTAATTAAGTAAAAAGTGTGAATAAAACATAAAGCCCTCAAACTTGCAAATAGGTCTCTAAAATGACAAGTCCTTGATGTATCAACTAAGTTCCTAAATTAGCTAAGTAGACTAAAACTTGAGTTTTAAAAAAACTAATTTAGGCTAAATGGTTGACTCGAGCTCACAGGGGTTGTCAAGCCTGTTGGCGGGTCAGATTTATAGGTCATCTTACATGAACCCTCTAGAGCATTACTTACTTTTAGGCATCGAAATCAAAACAAAAATATCATCTCCATTTGGGAAAAGGAATTACTTGCGGCTAACCCAACACTTTTTTATATGAAAACTACTTCCTTTAGTAAGAAATCCTATATTTTGTTTTATTTTGCCTTCTCAGTAATTTCAAGTTTGGGATAGCATAGACCACATAGGTGTTCCAAAAATGAACTTGTGTCTATAAATCTCTTTCACAGTGGACTCAAACAAACCCCTTAGTGATTTTCCACAAAACATAGGTTAGGACTTGGGAGCTTACAGCTAGACATGTTCCAATTCCTACTTTATTGCATAAAACACCATGGTCCATGTCTTACCCTCAGGAAAAAAACCATCCCTATGTCTAAATGTAGATTGCAAAGTTGAAAAGATGATATGTTGAAATCCCCAACCGCATGGCAACTGAAAACATTGCGGTTGCATATTTGCGAAAAGTGTGTTCCTTAAAAAGAGAGACACATTCTTAGAAACATGTCATCTTTGTGTAATTTAATAACTCTTACTCAAAAAAAAAATCATTTCCTATCTGTTCATTCTTCCATACTAATGCTTTGTTTACATGATTAAATGTTATGGTTATTTCAGTCTGGAAGTGAATTTGTTTAAGAGTTCCCATCCTTAGCTGAAAGGATAAGGATGTTTTACACTTCCTTCTTAAAGATCTTCAAGCCAAAAACAAGCTTATCCCTAAAGAAATGGGACACGACTTGCATACGCACGTCTTTAAAATATGATAGTAAAAGTGGAAATGCTGAACTGACCTCTGTACTGTACATCATTGATAACGAGTGTAGGCAATATAGTTACATCACCACGTGATCCTTTTCCAACCTAGAAAAATATCATAATGGTTATTACCATAATATCATGCTAGCGTAAGAATAAATCAGATATCAGGAAACTTGAGAACCTGAGCATCCTGCTCGTTCTTCAATACGATATTATCCATATCAGCATCTGGGTCTCCCATGCATTCTTTGATCTTGTCCAGTGGTAAGTCTGATAGTATAGAAAAGATGCATTAACATGTAAGTAGAATTATAAATAATATATAAGATGTGAAAACAAGGAATAAACCAAAAAAGAAAGATAATATCCTTCACATACCGAGAGATTTCATGACCTCATCCGCACAGTCTTTGGAATACTTCTTATCCTTCATGGAGCACCTAACATGGAAATCCGTCACGAAATCCCACCAAACCCAAGGCCTCTTGTTTTCTTCCCCAACTCTGTGTACACAAAGCTGTCTCAAGTTCTCCAGAACCACATCCTTCCCTTCATAACCCTCATCAAATTTCTTTTCTGGGTCAGGGGCACAGTACCTCCCATGGTTTATACACTGGGATTTGCACTGCGAGGTTTTAGTGAAGATGGATGGACAATACCAGGTGATGTAGTGAGGTGTGAACTTTGTGAAGCCACCCCTCTCCATAAGCTGAGCATGGCCCCTGAAATCTTTAACAAATTTCATCTGCTCATCACAACGGGCGCCACACTCATCATTGCTGTTGGTCCAGAATTCATACTCAACCCTCTTATCAGGATTAGGCATGGACTCGGACCAATCCAGCTTAATGACAACCTCTTCTTTTCCCTGCAAAGCCTTTTTAAGGGTGTCTCCCAGACTCTTCTGGATCAACGAGGATGGGATTGAGATTTTGTCTATGAATCCCTCACTGTCATGGCTTTCCGATGGAGAGTCCATTGTTAGCAGAGGTTCGTCTATGTTGTCCGCTATAAGAACTGCAGCTGCACCAGCTTTTTGTCCATGCCATACCTTCTTAGCAAAGTAGCAATCTGATGTGACATAGAAAACATTGGTTTTAGAATATATAATGCTGAGTCATTTGGAAAGAAAAAATTGAAAAAGGTTCGATGTTTGGAATCGAGAAAGGATATCAGCTTCAGTGATATTTTTAATAATCCTTGATCCTATCAACAATGCTCCTACAGAATTAGATAAACAGGCATACATGAGCGTGCATTTGTTGAATATGAAAGATTCCTTTGCAGCGATTAGTGAATTCGGATAGTGGAACTGAAACTTTTAATTTCTCTATGAAGAAGGCAAGTTAAAAAAAGAAAAACAACTTCGTCCCTTGGTAGAATAATTCAATGTTGCGGAGTCCAGTTCAAGTAGGAACTGAAAGGTAGTAACAGTTTGATGTCAGTAAGAAGTTTAACTGCAAAAAAAGGTGAACAGGGTGGGTACCTCATACTGGAGTTTGTACCCAAAAGGAAAACGAGGAAATGGAGCAGGTGAGGTCTATGAACTGTGTCAGGTTCCCTTATATGTTTTCAAAACCAAGGAATCAAGTAATTGAAAGCTTTTGTTTAGAATGAAAGTCCATGTGTTTCCATGGCTATTGTAATCGATACAAGCAAACCTTGTATATTATGAACCCAACTACTTACCTGACTTGAACAGAATCGGCTTGTTTTAGAATCATTTATTAGCCAACTACTGCTGGTGAACTGCTACAGTTGGGCACTAACTAACAGTAAGCGGGCAGGCGTATCTTCTCGGGTTTAACTAGGGTGTGCCCTAGCCTATAGGATTCAAGCAGCAGTCTTAACAGGTGACTCGTTAAGTCCCATTCGATCACGCCTATTCATGATAGACATGAAGTGTGGAACACCAGCTTGCATATGCCAAAGCAAGATCAGCAAAATAGGAATCTCCCAATCGAAGTCCAACTGTTTTGAGCACGGCATATGAACAAGTGTTGCTTGCCATGACTCATGAAATTAGAACTACAAAGGAGAAACTGTGCAGGCGTAATCTATAAACTGCTTAGCTTTTATTGTATACTCCCGTACCAAATAATCCACGCCCTTTGTTCATCATTTTCGCTTGTTTTATAAGCATACAACCTGCGACCGCACCTACTACGGTTTTGAACTAGATTACCCACCAAACGCAACAGAGATAGCTTGTTTTAGAATCATTGACGAGCCAACAACTGTTGGGTGAACTGCAGCATCTGACTGGTGACTAGCAGCCAGCAGGCACGCCTAACTCGGGTGTACGTAGGATTGACGCAGTAGACGAAGATAATGATTTATGAAGATTGAACGACCACTCGTGTGCTCAATCGACACGACTTCGAGGCTCACCGCTACAATTGTAACTCCGATAGCAAAGATCAGAAAGTAAAGGAAGTCATAATCGAAGTCAACTCCCTTCTCGAATCAAGTGGTACCGATCGATCACGGAACATGACTCTGCGAAACTGGAATCCCACTGTTACAAACTGCAATCGAGAAGCAAGATCCAAGTTGGAAAAAGAATAAATCCAATCAGAATTTGATTTGTATCGGGAACCAAGCTTGCTTCAAGTAGCAGAGAGTCGTGTGCGACAGTTTCGACGCCCCTGGGGAAGTCTTCTCGAATACGCAATCGGGAACACACAAGATCCAGAAGGTCTTGCCCGTTGAAAAGATGGAATCTTTTCGAGAACCCATTAATACCAGCACCTCACGGATTGATAACCGAAAGTCAACCCTCCCGAGGACTAGCAGTACTAGTAGCAGCAGCAGTGGGTAGTCGGAAGAGCAATCGGAGAGCGCAGCTGAGCTGAAGAAGAAAAAAACAGAACATACCTCCTCGATCGAGCAGCAGGAAGACGGGCCTCTTTGAGCTGGACTTGAAGGTCTTATCAAACTCGTCGCACCCTTTACTCCCTGCGTCAGAGTACATGACGACACCCACCATGGATCCTCCATAATCCGGGATCCCGAAGTTGCCTATAGACGCGTCGTGCTTCCCTTTGTATTCTTCCGGGCCCAGCACCGTGATGCTGTTCTTCTCGACCATGAACCTCGCTGCCGCGGGCACGCCCCAGCTGGCCGCGAGGGCCAGGACGAGGAGCAACGGGAGGAGAACGCCGCGGCGGCGCGGCATGGCGACGACCAGGGAAGACCACCGAGAGAGGCTGATTGGGAGGGGATGGGGAGTAAGCGACGACTTGGTCTGTTAAGTCTTCTTTGAGGAAAAGGGGGTGTGATATGGAGGAGAGCCGTGAAAACAGAGGGTCTCGGGGTCTGAGAGAAGGAACTTGTTTGAGAATTTTAACAATTAAAAGGGAAGAGAAGAGAAGGACGGTGGTTTGCTGGGGTCCGACGTAAACTGGACGCGCGGGGGGATGGCGACTCCTATGGCTTTTGAGGCTCCATTGACCACTTAAACTATCCCACATGTACCGATGACCGACGGATGGATATGGGTGGTGTCGTCCATCGTGCGTGGAGAGAGAGAGATTTCCACGGCCAACGATGAGGAAGAGAGACGAAAAACTGTTCGTTGATTGTTTCGCACCTTCTTCCGTCGGTTCACGACAGTAACAAAGACAAAACAGGGAAATCTTAGCTCATGTCGCTTTTTACAGCTTAATAAAGTTGTTTAAGAGATCATCGTTTTTTAAAGAATTGCGATAATTAAGAAAAACAATAATGTGACCGGCGAGAGGTGATTTCGCCACAAATGCACCCCACCAACCCCATCCGCGCAAAAAAAATCAAAAGCACAGAAAAGGCCAGTTGACGAGTCGGCGTCCAGTGCGGGGCAAGCAATTGCCGTCGAGTTTGGAGCGGGCCAGAGTATGCAGGTTGCTTGGAATTTAAGACGTCCTCGTGCTTTTTCTCACTTCATTCCGTTTTTAACGTTTCTCTTTCTAACAAGCCCCTTTGTTTTCTTAAAATTGTATAACAATTCCTAATAATACCAGTTTCACTTCTTCTTTTTTCACATCAACCCTACTTTGCTTCATTCCCTTCTATGTTTTCTTTCACAACAACCCCATCTATTTCCTTAAAATTTTAGAACCTGCACAATTTTAGGAAAATCTAACCCTTTCCGCATCTTTTTCACGGGTGGTTAATTGAGAAGGGTTCACAATCCACTATACAAGCAGGCGTAGATTCATTGCTTTTAAACCCATTTTCGAGGTTTCGAGGTTCAAAAGCGACTTGCAGAACCCAAGCTAACCCATCCAACCAAAATTAATCATTGCAAGCAAGAATGACATCTATGTGCATAAGGTATGTTTGTTGTCAAATCTAGATGATGCACAGAGTTGCACAACCCAAAGTTGGCTCGGGTCCAAGTTTTGGCAAAAAGCTAAATCAATAGTCCATTCAATGCATGGATCTAGTATGATGACGGTTCTTAAAGTGTTTTTGAGTTTTAATTTGTTTTGGAATTCTAACAGCTCAAAACAAACACCAATGTACACATCTGTCATGGCTAGGGTTTTCCAAAATATTCCAACTCAAATTGACTCGTGTTTAACTTGGGTATCAACTTCCAAATTCTCAAATTCAACCAAGACAAACAAAATTAAAAGGTGGACCATATTTTTACGAGATTAAGTAGGCACATGAGTGACAAACTGAGATGCACTTTTCACAATCTTGGTAACGTCGCAGTAAAAAAACTACACATAACAATTACATCTTATCCACTTCGGGTTTTAAACCTCAAATAACTCTATATGTGTGTTCTAAAATATGTGTTGGATATGATTTAGTGATATAGTTTTATTCTAAAACAGTGGTGTGGTATGTTGTGGTTGTCATGTGTAGTTCTTTTATGGAGATAAAGTTACAATTTTGACTAGGGTTGTCAAAATAGGGGTCTAAACATGTGAGTCTGCACTAGTCCAAGTCAGGCTAAAACGTGGTATGCCTTTGACTTTCGATAACTTAACTTGGTTTGGTTCTTGGAAGTTTCTATCCAAGCTGAAATGAGGCTGCTTTTTGGATTAGATAGGTCTGAAAAATCATGGCACGCATAAAGTTGTAAGTATGCATATGATTTGAAATTGTCGCTACTCTTAACACTAATTTAAAACTTAAGGGCTTTGACATTACCATGATGTATACACATAATAACAAAATTATGAACATCCATGCCCAAGTGGTGATTTATCATTTTGCCAATTTAGGCATGGTTCAATTTAGGTTGTGCAAGTTTTCATAAATCCAGATATCTTTTTGAGTTAGATCACCCATGATTTTGGCAATAAACACACGATATATGCACTTTTACCGTCCTTACTTCCATCAAGTGATTCTAATTGTATACGTTGGTTCATGTTCTGGTCGAGTCGGCCAACAACTTTGGGCCAGCTTCCATTGGAAGAAAAAAAAACATGACTAGACGATGTTACTCCCTGATACATATGAGTCTTTATGCCGATTGTGCAAACAGGGTGTATATAGCAAAAAATGATATAGAACCATAGATTCGTGAGTTGCTTGGTTGAACAAATTGGAAAAATAATGAGATGAGATATAGGTTTCGACGGCTGTTAGTTTTTTTTTTTAGGGGAGGCGGGTATATAGCAGGAGAGGGGTTTTGATAGGATTTCGTAAAAAGTAATTTCTTATTAGAATTTTCAGAAAGGGAGAGGATTTTGGGATAAAAGTTTTTCATTTTCTTTTCTTCTGTTATTGTATTCACGTCTTATTATATTGTATTGCAGCCTAATCTAAACCCGCACGCGATCCATCGGGCATATAGCTACAGACAAAACGTTGATGGGGAGCGCAGACGTGCACCGCAGCGCGGTGAGAGGCATACAGACACCGTCAATATCAATTATTACTGTTCTGCGGTTTGGAACTTAAAAGAGAATTCTATATTGTGCGGACGTCGTGCGATGAAGCGCCGTGTTGGTAGGTAGGTATGGCACCGTCATGAATACCTATATCTCGCAAATGATCACTAACGTTCTTGGAGATTGAAAAGAATACCTTCTTTTGAAATTGAATATCTTAAAATTGTGTAGGGTAAACCTTTTCTTTCCATTGGGGCCGTTTGGGCGGTGTAATTCAAAGTAGTATTGTAATTGGTTTCTGTATTTTGAAGACCATTCTTACACATGCGTGGTTTGGCTATCAGAGCATGTAATTATGAAATCTCGGTAGGATTTTGGAATCTGGACTGGGTTAGTCGGGGTTAATCTGATGATCTGGGTTGGGGTAGTCAGGATGCAATCTGATTTTATTTGGCAACCCAGTCTGATTCTGGTGAGCTGGTCCGTTTTGAGTCTGGTTTCATACTGATTCTGTTTGGATGCCAGTCAGTATTCAGTCTGGTTCTGTTTGACAACGTAGACAGGATGTGTTTATTCTGTCCTATTCTTACATAGCGGTTTTAACAATATCAGTTTATGTAAACCTGTGATGTCACTACAGTACAAGTATAAAACTAACAAAATAAATATAATTCGATACATAATGTGGGTGATATTGTTTGTTTTTTAGTTAAATGGTTAGTAATGAATATGATCATTTTATATGTTTATTTTAAATATATTAAACTTTACAATTATCCTGCATGGCATGTTCATTTTGTATGTATGTATAAAGTTTTGCATATTCGACCTAGTAATTGGTAACTGACAAGATAATTGTAATTGGCATAATAGGACATAAATTACACACAAGTAGACCAAACATCATTTGATAGATAGTTTGATTAGAATGGCCATAATAGCTCCATAATAAAAGAAATGACACAGTAAAGATAATAATGTTTGCAGCAGAACTTAAACAACGCTGAAGAAAAGTTGACAAGAACATAATGTGAATCGGGGCAAAAGCGTTATGAACCAAGGGAGAGCGGACAAAAAAGGAGCTTCTTGCCCTGGGCCTAGACCTACACACCCATACACACATGCTAAGACAATGTCTAGCCACTGTGTTGGTTAGTTTTTGGGGTAGATAATGATTGTTCTCGTTCCCATGTAGTACCTTCCCAGTTGGCCCACATTAGGGACTCCTCGTACTCATCCCATGACACGGAAAAGTCCTCCTGCAATGGCTGAGTTTGTTGTTTGATTTCGTCTTTTGCCAATCAAACATCAACGACAGATGAGGAACACATTTATTGACCCCAATATTTTCTTCTTTGAGGCTGTCACGTTTGGACCCCTTTTGTTCACACTCACCCTGGTTTCCAGGTTTGAAACATTTTTGTTTGCAGAGTAAGTAATCCTCAACATATTTTTGTATCTTTGACAAGGAAATCAACAACTTTTCAAACTTTGATCGTGACTTTGACTGCGATGTCGACATCTAATAAAATTTTAAAATAAATATAAGTAAGACAAAATAATCATAATAACAAAGTACATATGCAACAGTTTGTACAAGTTAAAGTTGGCAAACAAACTTAGATATGTAAGTTGTAACGAAATGTTAGACTTCGAAACAGAATACATGAGTATGCCTTTGATGAAATGATGGTAAAAATAAAATAATGATGGGCATAAGTTTTACAAGAAAATGTTTCCAAGCAATCATGAACAAATTCAAGTTGGATCAACTTTTTTACAATTTCATTCGTCTGCATAAGGTTGTAGTTTTGATGTTGGTGATTTTGTCAGTGTTAAGGTATTCAGAAATTAACTGATTATATTATATTGATTATACAACACAAATTAACTTCAATAGTTTGTTATTATAATACAAATGAAAAATATTTTAACCACTCTACTAATATTACAAGGGATGAATGACATTAACTAAACATAAGTAAAATAACTGGAATAGAGAGACACTACTAGACTAGATACACAACTTAATAACATCATCATGGTCCGGAATCAGCAATTGTGAGGGCCCTTATCATCTTTTTTGTCTTCTCCTGAAGTTTTAACAACAAAAAATAGGTATGAAGTTTGATTACTTTAAGACCAAAAGTGGAAAAACAAAATAAGATTGGAATCAACAATTTGTTGATTGGACCTACTTTGGTTTTTTTGATGATGTTGATGTGTCTCAGAGCTTGTTGTTGTCTTTAGACGAATCTGAACTGATTGTAATAGGAAAATCGACGGTGCCCAATGGAATAAAAGGAACTTCGTAGCAATCATCGGATGTGTTCCCATCATCAGATTTGTCATCATGTTCGCAATCCTTTATCGAATACTCAATTCGTTTGAGATGATCGGGCGTCTCATTGTTGATGTTGGTTGTCCATACCTTGATGGTATTATGGTCAACCGGATGAAAAAAAAAGTTTGTTAGTACAGCCCAATAGCATCTTCGTAACCCACTCATGCGAACCAGATGTGGATACAAGATTTCCGTCAACATCGTACTTAACCTCGATAATAGATGTTGAATTTCCATATTTAGGTATAGTTCACCAGCCTTGTAGGTTCTTCCGTTTAGATCACGCCAATGTTTAGGCATAATCAGTTGTGCTAAGGAACAATTGTCTAGGGTAATGTCCAATTATTATTCAATATGGAATAGTAACATTGGGGTAGAGGCCCATGCCATGGTCCTAGGGTGTTGTGGTTTGAGAGAGTGTCAACAACTTAGATGTTATGCCTACAACAATGTAAAATAATATTGAGAACAAGTACTATAAATGCAAGTACTAACAACAGACAACAACATGAGTTATTTGATATTCATTACGGATAAATAATTTTTTCAAACAAAAAGATAACATATTTTATGTGTAGTTAACAACAAATGAAGCAAACAATAGACAATACTCAATCAAATACAAAGTGGCATTCGTTGCACTAAGTTTTTCATTTTGCTACCAACATCCTCGGGTAGTCCGCATGTATCTTCTGTATGTATTGTGGAAGTATGTGATGTGTGTTGTTGGTTAACCGGATGTTGTTGTAGTCTTGGTGGATGAGTTCACGGGCTAGTCCAGAAATTTTTTGGAATTGCATCTTTTTAAAATTTTCCATCTCGCCTTAAACACACCCATACTAATATCCATTTTGCCATTTATCTCATGAAACTCCGCTATGGCATCACGCCGACCCTGTCGTGCAAAAGGTCCACATAGTTTGTGCAAATAATATTTCCGACCTAACACTGTTCCTAGGGCTGCATCACATTCTGCATCCCATACAAACTGATTCATTGTATCTGTTAAACTGAAAAATAAATGTGTAGTCGGTAAAGAAACATTCATGATAGAGATAGTGCAGAATGAGAAATTATATAGTATTTAAAATTAAGTACCGTGTGAATACTCTTAGTACATGTTCACCATTTAATATTTTAGTAGGAAACATACAAACTAAGTGTAGTACGTAGTCAAATAAACATGTGGTACATTTACAAAGACAAATTCATACTAGTGTAGCAAGGGAATTTGATGACCATACATTGATTGGTCATGCTTCAAGAGTTGTTGCGCTGGCCTAAAGAAGACAATGTAAACAGTTGTTAGATAGAAGACTGTATTTTTGTCAACAAGGAAATGAAGTCTGATTTGGCATGGTATGATTTGTTTGGTTCAATTTGGTCAAGCAATGAAAAACCTACACTTGTTACTAAATTCAGCTGGATTAGACACAGGATGCAGTCTGATTTAATTTGGCAACTGTAACAGTAGCCAAACCAAACCATACTGCATCCCATGCCTATTCCAGCTAAATTTTGTAACCAACAAAAGTGTTTCATTGAATGACCACTGTGAACCGTACAACTCCTATCATGCTAATTGGACTCCATTTATTTGTCGACAAAAATGTAATCTCTCTCTACCAGATGTATCAATTGCACTCTTTTGGCTGGCACAACATCTCGTGGTGCATGACTACATCAGCACACCCAATTCTTCCCTTGTATAGTGGTTTTAAAACCTTAACCCGAATTGTCATCGATACAACGTATGTACTTTGTCCGGCCAGGGGTATTTGATGTAGTGATTTTGAGTCACATTTATAGGTTGGTTTCATACTTGTTTTGTATAATTATTTGTCATTTTTGTGACTATAATAGCATGATTCATTTCCTTGTGCCTATAATCACTGTATGCATCAAATTCATCTTATTTTACTTTATTTTGTATAAATTATCAAATTTCTCAGATTTGATTTGTGTTCCTCTCTTTGTTTCAGGCACTTTGCATTTCTTGAACCCGTTGATACCATCGACGGTCCGTCTATAGCATCGACAAGGCAACAACGACAAAGTTGGACGGAGAGCGAGCAAGTCGATACCATCGACCCACTGTCGATGCTATCGAAAGTGCATCAGCGTGCCAGAAATCACCCCATTGATACCATCGATGAGAACGGTCTATGGTATCGAAATGTCATCAGAACGAACTCTAGAAATTGAAGCAAGCATCGGTACCCTAAGGGGTCGATACCATCAACACCCCATCGATGGTATCAACGCTGTCAGACCAGAAAACTATTCAACACGACTCCAATCGAACGAATGTGATCTTTTGGCGGCCGTAAGTGGTACCTATACTTAAGAAAAGATGGCCCAAAGCCATCAACCATGTTCTATTCCATTGCACGAGTTCCGAAGGAGAGGAGAACGGAGCCCAGAGCTACACCCCAGACGTTTCTAGAGCCGCAGACGGATGATTTCTCTGCCAGATGGCTATAAAACGTGTGTCTCGCACCGAGGATTATCCGGATCTTCTCCATTTCATGGGTTACACCATATTTTTTATTCATATCTCCATGTTTTCCTCTTTCTTCTCCATGTGTAATGTTGATATGAACATGCGATACTAATCCCCTTTATCCTTAGGACCGGGAGTGTGGCATACAACTCATAAAAACATGATTAATTAATGCAGAAGAGTTCATCAAGCAGCGGATTAGTGAAAATCACTAAAAATTAAAACTTTTTGCAAAGAGATCCACACATTGGAAATCTTTTTCTTCAAGAGCCAAAGTATAACATTTATATTCTGTTTCAAAGTACATATCTTGTACTATCTCTTCACGAGAATTTACAACATTATCTGTCTTCAACATAAAGTATAGACAGCATATAGCTTCAAGTGCATCAAGCCAAAATCTCGGATCGATTCATTAAAACACTAACTAAAACTCCGAGGACCTGAGAGTATAGAGACGACACATAGGACTCTATATACATCTACACATGGCATAACAGCTAGTGTCTCCACCTGAGACTTCACTGTTGTCCTTGCTGCTGCTGCTGTCCTTCACCTACTGAAGGACTCCTGTCTCCTCGTCCGCGTCCGCCTAAAAATGTGGTTCCCACGGGGGTGAGACAATTATAAAATTGCCCCAGTGAGAGATATAACTCTCTGCCAGTAACATTATTATTACAACTTAAGAAGATAAATATGAATAGAGGAATCATATTTATTTGACATCAGATATTTTAATGTCTTACAGATTAGAATAATATTCTATATCAGAAGCATTGCAACTATAACTTGAAAGAATCAACATGTCACTAATCCTTTAATGAATATGAAGAACATGTATAACATCTATTCAAACTACAGAATCATTACCACTGCATTAACTCTCTTCAGGCTTAGTTCATATATCTAAAGCCTGGCATTATCATTGTGGAGTCATGGCCCATAGCCATACTCTTTTCATAAAGTGTTGGGATCTTAATCCCTCAATTCACTACTGGGAATTCTCACCCTTTCACAATTTCAATACCTTAATCATGTGATTCTGGGTATTTAAACCCTTAGCTCATCACCTGAGCATTGTTACCACATTCTCAAGTAACTAACACCTTTAGGTCATCTGACCAAGATAAGCATGATACTTGTTACACAAGCATCCATGATGACACTTGAGGCCCATTAATTCTCTTGCTACCTCTTACCAGGCAACAAGGTATGTTATGGCACACAAGGCTCAATAAACAAATTCAAATTAAAAACATTTCATAGCTCATACCTGGCTATGCCCATCATCTCATGGTACCTGCATGGTTAGCTCATATCATAGTAGTACATTAATTATGTATCAACACCATGCAAAAACAATTATATCACTAATTCAAGGGTATCACCCTTATTCATTTACCAGGATTAGGATTTCCATCACACATCTCATGTATCATTCATCCAATTGTATTGGACTTATAACACAATAAGGTATACCAGCGTTTGTGGTGTTGGATATGATATCTATCATATCTTGATGTATCACTTCCCTCAACACCTTTATCTTATTTTGAGTTCATATACTTAACTTGTATTAGGGTATTACCCATCCTAATACTTCATGCACCAGTTCATCACATTCATCATGTTAAGTCCTTTTCAAATCAACTCTAAATCAAACATAGAGCACCACAGCCGTGCAGCCAGGAATGATCGTGCAAAGAAAGTCACCACGGCCGTGCTACCTTGCACGGTCGTGCAAAGTGAATCCACCACGGCCGTGCTACCTTGCACGGTCGTGCAAAGGAAAGATACCACGGCCGTGCTACCTAACACGGTCGTGCTACAAGAGTTCACCTCTTGAATCATAATCAAGTATGAATTCTATTCTTTCATTAGGGATTATGGTTTCACATACCCTCTCCCTTCTCTAGAATAGGGATTGCATATAGCATCACCCTTCATTAGGGTTTCATATCACGTTGCCCATAATTAGGGTTTACTAATCATTCCCAATTAGGGTTTCTCATGAAATCACCCTCAATTAGGATTTCACATGGATGCACCCTCAGTTAGGGTTTCACATGGATACTCCCTCAACTAGAGTTTCACATGTATGCACCCTAAACTATAGTTTTACATGGATACACCCTCAACTAGGGTTTACTATTCATCCTAATTAGTGATTTCACATGTAGACAACCTCTTATTAGGGTTATACATAGAATCAGCCTCAATTAGTGTTTACATAATGTATTGGATCCATGCATTTGTTATGCATTATTGATTAGTACCATTAAGGTATCTCTCACCTAATTATATTAGGTTTCCAAAAATGTTTGATCAATTGGACCTTCAATAACATGAGGTATCCAAATAGATTGATCAATGGAACCTTCAATTGCACTAAGTATCCATTTGGATTAGTCAATTGAGTTTTTAATTTCATTGGGTACTCAATTGGATCAACCCATTGTTCCTTCAATTACATTAGGTATTCAATTGGATTAACCAATTGATCCTTCAATTGCATTAGGCATCCAATTGAATTAACCAAACTGAACCACAAACGGTTTGAAACTGTTTGAACAAAAAGCTTCAAAACTGCATGGACTTGAAACCGCATGGGTCTCAAACGGTCTTGAGACCGTTTGGTCCAAACCTCTTAAAACCGCATGGACCAAAAAGTCAATCAAGACTTCAACAACAGTCAATTCCAATCAATGGAACTTCAACCAATTGGGTCATTAATTCAATCCTTAATTGAATCATGGATTCACCCCTCAATTGGAACTTCAATTAGGGTCTGATCTCAATGGTATTAGGGTTTATAATTGTTGACTCAAGGTCAATTAGGTCAATGTTGACTCACGTCTAAATTGACTAAACCCGTGTTTTGATGATGACTAACCATTCCACATATTGGTGTCTAATGTCTCTACTTGAGTGATTTCAGATTAGCTATAGACACACTCCAATTTCCCTAACTTGCGCATCTCAAATTGGAGAAAAGACAAGTCAAAGTCATACAAGTGCACGTTTGTGTAATATGATGTAAATCCATTAGAATCATGTTGTAAATCACTTGTAATGATTGTATGACTTGTAATTAAGCTTAAAAAAATATCAGGAGCACTTAGATCGATTATTAGAGCACTTTAGATGCAACTTAGAAAATGGATCACAGCAACAATGTCGGTCGAGTTTCAAGGCCCTGAAACTCGACCGATCAATCTTGATCGATTTTCTGAAGATTGCATCGGTCGAGTTTTGTTTTCACAGAACTCGACCGATCAAGTAAATGACCATTTCGATTCCTAATGGTCGGTCGAGTTTTGTCAGGACAAACTCGACCGATCACTTGAGTATCGGCCTTGTCGTTTACTTGATCGGTCAAGTTACCTTTATTGAAACTCGACCGATTGCACTATACGGAAAAGTGCAGAAAAGTGCTTCTAGCCATTGTGGAGTTGCAACAAGTGAAAATAGATTTGTTGCAAGCCACAAAACGGCAAATTTTTGTTCTCAAGTGTTCCCAAAGGCTAAGAGGCATCCCCAGCTATAAATAGGACCCCTTGGGCTTCATTCCAAGGTTGAGCATTCATTGCAAACTCTATGTGAGGTTCCTATTCTATAGTTGAGTGCTTCCTACAGCCTCCTCTCTCTCTCTCTAAGCTTAATCACTTGCTACATCCATTAGAGTGAGTAGGAAATCTGTAAGAGAGCTAGTCCTACATGTATATCTTGTGAGGTTCTCACTTCCACCACCTCCTTTCTATCATTCCAAGCATGAAGATGAAGGTTCTCTCTCTTGTTCAAGAGAGGTGAAGAAGAACAAGGGAAGGTGTCCCTTGGTGAAGATCAAGGCTGAAGACTTGGAGCTAGAGTGGGTAAGCCCTTGGTGAAGGCAGAAGACTCCTTGCTCAAGTGGGTAAGTCCTTGGTGGAAGAAGCTTCTCCGAGTGAAGGTGAAGTCAAAGGCGGAAGATCCAAGAAGAGTGGGTAATTCTTACAAGGCTGAAAACTAGTGCAAGAGTAGGTAAGTCCTTGGAAGAAGGCAGAAGACTCTTGCAAAGTGGGTAAGTCCTTGGTAAGGTTGAAGACTCTTTGTATTGGATAGGTAAGTCCTTTGTTTGGTCATGTATTGTATGTCTTATGAATGAATATAAGAGTGCAATAGTTTGGAAGTCCTAGAGGTTGACCTCTCTAGGCAATTGGACTGACACACTTCTAGTTTGAAGTGTGGAACCACTCTAAATAGCTTGTCTCTTGGTGTATGTTCAATCTCTCTCATCCTTGCTATGCATGCTTTAGTTGCACTCAAATTACCTATTTAGCAACCTTATCTTGTCATATATCTTGAAGGTTTAATGAAGTTTGTTTAAGTGCTTTCAGCTCTATTCACCCCCATCTAGAGCACCTAAGTCACCCATCTAGGATCCAACAATAATCACCATTTAGAGCTTTGAAGTTGATAAACAATCAAGCTACTAATTGTGTTTCAATTGATTGCATTTGACCTTCAATCAACCAATCATACTCAACCATAGGTCTCCAAACGGTCTTGGATGACCACCAAACGGTTTTGAAACCGTTTGGATGATCTCCAAACGGTTTTGAAACCATTTGGCTCATCCAACCTTTGGATTCTAGTGAAATTCCATCAAGGATTGGTCTATCGAGTTGATCAACAAATCAACACTTAATTGCAATATGATTTGGTACCTTTGGACCTTCAATTGGTCAACTATACTTAACCCCAGACCTCCAAACGGTCTTGGGTGACCCCCAAACGGTTTTGAAACTGTTTGGATGATTCCCAAACGGTTGTGAAACCGTTTGGGCCAATCAACCCAAAATCTCAAATTAATTCATTGAAATCTCAGCACTAATTTCAATTAGGGTTTGCCCAATTGATTAGCCTTCAACTCATGATTCCTTGGGAATTAACCCCTCAAATTTGGTGAGTCATTAACCAACATAATTAGTAACAGTAATATAAAACGGTCAATGCTTGGTCAACTCACTCAAACGGTTTTGAAACCGTTTGCCCAAAAAGTTAAATTAATCAAGCTGAAAAATCAGCACTTAATCCAATTAGGTTTGCCTAATTGACTAACCTTCAACTCACGATTCCTTGGGAGTTAACGCATAAAATTTGGTGAGTCATTAACCAACATAATTAGAAACAGGAACCTCAAACGTTCAATGCTTGGTCAACTCACTCAAATGGTTTTGAAACCATTTTCCCAAAAAGTTAAATTAATCAAGCTGAAAAATCAGCACTTAATCCAATTAGGTTTGCCTAATTGATTAGCCTTCAACTCATGATTCCTTGGGAGTTAACCCATAAAATTTGGTGAGTCATTAACCAACATAATTAGGAAATGGAATCGCAAACGGTCAATGCTTGGTCAACTCACTCAAATGGTTTTGAAACCGTTTTCCCAAAAAGGTCAAGTTAATCAGGTTGAAAATCAGCACTTAATTCAATTAGGTTTACCTAATTGATTAGCCTTCAACTCACGATTCCTTTGGAGTTAATCCCTAAAATTTGTAGGGTTATCAACCAACATAATTATGAACAGGAATCCCAAACGGTTAACCCTTGGTCAACCATCTCAAACGGTTTTTAAACCATTTTATCCGAAACGGTTTGCAAACGTTTGGTCACCAAACGGTTTGGTGAAACCGTTTGGACCAAACTTTGAAACCGTTTGCCCAAGATATTTGGGGAGGTGTGTTCTTATGATGACGTCATCATCTTCAAGCTTCAAACTCATGAGATCTACTATGATTTCCATGGAGATTGCATCAATCAACCAAAGTTAATTTCGGAAATGTAGAAATGATCACCAATTGATAAGGAATTGATTGCAATAATAAGATTAAGGGTTCAAGTTATAAAACCCACCTCCAATTGAGCTCCAAAGCTCCAAGCTCACGCCATCAATGATGGATGAAGATCTTGAAACTCCCCCTAGGCTCGTCCTAAAGCTTTTGATTGCAAAAGTTGGCTAGGGTTGAAGAGGAGATCGAAATAAGAAGGAATCCATAATTTATTTTCGATTTCCACCATGAAATCAAGGAGAACGAAGGTCAAGGGCTTACCAACAGGTTGGGGGTCGTCCTACTGCTCCTTGCTAGCTCCTTGATTGGTTTTTCAAGCAAGGGTAAGAAAGAAATCTGAAAAAGCCTTTGTTTGGGCTTGGAAATGACACTTTTATAAGGAAATTGATGAGAGAGAAAATGCCTTATTAAAATGCATTTAATCTCAAAAATATGGCCGCCTATTCCCCCTCGACTTCCTTGGATACGAGGATATCTTCATTGCCTCATATTCCTCTCAATTATCTATGATTTAAAGAAAAGAAAATTAAGCATCTCAATGCTTATTATATTAATATCTCATATGTGAGTGGGAATTACTTTCCTTTATAATAAGGTGAATTTCACCTCCTTTAGATATTTTCGTCCCTTATCTTGGAAAAAGAACGTAAATCCTTATTCAAAATCAACCAATAACATTTTGGTTGAAGGCCCTTTAACTAATACATTCATTTTTGCCCTAAATTGAATCAGGGTTTCACTTAAGATTAAATCTTGATTATTTTAATATCAAGATTCTCTCTCCTCCAACTTAATTCAAATGAGATACCCCTCTCATTTTATTTGCTCTACATGATGCCAAGAAACATTAGAGACCTTATTGAAGTGGTAATTTGCATATTGAACCCTAGGTTTTTGGTAAATTGCACATTACACCAAAACTAGGTTTTAATGCACAAGGATTGCTTTACAAGCTTAAACTTGATGCCCAAGCTTGTGAAAACCATGCCACTACATCATATTCATTCTTATGATGTCTCAAAATCATAGGAACATCTTATCATGCAACATTTGCAAGTTGACCCCTCAACTTGGGTAACTTGCACTTTAGTCCAAAATAAGCAAACATTTTTTCAACATTGTTCAAACATGACCAAAATTAAAACATAAGTTTCTCATGAGCCCTAATTACTTTTCCCAAGATAAGTTAGGCAAAACATCTAGGGTTAATTCATAACCCAAGTCAGGGATGTTACATGGAGTAGCCTGGAGAATCGTTGTATGACAATTTTCCATTAATTATCCTAATTTGTCTCAATTTTCCTTGATATGTTATTGTGTTTCTATTGCAATTTAATATGTTTGATCTCCATAGTCGATTTCTAATACCATTAATTACTTCTGACGGAGGATTAGCGGTTGAAAAGGCACGATTAACACATTAATTAATAAATTCCTTAGACAAGGTAATGTAGGATTAATGGTGGATACTCAGAGAAATAATTAAAGCACCTAGATCTAGGGTATAAGTTACTACTGGCATGGAACTGACCTAGAAATAGGTAGTGAATTATATTACGGAAGTGAGCAATTCTGACTACGGGCCATAATCAGGGAAAGGGAACGAATTATGTTAATTGTGTACAGTTGTGTGCAGTGAGACCTCACGGTGAAACCACAATCCTAAGGATTCCCATTTTATTTGATTAAACTAAATATTTAATCATCGTTCACTTATGTTTTCTTTCTGTTTTATTTTCTTTTTCTCAAACAACCAACCAATTTTCCAATCGATCTAGCTGATCGCGACTAGTTAGTAGTAGTCTACTGAAATTTACATTTCCCTGAGTTCGATTCGGGTCTCACAAGGCCTATATTACATTGATACGTACACTTGCATTTTAACGCATGGTTCAAGCGTGCCAAGTTTTTGGTGCCGTTGTCGGGGAAACGGTAAATTTCAGCACTGTGAGTGCTGCTAGCAGCCACTCTAGGCCACTTTTTATTACAATTTTAATTTTTGAGCTTAATTGTCTATCTTTCAACTATTTGTTTGTTCTAGCACTGTACTTACTTGATTATTCACATTTTAGGTACTAGTGCATGGTGAAGACACATAGTACGGACTACACACAGTCGACACCTGACATTCCTCCATCGGGTGCAGAAGTCGAGTTGACAAATCCACCACCCGAAGAAATTGAACAAGAACCAGAGGTTTTCACAATGGCAGAGGAGCAGACAATATGGGAGAAGATCAAAGCCTCTTCTTCCTCTGCGCAGAAGGGGCCGATCAAGAAACAAGCTATCAATATACCAAGTTACAAGATTGGCCCAACACTTATCCAATTGGTCAAATCTCAAGGATTCCATGGATTAAAGAATGAAGACCCAGTTGCCCACATAAGCACCTTTGAGGAAAACTGTGATATGGTGAAGGTGGACAGATTTCCACAGGAGGCAATTTATCTGAAATTGTTTCCATCTTTTCTAACAAGAAACACAAGGGAGTGGCTCTACAATCTAGATGATGAGTATGTGGAATCATGGGACATGATGATTTAGGTGTTCTTTGAACGATATTTCCCGCCCGAGAAGACAAATGATCTCGTGAGGAGGATCCATAATTTCAAACATCAGGCAGGAAAAACATACTCAAAGACATGGGAACGTTTCAACATTATGCTACGAATTTGCCAACATCATGGTCTGGATTTAGAAACTCAGGCAAAGATCTTCTATTTTGCCCTTAATGAATATGATAGGAGCAATCTCAATTCAGCAGGAACATGGTTCTTTCTCAATAACAAAGGCTCAAAGTGTCGAGAAATTTTAAAGAATATGGCTAAAAGCAAAACTAGGGTGAAAGAGATGCACCATAGCAGGTCGAAATCGCAGGAGAATCCAAGGCAATTAAAGAATTATATGAGAAGATGGACCTGATAGCAAAGAGACTACTTGAAAAAGATGATGAAGGATCTGATGATGAGGCACAGGCTAAGTTCATGTGTCAACAGTAGTGCTACAAGAATAATGACTATTCATGGAGAAAGGATAAGAAATTTTCTTGGAAGGATCCAAATAACTTTTTGCAGGATCTAGATCAGAAGTCACAACCCAGTGTAGAAGATAAGAGTAATGAGTTGCTCAACCAGGTGATAAAGCAAAATCAAGAGTTGATCAGCACTTTCTGTGACGTAGGAAATCGGAAGCGATCCTTAGCATCGAATTACTGAAAATCACTAAAAATCAAAACCATTTACGAAGAGATCCATACTATGATGACCTTGATTTTTAGAGTTTCATATATAATACAATATTCGAGGACGCACCTGTGACAAAATGATGAATGATTATTTTGAGGTGTTATGTGGTCAAATGATGCAAGTAAAACTCATTTAATATGTATTCGAGGATTAATGGAATTGAACACATGGTTTGTACAATTGGGTATGAGGTTATTTAAAGAATTAAGTTAGATGACCAAATATCATAATTATGGTTCAAACATGGAAATATGAGGGTTCATGTGATGAGGAACACATAGTTCAAATTCTAGCCAAATGGGAGCTTCCTACTAGGGGATATAACTGTTTGAGTTATGCAATATTTTGATTCAATGAATATCATGGGATTATAGTCTAATAACACTTGAACAAAGTCAAAGCTGGCATGCTACATATGTGTTACGCAACACACTCAGTTGTAAGGCACCTATCACACCCCAATCCTAGCCATCTACACATATGCAGTGGTTGATACTTCATCCCCTAGATTCGAATCTTATGGGGAAGACAGATCCCTATCCACACACACATCCTCCTTACTGGACTTAGGCTGAAGAACCATTCCTTTCTAAACCTATCTCCACAAAACTAAAGGATCTCCCCAACAACCCTTATCTCATGGCCAACATAGAGGGAGAGAGAGATCGACCCCTCTCTATTTGCATCTATATAATACTGCGGGTAGAGGACAAGGTTATGGAAGTGCAGAAGCTGACTGACCCCCATAAACCCCTCACCCTTCTTTGCTGATACAGTAGTCGATTAGGTTTTGTAGATCGAAATGTTGATGAACCTCAGGGTGTATGTGTGCCCAGGAGTCCTAGTTCATCAAGTCTACAAGTGCAAGTCCAATGGGGATCTGTACAAGACCCACGTCGTGTGGGATGATGTTGTTGATCGCTGGAACTGGCAACAGTGCTGAAACCAGAGGATGGAGGCGTGATAATGGACAAAGAAGACATGAGTTCACGACTTGGTTCATAGTGACTGCCTTTTACTTCCCTCTCCTACAACAAGTGCAGATGCAGCAAAGCCACCTAGATCTCAAGCTACAAATCCTGTCACGGTACAACTAGGGTCCAGGTTACATAGGGAAGATGGAGCCATTGTCCCCACTTTCCTTCCTCACTGTGACACCTTGTCGGTGAGAGCATAGCTTCACTACTTCTTGCCTCCTTGACCTAGATCCATGGAGGACAACATCCTTGTGCTACAGATTAGAAGCAGATCGCATAGGAGGATCCATGTGCCGGTAGTTTTCTATTGTGCCGGTGGTGATGGTGGTACTAGCTCGCCAGATTTCACTTCTTGAGCCAGGCCACGACAATAGTGAAAGCAAGGACGATAAGGATTCGAGATCATGTAAAGAATCAATCTTTGCCTCCAATGTTTCAGTCTTGTGGTAGCAACTTTGTGCCCAAGGACGAAGTCCCGCATCAGGTTCCAGGGTGTGAGGAGACGGACAGAGAGAGGGTCACGAGAGATGAGAATTGAGAAGGGAAGAGGGACCAAGCCCAAACTACCTAATTGATTCCTGGAGTGTGTGAATCGGATCCAATAATCAACTAAGATGGGATCAACCTACGGAGGTGGTGTGGCCACAATCTTCAGCCTTGACTACGCTAATCCGATGTCCAGTGTATTTCCCATCAAGGTAATTGAGCTTTAATTCTTTAAAAATAACATTATTCTTAGAAATTGCTTAGTAATTAGCCTTGAGACATTTTACTTATGAGTTTTTATCTACAACATAAAACTCCCTTTTAGGGTTCATCACATGAAATAAATAGTAACTAATTGATACTAATTCTCAGAAAATTCTCCTAGATCTCTAATGTTAATTAAAGTGTATTTTTGAACTCTAATATAAATATCATTGCTAAGTACTTGGTCTTTCCTAATTAATGACCAATTAGATGTTTATAGCCCCATATAATCATAGAAAATAGACCAATCATCAGAATATTACGAAATTTGGACCAGATCCCTAAAATGGCCTCATGATCAGTTGAAAAATATCAGTCAAAAGTTGGTAGGTTGTTTGAACCTATATTTGGCCAAACCTTAATCTAGACCTAAAATACCTAGAATATGATGAATAGTTATTAATGATGATTAATTGTTATTAATCAGGTGATGACCAGGAATGTAGATGGTCCAGAATTATTAGGAATCTCTGAACTCAGGTATGTGGGCTTTATCTAAGTATATGACTAGTTTTCTTGTGTGCAATAGCTATGATGTATTGTTTGTCTTTATTTGAGAATATTGCTTGAATGTACTATGATTATAGTATATTCGCCATGTCAATAGGAACAACAAAGAATATAAATGGTTTGTAGCTACTAAGTGGATATATGCTCTCTCTCTCTCTCTCACTCTCTCTCTCTCTCTCTAAATTCTCTCTCTCTTCCTCTAAATATAAGGTCGCCACTCGGTCCCCATAGCCCAAGGGGCGGGAAAAAAATGAAGTGTGACATCTCTCTCTCCCCCCTCTAAATATAAGATCGGCACTCGGTCCCCATAGCCCAAGGGGTAGGGAAAAATGAAGTGCGACAACACTTAGTAGTACAAACGTATCAAAAGATATCTAAAAATATGTGTTTACCTGATTATCACTTTAAACAGTGTTTTCTTTTACTCTTTCTTTCTCAAGTTATTTCAATTATGCAAGCATATTAGTATGTATCTTTCTAACCACTTGCACAACACCTTGTGTGTTGATTCACTATTTGATGTATGTTTTAGGTTCAGAGCTAGCTTGGGATAAAAGACGGGACGTGAGCAGTTGTCCAGTTGTACCTGTTATGTTAAAATCTTGTTAGCATACATGTTCATAGACTCATAATTTTTTTTTCAAATTATGTAAATGTAAGTTGCAAATTTTATTTATGTTGTAATATAATTATGTTGAATGTTGAGAATGTTATGGTGTATGTTATATTGTATGTTCATGTATGCGCAATTTGTTTCCGCAACGCACTTTTATATAATTACCTAACATTTTCAGATTTTGTCTTCTCATCTCCATGGGGTTTTGAGAAGGTGAAAATTCCTGGGACGTTACACATACACTGGAAAACTCTTTCAAAAAGAACCAAAGTAATTCCATTACATCCTGGTTCATAAATTACATGTCATGTACCATCTCTTCTCGAGAATTACATACATCAACTACCCTGTTAAGCTATACACAGGCAACATAAAGGTCTCGAGGCATCAAGCCAAAATCTCAGATCGATAGCAAAAGTACTAACTACTATTTCGAGGACATGAGAGTACATAGACGACACAAAGGACTTTCTATACATATATACAAGACATAGCAGCCAGTGTCTCCACCTGAGAAATCACTGCTGTTCCCTTCTACTGTTGCTACTGTTGTCCTTCACCAACTAAAGGATTTCTGCCTCCTCGTCCGCGTCCACCTAAAAATATTAGCGACCAACGGAGTGAGACCCAGTCCCAGCGAGAGCTATAACTCTCTGCCAAAAACATTATTATTGCAGTTTAATAGAATAAAACTGAGCATAGGAATCATATATATTCAACAACAGATAAATCAATGTCTAAACATATTAGTGCAATATTCTTAATCAAAGAATTTCAGTTATAACTTGATAAAGCAGCATGCCACTTGTCCAATAAGGAATATGAAGAACATATATAATATTTATCCTTCTAGGATATGCTACACAATATATCATCAACCAATATTTCTCGTATTTCAACCTTAAGCAGATACGCTACACGGCTGATTACGTTTTTCAAACATTCTGAGTTACGGCCCTGAAGAGATGAAGTATACCATTCATACTCTAACCGACCATGAATACGTAAGCATTGGTACCACACAAGGTCCATGGAAGAGCCGGAATCCAAGACCTCAACCTTCTCGGTCAGTACGAGATTATCTGGTAGAGACATCATGTATCAAACTACAAATAGATTGCCAGGTATATTGGCATCTTCGCTATAGAGTTATAGCCCACATCATATACTCTCTTCAGGGTTATGGCCCATATCCAATTCCTGGTATCATATCATGGAGTCATGGCCCGTAGCCATACTCAAATTGGGGTATGGTCTGAAACCAATCCCATACATAGGACATGGCCCGCAGCCATTCCTATGGGGCATAAGGATATAATTGCCCAATTACCCCCACATATTCAAAAATATACACGTCGAGTTAAACTCGTTTCACCATTCAGCAAATTCTGACGCTGATGAATCTGTGGTCAGGGCAACTACATTATATGATATCACTTGGTTAATTAAGTGCATTATCATATTCTTTTAGCATCAATCATGTTTCCAAACAACAATTATTATAATAAATGTTGTGAAGAGAGTGTAATTCTTTCATCATGTACTGTTCAACTTTAATAACATATTGGGATCTCAGTCCCTCATCTCATCAGCAGAATTTTCAACCTTTCATAAACTCATCATCATGATTATAGAAAATGGGTATTCAAACTCTCAGTTCAACATAGAACATTTGTTACCACTTATCAGATAACTAATACCTTCAGGTCATCTGACCAAGGTAATCATGATACTTGCTTTACAAGCATCACACATGACTCACAAGGCCCATGTCATCTCTTGTTACCTCTCACTAGGCAACAGAGCAAGTTATGGCTCACAAGGCCCATTAACAATTCTCAAGAAAATAAAGCACAATAGCTCATACCTGGCTATGTTCATCATCTCATGATACATGCATGGTTAGTATATGATATCAATTATATATATTTCATCTCCATGCAGTACAAGGATAACATCACTATTTAATCATTGAGTTTAGGGTTTCCCATTTCATATTAATCAGAGATACTGATTCCATTACCCAAAATTAGAGTTGTGGTTAATCATCTCATTGCCCAAAATTAGGGTTTCATGCTATATAGTATAACCCAGAATTAGGGTTTCATATACCTTCATCCTATTTTAGAATTAGGGTTTACTATTCACATCAAATTAGGGTTTCTCATATCCCATTACCCAAATTAGGGTTAGGATGTACTATTTACATCAATTTAGGGTTTATCATACAAATACCCTGAATTAGGGTTTCTCATGTCATCACCCTAAATTAGGATCACACCATCACCCTAGATTAGGGTTTCACTCAGAATTACCCTAAATTAGGGTTTAGGTTCATCAATCACCTCAATTAGGGTTTCATGATCTCTTTATCAAGGATCATACGCTAATTACATATTCTATTCATTTTGAATGTGTTGAGGCTTGATTGATAAATGATTATTATACATGTATGAATTTATCTCACTCATCCTCTCTAGGATGTTCATTACTCTAATCTTGATTAGATTGAATCGATCCTTTATTTAAATACATACATTTAGGGTTAGCTTTGTGTGTTGATGTATTTCTTCTATAAGCATCAAAGGTTAACCCCACTAAGGTTGCCAATCATTTTAAATATATTAGGGATTTAACCTTTGTACTTATCTTTGATAATCATTATCAATCATGGGATCAACTGGTCTTTCATTACCTTAAGTCTCCAATCAATTTTTGGGTATTTTGAAATTCAATCGATTTTTGATCTTAGAACCTTCAATCGGTTTGACCCATCAACCCACCAAACGGTTTGAAAACCATTTGATTCCAAATGGTTTCAAGACCATTTGGACTCAAACAATCTCAAGACCATTTGGTCCAAAGCATCTTGAAACTGAATGAATCATATAGGGTCCCCTTCAATCAAATCAATTTAGGGTTTCAAACATTGAACCATTCATCAATTAGATCATTCAATATGTAGCCCTTGGTTCTCTATCCACCTAAGAATCCATTCATCCTCCAAATGGTTTGACTCCTCAATCCTCTAAAAGGTTTGAAACCATTTGGGCACTTGGCTCTTGAAACCGTTTGAACATTTGTAACTGAAACCGAATGGACCTATCAACTTTTTGAAACGATTGGATAACTCAACTTAGAAATTGATTGGATCTCCAAATGGTTTGAGACCATTTGATTCCAAACAGTTTCAAGACCATTTGGACTCAAACGGTCTCAAGACCGTTTGGTCCAACTAACCTTGAAACCGAATGGACCAATTAGGGTCTCTTTCAACCACTTATTTAGGATTTCAATACTTCAACCCGATTAGGGTTTGCAAATGGTGGATCAACCACACTTGAAACCATTAAGATCAAATCAATTGAAACCATTGGATCAACATCCAATTACATCAACATATATCTCCAAATGGTCAACCATTGTAAATGGTCAACTACACCAAACGGTTTGAAATCATTTGGTTTAAACAGTTTGGTGAAACTATTTAACCAAAATCAATTGAAACTGATTGGTCTCAATGTTGAAACCGTTTGCCTAGGATATTAGTTGAGGTGTGTGCTTGAGATGACATCATCATCTTCAAGCTTCAAACCCACGAAATTTTCTGTGATTTCCATGGTGATTTCATCAACCAACCAAATAAAATTTTGGGAATGAAGAAAGAATGAACAATTGATAAAAGAGTGAAATAGATAATAATGTTTAAGGGTTCAAGTTATATAACCCACCTTCAAATAATGCTTCAAAGTTCCAAATCTAAGTCTTTAATGTTGGAAGAAGCTTTCTCAACTATCCCAAGCTCGTGCTCAACTCTTTGAGTGAAATGAATGGCCAAAGTTGAGAATTGAATGGAGAAAAGAAGAAATCAAGCATTGATTTTCGATTTTTACCATGAAATCAAGGTGAAAGAGGACCATGGAGCTTACCTATAGGTTGGGAATCATCCTAATCCTACTCCTAAGATCCCTTGGTAGTTTTTCAAGCAAATAGTAAAAGTTGTTTTGAAAAAGTCTTTCATTTGAGTTGTAAAAGGTGTTTTTATAAAGAAATTCAATGAGAGAGAAAATGTTTTATAAAAATCTTTTAATTCCCCAAAATTAATGTCACATCTCCCCCTAAACTCCTTGCATGCAAAGTCATCTTCCCCACCTCGAATTCCTATTCATTATCCATGAATTAAAGGAAAAGAAATTAAGCACCTTAATCATTATAATAATAATATCCATAAGTTAGTGGATATTTCTTTTTCTTTTACTAATGTGAGTGGGTTCTCCACTCACTTTAGATATTTTGTGGCCATTGCAAGGCATAAGGACGTCTACACTTATCTAATTTCAACCATCTCATGTTTGGTTGAAGGGTACTTCAATTATTATATTTATTTTTTTGCATTAATTTGAAGTAAAGTTCCCATTATGCTTACATCTTGATTATTTTAATATCAAGATTCTCTCTCCTCCAAAGTAACTTAAATGAGATGACCCTCTCAATTTATTTCCTACACATGATGCTAAGAAATATTAGGGACTCTCTGGAAGTGACATTGTGCATATTGAACCCTAGGTTTTGGGTAAATTGCACTTTACACCAAAACTAGGTTTTAATGCACAAACATTGCTTAACAAGCTCTGTCTTGGTACTCAGGCTTGTGGAAGCCATACCTCTGCATCATTTTCATTCTTATGATGCTTCAACATCTGTGGAACATTTTATCATGTAACATTTGCAAGTTAACCCCTCAACTTGGGTAATTTGCACTTTAGTCCAAAACAGAAAAAAACATTGTTTCAACATTATTCAAAAAGGACTAAAATTGAAACATAAGTTCCTCATGAGCCATAATTACTTTTTACCAGATATAAACAAACATTTAATTAACTTACTTAAGCAAAACATCTAGGGTTAAAGCATAACCCAGGTCATGGATGTTACAAATTATCCACCCCTAACAGGGATTTCGTCCCCGAAATCATCAACAGAAATATCAAGAGAAAAGAGAAGGGTACTTCCTCCTCATCTCTTCCTCTAGTTCCCACGTAGCTTCTTCAACGCCATGATGATGCCAGAGAACTTTTACAAGACATATGTCTTTCTTTTTCAGCTTTTTAATTCTTTCATCAAGGATCAATACAGGTCCTTCGACATATGATATATCATCATTTAACTCTACCTCCACATGTTGCAAAACTAACTCTGTCTCGGGATGACACTTTCTCAGCATGGATACATGGAATACTTGATGCAATCTTTGTAGCTTAGGTGGCAACTCCAGCTTATAGGCTACCTTTTCAATCTGTCCAATGATTGGATAAGGCCCCATAAATCTAGGAGCTAACTTTCCCTTCTTCCCAAATCTAAGAACACCTTTCCAAGTTGAGACCTTGAGATATACTCTGTATCCAACTTGGAATTCTAAGGGTCTATATCGTTTATCAGCATAAGATTTCTGTCTATCCTGTACAGCCTTTAACTATTGTTGGATTATTTTAATCTTCTCAGTTGTCTGCTGTACTAGCTCATCACCCAAAAGTTGATATTCACCAGTTTCATACCAACATAAAGGAGACCTACAACGTCTACCATATAAAGCTTCATATGGTGCCATGTCAATATTGTGCTAATAGCTATTATTATAACCAAATTCTATCAAGCTCAGGTGTAGATCCCAACTTCCTACAAACTGAAGGACACATGCCCTATGAAAGTCCTCCAAAGTTTGTATAGTCCTTTCAGACTATCCATCCGTCTGTGGGTGAAAGGCAGTACTAAACCTTAACTGTGTACCAAAAGCTTTATGGAGTCGCTCCCAAAAATGACTTGTAAACTGGGGACCTCTATCAGAAACAATCGTAGCTGGTACCCCGTGCAAACACACTATCTCATCTATATAAATCTGTGCCAACTTCTCAGCAGTATAGGTTGTTTTGACAGGAATAAAATGTGCTGACTTAGTCAACCTATCAACTATTACCCAAATGGAATCATGACTTTTGGCTGTTCTAGGCAAACCAACCACAAAGTCCATTATTACATGATCCCATTTCCACTATGGTATAGGTAAAAGTTGCATTGTTCCTGCGGGCTTTTGATGTTCAACTTTAACCTACTGACACACCAAACACCGCATAACAAACTCAACAACATATTTCTTCAATCCTGGCCACCAATATATGTCTTTTAAGTTATGATACATTTTGGTGCTCCCTGGATGCATAGCATACATTGAAGAATGAGCTTCCTCCAAAACCAACTTCCTTAAATCATTGGCATCAGGTACTACCATCCTACCGTGGTAATAGACTACCCGATCATCTGACTCATAAAAGCCATCCCGTTTCTCACTACCATACTCTGACCTGAGCTGCTGAACCATAGTATCAGCCTGCTGTGCTTCTTTAATCTATTGTCTCAGAGTAGGTTTCACTTGCATCTCAGCTAACAGCCCGACTAACAACGGTACTTTAAGTTGTACATTGTTTTTACTTAAAGAGATAAGCATATCTCTTTTAAAGCACACTAAGGAATTCAACTTTACTTTATCTAGGGCTAGTGATGATGATTTTCTACTTAGTACATCAGCCACTACATTAGCCTTCCTTGGGTGATAATCAATTATACAATTGTAGTCCTTGATTAACTCCATCCAGCAGCGTTGTCTCATGTTCAACTCATGTTGTGAGAAGATATATTTTAGATTCTTATGGTCTGTGAAAATCTGGAATGTTTTTCCATAGAGATAATGTCTCCAGATCTTCAAAGCATGGACCACAACAACTAGTTCTAGATCGTGTGTTGGATAATTTTCCTCGTGTTTCTTAAGTTGTCGAGAAGCAAAAGAAATCACTTATTTATCCTGCATCAACACACATCCTAGACCATTCTTAGATGCATCGCAGGAAACTATGTACTCCTTCCCTTGATCAGGTAACACCAACACAGGTGCACTTGTTAACCTTTCTTTCAACAACTGGAAAGAATGTTGACACTTGTCATTCCAGACAAAAGGAACCTCCTTCCTGGTCAACTTGGTTAGGGGCCGGTAAAGCTATGGAGCAAAAGTTCTTAATGAACCTCCTGTAATAGCCTGCCAGTCCAAGAAAACTACGAATCTCTGTTGGTGTCTTCGATTGTTCCGACTGTAGGATAGATTCTACCTTCTTAGGATCAACATGGATACCTGAGGTAGATATTACGTGTCCTAGAAAAGAAACTTCTGGTAACTAGAACTCGTATTTGTTAAACTTAGCATACTGCTTATGCTCTCTTAGAAAAGCCAAAGCCTGACGGAGGTGTTGCTCATGCTGTTGAGCATCTCTACTGTAAATCAAGATATCATCTATGAAGACTACTATGAACTGATCAGGAAAAGGTCGGAAGATTATATTCATGAGTTCCATAAATGCAGCTGGCGCATTAGTCAGTCCAAACGACATAACTATGAACTCATAGTGACCATATCTTGTTCTAAAAGAAGATTTAGATATGTCACTCTCCTTAATACGCAACTAATGGTATCCTGACCTCACATCTATTTTAGAGAAGATAGTTGCACCACACAACTGATCAAACATGTCATCTATCCTTGGCAGAGGATACTTATTCTTCATAGTTACTTTATTTAACTGCCTATAGTCGATGCATAATCGCATAGAACCATCCTTCTTTTTAACAAAGAGAACCAGAGCACCCCATTGTGAAGTACTCGGTCGGATAAAACCTTTCTCAAGCAACTCCTATAGTTGTTTCTTGAGCTCTGCCATCTAAGCAAGTGCCATTCTATAAGGTGTTTGAGCTATTGGTTGTGTGCCCGGGATTAGATTAATCTCAAAATCAATCTCTCAGGGCGGAGGAATAGCTAGAAGTTCCTCAGGAAACACATCTTAAAACTCCCTAACTATAGGGACTTCAGATGGATTAGGGCTCTCCATTGTGGTATCTACCACATGTGCCAGGAATGTAAAACATCCTTGTCTCATCTGCTTCTCAGCTACCATAGCTGACACAAGATAGGTTGGAAGAATCTTTCTATCCCCTAAAAGATCCATGTGTCACTATCGACTGTGAACACAGCCTGCTTGGAACTACAATCCAAGACAACCTTGTACTTTTCTAGGGTATCCATACGAAGAATTATATCAACGCCCTGCATCTCAAGTGGTATAATGTAACATCCCTGGCCTGAGTTATGCTTTAACCCTAGGTGTTTTGATTAAGAAATATGATTAAATGCTTAATCTCATCTTGTGAAAAGTAATTAAGGCTCAAGAGGAACCTATGTTGCAATTCTAGTCCTTTTGAACATTGTTGAAATCAATGTTTTGCTTGTTTTGGACTAAAGTGGAAATTACCCAAGTTGAGGGGTTTAAGTGCAAATTATGCATGATAATATGTTCCTCGTATGTTGAAGCATCATGAGAGTGAAAATGATGCTGAGGTATGGCTCATGGAAGCCTGAATACCAAGAAAGAGCTGATAAAGCAATGTATGTGCATGAAAACCGGTGTAATGTGCAATTTACCCAAAACCTAGGGTGCAATATGTAAATTTCCACTTCAATAAGGTCCCTAATGTTTCTTGGAATCATGTAGAGAAAATAAAATGATAGGGACTCCTCATTTGAATTAAATTGGAGGAGAGAGAATCTTGATATTAAAATAACCAAGATTAATGCCTAATTGAAACCCTAATTCGATTTAGGGCAAAAATAAATAAAACTAATTGAAGGGCTTTCAACCAAAAATGAGATGGTTGAGTTTGCTAAAGTGTGAACAGCCTTGTGCCTTTGCTATGGCACGAAAATATCTCAAGGAGGTGAAATTTCCACTCACCTTATTAAAAGGAAAAGTAATTTCCACTCACATATGGGATATTAATATAATAAGCATTAAGGTGCTTAATTTGATTTTCTTTAAATTGAGTATAATGAAGAGGAATTCGAAGGTGATAAAGATACCTTTTAATGCAACGAATTAAGGGGGAGAGGTGGCATCAATTTTGGAATTAAAAGAATTTTATAAGGAACTTTCTCTCTCATTGAATTCCTTATAAAAACACCTTTTCCAACTCAATTGAAAGGATTTTTCGGCCCTTTCTTCTTTGATTGCTTTGGATGAGCTCAAGGGGACTTAGGAGAAATAGGAGGACGAGACCCAACATGTTTGTAAGCTTCTTGACCCTTGTTCACCTTGAATTCATGGTGGAAATCACAAATCAATACATGAATTCTTCCTAATTCGATTCCCTCTTCAATTCTAACCATTCCTTTTCACTCAAACCTTGAGGACGAGCCTTGGAATGGTGAAAAGAGTTGCATCCACCATTTTTTCCATGGATATGGAGCTTTTGAGATCAATTGGAGGAGGGTTTTATAACTTGAACCACTTTACATTGTTATTCAACCATTAATCTTGCAATTTCATTGATTCCTTCATTATCTTGATTAATTGATGGTTGAAATTGATTAATTCATGAAATCAGAAGTTGTTAGAACTTCAGGGACAAAGTTATATGATTATTACATCACCTTGGATACTTTTCCCAAAGAAATCGTGTTCCAATCGATTTCAACATGTTTTCTCATGTGGTTTCACCAAACCGTTTGAGAGCAAATGGTTTGAAACTGTTTGGGAGCAAACGGTTTCAAAACCATTTGAGAGTGTTGACCAAAGGTTGACTGTTTGATATTCCTGTTCCTAATTATGTTGGTTGATAACCCACCAAATTTTATGGATTAACGCCCAAGTAATCATGATTTGAAGGCTAATCAATTAGGCAAACCTAATTGGATTAAGTGCTGATTTTCAACTTGAGTAATTTAACTTTTTGGGCAAACGGTTTCAAAACCATTTGGGTGAGTTGACCAAGGGTTGAACGTTTGCGATTCCTGTTCCTAATTATGTTGGTTAATGACTCACCAAATTTGATGGATTAATTCCCAAGGAATCATGAGATGAAGGCTAATCAATTGGGCAAACCCTAATTGAAATTAGTGCGGAAATTCCAATGAGTTGATTTGAGATTTTGGGTTGATTATCCCAAACGGTTTCAAAACCATTTGGGGATCACCCAAACGGTTTCAAAACCATTTGGGGATCACCCAAGACCTTTTGGAGGTCTGGGGCTAAGTATAGTTGACCAATCGAAGGTCCAAAGGTATCAAATCACTTTGCAACTATGTGCTGATTTGATGATCAACTCAATGGCTCAAACCCTAATGATTTTTCACTATAATCCAAGGGTTGGATGAGCCAAACGGTCTCAAGACCATTTGGAGATCATCCAAATGGTCTCAAGACCGTTTGGTAGTCATCCAAGACCGTTTGGAGACTGATGGTTGAGTATGATTGGTTGGTTGAAGGTCCAATGACACCAATTGAAACACAATTAGTAGCTTGATTGATGTTCAATCTCAAAGCCCTAATTGGTGATTATAAACCCTAATCCAATTGAGATCAAACCCTAATTGAAGTTCCAATTGAGGGGTGATTCCATGATTGAATTGAAGATTGAATTAATGATCCAATTGGTTGAAGTTCCATTGATTGGAATTGAGTTTTGTTGAAGTCTTGATTGACTTTTTGGTCCATGTGGTTTTGAGAGGTTTGGACCAAACGGTCTCAAGACCGTTTGGGACCAAACGGTCTCAAACCTTTAGGAAACCTAGGTGGTTTCAAGGTCAAGTTGTGTTATTGCAATTGAAGGTTCAAATGGTTAATCCAATTGAGAACCTAATGCAATTGAAGGTCCAATTGATTAACCTAATTGGGTACCTATTGCAATTAAAGGTTCAATTGATCAATCCAATTGAATACCTCATGTAATTAAAGGTTCAATTGATCAAACCTATTGGAAACCTAATGTAATTAGGTGAGAGCTACCCTTAGTGGTACTAATTCATGATGCATAAAAAATGCATGGGCTCAATACATGAATAATCCTAATTCATGGGTAATTGAATGAAACCCTATTTGGGATGAATAGTAAACCCTAATTCATGGGTAATTGAATGAAATACTAATTTGGTTGATGGCAACTGTGGTGGAGTCACACGGTCGTGGTGATCTTCTGTATCACGACCGTGCAAGGTAGCACGACCGTGGTGGCAAACCTTTGCACGACCGTTCCTGGTTGCACGGCCGTGGTGCTCTATGCTTGACTTAGAGTTGATTTGAAAGTGACCTAACATGGTCATTTTGTTAATTCCTAACTTAAGGATGAGAGAGAAACTCATACCTTGTGTTGATAATCATTTAGTGATAAATGATGAGAATAAATGAGTATGATTGAATACTTATGATATCAATGTTTGCTTCTAGATGTGTGGAGCAATGAATTAGGGTTTGATCATTGATAATATGATCTTGAAAACCTAAATGGTTAATAATGGAAAACCGTAACCCTAATGAAGGGTAATGATATGTAAGAGAAACCGTAATCGATAAGAAAGGAAAATCCTAACCCTAATGATGGGAATGTTGTATTTCTCTTATCACATAAGCCTTGTAAGGCATGTTAAATACTTGTATAACAAGTATAATGCTTAATGGCCTTGTGAGCCATGTGAATAAAGTTGTTGCCTAGTGAGAGGTGACAAGATGTGAATGGCCTTGTGAGTCATGTGAAAAAGTTGTTTCCTAGTGAGAGGTGACAAGATGTGAATGGCCTTGTGAGCTATACGAATAATTTGTTGCCTAGTAAGAGGTGAAAAGATGTACAGTGGCCTGATGAGTCCTGTGTGATGCTTGGGTAACAAGTATCATGAATGCCTTGGTCAGATGACCTGAAGGTGATAGTTACCTAATAGATGGTAATGATGCTCAATGTTGAGTGAAGGGTTTGAATACCCAGAACCATATGATTATGGTGATGAGATTGTGAAGGGATGACAATTCCATGTAATGAAATGAGGGACCGGGTTCTCAAGGTCTTTGAAAGACTGATAAGTATCTGATGAAAGTAGTACATGTCTCTTTATAGCATTGTTGTAATAAGTCTTATTTGAGAACTTGGATGATGCTAAAAGAATATGAAAATGTACTTAATAAATCAAGTGAAATCTATTCATGTAGTGCTCTGACCATAGATCCATCATCGTCAGGAATAGGTGATGGTGAAACAAGTTGCTCCGCGGCATATCCTGGAGTTCACATATTTTTTAATATGCGGGGGTCAATGGGCAAAAATATCCTTACGTCCTCTTGAAGAGATTGTGGGAAGGTAAACAAGAAACCTCTCTATCCTTCATGAATAGGTCGGGATGGATGTATCACAAATCTCCCGATGATTGGGCTAGATGTTGTACACATCTCCCAATGTTTTTGTCAGGTCGACGGAGATAAACATGAAATCTCTCGATTGTCGATGAGAGTGCAGTTGACGCTGCAACTCTGTAGCAAAGTTTCCAGTATATCCTGGAAAGTTACGTTAGCAGAGACACGAGATGTCTTGCGTTTTGTCCCGTACTGACCGGGATGTGGGAGGTCTTGGAAGCCGGATCTTCCATTGACCTTGTATGGTACCGATTTCGACTTCGCAGTGGTCGGTTGGAGTATGAGCGGTATACCTCATCTCCTCAGAGCTTAAGTATGATTGTAAAATGTAATCAGCCGTATAGCATGTTTGCTTAAGGATTGAATACGAAGATTCATTGGTTGATGTTGCATTTCTTTGTGCATTCCTTAGTGGATAAATGTTAATTATGTTTCTTTATATTCTGTGCAAGGTAGACAGATGAATTACTTATCTACCATGGGTAGATGCAATGACCTCCTTGAGAATAGGAGAATATCTTATTCTATTCTATGATGAATAATTTTGCCTGATAATGTAAAAGTAACCCCTGCTCAGTTTTAATTTGATAAACTGCAATAACAATGTTTTTGGCGGAGAGTTATATCTCTCGCTGGGGCAATTTGCAATTGTCTCACCCCCGTGGAAAACATTTTTAGGTATGCATGGGAGGCAAAGAAGAAATCCTAGAACAAGGAAATAGCAACAACAAGCAACAATAGGGACAACAATAAGATCTCAGGTGGAGATATTGTCTGTCTAGTCATATAGATAGAAGTCCTATGTGTAGTCTCTGTACTCTCAGGTCCTCGGAGTTTTAAATGTATCAATCTGAGTTTTGGCTTAGTGCCTCAAAGTTTTTATACTGCCTGTGTATATTGTTAACAAGGCAGTCAATGTTGTAATCCTTGAAAAGGAATGGTACAGGTTGTGTACTTGTGAACCAGGAAGAATTTGAAATACTTTGGTTCTTGGTTAAAGAGTTTTCTTGTGAATGGATCTCTTTGAAAAAGTTTTAATTTTTAGTGATTTTTGGTAATCCGATGTTAGTGATCGTTTCCGCATGTTTTATTATTGTTAATGACACTTGTTATCTTAATGATGACGTTTGTCGTTACAATTTAGTGGTATCAGAGCTCTAGGTTCACTGAGTCTACAGAAACATAGGACTAAGCTGTTGAGTCTGTGTTAGTGTCCTCCAGTATACCCTATAATGATTTCTACTTGTGCAGAGAAAGGGTAAAGTTTTAAAATGACTGGAGAATACAAGGAGAACATTGCTAAGAACAATGTTATTGCACCAAGAAGAGGTGCAAGGGATCAGATAAGAATAGAATGAGTGCCTGAGAATCCCCATTAAGACCTGATTAGGATAGAGAATCCTATGATCATGCTCTTGTTGGGTAGATTAGGGCAACAAGAATGCATATAGGGGACTGGATACTAGTCTTACAACCTAGGTTATCAGTCCTTAATATAGAAAGCTTGAGCTTTAAAAGAGTTCCTAAATGACTTAGTCATGTTGGAACAAGGGAAAATATGGAAAAGATTAACTTATGGCAAGAAAGTAGACTCTACCATGAGTTTAGACAGATAATAAATTTGTGATGGCAAGTGCTCAAGGAAGGGCAGTAAGCTGAGAAGTAGGGAATGGTCTCTATAATTCCAGAGACATTTGCCTAATGGTTTTAAAAAGCCAAGTTTTTGGTACTAATGGTGCAATAAATGCCTAGTATATCAGGGCAGTAGCCACTAAGTAAGTGCAAAGGTCTTAACCTTTCACCTATAAGATTCCATGGCTTAGTTTTTGCATCAGTAATAAGACTAATAAGACCATGATGTGAGGAAAAGGTATGTTATAAATGTGTACATGTTGAGTACACTAAACCCTTTTTGTTATAAAAAGGAGGACTGTTATAAATGTGTACATGTTGAGTACACTAAACCCTTTTTGTTATAAAAAGGAGGACTGTTGATTTTGTTTTCCCTATTGGTTGCTATATAGGGAAGAAATGATGAGAAGTGGAATTTGAATTCTGTTCAGTATTATTTTAAATGCTCTATATTGTTCTTACCTCTATGAAAGAGGAAGAGGTATAGAAGAGATGTCTGGATAAAATCCAGGGATGTTAAATCTTATGTTTATGATAGTATGATAAAAGCAAGGAATATGATAGCATGTAAGTGCATACTACTTGATCTCAGTACTTGTAAACCCTGGCCAGGTATACAACTATGGATGATAAAGTGAGTATAGATTGATATCTTTTTGATTGCCCTGATCAAGCAATCATTCTGAGACAATCTAATGGGTATCATGAAATTGAAAATATGGTATGGATAAATGTATCATACCTTAAGTACAAGAAAGAGGGACCTGATATGATTTCAAATCAGTATGTGTATATGAGGAAGTAAAAGTATGACCCTCATATGATGAGAAAGAGAACAAGGGAGGTGATCCCTGTTCAATAAAGTTGTAAATATGATAAAGATCTTTTCCCATAATGAGGAAATGGGAGATGTGATGAGATCATAAGATGCTCATGAACATGTTAGAACATAACAAAGAAAGTAATAATGTTATGTGATCATCCTTATAAATTCCTATGTTGAGTGCAAGGAACCTGGGATGTGACAAAGAGTAAATGTTTCATGAATAGTTGAAAATACATGAATTAATAAGAGGAATATGAATCCTTGTTTTCTTTCCTTTCAAGGACATGTCAATCAAGTGGGTCTTAGGAGACTTGATGTGCATAAGATAAATATGTTCATGTGATCAATACTTAGAAAAGTATCGGTTTATCTTGGACTTTAGTTCCAAGATGAGGACATATGTAACAATTAATGTTCCAAGATGAAAGGAAGAGAAATATGTGATATGTTCTCAACACATGTGATAGATACCAAGGTGAATGATTCTGGTATCTGAGAATTATCAGATGGTTTAGGTTGGCTACCTGGAGTGGTCAACTATGAAATTAGTCTGATTATATAAAAAGATATGAACATCATATGTTAGGGGTTTATGCTTTGCATAAACATGATATTAATACAGAATGTATGATGTCTCTCTGAACAAGAAAAGTGTTTCTTGACACAAAATTGACTCCACAGTTAATGATAAGGGACAATGGAGCATGTGTCTTGTGTGTTGATTATATAAGAAACTTGCATGAAAACACTTTGTGCTGATCAAAGCTTTATGGTGTCTACATAATAAGGAGATGATATGTGAAGACTAGATAGTATGATGAATAAAATACATCTGTCTTCCTTTATCTAGATTGCGGGGACGGAATCCTTGTTAGGGGTTTATGATTTGTAACATCCCTGACCTGGGTTATGATTTAACCCTAGGTGTTTTGATTAAGAAAAATGATTAAATGCTTAATCTCATCTTGTGAAAAGTAATTAAGGCTCATGAGAAACCTATGTTGCAATTCTAGTCCTTTTGAACATTGTTGAAATCAATGTTTTGCTTGTTTTGGACTAAAGTGCAAATTACCCAAGTTGAGGGGTTTAAGTGCAAATTGTGCAAGATAATATGTTCCTCGTGTGTTGAAGCATCATGAGAGTGAAAATGATGCTGAGGTATGGCTCATGGAAGCCTGAATACCAAGAAAGAGCTGATAAAGCAATGTATGTGCATGAAAACCTAGTTTTGGTGTAATGTGCAATTTACCCAAAACCTAGGGTGCAATATGTAAATTTCCACTTCAATAAGGTCCCTAATTTTTCTTGGCATCATGTAGAGCAAAGAAAATGAGAGGGACTCCTCATTTGAATTAAGTTGGAGGAGAGAGAATCTTGATATTAAAATAATCAAGATTAATGCCTAATTGAAACCCTAATTCGATTAAGGGCAAAAATAAATAGTAATAATTGAAGGTATTTCAACCAAAAATGAGATGGTTGAGTTTTCTCAAGTGTGAACAGCCTTGTGCCTTTGCTATGGCACGAAAATATCTCAAGGAGGTGAAAATTCCACTCACCTTATTAAAAGGAAAAGTAATTTCCACTCACATATGGGATATTAATATAATAAGCATTAAGGTGCTTAATTTGATTTTCTTTAAATTGAGGATAATGAAGAGGAATTCGAAGGTGATAAAGATACCTTTTAATGCAACGAATTAAGGGGGAGAGGTGGCATCAATTTTGGAATTAAAAGAATTTTATAAGGAACTTTCTCTCTCATTGAATTCCTTATAAAAACACCTTTTCCAACTCAATTGAAAGGCTTTTTCGGCCCTTTCTTCTTTGATTGCTTTGGATGAGCTCAAGGGGACTTAGGAGAAATAGGAGGACGAGACCCAACATGTTGGTAAGCTTCTTGACCCTTGTTCACCTTGAATTCATGGTGGAAATCACAAATCAATACATGAATTCTTCCTAATTCGATTCCCTCTTCAATTCTAACCATTCCTTTTCACTCAAACCTTGAGGACGAGCCTTGGAATGGTGAAAAGAGTTGCATCCACCATTTTTTCCATGGATATGGAGCTTTTGAGCTCAATTGGAGGAGGGTTTTATAACTTGAACCACTTTACATTGTTATTCAACCATTAATCTTGCAATTTCATTGATTCCTTCATTATCTTGATTAATTGATGGTTGAAATTGATTAATTCATTGATTCCTTCAAAACCGTTTGAGAGAGTTGACCAAAGGTTGACTGTTTGATATTCCTGTTCCTAATTATGTTGGTTGATAACCCACCAAATTTTATGGATTAACGCCCAAGTAATCATGATTTGAAGGCTAATCAATTAGGCAAACCTAATTGGATTAAGTGCTGATTTTCAACTTGAGTAATTTAACTTTTTGGGCAAACGGTTTCAAAACCATTTGGGTGAGTTGACCAAGGGTTGAACGTTTGCGATTCCTGTTCCTAATTATGTTGGTTAATGACTCACCAAATTTGATGGATTAATTCCCAAGGAATCATGAGATGAAGGCTAATCAATTGGGCAAACCCTAATTGAAATTAGTGCTGAAATTCCAATGAGTTGATTTGAGATTTTGGGTTGATTAGCCCAAACGGTTTCAAAACCATTTGGGGATCACCCAAACGGTTTCAAAACCATTTGGGGATCACCCAAGACCTTTTGGAGGTCTGGGGCTAAGTATAGTTGACCAATCGAAGGTCCAAAGGTATCAAATCACTTTGCAACTATGTGCTGATTTGATGATCAACTCAATGGCTCAAACCCTAATGATTTTTCACTATAATCCAAGGGTTGGATGAGCCAAACGGTCTCAAGACCATTTGGAGATCATCCAAATGGTCTCAATACCGTTTGGTAGTCATCCAAGACCGTTTGGAGACTGATGGTTGAGTATGATTGGTTGGTTGAAGGTCCAATGACACCAATTGAAACACAATTAGTAGCTTGATTGATGTTCAATCTCAAAGCCCTAATTGGTGATTATAAACCCTAATCCAATTGAGATCAAACCCTAATTGAAGTTCCAATTGAGGGGTGATTCCATGATTGAATTGAAGATTGAATTAATGATCCAATTGGTTGAAGTTCCATTGATTGGAATTGAGTTTTGTTGAAGTCTTGATTGACTTTTTGGTCCATGTGGTTTTGAGAGGTTTGGACCAAACGGTCTCAAGACCGTTTGAGTCCAAACGGTCTCAAGACCGTTTGGGACCAAACGGTCTCAAACCTTTAGGAAACCTAGGTGGTTTCAAGGTCAAGTTGTGTTATTGCAATTGAAGGTTCAAATGGTTAATCCAATTGAGAACCTAATGCAATTGAAGGTCCAATTGATTAACCTAATTGGGTACCTATTGCAATTAAAGGTTCAATTGATCAATCCAATTGAATACCTCATGTAATTAAAGGTTCAATTGATCAAACCTATTGGAAACCTAATGTAATTAGGTGAGAGCTACCCTTAGTGGTACTAATTCATGATGCATAAAAAATGCATGGGCTCAATACATGAATAATCCTAATTCATGGGTAATTGAATGAAACCCTATTTGGGATGAATAGTAAACCCTAATTCATGGGTAATTGAATGAAATACTAATTTGGTTGATGGCAACTGTGGTGGAGTCACACGGTCGTGGTGATCTTCTGTATCACGACCGTGCAAGGTAGCACGACCGTGGTGGCAAACCTTTGCACGACCGTTCCTGGTTGCACGGCCGTGGTGCTCTATGCTTGACTTAGAGTTGATTTGAAAGTGACCTAACATGGTCATTTTGTTAATTCCTAACTTAAGGATGAGAGAGAAACTCATACCTTGTGTTGATAATCATTTAGTGATAAATGATGAGAATAAATGAGTATGATTGAATACTTATGATATCAATGTTTGCTTCTAGATGTGTGGAGCAATGAATTAGGGTTTGATCATTGATAATATGATCTTGAAAACCTAAATGGTTAATAATGGAAAACCGTAACCCTAATGAAGGGTAATGATATGTAAGAGAAACCGTAATCGATAAGAAAGGAAAATCCTAACCCTAATGATGGGAATGTTGTATTTCTCTTATCACATAAGCCTTGTAAGGCATGTTAAATACTTGTATAACAAGTATAATGCTTAATGGCCTTGTGAGCCATGTGAATAAAGTTGTTGCCTAGTGAGAGGTGACAAGATGTGAATGGCCTTGTGAGTCATGTGAAAAAGTTGTTTCCTAGTGAGAGGTGACAAGATGTGAATGGCCTTGTGAGCTATACGAATAATTTGTTGCCTAGTAAGAGGTGAAAAGATGTACAGTGGCCTGATGAGTCCTGTGTGATGCTTGGGTAACAAGTATCATGAATGCCTTGGTCAGATGACCTGAAGGTGATAGTTACCTAATAGATGGTAATGATGCTCAATGTTGAGTGAAGGGTTTGAATACCCAGAACCATATGATTATGGTGATGAGATTGTGAAGGGATGACAATTCCAAGTAATGAAATGAGGGACTGGGTTCTCAAGGTCTTTGAAAGACTGATAAGTATCTGATGAAAGTAGTACATGTCTCTTTATAGCATTGTTGTAATAAGTCTTATTTGAGAACTTGGATGATGCTAAAAGAATATGAAAATGTACTTAATAAATCAAGTGAAATCTATTCATGTAGTGCTCTGACCATAGATCCATCATCGTCAGGAATAGGTGATGGTGAAACAAGTTGCTCCGCGGCATATCCTGGAGTTCACATATTTTTTAATATGCGGGGGTCAATGGGCAAAAATATCCTTACGTCCTCTTGAAGAGATTGTGGGAAGGTAAACAAGAAACCTCTCTATCCTTCATGAATAGGTCGGGATGGATGTATCACAAATCTCCCGATGATTGGGCTAGATGTTGTACACATCTCCCAATGTTTTTGTCAGGTCGACGGAGATAAACATGAAATCTCTCGATTGTCGATGAGAGTGCAGTTGACGCTGTAACTCTGTAGCAAAGTTTCCAGTATATCCTGGAAAGTTACGTTAGCAGAGACACGAGATGTCTTGCGTTTTGTCCCGTACTGACCGGGATGTGGGAGGTCTTGGAAGCCGGATCTTCCATTGACCTTGTATGGTACCGATTTCGACTTCGCAGTGGTCGGTTGGAGTATGAGCGGTATACCTCATCTCCTCAGAGCTTAAGTATGATTGTAAAATGTAATCAGCCGTATAGCATGTTTGCTTAAGGATTGAATACGAAGATTCATTGGTTGATGTTGCATTTCTTTGTGCATTCCTTAGTGGATAAATGTTAATTATGTTTCTTTATATTCTGTGCAAGGTAGACAGATGAATTACTTATCTACCATGGGTAGATGCAATGACCTCCTTGAGAATAGGAGAATATCTTATTCTATTCTATGATGAATAATTTTGCCTGATAATGTAAAAGTAACCCCTGCTCAGTTTTAATTTGATAAACTGCAATAACAATGTTTTTGGCGGAGAGTTATATCTCTCGCTGGGGCAATTTGCAATTGTCTCACCCCCGTGGAAAACATTTTTAGGTATGCATGGGAGGCAAAGAAGAAATCCTAGAACAAGGAAATAGCAACAACAAGCAACAATAGGGACAACAATAAGATCTCAGGTGGAGATATTGTCTGTCTAGTCATATAGATAGAAGTCCTATGTGTAGTCTCTGTACTCTCAGGTCCTCGGAGTTTTAAATGTATCAATCTGAGTTTTGGCTTAGTGCCTCAAAGTTTTTATACTGCCTGTGTATATTGTTAACAAGGCAGTCAATGTTGTAATCCTTGAAAAGGAATGGTACAGGTTGTGTACTTGTGAACCAGGAAGAATTTGAAATACTTTGGTTCTTGGTTAAAGAGTTTTCTTGTGAATGGATCTCTTTGAAAAAGTTTTAATTTTTAGTGATTTTTGGTAATCCGATGTTAGTGATCGTTTCCGCATGTTTTATTATTGTTAATGACACTTGTTATCTTAATGATGACGTTTGTCGTTACAATTTAGTGGTATCAGAGCTCTAGGTTCACTGAGTCTACAGAAACATAGGACTAAGCTGTTGAGTCTGTGTTAGTGTCCTCCAGTATACCCTATAATGATTTCTACTTGTGCAGAGAAAGGGTAAAGTTTTAAAATGACTGGAGAATACAAGGAGAACATTGCTAAGAACAATGTTATTGCACCAAGAAGAGGTGCAAGGGATCAGATAAGAATAGAATGAGTGCCTGAGAATCCCCATTAAGACCTGATTAGGATAGAGAATCCTATGATCATGCTCTTGTTGGGTAGATTAGGGCAACAAGAATGCATATAGGGGACTGGATACTAGTCTTACAACCTAGGTTATCAGTCCTTAATATAGAAAGCTTGAGCTTTAAAAGAGTTCCTAAATGACTTAGTCATGTTGGAACAAGGGAAAATATGGAAAAGATTAACTTATGGCAAGAAAGTAGACTCTACCATGAGTTTAGACAGATAATAAATTTGTGATGGCAAGTGCTCAAGGAAGGGCAGTAAGCTGAGAAGTAGGGAATGGTCTCTATAATTCCAGAGACATTTGCCTAATGGTTTTAAAAAGCCAAGTTTTTGGTACTAATGGTGCAATAAATGCCTAGTATATCAGGGCAGTAGCCACTAAGTAAGTGCAAAGGTCTTAACCTTTCACCTATAAGATTCCATGGCTTAGTTTTTGCATCAGTAATAAGACTAATAAGACCATGATGTGAGGAAAAGGTATGTTATAAATGTGTACATGTTGAGTACACTAAACCCTTTTTGTTATAAAAAGGAGGACTGTTATAAATGTGTACATGTTGAGTACACTAAACCCTTTTTGTTATAAAAAGGAGGACTGTTGATTTTGTTTTCCCTATTGGTTGCTATATAGGGAAGAAATGATGAGAAGTGGAATTTGAATTCTGTTCAGTATTATTTTAAATGCTCTATATTGTTCTTACCTCTATGAAAGAGGAAGAGGTATAGAAGAGATGTCTGGATAAAATCCAGGGATGTTAAATCTTATGTTTATGATAGTATGATAAAAGCAAGGAATATGATAGCATGTAAGTGCATACTACTTGATCTCAGTACTTGTAAACCCTGGCCAGGTATACAACTATGGATGATAAAGTGAGTATAGATTGATATCTTTTTGATTGCCCTGATCAAGCAATCATTCTGAGACAATCTAATGGGTATCATGAAATTGAAAATATGGTATGGATAAATGTATCATACCTTAAGTACAAGAAAGAGGGATCTGATATGATTTCAAATCAGTATGTGTATATGAGGAAGTAAAAGTATGACCCTCATATGATGAGAAAGAGAACAAGGGAGGTGATCCCTGTTCAATAAAGTTGTAAATATGATAAAGATCTTTTCCCATAATGAGGAAATGGGAGATGTGATGAGATCATAAGATGCTCATGAACATGTTAGAACATAACAAAGAAAGTAATAATGTTATGTGATCATCCTTATAAATTCCTATGTTGAGTGCAAGGAACCTGGGATGTGACAAAGAGTAAATGTTTCATGAATAGTTGAAAATACATGAATTAATAAGAGGAATATGAATCCTTGTTTTCTTTCCTTTCAAGGACATGTCAATCAAGTGGGTCTTAGGAGACTTGATGTGCATAAGATAAATATGTTCATGTGATCAATACTTAGAAAAGTATCGGTTTATCTTGGACTTTAGTTCCAAGATGAGGACATATGTAACAATTAATGTTCCAAGATGAAAGGAAGAGAAATATGCGATATGTTCTCAACACATGTGATAGATACCAAGGTGAATGATTCTGGTATCTGAGAATTATCAGATGGTTTAGGTTGGCTACCTGGAGTGGTCAACTATGAAATTAGTCTGATTATATAAAAAGATATGAACATCATATGTTAGGGGTTTATGCTTTGCATAAACATGATATTAATAAAGAATGTATGATGTCTCTCTGAACAAGAAAAGTGTTTCTTGACACAAAATTGACTCCACAGTTAATGATAAGGGACAATGGAGCATGTGTCTTGTGTGTTGATTATATAAGAAACTTGCATGAAAACACTTTGTGCTGATCAAAGCTTTATGGTGTCTACATAATAAGGAGATTATATGTGAAGACTAGATAGTATGATGAATAAAATACATCTGTCTTCCTTTATCTAGATTGCGGGGACGGAATCCTTGTTAGGGGTTTATGATTTGTAACATCCCTGGCCTGAGTTATGCTTTAACCCTAGGTGTTTTGATTAAGAAATATGATTAAATGCTTAATCTCATCTTGTGAAAAGTAATTAAGGCTCAAGAGGAACCTATGTTGCAATTCTAGTCCTTTTGAACATTGTTGAAATCAATGTTTTGCTTGTTTTGGACTAAAGTGGAAATTACCCAAGTTGAGGGGTTTAAGTGCAAATTATGCATGATAATATGTTCCTCGTATGTTGAAGCATCATGAGAGTGAAAATGATGCTGAGGTATGGCTCATGGAAGCCTGAATACCAAGAAAGAGCTGATAAAGCAATGTATGTGCATGAAAACCGGTGTAATGTGCAATTTACCCAAAACCTAGGGTGAAATATGTAAATTTCCACTTCAATAAGGTCCCTAATGTTTCTTGGAATCATGTAGAGCAAATAAAATGTGAGGGACTCCTCATTTGAATTAAATTGGAGGAGAGAGAATCTTGATATTAAAATAACCAAGATTAATGCCTAATTGAAACCCTAATTCGATTTAGGGCAAAAATAAATAAAACTAATTGAAGGGCTTTCAACCAAAAATGAGATGGTTGAGTTTGCTAAAGTGTGAACAGCCTTGTGCCTTTGCTATGGCACGAAAATATCTCAAGGAGGTGAAAATTCCACTCACCTTATTAAAAGGAAAAGTAATTTCCACTCACATATGGGATATTAATATAATAAGCATTAAGGTGCTTAATTTGCTTTTCTTTAAATTGAGGATAATGAAGAGGAATTCGAAGGTGATAAAGATACCTTTGCATGCAGTGAATTAAGGGGGAGAGGTGGCATCAATTTTGGAATTAAAAGAATTTTATAAGGAACTTTCTCTCTCATTGAATTCCTTATAAAAACACATTTTCCAACTCAATTGAAAGGCTTTTTCGGCCCTTTCTTCTTTGATTTCTTTGGATGAGCTCAAGGGGACTTAGGAGAAATAGGATGACGAGCCCCAACCTGTTGGTAAGCTTCTTGACCCTTGTTCACCTTGAATTCATGGTGGAAATCACAAATCAATGCATGGATTCTTCCTAATTCGATTCCCTCTTCAATTCTAACCATTCCTTTTCACTCAAACCATGAGGATGAGCCTTGTAATGGTGAAAGGAGTTGTATCCACCATTGTTGCCGTGGATATGGAGCTTTGGAGATCAATTGGAGGTGGGTTTTATAACTTGAACCCCTTTACATTGTTATTCAACCATTAATCTTGCACTTTCATTGATTCCTTCATTATCTTGATTAATTGCTGGTTGAAATTGATTAATTCGTGAAATCAGAAGTTCTTAGAAATTTAGGGACGAAGGTAGATGATGATGAAATCACCTTGGATACTTTTCCCAAATAAATCTTGTTCCAATCGGTTTCAATATGTTTTCTCATGCGGTTTCACCAAACCGTTTGAGAGCAAACGGTTTGAAACCGTTTGGGAGCAAATGGTTTCAAAACCATTTGAGAGAGTTGACAAAGGGTTTACCATTTGATATTCCTGTTCCTAATTATGTTGGTTGATAAACCACTAAATTTTATGGATTAACTCCCAAGGAATCATGAGTTGAAGGCCAATCAATTAGGCAAACCTAATTGGATTAAGTGATGATTTTCAACTTGAGTAATTTAACTTTTTGGGCAAACGGTTTCAAAACCATTTGAGTGAGTTGACCAAGGGTTGATCGTTTGAGATTCTGGTTCCTAATTATGTTGGTTAATGACTCACCAAATTTGATGGATTAATTCCCAAGGAATCATGAGATGAAGGCTAATTAATTGGGAAAACCCTAATTGAAATTAGTGCTGAAATTCCAATGAGTTGATTTGAGATTTTGGGTTGATTAGGGATCACCCAAACGGTTTCAAAACTATTTGGGGATCACCCAAGACTGTTTGGAGGTCTGGGGCTAAGTATAGTTGACCAATTGAAGGTCTAAAGGTATCAAATCACTTTGCAACTATGTGCTGATTTGATGATCAACTCAATGGCTCAAACCCTAATGATTTTTCACTAGAATCCAAGGGTTGGATGAGCCAAACGGTCTCAAGACCATTTGGAGCTCATCCAAACGGTCTCAAGACCGTTTGGTGGTCATCCAAGACCGTTTGGAGACTTATGGTTGAGTATGATTGGTTGGTTGAAGGTCCAATGACACCAATTGAAACACAATTAGTAGCTTGATTGATGTTCAATCTCAAAGCCCTAATTGGTGATTATAAACCCTAATCCAATTGAGATCAAACCCTAATTGAAGTTCCAATTGAGGGGTGATTCCATGATTCAATTGAAGATTGAATTAATGATCCAATTGGTTGAAGTTCCATTGATTGGAATTGAGTTTTGTTGAAGTCTTGATTGACTTTTTGGTCCATGTGGTTTTGAGAGGTTTGGACCAAACAATCTCAAGACCGTTTGAGTCCAAACGGTCTCAAGACCGTTTGAGACCAAACGGGATCAAACCGTTAGGAAACCTAGGTTGTTTCAAGGTCAAGTTGTGTTATTGCAATTGAAGGTTCAAATGGTTAATCCAATTGAGAACCTAATGCAATTGAAGGTCCAATTGATTAACCTAATTGGGTACCTATTGCAATTAAAGGTTCAATTGATCAATCCAATTGAATACCTCATGTATTTAAAGGTTCACTTGATCAAAAATTTTGGAAACCTAATGTAATTAGGTGAGTTACCCTTAGTGGTACTAATTCATGATGCATAACAAATGCATGGATTCAATACATGAATAACCCTAATTCATGGGTAATTGAATGAAACCCTATTTGGGATGAATAGTAAAACCTAATTCATGGGTAATTGAATGAAATACTAATTGGTTGATGGCAACCGTGGTGGAGTAACACGGTCGTGGTGATCTTCTGTAGCACGACTGTGCAAGGTAGCACGACTGTGGTGGCTTCCCTTTGCACGACCGTTCCTGGTTGCACGGTCGTGGTGCTCTATGCTTGACTTAGAGTTGATTTGAAAGTGACCTAACATGGTTATTTTTATTAATTCCTAACTTAAGGATGAGAGAGAAACTAATACCTTGTGGTGATAATCATTTAATGATAAATGATGAGAATAAGTGAGTATGATTGAATACTTATGATATCAATGTTTGCTCCTAGATGTGTGGAGCAATGAATTAGGGTTTGATCATTGATAATATGATCTTGAAAACCTATATGGTTAATAATGGAAAACCCTAACCCTAATGAAGGGTAATGATATGTAAGAGAAACCCTAATCGATAAGAAAGGAAAATTCGAACCCTAATGATGGGAAGGATGTATTTCTCTTATTACATAAGCCTTATAAGGCATGTTAAATACTTATATAACAAGTATAATGCTTAATGGCCTTGTGAGCCATGTGAATAAAGTTGTTGCCTAGTGAGAGGTGACAAGATGTGAATGGCCTTGTGAGCCATGTGAAAAAGTTGTTGCCTAGTGAGAGGTGACAAGATGTGAATGGCCTTGTGAGCCATGCAAATAAGTTGTTTCCTAGTAAGAGGTGACAAGATGTACAATGGCTTGATGAGCCATATGTGATGCTTGGGTAACAAGTATCATGAATTCCTTGGTCAGATGACCTGAAGGTGATAGTTACCTAATAGATGGTAATTATGCTCAATGTTGAGTGAAGGGTTTGAATACCCAGAACCATATGATTATGGTGATGAGATTGTGAAGGGATGACAATTCCCAGTATTGAAATGAGGGACTGAGTTCCCAAGGTCTTTGAAAGACTGATAAGTATCTGATGAAAGTAGTACATGTCTCTTTATAGCATTGTTGTTATAAGTCTTGTTTGAGAACTTGGATGATGCTAAAAGAATATGAAAATGTACTTAATAAATCAAGTGAAATCTATTCATGTAGTGCTCTGACCATAGATCCATCATCGTCAGGAATAGGTGATGGTGAAACAGGTTGCTCCGCGGCATATCCTGGAGTTCACATATTTTTGAATATGCGGGGGTCAATGGGCGAAAATATCCTTACATCCTCTTGAAGAAATTGTGGGAAGGTAAACAAGAAACCTCTCAATCCTTCATGAATAGTTCGGGATGGATGTATCACGAATCTCCCGATGATTGGGCTAGATGTTGTACACATCTCACAATGTTTTTGTTGGTTCGATAGAGATAAACATGAAATATCTCGATTGCCGATGAGAGTGCAGTTGACGCTGTAACTCTATAGCGAAGTTGCCAGTATACCCTGGAAAGCTACGTTAGCAGAGACACGAGATGTCCTACATTTTGTCCCATACTGACCGGGATGTGGGTGGTCTTGGAAGCCGACTCTTCCATTGACCTTGTATGGTACCGATTTCGACTTCGCAGTGGTCGGTTGGAGTATGAGCGGTATACCTCATCTCCTCAGATCTTAAGTATGATTGTAAAATATAATCAGTCGTATAGCATGTTTGCTTAAGGATTGAATACGGAGATTCATTGGCTGATGTTTCATTTCTTTGTCCATTCCTTAGTGGATAAATGTTAATTATGTTTCTTTATATTCTCTGCAAGGTAGACAGATGAATTACTTATCTACCATGGGTAGATGCAATGACCTCCTTGAGATAGGAGATTATCTTATTATGTTCTATGATGAATAATTCTGCCTGATAATGTAAAAGTAACCCCTGCTCAGTTTTAATTTAATAAACTACAATAACAATATTTTTGGCGGAGAGTTATCTATCTCGCTGGGGCAAATTACAATTGTCTCACCCCCATGGGAAACATTTTTAGGTATGCATGGGAGGCAAAGTAGAAATCCTAGAATAAGGAAAGAGCAACAACAAAAACAGCAGCAAGGACAACAATAAGATCTCAGGTGGAGATATTGTCTGTCTAGTCATATAGATAGAAGTCCTATGTGTAGTCTCTGTACTCTCAGGTCCTCGGAGTTTTAAATGTATCAATCTGAGTTTTGGCTTACTGCCTCGAAGTTTTTATACTACCTGTGTATATTGTTAACATGACAGTCAATGTTGTAATCCTTGAAAAGGAATGGTACAGGTTGTGTACTTGTGAACCAGGAAGAATTTGAAATACTTTGGTTCTTGGTTAAAGAGTTTTCCTGTGAATGGATCTCTTTGAAAAAGTTTTAATTTTTAGTGATTTTTGGTAATCCACTGTTAGTGATCATTTCTGCATGTTTTATTATTATCAATGACACTTGTTATCTTAATGTTGACGTTTGTCGTTACATATAAGATCCACATGAATGTGATGTTCAGAAAAGGAAAGAGTGTAGGGAGAACATACCTCCCGCAACACTGTAGATCCAAGCAAAGGAGTTTCTAACAACAAACTATCTTCCCTATGAGCAATTGTCATATTGCAGTCAAGAATCACTTCTCTAGTGATAAAGGAATGTATAGCACCCGGATCAATTAAAACAGATACGATGTAGAATGAAGACATATCAGAATGAAATAGTTCCATCTGACCTGTCACAAATCGAGAGTTGACTACTGCTTCAGGTTGATTCATTACATAGAACCTCACAGTTGCTTGTTGTTGACCCTGTGCTCAGTTGTTGGGTGCCGACGAATCAGCTTGGGATGCTTGTCCATGTCCTCTAGCACCACTAGAAAATTGTCTCCTTTGTGAGCCTTGTTGACTCTACCCCTGGGGTTGAGTCACCATTGTGTTCCCGACTGAACAATCTCTTACCAGATGTCCCATTTGTCCACACTGGTGATAGTTCCTGGTCTCAGGATAAGGTCTATGAGGTCCAGTCACTGATGTCGATGTTGTGTTGGGGGCTCTATTTTGAGGAAAACTACGGCCTCTACCCCTACTTGATGTCCACTACGTCAGGGGATTGAATCTTGATGGTGCTGCTGGTGCAGAAAACCTCAGCTTCTTGAAACTCTCAGATCTTTGTCCCTAGAATTGGATAAACACCTTCTTGTTACTAGTTTGTCTCTTCTCAATCACAGACCTTTCTATCCTCCTCACGGACTCCACAAAAGTGGCAAACCTCTCCCTATTTTCCAAAGCAGACATAGGAGTGGTCAATTCAACGTTTAGCCCCTTCTCAAAATGCCGAATTCTTTCCTCATCATTAGCTGCCATATGCGGATAAAACTGCAAAGCTCCATAAACTTAGCCTCATACTCACTAACGATCATCTGTCCTTGCCTGATCCTCTCAAATTGAGAGATCTTCTCGTTTAGATACGTCTTAGGGAAGTATCTACTGATGAATTCTCTTCAGAATACCTCCCATCCAACTTCTTCACCTGGCCTCTTGCCCTCCTCTATCATCCACCAATGGCCAGCACTGCCCTTTAGAAGGTATACAACATGTCTTTCCTTCTCAGCTTCAGGAATGTCAAGGATCCTTAAAGCCTTCTCCAGCTCCGTCAGCCACAAATCAACATCTGCTGGATCAACTGTACCAGCATAATCTATAGCTCCAACCCGACGAAGTCTCTTAAAAGTCTTTCCGGCTCCATGTCCATCATTATGGGCTGGTGCCCAAGGTGTAGGTGGTGGCATTCTATCTACCATGTGTGTCATGGTTGTCATAAACTGGCCGAACACAGTATGGAAGGCTGGATTCTCTATCATGGCTGGGTCAAATTGGGGTTGTTCAGATACTGGCTCCTCCCTAGCTTGATCCCTTACACCTCCTCCTGGTGCAGCAACACTGCTCTCAGCATCATGTTCTTCATGTGATCCAGACATCTTCAAGTTTCTTCTTCTCCTATATGAGTAGAAGACACTTATCAGATAAATTGGAGGACACTAGAACAGACTCAACAACCTTAATCCTATGTCTCTATAGACTCAGCGAACCTAGAGCTCTGATACCACTAAACTGTGACGTAGGAAACTGGAAGCGATCCTTAGCAGTGGATTACTAAAAATCACTAAAAATTAAAACCATTTACGAAGAGATCCATACACTGGAAAACTCTTTCAAAAAGAACCAAAGTAATTCAAATACATCCTGGTTCACAAAGTACATGTCATGTACCATCTCTTCTCGAGAATTACATACATCAACTGCCCTGTTAAGCTATACACAGGAAGCATAAAGGTCTCGAGGCATCAAGCCAAAATCTCAGATCGATAGCAAAAGTACTAACTACTACTCTGAGGACCTGAGAGTATAGAGACGACACATAGGACTTTCTATACATATATACAAGACATATCAGCCAGTGTCTCCATCTGAGAAATCACTACTGTTCCCTTCTACTGTTGTTGCTGTTGTCCTTCACCTGCTGAAGGATTTCTGCCTCCTCATCCGCGTCCACCTAAAAATGTTGGTGACCAACAGAGTGAGACCCAGTCCCAGAGAGAGATATAACTCTCTGCCAAAAAATTATTATTGCAGTTTAATAGTATAAAACAAAGCAAAGGAATCATATATATTCAACAACAGATAAATTAGTGTCTAAATAGATTAGTGCAATATTCTTAATCAAAGAATTTCAGTTATAACTTGATAAAGCAGCATGTCACTTGTCCAATAAGGAATATGAAGAATATATATAATATTTATCCTTCTAGGATATGCTAAGCAAGATATCATCAGCCAATATTTCTCATATTTCAACCTTAAGCAGATACGCTACACGATTGGTTACGTTTTTCAGACATTCTGAGTTGCGGCCCTGAAGAGATGAAGTATACCATTCATACTCTAACCGACCACGATTACGTAAGCATCGGTACCATACAAGGTCAATGGAAGAGCCGAAATCCAAGACCTCAACCTTCTCGGTCAGTATGAGATTATCTGGCAGAGACATCATGTATCAAACTGCAAATAGCTTTCCAGGTATATTGGCATCTTCGCTATAGAGTTATAGCCCGCAACATATACTCTCTCAAGGGTTATGGCCCGTAGCCAATGCTTGGTATCATATCATGGAGTCATGGCCCGTAGCCATACTCAAACTGGGGTATGGTTCGAAACCAATCCCATACATAAGACATGGCCCACAACCATTCCTATGGGGCATAGGGATATAATTGCCCAATTACCCCCACATATTCAAAAATATGCATGCCGAGTTAAACTCATTTCACCATTCATCAAATTCTGACGCTGATGGATCTGTGGTCAGGGAAACTACATTATATGATATCACTTGGTTAATTAAGTGCATTATCATATTCTTTTAGCATCAATCATGTTTCCAAACAATAATTATTATAATAAATGTTGCGAAGAGAGTGTAATGCTTTCATCATGTATTTTTCAACTTTAATAACATATTGGGATCTCAGTCCCTCATCTCATCAGGAGCATTTTCAACGTTTCATAAACTCATCATCATGATTATAGAAAATGGGTATTCAAACCCTCATTTCAACATAGAACATTTGTTACCACTTATAAGATAACTAATACCTTCAAGTCATCTGACCAAGGTAATCATGATACTTGCTTTACAAGCATCTCACATGACTCACAAGGACCATGTTATCTCTTGTTACCTCTCACTAGGCAACAGAGCAAGTTATGGCTCACAAGGCCCATAAACAATTCTCAAGAAAATAAAGCATAATAGCTCATACCAGGCTATGCTCATCATCTCATGATACCTGCATGGTTAGTATATGATATCAATTATATATATTTCATCTCCATGCAATATAAGGATAACATCACTATTTACTCATTGAGTTTAGGGTTTCCCATTTCATATTAATCAGAGATACTCATTCCATTACCCAAAATTAGAGTTGTGGCTAATCATCTCATTGCCCAAAATTAGGGTTTCACACTATTAGTATAACCTATAATTAGGGTTTCACATACCTTCACCCTATTTTAGAATCAGGGTTTACTATCACATCAAATTAGGGTTTCTCATATCCCATTACCCAAATTAGGGTTAGGATGCACTATTTACATCAATTTAGGGTTTATCATACAAATACCCTGAATTAGGGTTTCTCATGTCATCACCCTAAATTAGGATCACACCATCACCCTAGATTAGGGTTTCACTCAGAATTACCCTAAATTAGGGTTTAGGTTCATTAATCACCTCAATTAGGGTTTCATGATCTCTTTATCAATGATCATACCCTAATTACATATTCTATTCATTTTGAATGTGTTGAGGCTTGATTGCTAAATGATTATTATACATGTATGAATTTATCTCTCTCATCCTCTCTAGGATGTTCATTACTCCAATCTTGAATAGATTGAATCAATCCTTTATTTAAATACATACATTTAGGGTTAGCTTTGTGTGTTGAGGTATTGCTTCTATAAGCATCAAAGGTTAACCCCACTAAGGTTGCCAATCATTTTAAATATATTAGGGATTCAAACTTTGTACTTATCTTTGATAATCATCATTATCAATCATGGGATCAACTGGTCTTTCATTACCTTAATTCTCCAATCAATTTTTGGGTATTTTGAAATTCAATCGATTTTTGATCTTAGAACCTTCAATCGGTTTGGCCCATCAACCCACCAAACGATTTGAAAACTATTTGGTTCCAAAAGGTTTCAAGACCATTTGGACTCAAACGGTCTCAAGACCGTTTGGTCCAAAGCATCTTGAAATCGAATGAATCATATAGGGTCCCCTTCAATCAAACCAATTTAGAGTTTCAAACATTGAACCATTCATCAATTAGATCATTCAATATGTAGCCCTTGGTTCTCTATCCACCTATGGATCCATTCATCCTAAAAATAGTTTGACTCCTCAATCCTCCAAATGGTTTGAAACCATTTGGGCACTTGGCTCTTGAAATGTTTGAACATTTGTAGCTGAAACCGAATGGACCTATCAACTTTTTGAAAATGATTGGATAACTCAACTTAGAAATCGATTGGATCTCCAAACGGTTTGAGATAGTTTGATGCCAAATAGTTTCAAGACCGTTTGACTCAAATGGTCTCAAGATCATTTGGTCCAACTAACCTTGAAACCGAATGGACCAATTAGGGTCTCTTTCAACCACTTATTTAGGATTTCAATACATCAACCCGATTAGGGTTTGCAAATGGTGGATCAACCACACTTGAAACCATTAAGATCAAACCAATTGAAACCAATGGATCAACATCCAATTACATCAGAATATATCTCCAAACGGTCAACCATTGTAAAAGGTCAACTACACCAAACGGTTTGAAACCGTTTGGTTTCAAACGGTTTGGTGAAACCATTTAACCAAAATAAATTGAACTGATTGGTCTCAATGTTGAAACCGTTTGCCTAGGATATTAGTTGAGGTGTGTGCTTGAGATGACATCATCATCTTCAAGCTTCAAACCCACGAAATTTTCTATGATTTCCATGGTGATTTCATCAATCAACGAAATAAAATTTTGGGAATGAAGAAAGAATAAACAATTGATAAAAGAGTGAAATAGATAACAATGCTTAAGGGTTCAAATTATATATCCCACCTTCAAAGAATGCTTAAAAGTTCCAACTCCATGTCTTTAATGGTGGAAGAAGCTTTCTAAACTATCCCAAGCTCGTGTTCAACTCTTTGAGTGAAATGAATGGCCAAAGTTGAGAATTGAATGGAGAAAAGAAGAAATCAAGCATTGATTTTCGATTTTTACCATGAAATCAAGGTGAAAGAGGACCATGGAGCTTACCTACTGGTTTAGAATCGTCCTCCTCCTGCTCCTAAGCTCGCTTGGTCATTTTACAAGTAAAGAGTGAAAGTGGTTTCGAAAAAGTCTTTCATTTGAGTTGTAAAAGGTGTTTTTATAAATAAATTCAATGAGAGAGAAAATGTTTTATAAAAATCTTTTAATTCCCCAAAATTAATGCCACATCTCCCCCTCAACTCCTTGAATACAAATTCATCTTCCCCACCTTCTAATTCCTCTTCATTATCCATGAATTAAATGAAAAGAAATTAAGCACCTTAATCATTATAATAATATCCATAAGTTAGTGGATATTTCTTTTTCTTTTACTAATGTGAGTGGGTTCTCCACTCACTTTAGATATTTTGTGTCCATTGCAAGGCATAAGGACGTCCACACTTATATAATTTCAACCATCTCATTTTTGGTTGAAGGGCACTTCAACTATTATATTTATTTTTTTGCATTAATTTGACGTAAAGTTCCAATTATGCTTAAATCTTGATTATTTTAATATCAAGATTCTCTCTCCTCCAAAGTAACTTAAATGAGATGCCCCTCTCAATTTGTTGCCTCCAAATAATTCCAAGAAACATTAGGGACTCTCTGGAAGTGACATTGTGCATATTTAACCCTAGGTTTTGGGTAAATTGCACTTTACACCAAAACTAGGTTTTAATGCACAAACATTGCTTAGGCTTGTGGAAGCCATACCTCTGCATCATTTTCATTCTTATGATGCTTCAACATATGAGGAACATTTTATCATGTAACATTTGTAAGTTAACCCCTCAACTTGGGTAATTTGCACTTTAGTCCAAAACAGACAAAAACATTGTTTCAACATTATTCAAAAAGGACTAAAATTGAAAGATAAGTTACTCATGAGCCATAATTACTTTTTACCAGATATAAACAAGCATCTAATTAACTTACTTAAGCAAAATATCTAGGGTTAAAGCATAACCTAGGTCAGGGATGTTACACTTTCGGCAAACAAATTAAATCTCAAGGAGAATTTATGAACCAATTCGGCCAGACTTTGCAGAGTCATGGGGCACAAATGAGGACGCTTGAGATGTCTATTGCACAGATGGAAGCCAAAATTGCAAGTTTGAAGAGGCCAGTACATCAGGTTTTTCCAGGGAATACTGATGTTCCAGGAGGAAACCACCAAGCTAAAGCAATTTTGTTGAGGAGTGGAAAGAAAATTTTAAACTCCAAGGCCGATGAACCAAGCACACCACTACCAAAAGCCATAGGTGAGGCCGCAGAGGATGTCGTAGTCATAGAGGCAGTGGAGGATGATGCAGAGAAGGCTATAGAGGAGCCCATTGCAGAGAAAGAGACTGAGAAGAGGACGCCTTATGTGCCGCCACATCAGAGGGCACAAACTGTACTGGTTCCTTATCCAAATAGTCTGAAAGCAAAGAAGGTGGATGCACAGTTCAAGAAGTTCCTGGATAGCTTTAGGAAACTTTCAGTCAACATTCCTTTACTAGAGGCCATTGAGTAGATACCCTCCTATGGTAAGTTCTTGAAGGATATAATTACCAAGAAGAGGAAGATTCCTACACAGAGGTGGTAGTGCTTAAGGAGCAGGCCAGCACCTTTATTCTGGGAAAATTGCCACCAAAGCGACAAGATCCGAGCTGTTTCAATATTTCATGCTACATTGGAAAGGTGAAATTCGGAGAAGCACTATGTGACTTGGGAGCGAGCATCAATTTGATGCATCTCTCCACTTTCAAGAAACTTGGTCTTAAAGAATCTCAGAGGAGTAACATGACAATCCAACTTGCAGATAATTCCGTTGTAAGGCCTTATAGATTTGCGAGGATGTTCTGGTCAAGGTGGATAGATTTGTGCTTCCAGTAGATTTTGTGGTGATGGAAATGCAAGATGAACAAGGAAATGAGTTGCTTCTAGGTAGACCCTTCCAGGCTACAGCTGACATGATTCTGGAAATGAGTAGAGGTCGGTTGACCATGGGCATAACAGATGATAGATTTGAAATAAAAATGCCAGCCAACTCAAAATCATCATAAGAGCAAGGACAATGTGGAAAAGTCAGACACTTTGATCACAATGTTTCCATTTGTCTAGGGAAACCCTTTCTTGATATGGTGCATGCCATGACACAGGTAGATAAGGGAACACTTGCTGTGGACATCAGGGAACAAACAAAGGTTGTTTCTCTTATTAAAGCTATGGGTTATCCCAATGATGAAGAAGAGGAAGTCCCACCGTCTACTGAGGATGATTCTATAGTAGTCTCCATGCTTGACTCGTATCCACAATTACCTCTTGAAGCTTGCTTGTTCAACATCATGGATGATTGGATGAGAAGCACGTCATTGCAAGAATGTGTGAAGATTCTTCGAGTGCTTCCTTGCTACTATGCCAAGCACTATGAAGAACCAGGACTGCTGCCACCACCACTTCAATCTTCTTTGGTCAGCCCGCCGGATTTAGAGCTAAAGTCGCTGCCCCCTCACTTGAAATACGCATTCTTAGCGGTTGATGCAAAGCTACCAGTGATCATTTTGACATATATGAGTGCCACTGAGGAAGAGTAGTTAATGATTGTGTTGAAGAATCACTGTAGTGCATTCAGGTGGTCAGTATCTGACATTAAGGGGATCTCCCCTACTCTCTGCCAACACAAGATCTGGCTCGTTGAAGGAGCCAAACTTGTGATTCAGCCGCAACGTCGCCTCAACCCCATCATGATGGAGTTCCTCAAGGCGGTGATCAAGCTTCTCTCTACAGGCATTGTCTATGCTATTTCAGACTCTACATAGGTGAGTCCAACATAGGTAGTCCCTAAAAAGGGGGAAATCACGGTAACTCAAAATCTTTCGAACGAGCCTATCACCACTCGATTGGTAAGAGGGTGGTGTGTTTGCATTGATTATCGTCGTTTAAATTCCACCACTTTGAAAGATCATTTTCCCCTACCATTCATTGATCAGATTTTAGAAAGGCTGGCTAGCCGCTCTCACTTTTGCTTTTTAGACGGCTATTCCGGCTATAACCAAATTTCTATAGACCCTAAGGACCAATATAAGTCTACCTTCACTTGCCCTTATGGGACTTTCACATATCGATGTATGTCGTTTAGTTTGTGCAACACACCAGCCACTTTTTAGCGTTGCATGTTTGCTATCTTTTCAGATATGGTAGAGCGTTGTCTAGAGGTTTTTATGGATGACTTTTCCATCTACGATGCGTCTTTTGATGAGTGCTTATATAATTTAGACAAGGTGATATAAAGATGCGAGGATACACATTTAGTCCTCAATTGGGGAAAATGCTACATGATGGTTAGCGAAGGCATAGTGCTTGGACACAGTGTCTAGCAAGGGACTGGAGGTAAATCCAATGAAGATTGAGGTTATTTCCAAACTACCTCCACCGAACTCGGTGAAAGGGGTGAGTAGTTTCGTTGGTCATGCGAGGTTTTATCTCCAGTTTATTAAAGATTTTTCTAAAATCGCTAAGTCATTATCATAATTTCTTGAGAAGGATGCGGTTTTTGATCTCAATGACAAATGTATGCATGCCTTCGAGGTTCTCAAGCAAAAGTTGATTTCTACACCGATTGTTCAAACGCCAGATTGGAGTAAGCCCTTTGAGCTTATGTGTGATGCATCAGATTTCACCATGGCGGCTGTTCTTGTGCAGCGCTTGGAGAACAAACCCACAGTTATTTTCTATGCTTCTAAGACATTGAATGATGCCCAACTTAATTACACCACCACAACAAAAGAATTGCTTGCCATGGTTTTTGCATTCAAAAAGTTTAGGCAATATTTAGTCGGGTCTAAAGTTGTGGTATGGATGGACCATGCCACCATAAAGTACTTAATGGAAAAGAAAGATTCCAAGCCTAGACTCATTAGGTGGATCCTACTCTTGTAAGAATTTGACATTGAGATTAAGGACAAGGCGAGCATTGAGAATGTGGTTGCGGACCACTTGTCTCGGTTAGAGCAAGTAGATGAGAGAGATACTAACATACCCATTATCGAGACCTTCCCGGATTAGAAAATCCTTTCTATTCAATCTAAGGACCCATGGTTTTCACATATCGTGAATTATCTTGCATGCAAAGAACTCCCGGATGATTGGATTTATCGAGAAAAAGAGGTTTTTTTCATTCTTTGAGATATTATTTTTGGGATGACCCTATTCTTTTGAGACAGTACATGGATGGAATTTTATGTAGGTGTGTACCCGAGAGCAAATATGATAGTGTTCTCAGTCACTGTCATACATTGCCCACCGGCGGTCATCATGCGAGCACGAGGACGGTGGCTAAGGTATTAGAGAGTGGCCTTTATTGGCCCACACTTTTCTAAGACGCCTATGATTATGTGAGGAGGTGTGACTCATGTCAAAGGGCAGGTAACATCTCAAAATGGCAAGAAATTCCCCTCACTATGTTTCAAGAAGTTGAGGTATTTGATTTGTGGGGCATTGATTTCATGGGACCCTTTGTGTCCTCCAATTCTAATTCATATATCTTGCTTGTTATTGATTATGTGTCAAAGTGGGTAGAGGAAATACCCATAAGGACTAATGACGTTGTGATAGTGTACATGTTTGTGAAAGATGATATCTTTTGTAGGTTCATTGTGCCACGGATGATCATAAGCGATGGAGGCACCCACTTCATGAACAAGAAATTCGCCACACTATTGAGTAAATATGGGGTCAAGCATAATGTAGGTACCCCATACCACTCACAGATGCAAGGCCAAGTGGAGGTTTCCAATAGGGAGATCAAGAAGATCTTGGAACACACGGTGGCCTCTTCCAGGAAGAATTGGAGTGCACTACTTTCGGATGCACTATGGGCATATAGGACCATGTTTAAGACACCTATAGAAACCACACCTTTTAGGTTGGATTACGGGAGGGCTTGTCACTTTCCAGTGGAGTTAGAGCACAAGGCACACTGGGCACTAAGGAAGTTGAACATGAGCATTGATGATGCAGGGAGAAATTGGATGCTAGAGCTCAATGAGTTGGACGAGCTAAGGATGAATGCATACAAGAACTTGAGGATCTACAAGGAGCGGACAAAGCAAATACATGATCGCCACATCCAATTGTGAGTTTTCAAGAAGGGTGATAGTGTGCTATTATTCAATTTGAGATTGAAGTTGGATCCTGGGAAATTGAAATCCCGGTGGAGTGGGCCCTTTGTAGTTGAGAAGGTGTGACCCCATGGTGCTATCATGGTGAGAGATGGTGCGAGAACATTCTTGGTGAATGCTCAATGGTTGAAGCACTACTATGGGGAAGAATACACAAGGAGAGTGCATGAGATTAAACTCATGGCACTAAAAGAGGAATGAGGAGCATGATTGCGTCTAGCCCAATATGTTAAATGAGGAGCGTGTTGGGAGGAAAACCAACCTTGGCAGATGACATGTTTATTTCTTTAAAGTTTTCTTATTCCTAGGTAGTTTTCATTAATTTAGCACTTAGTCTCTAAAAATGATACCCTGATATGTTTTTTGAGTGTGTAGGTTGGGAAAAGGTCGATACCATCGACAAAAGGGTCGATGGTATCAAATTTGGAATAGAAAAAATTTCCACCGAAACTTCATCCCGTCGATACTATCGACAGCCTCGTCAATGGTATCGACATGGGAACAGGTAACAAGATGTTTGAGAGTCGATGGTATCGACAAGTCATCGATGGTAGAAAAATGTCTGGAGATATTCAGACCAGATGTTTTTAGTAATCTCAATACCATCGACACATCTGTCGATGGTATCGACACATCAACATCACAGTTGTAGGGCCAGACCTCGCGAGAATCAAAGAAACATACATGCGTTGATATTGTCAACATGGAGTCGATGGTACCGATAGACACGTCAGCGATCCGCAGTCTACATCGAGCGGTCCACAATGCCTATTCGTGGACACCATCGATAGTATCAACACCCAGTCGATACCATCGAAGCCTCGACAATCTAGGCCCCCACATCCAGCCATCGAGAGCCGTCGATTGTAGTGAGCCACAGATTCCATCAGCCGTCGATACTATTGACAGACCCGTCAATGGTATCAACGCACCGACAACAGACCCGACTACCCCTTATAAAAAGGGAGGCAATTCTTCAATCTAATATTACATCCTCAGTTCCTACCCTCCACAACTGAGCCCAAGCACCTCTGATCACCCGGGAGCAACTGAGATCACATCGATGATCGTCTTCGAGCATCTTCTTTGGCTCCACATATCTCCATCTTCTATGAGTGCCTTGACCATCTTCTCTGAGCTCCATTCTCTTTTCTCTCTCGTTGCCGTGTGACAATGGTGAGATCTGGAGCTTCTTCATCCAGGGCTGTACCACCTACCGTACCCGCCCCGCAATAAGGATTGGTTCCTCGCTCGAGGCTAGTCCACCCATCGGTGGAGGTTAAGAAGGTATATGAAGAACTGTGGAAGCATCCGATTGAGCCCACCCAATATGGTGACCAGGAGCTTATCAAAGATCTGGGATTTGAGGCCAATATGGCCTATGTGCTTCAGGGAAAACTGTGAGAGTCCCCCATGCTCTACCAAGACCATGCAGAAGGTCATCCATTCTTCAGTGGATGGCCCACATACAAGGAAATCGTCATCGAGTTTCTAGCGTCACTCGACATCTGTGTATTTCCCAATGAACTACAACCGGTGCGGATGGAATGGAAGGAGGGGCACTTGCCTTTTCATCTCTATAACAGGGACTACAACATGACCCTTTGTGAGTTCAACAGAATTTATGTGTGGAACCATAGTGATTTGCGTCAGCCACCACAGAATGCGGACTATGAAGCTATGTATGTGAAGAGAAGATGGTCACTATACCTGAGGGATATTCTATCAGCTGGCACCACACTGCTGTAGCTGACTTTGAGCATCCATTTGTCTAAATTCTTCATCGAATTATTTCTAAATCATTCTTTGCAAGATCCAAACCGTCGCAGAGCAAATTTTAGGAGACAGACCTTTTCTTCCTCTATAGTCTACTGGAGAGGACACCCATCAATTTTGGAGCCTTCTTCCTCATGTGTGTGATGGCAGTTAGGAGGAACACTTATTGCAGGGCCCCAATCTACTTTGGGGGCCTTATTACTCATCTTGCCATGAACCTGGGGCTTGATATATCTGGGCTCCAAAAGATAGAGAGTAGAAATACGCTCAACCTGACTCACTTTGTCAACTCTGGCCTCATTGAAGTCCGCCATGACATCGCCTGCGTCACCTGTCACGTGAGTGGTGTGTTTCAAAGGAGGGAATTACCCAACCCTACTTTTAACATCAGGCCTGGCCACGACTACAGGTGGCCCATTATTGATGCAGACAAAGAAGAGGGTCAACAACAACAACCACAAGCTGAAGAAGTGGAAATTCAAGTGGGTGACAATGATGAAGAAGCGGAGGAGGAAGCCACCATTCCTCTTTGACAAAGGGTTGCTCTGAGGAAGCATCTATGACACTATGGAGCCTCCTCTTCTTCCCAACCACTGCCACCACAGCCCTCTCAAGGTGGAGAGGATGTCTACTCAATGCAGGGGATGTATACAATACTGCAGGATATTCAGCAGACGCAGCACCAGCATACCCCCTCTTTTGCGGGAATTAAAGATACATTAAACCGGCTATTCGAGAATCAACAAGAAATTTATGAGAATGAGAGCCTCCTCCTCGCCAACCAAGAAAATATTCACAACAGGTTGCATAGGATGGAGATGCAGCAACAGCCCTTCTATGACCACTATTGGAGCCAAAATTATTTTGGAGGACACCTACAACCGCCACCGATGCCCCCATCTGACTTGGTGTTTCAGGGGCAATTTCCTTCTTGGGATCCCAGTTGTCACCAGTACCATCCACACCCACCACCAGAGCAGTAAAAGGGGTATCACTGTTCCACCTCTTAAGTCTGGATTTGAACTATGAGGCCATAGTTGAATTCAAGCTTAGGGGGGGGGTGTTGGAACAACATCTATCTAGTTTTTCTTTATTCTATTTCATCGTTAGTTTGTTTTTGCAATTTTCATCTTTCTTGTTAGCTTTCTTAGTTTATAGATGTTTATTGTTTTCTAAGATCCACTATCTATCTAGTGTAATCAGTGGAGTTTAAATGTAATTGCATGTCATCTCAATGTTTTCATGTGGGGGTTTGTGAGAAAGTGAATTTTAATGAAAAATCTTTAATGAAATTTTAAGCTTGTCTTGTGAGAACTTGAGGACATCACTTGTGAAACTCATTGTGTAGGTCAAATTTAAAACATTTGAACTTGATTGTATATCCTTATGATTCTTGAGTAAGAGGATTGATATGGATGTTGAGCCTAAACCAACCAAATGATAACATGACTTTAATTTGATGTGAGAAAGAGACACCCCTTGATTTATTGGTACACATGTCAGTAAGTAGGGACATATAATTCTATCTGAAGGTTCTGTCAATCAGTCTTGTGATCTGATCCACTGCAATTTCATTCACTCATCCACCATAAGAACTGGGAGCACATTACTGTCTTTCACTCTTTGATTGCATCCCATATAGATAGGTCTTGCATTACATTCATTCTCGCATGTTTTTGCATGAAAATAAAAAGATAGACTAGTCATCCATGCACATTATCTTTAGGTGCATGTCATAGTAGTTGCATAACTGTCATTATGTAGTTGCATTCACATCTTTTGAGCATATAGTACATCATGTGTCTTATGTTTTTCTAAAAACATTAAAGGTGGTTAACTTGTTCCATACCCTATGAATAGAATGCATAAAATGCACAAGTTATGTAACAAAAAGGAACCCCGACAAATAATTCATTTTCATCTATGAAAATAAGAGCTTGAAAAAAAAACTAATTTTTTTTTGAAAAAAAAGGAATTGAGAAGTATGAATAGGAGGGAGAAAGGAACATGTTCTCACCCACATATTGAGAAGAATAAGCACATGGTGTAGTTTTCTTAGATATTCTATCTCACTATGAGATGGAATGATAGATCGTGCATCATTCCACCAAAAATGTAGCATTAGGATATTTTCAATCACAATCGTATCATGATAGGTCATTCATTTTTTGTTTTTGCATGATCGACTATATTGTGCTTCCTTTTCTTCCATAGCCACCCATTCCATCCACCCATTGTTGTGAGTGGTAGGCTCTCCTAATTCATGTATATCAGGAGATCTGCTTCCATTTAGATGGTAGTTAGGAAATGAACAACGTAGATAGGAGATCACAAGATGCATCAAGCCTGAACCTGAAGATTTTATTATGTTAACTGCCTTATTTTATAGTGTTTGTTGATCTTGGGGTAGACATTTCTTATGAATGATTATTGTTTCCTGAAGGGTAGTTATCGTTTCGTGGTTGATAAGGGTCGGTATGCGAAATGTAGGAATCATATTGAGGTATCACTTATGTGATTATGTTCTTTAGTTGACCCTCTCAATCAGATTTTTAAGTTTTGTACTCGAGGACGAGTAAGATTCAAGCATAGGGGAGTTTGATGCAGTGATTTTGAGTTGCATTTATAGGCTGGTTTCATACTTGTTTTGTGTAATTATTTGTCATTTTTGTGACTATAATAGCATGATTCATTTCCTTGTGCCTATAATCACTGTATGCATCAAATTCATCTTATTTTACTTTATTTTGTATAAATTATCAAATTTATCAGATTTGATTTGTGTTCCTCTCTTTGTTTCAGGAACTTTGCATTTCCTAGACCCGTTGATACCATCGACGGTCCATCAATAACATCAACAAGGCAACATCAACAAAGCCGAAGAGAGAGCGAACAAGTCGATACCATTGACCCACTGTCGATGCTATCGAAAGTGCATCAACGTGCCAGAAATCACCCCGTCGATACCATCGATGAGGAGGGTAGATGGTATCAAAATGTCATCAGAAAAACTCCAGAAAATCAAGCAAGTGCCGGTACCCTAAGGGTTCGATACCATTGACACCCCGTCGATGGTATCGACACTGTCGGATCAGAAAACTATTCAGCATGACTCCAATCGAACGGTTACAATCTTTTAACGGTAGCAAGTGGTACCTATACTTAGAAAATATGGACCAAAGCCGTCAACCACGTTGATTTCCATTGCACGAGTCCCGTAGGAGAGGAGAACGAAGAACGAAGCCCAGAGCTACACCCCAGACGTTTCTAGAGCCGCAGACAAACGATTTCTCCACCGGAATGTTGTAGGACGTGTGTCGCGCACCGAGGATTATCCAGATCTTCTCCGTTTCGGGGGTTACACCATATTTTCATTCATTTCTCCTTGTTTCCTCTTTCTTCTCCATGTGTAATGTTGATATGAATATGCGGGGCTAATCCCCTTTATTCCCCGGGAGTATCCCAGGGAATCGTTGTATGACAATTTTCCATTAATTATCCTAATTTGTCTCAATTTCCCTTGATATGTTATCATGTTTCTATTGCAATTTACTATGCTTGATCACCATAGTCAATTTCTAATACCATTAATTACTTCTGATGGAGGATTAGTGGTTGAAAAGGCACGATTAACACAATAATCAATAAATTCCTTAGACAAGGTAATGTACGATTAATGGTGGATACTCAGAGAAATAATTAAAGAACCAAGATCTAGGGTATAAGTTACTACTGGCGTGGAATTGACCTAGAACTAGATAATGAATTGTATCACAAAAGTGAGCAATTCTGACTACGGGCCATGATCAGGGAAAGGGAACAAACTATGTTAATTGTGTAGAGTTGCGTGTAGTGAGACCTCGCGGTGAAACCGCAATCCTAAGAATTCCCATTTTATTTGATTAAACTAAACATTTAATCATCGTTTGCTTTTGTTTTCTTTCTATTTTATATTCTTTTTCTCAAACAACCAACCAATTTTCCAATCGGTCTAGCTGATCGCGACCAGTTAGTAGTAGTCTACTAAAATTTACGTTTCCCTGAGTTCGATTTGGACCTCACAAGGCCTATATTACATTGATACATACAATTGCGTTTAACGCATGGTTCAAGCATGTCAGTATCCCATCTACATCGCATTCCATTGGGAAGTCTACTACAACTTTTGTCAACTTATCCTTATGCTTTGTGTAGCGTACATACTTTGTATTGAATTTGTTATTGTGTGACATCTACATGTTCCAAAAGGAATGGTCAAAAACACATATAGCTAAAGTCGGTATCACATTTAAATATAGGTGCATGAAATGAGTATGCCCAATTATGCATTCATTAAAATAGATTCAGACATGCAAACTATTGAGCATAATGACAAATGTTCCCGAATCGAACATAATGACAAACACTTTTAAATGCATATAAAACAAAATATTTGAACGTCCCTAAGGTGGTCAACAATTGTTCACAACTTCATTCGTTTGCTTCACCACCTAATCCAGCAGTTGTGTCATTATTGTTGTCAACATTGCTTAGGTTTTCAGCAACTCCTGGGGGGATCACATATTGCGCTAAGGGATGAGGAGGCAATAAATGTCCCAAAAGGAAACAATTATTTCTGATAAATTGTTTCCTTAAGTTCTTCCAACAGGTTCTTAGCCTGTTCAAATCAATGCTAAGCACCCCAGTTATGTTACAAAAGTCAAGCAACGCCTCCCTCCAAGCCTCTATAGTATATGTTCCATTGACACATCTCCCCAGGTCATATTGGTTTCTCATCGCATCAAGTAGGATTTGATCGTGCTCCACACACCATATTAGATGACAAGCCATAGAACAAATTTTGTATGTAAGATGTTGAAATAGAAGAAGTAGAACCATATTAGATGACAATGGTGGATGTAATGTTATATTTGAATTTTTTGTGCAAGTAACATAGGGCATACAATCTTATACATCCATAACCATGCAACAAAATGACAAAAAACATGTTATGGAGACATCAGAGGTGAAGGAGTATTCAAAAGAAGAGCACACCTCTCCTCCAACTTATGAACAGAAGTTTGTAGAACTTCATAGTCGTTCTTTCTGTAGGTGTAAACATGTTCGGAGTTGTGATGGATTTCAACAAAGTCCTTCATGTTCATTGTCTGGCCCCATAATGATTTGTACTCACAAGTTAGTAACATAATCTCATCCTTCAACGAATCTGTTGCTGGGGAGAGATCGACTGCCCAATGAAAGTATTTGTATTGGTCTTTTCCCTAATTTCCCCCCAAATTCTAGTTAATAACAATGAATACGTGATATACTTAGCAAGTGCAGCTGATTATTTTTTGTTTTACTAGTGCACCTTACTAGAAGGACATATATAATACATTTCTCCCGACCTTTCGCTAAGAATGCCAAAGTCATATAACCATGCATCCTCTGTGTTTATCCGTAATGCTGCAACCAAACTACATTCAGACATCGAAACTTCAGTTGGATTCATCGACATCTAGAACAAGATTGATGATTGGTAACATAAAGTCGGGTTCAAAACATAGATTTGAATGAAACATAGTTGGAGAGTATTTCGATACGACCAGTTGAGTGTTCTAACTATACTATTAGCCTACCGGGTTCAGAAAACATATATCCACATATACTACATACTACACCTATGATGTATTGTATCCATCTTTCTCTGTTGAAGAGTCACTATCACTCGGTAGGTGAAGCTGTTCGCGAAGATATAGGTACCTCTTCCGCAGACTGTGAATATTTTCTATTAGCCTATCGGTTTCTGCTCTTGTGGAGCAGACAAAATTGCATTATTCTGACCATTTCTTGCGTTCGTTGCGTGTGCAAGTTGTGCTACCAACGCATCCCTAATTGCAGTAAGAGTGGCCACTATAGGTTGTACTTGCTGCGCGGGCAACATCATACGACATCTGAACTGAACAAGACCCTTACCACATGTAAAATACGACATGTGGGGTTGTTGTCTTCAAACCGTCCATTGGCCGCATCTGTGGCATCAATGTATACGGTGCACTGGAGACCACATGGACATGACACCATTCCATTATCCATTTCTAGACAGATAACCTAATGAAACATAATGTGACATTTTTTAGAAGTAGGCAAAAATGTAGACAACAGTATAGTTTGAGAAAAAATGTTTGACTGTTAAGCTATGGAATGAAATTCGAAAAGGGAATAAGTGAAACATGTTGTAGAACATGTTTCAATGTCTGCAAGTTACAAAAAATATGAAAATCATTGATTTTCCCACATGGAATTTGCTAGTGTTTTGCACAAAACATCTCCCTCCCTAGCATCAACATGGCTTGTTTGTTAGAGAGAACTCAAATTATTCAAGATGTCAGGGGTATTATGAGGGTCTTCCAAGTTTTCATCCATCAAAGGATCACCATCATTTTGGCGTCGGATAAAATTGTGGACGATACAACAAGACATAACAATGCGAGACTATGAATGCACAGGAAAAGTCGCTCCTTTTTGAAAGTAGGAGAACCTCTTCTTCAACACACCAAAGGCTCGTTCAACAATGTTATTGAGTTGAGCATGTCGGTGGTTGAACATCTCCTTTTTGCTGGTGTATGAGTTTCTATTACCCCTATAATCTGCTATATGGTACACTACGTTTTGGTATGGTGCAAGAAATTGTCAGGTGTTGGCGTACCCTACATCAACAAGATAATACTTTCCAGCAAGTACTTTGAAACTGCATGTGGCTGTGGCTGTGTGTAGTACCCTTTGGTCAACCGCAGAGCCCTCCCAACCAGTCATGATATATGTAAACTCCATTGATAAGTCTACTACACCCATGACATTCATGGAAACATTCCCTTTTCTATTTCTATAACGGTTCTGCTTATCACGCTTCACTAAAATGGGGATGTGTGTCCCATCAATTGCCCCAATGGCATCCTATGACAAGTATATAAGAAATTCAGTTATGACGAAAGTGGTTATACTAACAATGGAAATACACATGGTCAACAAAGTTATGATCATACCTTGAAGTAAAGGTAAAATCTTGAACTCTGCAGTATGCGGCGATGCGGAGTTGTCAATGCAGTTGGCATCACAACATATTCAATGGACAAAACACACACTACATCAAATACCTCATTAAACTTTCTACTTATGGTCTCACCACTGTGAATGTAGTCCTCAGCCAGAACACGGTTGGTATGGCCATGTCCAACCATTTGAAGGGAGTAGCAAACTGCCTCCACTAACGACACACCTCTTGTATTTTTCAACAAACCTCGGTCCTCAAGTTTGTCCACAAAGGCTAAAACCATGTTGGATAGCATACAATACAGATCATACGCCCTCCTTTCATGACTAGTTATTATTTCTAAAACCTTTTGATGGCCGCTCCTAATACTAACAGATCTCAGTATTGGTTGTTGTGTGGTTGCGTCGTTTGAATTGTCCATGATATTGTGTGATATTTGGTCTACTATTTGGTAGCCTATTGTGTTAGAAATGTCATTAGCTAGACCAGACATAAGATCCAAAAGTTGTACAATGTCATCTGTTATTTGTGGTTGTTTAATACCGACCATGACGTCTATAATTAAAAGTGATTACCCGCATAAGAAATATAGAGAGAGAGAGATTGTAGAAATGAAATGACCATGATAGCGACCAAATAGCAAATAACAAGATAAAACATTACAGAGTGCCATAATTCAGAAATTGTGAATGCACCATAATCAAATATTACAACATCAAAATTTGAAATAGTTCTTAAATTAAAGGCAAGGTATTGATATAGTTCTTAAATTACACAACCTTAGAAGAATGACTACGGGGCAAGACCTCTATTGTAACCACTCGTGCTACTAAACGACGATGGCAGCGATTGTGAATATGGTGGTGGCGTGAAGGGTGTTTGTGATCCAGAAGCTCCATAAGCTATGTTCTTCATTTCCCAAAGGTCTTGCAACCAAATGGTAATTTTGTGTGGGGTATCCATAAGGCTTAGGTAAATGTTACAGTTTGCTGACTCCTTTATGGCATGTATAAGAGTGGTAAAAATAGGGACAAGGGTGTCATGATAGGTTGCATGAAAATGATGAAAAATGGTTTGATACTCATCTTTGTCATTAGATCTACCGGCAACACCGCTGCTCATCTCATGTACCTTGGAAAACACCTTTGTGAATTTGGAAATGACATCATTAGACAGACCACAACTATTCTGTGTGGTTGAGGTTCACTTCCTGCGTCTGTGCGTGGTAGGAGTCCTTGCACCAACACCTTGGTTGTTTGTTCCGCCGTTGTTGTCCTCACTTTGCATCCCAGAATAACCCCTATCTTCAGTAAGACTGGTTGGCCCGGTTGCGTCTGGACTGACAAATGAATCAGATGCATCTAGGTCGACATCAACATCATTTTCAGATGCAACATCAGAAGGAAGTTGTTTATCTGTTGAGGACATTGCATGATGGCCCCTAGCTATGTTCCTCCCCCCATAATCTCGACGTCATAGTAGTGGTAGAGTGGTCTAATGATCAATCTTGCCAGTTCCTTGTTTCCCTAAAATGGTCAAGCACTAATGATCAGGTCAATACTAATAACTTTAAGTTAATATTTAATACTCATGGGACTATATATCAATAGACATACTGCAAGTGCCTTCCTCCACTCTAGGGTGTGAGGCAGTATTGGCTTGTTCCTGCTCTCATCCCATCCAACACCAACTTTTGTTGGTCACCAATTTTATCTTGGCAAAGTCTCTCCTGAGGTTCTTCCAACGAGTTTTTAACTACTCTATTGAACCCTCGTTCCTCCCCATCCTGTTATGCCAATCACATAGCGTCTCCCTCCATGCGTCCCTAGTAAAAATGCCTTCAACTCACCTACCCAGGTCATATTGTCTCCTCAATGCCGCAACCAGAGCCTCATCCAACTCTTTCATCCATACAATACAGATCTTTGGGTCTGGTGTAGACATAGTAGCAATGACACTGTAATAGATAACTTTAGTCAGGGTGTTCAAACGAAACCTTTATACGAACCTAGTTTGGGTTTGTGTACTTGACAGTGATAACTTTTATTAAAGTAGCCTATTATAAGGTCGATGTTTTCTGTTTGAATGGTGACAATTTAGGAATAACAACCATTGATATTACAACTGTAGGTGGCGTTTAATTTTTGTCTATTACAGTTGTAGGTGGTGTATTGATATTTATAAGATGATTAACAACAACAGAATTTAGGTGTTGTTTAACATAATAGACCTAACTTAAGGGGTCAGACCTCATTAAGGGGATCAAATATATGTTCCAACTTAAATAAAACAATGCACAATTGATTTTAAACTGAACAAATAATGACCTATTAAATTGATTGGTACTGAATCAAGCTCAAGCATGAATTCAGACCTCAATGTAGGGCTTAGAGCACACTTAAGGGGACCAGATACTTGTTCCAACTTAAACAAAAATAATACATAATATATTTAAAACTGAACAAATAATGACATATTAAACTGATTGCTACTGAATCAAGCTCAAGCACAAATGTACACTACACAATAATGGGTTCCAAATTGAATAAAAATAATATGTAATAGATGGATTCCAATTTTGGAGCATCATAGTAGACCTAGGTCAAGGGGTCAGATCTCAGTCAAGGGTTGTGGACAAGGAGCCAATTTAAATTCAACATAAACCATGGTAGGTGGAGTAGGGAAATATGACCCTGTTTATGAACACATAAAATATTCAGTACACAATAGTAATCCCCATCAAGCTTTGTTGGACAGAAAATAGTCAACCAACCATTGCGGTTAAAATCATTCAGATTTATTCTGAATTATGTGGTATGTGGGTTTAGTGGTTAAATAGTAGACCTATTAAATTGATTGCTAGTGAAACAAGCTCAAGCACAAATTCAGAACTCATTCTAGGGCTCAGGGCACATTAAATTGAAGAATGATGGGTGTTGTGGTCAATCAATATAGTTGATCGGGCTATGTTTATGAGCATAGAGAATGTAGCCTACACATAATGACATATTAATTTGATTGATAGATACTCAATGAAGCTCAAGCACGTAATCAGAGCTCATTCAAGGGATCAGACAAGGGTATATCTTTTAATTTTCTTGGTATTATGGTATATTCAACCAAACTGGACTAGGGTATATCATTCTAATATTCAATACACAATATACACTACATTTCTGGGAATTCAGAGCACATTAAACTGAACAAATATACATATTTTGGTCAATCATTATAGTTGAACATGCAATGATAATGAGCACAGAAAATATACACTACACAATAATAGGTTCCAACTTAAATAAACATAATACATAATAGGCGGAGTCGAATGTTAGTCCAACATAACAAACCTAGTTTAAGGGGTCAGATCTCATTCAAGGGATCAGACAATGTTCCAACTTAAATAAAAATAATACATAATAGGTGGACTAGGTAAATAGTTACCTATTTATGAACACCAAAAATATTCAATACACAATCGTAATTCTGAACAGGCTATGTTGGACATGAAATTCAACAAATCATTCAAGGTAAATCATCATAATTTATTTGGTATGATGGTACATTAGTTAAATAATGACATATAAATTTTATTGCTACTCAATGATGCTCAACCACGCATTCAGACCACATGTAAGGGATCATAGCACATTAAAGTGAACAGATATACATATTTTGGCCAATAATTATTGGTATGGTTGTAAATGAGTTAAAGAATGAAATATTTATTTATTTGGTAATCAATGAAGCTCAACGAAGCATTCATACCTCATTCAAGGGATCAGAACAAAATCAAGTGAACAAATGTACATATTTGGGTCCATCACAGAGAATTAATCATGACCTAATCATTCATTACATATTAAAATGTGTCCTGTTATGAAATACTAGACACACTACAAGGTTCAAACTTAAATAAACATAATACATAGTAGGTGTAGTAGTTATATATAATGACATGTTTGTTAACGGACAGAAATATTCACTACACAATCACATATTAAAATGTGTCCTCTTATGAAATACTAGACACACACAAGGTTCCAACTTAAATAAACACAATACATAATAGGTGGACTAGGTAAATATTTACCTATTTATGAACACTATAAAATTTTCAATACACAATCGTAATGCTGAACAGGCTATGTTGGACATGAAATTCAACCAATATGGACTAGGGTATATCATTATAATTTTCTAGGTATGATGATATATTGGTTAAACAATGACATATTAATTTGATTGCTACTCAATGAAGATCATCAACGAATTCAGAGGTCATTCAACTGAACAAATATACATATTTTGGTCAATCATTATAGTTGAACATGCAATGTTAATGAGCACATAAAATATACACTACACAATAATAGGTTCCAACTTAAATAAACATAATACATAATAGGCGGAGTCAAATTTTGGTCCAACATAATAGACCTAGTTCAAGGGGTCAGATCTCATTCAAGGGATCAGACAAGGTTCCAACTTAAATAAACATAATACATAATAGGTGGACTAGGTAAATAGTTACCTATTTATGAACACCAAAAATATTCAGTACACAATCGTAATTCTAAACAGGCTATGTTAGACAAGAAATTCAACCAATCATTCAGGGTAAACCATTATAATTTATTTGGTATGATGGTACATTAGTTTAATAATGACATGCATATAAATTTTATTGCTACTCAATGATGCTCAACCATGCATTCAGACCACATGCAAGGGATCATAGCACATTAAAGTGAACAAATATACATATTTTGGCCAATAATTATTGGTATGATTGTAGATGAGTTAAAGAATGCCATATTTATTTATTTGGTAATCAATGAAGCTCAACGAAGCATTCATACCTCATTCAAGGGATCAGAACAAGATCAAGTGAACAAATGTACATATTTGGTTCCATCATAGAGAATTAATCATGACCTAATCATTCATTACATATTAAAACGTGTCCTGTTATGAAATATTAGACACACTACAAGGTTCCAACTTAAATAAACATATACACAGTAGGTGTAGTAGTTATATATAATGACATGTTTGCTAACGGATAGAAATTTTTCAGTACACAATCACGTATTAAAATGTGTCCTCTTATGAAATACTAGATACATAAGGTTCCAACTTAAATAAACATAATACAAAATAGGTGTAGTAGTTATATATGATGACCTATTTCTTAACAGACAGAAATATGCAATACACAATCATAATGCAAAATAAGCTTTGTTGGACATGAAATGCAAACAAACATTCAAGGTACATATTGACATATTTATTTTTCTGGTACTGAATGAAGATGATGAAGCATTCAGATCTCATTCAAGGGATCACTTCCCATTCAATTGAACAAATGTACATATTTGGGTCCATCACAGATAATTAATGATGACCTAATCTTCATTTCATATTAAAACATGTCCTCGTATGAAATACTTGACAATAAACATAATACACAATAGGTGGAGTATTTATATATGTAATGACATGTTTCTTAATAGACATAAATATTCACTACACAATCGTAATGCAAAACAAGCTTTGTTGGACATGAAATTCAAACAAGCATTCAAGGTGAATCATTCTGATTTATTTGGTATGAAGGTAGATGAGTTAAATAGAGACATTTATTTTTTGGTTCTGAATGAATATGAATGAAGTAGTCAGACCTCACTCAAGGGATCAAACCATCTAATAGATTTTTATCAAACAGATCATACATCCCTGGGACATCAGTATCGTTCATTACAGTAAAAATTACATCGATATCAAGCATTCAACATGGCTATGCTTACAGAAAAATTACAGAAAATATTTTCATATTGCTCAGAAGATATACCTGTTAAGATGAAATCCAGGTACAAGAGGGAATCACGGCCAGTCACAGTGGAAGGGTCGGTACATACATGAAGACAAGGTATAGGGAATAAAGATTAGCTTACTGAAAGAAACTCTCAGTACATACAGGAAGCTGCTTCAACACCCGCCTACTGAAACAAAAAGATGGTCGACCAACGCATACCTCTCAAGCAGTTGGGCAACTTCGGTCTCAAGCAGCTGGGCGACTGTAGAATACAGGGGCTCGACAATGGCAGCTTCAGAGAAGATTTGGTGGAGGATGCACAGTTGAACAGACAGGATATCGGCGAACACACACAAAACTATATAGCAGCTGCGGCAGCCGTTGCCCTCGCTAGGGTTAAGTCCATGCCTTGAGCATAGTGAAAAAGGGGAGTCAAGGGGTTTTAATGGGAGATGACTAGTCGGGATGCCTAACCTTGACTCTTGTCGTCTAGCCTGGCGGCGTAGCTCAGCGATGGCAGGTGAACCAACACACCCCCAAAACGATCTGTTCACCTTCATTTGCCGTCTATACACACCACGCCCATGTCCTGCCATTGATTCCGCGATGGAATCGATGGGGCGTCAGCTTTAACTCACACAGGCAATAGTAGATGGGAGGACGCCGAGGTATCAGGATAGGGAGAGCATAAGAGGGAGAGGGGAAAGGGGATAGGGGGGTTTCGGGAGGCGGGCGAGGGGGCGTCGGGGGTAGGGTGAGGCGGAAATGAGGGTACTCACTAAAAGACAAACCTAAATTAGGTTTCATCCCGTGCCAAAAGCAGGCTTAGGGCCTAGTACCGCCATAATTGGCGGGTTTTAGAATACCATGCGCCCGAACCCTACCCGTAACAGGCCAACACCCCCTTTCTCCTTGTTGGCTCATCTTCTCTGCCTGTCCTCGTTTGTCTTCCCTGTTTCTTCCCTTCCGTGTCTCCTCGTTCCAGATCGATGAGTTTTGTCGGCATTGTTGTTGATTCCTCCACAGAGCCGTGCCATCTCCGCAAAATATGAAATTGACACCACAATGAATATTAGGGTTAATTTGGTTCTGTGTGGTTACAATCTACTGGTTGAATTTAAAAACAGGAAACAGAAAATAGGAAATGGAACTCAACGTCTCCGGTTTGGTTGGAAGCATTTTCAGATCTATTTTTCTGTTTGTTTTCATTTGGTTGGAGGTAGATTGTGCATGAAGTTACTTGGACAAGAATTGACCGTGATGAAAAAAGTAATTAATCAGGTAGGAAGCAGATATGCGGAGATAAGGACTTGGGCTGGAAATGAAACCGCACCCTTTTGCTGTGCGGTTTCTTTTCCTAATTTTCTGTATAAATCTAACATGCCATGGGGTTCGTTTTCACACCTCGGCTTGACTTGCAGCCCAACCAAACGAATGAAAATGGAAAGACCAGTGTTTTGCAACTGCGTGAGTTGGTTTGCGGCCCAACCAGACGGGCCCTTATCACAGTTGCTTCCCACCGTTGGACGGTTGAGAACACGCCATTACGAATGTTCTGCCCTGCGGCCTCCACCTGGAAAAGAATGGATGCTGCAGATGCTCCTCCTACGCCGATAGGTTCTGACCAGATGTTGGAGGCGGGTGTTGGCGTACCTCGCCCCTTGAGAGCTCCGGCCGGCACCATCCACAGTGTCCCTTGGATCAAGCGACACCCATCTCTGCTTTCAACTTCGATTCTGGTGATGGAACTATGGTCTTGGCAGTGGCTACGTCACCGAACGACGGGTAGGTTCATGCCCTTGACATCCGTCGTGGACAAACCTTGGTGTGTAGGTAACGGAGCCCCATCGCCGTGCACTTTGAGTATGCATTAATTTGTTGCTGGTCCCTGTCACCGCTGTTCCATTTGGTGGCCAAATCCGTCAGCACTCGATCTGGAGGTTCCTGTTCCTGCAGCGGGTGCTACTCGACGGAGCAGTCATAACCGAGGTATGATACAACATGCTGGGATAGAAGATTGTTCTCCAATGACCAGATGGCTGCCACTGAGGGATGCCGAAAGAGAAACATGGAAGGACTTGACAATCAAGATGATCTGGTGGAGCAGTTTACGGTGAGGTTGCTTTTGCGGAGTCATCCAGACGATGTGGTTTTGAGTTCAAGCATTCTCTAATTGCTATACTTAGAATATCAAAATTAAGACTACTGCAATGATCAAAAAATTGTCACCCAAACGGCCCCGATGGTGGGATGGACAGGTTGAGTCATCTCACACCTTTAGATTCTGGTATGATACCTTAAAGGAAATCTTGGATAACTACTATCTATATATCTTCTTTATAGTATACATGATGTTGTGTGTTCCAACCCGAACATTACCAAATCATTTGGAATGCATATTCTATTCGAGTGTCTGTGCATATTCAGTGTCCATCACAAATCAAATTTTCAACCTGGATGAATGCATTAACTATCCCTTCACCTCAGACCCACATTCTCCAGCGCGGGCCTAGCTAGATATATGTCTTGTTTCTGCAACACAACATTGTCCAGCCACCTAGTGTATGATCACCATGACTTCACTCTATGCAAAGAACCATGTACCATAGTCAGAGTAGGGCTTTTGTGGGGCCATCAATGATTGGGCACAACAATTTTCTTAACTCATATGTTGAGATTGACAGCTCATTTCCTTCATGAAGAATTTCTTTCAACAAAGACAATAATGATGTGAAGCTTATATCGCTCCATCTATTGTCAGCCTTCAACTTTTACAATCTCAACACGTCGCTAAGCTTCGTAAACTTAGTACAACCTATGTATAATGGTCTCTCAGCATCATGCACAATGTTTCCAAACATGGGAGGTGGATTGGTGTGCTCTATCCCACAACTATCCAACATCTCATCAACGATGTCTATGGGAATTCGTTCGTTCACATCTACATCATCGGAGGCAATTTCTTCTTCCACACAAGTACTACTATCGACATCTACTGATTTCAAGTTTGAAATATCTCCATACCAGTACCATTCTGTATAGCCTTGTACAATCCCGTTGCACATGACATGACTTTTGATTTCGTCGCCAATGCTGACTTTCAAGTTGTTACCACAATGTATACATGGATAATAGAACCTATCTTCAAGTAGTTTTTGATGTTCCTCAGCAAATCTAATAAACTGATCAAGACTAGAAATAAACTCTAGGGTGCAGGGATTTGGAATGGACATCCATGATCTATCAATTCTATGATCAAAGAGAAAATAAGTATATATTAGGGTTTAGGGATTACATATTAAGTTTGGGGTTTAGCATTAAAAGATTAGGATTTAGGGTTGAAAGATTTAGAGATTAGGGTTTAGCATTAAAAAATTAGGGTTTAGGGTTAAAAGATTTAAAGATTATGATTTATCATTAAAAGATTAGGGTTTATTGGTTAAAAGATTAGATTTCAGGGTCTTATATATAATAAATGTGTACCACCTATCCCATTCTTGAACATCTACTCCTAATGAGTAAATCTCGGACGGGTTTCTAGGCCATAATACAATGTTGTCATTTATATACCTACGATTAATTTTCTAATTCCAAAACATATATATTTGTCAAATTTGGATAAGCAGAATAGAAGATTTGAATTTTTCAATATTGACCAATAGGAAATTGCCACATCATCAAATCAGTTGAGATAATTGAAGAGAGAGGGAGAAAACACCATTTGACCCAAGACCAGGTTTGAAGTTGCATAGATAACCAAACTAGATCTTCTAGATATGGTAAAACAACAAGAAACCAAAACCCTAGAAGAATATGGTAAAAAGAGATGGAAATCGTCGATTTTAAACATAGAAGCATGAGTTTTAAGCATGTACTAAGCAATATATGAGAAGGGGGTTAACTAAACTTGCCTCTAGGAAGGTAAGAAGGTACCAATAGAAAGGATCTCGAGATTAGAATGCCTGGGTTCTCCAAGACAAGCTCCTTTCTTGAGCAAAGATCACCTTCTCCACTTTAGAGGTGTAAACCCCAGCAAAAGAGCATGGAGATGGGATGTTTTAGGGTTTTAGGTGGAGTTTTACCATGAAAGTTCATGGTTCTGACCTAGACGAAGGTGGGAGGAATATGAACATTATGAAAATAGGGAAGGAAAGGAGGATTCTTACTAGTTTTGGTCAAAATCATCAAAATAGAGAAATTTGGAACCCTAGGAGCCTTCTTCACCAAGGTAGGCACCTTCTTTTATCTTGGGACATCAACTTCATGGCCATACATAGAAGGGATGATGCTCTAAGCTTTAGAAAGTGAAGGAGAGTATTTTCTTCTTGGATTGGGAGGTGGGAAGGGGTAGGCATGGCTCTATAAAGAAGGGGGAAAGCATGAGCTGTCTATGTGACTTTCCATGTGTCCTTAGGCTAAGGCTTCATGGACATGCAAGAGGACAGCTCATAGAGACTTCTTGAATGTCCAAGGTCAGTCCTAAAGGTCCATGAAGGCTTCTAGGCCATCCCCACCATCCTCTAATCAAAGAAATAACCACATTGGTTGATAGGTTTTAAAGATAAGCTCATTTATAAAGAGGGTAATTCCTATAATGCCCTTGGAAAGTAACACCTTCAAACTAAGACGCAACCAGGTGCCCCATGTTTTAAAATCTCGTGAATGGTAAGGGAATATCTTAGGATTGAAATTGAGGTGGTAATTTGCAAAGAAAACCTCCCAATTGGGTAAATTGCATAAAAGTCCAGATTGTGCATATAATTGCATAACCTACACAAACAACATCCAAATTGGACGAAACTTCATCCACAAGTTATCTTTGATGTTTAGAAATATATTTTCCATTATTTACACCGATGCTGAATAGGAAAATTGGGGGAAAATATTTTCACGGGGATAAGGCGTGAACACACATCCTCGTCGGTTCTTTGGTAAAAACCAAAGACATATGAGGGGATAAATTTTTCCTCGCGAAGGATGTTTAGTCTTCAGTTCCTTGTCAAAATCCGACGACTACTTAGGGATAATTTTTTTCACAGGGACTTGGCCTGAAACATATGTCATCGGTTTTAGTACAGCTGATGCACCGCTGACATATAGACATGTTTAAAACACCTAGTCTACCCTTGGTAAAGGTCACGACACTATCCACTAGGGTACACAAAGAAAAATCCTAACACATGGATACAACTGCAATTATCCTTCAATCACATCACATATACAATCACTATACACGACCGCAATTGTTCTCAAAATTGAGGGATAGGTAGGACCACAACCATCCTCCCTAAAAGAATAGGGTCAAGATGACAAGCACCCTACATACTCAACAATATGTGCTCTGAGTCTCCCTTGGGAATACACGTTTCACCATCTAGCAAGTTCTAAAATTGGAATGGATCTTTGGCACAAGGCACATGAGTAGGGTTTCACTTGATTAGTTAGAGATAATTTGGTAACTTGTACTGCATCAATCAAGTTACATACAAACCCTTGAAAGAAACTACAAAGATAAAGGTAGATTACTACTATAAGAAGATATAAAACATGTAAGGCATAAAGCTGATCACATCAACATGATACTTTTCACTTCCATACACAAGGCCATCACCATTGTCACGTCACTATGGGATATGAATCCCTCATTAAATAACTAGAGGGTATCACCTCAATTAGAAAACAAATCTATAACCAGGTCATTAGACCATTCACATTGTTTCATGCAAGAACATCATTATTTCTTAATGCCTCATCAAGGATCATAATCACCACACATGTGTCACATAAGTGTTACTACAATCAAACAATATCTTATGATGCTTTTCAACAACAAATTAGGGTTACAATGTCAGGAGAGAGAAATTATTACATCATTATGTGAATGACTCTAGCAAGCTAAGAAACTTCATTTTGTATTTGCAGTTAGGGTTAGGATTTCAGCATTGCAAACCATACTAGAGTTTCAAATAAGCAATTAACATTAAAAACTATATATCATTATCTCTAACTTTGTTAGAAGCAAAGAAGATCAACTATCATTATCACAAGGTAACAACATAAGGTAAACACATGTTCAGGGATTCTCATTGTTCAAAGGTACGCCTAGATCACATAGCTATGTGACTGAAGAGAAATTAAGTCATAGTGATTGAAGACAATCATCAAATCCTAGAGACCAAAGAGAACAAGATCATATCTTTGACTAGAGAGAATAGGTCAAAGACAACTTGGAAATTGAAGACACCATAACACTCTCATTGATCAAAGAGAAGTTCAACCATCAACATACTCATGGATCCTAAACTTGACGACTAGAGGAAAGAACCACACCTTCATTCACTGAAGAAGAATCAACACTAGGGACCATACCACATCAAGACTTGGCAACTACTAGCATCAACACCTTGAGACCAAAACATGTAGAACATCTTGGTGACCTCAAGAAGAAAGAGAAAGACCATCTGCCACATGATCAAACAAAGTGGCCATCATCATGAAACTAAAACATTAAGGGATAAACTTCAAGAAGAAAAGCAACATCCAAAACCCTAATTTCGGCCATCAATATAAGAGAGAAACAATACCAAAACTAGAGAGAGAATCCCCCTTTCTACCGTCATGCATGTATCCCAAACCTCCATCATCAAGCATAAGAACAAAACATGGTCAAAAGAGATAAAACCAATGTTTAGCATGTGCATGTAAGAGCAACACCTCCATTATCAAAAATATTTTGGGTATAAGAATTTGAGTTCATAAGAAAGGGTTAATATACAAAAGATCACCACATAATCATAAACTATAGTTCAAGATATCGTCACTATACAACTTAGAACCAAGTTTTAGAGATAGGTTAATTGCATGCAAAGTAAAGAGTAATAGTAATAAAAAAGAGGGTCATATAAATTGCCCTGGATGTGAAGAATAACTTCTAAAGTAAGTATGTGCCTAGAAGAAAGAGTAATCTAGCTTAATCATCACCTCATAGGAAAGCTAGAACCACCTCAAAAGAGAAGCAAACCATTGGTTAATGGTGTAAAAGAAAGACAACAAAAACCTAGGCCGAAAAGACAAGAAAGTGAGGCAATCATTAACTCAAGTTAGGCACTACCATGGAGAACCATGAGTTCGGCCAAGATAAGAGAAGTTCCTCAATAAGCACCACCATGGAGAACCATGGATTCATACAAGAGAAAGAAGTAAGGTAAGATAGCAAGAAAACAAAGATCAAGCAATGGATATCACTTATCAAGATCAAGAGACACCAAAGGATCATCAAAGAAGAGTTTCTTCAAACCCTAGCTCAACATGCAAGGGGTTTGGCCACCTTCTCCACCAAAAGCACAACTAAGAACACAAGGGTGACGAGCTACAAGGAGATTAGAGAAAGAAGAGGGTGCAAAGAGAGAACTTGCAGGCAAAGAGAGGGGTATATATTGTTGGGTTTTAGGGGAGGGAGAGAAGGCATCGGAAACAAATTTTTTCTCCTCCCCTAACCCAGAACAAGGAAATGCGTCAATGTCTATACAATAGGAAAGGATGGTTTGTGGAATCATACCTTGTCCCGAGGCTTGCTCGGCGACAATACCTCGCGGCCAGTGCAGTCTTCACCTCCGGTCTTGGACGGTGTCTGTGCAGCTCCTGGTCGCACCGGGACTGACGACTCCTGGTCTTACCGGGACTGTTGGTATTGACAGCTGTCCTCTGAGCAGCAGAAATCTCCCGCCTCTGAAGTAGTCCACACGGACCACCTGGAACTCCGATCTCCTTGTCCCATAAGGAATCAGAAGGAGTCACACCCTCCTGTCAGCGTACTAGTCGCCAACACACTCTCCTGCTACCAGTCGCTTTCTGCAGTTGTCTTTCCCTTACTGTGCCTCCCTTATCGGGTAGCACTTGCTCAGACTCTCTCGGTTACCAAAACTAGAGAGAACGACAACTTTACAGAGCAATTGGTTGCACTGATTTGTGTTCAGAGAAGCCCCCAATACCCCTATATATAGGAGGGTCATGGGACAGGGTTCTCTATCCCGGGCAATGCGGGACTAAAGCAGGAGTAGAAAGGTACGAGATTTTCCACAAAAACAACCAACTGCGTGACCTGAACTGATCGTTTCATTTCTAAAACGGTCAGTTGGGGATCTGAGCCGATCGTTTCACACTGAATCGATCGGTTGGGACCCATGAAACAGTCGGTTCATTTCTGAACCGGTCGGTTCGCGGCCCTGGTCAGTTCCGGATTGACTTTTCCTCTTTTGTTTCTAATTGGTACCAATTACCAATCCTTGTTCCAATCAAATTGGGCAAGTGAAAAGAAAAGAAATTTCTCACCAATCCTACTTTCCCAACTTGCTCGGTTGGACCAGTTGAGCCGATCAGTTCAACACTTGAACCGGTCATTTCACCCTGTCCATGAGCCGATCGACTCACCACTTGAGCCGATCGGTTCACGAAGCTCAGCCGATCGATTCATCACATGAGCCGATCAGTTGGGAGTGCAGATTGTGCAGAAATAATCAATTGCAGTTTCAATCAATCTGATACTCTAATCAATCTGTCCAACACCTTGAACACTATGATTTTGAGATATCAATTAATTGAGTGTTTAATTGAACTACTAAACTCCTTTAGCAATCAATCTAAATAATGTTTGTGGACAAAACTCCTCTTTCAGGTAAATTTTATGTGTGTAACCCTACATGTCCTTTTCACGTTGGCAGTGAAAGTCCATAAAACTTATGACTTCACAAGCAAAGACTGGTGCCTAGTCACACATCAGTGCTACCCAAGTAAAATAGAAAGTTGGAGAACAACTTTCAATCCTACAATCCATGAATGGTGTTACAGTGAATGTATAATTCCTTTGTCACTAATATCCCAAATGAACTCGAGGTATGGACCAGTCATCCTGTCAACGTTCATTCACTTTCTTGGTCTCAGAGTAGATTGGAGGAGATATGTATGACATCAATATCACATACTGATTCACACATGCGTGCGCATGCCTATCTCAATCCTACTCATCAAGTGGCCATGGATATCAAACTCCCTCAGGAGGGACAAATCCCATATCTATCACTCACCCCTTAAAAGCCCCATGTGTCAAAGCCACCCAATCATCACCTTTATAACAACCCATGTTTCAGGACAGCGTTTGATGATGTCAAAGTGTACCCAACGACATGTGTTGAGTGTAGTGATTTTAGGTCAAAGAATCACATTCACCACCATCACTGTGAGTACTGACTGTGATTACCATGCCATGGTTCCATGTGTCAAACTCACGATGGGTCTGTCCGGTACACTTGTTCTCTAACAAGTACCTATGTGTTTGGTTTAATATCTCTATATCATGACTAATGAGATTCTGTCATCAACCAACACGACAATCTAGTCTTGTGTGTCATTGTTGTCTATCTACCTTCCACAATGACATCTGACTAGGGACATAACAAGAATGTACAAACTCTTAGCATCCATATGATCTCATCATTCACGTCCTCAACCTGAAAGCATACGTCATTGAGTACTGTCATTCTCTAGACATTCAATCTGTTCTATCACTATCTCATATGACTGAACCAGAAAGAATTGGAAGCTTGCCTTTGATGTTTATCAAATCAATCTCAATGTATCCCATCAATCATCCCATGATTGGCTCTCAGGACATACATACCAACGGACTCCCACTTGCACTGCGAGCCAATCACCCTTGAATCATATTCATAGTGATCTACAAACATGTCCCACTTTGGATTTCCATTCTAGAACATTTCCATTTCACATCAACATGTGGAATGTGAATACGCTCCCACTAAATCACAGATCCCTTCTTTATCTTTGACATATCAGTCAAACCCTTTGACTATATCATCAAAGTAAGGATCCAATTCTGAGTTTCTTGTACTCAATCAATCACATTGATTAGTCCATTGTAACTTATAGACTTCATTTGCACTAGTGGATTCATAAACCTTATAGGTTGTGTCACATACACATCCTTATTTTATTCCTCATAATGTAGTTTTAGTATCCATATGCCAAATGTCTTAGTCATTAAGTTGCAATCAACAAGCATCATCCTTCTCAAAATGTCATCCATATGTATTAACGCTTAAGACTTATTTGCACTTATGGATTTCATTCCAATGGGTGCTACCATCAAGGTCATACCTTATGGTTCACATGGAAGTCATTTAGGATGTAATGGTCATATACCATAACTCAAAATCTGGTTCCTCATATTCATCTAGATAGTTGACTCATCACATGAACAACTCATCACATAGATAATTGAGGTGTGTCTATCAAGGATATAAGAACTCACAACTCTTTGTGATTCTTAATGTCCTTTATTAGTGTGGGGTATTCTTTATTTAAGAAGAATTCAGTTATTTGATAATCATTCTCTAACTCCTTAGAGTATGATTCCTTCTTGATTTAGACATCACCATGCCTTAATCATGAGATCACTATGATACACTATCATAATCACTCACAAGGTTCTCAAACATTTGGTCCAAGTATTTCATTCATTGATCTCATCAAGAATTAACACTTTACCAAATTCATACTTCATCTATGATATCCTTGAACATTTCAAGATATTCATATTGGTATTTCTCTAAACACCACTTGAAGTATTAGCATTCGCTCCAATAGGTATGTAAATACATCACATGTATTATACCTAATAGGATATTCATTCTCCCACTACCATTAGTGAAGATTGATTAATCATGTCCAAGATATTCATGTCTCTTACTGGTTCTCTAACCAAAAGAGTCTAGATTTATCCATCACATGGAAACTAGAAATGAATTTCTCATGATTGATGCTAATTTGATTATTTGAGTTATCAATAACTTTTAGGTATCTTTTTATCTTATGAATACCAAGTACCAAAAGATAAATGAGGCATTACCATAAAGATCATATCTTTGAAACATCAACTATATTGATAGCCATTCTTGTCTCAACAAGATGCAACAATAAAGTGTTTTTTTGGCAAATTGAAATAGCAGTTCTCAACTCTATTTCGTGCCCTTTAGGTTGAAATAAACTAAAAGATACTCCCATCTATGGCAGCAACACTCACAAAGGCCATCACTTCTTTGCGGATCTTGCATATCACATATGACATATCCATATCTTGGTATCACATACCTAAGATAAAGAAGCAGTTCATTTCATGACACCTTAGGTGGATATTTCCATCCCCTCCTTCATCTTCTTTTGTTCTTCCAGATATTGAGGGCAATTCCCTCATACACCCTTTTCCATGTGCCTTGAGGCTGAAGACGACTTGGATTGTTGGCTAGCATTAGAACACTTCTTTGATTTGCCCTTGTCCTTGCTCTTAAGACTTGCCCCTCATTGATCATATCAAACATTAGGGTTTGTCTTTCTTCATTATTGCCTCTACTATCCTTAACATATCCAACAACTTTGTCAACGCTTGCCAAGGTTGTTCATGTTGTAGTTCATCATGAACTATATGATTCTCGCAACATTTGCAGTACCATACCAATAGCCAACTCTTGGCTTAGAGGAAATCCATCTTAGTCAGGTTTTTCCATATACCCAATTATATTGAGTGTGTGAATACCTTACTAGATCTCCTTCTGTCATGACATACTAGGATAGTGTCCTTGAGACATCATATGTCTCATGTTGTCTCTACAACTCATAGTTAAGAAAACACAACATCAAGCACTCCTCATCAATGTCATCCTCGGTATGCTTCCACAATCATACTTTTAGCCATTGATGTGGTGGGATTGAGTTCATCTGGTTCTGGTATAACTAGGACTTAGAGCTTTCGCTCTTTGATTGAGAACACTTCTCATCATCCTAACCAGTCGCAGAATTATTCCCATTTAATATGTTGGTCTCAAAGACCGATCGCAAATAAAGTGATTATTGTTGATTAACCATTTAATTTTAACAAAAGGAAATATATGCAATTTTAGTCCAAAACTCTTTTTGACTTATTTGATTGATTTGAAAAGTTTATGATAAAAATTAGGCCTTTAATTAATTATCGCTCCCACTATTTTAGTTCAAATTGATAGCCCTCACCATCAATTCAGAAGATTGCAGCGTACAATCTTCTAGTGGGCAAGATCCTAAAATCCTCTAAGTCATGGACCAACTAGGGCTGTCACCCACAACTTAGATCTCTCAGGTAGGCAACTCTTGCCAATTGCATCATATGCAACTCTTGATAAGATGTCATATGCAACTCCTTGCCATGAGCATCTCCATGCCTCAAGGTGCTAGATCCTATCTAGGTCACCTTGTTAAGTCCGACCCAAAGCCAACACGATGAATATGCACCCTGCTAGGGCAGACCCACACATTCATCCTTCACGCTTCCACGAGATAGACGATGCACCACGCTTGGGCGTGCCCACACTTGGTCGATCAAGCTTTTCACGTGTGTCGCATTTAGAAGGCATCTAAAACTTTAATATTTTAATGAGGGATTTGGTTTTTATATACATATACATATCCAATCACCACAATACGTAGTACGTATCATATACATGCTATATCCCACAGAAAACATGCAAAAGGATAAAAGCAATGATTATGGCCATCCTAATGTGATTCCCCAAGCCAAGAGGAATCACGGTCATCTAGGTCTACATCACATGCAACCTGTACAAGATGAACTCTGTGCTTTGCCTTTCTGGAATTGATCAATTCATCACATGAACGATCGACTCGCCATTAGACTGGTCAGTTGGGTGCCACCAGCCGATCGGTTGGCTCCTCCAACTGATCGGTTCACCTGGTCATCGTGCATCTCATCATGGCCGCCACCTGCTCGTCTCGCTCCTCGAACCGGTCATCAACCGATCGGTTCACTCCTTGAACCGATCGTCTGGAATGTGAACTGATCGGTTCACTCCTTGAACCGATCATCTCAGCTGTCATCAGGATGTCCGCCATTCTTCGACATAATAGAAAATAAAATCTATCCTATTTTACATTATAAAAAGAGAAACCCCTAGTTACATTCGGGGAGAGCAAAGGTAGGAAAGAAATCTCAAATTATTTCGAGTTACATCAGGAATAGGAGAAAGGGAATCGGTGCGCATACCGAGATGTAAGAAACCACATATAACCATACACAGATAGGGTTTATTGGCCATAACCACGCTATACATCCACCACAAAACTCGTTTAAGGGTGACACGTATTGAGTGCATTAATATTACATATCATATATATAGTTTGGGATTTGTGGATTTAAGATTGGACATGCATAAAGCCAATATTATTCACATCGTATGCGATAAATAAAGGTGACAAACCAAAACTGATCACATCGATAATCCTAAAGTATATAGCAGTTGACGTGGCTCTGATACCACTGTTGGGTTTTAGGGGAGGCAGAGAAGGCAGCGGAAACAAAATTTTTCTCCTCCCCAAACCCAGAACAAGGAAACGCGTCAACGTCTATACAATAGGAAAGGATGGTTTGTGGAATCATACCTTGTCCCGAGGCTTGCTCGGAGACAATACCTCACGGTCAGCACAGTCTTCACCTCCGATCTTGGACGGTGTCTGTGCAGCTCCTGGTCACACCAGGACTGACGACTCCTGGTCTCACCGGGACTGTCGGGATTGACAACTGTCCTCTGAGCGGCAGAAATCTCCCGCCTCTGAAGTAGTCCACACGGACCACCTGGAACTCCAATCTCCTTGTCCCACAAGGAATCGGAAGGAGTCGCACCCTCCTGTCAGCGTACTAGTCTCCAACACACTCTCCTGCTACCAGTCGCTTTCTGTAGATGTCTTTCCCTTGCTGTGCCTCCCTTATTGGGTAGCACTTGCTCGGGCTCTCTCGGTTACCAAAACCAGAGAGAACGAAAACTTTACAGAGAAACTGGTGGCACTGAGTTGTATTCAGAGAAGCCCCCAATACCCCTATATATAGGAGGGTCATGGGACAGAGTTCTCTATCCCGGGCAATGTGGGACTAAAGCAGGAGTAGAAGGGTTTGAGATTTTCCACAAAAACAACCAACTGCGTGACCTGAACTGATCGTTTCATTTCTGTAACGGTCGGTTGGGGATCTGAGCCGATCGTTTCACAATGAATCGATTGGTTGGGACCCATGAAATGGTCGGTTCATTTCTGAACCGATCGGTTTGTGGCCCTGGTCAGTTCCCGATTGACTTTTCCTCTTTTGTTTCTAATTGGTACCAATTACCAATCCTTGTTCCAATCAAATTGGGCAAGTGAAATGAAAAGAAATTTCTCACCAATCCTACTTTCCCAACTTGCTCGGTTGGACCAGTTGAGCCGATCGATTCAACACTTGAACCGGTCATTTCACCCTGTCCATGAGCCGATCGACTCACCACTTGAGATGATCGGTTCACCAAGCTCATCCGATTGATTCATCACATCAGACGATCAATTGGGAGTGCAGATTGTGCAGAAACAGTCAATTGCAATTTCAATCAATCTGTCCAACACCTTGAACACTATGATTTTGAGCTATCAATTAATTGAGTGTTTAATTGAACTACTAAACTCCTTTAGCAATCAATCTAAACAATGTTTGTGGACAAAACTCCTCTTCTAGGCAAATCCTATGTGTGTGACCCTGCAGGTCCTTTTCACGTTGGCAGTGAAAGTCCATAACACTTATGACTTCACAAGCAAAGAGCGGTGCCTAGTCACACATCAGTGCTACCCAAGTGAAATAGAAAGTTGGAGAACAACTTTCAATCCTACAATCCGTGAATGGTGTTACCGTGAATGTATAATTCCTTTGTCCCTGATATCCCGAATGAACTCGAGGCATGGACCAGTCATCCCTGTCAACATTCATTCACTTTCTTGATCTCAGAGTAGATTGGAGGAGATATGTATGACATCAATATCACATACTGATTCACACATGTGTGCACACGCCTATCTCAATCCTACTCATCAAGTGGCCATGGATATCAAACTCCCTCAGGAGGGACAAATCCCATATCTATCACTCACCCCTCAAAAGCACCATGTGTCAAAGCCACCCAATCATCACCTTTATAACAACCCATGTTTCAGGACTGCGTTTGATGATGTCAAAGTGTACCCAACGACATGTGTTGAGTGTAGTGATTTCAGGTCAAAGAATCACATTCACCACCATCACTATGAGTATTGACTGTGACTACCATGTCATGGTTCCATGTGTCAAACTCACGGTGGGTCTGTCCGGTACACTTGTTCTCTAACAAGTACCTATGTGTTTGGTTTGATATCTCTATATCATGACTAATGAGATTCTGTCATCAACCAACACCACAATCTAGTCTTGTGTGTCATTGCTGTCTATCTACCTTCCACAATGACATCTAACTAGGGACATAACAAGAATGTACAAACTCTTAGCATCCATATGATCTCATTGTTCAGGTCCTCAACCTGAAAGCATACGTCATTGAGTATTGTCATTCTCTATACATTCAATCTATTCTATCACTATCTCATATGACTGAACCAGAAAGAATTGGAAGCTTGCCTTTGATGTTTATCAAATCAATCTCAATGTATCCCACCAATCATCCCATGATTGGCTCTCAGGGCATACATACCAACATATATATCCAAGGGTGAGGAGTGGTAAAGAGGACTAGGTGTCATGCAAACATGTGCCACATTTATTCAAAAGTCAGACATACAAGAACTAACATCTTAAATGAAACAAGGGTGACAAAACTGAAGAAACCAAGCAACCAAATTAGTCCAAAGGCTATTGGTCAAAGAAAGCATAATGAAAAAAGGAAACAAAATCCTAGTGATTGAATAGAACCCAAACCCCTAAGGGTCCATCGACCAAAGAGAACACAAGCACATACAAGCCTCTTCAAACACAGACAATGTAATCAAAGGAACATCAATATGGTCACTAGAGCCAAGGGAAACCATCAATCAATACACATAGTCAACACTAAACTAGGGCTTCTAAGATAATCCTAGAAACATCAACACACATGATGTCACCACATCGCTCCACATCAAACCAAGGTACAAAGAGGCTACATAGGGCGCCACTCTATCCAAAATGAAGACAAAACATGTGAGGCATGACAAGTATGTGACATATTTCAAGATAAACCCTAGACATGAGTGAATTGCAATTAGGTCCAAAACAAGCACGTCACATGATTAGATGAAGGATTTAAGCATCTTATTATGTTAAGTAAGCAAGATTAATAAGAAATCTTGGTCGGGGGTCTTACACATATATCTTAGATAGTCTTCTCTAGTTAAAGGAACATTGATTGAAAGTTAGATAGGATGACAATTCCATGCCTCAAGTTCAATCTAGATATCAGAGATAAGATAACTATACAAACACTATAACATCAATCACAGATTGTAGGTTCAAGTTGTTATCCAACTCACCAGTGTACTTGGGTAGAAATGACATCTTTCTAGACACAAATAATTACTTGTGGTGTCATAAATGATTATGGACATTCACTGCCAACATAACCTGGAACTTATAGGGTCACACATGTACTATACACTTGGAATAGGATCTTATTCATGAATGTAGTTAACACTAATTACTAAAGAGTTATGTATTCAATGGAAATAACAATACTTGAAAGTTCATTGACTGGACTATAAACTCACTGGTGCAAGTATTGAATTGATCAATTCAAGAGTTAGGTCAAATGAACCAAGATGGGCGATCAAAACCATTAGGCATATGATTTAGCAAGTGAACTACATCTCAGGTTTATGAGCCAACTACTTAAGGTTTGAAACTGACTGATTGGTTGATCAATTTGATTGGATCAAAGATTAATTTTGATGTAATGCATGCATTAATTATATATTAATTGTTAATACAAATAAGATTTGAAAACATAGTGAAATGACTAGTTGAAGGGATGAACATATCAACTCACACACCAATAGATTGGTTCACTAGTGAACCAACTATTTTGTCATTCACATGATTCAAAAGTTAATGATATTTCATCCCCTTCAACTCTAGCTTAGACTATAACTCCTGACCCTGACCCTCCTATAAATAGATGGGTAGTCGAGGCTTCCAATAGGCACAAAAATAAGCTCTAATAATTGTTATCTTCTCTACTTGTGGTAACCGAGAGAACCCAAGAAAGTCCTACTCATCAAAGGGAGGGATACCAAGGGAAAGACCATTCATAGAGAAAGTCTGTGCATTTTTGTCTGTTCAACTAGAACTATAGGAGTTCCTATTGGTCCATGTGGACTAATAGAGAGGTGAGAGGTTGTCGCATTTCGCTCAAAGGATGAAGTCAACTTCAGTCTGTGGTGATGAACCAGGAGGCCGATGCTGACATTGTCGAGGTGCAACTTGAAGATAGACACAATTTAATCCAAGGGAACTACCATTGGGATTGCTCCATGAATAAGTTAATTTAATCCATGTCACATGCAATAAGAAGAGTGTCCTATTTTCCATCAATAGTATTAACATGCCTACATTGTAGCCATCCTACAATAGACTAAATGGTAAACCCTACGGAATACATAAGTGCCTTCTATTTGTGTGTTATAATCATCCACAAGGTGGATATATACCGTCCCTATAATATACTATGATATACACTTCATGAACGAAAACAAATAGTGATATGACAGTTTCCAATCACAATATTTTTTACAGGCAACGTTCCTTCATGCTAGAAACACCTTCTTATACGAGATATGTTGATTTACTCCCTAGCTTCACCTTGTAAAGAATTTCCCTTGTGCACATACCCAATCTTGACACAAAGAATAGCATGATAATACACCCAATATAAGATGACATTCATTGGCAATGGTCCTCATTAGGAATAGTTAGTTGATATGTGTGGTTTCACTACAATACTTCATCATCCACATTTCACCTTCTCTTTAGAAATGAAAAGCATCCAAACTTCAACAACATTGTTGGTCTTAGACACAAACACGACTAAAAAAGAGATTGTTTGAGTGTTCGGTCCTCGATTGGACATTGTATTGCATGGAACAGTTTTGAATCTTCTAAATTGTGACTGCTTTGGATGCAAGCAAAACACACTCACAATTTTCATTGTTAGAAGGGGTGCAATGGAGACGAAGTTCATGGACAAAATCATCCACCTATTTATCATATTGAAAATAAACATAGCCATCAACTATATTTTTGTTTATCCAATCACTCGCAAGTAACTCCAAGATGGAACTTAAGGTAGCTACATTGCAAAACATTTGAAATGGATACCCATGTAAATTAGCATCATTTGTGTCGTATTTATCATCAATTTCATTTGTTGAGTCACCTTTTTGTTCAACATTTTGTCTTCTCCTCAACCTATTAATCACTATTTTTATTTTTACTATTATATTTTTAAAAATTTATATGGTTGGTTTGATATAAAGTTATAAAACTATTGATTATTTGAAATTGATTTAACATATTCATATAACTTGAGTGTTGGTGGACATGTACACTATCACGAAATACATCAACATAAACGTCATATGAAATTGAGAAAAAATTTCTACATGTATCATTGTCATTAACTTGTATGTGCATACAATGTTCTTAAGGTAAAAGATATGATACATTGGTAGAGAAGTGACTCAAATATATGTCTAGTATTGTATGGATATTTTATTTGAACTCAGCTAGAATATGCATACATGTAATATTAATGGGTCTAAAATATTGAGTAGAGTAAGAAACACTAGAGAGAAATTGACAATCATATCAAAGATTCCCAATTCGTGCACGTGAACATGATGCCATCTTCCTTGCATTACAAAACACATGATTATAATGATAATATTTTTTTAGTTAAATTATAGTCCAAATTCTTAACTAGTAGTAGAATTTCTCCAAGAGGTTTCTATTTTTGTTGTATCAATAGGTACTATAATTTATTAATAATCATTATAACAATACAATTATTTTCCTTTTTTAGCAACTGTTCATAATTTCATGCGAGAACTTCAGAGAAGTAGTGTCGTCTTTCTAGGGGTTTTACCAACAAACATTCAATTAAAATACTCATTCTAAAATGTAATTATTTTACTTTTAGTACAAAATAATAATTTTAAGTCTGGATCTTTGAGTGATAGTTGATGTAATTTTATTTGATATATTTTAATATTTACATATAATTTTGTTGAAGTAATACTTATCAGTATTTTAAATACAATTTAGTAATGGATATACCTAAATGTGCAAGAACTTCCTCATCAATAACCTAGAGAATAGAAGTGAAGCAACTTTTCAATGAGATAATATAAGATAAGAGAAACACCTCACCAGATGAATTGAGAATAGAAATCCACTATAACAACTGTCAAACTTATTTTAAAAAATATGCTATAATATAACAGAGTTTAAAGCAGCTCACAAGTAGTTTTAAGTGAAGAAGAAGTAGAGTAAATGATAGAATGGTGTTAATGGAGGGGATGATTTCTAAAACATTATATAAGGAAGAAATGTATTCCCATTGAAGACGCATTTACCTCACGTGGCTCTAGTCCATTTCCCCCCAAAACTATATATCCATTAAGGGCAATGGTGTGGTGTGGTGTGGGGGATGATGTGTCCCTCCTTGGGACACATTTCTCATCTTTGGGAAGAATGTGTACATGGATCAGACGCATTGGCCTCACCATGTGGACACCATGTCCCAAATGGTGACACGTTGGTCCTATCCGGGGTAATGTGTCCCCTACTTGGGACACATATATCATAGAGAGAGTAACATGTTATCCGAGAGGACACATTGCCCTAGTTGGGGCCGATGTGTCCTTGTTAGGGATACTTTGAACAAATATATTCCATTTTGGGAATTAAATTACAAATCATGTTATAATGGTAATAAAAATAGAAAAAAAATTATATTTAGGTTTCTATTCCATGAAACAAAGAATCAAGATCAAAGCTAGCGTTCCCTACGATTGATTCTATACATCCCCAACCATGCACACAATGCACCATGACTTCTCTTAACCGTAATTTTTTTTACCCCTTCCCAACCACAATTCCTCTTCCACTTTCTAGCCTTCCAACCATAGTGGTGTTAGATAAGGATTTTATATTCCTTCAAATACAATTGTGGTGAACTTTAAATTGATGCCATACCAGGTCTAAGAAGTGATGATGCCAGAAACATTTAGTGGTGCTTTAGATCCACATGATATCATTTCTCAAGGATAAGGATAGTGGAAATGTTTTGGTGGCACTTTGGATTGGTGCCATACTAGGATTTTACTTCACAACAACAAAGAGTGTATTTTCTTCCATGACTTCTACCTTCCCTCTTCCTTATTTTGATAGTGTTTGGTATTTGTGTTGATTATTTTAGAGATAAAGGACATGACTTAGGGGACAAGGTCTATCAAGGAGAAAATCCATCACAATGTTGGCAACAATTGTGTTCTTCAACATAGTTCTAGGAAACATATTGACTATCTAGAGGAACATGTCTATGTTTTTTGGAGTCTATGGTTTCTTCTTGATGGGATTTTGGAAGTTGTCTTCTATATCTATATCATGTTAATTTGATCATGATATTATTGTAATTTTTCTTTAAAATTTTCTTATCGTAGAGTCTTAGGCCCACTTCTCCTCCCTTTGGGGGAGGTCCTTGTGCCCTTCCTCTTTAATACTTATCTGAGAAGAGATACTAGGCTTAAAAGCCATTACAAAAAAGCAATATGGATTCATTTTAGATAGGGTGTGATCCCCCAACCCAATTTTAAAAAATTCTTTGTCATGTCAAGTTCTTGTTGAGGGGCATCATTAAATAGTAATCATTAAACACCAAAAATAAGAGTTTAGCAACCACATACTTATAATATTGAGAGTATGGTTGAGTGTATACTTTGTGATGATACACACATGAGAAAATTGAAGGAGAGAGGATAATTTCAATTGTATAGTAGGATAATGTAAAAATATTTAAAGGTGTAAGATGGGACATAATTGTGGAAAGTGGCAAATGAGAAGGGAAAATCTTTTTTATCTTGATTGGTTACAAAGAGGCCAAAATACATAATACTTCATAACTGTATTGTGTGAAAAAAATGCATATATATAAATATATATATATATATGTATATATATATGTATATATATATATAAGAACATATATAAATGTTAGAAATTGCAGATTCAATCAAATTTTATTCCTAACATAGTATGACATTATAAGCAGGTACACATGTTTCAAGAGGCCACAAATTTTAATGGCATTTTTAGTAGTTCATAAATGGAAATTTGATTACAATATTGCATTATGTATTGCATTTTATCTTTTATTAGAGTATAATAGGGTTTTAACTAGTCCCATAGATGTAGACATTTGAATGTGGGAGGATTTCACAAATGGCAATTAAATTATGGTTTATATGAGAAAAACCCTAGGGTGATCTAAGGCGAATGTAAGTGGACATTATGTTGTACATACTAATCACAAGGTGGAAGGTGATGACAAACCAAAGGGGAAGCAAAAATCATCCCATGGGTTCCACACGAATACATCTGGTGCATACTTATAGCGAATTTGTCAATAGAACATGCAATAAAACATTCCTAACAATCTTGGCATGGAAGATGATATAGGGGATACCAATTGATCACAATTTGCACGATTGAAAGGATATAAGAAAATCCCTACAAAGAAGTGATATTTGTACTCTAAAGAAGGCCCTCAATAATCTTACAAAGACAAAGTTTAAAGGTAGAATGATGAAATCCATTGCTACATCAAGATCAATGTACATGATTGAGATATATTTATGTATCAAGAATATGTTGAGGTATCATTGAAGGATGCTTACCCTACCTTTGATATTAAAAATTAAGCATTAGAAGAACTCCATAAATCCTGGAAGAACATTGAGATTGTAGAAGTAATTTCTAGAGAGATTTGATTTCTAACCTCTGAGATAGAATATGTTTACTTTGGAAACATGGGGGCTTCAATCTCATCAACATTTCCAACAACTACTATATTTTCCTACTATAGATAGAGGAAGATTGTATCAATTCTATTACAACATGCCCTTTGGCATTCTTCAGATCGTATCTTGTTTTTCAATATTGGGATCATGACTTCTCATTGGAGTAAAAAGGACCTACCAATATGGTTGGATGGTGTGGATTCCAAACTTACCCATATATCTTTATGAATAAGTTCTTCTACAAAAAATAGGGAACATGTTAAGGAATAAAATCAAAGTTGATATCAACACAAAACTATCAAAAAAGGGGAAGGTTTGTATGATATTTCATTGTGACTTGATATGGCAAAACATGTGATTCCCATTATCAAAATCTCTGAGATTGGATGAATTGGATGCAATTGTTATAGTGATTGGTTTATTTGTAATATGGGCTTAATTTTCTTTGTTTATCAGGTTTAAGTTTGCTTTCTTGTACATGCCTCCTCTCTAATATATAGGAGGGTATTCTTGCATCTATCAAAACAAATATCTCTTTTAGCCTTCCATCTTATTTTCTATATGGAATGAGAGGATTGATCCTCAATCCAACCCTCAATATAAAAGATGAGTGCCTTGTCCTATGGGAGACAACCATCTCTTCTTGGCTTGACTGCCCACTAGACATCATCTCAACCTCCATGGTAGTCTTCTTTCATACTCTTCTACAAAAATTGCAACTATTACCAAACAATATCCCTTGTACCCATTTCTCTTTGCACGACCATTAGCATATCAAGCCTGATCTCAGCCCACAAACAAGATCTATGATCAATCCTATCTCATATCAATCCAATCTAGCTCTAACCTCTCTAATGACACCTTATATCTACAATATCATTCCTCTTATAGCTAGTTACATTCCTTTTCCATATTTTGTTTTGCTTTCCACATCTGGCCTTTTCTATTTTTATTCTTTTCTATATCCACTACTTATCTACCTATATAGAGTGTCAGAGTTCTTCAATTGTTTCATTGCAAGATTCAGGGGGATAACATTTCTTGTAAGGATGATCAAAAAAATTTACAGGCTATAATATCATTATTATGTATTAGCAAAATGAAAATGTGTTTTACCCATGCTCCCTCACCCATGATGTTGTTTGAGGCAGAGTGTTATACTAATGTGTTTATCTATAATATGGGCCTAATTGTTTTGGACAAATAGGGTTATGTTTTCTTCATAGTATTGGCCTCCTCTCCAGTATATTGAAGTGGAATCTGCCATATATCAATAGCAATTTTCTCATTTATCCTTCCATCTTAAAAAATATCCCATATGAAATATCGCTCCATTCTTTCATTGTATAGAAGAATCCAGGACTCTGAATGGTTGGTTGGTTTATGTGCATCGACTCCATGGTGCACATTCAAGAGATCTAGAATACTGCTAACGTGTTGGATTGACAAAAGTGAAAACTTGAGCATGAAGACAGAGGAGCTTATCATAATGTGTTTTTCATCAATTCAATCAAGATATGATTTGATGGGAATTTTTGAAGCTCATCAATTTTTTGTATGAATATAGTATATTATCAATTAAAAGACCACATTTGTAAAGGAGTGAAATCACCCCTTTACTAAAATTTTTAATAATTGACATCCATTCCAAACACTCTCATATGTATGATGGAATGGGCATAAATTTTCCAAATTTATTAAACATTGGTATACAAAAGACCATTAGAAAGAAGCGGAATAAAAAAATAACTGACTATATTCAATTTCATAAAACTTTACAAAAATAGATCAAATTCTCCCATTAGGGTATACATAAAGACACACAATCATCTAGATAGAGGGAAGTCTAGACTACTACAATCTTGTCACCAAGCAACATCTCCATCAACTGAGTCCAAGCTAAAAGATAAGATCTTCCTTGTCTTATTCATCACCTTTCTCAACACCTGGGTAGTTGGGAAGGCACCCAGCAAAAAGGGAAAGGGAAGAAAAGTATGTGTCACAAAATTAGTCTAGGATATCAGGATAAGTAAAGTAAATAAAAATAGGCTAGGGTTCATCATATGATGAAGATAACAAGAGTATGAGGCTATATATCAAAGAAACTTGCCATTAAAAATATAATAAAAAAAAGATTTGATGAAGATAACAAGAGTATCAGACTATATATCAAATAAGCTTGCCATTAAAAAATATAATAAAAAAAGATTTGCATGTAAGATAGTTATGTCTACCTAACTAAGTAGTGTTGAGGCACCTACCAGACCTCTAACCTTAGGTTAGGGGAGACTAAGACATTCCCAGTCACCTATAATATTATGGGGAGAATAAGACATTCCCCATGGCAATTATTTACATGCCCTCTGTGGGTGGTTGTACATAAGTACCACTACTTTAAATTAAATAGAACATAAATCCACATGCTAGAAAAAGTAGTCATGGCAAGAATAATCATATGAATCAATAAGCATGGTAGTGGGGTGCCAAGACCCAAGAATAATGTTTCAAAATTGATTATGAGGCAAGTATAGCAAAAGATTCAAGAGTATATGAAATTGGGTTTAATAAAGCCTCATTATAGAAAAATAGGTTAAGGCATAATTATTCCCAACTTAAGGTGTAAATGCACATACATAAATATTGATTGCATCAATTACTAACTTTCTCCAATTTAATTGAGTCCAAGTTCCACTTTGCCTATTTTCAATGTATTAGCATGAATTAGAGTACATAGTGCACATTAATGTATAGAAAACCTAATTTTAGACCTTTTTAGAAAAACTCAGATTTAGATTTTGAAAATATCATCAATGAACTTATTAGGTTCTCCTGATGAAGAAAACATATGTTTATGTTAATTTTGGAGTTATGATGATTAAGATGTAATTTTTATGGATTTTATGCATTATATTCATTTTATAAAAATCACCCTTTGTCAAACCATAAAATCATACCTTTAAAATATTTTTATTAGATAGAGATTAATTTTCTAATTCCAAAACACATTTCTTTGTCAAATTTGGATAAGCGGAATAGAAGATTTGAATTTTTGACCAATAGGAAATTGCCACATCATCAAAACGATCAAGATAATTGAAGAGAGAGGGAGAAAATACCATTTGACCCAAAACCAGGTTTGAATTTACATAGGTAACCAAACCAGATTATTGAGAAAAGGTAAAACAACAAGAAACCAAAACCCTAGAAGAACATGGTAAAAAGAGATGGAAATCCTCGATTTTAAACATAGAAGAATGAGTTTTAAGCATGTACTAAGAAATATATGAGAAGGGGGTTAACCAAACTTGTCTCTAGGAAGGTAAGAAGGTCCAAATAGAAAGGATCTTGAGAATAGAAGGTCTGGTTGCTCCAAGCCAAGCTCCTTTCTTGAGCAAAGATCACCTTCTCCACTTTAGAGGTGTAAACCTTAGCAAAAGAGCATGGTGATGGAATGTTTTAGGGTTCTAGGTGGAGTTTTACCATGGAAGATCATGTTTCTAACCTAGAAGAAGGTGGGAGGAATACTAACAGCATGAAATATGGAAGGAAAGGAGGATTCTTACTAGTTTTGGTGAAAATCACCAAAATAGAGACATTTGGGAACCTAGGAGCCTTCTTCACCAAGGTAGGTACCTTCTTTTACCTTGGGATAGCAATTTCATGGACAAACATAGAAGGTATGATTCCCTAAGATGTGGGAAATAGAAGGAGAGTATTTGATTCTTGGATTGGGAGTTGGGAAGGGGTAGGCATGGCTTTATAAAGAAGGGGGCAAGCATGAGGTGTCTATGTGACTTTTCATGTATCCTTAGGCTAAGGCTTCATGGCCATGCAAGAGGACAGCTCATAGAGACTTCTTGAATTTCCAAGGTCGGTCCTAAAGGCCCATGGAGGCTTCTAGGCCATCCCCACCATCCTCCAATCAAAGAAATAACCCCATTGGTTGATAGCTTTTAATGATAAGCTCATTTATAAAGAGGGTAATCCCTATAATGCCCTTGGAAAGTAACACCTTCAAACCAAGTTGCAACCAGGTGCCCCATGGATTAAAATCTCATGAGTGGTAAGGGAATATCTAAGGATTAAAACCGAGGTGATAATTTGAAAAGAAAACCTCCCAATTGGGTAAATTGCATAAAAGTCTAGAATGTGCATATAATTGCATAACCTGCACAAACAACATCCAAATTGGACCAAACTTCATCCACAAGTTATCTTTGATGTGTAGAATATTAATTTTTCATTATTTATATATTTTGAAGTTATATAATCACATATTCATTATTTATGCCTTTTACTCATTTTCTCTCTCCTAAACTTATCCTAATATTTTAAGGTTGTCCGAATTAGATGAAATTTGACATGTAGGCTAATTTTTATATGTAGATAACGAATTTTAATTTTGTTTTCTCTTTTGAGACTTCTTTTTATGATATATGTCATATGGCCCATTAACGACCCATTGTCTAAATTGTTCATCTAATTAAGTTTCTTATCTTCATATTACCACTTAAATGAGTTATGTGGCATATTTTATGTTTTCAAATCACATCAAAAAGTTGGATTAAGGTTTATAGCACTTAATTATGGTAATTAATCTCATTTAATAAATAAATTAAGGTTTAGGGACTTGCACTTCTAGCACAAATTAATAAACCATTGTTCTACTAAAGTGGTGATTTTAAATTTTAGATTCTTAATAAGATTTCACCTAGGTATTTGTGCATAAACCCTTCCATTGGTATAATTATTGAACAAATGTTCACCAAACCACTATAAATTCCACCAATTATATAGAAAGGCCAATAAGAATAGAAATGAAAAGAAAATATGGGAAAGAGGGCCAAAAGACAAAATTTTAGAATTTGGTATGTTACAACACTCCACCCCTTAAAGAAAAATCCATCCATAAAATCACACGTAAGAAGGGAAAGGTGAGTTTGCAACATACCATCACAAAACATTTGGTTATTTCTCCAACCTTAACTTCCACCAAACAACTCATCAACATATACTCCACAAGCATCTCGACATAGGTCAGGTTCTCAAGAATCACCTAGGTTCCATTATTTAGATATTCTTTTTAGGAGATTTAACATTATACATTTTTTTCTCATTAACATTATATTCATTATGATATCACATTATCACCATCATTTTAATTATGTCATGTCATGATCACTTTATTACCAAGGAAGTTATATTTCATTATCATCCATGAAACATCATATATATATCATTTATCTTACTAAGAATTTTAGCAAAATTATGGATTACTCAATTCCCTCAATATACTTGATCATTATCCTTAATATTTTGAAATTCGACTTCATTATCCTTATACTATCACCACATTAAGTTATAACGAATTATTTTGCTTGAAAGATTCAATTTGTCTTTAGTTCTTCATTCAATCCAAATTATGTCACATCAATTACATATATGTATATTAAACGTTATCTCATTACCAAATTATCTTTATTTCTCACATTAATGTCATCATTAATCATTTTATCATATTTATTTATATTATTAATTTGCACATTTATGTGAATCGAATAACTTTATATTTATATTGAAGTCATTCCATGCATTTTAATGATCAAGGTGAGGCATATTACAAATTGATTCACATTAAGTGACTAATCATGTGTGTATTAGATAACAAGGTAACATACCATGCATTTTATATTGATGACTTGATTAATATGTGATTAGATGATTATATATATCATTTATGTGTATCAAAGTATGTTAACTGATTATGACACCTAATGTCATTAATGTATCATGAAAGGAATTAAGGATATATATGTTAAGGTTAGATGATTACAACTTAAGGTTTAGGTTAATATGATCACTATATTTTACTTAGCATGTACTAAGTCCAAGATTAGGCTACAATTATCTTACTTGTCATTTCATTAGGGTTTATTAGTTTATGACATGGGAAACACCATGCATATCCATTAGGATTAATGTGTGAGTTACTCATATTATGTGAATTAGGTATTCATTAAGGTTTGAACATATTAATTATTCTTCAGATGATCATTATATGTTCATTAATATATAGACAAGCACATTAGGCTATAACTATAACTTTTTTGGACCCCACTAAGGTTTCAAGCACAACAACCTCCTATGTATGGGGTTAGGGTTTCTAAAGATAATGTAGATATATTTCAAGATGTCACATGGATCCATCCCCCTGAAGGGGATTTTGGCCTCAAAATCTAACCACTGAACATCATAAAACTAACTATACTCCACCCCTTAAAGGGCTCGACCTATCAAGCCAAACTGCACTAGGGTTAAAGGATGAGTCTAACTAAATCATGTATAAGATCCATCAAACTTCCACTTGTACACCCAAATAGCTCACTTAACCCCAAATTTCAAAGTCTAGGTTCTAGGGATAAACTATCCAAGCATGTGGTCCCAAGGGACATAAGGAGACTATCTTGGTATCCATCCTCAAACAAGTCATCATACACCTAAAACTTAGGGTTCCCAAAGATATACAACATAGATGTTTAAGGTCACTATTGCCTAAAAGCAAACTATTTCGAACAATCCATATCAGCTTAGGCTAGGTCGGTATCATATGGACCTGGGAGCCCTCGTAAACCAAGCAAGTGGCACGGAGGAAAATATTACCATCCCCCAGAACCTAATCCTTTCTAGACACCTTTGTTTCAACTTCATGCCCTAATAGTTGCCTAAAGGCAAACCTAAACAACATTAAATTATGCATATTTTAGTTATGAGTATTTTAGGGTTTTATTCATCATGATACTAATGTGGAACTATAGGGTCCTAAATCAACCTTTCATAATTTATAGATCAACTTTAGGGAAACCATGAACTACGTAAGATGGGGATTCTAATTAGGGAGACAAAACTGAAATACTCAGATTCTGACTACCATGGGCTCTGATACCATGTTGTAAAGGAGTGAAATCACCCCTTCACTAAAAATTTCAATAATTGACATCCATTCCAAACACTATCATATGTATGATGTAATGGGCATAAATTTTCCAAATTTATTAAACATTGGTATACAAAAGACCATTAGAAAGCAGCGGAATAAAAAAAATAACTGACTATATTCAATTTCATAAAAGATTTACAAAAATAAATCAAATTATCCCGTTAGGGTTTACATCAAAACACACAATCGGGATCAAGATAGAGGGAAGTCTAGACTACTACAATCTTGTCTCCAAGCAACATCTCCATCAATCGAGTCCAAGCCAAAAGCTAAGATCTTCCTTGTCTCTTATCCATCACCTTGCTCAACACCTGGGTGGTTGGGAAGGAACCCAACAAAAAGGGAAAGGGAAGAAAAGTATGTGTCACAAAAGTAGTCTAGGATATCAAGATAAGTAAAGCAAATAAAAATAGGCTAGGGTTCATCATATGATGAAGATAACAAGCGTATGAGGCTATATATCAAAGAAGCTTGCCATTAACAAATATAATAAAAAAATATTTGCATGTAAGATAGTTATGTCTACCTAACTAAGTAGGGTTAAGGAACCTACCAGACCTCTAACCTTAGGTGAGGGGAGAATAAGACATTCCCAGTCACCTATAATATTATGGGGGGAATAAGAAATTCCCCAGGGCGATTATTTACGTTCCCTCTGTGGGTGGTTGTACATAAGTACCGCTACTTTAAATTAAATAGAACATAAATCCACATGCTAGAAAAAGTAGTCATGGAAAGAATAATCATATGAATCAATAAGCATGGTAGTGGGGTACCAAGACCCAAGAATAATGTTCCAAAATTGATTTATGAGGCAAGTATAGCAAAAGATTCAAGAGTATATGAAATAGGGTTTAATAAAGCCTCATTATAGAAAAATAGGTTAAGGCACAATTATTCCCAACTTAAGGTGTAAATGCACATACATAAATAGGGATTGCACATACCTCTCTTACTGATATCAATTACTAACTTTCACCACTTTAATTGAGTCCAAGTTCCCCTTTTCCTATTTTTAATGTATTAGCATGTATTAGAGTACATAGTGCACATTAATGTATAGAAACCCTAATTTTAGACCTTTCTAGAAAACTCAGATTTTGATTTTGAAAATATCACCAATGAACTTATTTGATTCTCCTGATGAAGAAAACATATTTTTATGTTAATATTGGAGTTATGATGATTAAGATGTAATTTTTATGGATTTTATGCATTATATTCATTTTACAAAAATCACCCTTCGTCAAACCATAAAATCAGACCTTAAAATATTTTTATTAGATAGATATTAATTTTCTAATTCCAAAACATATTTATTTGTCAAATTTGGATAAGCGGAATATAAGATTAGAATTTTTCAATATTTACCAATAGGAAATTGCCACATCATCAAACCGATTGAGATAATCGAAGAGAGAGGGAGAAAACACCATTTGACCCAAGACTAGGTTTGAAGTTAAATAGGTAACCAAACAAAATCTTCTAGATAAGGTAAAACAACAAGAAACCAAAATCCTAGAAGAACATGGTAAAAAGAGATGGAAATCATCGATTTTAAACATAGAAGCATGAGTTTTAAGCATGTACTAAGTAATATATGAGAAGGGGGTTAACCAAACTTGCCTCTAGGAAGGTAAGAAGGTCCAAATAGAAAGGATCTTGAGATTAGAAGGTTTGGTTGCTCCAAACCAAGCTCCTTCTTTGAGCAAAGATCACCTTCTCCACTTTAGAGGTGTAAACCCTAGCAAAAGAGCATGGAGATGGGATGTGTTAGGGTTCTAGGTGGAATTTTACCATGTAAAGTCATGGTTCCAATCTAGAATAAGGTGGGAGGAATACTAAAAGCATGAAAATAGGGAAGGAAATGAGGATTCTTACTAGTTTTGGTCAAAATCACCAAAATAGAGAAATTTGGAACCCTAGGAGTCTTCTTCACCAAGGAGGGCCCCTTCTTTTACCATTGGACAACAACTTCATGGTCAAACATAGAAGGGATGATGCTCTAAGCTGTGGGATAGAGAAGGAGAGTATTTGTGTAACATCCCTGACCTGGGTTATGTTCTAACCCCAGGAGTTTTTCTTAACAAAGTTGATTATATGCTTGTACTTATGTTGTGAAAGGTAATTAAGGCTCTTGTGTAACTTATATTTCAATTTCAGTCCTTTTTTAATAATGTTGAAACATTATTTTGTTAGTTTTGGACTAAAGTGCAAATTACCCAAGTGGAGGGGTTAAATTGCAAATTGTGCATAATAATAAGTTCCTCATGTGTTGAAGCATCATGAGAATGAAGATGATGCAGAGGTATGGCTTGTGATAGCCTGAATACCAAGAAAGAGCTGATAAAGCAATGTTTGTGCATTAAAACCTAGTTTTGGTGTAAAGTGCAATTTACCCAAAACCTAGGGTTCAATATACAAAATACCACTTCAATAAGGTCCCTAATAATTTTTGTCATCAAGTAGAGAAAATAAAATGAGAAGGGCACCTCATTTGAATTATCTTGGAGGAGAGAGAATCTTGACATTAAAATAATCAAGATTTAAGCATATATGGATCTTTAATTTAATTTAATGCAAAAGGAAATAAATTAATTGAGAAGCCCTTCAACCAAAAGTTGAGGGATGATTTTGTAAGGTGTTGGACGAGCTTGTGCCTTGATATGGCACAAAAAGATCTTGGTTGAGTGAAAGCCACTCACATTATTATAATCAAAAGTATTATCCACTAAAAGTTGGATATTAATATAAAACTCTTTAAGGTGCTTAATTTCTTTTCCATTAATTCTTTGATAATGAAGAGCTTTTGCAAGACTTTGAAGGTGGTTTCGTGGCCAAGAAATGGAGGAGGATTTGGGGGAAATTATTATGGAATTTAAAGAAAATAATTCCATTTTCTCTTTCATTGAAAACCCATATACATACCCTTTATGTATATCTTATTCCAAAAACACATAAGGATCATTTCCTTAGTCTTTTCCTTATCATTTTTCTTTGGCCGACCAAGGAAGAGCTCAGGAGCAGGAGAAGGATGAACACAACCTGTTGGTAAGGTTTTGATCATCTTCTACCTCAGATTCATGGTGGAAACCCTAAAGCAATGCTTGATTCTTTGTTTTCTTCACCCGATTTCCATTTCTAGCCATCTTGTTCATCCAATAGCTCAAAAACGGACATTGGGAAGTTGCTGGAACTCCATCCACCATTAGAGCCGTGGAGCTTGGAGCTTGGAGATCAGATTTGAGGCGGGTCTTATAACTCAAACCCTTAATCATTGATATTGCATCAATTCTCTATACCTTGTTGATTGTTTTCTTTAATTTGATACACTCTTGATTCATTGTTGAAATTTCCATCAAGAACGGTTTCTGTTCTTGGCTGAACGAAGGAAGGTGATGATGACATCATCCTAAATGTTTATCCAAAAAAAATTACCAAGACAAACGGTTTCCCAAACCATTTGGGTGAAAACGGTTTCAAAACCGTTTAGAATCAAACGGTTTCACTAAACCACATGAGACCAAACGGTTTTGAAACCGTTTGCCCAAAAAGGTCAAGTTAATCAGGTTGAAAATCAGCACTTAATTCAATTCGATTTGCCTAATTGATTAGCCTTCAACCTATGATTCCTTTGGAGTTAACCCTTCCAATTTGGCGAGTCATTAACCCACATAATTAGGAACAAGATTCCCAAACGGTCAACCCTTGGTCAACTCCCTCAAATGGTTTTGAAACCGTTTTCCCAAAAAGGTCAAGTTAATCAGGTTGAAAATCAGCACTTAATTCAATTCGATTTGCCTAATTGATTAGCCTTCAACCTATGATTCATTTGGAGTTAACCCTTAAAATTTGGTGAGTTATTAAAACAAATAATTAGGAACAAGATTCCCAAACGGTCAACCCTTGGTCAACTCCCTCAAATGGTTTTGAAATCGTTTGGTCTCATGCGGTTTAGGGAAATCATTTGATTCTAAACGGTTTTGAAACCGTTTGCTCCCAAATAGTTTGGGAAACCGTTTGGCTTGATAATTTTCTTGGGATAAACATTTAGGATGATGTTATCATCACCTTCCTTCATTCAGCCAAGAATAGAAACCGTTCTTGATGGAAATTTCAACAATGAATCAAGAGTGTATCAAATTGAAGAAAACAATCAACAAGGTATAGAGAATTGATGCAATATCAATGATTAAGGGTTTGAGTTATAAAACCCACCTCAAATCTGATCTCCAAGATCCAAGCTCCAAGCTCCATGGATCTAATGGTGGATGGAGTTCCAAAAACTGCCCAAGGTCCGTTCTTGAGCTATTGGATGAACAAGATGGCTAGAAATGGAAATCGGGTGAAGAAAACCAAGTATCAAGCATTGCTTTAGGGTTTCCACCATGAATCTGAGGTAGAAGATCATAAAAACCTTACCAACAGGTTGTGTTCGTCCTTCTCCTGCTCCTGAGCTCTTCCTTGGTCGGCCAAAGCAAAATGATAAGGAAAAGACTAAGAAAACGATCCTTATGTGTTATTGGAATCAGATATACATAAAGGGTATCTATATGGGTTTTCAATGAAAGAGAAAATGGAATTATTTTCTTTAAATTACATAATAATTTACCCCAAATCCTCCTCCATTTCTTGGCCATGAAAACACCTTCAAAGTCTTGCAAAAGCTCTTCATTATCCAAGAATGAACGGAAAAGAAATTAAGCACCTTAAAGAGTTTTATATTAATATCCAACATTTAGCGGATAATACTTTTGATTATAATAATGTGAGTGGCTTTCACTCAACCAAGATCTTTTTGTGCCATAGCAAGGAACAAGCTCGTCCAACACCTTAAAAAATCATCCCTCAACTTTTGGTTGAAGGGCTTCTCAATTAATTTATTTCTTTTTGCATTAAATTAAATTAAAGATCCCTATATGCTTAAATCTTGATTATTTTAATGTCAAAATTCTCATTCCTCCAAGATCATTCAAATGAGGTGTCCTTATCATTTTATTTGCTATAATTGATTCCAAAAATTATTAGGGACCTTATTGAAGTGGTAATTTTCATATTGAACCCTAGGTTTTGGGTAAATTGCACTTTACACCAAAACTAGGTTTTAATGCACAAACATTGCTTTATCAGCTCTTTCTTGGTATTCAGGCTATCACAAGCCATACCTCTGCATCATCTTCATTCTCATGATGCTTCAACACATGAGGAACTTATTATCATGCACAATTTGCAATTTAACCCCTCCACTTGGGTAATTTGCACTTTAGTCCAAAATTAACAAAACAATGTTTCAACATTATTTAAAAAGGACTAAAATTGAAATATAAGTTCCTCAAGAGCCTTAATTACCTTTCACAAGATAAGTACAAGCATATAATCAACTTTGTTAAGCAAAACACCTGGGGTTAGAACATAACCCAGGTCAGGGATATTACAAATTATCCACCCCTTACAAGGATTTCGTCCCCGAAATCATTAACAAAAACATTAAGAGAAAATAGTAGGATATTTCCTCCTCATTTCTCCCTCTAGTTCCCATGTAGCTTCTTCAATGCCACGATGATTCCAGAGGACTTTTACAAGACTAATATCTTTCTTTTTCAGCTTTTTGATTCTTCTATCAAGAATCAATATAGGTCCTTCAACATATGATACATCATCATTAAGCTCAATCTTCATAGGCTGCAGAACTGTTTCTGTGTCAGGATGACATTTCCTTAGCATGGAAATGTGGAACACTGGGTGCAATTTGTGCAACTCAGGTGGTAACTCCAGTTTATAAGCTACCTTTCCAATCCGTTCAATGATTGGATAAGGCCCCATAAATTTAGGAGCTAACTTTCCTTTTCTTCCAAATCTAAGAACTCCTTTCTAAGGTGAGACCTTGAGGTATACTCTGTCTCTGACCTGGAATTCTAAAGGTCTACGACGCTTGTCAGCATAATATTTCTGCCTATCCAGTGTAGTCTTTATCTGTTGTTGTATTATTTTAATCGTCTCAGTGGTCTGCTGCACAAGATCAGGACCTAAAAGTTGATATTCACCAGTTTCATACCAACATAGGGGAGATCTACAACGTCTACCATACAAAGCTTCATAAGGTGCCATGTCAATGCTATGCTGATAGCTATTGTTGTAGGCAAATTCTATCAGGCTTAGATGCAGATCCCAACTTCCTGTAAACTAGAAAACACATGCCCTAAGCAAGTCCTCCAAGGTTTGCATAGTTCTTTCGGATTGACCATCTATTTGAGGATGAAAGGCTGTACTAAACCTTAATTGTGTGCCTAAAGCTTTATGAAGTCGCTCCCAAAAATGACTCGTAAACTGGGGACCTCTATCAGAGACAATGGTAACTGGAACTCCATGTAGCCGCACTATCTCATCTACATATAACTATGCCAACTTCTCAGCTGTAAAGGTTGTTTTGATAGGTAAGAAATGTGCTGTCTTTGTCAACCTATCAACTATTACCCAAATGGAATCATGACCTTTGGTTGTTCTGGGTAAACCAACCACAAAATCCATGGTTACATGATCCCATTTCCACTATGGTAAAGGAAGAGGCTGCAGTGTTCCTGCTGGCTTTTGGTGTTCAGCTTTAACCTATTGACACACTGGACACCACATAACGAACTCAGCAACATCTTTCTTCAAACTAGGACACCAATACATATCTTTCAAGTTATGATACATCTTGGTGCTTCTTGTTTGCACCAAGGGTTGCCGTTTGGGATTTATGTTCCTAATGATGTTGGTTAATGACTCACCAAATTTTATGGATTAATTCCAAAGGAATCATGAGTTGAAGGCTATTCAATTGGGCAAACCCTAAATGAAAACAGTGCTGAAAATCCAATGAGTTAATTTGAGATTTTGGGTTGATTAGCCCAAATGGTTTCAAAACCATTTGGGGATCACCCAAACAGTTTCAAAACCGTTTGGGGATCACCCAAGACCGTTTGGAGGTCTGGGGTTAGGTATAGTTGACCAATTGAAGGTCCAAAGGTACCAAATCACTTTGCAATTAAATGCTGATTTGACGATCAACTCAATGGATCACACCCTAATGGAATTTCACTAGAATCCAAAGGTTGGATGAGCCAAACGGTCTCAAGACCGTTTGGGGCTCATCCAAACAGTCTCAAGACCGTTTGGTGGTCACCCAAAACCATTTGGAGGTCAAGGGTTGAGTAGGGTTAGGTGTTTGAAGACCCAAAGATATCAAGTTGAGTTGCAATTAAGTGCTGATTTGGTAATCAATTCAATGAACCAAACCCTAATTGGATGGCTTGGATTTGAGTGATAAGATGGGAAAACAGTCTCAAGACCGTTTGGAGGTCATCCAAATGACCTCAAGACCGTTTGGTGTCAGGTCATATCCAATTTGGATGGTGGTTCAATAGTAGTTTTAAAGTAACTAGTCACACATTGATGAATATTGAAGGTTCATCGATTCTAAATCCTAATTCAATTAATTCAAACCCTAATTGATGATAAATTGAGGGGCAATTGAGGGTCAAATTAGTTGAAGGATAACCTATTTAACTCAATTGAAGTATGGTGATAGGTACAATTGAAGACTGGTTACAAGAATTCAATGATTGAAGGAATCAACATTGAAAACCCTAACTCAATGTGATTGGTGGAGACCATATTTGGTCCATTCGGTTTTGAGGAGGTTTGGGTCAAATGGTCTTAAGATCGTTTGAGCCCAAACAGTCTCAAGAACATTTGGGACCAAACGGTCTCAAGACCGTTTGGGACCAAACGATCCCAAACCGGTTGAGGCTTTAATGGTTACAAAGTTCAAATTTCGTCAAACGGTTTCAGATGCTATTTTACTAAATGGTTTTACTAGTTTGTTCAAGATCATTTGAGGTCTAAGATTCCAAGATCACTTGGAAGGTAATCAACCAAATTATATGAACTCTCAATGTGGGTGAAGATCAATGGTTTAAGTAATCAATCACATGATGTAATCCAAGGGAATTTAAGCTCTAATGATCTTGGTATAATGACATATCTTATGATATCAATTCTTCTTTCAAGTTGAGTTGACTTAGCTTAATCAAGGCTGAAGTAAACCTCATCTTATAGAAGATGAGAGAAAAGATTTCTTTCATGAATGAATGTCTAGTTAGGGCATGATTCTTAATAGTGAGATCATGAAACCCTAATCATGAAGGTTAATGAATCATAACCTTATTTGAGGGCATTGATAGATGAAATTTTAATATATGATGATGATATAATCCTAATTCATAATGATGATAAGGCAACCTTAAATTAAAGGTACTTTGTTGATCATTTCTACTTAGGGTAAATAGTAAAGCCTAATCGGTTTGAAGTATCGATTTCATAAATGTAAAACAATTGTGGTGATCTGCTGTAGCACGACCGTGCTAGGAAGTACGGCCGTGATGGCTTCCTTTTGCATGACCGTGCAAGGTAGCACAGCCGTGGTGGTTCCCCTTTGCACGGCCGTTCTTGGCAGCATGGCCGTGGTGCACTATACTTGACTTGGAAGTTGATTATATAGTTTTCTAATTCCAAATAAGGTGAAACTATGTGTGAAACCCTAATTTTGGGTTATTCTTTATAGTGTAAAGCTCTAAGGTTGGATAATGAAATGATAAGTCATTAATCCTAATTGAGCTAAGGGAATGGTTACCCTAATTGAATTAAAAAGGAAACCCTAACCCTAGCAAGGGCACGGTGGGGTAATCCTTGATTAGTGATGTTATCATTATTTTACATTATACTGATATGAAATTAATGTGTTTATTATCATCTGTACTAATCATGCAGGTTTTATGGGATATTGAACATAGCCAGGTATGAGCTATGATGCCTTGTGTATTGAAAGCACTTTATGAGTTTTATAAGTAATGATATGCTATGTTGCCTAGTGAAAGGTAACATAAGAGATTGATAGGCTTTAAGAGCCATGTAAAATACCTTCATTACAATACATGTTTACACTGTCAGATGACTTGATGGCATTATGTTACCTGTTAAAGTGGTAACATGTGTTTTGATAATTTAAGGGTTTGAACACCCATATTCTTGAATTATGATGATGAGATGATAAGGGATTGAGATCCCAATGTTAGCAAAGCTATGAAATGAACTTGATAGGAACAATACTCATTCTTTATAGCAAATGTTATAATGTTTTATGATTGACAACATGCCTAATGCTAAAAAATGCTGTAATGTACTTAAATAATCAAGTGAAATGATAACATGTAGAGCCCTGACCATAGATCCATCATCGTCAGTATTTAGGTGATGGTGAAACTAGTTTTCCTAAGGGAACTCCTGGAGGGCATACTTTTGAGTATGTGGGGGTTATGGGCGCAAATATCCTTACGCCCTAATGAAGGAATTGAAGTGAGATAAACACTAAATCTCTCAATTCTTCATTATATGTAAATACCAGGATGATGTATCACTAATCTCCCGACGATGATGTTAATGTCGGGTCGATGAAGATAAACATGAATTCTTTTGACTGCGAAGAGAGTATAGAATGCCACTGTAACTCTATTAGCGAAGTTTCCAGAATACCCTGGAAAGCTATTATAACAGAGACACAAGATGTCCTGCATGTTATTCCTCACACTGACTGAGGAGGATGAGGTCATAGAAATCCACCTCTTCTGATGACCTATGTATGGTACCGATTTCGACTTCGCAGTGGTCGGTTGGAGTATGAGCGGTATACCTCATCTCCTCAGGGCAAAAGTATGTGTGTAAATTGTAATCAGCCGTGTAGCATATTTGCTTAGGGTTGAACTATGAGAATCAATGGTTGAGGATACATTGATTAATATGCTCTAGTTGGATTAATAATATACATGTTCTTCATATTCCTTATTGAATAAATGACATACTGCCTTATCATGTTATAACTGAAATGAACTGTATAGAGATTACTGCTTTACATTGTTTAGATACTGTTCTACCTGCTGATAAATGTTTATATTTCTACTGCTCAGTGTTATTCTATTATTTGCAATAACAATGTTTCTGGCGGAGAGTTATATCTCTCGCTGGGGCAATTTTTCAATTGTCTCACCCCCGTGGGATTAAATTTTTAGGTAATCGCCGAGGAAAAGATAGAAACCCTACAAAGGGTGAATAGCAGCAGCAACAACAACAAGGACTGTAGTGATCCTCAGGTGGAGACACTGTCTATCAAGTCATGTATATAGAGAGTCCTATGTATCGTCTCTGTACTCTCAGGTCCTAGGAGTCAGTAGAGTGTTTGATGTCGATCTGAGATTTTTGGAGCCTCGAGATTTTTTGTATACTGCTCATGTAGTGTTTAACAAGACAATCAATGTTATGACTCTCGAGATGAGATGATACAGAGATGTACTGATGAATCAGAATGTAAATAACTTACTTTGTTTCTTTATGATAGAGTTTCACAGTTTGTGGATCTCCTTGCAAAAAGTTTTAATTTTTAGTGATTTTCAGTAATTCCGCTGCTATTGATTCGCTTCCACATTATTTAATCTTGTTTTCACGAGTCGGTCATCTCAATTTGATTCTTGGATTGAGAGGTGGGATGGGGTAGGAATGGCTTTATAAAGAAGGGGGCAAGCATGATGTGTCTATGTGACTTTCCATGTGTCCTTAGGCTAAGGCTTCATGGCCATGCAAGAGGACAACCCATAGAGACTTCTTGAATTTACAAGGTTGGTCCTAAAGTCCCATGGAGGCTTCTATGCCATCCCCACCGTCCTCTAATCAAATAAGTAACCCCATTGGTTGATAGCTTTTAAAGATAAGCTCATTTATAAAGAGGGTAATCCCTATAATGCCCTTGGAAAGTAACATCTTCAAACCAAGGTGCAATCAAGTGCCCCTTGGTTTAAAATCTAGTGAATGGTAAGAGAATATCTAAGGATTAAAATTGAGGTGATAATTTGCAAACAAAACCTCCCAATTGGGTAAATTGCATAAAAGTCCAGAATGTGCATATAATTGCATAGCCTGCACAAACAACATCCAAATTGGACCAAACTTCATCCACAAGTTATCTTTGATGTGTAGAATATGAATTTACAATTATTTCCATATTTTTAAGTTATATAATCACATTATTCATTACTTATACCATTTACTCATTTTCTCTCTCCTAAACTTATCCTAATATTTCAAGGTTGTCCAAATTGGATGAAATTTGACATGTAGGCTAATTTTGATATGTAGATTACGAATTTGAAGTTTGTTTCCTATTTTGAGACTTCTTTGAATTGATATATGTCATATGGCCCATTAACGGCCCATTATATAAATTGTTCATCCAATTAAGTTTCTTATCTTCATATTACCACTAAAATGAGTTATGTGGCATATTTTATGTTTTCAAATCACATCAAAAAGTTAGATAAAGGTTTATAGCACTTTATTATGGTAATTAATATCTTTTAATACATTAATTAAGGTTGAGGGCCTTGCACTTCTAACACAAATGAATAAACAATTGTTCCACTAAAGTGGTGATTTTAAATTTTAGATTCTTAAATAAGATTTCATTGCGGTATTTGTGCATAAACCCTTCCATTGGTATAATTATTAAACAAATGTTCACCAAACCACTATAAATTCCAGTAATTAAATAAAAAAGGCCAATAAGGATAGAAATGAAAGGAAAAGATGGAAAAGATGCCCAAAAGACAAAATTTCATAATTCGATATGTTACAACACTCCACCTCATAAAGAAAAATTCATCCCCAAAATCACAAGTAAGAAGGGAAGAGTGAGTGCGCAACATCTCATCACAAAATTTCAAGTTATTTCTCCAACCTTAACTTCCACCAAACAACTCATCAACATATACTCCACAAGCATCTCGACATAGGTCAGGTTCTCAAGAATCACCTAGGTTCCATTATTTAGATATTCTTTTTAGGAGATTTTACATTATTTACATTTTTGGCTCATTAACATTATATTCATTATGATATCACATTATCACCATTATTTTAATTGTGTCATGTCATAATCACTTTATTACCAAGGAAGTTATATTTCATTATCATCCATAAAACATTGTATATATATCATTTATCTTACTAAGAATTTTAGCAAAATTAAAAATTACTCAATTCCCTCAATATACTTGATCATTATCCTTAATATTTTGAACTTCGACTTCATTATCCTTATACTATCATCACATTAAGTAATAACGAATTATTTTTCCTGAAATATTCAATTTGTCTTTAAGTCTTCATTCAATCCAAATTATGTCTCATCAATTACATATATTCATATTAGACGTTATCTCATTACCACATTATCTTCATTTCTCACATTAATGTCATCATTAATCATTTTCTCATATCTATTTATATTATTAATTTGCACATAAATGTGAATTGACTCACTACATATTCATATTGAAGCCATTCCATGTATTTTAATGATCAAGGTGAGGCATATTACAAATTGATTCACATTAAGTGACTAATTGTGTGTGTATTTGATAATAAGGTAACATATCATGGATTTCATATTGATGACTTGATTAATATGTGATTAGATGATTATATATATCATTTATGTGTATCAAAGTATGCTAACTGATTATGGCACCTAATGTCATTAATGTAGCATGAAAGGCATTAAGGATATATATGTCAAGGTTAGATGATTACAACTTAGGGGTCATGTTAATATGATCACTATATTTTACTTAGCATGTATTAAGTCCAAGATTAGGCTACATTTATCTTACTTGTCATTTCATTAGGGTTTATTAGTTTATGACATGGGAAACACCATGCATATCCATTAGGATTAATGTGTGAGTTACTCATATTATGTTCATTAGGTATTCATTAGGGTTTGAACATATAAATTATTCCTCAGATGATCATTATATGTTTATTAATATATAAACAAGCATGTTAAGCTATAACTATAACTTGTTTGGACCCCACTAAGGTTTTAAGCACAACAACCTCCTAAGTAAGGGGTTAGAGTTTCTAAAGATAGTGTAGATATATTTCAAGATGTCACAGGGTTCCATCATCCCTAAAGGGGATTTCGGCCTCAAAATCTAACCACTAAACATCATCAAACTAACTATACTCCACCCCTTAAAGGGCTCGACCTATCAAGCTAAACTACACTAGGGTTAAAGGATGAGTCTAACTAAACAATGTACAAGATCCATCATATTTCCACTTGTGCACTCTAATAGCTCACTTAACCCCAAACTTCAAAGTCTAGGTTATAGGTATAAACTATCCAAGCATTTGGTCCCAAGGGACATAAGGAGACTATCTTGGTACCCATCCTCAAACAAGTCATCATACACCTAAAACTTAGGGTTCCCAAAGATATACAACATAGATGTCTAAGGTCACTATTGCCTAAAAGCAAACAATTTCGAACAATCTGTATCATCTTAGGTCAGGCCGGTATCATATGGATCTGGGAGTCCTCATAAACCAAGAAAGTTGCACAGAGGAAAATATTACCAGCCCCCAGAACCTGATCCTTTCTAGACACCTTTGCTTCAACTTCATGCCCTAATAGTTTCCTGAAGGAAAACCTAAAAAACATTAAGTTATGCATATTTTAGTTATGAGTATTTAGGGATTTATTCATCATGATACTAATGTGGAACTATAGGGTCCTAAATCAACCTTTCATCATTTATAGATCAACTCTAGGGCAACCATGTCACCTAAAGTAACTATGTAAGTTGGGGATTCTAATTAGGGAGACGAAACTGAAATAGTAAGATTCTGACTACCATGGGCTCTGATACCATGTTGTAAAGGAGTGAAATCACCCCTTTACTAAAAATTTGAATAATTGACATCCATTCCAAACACTCTCATATGTATGATTGAATGAGCATAAATTTTCAAAATTTATTAAACATTGGTATACAAAAGACCATTAGAAAGTAGCAAAATTAAAAAAATAATTGACTATGTTCAATTTCATAAAACTTTACAAAAATACATCAAATTATCCCATTAGGGTTTATATCAAGACACACAATCAGGATCTAGATAAAGGGAAGTCTAGACTACTACAATCTTGTCTCCAAGCAACATCTCTATCAACTGAGTCCAAGCCAAAACCTAAGATCTTCCTTGTCTTATTCATCACCTTGCTCAACACCTGGGTGGTTGGGAAGGCACCCAGCAAATAGGGAAAGGGAAGAAAAGTATGTGTCACAAAATTAGTCTAGAAAATCAAGATAAGTAAAGCAAATAAAAATAGGCTAGGGTTCATCATATGATGAAGATAACAAGAGTATGAGGCTATATATCAAAGAAGCTTGCCATTAACAAATATAATTAAAAAAAACATTTACATGTAAGATAGTTATGTCTACCTAACTAAGTAGGGTTGAGGCACCTATTAGGCCTCTAACCTTAGGTGAGGGGAGAATAAGACATTCCCAGTCACCTATAATATTATGGGGAGAATAAGACATTCCCCAAGGTGATTATTTACCTGCCCTCTGTGGGTGGTTGTACATAAGTACTGATACTTTTAATTAAATAGAACATAAATCCACATGTTAGAAAAAGTAGTCATGGCAAGAATAATCATATGAATTAATAAGCATGGAAGTGGGGTACCAAGACCCAAGAATAATGTTCCAAAATTGATTTATGAGACAAGTATATCAAAAGATTTAAGAGTATATGAAATAGGGTTTAATAAAGCCTCATTATAGAAAAATAGGTTAAGGCAAAATTATTCCCAACTTCAGGTGTAAATGCACATACATAAATAAGGATTGCACATACCTCTCTTACTGATATCAATTACTAACTTTCACCACTTTAATTGAGTCCAAGTTCCACTTTGCCTATTTTCAATGTATTAGCATGTATTAGAGTACATAGTGCACATTAATGTATATAAACCCTAATTTTAGACCTTTTTAGAAAAACTCATATTTAGATTTTGAAAATATCAACAATGAACATATTAGGTTCTCCTGATGAAGGAAACATATTTTTATGTTAATTTTGGAGTTATGACGATTAAGATGTAATTTTTATGGATTTTATGCATTATATTCATTTTATAAAAATCACCCTTTGTCAAACCATAAAATCAAACCTTGAAAATATTTTTATTAGATATTTTCACTGATATGTCATTGTGTTGCAGACTCATACTAACTGAGTGTGGTGAGGATCTCGGAGTCCAACTCTTTCTATATCTTGTATGGAACTGATCGCGACCAAGCAGTGGTTTGTTGGACTTTGAGTGGTATGACTCAAACTCCCCAAATCTTTGAAAGATGTAATATATCCATTTAGTATATCCACTTATGGTTAAACACGACTACATTGAATGTTTACCCTTGCCTTGTTTCTTATACTACTCAGTTGTAACATAATGAGGTAAGAGAAGTTAATTGTTATACATGTTCTTAATATTCCTTCTAAAAGCATATAATATATTTTTCAACTGTTAGAGATGCTTAACCTACATTAATTGTGTAATAAGTTTTAATCAATCATTTAGCTAAATCTTCTCATCTTGGTTATGATGATATATCATGTTGTGGATATAGTTGTTGGTTAACAAACATATCTCTCATTGGGATGTTGGTCTCACCTCATGCTTTTCCACATATTTTTAGGTGATTGGAAGTAGAGGAAGCAAATCCGTGGAAACAAAGTGAATTTATGGTTGTGGACCTTAGAGAAAGTTGTTAGATGTCTAGTGTGTTGTAGAGTCGTCCTTTAACTATCAGGTCTAAGTGGGAAAGTTTGTATATGATGTTTCAATCAGATTGATCTTTTAGTAGAATTTGATGCTTGTACATGTGGTCTGTGTGGATGATGTTCTTCAATATATGTATATGTTATGGATGAGGCCACAAAGTAGTTGTAAAAAATATTTGGCATAATATGAATACAAACAATATATTGGACTTTGTGTAAATACTCTTGAACCTATTTGGAATGTCAAATCAATTTAAATTATGTTCTTTTTATACTACGTGGTTAATTAGTGATTGGTCATGTTTTAAGTTTTGAATAATCTAATTTACAGTAACGAGTTCTCACAAGTTGGTTTTAGAGCTCTAGGTTTTCTAAGTCTACGGGGACACTAGGACTTAGGACTAAGATGATGCCTAAGTATGGAACATGCAATGTAATCATGTGGCATACTACCTAATCTCAGTCAATAGATGCCCTGAATAGGTATTCAATTACTAGAGGAAAGGTAAGTGTGGAACTCTTATATTGTTAAATTTCTGACTACTTTGATTAAGTAGCCGATTTGAAACAATATAAAGATAATAATGAATAAGAAAAAATGATAGATGAATAAAGTGGAACCTGAGTGAAACTCAGACTAACCTTATACATGTAAGAAAGTGTTAATGTAAAATCTTTATGACATATCAAAGTAATTAAAGGGAGATGATCCCTTTTTGATGAATAAAATGTGAAATATGATGATCTATCCCTTGATAAGAGGTTGAAAGATATGATAACATGAGAGGACATACATAAGAATTATGAACAATTAACAAGAAAATAGTAATGAGATATGTGAATCTTAATAACTCCTATGCTAATGGAAGGGAACATAGATGGAAAAAGGTAAAACAAAACATAAAATTTGTAACTTGCATGATGAAGATAGAACTAGTAACTCCCTTGACAGTAACCCCTAGACAGTGTTGTAGTGTTGTGGGAAGTGTGTATTTTCTTTATGTTCTTTCTTTTCAGGACGCAACATTTAAGTGGATCTTATGCCACTTGGTACACATAGATTTGATGTATTCCTAAAGGTGGATACCTTGTTATGGTACATGTATGTTTTGGAATATGGTTCCAAAATAATGATGTTTTATGATGAGCATAATTTTTGAGACTTATAAAAGTTAAGAAGGACTCCTCCTACATGTTTTGAGTTAGTTACATGGTGGACATGTGGATGAGATAGGGATGTGAGTTCTTTACGGCACATGGAGTGGATCCCAAGGTGATGAGTCTTAGTATCTGAGAGGTACCAGTAGTATGTGAAGTTTGGAAATGTTTATCAAATAAGTTACTAGTTTTCCTCTTCCTTAGAGATGGAGAGTTTGATGTTGAGATCCTTCAATTTTTGAGATGGGCTACCGATAGATGGATAAGACTACTGCCAAGGACAGATGGTTGTTGATCAATGAAGAAGTGCTATAGTGTTTCTTTAGATATACTTGAGCGTGGGATATCATTAGATGAGACTCAGGCGGATGACATTATACCTAAGTCAGCTTTTAGGATATGGTATGCTCACTACGAGTTTGTGGCTATTCCATTTGGGCTGACATATACACCATAAATGTTTATGGACATAATGAACATGGTGTTCAAGCCTTATCTTGACTAGTTCATGGTTTTGTTCATTGATGACATCTGATATACTCCCCAAACAGCCAGTAGAATGAGCAACATCTATGATAGGTGTTGATGTTGTTGAGGGAGCACAAGTTGTACGCCAAGTTCAGCAAGTGTGCAGTTATGGTTGAAAGAGGTGTCTTTTCTTGGACACATGATATCTACTAGAGGTGTTTGTGTAGAACCAAACAAGGTGGAGTCAGTGCTGGAGTGGGAAGATTCTAAGACACTGATGGATGTTTGCAAATTTTCTAGGCCTAGCATGTTATTATAGGAGGTTTATCAAGAACATCCATCTGGTGGTGTTACCCCTAACAAAAATAACAAAGAAAGGTGTACCTTTTTTCTGGGATGGAAAGTGTCAATGTTCTTTCTAGTGGTTGAAGGAGAAGCTGACCATTGTACTAGTGTCAGTTCTTCTAGAATAAGGGAAGGGATACATTCTTTTCGGTGATGTGTCAAAGAATGGTTTGGGATGTGTGTTGATGCAGGACAAAAATGTTATTTCTTTTGTTTTGTGACAACTTAAGAAATATGAGGAGAACTACCTAATGCATGATCTGGGTCTTGCAGTTGTGGTCCATGCTTTAAAGATATGGATACACTACCTTTATGGAGAGAAGCGTTAGATCTTCATCGACCATGAGAACCTTCAATATATCTTGTCGAAGTAGGATTTGAACATGCTGAAAAGGAGATGGATAGATTTGATCAAAGACTATGATTGCACCATAGACTACCATCTAGGGAAGAAGAACATGGCAGAGGATGTGCTGAGCAGGAAATATTCTTTGTCATCAGATGAGAAGAAACAATTATACTCTTTGGTATTCCATAAGTGAGGCATATTGGTGTCTCTTCTCCATATGAATGTGAATATGGAAGTTTCCTTATTTGAAGGTATGTTAGCACAACTATAGGTAAATTATACCTTAGTACAATAGATCAAAGATATGTAGCACAATGATACTATGATGAAACATATCTAATTAAAGTTTGGTAAAGAGAAGCTTGAGGGACTACAAGAGACATGGGATGGTACAATTTTCATTAACGATAGGACAACGGTTCCATATATTGATGCTTTAAGGATGACAGTTCTTGAGGAGGCTCACCCTTTGATGGATGTGATGCATCTAGGCAGTACGAAGATGTACCATAACCTAAATGATCTATATTTGTAGCATCCCTGACCTGGGTTATGCTTTAACCCTAGGTGTTTTGATTAAGAAAGATGATTATATGCTTAATCTTATCTTTTGAAAAGTGATTAGGTCTCAATAGGAACCTATGTTTCAATTTTGGTCCTGTTTGAACAATGTTGAAGCAATGTTTGCTTATTTCGGACTAAAGTGCAAATTACCCGAGTTGAGGGGTTAACTTGCAAATTGCACATGATAAGATGTTCCTCTGATGTTGAGACATCATAAGAATGAATATGATGTAGTGGTATGGTTTCCACAAGCTTGGACACCAAGATTAAGCTTGTAAAGCAATCCTTGTGCATTAAAACCTAGTTTTGGAGTAAAGTGCAATTTACCCAAAATCCAGGGTTCAATATGCAAATTACCACTTCAATAAGGTCCTTAATGTTTCTTAGCATCCGTTAGAGCAAATAAAATGAGAGGGACTCCTCATTTGAATTAATTTGTAGGAGAGAGAATCTTGACATTAAAATAATCAAGAATAATGCCTAATTGAAACCCTAATTCGATTTAGGGCAAAAATGAATAAAAATAATTGAAGGGCTTTCAACCAAAATATTTTGGGTTGATTTTGAATAAGGATGGACGTTACTTTAACAAGATAAGGAACGAAAATATCTTAAGTAGGTGAAATTCCACTCACCTTTTTATAAAGAAAAGTAATATCCACTCACATGTGAGATATTATATTATAAGCATTAAGGTGCTTAATTTGCTTTTCTTTAAATTGAGGATAATGAAGGAGAATTAAATGCAAAGGGATATGCCTCGTATCCATGGAGTTGAGGGGGAAGAGGCGGCCATAATTTTTTGATTAATTGGATTTTTATAAGGCATATTCTCTCTCATCAATTTCTTTATAAAAGTGCCATTTCCAAGCCCAAACCAAGGCCTTTTTCGGATTTTCTTCTTCCCATTGCTTTCAAAACCGACCAAGGAGCTAGGGAGGAGTAGGGAGAACGTCCCCAACCTATGGGCAAGCCCTTGACCTTCGTTCACCTTGATTTCATGGTGGAAATCAAAAATAAATTATGGATTCCTTCTTATTTCGATCTCCTCTTCAACCCTAGCCAACTTTTACAATCAAAAGCTTGAGGACGAGCCTAGGGGGAGTTTATAGAGCTTCATCCACCATTACTGGCGTGAGCTTGGAGCTTTGGAGCTCAATTGGAGGCGGGTTTTATAACTCAAACCCTTAATCATTGCTATTGCATCAATTCTCTATGCTTTGTTGATTGATTTCTTCAATTTGATGCACTCTTGTTTCTTGCTGCAATTTCCATCACGAACGGTTACTGTTCTTGGTTGTTCGAAGGAAGGGGATGATGACATCATCCTAGATGCTTATCCAAAGAAAATTACCAAGCCAAATGGTTTTGATAGCTATTCCAAATCGTTTTAATTTGATTGGCTATGCGGTTTCAGCAAACCGTTTAAGGGAAAACGGTTTGAAACCGTTTGGGAGAAAACGGTTTCAAGACCGTTTGAGATGGTTGACCAAGAGTTGAACGTTTGGGAATCTTGTTCCTAATTATGTAGACTAATGACCCTCCAAATTTGATGGGTTAACTCCAAAGGAATCGTGAGTTGAAGGCCAATCAATTAGGCAAATCGAATTGAATTAAATACTGATTTTCAACCTGATTAACTCGACCAGTTTGGGCAAACGGTTTCAAAACCGTTTGAGATGGTTGACCAAGAGTTGACCGTTTGAGATTCCTGTTCCTAATAATGTTGATTAATGACCATCCAAATTTGAGGGATTAACGCCAAAGGAATCGTGAGTTTAAGCCTAATCAATTAGGGAAACCTAATTGGATTAAGTGCTGATTTTCAATCTGATTTAATTGAACTTTTTGGGAAAACGGTTTCAAGACCGTTTGGTGGAGTTGACCAAGCGTTGACCATTTGATATTACTGTTCCTAATGATGTTGGTTAATGACTCACCAAATTTTATGGATTAATTCCAAACGAGTCATGAGTTGAAGGCTAATCAATTGGGCTAACCCTAATTGAAATCAGTGCAGAAATCACAATGAGCTAATTTGAGATTTTGGGTTGATTAGCCCAAACGGTCTCAAGACCGTTTGGGGGATCATCCAAACGGTCTCAAGACCGTTTGGGGTCACCTCAAGACCGTTTGGAGGTCTGGGGTCAAGTATAGTTGACCAATTGAAGGTCCAAAGGTACCAAATCATATTGCAATTGAGTATTGATGTGCTGATCAACTCAATAGACCAAACCTGGATGAATTTTCACTAGAGTCCAAAGGTTGGATGGGAAAACGGTCTCAAGACCGTTTGGTACTCATCCAAACGGTCTCAAGACCGTTTGGTGGTCACCCAAGACCGTTTGGAGGTCTAGGGTTGAGTATGGTTAGGTGTTTGAAGGTCTAAAGGTACCAAGCTGTTATACAATGCAATGCTGATTTGGTGATCAATCCAATGATCCAAACCTTAATTGAATGGCTTGGATTTGAGTGATATGATGGTAAAACGGTCTCAAGACCGTTTGGAGGTCATCCAAACGACCTCAAGACCGTTTGGGGTCAGGTCATACCCAATTTGGATGATGGTTCAATGGTTTCAATGTAACTAATCTTGCATTGATTAGTGTTGATGGATCATTGATTCCAAACCCTAATTCAATTGAATCAAACCCTAATTGAGGACCAATTGAGGGTTAATTGAGGGTCAAATCAGTTGAAGGTTGACCTATTAAACCCAATTGTAGTATGAGGGTAGGTCCAATTGATGACTGGTTCCATGAATCCAATGATTGAAGGAATCAACATAGGAAACCCTAATTCAATTGGATGCTTTATGTAATGCAGGTACAATGTGATTGAATCTCTTGAGAATTAAGATGATGAATGATCCATTGACCCAATGATGATTAGTAATGATAAAAAAAGAAGGTACAAAGGTTGAAACCCTAACAGTACCTAAGGGACTAGTACCAATTAAGGAATGAATCCCTAATTGCTTATTGGACCAATGACTTGATACACTACGTTAATCATAGTGATATGCTCTTGATTGAAGTGTTGATATGACCTAATCAATTTGAGATGATGTTAACATGAATTCATACATGAATATGATTCATGTGGTGATTAAGGGTATGATCCTTAAGAAGAGAGATCATGAAACCCTAATCATGAATATAAACCCTAATTGACAGGGCTTTTGGGTTTTAACCCTAATTGAGGGCAATTCTAAATGTAACCCTAATCCAGGGTGAGGATGTAACCCTAAGTCAGGGTAGTGATGTTTGAAACTCCAATTTAGGGAAATGAGATGTAAAACCCTAATTGGGATGAATAGTGAATCTCTAATTATGGACAATTGAATGAAATCCTAATGGAGATGCATAGTACACCCAAATTGTGGGTGACTAAGGTGGAAACCCTAGTTGAGGGTGATTCCATGAGAAACCCTAGTTGAGGGTGATTCCATGAGAAACCCTAGTTGAGGGTGATTCCATGAGAAACCCTAGTTGAGGGTGATTCCATGAGAAACCCTAATTAAGAGTTAACATCACATGAAGCTCTAATGCTATGTTGTGATGAGAGGCCCTAAGAAGGGTGAAGGTATGTGAGACTCTAATGTGGAGTCATAATACATAAAGCCCTAATCTTGGGCAATATGACAATGAATTATAATCCTAATTTTAAATAAGGGTATAAGGAAACCCTAATGATGAGATAGAAGGAATGGCCTTATAAAGGTGAAACATTTAATGTGGTTGATTATAGGCAAGCTTATTGTAAGCAATGCCTTAATCTGAGATGAGTCCATATCATTAAAGATAGTTGGACCATTCTTATGTGTAACCTATGCACTTTATGGTAAGAGTGATAGGTTAGTGGATGAAAGGATTAAGATGGAAAATACCTTAATCCAAGATAAGCTGGTAACTTAAGAAAGTAGTATGTGATGATCAATGATGAGTTAAAGGAATTAAATTCCATGAACTGTGTAATCAGGATTGGTTACAGACCAATGCCTGGCGGTGTAATCAGGTTTGGTTAAAGTCCAATACCTGGCAGAGGCTTAATGCCTGTAATCAGGGTTGGTTAAAGTCCAATGCCTGGCTGTGTAATCAAGATTAGTTACAGACCAATGCCTGGCTGTGTAATCAGGATTGGTTAAAGTCCAATACCCGGCAGAGGCTTAATGCATGTAATCAGGGTTGGTTAAAGTCCAATGCCTGGCTATGTAATCAGGATTGGTTAGAGTCCAATGCCTGGCTGTGTAATCAGGTTTGGTTAAAGTCCAATACCTGGCAGAGGCTTAATGCATGTAATCAGGGTTGGTTAAAGTCCAATGTCTGGCTGTGTAATCAGGATTGGTTAGAGTCCAATGCATGGCTGTGTAATCAGGATTGGTTAGATTCCAATGCCTGGCTGTGTAATCAGGATTGGTTAGAGTCCAATGCCTGGCTGTGTAATCAGGATTGGTTACGGACCAATGCCTGGCTGTGTAATCAGGGTTGGTTAAAGTCCAATGCCTGGCTGTGAAATCAGGGTTGGTTAGAGTCCAATGCCTGGCTGTGTAATTAGGTTTGGAGAAATCCAATACCTGGCAGAGGTGTAATGCCTGTAATCAGGGTTGGTTAAAGACCAATGCCTGACAGTGTAATCAGGTTTGGAAGAGTCCAATACCTAGCAGAGGCTCAATGCCTGTAATGATGACACATGATTGGTAATAACCCAATGCCTGTATTAATGATATATGAGTACATGGTAGATGTAATTCCTTATCTGTTTAGCAGACTGACTAAGGCCAATAAGTTGAAACAAGAATGTCTCATGGGTGACATATCAAGATAATGAGTGTCACAAGAGAAGTTTGACATGATGGTATAATATAGAGGATAAATGATATACATGTTCTTCCTATTCCTTATTAAGAGAATGCTTTAAACTGCTTATCATCTGCCTATATTTATCTTCTTAAGATGCAATAATAATGTTTCTAGCGGAGAGTTATATCTCTCGCTGGGGCAATTTACAATTGTCTCACTCCCGTGGGATCCAACATTTTTAGGTGGACGCGGACAAAGAGGCAGATACTCTTTTGCAGGAAAAGGAAAGCAACAGCTTGGACAACAGTGAGATCTCAGGTGGAGGCACTGACTGTCAAGTCATATAGATAGTAGTCCTATGTGTCGTCTCTGTACTCTCAGGTCCTCAGAGTTTTCAGTTAGTGTTTTCGATATATCAAACTGAGGTTTTGGCTGGATGCCTCGAGATTCATATGCTATCTGTATATAATGTTCATAAGGCAGCTGATGTTGTAGTCTCTGAAAAGAGATGGTACAGGTTATATATGTTTGAACCAGAATGTAAATGTTATACAATGGTTCTTGTTGTAAAGGATTTCCTATGTGTGGATCTCTTTGCAAAAAGTTTTAATTTTTAGTGATTTTCGCTAATCCGCTACTTGATGAATGCTTCCGCATTAGTTAGTCATACTTTCGCGAGACGGTTGTTACAATTGTGGTATCAGAGCTCTAGGTTCGCTGAGTCTATAGAGACATAGGACTAAGATGATTGAGTCTGTGTTAGTGTCCTCCAGTATACCCTATAATGATTTCTGCTTGTGCAGAGAAAGGGTAAAGTTTAAAATGACTGGAGAGCACAACGAACACATTGCTTAGGGCAATGTTGTTGCACCAAGAAGAGGTGCAAGGGATCATGCAAGAATAGAATGAGTGCCTAAGAATCCCCATTAAGACCTGATCAGGATAGAAAATCCTATGATCATGCTCTTGTTGGGAAGATTAGGGCAACAGTAATGCATATGAGTGGACTGGATGCTAGGCTTACAACCTAGGTTATCAGTCCTTAATACAGAAAGCTTGAGCTTTAAAAGAGTTCCTGAATGAATTAGTCATGTGGGAACAAGGGAAAATGTGGAAAAGATTAACTTATGGCAAGAAAGTAGACTCTTCCATGATCTTAGATAGATAATAAATCTATGATGGCAGTGCCGAAGAAGGGGCAATAAGCTGAGAAGTAGGTGATGATCTCTATAATTTTAGAGACATTTGCCTAATGGTTCTAAAAAGCCAAGGTTTTTGGTACAAATAGTGCAATAAATGCCTAGTGTACCAGGGAAGTAGCCACTAAGTAAGTGCAAAGGTCTTAACCTTTTACCTATAAGATTCTATGGCTTAGTTTTTGCTTCAGTAATAAGACTAGTAAGACCATGATATGAGTACAAGATATGTTATAAATGTGTACATGTTGAGTACACTAAACCCTTTTTGTTATAAAAAAAAAGGATTGTTGATTTTGTTTTCCCTGTTGGTTGCTATATAGGGAAGAAATGATGAGAACTAGAATTTGAATTCTGTTCAATATTCTTTTAAATGATCTATATTGATCTTACCTCTATGAAAGAGGAAGAGGTATAGAAGAGATGCCTGGATAAAATCCAGGGATGTTAAATCTTATGTTATGATAATATGAAAAGCAAGAAATATGATAGCATGTAAGTGCATACTACTCGATCTCAGTACTTGTAAACCCTGATCAGGTATACAACTATTGATGATAAAGTGAGTATGGAAACTCTTAGATTGATATCTTTTTGATTGCCCTGATCAAGCAATCATTCTGATACAATCTAATGAGTATCATGAAATTGGAAATATGTTTTGGATAAATGTATCATATCTTAAGAACAAGAAAGAAGGATCTGATAGGAATTCAGATCAGTATGTGTATATAAGGAAGTAAAAGTATGACCCTCATATGATGAGAAAGAGAACAAGGGAGGTGATCCCTGTTCTATAAAGTTGTAAATATGATAAAAGAAAGATGAGAATATGATGTGTTTTCAACACGTGACTGATACCAGGGTAAGGGATTCTAGTATCTAAGAATTATCAGATGGTTTAGGTTGGCTACCCGAAATGGTCAACTATGAAATCAGTCTGATTATATAAAATGATATGAACATCATATGTTAGGGGTTTATGCTTTGCATAAACATAACAACTAAATATGTCTTTAAGATAAGTTCTCATTTGACTCTGAGAATATTTTGTGTTGATCAAAGTTTTATGATGTCTCCATAACAATGAGGTGTTATGAAGAGACATGATAATATGATGAATGAATAACATCTGTTCCCTTTATCTGGGATTTCGGGGACGAAATCCTTGTTAGGGGTTTATAATTTGTAGCATCCCTGACCTGGGTTATGCTTTAACCCTAGGTGTTTTGATTAAGAAAGATGATTATATGCTTAATATTATCTTTTGAAAAGTGATTAGGTCTCAAGAGGAACCTATGTTTCAATTATGGTCCTGTTTGAACAATGTTGAAGCAATGTTTGCTTATTTAGGACTAAAGTGCAAATTACCCAAGTTGAGGGGTTAACTTGCAAATTGCACATGATAAGATGTTCCTCTGATGTTGATACATCATAAGAATGAATATGATGTAGTGGTATGGTTTCCACAAGCTTGGACACCAAGATTAAGCTTGTAAAGCAATCCTTGTGCATTAAAACCTAGTTTTGGAGTAAAGTGCAATTTACCCAAAATCCAGGGTTCAATATGCAAATTACCACTTCAATAAGGTCCTTAATGTTTCTTATCCTCCGTTAGAGCAAAGAAAATGAGAGAGACTCCTGATTTGAATTAATTTGTAGGAGAGAGAATCTTGACATTAAAATAATCAAGAATAATGCCTAATTGAAACCCTAATTCGATTTAGGGCAAAAATGAATAAAAATAATTGAAGGGCTTTCAACCAAAATATTTTGGGTTGATTTTGAATAAGTATGGACGTTCATTTAACAAGATAAGGAACGAAAATATCTTAAGTAGGTGAAATTCCACTCACCTTTTTATAAAGAAAAGTAATATCCACTCACATGTGAGATATTATATTATAAGCATTAAGGTGCTTAATTTGCTTTTCTTTAAATTGAGGATAATGAAGAAGAATTAAAGGCAAAGGGATATGACTCGTATCCATGGAGTTGAGGGGGAAGAGGCGGCCATAATTTTTGGATTAATTGGATTTTTATAAGGCATATTCTCTCTCATCAATTTCTTTATAAAAGTGTCATTTCCAAGCCCAAACCAAGGCCTTTTTCGGATTTTCTTCTTCCCCTTGCTTACAAAACCGACCAAGGAGCTAGGGAGGAGCAGGGAGCACGTCCCCAACCTGTGGGTAAGCCCTTGACCTTCGTTCTCCTTGATTTCATGGTGGAAATCAAAAATAAATTATGGATTCCTTCTTATTTCGATCTCCTCTTCAACCCTAGCCAACTTTTGCAATCAAAAGCTTGAGGACGAGCCTAGGGGGAGTTTCTAGAGCTTCTACCACCATTAATGGCGTGATCTTGGAGCTTTGGAGCTCAATTGGAGGCGGGTTTTATAACTCAAACCCTTAATCATTGCTATTGCATCAATTCTCTATGCTTTGTTGATTGATTTCTTCAATTTGATGCACTCTTGTTTCTTGCTGCAATTTCCATCAAGAACGGTTACTGTTCTTGGTTGTTCGAAGGAAGGGAATGATGACATCATCCTAGATGCTTATCCAAAGAAAATTATCAAGCCAAATGGTTTTGATAGCTATTCCAAATCGTTTTAATTTGATTGGCTATGCGGTTTCAGAAAACCGTTTAAGGGCAAACGGTTTGAAACCGTTTGGGAGAAAACGGTTTCCAGACCGTTTGAGATGGTTGACCAAGAGTTGACCGTTTGGGAATCTTGTTCCTAATTATTTATACTAATGACCCTACAAATTTGAGGGGTTAACGCCAAAGAATCGTGAGTTGAATGCCAATCAATTAGGCAAATCGAATTGAATTAAATACTGATTTTCAACCTGATTAACTCGACCAGTTTGGGAAAACGGTTTCAAAACCGTTTGAGATGGTTGACCAAGCGTTGACAGTTTGAGATTCCTGTTCCTAATGATGTTGGTTAATGACCATCCAAATTGGAGGGATTAACGCCAAAGGAATCGTGAGTTTAAGCCTAATCAATTAGGGAAACCTAATTGGATTAAGTGCTGATTTTCAATCTGATTTTATTGAACTTTTTGGGAAAACGGTTTCAAGACCGTTTGGTGGAGTTGACCAAGCATTGACCGTTTGAGATTACTGTTCATAATGATGTTGGTTAATGACTCACCAAATTTGATGGATTAATTCCAAACGAGTCATGAGTTGAAGGCTAATCAATTGGGCTAACCCTAATTGAAATCAGTGCTGAAATCACAATGAGCTAATTTGAGATTTTGGGTTGATTAGCCCAAACGGTCTCAAGACCATTTGGGGGATCATCCAAACGGTCTCAAGACTGTTTGGGGTCACCTAAAGACCGTTTGGAGGTCTGGGGTCAAGTATAGTTGACCAATTGAAGGTCCAAAGGTACCAAATCATATTGCAATTGAGTATTGATGTGCTGATCAACTCAATAGACCAAACCTTGATGAATTTTCACTAGAGTCCAAAGGTTGGATGGGCAAACGGTCTAAAGACCGTTTGTAACTCATCCAAACGGTCTCAAGACCGTTTGGTGGTCACCCAAGACCGTTTGGAGGTCTAGGTTTGAGTATGGTTAGGTGTTTGAAGGTCTAAAGGTACCAAGCTGTTATACAATGCAATGCTGATTTGGTGATCAATCCAATGATCCAAACCTTAATTGGATGGCTTGGATTTGAGTGATATGATGGGAAAACGGTCTCAAGACCGTTTGGAGGTCATCCAAACGACCTCAAGACCGTTTGGGGTCAGGTCATACCCAATTTGGATGATGGTTCAATGGTTTCAATGTAACTAATCTTGCATTGATTAGTGTTGATGGATCATTGATTCCAAACCCTAATTCAATTGAATCAAACCCTAATTGAGGACCAATTGAGGGTTAATTGAGGGTCAAATCAGTTGAAGGTTGACCTATTAAACCCAATTGAAGTATGAGGGTAGGTCCAATTGATGACTGGTTCCATGAATCCAATGATTGAAGGAATCAACATTGGAAACCCTAATTCAATTGGATGCTTTATGTAATGGAGGTCCAATGTGATTGAATCTCTTGAGAATTAAGATGATGAATGATCCATTGACCCAATGATGATTAGTAATGATAAACAAAGAAGGTACAAAGGTTGAAACCCTAACAGTACCTAAGGGACTAGTACCAATTAAGGAATGAATCCCTAATTGCTTATTGGACCAATGACTTGATACACTACGTTAATCATAGTGGTATGCTCTTGATTGAAGGGTTGATATGACCTAATCAATTTGAGATGATGTTAACATGAATTCATACATGAATATGATTCATGTGGTGATTAAGGGTATGATCCTTAAGAAGAGAGATCATGAAACCCTAATCATGAATATAAACCCTAATTGACAGGGCTTTTGGGTTTTAACCCTAATTGAGGGCAATTCTAAATGTAACCCTAATCCAGGGTGATGATGTAACCCTAAGTCAGGGTAGTGATGTGTGAAACTCCAATTTAGGGAAATGAGATGTAAAACCCTAATTGGGATGAATAGTGAATCTCTAATTATGGACAATTGAATGAAATCCTAATGGAGATGCATAGTAAACCCAAATTGTGGGTGACTAAGGTGGAAACCCTAGTTGAGGGTGATTCCATGAGAAACCCTAGTTGAGGGTGATTCCATGAGAAACCCTAGTTTAGGGTGATTCCATGAGAAACCCTAGTTGAGGGTGATTCCATGAGAAACCCTAATTAAGAGTTAACATCACATGAAGCTCTAATGCTATGTTGTGATGAGAGGCCCTAAGAAGGGTGAAGGTATGTGAGACTCTAATGTGGAGTCATAATACATAAAGCCCTAATCTTGGGCAATATGACAATGAATTATAATCCTAATTTTAAATAAGGGTATAAGGAAACCCTAATGATGAGATAGAAGGAATGGCCTTATAAAGGTGAAACATTTAATGTGGTTGATTATAGGCAAGCTTATTGTAAGCAATGCCTTAATCTGAGATGAGTCCATATCATTAAAGATAGTTGGACCATTCTTATGTTTAACCTATGCACTTTATGGTAAGAGTGATAGGTTAGTGGATGAAAGGATTAAGATGGAAAATACCTTAATCCAAGATAAGCTGGTAACTTAAGAAAGTAGTATGTGATGATCAATGATGAGTTAAAGGAATTAAATTCCATGAACTGTGTAATCAGGATTGGTTACGGACCAATGCCTGGCGGTGTAATCAGGTTTGGTTAAAGTCCAATACCTGGCAGAGGCTTAATGCCTGTAATCAGGGTTGGTTAAAGTCCAATGCCTGGCTGTGTAATCAGGATTAGTTACAGACCAATGCCTGGCTGTGTAATCAGGTTTGGTTAAAGTCCAATACCTGGCAGAGGCTTAATGCCTGTAATCAGGGTTGGTTAAAGTCCAATGCCTGGCTGTGTAATCAGGATTGGTTAGAGTCCAATGCCTGGCTGTGTAATCAGGTTTGGTTAAAGTCCAATACTTGGCAGAGGCTTAATGCATGTAATCAGGGTTGGTTAAAGTCCAATGTCTGGCTGTGTAATCAGGATTGGTTAGAGTCCAATGCATGGCTGTGTAATCAGGATTGGTTAGAGTCCAATGCCTGGCTATGTAATCAGGATTGGTTAGAGTCCAATGCCTGGCTGTGTAATCAGGATTGGTTACGGACCAATGTCTGGCTGTGTAATCAGGGTTGGTTAAAGTCCAATGCCTGGCTGTGAAATCAGGGTTGGTTAGAGTCCAATGCCTGGCTGTGTAATTAGGTTTGGAGAAATCCAATACCTGGCAGAGGTGTAATGCCTGTAATCAGGGTTGGTTAAAGACCAATGCCTGACAGTGTAATCAGGTTTGGAAGAGTCCAATACCTGGCAGAGGCTCAATGCCTGTAATGATGACACATGATTGGTAATAACCCAATGCCTGTATTAATGATATATGAGTACATGGTAGATGTAATTCCTTATCTGTTTAGCAGACTGACTAAGGCCAATAAGTTGAAACAAGAATGTCTCATGGGTGACATATCAAGATAATGAGTGTCACAAGAGAAGTTTGACATGATGGTATAATATAGAGGATAAATGATATACATGTTCTTCCTATTCCTTATTAAGAGAATGCTTTAAACTGCTTATCATCTGCCTATATTTATCTTCTTAAGATGCAATAATAATGTTTCTAGCGGAGAGTTATATCTCTCGCTGGGGCAATTTACAATTGTCTCACTCCCGTGGGATCCAACATTTTTAGGTGGACGCGGACAAAGAGGCAGATACTCTTTTGCAGGAAAAGGAAAGCAACAGCTTGGACAACAGTGAGATCTCAGGTGGAGGCACTGACTGTCAAGTCATATAGATAGTAGTCCTATGTGTCGTCTCTGTACTCTCAGGTCCACGGAGTTTTCAGTTAGTGTTTTCGATATATCAAACTGAGGTTTTGGCTGGATGCCTCGAGATTCATATGCTATCTGTATATAATGTTCATAAGGCAGCTGATGTTGTAGTCTCTGAAAAGAGATGGTACAGGTTATATATGTTTGAACCAGAATGTAAATGTTATACAATGGTTCTTGTTGTAAAGGATTTCCTATGTGTGGATCTCTTTGCAAAAAGTTTTAATTTTTAGTGATTTTCGCTAATCCGCTACTTGATGAATGCTTCCGCATTAGTTAGTCATATTTTCGCGAGACGGTCGTTACAATTGTGGTATCAGAGCTCTAGGTTCGCTGAGTCTACAGAGACATAGGACTAAGATGATTGAGTCTGTGTTAGTGTCCTCCAGTATACCCTATAATGATTTCTTCTTGTGCAGAGAAAGGGTAAAGTTTAAAATGACTGGAGAGCACAACGAACACATTGCTTAGGGCAATGTTGTTGCACCAAGAAGAGGTGCAAGGGATCATGCAAGAATAGAATGAATGCCTAAGAATCCCCATTAAGACCTGATCAGGATAGAGAATCCTATGATCATGCTCTTGTTGGGAAGATTAGGGCAACAGTAATGCATATGAGTGGACTGGATGCTAGGCTTACAACCTAGGTTATCAGTCCTTAATACAGAAAGCTTGAGCTTTAAAAGAGTTCCTGAATGAATTAGTCATGTGGGAACAAGGGAAAATGTGGAAAAGATTAACTTATGGCAAGAAAGTAGACTCTTCCATGATCTTAGACAGATAATAAATCTATGATGGCAGTGCCCAAGAAGGGGCAATAAGCTGAGAAGTAGGTGATGATCTCTATAATTTTAGAGACATTTGCCTAATGGTTCTAAAAAGCCAAGGTTTTTGGTACAAATAGTACAATAAATGCCTAGTGTACCAGGGAAGTAGCCACTAAGTAAGTGCAAAGGTCTTAACCTTTCACCTATAAGATTCTATGGCTTAGTTTTTGCTTCAGTAATAAGACTAGTAAGACCATGATATGAGTACAAGATATGTTATAAATGTGTACATGTTGAGTACACTAAACCCTTTTTGTTATAAAAAAAAAAGGATTGTTGATTTTGTTTTCCCTGTTGGTTGCTATATAGGGAAGAAATGATGAGAACTAGAATTTGAATTCTGTTCAATATTCTTTTAAATGATCTATATTGATCTTACCTCTATGAAAGAGGAAGAGGTATAGAAGAGATGCCTGGATAAAATCCAGGGATGTTAAATCTTATGTTATGATAATATGAAAAGCAAGAAATAGGATAGCATGTAAGTGCATACTACTCGATCTCAGTACTTGTAAACCCTGATCAGGTATACAACTATTGATGATAAAGTGAGTATGGAAACTCTTAGATTGATATCTTTTTGATTGCCCTGATCAAGCAATCATTCTGATACAATCTAATGAGTATCATGAAATTGGAAATATGGTATGGATAAATGTATCATATCTTAAGAACAAGAAAGAAGGATCTGATAGGAATTCAGATCAGTATGTGTATATAAGGAAGTAAAAGTATGACCCTCATATGATGAGAAAGAGAACAAGGGAGGTGATCCCTGTTCTATAAAGTTGTAAATATGATAAAAGAAAGATGAGAATATGATGTGTTTTCAACACGTGACTGATACCAGGGTAAGGGATTCTAGTATCTAAGAATTATCAGATGGTTTAGGTTGGCTACCCGAAATGGTCAACTATGAAATCAGTCTGATTATATAAAATGATATGAACATCATATGTTAGGGGTTTATGCTTTGCATAAACATAACAACTAAATATGTCTTTATGATAAGTTCTCATTTGACTCTGAGAATATTGTGTGAAGAAACTTTGTGTTGATCAAAGTTTTATGATGTCTGCATAACAATGAGGTGTTATGAAGAGACATGATAATATGATGAATGAATAACATTTGTTCCCTTTATCTGGGATTTCGGGGACGAAATCCTTGTTAGGGGTTTATATTTGTAGCATCCCTGACCTGGGTTATGCTTTAACCCTAGGTGTTTTGATTAATAAAGATGATTATATGCTTAATCTTATCTTTTGAAAAGTGATTAGGTCTCAAGAGGAACCTATGTTTCAATTTTGGTCCTGTTTGAACAATGTTGAAGCAATGTTTGCTTATTTCGGACTAAAGTGCAAATTACCCAAGTTGAGGGGTTAACTTGCAAATTGCACATGATAAGATGTTCCTCTGATGTTGAGACATCATAAGAATGAATATGATGTAGTGGTATGGTTTCCACAAGCTTGGACACCAAGATTAAGCTCGTAAAGCAATCCTTGTGCATTAAAACCTAGTTTTGGAGTAAAGTGCAATTTACCCAAAATCCAGGGTTCAATATGCAAATTACCAATTCAATAAGGTCCTTAATGTTTCTTAGCATCCGTTAGAGCAAAGAAAATGAGAGGGAGTCCTCATTTGAATTAATTTGTAGGAGAGTGAATCTTGACATTAAAATAATCAAGAATAATGCCTAATTGAAACCCTAATTCGATTTAGGGCAAAAATGAATAAAAATAATTGAAGGGCTTTCAACCAAAATATTTTGGGTTGATTTTGAATAATGATGGACGTTCCTTTAACAAGATAAGGAACGAAAATATCTTAAGTAGGTGAAATTCCACTCACCTTTTTATAAAGAAAAGTAATATCCACTCACATGTCAGATATTATATTATAAGCATTAAGGTGCTTAATTTGCTTTTCTTTAAATTGAGGATAATGAAGGATAATTAAAGGCAAATGGATATGCCTCGTATCCATGGAGTTGAGGGGGAATAGGCGGCCATAATGTTTGGATTAATTGGATTTTTATAAGGCATATTCTCTCTCATCAATTTCTTTATAAAAGTGCCATTTCCAAGCCCAAACCAAAGCCTTTTTCGGATTTTCTTCTTCCCCTTGCTTGCAAAACCGACCAAGGAGCTAGGGAGGAGCAGGGAGAAAGTCCCCAACCTGTGGGTAAGCCCTTGACCTTCGTTCTCCTTGATTTCATGGTGGAAATCAAAAATAAATTATGGATTCCTTCTTATTTCGATCTCCTCTTCAACCCTAGCCAACTTTTGCAATCAAAAGCTTGAGGACGAGCCTAGGGGTAGTTTATAGAGCTTCATCCACCATTACTGGCGTGAGCTTGGAGCTTTGGAGCTCAATTGGAGGCGGGTTTTATAACTCAAACCCTTAATCATTGCTATTGCATCAATTCTCTATGCTTTGTTGATTGATTTCTTCAATTTGATGCACTCTTGTTTCTTGCTGCAATTTCCATCATGAACGGTTACTGTTCTTGGTTTTTCGAAGGAAGGGGATGATGAAATTATCCTAGATGCTTATCCAAAGAAAATTACCAAGCCAAATGGTTTTGATAGCTATTCCAAATCGTTTTAATTTGATTGTCTATGCGGTTTCAGCAAACCGTTTAAGGGCAAACGGTTTGAAACCGTTTGGGAGAAAACGGTTTCAAGACCATTTGAGATGGTTGACCAAGAGTTTACCGTTTGGTAATCTTGTTTCGAATTATGTATACTAATGACCCTCCAAATTTGAGGGGTTAACCCCAAAGGAATCGTGAGTTGAAGGCCAATCAATTAGGCAAATCGAATTGAATTAAATACTGATTTTCAACCTGATTAACTCGACCAGTTTGGGCAAACGGTTTCAAAACCGTTTGAGATGGTTGACCAAGCGTTGACCATTTGAGATTCCTGTTCCTAATGATGTTGGTTAATGACCATCCAAATTTGAGGGATTAACGCCAAAGGAATCGTGAGTTTAAGCCTAATCAATTAGGGAAACCTAATTGGATTAAGTGCTGATTTTCAATCTGATTTAATTGAACTTTTTGGGAAAACGGTTTCAAGACCGTTTGGTGGAGTTGACCAAGCGTTGACCGTTTGATATTACTGTTCCTAATGATGTTGGTTAATGACTCACCAAATTTGATGGATTAATTCCAAACGAGTCATGAGTTGAAGGCTAATCACTTGGGCTAACCCTAATTGAAATCAGTGCTGAAATCACAATGAGCTAATTTGAGATTTTGGGTTGATTAGCCCAAACGGTCTCAAGACCGTTTGGGGTCACCTCAAGACCGTTTGGAGGTCTGGGGTCAAGTATAGTTGACCAATTGAAGGTCCAAAGGTACCAAATCATATTGCAATTGAGTATTGATGTGCTGATCAACTCAATAGACCAAACCTTGATGAATTTTCACTAGAGTCCAAAGGTTGGATGGGCAAACGGTATCAAGACCGTTTGGAACTCATCCAAACGGTCTCAAGACCGTTTGGAACTCATCCAAACGATCTCAAGACCGTTTGGTGGTCACCCAAGACCGTTTGGAGGTCTAGGGTTGAGTATGGTTAGGTGTTTGAAGGTCTAAAGGTACCAAGCTGTTATACAATGCAATGCTGATTTGGTGATCAATCCAATGATCCAAACCTTAATTGGATGGCTTGGATTTGAGTGATATGATGGGAAAACGGTCTCAAGACCGTTTGGAGGTCATCCAAACGACCTCAAGACCTTTTGGGGTCAGGTCATACCCAATTTGGATGATGGTTCAATGGTTTCAATGTAACTAATCTTGCATTGATTAGTGTTGATGGATCATTGATTCCAAACCCTAATTCAATTGAATCAAACCCTAATTGAGGACCAATTGAGGGTTAATTGAGGGCCAAATCAGTTTAAGGTTGACCTATTAAACACAATTGAAGTATGAGGGTAGGTCCAATTGATGACTGGTTCCATGAATCCAATGATTGAAGGAATCAACATTGGAAACCCTAATTCAATTGGATGCTTTATGTAATGGAGGTCCAATGTGATTGAATCTCTTGAGAATTAAGATGATGAATGATCCATTGACCCAATTATTATTAGTAATTATAAACAAAGAAGGTACAAAGGTTGAAACCCTAACACTACCTAAGGGACTAGTACCAATTAAGGAATGAATCCCTAATTGCTTATTGGACCAATGACTTGATACACTACGTTAATCATAGTGGTATGCTCTTGATTGAAGGGTTGATATGACCTAATCAATTTGATATGATGTTAACATGAATTCATACATGAATATGATTCATGTGGTGATTAAGGGTATGATCCTTAATAAGAGAGATCATGAAACCCTAATCATGAATATAAACCCTGATTGACAGGGCTTTTGGGTTTTAACCCTAATTGAGGGCAATTCTAAATGTAACCCTAATCCAGGGTGAGTATGTAACCCTAAGTCAGGGTAGTGATGTGTGAAACTCCAATTTAGGGAAATGAGATGTAAAACCCTAATTGGGATGAATAGTGAATCTCTAATTATGGACAATTGAATGAAATCCTAATGGAGATGCATAGTAAACCCAAATTGTGGGTGACTAAGGTGGAAACCCTAGTTGAGGGTGATTCCATGAGAAACCCTAGTTGAGGGTGATTCCATGAGAAACCCTAGTTGAGGGTGATTCCATGAGAAACCCTAATTAAGAGTTAACATCACATGAAGCTCTAATGCTATGTTGTGATGAGAGGCCCTAAGAAGGGTGAAGGTATGTGAGACTCTAATGTGGAGTCATAATACATAAAGCCCTAATCTTGGGCAATATGACAATGAATTATAATCCTAATTTTAAATAAGGGTATAAGGAAACCCTAATGATGAGATAGAAGGAATGGCCTTATAAAGGTGAAACATTTAATGTGGTTGATTATAGGCAAGCTTATTGTAAGCAATGCCTTAATCTGAGATGAGTCCATATCATTAAATATAGTTGGACCATTCTTATGTGTAACCTATGCACTTTATGGTAAGAGTGATAGGTTAGTGGATGAAAGGATTAAGATGGAAAATACCTTAATCCAAGATAAGCTGGTAACTTAAGAAAGTAGTATGTGATGATCAATGATGAGTTAAAGGAATTAAATTCCATGAACTGTGTAATCAGGATTGGTTACGGACCAATGCCTGGCGGTGTAATTAGGTTTGGTTAAAGTCCAATACCTGGCAGAGGCTTAATGCCTGTAATCAGGGTTGGTTAAAGTCCAATGCTTGACTGTGTAATCAGGATTGGTTACGGACCAATGCCTGGCTGTGTAATCAGGTTCGGTTAAAGTCCAATACCTGGCAGAGGCTTAATGCCTGTAATCAGGGTTGGTTAAAGTCCAATGCCTGGCTGTGTAATCAGGATTGGTTAGAGTCCAATGCCTGGCTATGTAATCAGGTTTGGTTAAAGTCCAATACCTGGCAGAGGCTTAATGCATGTAATCAGGGTTGGTTAAAGTCCAATGCCTGGCTGTGTAATCAGGATTGGTTAGAGTCCAATGCCTGGCTGTGTAATTAGGATTGGTTAGAGTCCAATGCCTGGTTGTGTAATCAGGATTGGTTAGAGTCCAATGTATGGCTGTGTAATCAGGATTGGTTACGGACCAATGCCTGGCTGTGTAATCAGGGTTGGTTAAAGTCCAATGTCTGGCTGTGAAATCAGGGTTGGTTAGAGTCCAATGCCTGGCTGTGTAATCAGGTTTGGAGAAATCCAATACCTGGAAGAGGTGTAATGTCTGTAATCAGGGTTGGTTAAAGACCAATGCCTGACAGTGTAATCAGGTTTGGAAGAGTCCAATACCTGGCAGAGGCTCAATGCCTGTAATGATGACACATGATTGGTAATAACCCAATGCCTGTATTAATGATATATGAGTACATGGTAGATGTAATTCCTTATCTGTTTAGCAGACTGACTAAGGCCAATAAGTTGAAACAAGAATGTCTCATGGGTGACATATCAAGATAATGAGTGTCACAAGAGAAGTTTGACATGATGGTATAATATGGAGGATAAATGATATACATGTTCTTCCTATTCCTTATTAAGAGAATGCTTTAAACTGCTTATCATCTGCCTATATTTATCTTCTTAAGATGCAATAATAATGTTTCTGGCGGAGAGTTATATCTCTCGCTGGGGCAATTTACAATTGTCTCACCCCCGTGGGATCCAACATTTTTAGGTGGACGCGGACAAAGAGGCAGATACTCTTTTGCAGGAAAAGGAAAGCAACAACTTGGACAGTAGTGAGATCTCAGGTGGAGGCATTGACTGTCAAGTCATATAGATAGTAGTCCTATGTTTCGTCTCTGTACTCTTAGGTCCTCGGAGTTTTCAGTCAGTGTTTTTGATATATCAAACTGAAGTTTTGGCTTGATGCCTCGAGATTCATATGCTATCTGTATATAATGTTCATAAGGCAGCTGATGTTGTAGTCTCTGAAAAGAGATGGTACAGGTTATATATGTTTGAACCAGAATGTAAATGTTATACAATGGTTCTTGTTGTAAAGGATTTCCTATGTGTGGATCTCTTTGCAAAAAGTTTTAATTTTTAGTGATTTTCGCTAATCCGCTACTTGATGAATGCTTCCGCATTAGTTAATCATGTTTTCGCAAGACGATCGTTACAATATTGGTGGCCTGGCTTGAAGCGCAATGTGGTAGAGTTTGTGGCAAGATGTCTAATGTGTCTTCATGTTAAGGCTGTGCATCAGAAACCTACATGGATGTTGCAGTTGTTGTGTATACTGTAGTGGAAATGTGATTATACAACTATGAAATTTGTAGTTGGTCTTCCTAGAACAACCAAAGGTCATGATTCCATTTGATTGATAGTTGACAGAATGACCAAGTGAGCTCACTTGTTTCTAGTAAAGACGATATATACAATAGAGAAGTTGGCACAAATATATGTATGAGATAGTGCGTTTACATGGTATACCAGTTACTGTAGTGTATGAAAGAGGTCCTCAATTTTCCAGTCACTTTTGGGAACATATGCACACAAACATGGGTACATGGTTGAGGTTCAGTACATTTTTTCATCTACAGACAGATGGACAGTTTGAGAGGCCTATTTAGATTTTGGAAGACTTGTTGAGAGCTTGTGTTTTGTAGTTCTTGGGAATTTGGTATGTGCACCTTTGTTTGATATATTTTGCTTATAAAAATAGTTATTAGAAGAGTATCAACATAGCACATTATGAAGCATTGTATGAGAGACATTGTCGGTCTCTACTATGTTGGTATGAGACTGTCAGTATTAGCTTTTGAGTCCTAAGATAGTGCAGTAGACTACAGAAAAGGATCATAGTGATACATCAAAAATTGAAGGCAACCCATGATATATGGAAGTCCTATGTTAATAACTATTGTAGGCCATTTCATTTCCAAGTGGGAGACAAGGTGTATCTTAAGGTCTCTCCTTGGAAAGGTGTGCTAAGGTTTGGTAAGAAGGGTAAGTTGGCTCCCAAGTTTATGGAACCTCATCCAATCATGGCACGTGTTGGGAAAGTGGCTTATAGGTTGAAGCTACCACCAGAGCTACACAAGTTGCATGATGTGTTCCATATTTCCATGTTGAGGAAGTGTTAGTCAAACACAGAGTTGACATTGCAACCTGTGGAGATCGAGTTGAAGGAGGATGTGTCGTATGTGGAGGGTCCTGTGTTGATCCTATACAGGAGGGTAAATAAGTTAAATAAGAAGGATATAGTTCTTGTTAAAGTTTTATGGCATCACCGTTGCGTACATGAAGTGAGGTGGGATTTAGAGGGCAAGATGTGTAGGAAGTTCCCGTCCTTGTTCATGTAGGATCTCTGGGTAGAAATACTTGTTATGGGTTTATGGTTGTAAGACCCCTAGCCTAGATTTCTTTTTGATCTTGCTTTCTTAGTATAATAAGATGCTTAAAACCCTCATCTAATCATGTGATGTGCTTGTTTTGGATTTAATAGCAATTTACCCATGTTCAGGGTTTATCTTACAATTTGCCATATACTTGTTGTGATTCACATGTTTTGGCTTCATGTTGGAGAGAGTGGCACCCTATGTATCCTTTTTGTACCTTGGTTTAATGAGGAGATATGTAGTGACATCATGTGTTTTGATGTTTCTAGGGTTTTCTTGCATGCCCTAATTTGGTGTTGACCATGTGTGTTGACGGATGGTTTCCCTTAGTACTAGTGATCACCTTGATGTTCCATCAACCATGTTATCTATTATTAGAGAGTCTTGGATGTGCTTGTGTTCTCTTTGATCGATTAACCCTTAGGGTTTGGGTTCTATGCAACATCTAGGGTTTTGTTTCCCTTTTGTCACTATGCTTTCTTCAACCAATAGATTTTGGACCACTTAGGCCACTGGTTTTCCTAGGTTTTGTCACCCTTTTGCATGAATGATCTTACTTCTTGCATGGCCTAGTTTTGGAGGACAAGTGGCACATGTATGGATGACACCTAACCCTCTTTACCTCTCTCTACCCTTGAATATATATACCCCTCTCTTTGCATGAAAATGATCTATCTGCACCCTCTTCTTTCTCTCTTCTCATTGGAGATCGTCCCCCATATTTTCTTAGTGGTTCTTATGGTGGAGAAGGTGGCCAAACCCCCTTTCATGTGGAGGTAGGCTTTGAAGAAACTCTTCTTTGGAGATCCTTTGGTATCTCTTGATCTTGGAAAGTGGTCTCTCTTGCTTGCTCTTCATTTTCTTGCTATCTTACCTTCCTTCTTTTTGTTGGAAGAATTCATGATTCTCCATGGTGCTTCTTCTTGAGGAACTTCTACCTTCTTGGCTGAACTCATGGTTCTACATGTCGTTCCTAAGTCGAGTTGAAGATCTCCTCTCTTTGTTGTTTTTTCAGCCTAGGGTTTTGCCCTCTTTCCACCTTTAACCTATGGTTTGCTTCACTTTTGAGGTAGTGTTAGCTTAACTATGAGGTGATAATGAAGCTAGGGTTCTCTCTCTTCTTGGAGCCTCCTTGCTTTTAGTTTTGTTCTTCATATCCAAGGCGAGTTATATAACCCTCTCCTCGATTATTGTTGCACTTAACTTTGCAAGAAATTAACCTATCTCTAAAAGGTGGTTCTAAGTTGTATCGTGATGATATATTGAACTAGGTTTTATGATTTTGTGGTGATCTTGAGTAGATTAACCCTTTCTTATAAACCTTACTTGTTGTACCGAAAATCTTGTTGATGATAGAGTTGTTGGCTTTTACATGCACATGCCAAATGCTATTTTTATCTCTCTTGATCATGTTTTTCTCTCTTGCTTGATGATGGAGGTTTTGTATACATGCATGGTGTTAGAAACATGTGTTTCTCTCTCTTTAGTTATGGTTTTGTTTCTCACTTAATGTGATGGACAAAATTAAGGTTTAGGATGGTGCTTTCCTTCGTGAGATTTACCCTTGATGTTTCATTTCATGATGATGATCAATTTGTTTGATCATGTGGTGGATTGTATTTCTCATTCTTCTTGAGGTTTCTAAGCTGCTCTACATGTTTTGGTCATAAAGGTGTTCATTCTAGTAGTTTCCAAGACTTTAAGATGCTCTACATGTTTTGGTCATAAAGGTGTTGATTCTAGTAGTTTCCAAGACTTGATGTTGTATGGTCAATAATGTTGGTTATTCTTTGGTCGATGAAGGTGTGCTTGTTTCCTTCGGTCACCAAGTTTTCGATCCATTAGAATGTTGACGTTTGGACTTCTCTTAGATCAATGAGAGTGTTTTGGTGTCTTAGGTCACCAAGTTCTCTTTGACCTACTTTATTCAGTTGAAGATATGATCTTGTTCTCTTTGGTCACTAGTGGTTGATGGTTGTCATCAGTTAGTATGTCTTTGTTTCTCTTTGTCGCATAGATATGTGACTGATGAATGCATATTAATCTTAGTTTTAGTTGCCATTTTTTTGCCCAGTTTTGCATTTGAATCTCTCGTATAACCCTTAGATCTACTCTTATATAGTTTTCTTATATTCATATGAATATATAGGGTTTTGATTAAATCCATTACTCTCCATTTTAGGATTATGCACCATACTATGTGTACTACTAAGGTCTCAAGAATAAACATCACTTACAAACCACAACTTTGTCATGACCAAGACATCATCACGTTTCAGACATCTTTGCAATCGAGACATCATCAGAAATGTGACATCATCTTGATCAAGATGTGGTTGTAGTCGAGATAGTCATCATGACTGCTACTAAGGTCTCCACCATAAAAAACACTTACAAATTGCAACATCCTCAGGACCAAGACATCATCATGACCGAGACATCTTCACAACCATGACATCATCTCTATTGAGATGTGATTGCGACTGATATAATCATCATGACAGCTACAAAGGTCACAACTGCAACACCAATCTCGACCATGACACTAGTCTTAACCACAATGGAGATTAAGTCGGTGGACTACACATATAAATAGATCTTCACCTCGACCATTCACAAGATTCCACTCCATGACACTGGAAGGCTTCTGCTATGTTCCCAACCCAAGAAGACAATCTCCATCGACCAACGATGCCTCTATGGTGTCCTTCCTACGCTGCCATCTCCATGCCATCCATATCTCTCTTCTAGCCACAAAAATGGTGGGAGTTCAGATCTACAACAACCTCCCATAGCCATCCACTGCTCCATCTCTTGTGAGAAAGAGAACAAGAAGAGAAGGAAGAAGGAAGGAGAAGGTCATCCTCACCTTCCATTGGTGCTCTTCCACTCCTTGTCTAGATCTGCTCCCTCATCGCATAGAAGACCATCACTCCACCAACTTACAACCATCTTCTTCACCATGGCCATGGCAGAATCTTACCTCTCGCTTGTTCTTTCTATTTATATCATTAGGATCATGTAGTCCGTTTCACTAGGGTGTGGGGACTAGCCCCGCTACCCATTCTTACATGTCCATTTATAACATTTCATGACTTGTATATAACTTTTCATTTTTTTGCAATTTTTTTAATGCATGTTTTTATATTGATCACCTTCCTAGCATGATCTATTATATTCATGTGTTATGACAACTTCAATACTTAGGGCTTCAATATTGATTAACATTTTTGATGCCTGAACAAGAATTTTCAAAGGGATATCTCTGGAGTAGTAAGTGTGTGATATGTGGGTAATGAGACATAGATCCCATGGAGATGCTTACACAAACTCTATTTCCTAACAGATAGTTTTGCTTACTCCATTTGGATAGTTGTATCTTTGTTGGATGTGTATTGGATGTGTTTGCACGTGTAGTGGTGGTGAAACTCGATTCCACCCTACTAACTTTCATCATTAGTTTAAACTCAGTTTTGATCCTGCTCTTTTACTTTCCTTACACTTAGTTTAACCAAACTCTAATCAACTCCTAGTTCTAAATGTTAGTCTCAATTGAACTCGATATGACTAGAAAGATTCTTAAAAACATTATCACTTGGGATTTGATCCTTAAATATACTACAATATGATATGTCTGCTTTTTGGTGGTATTATTGCACAATATTTTGTAAAAACATAGGGATTTCAGCCCTAGGTGAATTTGTTAGCACATTAAAAGCCACATCAGTGACCTTGGATTCCCTTTGGTCAATGAGAATCCCTAAACATGTGTTTACCTTATGTTGTTACCTTATGATAATGATAGTTGATCTTCTTTTCTTACGAGAAAGTTGGAGATAATGACATCTAGAGTTTAATGTGAATTTCTGATTTGAATCTCTACTACAGTTTTCTATGTGGAAACCCTAACCCCAATTTCATGTACATAATGAAATTGCTTATTTTATTTTAGTAATTAGAATAATGATGGAATACTTTCTGTCTCCTAATGTTTGACCCTCATTTTCTATTTAATGAACATCATAAGTTATTTTTTTGTTTTAGTAATACTTATGTGACACATGTGTGATGATTATGAGCCTTGACGAGGCATGTAGAAATAATGATGTTCTTGTAGGTTTCAATGTGAATGGTCGTATGACCTTTGTAATTGCTTTGTGCACTAATTCAGGTGATATACTCTTATGATGTGATGAGGGATTGATATCCCATAGTGATGTGACAATGGTGATGGCCTTCTGTATGACAGTGAAACAATATCATGAGGTGATGTGATCAACTTTATGCCTTATACGTTTTATATCTTCTAAAGTTGTAATCTACCTTTATCTTTGTATAAGATTTCTAGAATTTATATTTAACTGGGTTGATGCGGTAAAATATACCAAATTGAATTCAACTAATCAAGTGAAGCCCTAATCATGTAGTGCCATGTGCCATAGATACATTCCAGTGTTGGAACTTTATAGATAGTGATCAAGTATTCCAAAGGGAAACTCGGAGTGCATACTACTTAGTATGCTAGGTGCTTATCATCTTAATCCCAGTTGTTTTAGGTAGTATGAGTGTGGTTATATGTAGCCCTCAGTTTTGGGAATGACTACAATTGTGTCTTGGTGATTATAAATGTGATGTGATTGGAGGACAATTGCAGTTGTACCCCGATGGAAGGGTTTTTCTTTGTGTACCCCGGTGGCTAGTGATGTGACATGTACCAAGGGTAGACTTGGTGTTCAACTTGTCTATATGTCACTAGTGGTAGTTAGACTGATATGTCACTGCATTGCAGACTTGTGCTGATTGAGTGTCGTGAATATCTTGGAGTTTGGATCTTCTAAGATCTTGTATGGAACTGATTGTGACCAAGTGGTGGCCGGTTGGACTTTAAGTGGTATGACTCAAACTCCCTAGGGTGTGAAAAGATGTAATACATCCATGTAGTGTATCCATTTAGGGTTAAACATGACTCACATTAGATGTTTACCCTTGCCTTGTTTCTTATACCGCTTAGTTGTAACATAATGAGGTAAGAGAAGTTAACTTCTATACATGCTCTTCATATGCCTTATAAAATGATATGATATACTTAACCATCTTAACTTGTGTAATCATTTTAATCATTGTTTAGGCTAAATATTCTCATCTTGGTTATGAAGATATATCTTGTTGTAGCTATAATCATTTGTCGAGAGTTATATCTCTCTTTAGGACTTTGGTCTCACCTCATGGGTTTCCACATATTTTTAGGTGATCGATAGTAGTGGTAGAAGACATGTGGAAGCAAAGAGGAGTTGTGGTTGTGGACCTTAGAGAAACTTTTTAGATGTCTAGTGTGTCCTAAAGTCCTCCATGTACCCTCATGTCCGGGCGGGAAAGTTTGTATATGATGTTTCTATTGTATTGAGGTTTTAGTATCATTTGATGCTTGTACATGTGGTATATGTGGATGATGTTATTTTGTATATTTATATATTATGGTTGATGCCATAGAGAAGTTGTAAAGATACTTGGCATAATTTTAATACAAGCAATATGTTGGACTTTTAGTAAATACTCTTGAACATGTTTGAAATGTCGAATTGGTTTTAATTATCCCCTTTTCTTCTATGTGATTAATTAGTGTTCGATCATGTTATATTTTTCCAGTATTCTCATTTAGTGTGATGGGTTCTCACATTATGTATGTTCAATATCACATATTGACTCACATGAGCATGGTCATGAATTTCTCTCTCTCTCTTATCAAGTGTCCATGATATTTTACTCATGTAGGAGGGACAAATCCCATCTACATCACTCACATTCATACCCATGTGTTATGATGCACCCAAGCACCACCTTTATGGCAACCCTTATTCAAGGTTAAGGTGGGTGATGTCTAAGTACATCAAATGACATGTGATGAGTGTAGTGATCTTAGGTCTTCAAACCACAATCACCAGCATCACTATAAGAGATGCTTATGACTACCAATAATGGATTCCATGTATCAACCTTAAGGTGGGTCTGTCTGATACACTATTCTCTAATAAGTTTATTTGTTTGATATGATATGACATGTCAATACTTAAGGAGATTTTGTCTTCAACAACCACACACTCTAGTCTTATGTGGTATTAACATCTATCATCCTTCCATAATAACATCTGACTAGGGACATAACAAGAATGTATATACTCTTGGCATCTACACGATCTCATTGTTCAGGTCCTCAACCCAAAGAAATATGTTATTGAGATGCATCATTCTTTAGATATTTATTATGTTACATCATTATCTCATAACAAAAAATAGGATAAATTAGATTTTTTCCTTTATTATTAATCAAATCATTTACAATATATGCCTTTACAATAATCATATGATTTACTTTGTGGGACTACATAGAAATATACTCCTAATTTCACTTAGAGCCAATCACCCATGAACTTAATCACCCATGATCTAACATGAGGTTCATGCTTCTACTGTGAAAGGGCTTATGTTAAGGGGTTAGCCACATTTATTTTGGTTGGTACTCTGCAAATCTTCACATCACCTCATTGTACAATCTCTTGTATGAGATAGAACCTCTCTTGTATGAGGATATATGTGTGTGTGTATACACTCTTAACATTTGTATGATCTCATTCTTCCAAGTTACGTACTTGAAGACATACTTCCTTGAGTAATATTATTCTATAGTCATTTATAACATTACATCATTATCTCATAACTAAATTAAACTAAATAAATTAGAAGCTTGCCTTTTAATAATAAGAAAATAATTTACAAGTTATGTCATCACAATCATCATATGATTGGCTCTTTGGGCATACATACCAACAAACTCCCACTTGCACTAAGAGCCAATCAACTATGAATCATATTCTAAGTGATCTAATATGTCCATCATTCTTCTGCTGTGAAAGTGCTTTTTTCAAGGGATCATTAATCTTGTTCTCAATTGGTACTCCACAAATCTTTACATCTCCTTGCTATATGATCTCTCATATGATATGGAACCACCTTTGTATATGATTTGAGAGCTAATCCAATCTTGGTTCCCTAGCTTTTTAAATAGCTCGATTGTTGTCACAATATAGCTTAACTATGTCACTTATGCTTGGAGCCATCCCAAGTTCAGAAATGAACTTATTGGTCCAAACAACCTCCTTTGATGCAGTGGATGCAAAAATATACTCGAGTTCTCTTGTAGAACTTAGAACTATCTAATGATTGGAACTCTTCCATCCCAAAACTCATTCTTAAGGCAAAATAAAAATCTAGATTGTAATATGTACTCATCTTTGTTAGTTTGAAGCTTGCATTGGTGTAACCCTTTACCACCAACTCTTCCTTGCCACCATAGACAAGTTAATGATCCTTATTTCTTCTCAAGTACTTAAGGATGTTCTTCATTGAGGTCTAGTGCACATCCCCGGGATCTGAGTGATATCTTTTCATCATGCTCAAGGCATATGAGACATCAGGATGAGTACATAACATTGTGTACATGATCGATCCAATTACATATGCATATGGCGTCCTACTCACGTGTTCCCTTTCTTCACAGGAACTGGGACATTGAGCTCTAAAGATCGTGAAACCAAGAGACCTAGGCAGTTTCCTCTCGTCGAGTCCTCCTTGTTGAACCTCTTCATCACTTTGTCAATATATGTGCTCTAACTTAGTCCAAGTGGCCTTCTAGATCTACCTTCGTAGATTCTAGTTCTTATGATATAGGATGATTCACCTAAGTCATTCATACAAGAGGTATTTCCTCGCCAGGTCTTTAGCATCTATAAAGTAGGCATTCCATTCCCCATCAATAGTATGTCATCCACATACAATATGAGGAATATAGTCATGATCCCACTAATGTTCTTGTAAACACAAGGCTCATCTTAATATATACTACATCCAAACACATTGACTGTTTATTCAAATCAAAGATTCCATCTTTGTGATGCTTGATTCAATTCATTGATTGACCTATGTAGCTTACAAACTTTATTTGCATCCTTTGGATTTATAAATCTCATGTACAACATCCCAAGAAGATTCCTGTTAAGCAATGCAACTTTAACATCCATCTGCCAACATCTCATAGTCATGATAATATACAATAGCAAGAAAGCTCTTGATGAACTTAACCATGTCAATTGGAAAAAAGGTTTTGTCATTGTACCCACCTAGAATTTATCTGAAACCCTTTGTAATCAATCAACCTGTGTATGTTTGTACATTACCATCCATGTAAGTCTTCTTCTTAAAGACCCACTTGCACCCTATGGGTTTTACTCCTTCATGTGATTTCACTAAGTTCCATACCTTGTTAGTGTACGTGGATTCCATCTCAGAGTTCATGGACTCAAGCCATTTCTTATACTCTGCCCCATTAACATCTTCTAGGTAGGTAGTTGGCTCATAATCATGATAGACTCTACATATTCTTGAGGCTGGATCAAGGTGCGTCCTACTAGATCTCTGAGGTACATGTGTTACATGAGGAATTTGACATTCTATAATGGTTTGTAACTCTCTATGTTCCTCTTGTACCTCTAAAGGTTCAATAATTTCTTGTTGGTCTCAAACTTCTCCGATTTGTATTTTCCTTCCCCTAATTCCATTAGAAATGAATTCCTTTTCTAAGAACACAACATCCATGGAAATAATTTTTTTTATCGAATAGGGAATAGAAGTAATATTCTTTTGGTTTCCATAGGATATCCAACTAAATAAAATAAATTTTATTTGGGTCTATGCTTTTTGGGAAACTGCTTTCTCACATAAGGTTCGTAACCCCAAATTTCATAAAAGACACATTGGGATGCTTACAATACCATATCTTGTATGGTGTCTCTTGAACCAATTTAGATGGTAAACAAATTAGTCACTACTATATTTTTTTGCCAATAACGTCTCTGTCGAAAGCGTCACTTTTACTAGCAAAACTGACTGAATAAGCTATTGCATCATTTCTTTAAAGAAAACCAAAGCAATAAGTCATTAGGAAAAAAAGTTGGGTACTGGTTGGGGTACAACATCGGTTATACGAAAGCTAATCGACGCTAAGAAAGACCCGCAAAATCAAAATTTCTCACAAAAATCACACACACAAAAATAGCATCAATTTTATCAGAAAATCGACCAACCACGTTCTCACAGTGAAAATAGTTCCATTTGGCCTTCCCTCCAAAATGATATAGCTTGTGTTTTAACAAATTAAATCGACTCCATAAGTGTCGGTCTATAGGGTCATTTTTAGCAAAGAATCGACCTAGTAGTGTACAAATTGTCGGGTACCGGTTGGAGACCTATTGAGTCAGTTTACTATAAAAACCGACCTTGTATGTATTAATCGAGCTATAGGGTCATTTTTTAGCAAGGAACCGACCTAGTAGGGTCCAAATGTTTGGGAGACATGTTGAGTTAGCTTTCTTAATAACCAACCTTGAAGATGTTTTTGTGCAAATTTTCGAGTATCAATTTCCTTCTTGGGTCGACTTTTACCACCCAACTAACCCTATAGTGTATTACATTAATCCTCTGTGCTCTATCAGGGTTTTCTCCAAGGTCAGGGTTTTGTTTTCCAACAGGTTGGGCTCCAGTCATGCTCTTCAGTTCGTTGGGATTTTTTTCACCATCGCTGGGCTCTAGCCGGTGGTCTCCAACACTCTTCGATTCATGGCTACCATCAGTGGTTCAAGGCTGTTATTATAGTCTGCTATCTCAAGTTCCCCGCCACCATCATCTAAGGAGAGCTCATCATCACTGAGGAAGGAGAGCTCATCGACTCCCATTATCGGTGATCATGGAACTCGTCCACTACCATGCCACGTTCCTCTTTCTTACATAACTCAACACTCCGACGCTCGACGATCATGCTCTTGATCCTTGACACCTGCTTGACGATTGTCCTCTTTCAACACTGTCTCCATCCTTGCCATCTACTTCCCCTACCTGCAAAGCTATTCCTCCATCGTATTCTGTATTCTTCACCAGAAGCCAGGCTTTATGCATTGTCTTCTCTCATTTTCATCTTGACGGCTCAGGTCAGTTACATGGTTTTTCCATTTTATTTTTCTAGCAACCCAACCAATAATAAAAACATGTATTCTTTCATATCTATATTTTATTATCAGTCACATATGTAATCATTGCATATATTCTAGAAATATGATAGTAGACATTTTATAGTCCCGCATTGACACTTTAGGGTTTATAGATGAGATCAAATATGATAATAATATATTTATATATTAACTTAGAATGTCATTCGAAATTTACTCATTAGGAGTAAATTTTCGATACTCCCTGATCTGGGACTATTTTTGGATATTTAATCTCACTTTGGACGTAAGTGTATTTGTATGTTTAGTTTTGAAGAAAATTTTAGTAGTATTTCCTCATTTTTTCTCTAGGTACATATGTGGGTGGTTACTTGCCATTTACATCGATGTACTTGGAGAACTTAGGGGAAATGCTGCTAAAATTTTCTTGAAAACAAAACATACATTATACAGTTACTAGTGAGATTAAATATTCAAAAGTGGGATAGGTGGTACACTTTAGTATAGAAGTAATTAACTTCCTATCAATAAAAACTTAAAACTTATAGTATAAATATTAAATGCTCAGTTTTATAATTAATTTTAATGTGATCTAGAAAATGGATTGAAGTTGGATGCCTATCAAGAACCATTGTAACCCAGTGTTTACCAAAGGTCTCGATGAATTTATCAGATTTGGTGAGAAAGATAGGAAACTACCTACGGATAGGTTTTGTTGTCCATGTAGAAATTGTGGTAATAATTTGAAAATTGACACTATTGAGAAAATTAAGAATCATGTCATATGTAATGGGATCATACAAGGTTATAATGAATGGTATTGGAATGGAGAAAAATTTCATTATGGATCAGAAAATGTCGATACTAATAGTTGTGACATAGAAGATATAGATAATGATGATAATGCCAATGATGAACTGATTTAGGATGATGTGCTTGATGAGATGCTACATAGTTGTTGGGACAATGTCATTGATCCACCTTCTTTATTTGCAAACATTGTCCATGATGTTGAAGATATTTATTAAAAGGTTCTAATAAGTTCACGAGGTTGAGTGTTGTAATGCGATTACATACTCTTAAAGCTCAAAATTAGTAGAGTGATAAGATTTTCACTTCACGATTATCTTTATTAAAGGAAATTCTTCCTGACGGCAACAAGCTTCCAATTCCAACATATCAAGCAAAGAAAATAATGTGCCCAATGGGAGTGAAGGCTAAGAAGATTCATGCATCTCCAAAAGATTGTGTGTTATTTCAGAAGGACTATACTAATTTTATAAATTGTCCAAAATGTGGTGTGTCAAGGTACAAGACCACAAAAAAAAAGAAAAAAAAGGTACAAGACCACAAATTTAGGTAAGGCTAAGAATGGCTCTCCTGCCAAGGTGATGTGGTATCTAACAATAATACCATGATTTCAATACTTATTTGCTAGTATTGAAGATGCACGATATGTGTCTTGGCATGGGGAGTTAAAGCCAATGATGATGGCATCCTACGACACAAATCTGATTCCCCACAATGGAAGAAAATTTATTTATTATACCCTCAATTTGGTAAAGAAACAAGGATCTTAAGACTTGGACTCTATATAGATGGATGAATCCTTATGGTACATTAAGCAGACAACATAGCACTTGGCATGTTTTGATTGTTATATACAATATTACTCCTTGGTTGTGTATGAAAAATTAGTATGCCATGTTGTCAATATTGATATCAGGGCCGAAGCAACCTGAAATGACAATGATGTTTACCTTCAACCTCTAATTGATGACCTAATGAAACTATGAGAAGAAGGTTTTATGACATATGATGCTTCACGTGAAGATATCTTTATTTTACGTGCTATGTTGTTTTACATAATTAATGACTTTCTAGCTTATGGAAATTTTGTTTGGATATAGCATAAAAGGATACAAAGCATGTCCTATTTGTGAGGAAAATATTGATTCAATCCGACTGAAACATGGTGGTAAAATTGTATATATTCATCATCGAAGATTTCTCCCACATGTGGATCCTTATCGAAGGCAACACAAAACCTTTAATGGATCAATTGAGGAACGAAGTGATCCTAAACCTATACCTGGAAATGATGTATATGAAAGAGTGAAAGATATTATCAATGAATTTAGAAAGACATCAAGTAATCGTACTCTCACATGTGATAAATCTTTATATAAGAAGAGGTTAATATTATGAGATCTTCCTTATTGGAAATTCTTGTCAATTAGAAACTGCATTGATGTCATGCATGTTGAAAAAAAATGTTTGTGATAGCATCATTGGTACCCAATTGAATATACCAGGAAAGACTAAAGATGGCATCAAATCCAGAAAAGATTTAAAATTAATGGGTATAAAAAAAGAAATATTAGTGGAGATCAGGGGTTTCCGCACATATTTACCACTAGATTGTTACACTTTGTGAAAGTTGGAGAAAAAGACTTTCTGTGAGTGCTTGTATAATATTAAGTTTCCACAAAGATACTCTTGTAATATTTGTAGATTGGTATCAAAGAAGGATCTGAAGTTGATAGGTCTCAAATATAATGATTGTCACACCTTAATGCAACAAATTTTACATGTGTCTATTAGATCCATATTACTGAAGCATGTAAGGTTTAGAATCACAAGACTCTATTTCTTCTTTCAAGAGATATGCAACAAAGTCATACATCCTAATACTATCAATAATTTACACAAAGTTGTAATTGTTACCCTGTGTCATCTTGAAATGTACTTTTCTCCTTCATTTTTTGATATCATGGTTCATCTTGTAGTACATATAATAAGTGAGGTGAAGATGTTGGGTCCAATTTTCTTGCACTGGATGTATCCATTTGAACACTACATGAGTGTTTATAAAGGTGATGTTCGGAACCATTATTGTCCTGAAGGGAGTATTATTGAGGGTTATGTGGCTAGGGAGGTGATGGACTTTTGCAATGATTTTTTGGATTGCAATGGAACTTCTAGTGATCTCAAAAATTCCCATCACACTGAATCTTATTGTGGAAAAGGAACTCTGGGAGCACGAGTTAAATGAACTAGTCGTGAGTTATGTGAACAAGAACAGTTGTATATTTTACACAACATCAATGAAGTTGATACCTACATCACAGAACACAATGATCTTATCAAGAGAAATAATCCTTGATCCAGTTCAATGTGGCTTGCAAGAGAGCACAATTGAACATTTATTAGGTGGTTTGAAGAGAAAGTCTTTAGTCAACTATTTGAATCACCAAATAATGTTGTCGAGAACATAAAATGGCTTGCCTTTAAGACAAAAAGGGATGTCATGTCATATGAAGGATATGACATATATAGATTTTCATACTACATAAAGCGCCAAGATGAAATTAGTAGTCCAAAATAGTGGGATCATTGTTCAAGCTTCTTTGTTGTATTTTTCTAGTGTTAAAGAAAAAAAGACCACGCAAAGATGAGATGTCGTATTATGACGTCGTTGAATACATTTGGGAATTAGACTATATCAATTTCAGAGTTCCTATATTTAGATGTAATTGGGTTGATAACAGTAAAGGATTTTTAGTGGATGAGTTGGGTTTCACATTGGTGAATTTTGAAAAGATTGGTGAGAAAGATGAGCCATTCATCATGGAAGACCAAGAAAAACAAGTATTCTATATTGATGAACTAACAAATAAAAATTGGTCTGTTGTTCTTCATGGAAAAAGACAGTTTACTGTAGTTCCTATAAATGAAGAAGAATACTATGAAAAGTATGATGATTCCATCCCATTCTCAGATGGTTTTCCAAGCGTAAATGTTGAATTTAACACTGATGAATACTATAAATATCAAGACCATGTTGAAGGAATTTTACTTGACTAGCAACTCAACCCAATACTAGAGGCATGCATTGTTTGAAATCTACATTTTATTATCATTCAAGCATGTAATATTTTAAATATACATCATATTACCATTTGTTCTTTTATTATCACTTATGTTTTTATTTTATCACGTATACTTGTAGGTTGTTTTAAAATGGTAAATGAAGATGAGCAAGAACACCATGAGGATGGTGTGGTTGACGCTTCTAGTGGTGATGCTTGTGGTAGTGGTGATCTGGTACTGGTGATGCTAAGAAATGTAGAGGTCCCACACTGATGTGTAGGTTGTAGGAGCTCAGGGCCAAAGGGGAGAAATACCAATACAATTTGACATCAGAGGAGCACCTATTGGGGAACATGATAGTGCTTTCAAGCATTACGTAGGGGAGACCATGCGGAATATGGTGGAAATAGATATAGAAAAAAGGCATGAAGTTGATATTTCCTAAAAAGACCTCCTATGATAAGATATATTTGTGAGTTGAAGTGATATTATTTTACTAAGTTTTTTGTATTTTGATTCTAATTTAGTTTGCTTGGAAGACATATACTTGTTGAAATAACATTATTGCTTTTGTATGTTTAGGGTATTTTTCATCTGAATGAAAAAGATTACAAAAAAAAGTGCTACAACGTTATGGTGTACGATGGAGGGCTTTTAAGACATGTCTCAAAAGGGATTATATAGATAATCCTAATAGAAAGAAGGAAGCAACCGATTGATATATTTTTATAGATCCCGAGGTGTGAAAAAACTTTGTTCCATCTAGGAAGTTAGATGAGTTTAAGGTAATAAAGATTGTGAGATTGTGATGTATTGCATGAATCTTTTTATACAATATATATATATATATATATATTTGATCTAAATTACAATACCTCATTTGAAATGATCAGTCTATTCATGAGGCCCAAAAGGAAAGGCGGGCCAAAAATGTGCATGACCATCGCTTGGGGCCCGGTGGTTATGCCTTCTGTCGCCAACTATAAGAGAAGCAACTCTCTTCTGGAGAAGAGTCTGGTACAACTCAAGTTAAGCATCCACCCCGACACTTACTACGAATTGATGCTAGAAAAAATCAATAAGGTGAAATTCCCAACCCTACAACTAAGGAGGTGGAAGAAAAGATGGTCAGTAAAGAGTAACTCCCAAAAACTTTGACTTATTTATATCTAATTGATTGTGATTTAATATTTTTATTAAATATGAACAGATTGATCTCCATGAGCAAAGGAAGGATGGAAAGTTCATCCCAACTGCCCCCCATGGATGAGCTAACAGTTGCTCTTGGTACGAAGGAGCATCCTGACTGTGTTACGACATTAGGAGCTGGTGTAGGATTGGAGTCTTATTTTGGCTCTTCAAAAAATCAATCTAGAAGAGGTCGTACAGGAGGTCTTACACAAGAAGAAGTTGAAGCAGCAGTAGTGCATAAAGTAAAAGAAATAATGTCTTCATTTCATCCTAGTCAAACTTCTCAACCTATTGAAACTTTGTGTCTCTCAGATGATGAGGTGCAAGCCCATGCTCCAGTTGTAGAAGGTCGTGGGAACACTCCCAATGACCCATCATAACAATCTACAATATGTTTGTTATATATATATATATATAGAGAGAGAGAGAGAGAGAGAGAGAGAAAGAGAGAGAGAGTTAGGCTAGAATACACTCGAGTGTATCCGGAGCAGAATACACTCAAGTAGTTTTTCATGATGAAATACATTTTTCAAAAATATAATCTATTGGTGTTCTTAAACATCTTGTAAATAGCTCATACGCAAAATTTGAACATATTTGGACATTTATAGGTCATGTTATAAAGATCGCAAAAAGTATGCATTTCAAATCAGTTTTGCACGTCGATTTTGTTGCCCTTGGATGAGTGACTTACACACATCCAAATGGGCTCAAAATTTGTATGTAGCCTAGTTATAGTATGACGGTGAATATCAATGGTTTACATTTTGCAAAAAATAGTCTTGATATACAAACACACTTGAGTGTATTCGTGTGATCTGTACACTCGAGCGTATTCTAGCATGACTCTCTCTCTCTCCCTCTCCCTCTCTCTCTCTCTATATATATATATATGTGTGTGTATATATATAGTAGGTATCTAGCTTACCGCTTCATATATAACTTATATTATTTCTATTCTAGGTTGGTATGAATTGCAAACTTATAGTGGAGGCTCCTATATATAATATTGTCACAACGGGCAATGTATACAAACTCAGTGGTACATTGCATTGCCAAGCAATTAGTGATGACAGTTGTTGTGTGTCCATCCATCTTGTGTATGACAGAATGGGGGACTAACCACTTCCCATACTTTATCCTGAATATAGTATAGTTGAAGAAGCAGAGGGTGCTATGGTAGGGTGGCATAGACTCTTGGTTCTCAATGAAAAGGTATACCTGAATTCTATCATGTTTTTCCTATTTGACTACATATATGAACTTGTGTGATATAAGAATATAATTTAATTAATAGGTTTGTAAACTAAAAAGTTAGAATCCTACTAGTCGTTCTCCTATGCCCAAGCCATCTTTCATTCCAGAATCCACATTCGACGAGTTAGGAAGTAAATGTAAATGTTTGTGTCGATACTTAGCTAACCAAAACTCGGGATCACATATGTTGGTCAATTTAAAAGAAGATGCAATAGGGAGGGACTTTGAGAATTATATTTTTCTTGAAGATATTATAGAGTTGTTCTGGTATGATTGGCTAAATACTTCAATATTAGAAATATGGATAAGGTAAGGATTTATCAATACAGAAAATTCCAATACACATTTTTATATGATTTCTATATATGAAATGATTACAAATTTTTTACAACCACTTATATACTGAGGCCATGAACTTCAAAATATAGAATGTTGGATTCTTAGTTCCCTTGGTCACTAGTCCGGTGGAAACACATATTGAGGATGTAAATGGCTACTTCTCTACTGCATTCAAATATTTTGCTAGTGTGGGAAAGGAAATTATTCTAGTTCCTTTTAATGTCAAGTAAGTTTTATTATTCAATACAATTTTAATAATGACTCAATTTCTTTATTTTAATGTTTGCTATATTCTTACTCAGATCTAGACATAGGGAATTAGTGGTGGTCATCCCAAAATCGATTACTCTTTATTATCTTGACCCAATGGGAAAAAAACAAGGGGCCACAAACTGAAATTGCCAACTATAGAGTAAGCATAAAATTCAATCTCTACCACATCAATTGTGATGCTTCAACATGATATATATGTTTAGAATTTATATTTTTCCAACTATCTTAATCATTTAATTAATAGGGGTATAAAGGCTTTTCGTGAAGGTGGATGACAAATACCCACAAAATTAAAGACATTGAGTTTGAATAATGTCAAGGTAGCTACTTTGATGTCTTAATCTTATGTACAAGTCTTATAGTAATGTATTAATGTCAAGTTAGCTAATTCAATAACTTATTAATGAGTTTGAAGAATGTCAATGTATCTATTTTGATAACTTAGTCATATCTCAACTCTATTTATAGTAGTTTACTAACATTAATTATAATTTCTTATTTGTAGTGTTCTATACAAAATAATGACTGGGCTGGTGGCTACTATGCAATGAAATATATGTAAACTATTGTCAAAGGAGCAACACATGACATTCAGACTGTAGATCAAGTAATAAAGAATAACATCATAAATTTACAAGTGAGTTGTAGTCATTTTATAAAATATTAGCATGTGCATTTCTATTGCAGATATTTACAACTGAACCTTACACACCTGAGGATTTAAATGAATTATGAGAAGAGTGGTCAAATGCTCTTCTATATGAGGTCACTATGGCATTGGGTTGAATGCATATGGTAGCTTCATTTATGTATATATGTAGTTTGAAACTCTTAGTTTCAAATTTACTTTTGCGTCTGACATGGATATTATTATCATCTCAGACTTGGTTAATGCAATCTATCATTTTGTTAATGTTAAGATGTGCTATGTGTATGAATATGTCTCAATTGAATAAGTTGAATTATTTTTTTATGAATGTGTGTGTTTTGGAAATTGATATCAGTTAAAATAGGATTAAACATAAAACCTAGAAAGTAACTTTAGAATGAATTTTAGGCTTGCATCTTTGCATTTGCAAGTCTTCTATCTATTGCAGGTTTTGATCCTTGTAAAGTAGAAATCTGTTCTCTAGGTTCTTGTTCTACAGATTTCTATTTTACAGATTTTCTATAAAACAAATTGTACTCTATAGGGTCGGTTTTTAGTATAACCAACTGTTATGACCGCATCTGAGCTTAAATGGGTGAATTAGGGTTTACCTTACATGCTTAATTAGATTGATCAATTCTTAAATCTAATTAATGATGATAATTATATTATGACATTTCAAACCTAATAAGAACTACAAGTGTGATTTTACTTTGAGTAATTAGGGTTTGAGAAATATAACCCTAATCGGCCCAGATTAGGGTTTTGATGATATTTGGATATAATATGTATATCTTAAATGTGAACACTTATAAAAAATATTAGAATTTTTGGATAATGTTCTTACCTATTTTTCGATTGAGTTTCAAACTCGACCGACCATGCTACTGACCGCAATATAGCAGTGTAGTATTTGATTTTTAATTATTTATTGGTAACTCCAAATGATCAAAATTTTTTACTGGAGATCTAAAATTAAATGATTAACAATATTTAAAATTTTCATAGTTTTTGGAGGACCTGTTAGCTATTTAGTAGATGAATTACAATAACATTTGTATGACATAAAATTCAACTGAAATAAGAAAAAAGTATAGTGAGGGGTCAATGTGCAATTGACCCAACAAGCTCAGTTGCTCTATATGGTCAGCCTAACATGCTAAGAGCTCTCATAATTTGTGATTCTATCTAGAGAAATAAAATCCTAGAGAGAGAGGGAGAGTTAGGGTTTGAGAGGAGAAAGACGTGGAATTGCTGATTTAGTGTTTCTCTATCCGAGATATGATGAAATCAAGTAAGTTTAGCTTCTTTGCATAGCTTTTCATGGTGAATCTTATCTCACATGTCAAGATTCCGTCCCTACTCTGATTTGATCTAAAATGGTATCAAAACTTCCCCTTTTCTCACTCTTTCTTTATAATCCCTCATTTCTAGGGTTCCCGAGTTGAAAGGAAGAAGAAAGTGGCGATTTGCTACGATTTTGATATGGATTCAAGATTTCAGATATGGGATACGTTTTTAAGGTGTTTTCACACCTTAGGGTGAGTGGGAACTTTCTTTAAACAGTATATTGCACAAAAATTTGTTAAATCATCCAAATATTCAATTTCTTAGAATGGGACTACAAACCCTGAATTGTCTGTTTGATCTAAGTTGTTGCAAAATGATACAAAATTGATTCTTCCTCTATTTGGATGAATTTTAGATGATAAAGTCACATTATAAATGTATACAATATATCCTAATGAGAATTCTCTAAGTATTCACAGAGATTATAAGAGTAAACTAAAATATAGGGAATTTGTCTATGACTTAAATTGTTGTATAATTAAATAGAGAAATTTGTCAATCTGGACCCCCTTGGTTATGAATGATTATTTATCTAAATTCATAGTATGGATATGTCAAATGCTATATTGGATTACATTCAAGGTGAATAGTGTTTGTTTGATATCTCAGTAAAGAGGGTGAAACCCTAGATGCGAGGAAATTTGGATATTTACAAATAGATATCATCAAATCCATTTGAAGAGATTTTCTTGACATGATAGACTTTATTTATTCAATTTTATTCTTGATGCATGATATCTCTGTGAATGGCATGGAAATCTAAATTTAGCTCAGTTCCAAGGTTTCATACATATATTGATTGTGTATGATTTAAGCAGTGCTTATTCAGTGAATGTATATGTCGTATGAAATCCTTATGAGAGCCATGTGATAAGTGAATGAGGTAAATTAAGCCCTAAGGATAGGGTGTTCAATGAAACAAGTATTGTGATATCAATGTTCTCAGTATGGGATGTGGTGATGCTTAACCATTCAATTGCATGATTCTAGTGTATAAAGTGCCAAGTTGACATGTATTCTATTTATTTAAGAATTTTAGTCTGCCAGTATGTATAGTATGATGATTACTTAGAATATTACAGTGTTTTGAATATACTGCTCTGCCAAGTTTAAAATGATATATATGTTGAATGAGAATATCTGTTCTAGTAGACATGATATATGTTTGAATACATGAGAAATGTTGTATGTGCATGAGTAAGGAGAAACCCTAATAAAAGGATAAACAAAATGTTAAGCATTCAATTCAATAGTCTGAGCAGTCAGTAAGATACAGAGTTAAAAGAAATTAGTCTAAGATAAAGATATAATCAAAGTTATAATTGACTTAGGGGCCCTGAACACTGTAGAACCCTTTTGAGAGGTATGTGCCTTAGGGGTGAAATGACCTAGCCCTGGAAGTGTCCAATATATGGGGGTCAGAATGTACTACCAGGTGGTACGGGGGAGGAAGCCCTAGTGGAAGTCTCCTAAAAATACAGAATGTAGTGTCCAACATCAACCAGAGATCCTGGTGGCACTAGAGTACAGAAAAGAAAATAGGTGGCTTGACTCTCTGCCTGTGTGCTCAGGTTAGAGGAGAAGTCTAGTTTTACAGCCCACAGGTGTGCTGAGGCTGGAGTGCCATTACACTGATGTAGACCTGTGACGTAGTCAGGCTTAGCAATCTTGGGGTGTCAGCTAAGTCTTGTACGGTGTAATCGTAGTGCACTACGAGTCTTCATATGTAGAGTACATTGTATATGACTAGGGCATAAGCTTAAATATGATCATATAGGTTTAAAGAGTTTCTTATAAATAAAAAGAGTTGAGAAAGATTTGAGTACAGTTTCATAGTAGTTGTTCTTTAAATGCAATATTTACATTTTCTGTTATTTTAAATGTATTGTTTTAAATCTGCTCAGTGTAGTAATTACTATTGTTATAACTGATATCAGTTGCTCAAAAGTATATCTATAATTATATCAGTGCTTTAGACTGTTTCTTTGAGGTACTCATTCACTAAGTGAGTAGGCTCACCCCTCTACTCAATTTTTTTAGGGAAACCATGTGGACTTGAAGAAGGTCAAAGCATCAAAGTCAATCTACCTCATGAGTTAACTATGAGATTAGTTAAGTTCATTCGGTCCCTGGCACTCTAGGTCCTTGTATAGATGTGAGAGAGTTATAAATGATGTTTTGTATCTTTGTTTCCTTGATAAGAGAGAATGTATTTGATTATCATGTCGTCTGTCATTGGAAGTGTGAGAAACAAAATGAATGTATGGATGCGTATCATTAATGTTGAGATCATATTAGAGTAATAAAAGTTTAATTCTCTTGCAAAATTTGTTTATGTGATTGAATGCGAGAAAACAAAGAGTTTGAAAAAAAAGAAAAGCCGGGAGTGAACTTTGTATTAAGTGTAATCCTCATAGTCATGCCCTAATCTCATGATTAGTGGTAATTGTGGGATGTGGGTGTGATAGCTTGGTATCAGAGCTTAGGCGAAGTCATCAGGGACCATCAGGATAGAAAGTTAGAGTTATAAGTGTGGAAGATAGGAGGTGATGTATCTATAGCTCTGGGAAGTCTGGGTATTTGGATACCCTGGCCTGGTATCTGAATACTTAGATTGACCAGTATCAAGCTACTCTATCTATTCTTCTCTGGATGTCCTAGCCAGACATGCAGTGGGAGAATAGGCTAGAGAGAAACCCTAGAAATATTACTGTTAGGAGACTAAAAGCAATGAAGGAGTAAGAGATTAAACATAGAATGTGATACAAGTCTTGCTTTATATTTCCTCTTTGATTGGAGATCAATAGAAATTCTCTTATATATGAATTCAGATTATCAGTTTGTAGAATATATATAGTTCTTTTATATTCTTGTGTATCATGAAGTGATTCAGTTATTGTTTTATTCTTTGTATTAAGTAGACTAGAAGTTATGTTTAAATGAGTTTTCCCTAAGTGGATATTCTTTCCACATGTTTGAGATTAATAGGAGTTGGTTAATTCTGAGTAGCTCTTGGCTTCAGGACTACAAGTTTGGCCTGGTCCGACTGGCAGGATGCGTTACTAGGATCTAATGACTCCTATTAACAATATAATAAGAGTAGACTCTGGATAAATTAGACCCACATCATAGTGAGAAGGTACATATACTAAGATGTTGAAACATATGGGTAAGATTAGAATAGATAAGAATAAGTTAGAACTGATATCTGAGATTCAACTTTGGGGCCTCATATGAGAAACCCTTAATTGGGAGTAAAGGAACACGACATAAGGTTCATATTAAGTTTAATGATTAGAATTATATGAACTCTAAATATGAAATATGGAAAAGATATGAGAAAAGTATGTAAGGGCCAAGATAGTAAGAATCAATTATGAGGAATGGATCATATAATTGAGTAATTAAAATGATTTTATGTACTCCAAAACAAAGGCAAAATAGAAGAAAAGAGTTGAGTATACAATAAGTACATAGAAGTGAAGAGTCTTCAAAAGAGTTAAAGTAAAGAGAATTGGATGAACGTGCAAATCATAAGACTAGAACAACAAACTTAGTTGAAACAAAAAGAAATGTAAAAATGATGAGCTTGATTAAGGAATGAGCATTATGATATAATTGATATCATAGAATGTATACCTTTATTATAAAGCTTAATACATTCATCCTTATTAACTTTGGATTTCAAGTCTCTGTAGAACAAAAAACTAGTTTCTAAAAGAAGAACAAAAGTGTAGTTTAACAAATGAATAAGTCATACAAAGGTAGACTATATTTAGGAGGGAAAAACTTGATTGAAAGAGATACTAAGTTTGACCCATGCATGAGTTGTTTGGTTTAAAATGAAGGATATGTAATGTATTAAACATTAGTTGAAATAGTAGAGAGATTTTTGATTTAGAATTTTAACTTCACATTAGTAGAAGGATAAAAAGAAATATGTACAACATGGTATACATGATCATACACATGAATATGAAACATGGTCATAAGAGAAAATTTGAAGTTAAAGATGACATGTGGAAGAGTAGTATATGGTAAGAGGATTATGAAAAGTAAGGAAGGGTTTGAAACATGATTGAGAAACATAGATTATAAAAGAAAGAGGTTGTGAGATTCAAAAAAGTGCTAATTAGTCAAGTATCCCTGTTGATAACTAATTAAACCTACATATGAGAAATGTATTAAGGGAATGTTTGAATATAAGACTTCAAAGTCTCAGAATCATCTTCTCTTTCATATCTTTCTTAATGAGAGCAAGGTGAGAATGAAATGATAAGAAAATGAATCATATACGATGCGTAACCACCATGGTAGGGACATCTAGTGAATGTAATAGTGACACACAATATGATGATGAAACCCTAGTAGGGTAAATTGAGAATGTAATTTATTTGAATGGCCAAGTAAGAGAAAGGAAATTAAATTGATAATATAAGGAAGACTTTAGTGAAACTTGTGAGATCCAAAGTTTGACTTTCAAATTAAGGGAGCAAAGTCACACCACAATAACGTCATGCTACTGATAAGGACCAAACCCTAGAATGTTTAGACTTGTAGTAGTTTAAGGGACATCACTAGTGATTTGACCTTGAATACTGGCATCTCTATAAAACAAGATCACGAAATTTGTACTATGAGAAGTAAACTAGCATTGATAGTAATCCATGTTTTAAAGATAGCTAATCTGAAAGGTAGATAAACAATATGGAAATGATTCAGAGCAAAGGATAAGAAATATATTTGAAATATAAGAGGCGTGTTTTGAATAAAAGGAGAAATACAATATGATTGAAGTGCGATATGAAATAAATTCTTGTAGTGATACCAAGAATGATGAATAATCTATTCCTACCTTGTATGTTTTGATTTTAGGGATGTTTAATCTACATGATTAAATCTGGTTCCTCATATTCATCTAGATAGTTGACTCATCACATGACCAACTTATCACATAGAAAATTGAGGTGTATCTGTCAAGGATATAAGAACTCACAACCCTTGTGATTCTTAATTTCCTTTATTAATGTGGGGTATTCTTTATTAAGAAGAACTTAGTTATTTGATAATCATTCTCTAACCCCTTAGAGTATGATTCCTTCTTGATTTAGACATCACCATGCCTTAATCATGAGATCACTATGATACACTATCATAATCACTCATAAGGTTCTCAAACATTTGGTTCAAGTATTTCATTCATTGATCTCATCAAGAATTAATACTTTACCAAATTCATACTTCATTTATGATATTCTTAAACACTTCAAGATATTCATATTGGTATTTCTCTAAATACCACTTGAAGTATTAGCATGTATTCCAATAGGTATGTAAATACATCACATGTATTATACCTAATAGGATAATCATTCTCCCACTACTACTAGTGAAGATTGATTAATCATGTCCAAGATATTCACGTCTCTTACTGGATCTCTAACCAAAAGAGTCTAGATTTATCCATCATATGGAAACTAGAAATGAATTTCTCAAGATTGATGCTAATTTGATTGTTTGAGTTATCAATAACTTTTAGGTATCATTTTATCTTATGCGTATCAAATACCACAAGATAAATAAGGCATTGCCACAAAGATCATATCTTTTAAAGAATGAAACATCAACTTTATTGATTGCCATCATTGTCATACAATATATGCAAAAATAAAGTGTTTCTATCTATTGGCAAATATGAAATAGCCATTCATAATTGTATTACATGCCTTTATGGCTGAAAATAAACTAAAGTACTCCTATCTATGGAGGCAACACTTGCCCCATTTATTGAGTGCTTTACACTTTACATCTCGGTATCATATACCTCAAAAGTGTTACAAGTTTATTTCATGACACCTTTATGTGGAGACGACAGTTGCCTCCTCCTTCTTTTGTTCTTCCAGATAGAGAGGACAATTCCTTTTCCAATGTCCTGGCTTTTGACAATGGTGGCAATTTCCTTTCTTGATCATGCCTCATTTGTCCTTGATAGCTGAAGACGACTTGGACTCCTGGCTAGCATCAGAACCTTTCTTAGCTTTGCCCTTGCCCTTGCGCTTGGACTTGCCTTTCTTGCCCGTGATCACCATCACAGACTTAGGCTTATCCTTCTTCATCTGTGTCTTGGCTGTCCTCAACATGCCCAACAACTCTGACAGTGGCCTATCAAAGTTGTTCATGTTGTAGTTCATCACAAACTGACTGTAGGATTCTAGCAATGATTGCAGTATCACGTCAGTAGCCAACTCTTGGCTCAGCGGAAATCCCAGTCTTTGCCGGTTCTCCACATACCCAATCATCTTGAGTGTGTGAGGACCAACTGGATTTCCTTCTGTCATGACGCACTTGAACAATACCCTTGAGACATCATATCTCTCTTGTCGTGCTTGATCTTCATACATGTTCCTGAGATGCTGAACCATCTCAATCACACCCATGTTCTCATGTTGTCTCTGCAACTCGTGGTTCATATAGCACAACATCAAGCACTTTGCATCAATGGCATCATCAGAATGCTTCTTGTAAGCATCCCTTTCTACCTTTGGTGCAGTAGGAGCAGGTTCCTCTGGAATTGGAGTATCCAGGACATAGAGCTTTCGCTCTTGAGTGAGAACAATTCTCAATGTCCTATACCAGTCGTGGAAGTTTTTCACATTCAGTTTGTCCTTGTCTAGGACCGATCGCAAAGAAAAGTGATTGTTGTTTTTTGCCATTTGTACTACAAAAGGAAAATATGCAATTTTAGTTCAAAACTCATTTTTCACTTATTTGATTGATTTGAAAATTTGACTATATAATTAGGCCTTTAATTAATTATCGCTCCCACTATTTTACTTCAAATTGATAGCCCTCACCATCAATTCGGAAGATTGTAGCGTACAACCTTCTAGTGGGAAAGATCCTGAAATCCTCCAAGTAATGGACCAGCTAGGGCTGTCACCCACAACTTAGATCCCTTAGGTAGGCAACTCTTTCCAATTGCATCATATGCAACTCTTGATAAGATGTCATATGCAACTCTTTGCCATGATCATCTCCATGCCTCAAGGCGCTAGATCCCATCTAGGTCACCTTGTTAAGTCCGACCCAAAGCGAACACGATGAATATGCACCCTACTAGGGCAGACCCACACATTCATCCTTCACGCTTCCATGAGATAGACGGTGCACCACGCTAGGGTGTGCCCACACTTGGTCAATCAAGCTTTTCACGTGTGTCGCATTTGGAAGGCATCTAAAACTTAATATTTGATGAGGGATTTGGTTTTTATATACATATACATATCCAATCACCACAATACATAGTAAGTATCATATACATGCTATATCCCACATAAAACATGCAAAACGATAAAGTGATGATTATGGCCATCCTAATGGGATTCCTCGAGCCAAGAGGAATCACAGTCATCTAGGTCTACATCACATGAAACCTGTACAAGATGAACTCTGTGCTTTAGCTATCCGAGTTGATCAAGTCATCATATGAACGATCTGCTCTCTCTGGCCGGTCGTCTGGGTGCCACCAGCCGATCGGTTGGCTCCTCCAACCGATCGGTTCGCCTGGTCATCGTACATCTCCTTCTGGCCGCCACCTGCTCGTCTTGCTCCTTGAATCGGGCATCAACCGATCGGTTCACTCCTTGAACCGGTCATCTGGAACGTCAACTGATCGGTTCACTCCTTGAACTGATCGTCTCAGCTGTCGTCTGGATGTCCGCCATTCTTCGATATAACAGGAAATAAAATCTATCCTATTTTACATTGTAAAAAGAGAAACCTCGAGTTATATTTGAGGGGAGCAAAGGTAGGAAAGAAATCTCGAATTATTTTGAGTTATATCAGGAATAGGAGAAGGAAGATCGATGCGCAGATCAAGATGCAAGCAACCACACACAACCATACACAGATAGGGTTTATTGGCCATAACCACGCTATACATCCACCACAAAACTCATTTATGGGCGACGCGTATCGAGTGCATTAATAATACATATCATATATGTAGTTTAGGATTTGTGGATTTAGGATTGGACATGCATAAATCCAATATTATTCGCATTGTATGCAATAAATAAAGGCGACAAACCAAAATCGATCACATCGATAATCCTAAAGTATAGAGTAGTTGACGTGGCTCTGATACCACTGTTGGGTTTTAGGGGAGGTAGAGAAGGCAGCGGAAACAAAAATTTTCTCCTCCCCCGAACCCAAATCGAGGAAACGTGTCAACGTCTGTACAATAGGAAAGGAAGGTTTGTGGAATCATACCTTATCCCGAGGCTTGCTCAGTAATAATACCTCACGCCTTGCGTGGTCTTCACCTCTGGTCTTGGACGGTGTCTGTGCAGCTCCTGGTCGCACCGGGACTGACGACTCCTAGTCTCACCGGGACTTTCGGGATTGACAGTTGTCCTCCTAAGTGACAGAAACCTCCTGCCTCTGAAGTAGTCTACACAGACCTCCTGGAACTCCATTCTCCTTGTCCCACAAGGAATTGGAAGGAGTCACACCCTCCTATTAGCGTACTAGTCGCCAACACACACTCCTACTACCAGTCGCTTTCTGCAGTTGTCTTTTCCTTGATGTGCCTCCCTTATCGGGTAGCACTTGCTCGGGCTCTCTCGGTTACCAAAACCAGAGAGAACGACAACTTTACAGAGCAACTGGTTGCACTGAGTTGTTGTCTGAGAAGCCCCCAATACCCCTATATATTTGAGGGTCATGGGATAGGGTTCTCTATCCCGGGAAATGTGGGACTAAAGCAGGAGTAGAAGGGTTCGAGATTTTCCACAAAAACAACATGTTGCGACAGCTGAACCAATCGTTTCACAACTGAACCGATCGTTTTGACAACCTGAGCCATCGGCTGGACCTGAGCTGATCGTTTAGGGATCCCAACCGATCGGTTGGTAACATGAACCGATCGGTTCATGGTCCTGATCCAACTCAAATTGACTCTCTAAGTTTGTTTCCAACTAATCCAATATTAGTCCTTATCCAAATCAAAATTTGTACAAGTGAAACAAATATATTTGCAAAATAGTCTTCACATTTTCCAAACAATCTCGGTCGGTCATCTGAACCGATCGGTTCAACAATTGAGCTGACCGTTTGGTGACATATGAGCTGATCATCTCATCCCGTGAGCCGATCGATTGGATGAACCGATCGGTTGGAGCAGCAAACTTGTGCAAATCAGTCAATTGCAATTTCAATCAATCCAATACTCTAATCAATGGATCCAACACCTTGAATACTATGATTTTGTGCTATCAATTAATTGAGTGTTTAATTGAACTACTAAACTCCTTTAGTAATCAATCTAAACATAGTTTGTGGAAAAAACTCCTCTTCCAGGTTAAATCCTATGTGTGTGACCCTACAGGTCCTTTTCACGTTGGCAGTGAAAGTCCATAACATTTATGACTTCACAAGCAATGAGCGGTGCCTAGTCACACATTAGTGCTACCCAAGTGAAATAGAAAGTTGGAGAACAACTTTCAATCCTACAATCCGTTTATGGTGTTATAGTGAATGTATAATTCCTTTGTCACTGATATCCCGAATGAACTCGAGGCATGGAACAGTCATCCTATCAACGTTCATTCACTTTCTTGATCTCAGAGTAGATTGGAAGAGATATGTTATGACATCAGTATCACATACTGATTCACACATGCGTGCATGCCTTTCTCAATCCTACTTATCAAGTGCCCATGGATATCAAACTCCCTCAGGAGGGACAAATCCCATATCTATCACTCACCCCTCAAAAGCCCCATGTGTCAAAGCCACCCAATCATCACCTTTATAACAACCCATGTTTCAGGACTGCGTTTGATGATGTCAAAGTGTACCCAACGACATGTGTTGAGTGTAGTGATTTCAGGTCAAAGAATCACATTCACCACCATCACTGTGAGTACTGACTGTGACTACCATGTCATGGTTCCATGTGTCAAACTCACGGTGGGTCTGTCCGGTACACTTGTTCTCTAACAAATACCTATGTGTTTGGTTTGATATCTCTATATCATGACTAATGAGATTCTGTCATCAACCAACACCACAATCTAGTCTTGTGTGTCATTGCTGTCTATCTACCTTCCACAATGACATCCGACTAGGGACATAACAAGAATGTACAAACTCTTAGCAACTGTATGATCTCATCGTTCAGGTCCTCAACCTGAAAGCATACGTCATTGAGTATTTTCATTCTCTATACATTCAATCTGTTATATCACTATCTCATATGACTGAACCAGAAAGAATTGGAAGCTTGCCTTTGATGTTTATCAAATCAATCTTAATGTATCCCATCAATCATCCCATGATTGGCTCTCAGGGCATACATACCAACACTTATATGTGATAGGTTTTTGGCTCATGGTGCTTTTGCAAAATCAATTTTATTTTCCTATGTTTTCTTGTAATCCACATGCTTAGTTATAATTCCACATTTTGGTTTTGAGTTATCTCGATTGTGGCGCATTGGGGAGCCACACACATGGTAATGGTAATTCAAGTAGTGATAACACCAAATTTTGTGATGTTTTTGGTCCTTATTTTGTTATCAAAACTGTTCTTTTTAATTGTTTTCCTCTCTTTTATAAGTACTTTCGCAATAATTGGCCAAACGACGCTCTTAATTCAATATTTCCATCTTTTGCAGCATTTTCCTCCTATTTTGACTCATTTGTCATCAATAAGGTCGTCCCGACCCACAAATAAGTTCGACCTACATCAGCCTTCTAGATGGCCGATATGATCACTTCCCGACAGGGTAAGCGCAACCCAACGACGCACGACATAGGAATGTCGCGCAAGAAGGAACTGGCGGGCGATACGTCTTTTACCCGACCGGGAGCCCAAGCTCGCCCGACAGCTAAAGTTTGTCTCCCGACACGGGCCACCCACCGGCAGGCGCCGCTCATCACGTTACCAATAGCCGACATCCTTGTGCCGGGCGATACCGACATCAGCCGTCACCGACTCCACAATGATGAAAGGGGGACACGTGGTGCCTTGAGCACCATAACTTCCCCAACTGCTGCCTATAAATAGCAGCTACAGGAAGCCGAAAAGATAGGTGGGGAGAGGTCGGTCAAGTCACAACAGGTCGGAACCCTACGCAAGTCACCTCAGGAAAGCTATGAAGAGCTAATGTATCGCGCCTCAGTGCTGTGTCGGGCGATCCTAGGTGAGCTCTTCCCCATCCCGAGAGAGAGGTGAATGGTTCACTTAGTATCATCCGGTCGACACTGCAGGCCGATATAAGCCGACATGGATCCCAGGAACAAGTGACCGACACTAGTAGCGTTGCTCTAGCCCGGTGTGATATCGAACCCCGATACGCCTCGCCCGTCACGGCTCGTCACCCAAGAGGGTGCCACCCGACATGAGCGTATCAGGCTAGGGACTTCGCACAATGCAATCTTCCCGTTACGACATGCCGCCCGAGAGGGTGTGCCGCCCGACACGGTTGTATCGGGCTGGATGGTCCACTGTAGTCTGTCATCCTTCTACATCAAGAACGCGATATCTATCTTTATTTATGTCATTTAATTCTTTTTCTTCTGCATTGTAATCAAACATTTATATGATAATAGAAATAGAAAAGTTTAATTATCTGCTGATGTATGCTTGGTACCCTTGTTGGATGATTATTATGTTTAATATCTGAACTCTAGCCTACACGTTGGATCGTGTTTCGATTAGCTACCAAATCGTGTTTTCCCATCACAACAGCCTTGAGAGAGGCGTTGTGGCTCTAGTGTTTGGTCTGATTCTGGAGTAAGAGAATGCCCAGAATCAGAGTTCTTTAGTAACCTTCCCACTCTAACTTAAGTCCAGCAACCTCGAGAGGGGTGTTGATGCTTGGTTAGAGGTACCCGCTTCGAGAGGAGGGGTATAGGATGTTTCTGATGCCGCTTGTTTTATCGAAGTTTTCTCCTTCGTACCTTGCTTTAGCTTTAGTATTATCTCTCTATTCCTATTGCATGAAAATCCCTAAAAACTGCTAAATGCTTAAAACCTAAGTTATTCTTGTAACTCCAGTTGGAGATAGGGTTTTCTTTTGTTTGATCTTGTTCTGATGTTCCCTTTTGGGAATTTTATCATATCTTTACCCTTACCGGAGTGTAGCGTGTCGATTCAGCATTCTCAACACTACCCCCTTGTCCCTGTGTTTGACCCCATATATCTACTTCGACCCCGTAAACAAAGTTTTGGGGGGCTAGAAGGATTTGGGTTATAAATGTAAAAGCTCAACTACCTCGAATCTGCCTCCAACTTTTGGACGCACGATTTAGGCCGGTCAACTTTTTGGCGCCGTTGTCGGGGACAAGGCAAAATGGCACTATTGACGAACCCGAATCCACTAACTACACTCCCGTGCCTCAATCTTAGAAATGAGCTTGACAGCACTCTCTTTTTCCTTTTGTTACTATTCATTATTCTTTGCCTGAAATTGAATAACTAGTATTATTTTCTGACTTGATTTCTCGTGCCATTTCAGGAACTCTAAAGAATCGTGACCCACTCCATCGAGCTTTGACGCCATGTCTCGTTGTGAGAAATATCTGTCTGAGGGTGAACGTCAAGGCCGAGATGAGATTTCGCACCAGCCCAGCTTGGTTGGCCAGTTGCATGCTTTCATAAAAAGACAAGACACTATCATCAACCGACTGGTGTAGGGTGCGCTTCCCAGTCCTGGAGCTCTGAATTCCATGCAACACCAGATGGCAAGTCTGCAGATGCGCCAATGGGAGGTCGATAAATGATTGGCCCAAATGGCCGCTCTGATGAAGAACCCTGCAGGAAAGACACTCTCCTACCCTGAAACTGCCAGAATGGCAGTACTAAGATCAGGGAAGACAGTGGAGCACTCTGATGAAGCCCGACTAGAGCCTGAGCAAAGGCCTGAGAGTGTGATTCCAGCAGAGGACGAAGGTAGGCAAGCAGAAGCTCGAGAGCCTGCACAGAAGCCTTCCGATGAGCTATCTGGTGGGAGGAATCCTTATGTTCCCAGGCTACCATTTCCATATAAACTGGTCAAGGAAAATCTGAAAAAGTGTCACCAAAAATTCATGGACTCGATCAAGAAACTGCATCTTGAAGTCCCCTTCCTTGACGCCTTGGAGGAGATGTCGACCTACGCCAAGTTCCTCAAGGACCTTATCACGAAGAAAAGAAGAGGAGGAAGGGTTGAGACTGTGCACCTAGCATCTGCTTCCTCAGCCTTCATGAAGCCTGACCTGCCAAACAAAAGAAGAGACTCTGGAGCTTTTACGATCCCGTTTGCCATCGGGGACAACGTTGAGCAAAAAGGTATTGCCGACTTAGGGGCAAGCATCAGCCTCATGCCCCTGAGCTTCGCGCAAAGTTTGGGCTTAACCGACATGGTTTGTACCAATATGAGGATCGAACTGGCAGACCATACCTTTAAGAGACCAGTCGGCGTTGTTGAAGATGTTCCGATCAGGGTCGGTAATTTCTTCATTCCTTGCGACATAGTAGTCATTGATGCGGCAGAAAATCCCCGCTGCCCGATCATCTTTGGACATCCTTTCCTGGCAACAGGAAGGGCGTTGATCGATGTCTCTGAAGGGATTATCACGCTGAGGGTCGGAGACGACCACCTAGACTTCAAGCTGAAGGAAGCAATGAAGGGTCCTTCCCTGTCTGAATCTGCATGTTTTGCGGACAGCTACGATAAATTCTGTGAGGAGATAGAAGAGGACATCCAGATGGTGGACCCCCTTGCGAGGGCTATGAGCAGCCAGGATTCCGACTTTGAAGATTCAGAAGTTGTGAAGTATCTCGACCTGTTTGACCTGTCTGACGAAGATCTGCACGAAGAAGATGAGGTGGTGAAGTCTGTGAAGTATGCCTCTCTCGAGGAGGAGCCTCAAGAGAAGGCACCCAGAGCAAAACCTGAGTTGAAATCGTTTCCCGAAGGTCTGAAATGTGAATTCTCAGATAAAGAAGAGAGAAACCCTGTCATCGTTAACACCAATCTTTCAAGAAACCAGCTGGACCGACTTCTTGAGGAGTTGAGACTCCACAGGGGGGTTGTAGGATATTCAGTAGAGGACATCAAAGGTCTTAGCCCTGCCTTATGCATGCATTGCATCAACTTAGAAGAATCTGCCAAGCCTTTGGATCAACCCCAGAGGAAGTTGAATCAGATGCTCAAGGAGGTCGTCAAGAAAGAGGTAATCAAGCTGAGGGATGCGGGGATCATTTACCCAATTAGCGATAGAAATTGGGTGAGTCTGATCCACGTAGTACCTAAGAAGGGCGGGATGACAGTGGTAAAGGGTGAAAAGGGCGACGAGGTGGCGGTTAGGGCTGTCACCAGATGGAGGATGTGCATCGATTACCGAAAGCTAAACCAGACTACCAAAAAAGATCATTTTCCGCTACCTTTTATTGACCAAGTTCTTGAAAGATTAGCGCATCACGATTTTTTTTATTTTCTTGATGGCTTTTCAGGATTTTATCAGGTACCCATGTTTCCTGACGATCAGGAGAAAACAACGTTCACCTGCCACTACGGCACTTATGCTTTCAGAAGGATGCCCTTCGGACTTTGCAACGCTCCCGCCACATTTCAAAGATGCATGATATCGATGTTTTTAGATTTTTTAGAAGATATCGTAGAAGTTTTCATGGATGATTTTTCAGTCTATGGGAAGGACTTTGATACCTGCTTGAAACATCTATCATTGGTTCTTCAAAGGTGCGAGGAGAACAGTCTGGTTCTAAATTGGGAAAAGTGCCATTTTATGGTACAGGAGGGCATCGTTCTGGGGCATAAGATCTCAAGGTGTGGGATCGAGGTGGACGCAAGCAAAGTTGAAGCAATATCTAAGCTTCCTCCACCAAAGTCTGTGACGGGAGTGAGAAGCTTCCTCGGGCACGCTGGATACTACCGAAGATTCATAAAGGACTTCTCGAAGATTTCAAAACCATTGTCCAATCTTCTGGTAAAGGATGCTGAATTTGTTTTCTCTGACGACTGTCTCAATGCTTTTCAGCCTTTGAAAAATGCTTTAGTATCACCACCTATCCTCCAAGCACCAGAATGGGATTTACCGTTCGAGCTGATGTGCGACGCTAGCGACTATGCGGTTGGAGCAGTCCTGGGGTAAAAGAAAGACAAAAAGTACCATGTGATTTGCTACGCTAGTCGCACGTTGGACGAGGTCAGGTAAATTACACAACCACAGAAAAGGAGATGCTCACGATCATCTTTGCATTCGATAAGTTCAGGTCGTACCTCATTGGAGTAAAGGTCAAGGTATATACAGATCATGGGGCCATAAAATACCTAATGCAAAAGAAGGACACAAAGCCCAGACTGTTGCGGTGGGCCTTACTGCTTCAAGAGTTCGACCATGAAATTATCGACAAGAAGGGAGTAGAAAACATGGTCGCCGACCACCTATCAAGGATCGTAGCTGAAAGACAAGGGGGACCACCGATCAACGACGACTATGCCGATGAGGCTCTTATGTTGGCAGATGATAAAGAAGAAGAATTACCATGGTTTGCAGATATCTGCAACTACCTTGCTTGTGGAGAGCTGCCTCCTGACATTACTTACAATCAGAAAAAGAAACTATTCGCGGATGCTAAAAATTATTATTGGGATGATCCTCTCCTCTTCAGAAGATGCGCTGACAATCTATATAGGAGATGCATCCCCGAGGAAGAAACTGCGAATATTGAAGAAGTGCCACACCTCCCCCTATGGTGGACACCTGGGTAGTGAAAGAACGGCTGCAAAAGTGCTACAATCAGGATTCTACTGGCCCTCGTTATTCAAAGATGCTGCACAATTTGTAAAAGTCTGCAAAGAGTGCCAGTCAACGGGGAATATAGGACGGAGGAATGAAATGCCGATGGCAAACTGGATTGAAGTAGAGATCTTCGACGTGTGGGGGATTGATTACATGGGGTCGTTTCCTCCATCCAGGGGGTATCAATACATACTAGTGGCAGTGGACTATGTATGGAAGTGGGTAGAAGCTGTAGTGACCCAAACATGTGACGCCAAGTCTGTAATCAAGTTATTCGAGAAGACGATTTTTCCTAGGTTTGGCGTACCACGCACTATAATAAGCGACGGCGGGTCACACTTCGGAGAAATATAGTTCGAAGCACTCCTATGTAAGTATGGAGTGAAGCACAAGATCGCTACACCCTACCACCCACAGACTTCAGGGAAGGTAGAGGTTTCAAATAGACAGATTAAGCAGATCTTAGAAAAGACTGTCAGCCGGACGAGGAAATATTGGTCTATGAAACTTGACGACGCACTATGGGCCTACAGGACCGCCTACAAAATGCCCATTGGAACCACCCCCTACAGGCTGATCTACGGAAAATCTTGCCATCTACCTCTAGAACTGGAACACAAGGCCCTTTGGGAAATCAAATTCTTAAACATGGACCTTGAAAAGGCAGGAGAGAAGAGATTTTTGCAGCTTCAAGAGCTTGAGGAGCTGAGGATGAACGCCTATGAAAATGCAAAAATCTACAAACAAAGAACGAAGGTGTGGCATGATGCTCACCTGAGAAGAAAGGATGTGAGGGAAGGGGATAAGGTTCTACTATTTAAATCCTCCATTCGACTCTTTCCTGGAAAGTTACAGACAAGATGGTCAGGACCGTTTACTGTGTCAAAGATATATCCGTCAGGAATGATGGATCTCTACGACAAAGATGATCTGACTAAGGTCTTCAAGGTGAATGGGCACAGAGTAAAGAGGTATTATGAAGATGAAGCTTTTGTCAGGAGAGCAGAAATCGACTTGCAGGATATCGTTACAGACGAAGGCTGAGTGCGAAGAGCTTACACCGATCGAGCAGGCGACGCAAACTTCAGCGCTTCTTGGGAGGAAACCCGAGTTTTCTTTTCTTTCTTAGAGAAGGATGCATTTTTCTTCCTCGTAAAAAATAAACATTATGAACTGTAATAAGGCCCGAGTCAGTGCATGTGCCACGCGTACCGACTCTTCTGTTTTATGGACCACTGTTGTATTTTGCGAAGCTTTGAGGAGTAAAACCTTCTCAGGTCGGGGACTTAACCCTAAGACGATGATGTTTTAACCTTTAGTCGCTTTTTCTTCACCCGGCTTTAGTTTTTGGCCGCCTGTTTTTAGCCGTATCGGGCAGCAGCTCAGCTGGCGCGCAGGACCGCTTGTATCGGGCTGTATACTCTAGGGCATCACAACGGCAGAGACAGATGGTGTTCCTGGGCGGCGTGCACCGTATCGTGCATATGAGTAATTGCCCTTATGATACTGATGGGACCGTCGTCTCAGGAATGGCATGTCTCAGCGGCCGACGCGCGCCCCAGAACTGCCCCTTTTACCCCTAGATGAGTTTTCTATATATAGTAAGGAGGGTTCGACGTGTCGGGCTACTACACTTACTCTTTCAGCCACCTGTTTGCCATGCAGTAACCCACTTTTGCTCGCGTGACGGCCGGCTTGCCTTCGCCCTTGTATCGGGCGATGGTTCCAAAGAGCAAAGGTATAGCCCGACAGTCTGTTTTCTCGGCACAGGTTTCATATCGTGCGCTGCTCGTCGGGTTGATGAACTTAGTCGATTTATCTTGTATCGGCCGACACGCATAGATCACGACACGATTTCCTTTCACGCTTGCCTGATACGCCATATCGGGCGACACGTATTTCCCATAGTGACGTCCTATCAGGCAGTTGTTTCATGTGACCTTATCGCCCGACGTACCTGAGTCGGGCCACGCGTCGTGCCACGCTGATCCCCTATATCGTCTGATCTCATATCGCCTTGGATTTTCTTTTGATGGGCGATACCTGGACTTTTCAACGAGACGAGTTTTATCATGATATCAGTTTTTCCTACCTAACAATTAAATGGTCAATGAACTTGATAACATGTATGGCTCGTACAAAGCAACCCTCCGATCGAATTGACAAACACACTTTGACTGTAGCCAAAGCAACAACAGTCGGATAGAAATGTCAGATCCCCGAGGCAGCTGGACCATCTACCGCTAGGAAGAAAGAAGGGATGGAAGAAGTAACAAGTCCATTTTGTTTCCCTGAGCTCTTTAATACTCAGAGCTTTTGAAAACACTTGGGGATTCTAAAGCCAAAAAAAAAAATCTTCTTCCACTGATTTTCTCTTTTGGAGATCATCCTAAACCACCGCAGAAGACAGACTATGATAAGGAAATGGACCTCTCCTGGAGCTACCAAATCAAGAAAAGTAGTGGAAGAGATAAGTGGACCTCACTAACGAGTCCAATAAATGGTGATCAGGCCTTTTGTTCATGTTCACAACGGAAGTATCTTAAAACAAAGAGACGTCTGACCATCTCCACCTCATCGACCACAAAAGCAAATAAGGAGAACGTATCGCAGTTTCTCCAAGGCACAAGTGAACCCGCTAGGTCGATGATCAGGCCTTTTGTTCATGTTCACAACGGAAGGATCCTGAAGAGTCTACCTGATTTGGGGGAACTTCTTCCTCAAGCAAAAGCGATGACTGACCTCATGGAATCCAGCAATCCCGAACGCAAGTCTACCATCTGGTACAACTGTCTGCAAATCAAATAAGGAGACGCCTGACCAACTCTCACCGTCTAACCCTCACTGGGTTAACATTTCCCTACCTTATCTACTTCACAACTCTGGGACAGAGTGTGGAGTAAGTTTGGGGGGGTACCATGTACCAGTGAGGGAGGTACAAAAATTTTCTTCGTTTTGATCTTCTTGTTCTTCCTTTTTCTTCAATATGTGTACATATGCATATGCATGATTCATAAATTATCTTCTTATTCTTCCTTTTTCTTCAATACGTGTACATATGCATATGCATGATTCATAAATTTTTGCTAAAAATTTTTGAAATTTTTTTGCTTTTATCTCCTCTCATACATATGTACAAAGCCGCTATGTTAGTAAAAACAGTATGCAACTTCTTGCCAAGTTTGTTTTCTATACGCTTAATGAGATGCAAGTTTTGTTATATCTTTCTGATAACGCTGCTTCAACCAAACAAAAGATTATACTTTTCCGTGCCAAAAATTTCGAAAAAAATAATAATCTCGCAACAGCTAAGAGACGAGTATAGAGAAGGAAAAAGCTGCCCAAACAGCAAGAATTCCTTTTGTTTTCCCTTACCCAACAAAAATCCCAAAGAGAGAGAAAAGCCTTATGAGAGTGAATAAAAGCATGAGAGTTGTGCCAAATGAAAAGAAAAGAAAAAATATATATATATACACACTTGTTTTCCAAAAGTACCCATCTTTAGGCATGGTAGATACGGGGCAGTGGTACGTAGGATGTGAAATCACTGCTCTAAAGCCAACTGGCTTGGACTGTAGGGACCACTTGCCCGCTAACGGACCCGTACCTGGATGGACCAATGGCAAACAAGAAGAAAAACCCAAAAAGCCTTATCTACCCTGTACACAACTTTCTGCCCCAAAAATAAAGCTGTTTGGTGTGGAAGCTAACTTCGGAATCATGCACCAAAGTCTCGCTGAAGCTGTAGAGAAAAATTTTACTAAAATAATAAGGCAGGAAACACAAGGTCCTTTGTTCGTAGTGGAGCAGCATTATCTCTAAAGGCATTACGATACTTGTTTTTACCTCTTGGCCTGAAACCTATGCGGCGCAAGAAGAAGCATCACAAAATAAAGTTTAAATATTGATTGAGGACAATCAAAATGCTAAGTTTGGGGGAGTTGATAACACCAAATTTTGTGATGTTTTTGGCCCTTATTTTGTTATCAAAACTGCCCTTTTTAATTGTTTTCCTCTCTTTTATAAGTACTTTCGCAATAATTGGCCAAACGACGCTCTTAATTCAATATTTCCATCTTTTGCATCATTTTCCTCCTATTTTGACCCATTTGTCATCAATAAGGCCGTCCCGGCCCACAAATAAGTTCGACCTGCATCGGCCTTCCAGATGGCCGATATGATCACTGCTCGACAGGGTAAGCACAACCCAACGACGTGCGACATAGGAATGTCGTGCAAGAAGGAACTGGCGGGCGATACATCTTTTACCCGACTGGGATCCCAAGCTCACCCGACAGCTAAAGTTTGTCACCTAACACGGGCCACCCACCGGCAGGCGCCGCTCGTCACGTGACCAATAGCCGACATCCTTTTGTTGGGCGATACCGACATCGGCCATCACCGACTCCACAATGATGAAGGGGGACACGTGGAGCCTTGAGCACCATAACTTCCCCCAACCACTGCCTATAAATAGTAGCTACAGGAAGCCAAAAAGACAGGTGGGGAAAGGTCGGTCAAGTCGCAACATGTCAGAACCCTGCGCAAGTCACCTCAGGAAAGCTGTGAAGAGCTAGTGTATCGCGCCTCAGTGCTGTGTCGGGCGATTCTAGGTGAGCTCTTCCCCATCCCGAGAGGGAGGTGAACGGTTCACTTAGTATCGTCCCAGTCGACACTGCAGGCTGATATCACCCGACATGGATCCCAGACACAAGTGACCGACACTAGTAGCGTTGCTCTAGCCCGGCATGATATCGAACCCCGATACGCCTCTCCCGTCACGGCTCGTCGCCCGAGAGGGTGCCTCCCGACATGAGCGTATCGGGCCAGGGACTTCGCACGATGTAATCCACCCGTCACGGCGTGCCACCCGAGAGGGTGTGCCGCCCGACACGGTTGTATTGGGCTAGGCTCCTGACCGGTATCGGGTTGGATGGTCCACTGTAGTCTGTTGTCCTTCTACATCAAGAAGGCGATATCTATCTTTATTTCTGTCATTTAATTCTTTTACTTCTGCATTGTAATCGAACCTTTATATGATAATAGAAATAGAAGAGTTTAATTATCTGTTGTTGTATGCTGACCGTAACGGATGTCGGCTCAATCCGAAGGAAATTATGCGGAAGCTTTACAAAATTATTATGGTTGGATGATTGTTATGTTTAATATCTGAACTCTAGCCTGCACGTTGGATCGCATTTCGATTAGCTACCGAATCGTGTTTTCCCGTCACAACAGCCTTGATAGAGGCGTTGTGGCTATAGTGTTTGGTCCGATTCTGGAGTACGAGAGTGCCCGGAATCAGAGTTGCTTTAGTAACCTTCCCACTCTAACTTAAGTCCAGCAACCTCTAGAGGGGTGTTGATGCTTGGTTAGAGGTACCCGCTTCGAGAGGACGGGTACAGGATGTTTCTGATGCCGCTTGTTTTATCGAAGTTTTCTCCTTCGTACCTTGCTTTAGCTTTAGAATTATCTCTCTGACCCTGTTGCATGAAAATCCCTAAAAACTGCTAAATGCTTAAAACCTAAGTTCTTCTTGTAACTCCAGTTGGAGATAGGGTTTTCTTTTGTTCGATCCTATTCTGCTGTTCCCTTTTGGGAATTTTATCATATCTTTACCCTTACCGGAGTGTAGCATGTCGATTCAGCGTTCTCAACACTACCCCCCTTGTCCCTGTGTTCGACCCCGTATATCTACTTTGACCCCGTAAACAAAGTTGCGGGGGCCTAGAAGGATTCGGGTTATAAATGTAAAAGCTCGACTACCTCGAATCCGCCTCCAACTTTTGGATGCGCGATTTAGGCCGGTCAAGTAGCAATAGTGAAACCAATCTACAAAACTCCTACATCATTCATCCAAACATAATGAGGTTTAAGAGAAGGGAATAGCTTTATGTTGAAGGAACAAGAACTGAGAGGAAGCAATGATTCCTTCTAGGATGCAATAACTACAATGCACTCAAAAGGAGTTTGCAAGAAAGTCACAATAGACAAGGAACCAAGAAGAGATATGAAAGTAGGTGATGTAGAGATCATATAGAAACTATAGTGTTAGAAGATCTTTATTGCACTAGATACGCGTGATAATGCACAAAAAATATGATGTTATACACTCATTTTGGATAGGAACATTTTCATTGGTCCTGACAAAAACTGATATATTGAGACTATTGTTGAGACCATAGGTAAGGGTAACACAAAATAAAATATGAAGAATTGTGTAGTGCAGTAGTCATGTAATGAGGATTATGTATCAAATCTCACATAGGGACCTATTTTTATTGAAGCTAGGTGGAGATCTTATTCATCATACCCACCTCGCCCAAGCAAAGCTAAACTAGAATTACAGAATTTTGAAAACTGCAGAGAGTTAAATATGGTAGTACTACTACGATTACAAGTGGTCTCTTAGCCAATTTCAAGGACACCTTCAGGAGGCCTACTATACTATACACTCCCGTGTTTGTTTTGGAAATGGAACTAAGCTAGCGAGTTAGAAAGAACATTGCATTCATGTTTGCAGATGTCGATCGAGGTGGTTTCATTCTTCATATTTTGTATGCCCCTTATGTCATTATCATAATGAGAGTGCTTCATGTGTTCTTTGTAGATCATGAAAAACTTACTGGATATCCATATCTACTACAACATCATCAATCAAGCACACCTTTATGAATTTTATAGCTAACGATATGACCTTTAGTTCTCCTTCGAGGGGATTATCAGCTGTGATATATTTGGCAAAACCCCCATCCAAATCTTATTGTGGTCTCTAATGACTACTACAATTGTTCCCCTTCCTCCCTTCCATGTTTCATATCTATTAATCCTTTTAAACATGGTTTAGGCATTCACTAATAAGTTGGGGTGTTGGGGGTGATTAGGATCGAGGGTGTGTACTAGGATCTACCTTTCATAGACACCTCCTTTAGGATGAAGTGGATTTGATGTTGATGAGAGGTAGCCTTCCCTTCAAAGATGCATGAGTTTTTCTACTTCCATATGTTCCAATATGCTACATGGAACAATATTCTATGTTGCTCATTCTATTTTAGGTTCTTGTTGATCCATTGATCGAAGTTGTCTTCTGCCTAGAAGTCAGAAGGTTTTTTTGTAGGTAATAGTCCCTACCATACTGGATTGAACTTACTAAAATCATGTGAATCATATAAGTTTGTTTCTTCACTGCCATTGCACCTGTTGTAGGTCGAGTTCATTGCCATTTGTCATCTTACCCCATTTATGTTAATTAGTTAGTATGAAATTGTTCCCTACTAGCCACATGAACAATTTAAATTGAGCTGCTACTTTAGATTTCTAGATTAGGTTCCAGTGTCCATCTCTTTTGATTTCAATATTTTCTCTCAAAGTAGTGTAGGTTGATTTTGCTGAGTAGATACCACCCATACAGAGTTTTCAAACTTTGATATCTTCAGCTCCATGGTTCCTTGGTGGGTTAAATTTACCTATTTTATTCACTGTGTCTGTAAGACACCACTGTTCTAGGAATTCAATCTCCCGTTTCCCCTCGAGATTAACCAAGATACTGACTTTCAAATACTCCAAGTCTTCAGGGATGGGGTGTAGAGAGACTTTCCACCAAATAGTGTTGCTAGGCATCTAGTTATCATACCAGACGTTGATGCTTTCACTGCTTATGGGGCTCAAAAATGAATTGATCTCCATAAGTCTTATGCTCTGCTTCACAGTTTGGTTGTAAGGAGTGGGATCCAGAAGGGAACCACTCCCTACTAAAAATTTGAATAATAGAACCTCCAGTCCTAAGACACCTAAAAGATATGTTGGAGTGGGTGTAAAATTTTCAAATATTTTTTATGGTATACAAAACAACCAAAGTGTGGTAGCAAAATAAAAGCATTGACTATATTCAATTTCTCATAATGTTATAAAAGAACATCTTAAACTTACATGTAAAGGTACATCATAAGGATCCATGTACATGGAAATCTAAACCATATCATGATTGACTCCAAGCTTTAACTCCTTAAGCTAGGTCCATAACTTTATGTCATGTCCTCCACATCCTTCACCTAGGGTTGGAAGCATACCCCAGTAAGAAGAGAAAAATAGAAGACATCAACAAAGGATGGTATGTGCATACTAAAAGAAAACTTGAGCAATATAAGAACCAAAGGACATCAAGTATAAATGCTTCCCATGCAAGAGATAAGGACAAACCACAACGGCATAAAAGAGAAGAATCACCATCACATGATAAGATAAGATACTTTCCATAAATAAAACAATAAAAGGGTGCCACATAAGCACATATCAAGAATGTGGGCACATAACCCATCATCATCGCTATTACTATCTTGCATATGTGAGATAAACATAACATCAGAATAATATAAAGACAAAGGCAGTCAAAAATCATATATATTGAACCTGATGAATCATGGGCCAAGAATCATACATCTTCCTCGGGCATGGCGAATCATACATCCTCCATCCCAAAAATATAACAATGTTGCCATCATTCACAATGAACAAAAACCAATGTAATTATACTACTCTAGTGCTACTGAATCGCATAGTAGGTAAAATGTAGAGGCAAGTAGGAGGTATGGTCATAAATTATACAATGTTTCCATATCATACAATGGATAACACATCCATCCACATGCAAGTGGGAACAAGACACCATATATCATCAATATCCACATCATAGTGGGCACATATCATCAAAAAGTCCAACATGCACCAAAGCACAAGATAGGAGTTCAAGAGAATATCCAAGATCACAACAAACAAGATAGTTCACATGAACCATGATATCAAGAGATAAGACATATTGTGTAGGCCAAATTCAAGAGAATGAAAAGATGGGTGAATTGCTCAATATAGAGGAATAGGGGAAACATCATACCTTAAACCAGGGTTCTAGAAACTCTCTTCGCCAAACTATTTGTTTCCAAGATTATCATTACCTAATTTCAACTATTCACATGTATTAGGGTTTGTTGTATGCATTAATGTAAAAAAAACCTAGTTTTGGACTTTTCACATAAAACTCTGATTTAGACTCTAAAAACATCACCATTGATCTAACCTCAACCTTGTTTGGCTAAGTCTAAGAGATCAAACTTCTAGGGTAGGGTTCAATATCTAGTATGTTACGACACTCCACCCCTTAAAAGGATTTCGTCCTCAAAATCTATTTATCCAAACATCAACAATTAATTACTCTCCACCCCTTAAAAAGGTTCAACCTAACAAGTGAAACTAATCAACATTTAGGGTTACCCACATATCTTTTAGTTGTGAATGTTTTAGAGTTTTATGTTGTTCATGTTTCCAACTAAATTCATACCATCTAGGGTTGAACTTTTGGTCCTTGTGTCTCTAACCTATCAATGCTACATGGACATCCAAAGGTCATAGGGTAGGTCAACTACTCCTTTATAGAAATCTACATATTCCTAGTTACAACTTCAGTGTCAAACTAAGGTTAGGATATATATTCCAACAATTCTAGGGTTTCACTTGTCAAAAAGTCTTTATTGTGACTTAGTTCAAGAAAACTTTGATAAAATCCAGAGAAAATATAATTTTTGTACATATAGTATTACATTGAAATTGATTTGTTGTGAAAACTTTTGTGATTGAAAACTAAAATCAGGGCCCAAAATCAATGTGAAAACCAAGTCACAATATTTCCAAATCAAGACTTCTTATTCTAATACTTTCTCGTACTCTTAACCTAATATTAACCTCAAATCAAATCTTATTGCATCCAAATATCAAATCTTGGGTGAACATTTCAACTAGAGATAACTAGTCAAGTCAAGGGTTCTTGTAACACCATGATTTTTATATCAATGAGCGGAAGCTTTTTTTTTACTGGGGGAGTCACAAACATCATTATCATTATAATAAAAGTAAATGAAACACTTTTGCATATATTTGAAAATGATTCACACATAGTTCTTGTCAACAGGAACTACATCATGTTCATCCATAAGATTATAATAAAAAATGTCAGAACTCTGGATCATCTCGGTAAATGGCACCCCACAAGGATGAGCTTGAAATCTCCTAGTCCTTTGCTTGTCATTTTGTTCTTCAATTGCTTCAAAACCTACAGACATCGCGTCCCCAACCATGCATTGGGAAAATAACAGTCGTTAGAGTAAGTGGCATGAGTATTCTAAAATATACATTGCAATACAATTGAAATTAGATATTATAAATATGAAACTAACATCAAAATTTGAGTAAAATCTATAACATATTCTCTCTTATGATTGAATCTGAATTCTTATCTTTCTACTTTATCTTTCTCTTGAGACATGTACCCTGGTACATGAATCTTAAGACCTACACCATAGTGAATGGGTCATATTTTTCTTATCTAATTCCCTCCCATCATACTTATGTATGAGATTATGGGCATACTCTAGCCTAAGGTATCTTTTACTTACAATCTTTATCTGATTGTAGACATGATTATACAATAAGTCCTCCTCTATTGAACAACGCACCCTCTGTTGGCATAAATACCCTCTATTGACACCGAAGTGTCCTCTATGGTGCAATGCACCCTCTGTTGGCACAACATGCCCTCTGAAATGGAGTAAACACTCCTCTAAATTGGAAACATATGCCTCTGAATTGTCCCCAGACTCTTTGAATGAGGACTTATCATATGATATTTATGTGAAGGTTCTGAATTAATTATCTTAAGTCTACCTTTATTAAACTCTAAATCTAAACTTCTCTAAAACTGAGTACTAAACATATACTGAATTTTGAATCTGAATCTCCGCTCTTAAATTATGAACGAAATCTATTACTGAATGTGAATATGTATCTCAATTACTACATAATTGAGATTGGGTCTATAACCCTTATCATGTCTCTTTATTCAAAAACTGGCTACTCGCACAATGCGTAGTCTAAGTCTCAATCTATATCTCATATTCTCATTATATGGGTAAACCTTTTTTTGAATCTCTGATTTGATAGTATGACTTCATTGATATTAAATATATAAAATGGGTCTCAAGGCTTGGGAAGGAGCATCTATATTGATAGTTTAATATTACATACTAATAATTACATTACATTTCCATTTTGAGTCTAGGAAGTGGACCTAGCCCTATTTTTCACTTAAGCGGCCTCAGGCGGGCACCTAAAAGCAGTGCTCAGGTAGGTGCTTAATCGGGCTGAGTGGGCCTAAAGCGACCACTTAATGGAGATTTGCCTCACTGTCGCCTAAAGGAAAATTTGAGAAGCTAAGGGTATGAACCGCCTGAGAGGCCGCTAGGGTCACTTTTCAAAACACTGCCTCTCTTATCCTTCTTTGTAGTGTGTACTGTAAAGGAGTGAAATGAACCCTTAATAAAAAAATTGAAGAATTGACATCCATTTCAAACAATCTCATAGGTATGATGGAATGGGCATAAATTTTCCAAATTTATTAAACATTGGTATACAAAAGACCATTAGAAAGTAGTGGAATAAAAAAAATAACTGACTATATTCAATTTCATAAAAGGTTTACAAAAATACATCAAATTATCCCATTAGGGTTTACATCAAGACACACAATTAGGATCTAGATAGAGGGAATTCTAGACTACTACAATCTTTTCTCAACACAACATCTCCATCAACTAATTCCAAGCCAAAAGATAAGATCTTCCTTGTCTTGTCCATCACCTTGCTCAGCACCTGGGTGGTTGGGAAGGCACCCAGCGAAAAGGGAAAGGGAAGAAAAGTATGTGTCACAAAACTAGTCTACGATATCAAGATAAGTAAAGCAAATAAAAATAGGCTAGGGTTTATCATATTATGAAGATAGCAAGAGTATGAGACTATATATCAAAGAATGTTGCCATTAACAAATATAATAAAAAGGATTTGCATGTAAGATAATTATGTCTACCTAACTAAGTAGGTTTGACGCACCTATCGGACCTCTAACCTTAGGTGAGGGGAGAATAAGACATCCCCAGTCACCTGCACAATTATATAGGTGAGAATAAAACATTCCACAGGGTGATTAAATACATGCCCTCTGTGGGTGGTTGTACATAAGTACCGCTACTTTGCATTAAATAGAACATAAATCCACATGCTAGAAAAGTAGTCATGGCAAGAGTAGTCATAATATTCAATAAGCATGGTAGTGGGGTATAAGACCCAAACACGAAGAAATTATAATCTGATTTGAGGCATGAACAATATTAGGATTCAAGAATAGAAGATTTAGGGTTCATTTAAGCCGCATTAGGGAAATATAGGGTTTGGCTGCAATTATCCCAAATAGGGTGTAAGGAATGCATATACATAAATAGGGATTACACATACCTCTCTTACTAATATCAATTACTAACTTTCACCACTTTAATTGAGTCCAAGTTCCACTTTACCTATTTTTAATGTATTAACATGTATAAGAGTACATAGTGCACATTAACATATAGAAACCCTAATTTCAGAACTTTTTAGCAAAATTCAGATTTAGACTCTTTAAACATCACCAATAAACTTATTAAGTTCTCCTGATCAAGAAAACATATTTTTATGTTAATTTTGGAGTTATGATGATTAAGATGTAATTTTTATTGATTTTATGCATTAAATTCATTTTACAAAAATCACACTTCGTCAAACATGAAATCAGATCTTGAAAATATTTTTATTAGATATATATTAATTTTTCAATTCTAAAATATATTTATTTATCAAATTTGGATAAGTGGATTAGAAGATATGAATTTTTCAATACTAAGCAATAAGAAATTGCCACATCATCAAACCGATCGAGATAATTAAAGAGAGAGGGAGAGGGAGAAAACATCATTTGAACCAAGATCAGGTTTGAAGTTGCATTGGTAACCAAAATAGAGCTTCTAGAGAAGGTAAAATAGCAAGAAACTAAAACCCTAGAAGAACATAGTAAAAAGAGATGGAAATCATCGATTTTCAACATAGAAGCATGAGTTTTAAGCATGTACTAAAAAATATATGAGAAGGGGGTTAACAAAACTTGCCTATAAGAAGGTAAGAAGGTCCAAACAGAAAGGATCCTGAGATTAGAAGGTCTAGTTGCTCCAAGTCAAGCTCCTTTCTTGAGCAAAGATCACCTTTTCCACTTTAGAGGTGCAAACCCAAGCAAAAGAGCATGGAGATGAGATGTCTTAGGGTTCTAGGTGGAGTTTTACCATGTATGGTCATGGTTCTGACCTGTAAGAAGGTGGGAGAAATACTAAAAACATGAAAATAGGGAAGGAAAGGAGGGTTCTTACTAGTTTTGGTCAAAATCACCAAGGAGGAGCTTAAGAAATCCTAAATAGAGAAATTTGGAACCCTAGGAGCCTTCTTTACCAAGGTAGGCACCTTCTTTTACCTTGGTACAGCAACTTCATGGCCAAACATATAAGAGATGATGTTCTAAGATATGGGAAAGAGAAAGAGAGGATTTCTTCTTGGATTGGGAGGTGGGAAGGGGTAGGCATGGCTTTATAAAGAAGGGGGCAAGTATGAGGTGTCTATGGGACTTTCCATGTGTCCTTAGGCTAGGGCTTCATGACCATGCAAGAGGACAGCTCATAGACTCTTTTTTTATGTACAAGGTCGGTCCTAAGATCCTCTAGATCCTTCTATGCCATCCCCACCATCCTTAAAATAAAGAAATAACCCCATTGGTTGATAGCTTTTAAAGATAAGCACATCTATAAAGAGGGTAATCCCTATAATGCCCTTGGAAAGTAACACCTTCAAACTAAGGTGTAACTAGGTTCCCCATGGTTAAAAATATCATGAATGGTAAGGAAATATCTAAGGATTAAAATTCAGTTAATAATTTGCAAAGAAAACAACTCAATTGGGTAAATTGCATAAAAGTCCAGAATGTACCTAAAATTGCATAACTTGCACAAACAATATCCAAATCGAACCAAATTTCATCCACAAGTTATCTTTGATGTGTTAAATATTATTATTCCATTATTTAAATATTTTGAAGTTATATAATCATATTATTCATTACTTATTCCTTTTACTCATTTTCTCTCACCTAAACTTATCCTATTATTTCAAGATTGTCCAAATTAAATGAAATTTGGCATGTATGCTAATTTTTATATTTACATTTTGAATTTGAAGTTTGTTTCCACTTTTGAGACTTATTTTTATGAGATATGTCATATGGCCCATTGACGGCCCATTATCTAAATTGTTCATCCAATTAAGTTTCTTATCTTCATATTACCACCAAAATGAGTTATGTGGCATATTTTATGTTTTCAAATCACATCAAAAAGTTAGATTAATGTTTAGAGCACTTAATTATGGTAATTAAGATTGTTTAATATATTAATCAAGGTTTAGGGCCTTGCACTTCTAGCAAAAATTAATATACCATTGTTCTACTGAAGTGGTGAATTTACATTTTAGATCCTTAAATAAGATTTCACAGAGATGTTTGTGCATAAACCCTTCCATTGGTATAATTAGTGAAGAAATGTTCACTAAACCACTATAAATTCCAATAATTAAATGAAAAGGCCAATAAGTATAGAAATGAAAGGAAAATATGGGAAAGAAGGTCAAAAGACAATATTTCAGAATTCCCAAAATCACAAGTAAGAAGGGAAGGGTGAGTGTGCAACATCTCATCACAAAACTTCAAGTTATTTCTCCAAAATTAACTTCCACCAAACAACTTATCAATATATACTCCACAAGCATCTCGACATAGGTCAGGTTCTCAAGAATCACCTAGGTTCCATTATTTAGATATTCTTTTTAGGAGATTTAACATTATTTACATTTTTGGCTCGTTAACATTATATTTATTATGATATCACATTATCACCATTATTTTAATTATGGCATGTCATAATCACTTTATTAAGAAGGAAGTTATATTTCATTATCATCATGAAACATCTTATATATATATATATATCATTTATCTTACTAAGAATTTTAGCAAAATTATGGGTTACTCAATTCCCTCAATATACTTGATCATTATCATTAATATTTAGAACTTCGACTTCATTATCCTTATACTATCACCACATTAAGTTATGACGAATTATTTTGCATGAAATATTCAATTTGTCATTAAGTCTTCATTCAATCCAAATTATGTCACATCAATTACATATATTTATATTAAATGTTATTTCATTGCCAGATTATATTTATTGCTCACATTAATGTCATCATTAATCATTTTCTCATATTTATTTATATTATTGATTTGCACATTTATGTGAATCGAGTCACTTCATATTCATATTGAAGCCATTCCATGTATTTTAATGATCAAGGTAAGGCATATTATAAATTGATTCACATTAAGTGACTAATCATGTGTCTATTAGATAACAAGGTAACATACAATGCATTTCATATTGATGACTTGATTAAAATGTCATTAAATGATTATATATATCATTTATGTGTATCAAAGTATGTTAAATGATTATGGCACATAATGTCATTAATGTATCATGAAAGGCATTAAGGATGTATATGTTAAGGTTAGATGATTACAACTTAGGGTTCAGGTTAATATGATCACTATATTTTACTTAGCATGTATTAAGTCCAAGATTAGGTTACAATCATCTTACTTGTCATTTCATTAGAGTTTATTGGTCTATGACATGGGCAACACCATGCAAATCCATTAGGATTAATATGTGAGTTACCATTATTATGTGCATTAGGTATTCATTAGGGTTTGAACATATAAATTATTCCTCAGATGATCATTATATGTTCATTAATATATAAACAAGCACATTAGGCTATAACTATACCTTGTTTGGACCCCACTAAGGTTTTAAACACAACAACCTCTTGAGTATGGGGTTAGGGTTTCTAAAGATAGTGTAAATAGATTTCAAGATGCCATAGGGCTCCATCCCCCTAAAGAGGATTCCGTCCTCAAAACCTAACCACCCAACATCATCAAACTAACTATACTCCACCCCTTAAAGGGTTCAACCTATCAAGCCAAACTACACTAGGGTTAAGGATGAGTCTAACTAAACCATGTACAAGATCCATCACGCTTCAATGCACACTTTGATTGCTTACTAAACACCAAACTTCAAAGTCTAGGTTCTAGGGATAACTATCCAAACATGTGGTTATATGGGTCATAAGGGAACTATATTGGGTATCCATCCTCAAACAAGTCATTACACTTGGGAGACTAGTTCAACATATTAGGGTCCCTAAAGATAAATCATATAGATGTCTAAGGCTACTATTGCCTAAAAGCATGCTATTTCAGACAATCATATCATCTCATGCAGGCCGATATCATATGGATTTGGGAGTCCTCGTAAACCAAGCTAGTGGTGCGGGGATAATATTGCCAGCCCCCAGAACCTGATCCTTTCTAGACAACTTTACTTCAACTTCATGCCCTAATAGTTGCCTAAAGGTAAACCTAAACAATATTAAGTTATGCATATTTTAGTTATTAGTATTTTAGGGTTTTATTCATCATGATACTAATGTGGACCTATAGGGTCCTAAATCAACCTTTCATCATTTATAGATCAACTCTAGGCCAACCATGTCACCTAAAGGAACTATGTAAGGTAGGGATTCTAATTAGGGAGACAACACTGTAATAGTCAGATTCCGACTACCATGGGCTCTGATACCATGTTGTAAAAGAGTGAAATCACCCCTTTACTAAAAATTTGAAGAATTTACATCCATTCCAAACAATCTCAGAATTATGATGGAATGGGCATAAATATTTCAAATTTATTAAACATTGGTATACAATAGACCATTAGAAAGCAGCGGAATAAAAAAAAATAACTGACAATATTCAATCTCATAAAAGGTTTACAAAAATACATCAAATTCTCCCATTAGGGTTTACATCAACACACACACAATTAGGATCTAGATAGAGGGAAGTCTAGACTACTACAATCTTATCTCCAAGCAACATCTACATCAACTAAGTCCAAGCCAAAAGCTAAGATCTTCCTTGTCTTGTCCATCACCTTGCTCAGCACCTGGGTGGTTGGGAAGGCACCCAGCAAAAAGGGAAAGGGAATAAAAGTATGTGTCACAAAACTAGTCTAGGATATCAAGATAAGTAAAACAAATAAAAATAGGCTAGGGTTTATCACATGATGAAGATAACAAGAGTATGAGGCTATATATCAAAGAAGCTTACCATTAACAAATATAATAAAAAGGATTTGCATGTAAGATAATTATGTCTACCTAACTAAGTAGGGTTGAGGCACCTACCATACCTCTAGCCTTAGGTGAGGGGAGAATAAAACATCCCTAGTCACCTACACAATTATATAGGGGAGAATAAAACATTCCCCAGGGCGATTAAATGCATGCCCTCTGTGGGTGGTTGTACATAAGTACCGCTACTTTGCATTAAATAGAACATCAATCCATATGCTAGAAAATTAGTCATGGCAAGAGTAGTCATAATATCCAATAAGCATGGAAGTGGGGTGTAAGACCCAAACAAGAAGAAATTATAATCTGATTTGAGGCATGAACAACATTAAGATTCAAGAATAGAAGATTTAGGGTTCATTTAAGACTCATTAGGGAAATATAGGGTTTGGCTGCAATTATCCCAACGTAGGGTTTAAGGAATGCACATAAATAAATAGGGATTTCACATATCTCTCTTACTGATATCAATTACTAACTTTCACCACTTTAATTGAGTCCAAGTTCCACTTTGCCTATTTTCAATGTATTAACATGTATTAGATACATAGTGCACATTAACGTATGGAAACCCTAATTTCAGATCTTTTATCAAAATTAAGATTTAGACTATTTAAACATCACCAATAAACTTATTGAGTCCTCATAATCAAGTAAACATATTTTTATGTTAATTTTGGAGTTATGATGATTAAGATGTAATTTTTATGGATTTTATGCATTAAATTCATTTTACAAAAATCACCCTTCATCAAACCATGAAATCATATCTTTAAAATATTTTTATTAGATAGATATTAATTTTACAATTCCAAAACATATTTATTTGTCAAATTTGGATAAGCGGATTAGAAGATCTGAATTTTTCAATACTAACCAATAGGAAATTGCCACATCATCAAACTGATCGAGATAATTGAAGAGAGAGGAAGAGGGAGAAAACATCATTTGACCCAAGATCAGGTTTGAAGTTGCATAGGTAACCAAATTAGAGCTTCTAGATAAGGTAAAACAGTAAGAAACCAAAACCCTAGAAGAACATGGTAAAAAGAGATGGAAATCATCGATTTTCAACATAGAAGCATGAGTTTTAAGCATGTACTAAGAAATATATGAGAAGGGGGTTAATAAAACTTGCATATAAGAATGTAAGAAGGTCCAAACAGAAAGGATCTTGAGATTATAAGGTCTGGTTGCTCCAAGTCAAGCTCCTTTCTTGAGCAAAGATCACCTTCTCCGCTTTAGAGGTGCAAACCCTAGCAAAAGAGCATGGAGTTGAGATGTTTTTGGGTTCTAGGTGGAATTTTACCATGTATGGTCATGGTTCTAACCTGGAAAAAGGTGGGAGTAATACCAATAGCATGAAAATATGGAAGTAAAGGAGGGTTCTTACTAGTTTTGGTCAAAACCATCAAGGAGAAGCTTAAGAAATCCTAAATAGAGAAATTTGGAACCCTAGGAGCCTTCTTCACCAAGGTAGGCACCTTCTTTTACCTTGGTACAGAAAATTCGTGGACAAACTTATAAGGTACGATGTTCTAATCTGTAAGAAAGAGAAGGAGAGGATTTCTTCTTGGATTGGGAGGTGGGGGTAGGCATGGCTTTATAAAGAAGGGGGCAAGTATGAGGTGTCTATGGGACTTTCCATGTGTCCTTAGGCTAGGGCTTCATGGCCATGCAAGAGGACAGCTCATAGACTCTTTTTGTATGTCCAACGTCGGTCCTAAGATCCCCTAGAGCCTTGTAGGACATCCCCATCATCCTTCAAATAAAGAAATAACCCCATTGGTTGATAGCTTTTAAAGATAAGCACATTTATAAAGAGGGTAATCCCTATAATGCCCTTAGAAAGTAACACCTTCAAACTAAGGTGAAACCTGGTAACCCATGGTTAAAAATCTAGTGAATAGTAAGGTAATATATAAGGATTAATGTTTAGGTGATAATTTGCAAAGAAAACCTCCCAATTGGGTAAATTGCATAAAAGTCCAGAATGTACCTAAAATTGCATAACTTGCACAAACAACTTCCAAATCGAACAAAATTTCATCCACAAGTTATATTTTATGAGTTGAATATTAATTTTCCATTATTTACATATTTTGAAGTTATATAATCACATTATTCATTACTTATTCCTTTTACTCATTTTCTCTCCCCTAAACTCATCCTATTATTTCAAGGTTGTCCAAATTAGATGAAATTTGACATGTATGCTAATTTTGATATGTACATTTCAAATTTGAAGTTTGTTTCTACTTTTGAGACTTCTTTTTATGATATATGTCATATGGCCCATTAACGGTCCATTATCTAAATTGTTCATCCATAAGTTTCTTATCTTCATATTACCACTAAAATGAGTTATGTGGCATATTTTATGTTTTCAAATCACATCAAAAAGTTAGATTAAGGTTTAGAGCACTTAATTATGGTAATTAAGATTGTTTAATACATTAATCAAGGTTTAGGGCCTTTTACTTCTAGCACAAATTAATATACCATTGTTCTACTAAAGTGGTGATTTTACATTTTAGATCTTAAATAAGATTTCATAGAGATATTTGTGCATAAACCCTTACATTGGTATAATTGGTGAATAAATGTTCACTAAACCAGTATAAATTCCACTAATTAAATAAAAAGGCCAATAAGGATAGAAATGAAAGGAAAAGATGGGAAAGAGGGTCAAAAGACAAAATTTTAGAATTCAGTTTGTTACATGTGCCTTGCCAATCCCTCTCTACATCTACTGAACTAAATCCATGCCTTGCAAACAATAATACTCAACAAGTCTAACATAAGGTGCTTACAAGCATGAGGACTCAAAATGTAGAACGTAAGGTGCTTTCAATTTACAAAGCTTTAGAAATCCATCACTTCTTTTGACGAGTAATGTCAATCCAATAGTATATGTAAAAGCAAATGCCTGGTAAAATATATTTTTTTGTTGCTATATGTTTCTATATATAATTTATTGGCAGTTTACTGGCTTTAAGTGTCATTAGTTTTATATATATTCTAATTTCTTACTAGTGTCATCTATTTATTGTTTAGTGATATGCAATTTTTTCTCATTAGGTAGTTGATTAACACATATATGCATGTGTATGGGGGTATGTTATATCCATTGATCTACATTGTTCCTATATAATTTTGAAAAAGTTAAGCACAACATTTTTTCTGCATGACTTTTTTCAAAAATTGTATGCAATTTTGAATCCAAAATTTAAGTATTGCAGAACAAATCACAGATTCCTGTTGTGAATATGTTGTCGACAGGGAAAGAGCATAGACTGTCAATGATCAGGGCTGAATTAAAAGATATTCGCAAGAGCAATCTTTTTTTCATTAAAGGTAACGTTATTGTAGCAGCAATTGATCACTCTACCCACAATCGGAGGACCAACATGAATTCTGACTCTTCACTCTTCAGTAATGTATAGAGAACATTTTCTCCAACTCTAAGAGAGGTTGACTCTATGTCCCTAGAACCTCCTACTCCTAGTAAACGATTAGGAAGAGATCCAACAAAGACATATAAGGTGTGAGATTATGAGAAACATATGTACGCATATCCAGTTTCCACAATTCACCTCTCTCCTTCAAGGGTGGGAGCTAGTTATGTAGTTCATGAAATTTTGCACTATTTTCCCACCCACACATGATTATTGACTAGACCTAAAGTCCAGTGGATGTCGCATCCTACCAATAAATAGAATGATCGGTTATTCATCGCGCGCGGGGGGGGGGGGGGGGGGCAGAAGAGAGAGACATGAACTCACAGTAAGTTGTTGGGTTGTACTGCCACTGATGAGGAGTGGTCACGGTTGTGAGAGAGTTTGATTTATGGGATTCAGGGGGGGAGATGCACCCATGACGCACTGCAAAACTGCCTCTCCTAGTGTGGGTGTTGGTTTTACTTCTTTTTTTTTACTTTTTAATTTTTGAATTTTTGGGGGGAAAATAAAACATAGGGATCCATTGTTTTGTTTATAACTTTTACTTTGTAATGAATTTTTTGACAAAACAAAATCCATCGAATTCATTATTAAAAAAAATACATTTGAACAAGACTAATATTGTCATATTTTTGAAAAAAAAATATCAAATAATAATTAAGCCAAATATTAACATAATATGCCCAATATGGTGTTAATACGCCTAATATGGAAATAAAAACAAAAATCATATATTGTATGTTCATCATCATCTTCAACATGATTTACTGTTATGACAAATGTACCTAATTATGTGATACATGATCCTAAATGAATAACTATGTGCCTACTTGTAGTGCAAATCTTAACATAATACATCTAATATTTGTAGAAAAGCGCCCAATTATGGTACGAATGTGTCCAATTATGGTGTGAATGCACCTACTTCTTAGAGTGTGTGCATAAATAGAAAACTAGCACAATGTATGGCAAATGCGCTTACTTGTTTGGAAAATGTGCCTACTTGTATGGTAAATGTGCCTACTTATCTAGTAAATGTGCCTCTTGTATTTATGAATGCACTACTTTTGATTGAATGTTCCCACTTATGGAAAATACGCCTACTTGTGTAGCAAATGTGCCTAATTGTGTGACAAATGTGCCTACTTGTGTGGCATATGTGCCTAATGTTTTGGTAAATGTGCCTACTTGTATTGTCATGAATGCACAAATTTTGATTGAATGTGCCCACTTATGATAAATGTGCCTACTTGCATGACAAATGCACTTGTTTGTCTAGAAAATGCACCGACTTATCTGGTAAATGCACCTACCTATATTTTTTTTTGAAGTTGATGTGCCTACCTATATTGTCATGAATGCACAACTTTTTATTGAATGTGCCCACTTTTGATTGAATGTTCCCAATCATGGTGGAATATGTGCATAAGTATCAAATTAACACAATGTATTGAAAATGTGCCTGCTTGTATGGCAAATGTGCCTACTTGTCTGGCAAATGCGCCTACTTGTGTGGTAAATGTACCTACTTATCTGGAAAATGCACCTACTTGTATTCATGAATGCATGACTTTTGATTGAATGTGCCCACTTATAGAAAATGTGCCTACTTGTATAGAAAATGTGCCTAATTGTGTGGCAAATGCGCCTACTTATTTGGTAAATGTGCCTATTTGTATTGTCATGAATGTACAAATTTTGATTGAATGCGCCCAGTTATGTCGAATTTGCCCACTTCTGGCAAATGTGCCTACTTGCATGACAAATGCACCTACTTGTTTGAAAAATGTGCTTACTTATCTAGTAAGTGTGCCTACTTGTATTGTCATGAATGGACAACTTTTGATTGAATGTGCCCACTTTTGATTGAATGAGCCAATTATGGGGAAAATGTGCCCAATTATGGTTGCAAATGTGCCCAATTATGGTGTGAATGTGCCTACTTCTTAGAGTATGTGCATAAATAGCAAATTAACACAATGTATGGTAAATGCTCCTACTTGTATGGCAAATGTGCCTACTTGTCTTGCAAATGTGCCTACTTGTATAGTAAATGTGCATACTTGTATTGTCATGAATGAACAACTTTTGATTGAAGTGCCCACTTTTGATTGAATGTGTCTACTAATGCCTTCAATGCACCCACTTTTGATTGAATGTGCCTAATTATAGTGTGAATGCGCCTACATATTAAATTGTGCATAAATAGAAAATTAGCACAAATCTTAACATAATGCTCCCAATATTTGTAGAAAAAGTCCAATTATGGAGTGAATGCACCCAATTATAGTGTGGATGTGCATAAATATAAAATTGACCCAAATCTTAACATAATGCGCCCAATATATGTAGAAAAGCACCCACTTTTGTTTGAATGTGCATTCCATTATCCTCAATGCGCCAATTTTGATTGAATGTGCCTCCTATTATTCTCAATGCGTCCACTTTTTATTGAATGTCCATACTATTGTCTTCAATGCACCCACTTTTGACTGATTGAGTGCCCACATTTGCCTCAATGCTCCCAATATTTATAGTAAGGCACCCACATTTTAAGAATTAAAATGTGTGTATTGCTCATATGAGTACGAGCATTCAAATAAAAAGTGAATGAAATCCGCTAAATATTGGGTTAAAAGTTATAAACAACTTTAGCTTTTTATCATTCTCCTTTACTTTCCTATTCACACTCATTATTGGTGATAATGCATAAAAATATATATTTTTACATATATGAATATTAGTCTTGTTGGACTGTATTTTTTGTAACGAATCCATCGGTGTTTATTTCATCAAAAAAACTCATCATGAGTTAAAAGTTATGCATAAAATAAATTGTTTGCTACCTTTTTCTCTCTTTTCCTTTCCCCACTTGCCACCTCATCCCAAAACTACCTACCCTCATTGCAAAATCACCCAACCCAACCTAAAACCACCCACATCAGCAATGTGTAACCCTGACCAATGCGTCAGGTTACTATTTTTTGTTGGGAGAGATGTCGCAGGCAAAGTGTGTGCTCATGGGAAGCAATGCCAACGAGGTGAGGGGGCATTCCAGGGCACTAATTGTTACAGTCTATGTCGAAACTATTAACCGTCTGTCAGTCAAACCTGTATCATCTCCATTTTTTCTTTAAAAAGGATGTGAGAATTCGTTACCTACCCTTCTCCTTTCCAGTCACTTTGTATTAAACCTTCAATAAAAAAAGGTATGTAATTATCAGGGAAATACAATATGCAGAATTACAAAAATGACAACAAATTGAACAACTAATTATTTTTGGACAACAAAGCTTAAAACTTTTAGGATGTAAAGAAAAAGGATAAAGGCAAACAACTTGGCATTTATTATGTTTACATCTTTAATGTGAAATATGTGATGATGATCAACCAATATGTGCAGCAAAGTAGGTGAGACCGTCAATTTTACAAGCCTTCTTCTCTTTTATTTTTTAATAGTGATAGTTTTCTAAGCGTTCATCTTCAATTCTCTTTGTTTGTTGAATTGATTATGTCATGAAATACAACAAACATATGTGCATGGAGAATGACATTGTTCCATCTTAAATAAGATAATATTCTATTGAGATGGAGAGTAACTTTATATTTTCAAATATCATATTATATGGAAAAGGCATGGTTTCCATTAAAAATATTAATTAAGTATGTGTATCAATGCTACAATCTCATTGGTGCATTATTTATATGATTAGTGATATGTGTTGTTATTGTCTTTTTATTATTTATTTAGGTGTAACCTTCAGTCTTTATGGGGAACATCTCCTTGTAGTAGACCCAGCACAACAAACTAAACCCTCGGGCTAGACACAATATGGCATATCACCATCTTGTCTAATGCGAGATGTATTTTTAGGAGAAGTTTATGTTGGTGTAAATGAGAATAAGTAAAGATGTATGAGATGTTATGGGGAGTAGAAGAGAGTTCTTAAGAGGGAGCGAGTGTATAGTGGAGAGAGAGATAGAGATAGAGAGAGAGAAAGAGGGAAACAAAAGTATGTCGGGTGGAGTGCAGAAGGAAAAAATAGAGAATACTTTGTTAGGTAGTGAAGATATGCGGGATGTAATACCCCACTCAAGCACATACACAAACAGAAGCAGTCATGTGTCATTTATAACATGATAGTGATTGGGGGAGGGTCTGTTACGACCCCACCTCCCGATAACCCCCAATTAAGGGAGACCGAGAGGTCGAAGCCGTACCCATAACGTCCGGATCAAAGGTTCGGAAATTAACCAGGAATAATTATCAAATTTTAACAAACTATATTGAAAAGTTGTAAGAAAATAAATTTTGCATACCTTTTTGAAAACTTGGATCTCTAAACTTCTATTCACTTAAGGATTCTACTCTAACTAATCCTCCTTGTATTTTACTTCATGTATTTCACAATATGACGATTTATTGTTTGTCCTTTTGGCTTGTACCTAAAACGCCGACAAACAAAACGTTGGTCAGCCGAAGCTGGTATGTGGGGGAAACAATAAATGTGCAACTATGATAACCATGTAATCATTCAATCAATCATTTAACAACCAAGATTATGTTTTAGATATAACTCCGCGATCCATGAGTACCCTATCCTCTGTGCTATCCCTGCAGTGGACCTGGATACTACCTTCCTTATGGTAGATCCCCATTAAACCCCTCATGGTCCCACCTATAGGTGAACCAGTTTCTAGGGTTGAGTCACATGGCACTACTCGTAAGTAGCCCACTCCTTAACTCATGGCAGGCTAATGAGTCTCATGGAACTACACGTAGGTAGCCCAGTTTCTAACTCTCGGTAACCTAGACCTTGCTCTAGGATTACCCCTTTTTAGCCTTTTCAAAGCAGCAGAGGTGGACCTGGATCTAGCCAGTTATATATGCACATTTATAGTGATAATCATAGTCACTTTATAGTTGCATGAAATAAATAGACATCCAACTGTTATTTTCAAGCAACTGATTAAAACTTCGGGAATCGTCGTGAAACTAGAGTGATTATTCATAAGCGTAACCACATACCTGATTTGATGAGTCATGCAGATTATTGAACATATACTTCATGTATATAAAATCAAGCCAATCAACAGATCCAAGCAAGTAATTCAGTCATCACATAATTCATGAAAAGAATATGCACTCTATTTATTACACACTTTATCAAGAATCTACTTTATTGACTTGGATTCTCTTTCTAGGGTTTCTAATCCACATTAAGGTTTCATTAATATTCATTAGCGTTTCTTAGATCAATTTCTCAAAATTTATCCCTTTTAGGTTAACAAACCCTAAAATACTCTTTTCCATTTATATGAACCTTAATTGCTCAATTACCCATTTTAATAGTCTTTTATACCCAAATTGACTCAGGATCATCATATCCTCATTTATTTATGGATTTGAACAGTTTAAAACAATTAAAAGACATATTCACCTAAATTAGGGTTTCCAAGCTCATTAATGCATATTCATGCACGAAACCCTAAATTATGCCAATTATATAAAAGATCATCTTTTTAGATCCTATTTTCTCTTTTATTAACATTAGGTTAATATTGGCTTGAATTATCCAAAGAACATCATTAAAGGTAATAACTTTATGTACTTTTCAAATTTCAAGCATATTTATGTACATAATCTCTAAATTAACCTAATTACGTGCAAAGATCATCATTTTCGATCTTAAAGTACCTTTTCACAATTAACATGTTATTATCAACTTTAATCACCCATTAAACTCTACTAACTACAATAATCATCTCAAAGTAAAGTTTCTTAATCATTAAAGTATTAAAGATGATTACTTCCATTAATTTTCAGATTGAAAATAGAATCAGACTTCAAACATAATTTCTTTGGGTTCCTCTCGTTCTGAGGATCAATTTTCATATAAAGCTTGTTTTAATCCGAGTTTCTTAGAATTAGTTATGATTTTTGTAAGATTTTACTTACCAGAACCAACCAGAGGCTGACACGTCACCCTTGTCCATGCAAACACAGCCCGTTTGAGATTATAACCAAGTTACCAAAGTACCCTTGGCCCAGCTCCTTATTCTTTTTTACTCCAGAGGGCAAAACGGTCCAATTTGCTTTCAGCTTCTTCAACCTCGCGCCATCTTCCTTCTACCGCCCTAGCGGCCACGGGCAAAGCTTTCCTTCCTCCCCCGGACCCCGATGGCCCTTGGGGACAGGTCCCCTTGCTCCGTCGGCCTCCGTCACACCTGTACAGGTGCTCCGCACTCGACCAGCACTGTTGGTTTGGGTAGGTCAGGCCTGCCATCCATGGCCGACCTTGCAGTCGTACTGCAGCTAGGGCGCGTCGATGAGAGGATGGCGGCTCTATCTAAACCCTGCTTTGGCATCGCCTTGTGACTATCTACCATCAAAACCCCACCTAGGTTCCTCGTTGCTCCAGGATCACGTAGCTACCCGCGGTTAGGGTTTAGGGATGAAAACAAGGGAGAAGAATATAGGGAAGAGAGAGGAAAATGTGGGTTTTCTCCTTTGAACTTGAACCAGGGGGTCTAACCCTTTTATAAGGGAATATCCTCACCCTAAGATGCCCACCTAAGAGGAAACAAGTCCTCTCCTATTAGGAAAAGATCTTTCCTTCATTAAGAAGCAACTTCTCTTTCTTCATAAACCCTTTAAACTTTATTTGAATTTTAGGAATTCAAAATTCCTCTTTCATTTTCTTTGTACTTGCCCTTTTTAATACATCTACCACAGATTTCTATTTTCTTTTAATAGAAAAATACTCCCTTTTTAGTAATACTACATATTTCCTTAATAATGCAACACATTATCCTCTTATTTTGCCTTTTTAGTATTTTCTCTTTCTTTCCTCTTTATTGGGACCCCTTGGATCCCAATAAACTCTATGATTTCGAAATTCATTTTCAAGGATACTTATTATCCTTCTAGATGCATCTAAATGCATTATTTCACATTATCTTCTCATTAAAATATTTCCTTTTTGAGGATTTCTTTATTTTTCTTTTATTTTTCTCATTGGTATCCCTTTTATCATTAGAAATACTTGGGATACGAAATTCCACAAAGGATAACTCAATTATACCTCTTTTCATTTGTTTTCCACATTTTATCATTATTCTCAATTTCTTTCTTAATAAAGAAATACTTATTTGATCTCTTCTTTTCTTATTGCCTTTTCTTCACAATCTTGGACTCATTGGCACCCCAGGAACCTAAGAGGCGCGAAATCCATCCTTGGATTACATTATTTTGCCTTCTAGAGGTTTCCACATATTTCTTTTCTCAAATTCTCAATTATTCATTAATTAATTGAAATTCCTTTTTATTGGGCCCAATAGCCATTAAAGCCCACAAAGAAACCAATCAAGGATATTTTGAATGAATTTGGTTTATTCAAAATAAATTATATCATTATTTGTTCAATTATCTTTAATATGAACCCAAAATCAGGGTTGTAACATCCTTCCCCTCTTATAGGAATTTTGTCCTCAAAATTCTATCAAGCAAACAAACAATTCAGGATAACACTTTTTCCATGTCCATCATTGGCCCCTATGTGGCTTTACCTTACCCATGGCGCTTCCAAAGAACCTTTAGCATCACATATTCTTTCCTCTGAGTTCTTTCACTCTGGCGTCTATAAACTGCACAGGTGACTCAGGTCATTTCAGCCTCCCTTGGGCTCACTAGGTTCATTGCTCAGCACATGGTCTGGGTACCTCACATAGTGCTCTAAATTGGACACCTGGAACTAATCACACATTATATTATCCTGAGGGGTAAGGTCAACCAAAACCTTCCCCACCAAACCATGTCAAAAGAACCCATGCATCGGGGACTCAGCTCTCTTAGCTATAACTTAGAGGGGTCAGATTTTCATGTCACATATTCTGCGATATGCATGTCAGTCTACTTTGTATCTTCTCGTGACTCGCGTCGTCTCTAGGCTCCTTTCAGCCATTGCACGATCAAAGCGACTTCATCTACATACACTGTGGTCCTTTTCTAACCACCACATGGTCCTTTCACCAACATCACCTTACTGAAGTGGTGACCGACACAACCTCCCTTTAAATCCCGATACTGGCTATGGTGTTCATTATCACATCTTTCATAGGACAAGAACTGTCTCTAGCTATCACCCTAAATGAGCACATATGCTCTCATCGGACCCTTTAGTCTGGATCATACTATCCATTAGTTAGGGGTGATAAACTATACTAACATTGAGTTCTTCATGTACCTACTTCCACCTTTTGGAAGGGAACCTTAAGGTCAACCTTAAGAACCTTTGAACTCACTTCATAGTTGAACCATCTCTCTCATGGGTAGTTCAACCAGATCTGTCCCTTGACATAAGTCTTTCTTTATCATTTCATCTAGGTAAGGCAAACTACCATAACCCATATTGCATCTCGACCTTCCTTGATCCAGGGGAGACTTACAACATCCATTGTGATGAACTCCCTTTCTCTTTTGGGGGACTTTTTATCCTTTATATCAATGCACTGGGTTACTGGTGTTCGTCCTTTACCCTTGGTTTGCATGGCCATATACCACATGCAACTTTATCTTAGGTATTTAAAGTACCACTATCACTTATTATCTTGGTAGTACCACGGTATATGGTGATCTTAAGTCATGATCTCCTATATTGTCATGATTCCTTAAGATAGATTCCTCAGAAACCCTAATTAAACCACTCTAGTCGGGGTTTCATCACCTTCTTTTCCAAAGAAGGCACTTGAGGTTCTCGTATCAAGGACTAGACTGGCTAACCAAACAACTCTTAACTTTTCAACGTATCTTGTTACATCTGAGTGTTATCCAAACACCTCTCCTTTCCAAACTTAGGGTTAGCCAAACAACCTCTTCTAACTTCTAGTCAAACAAGTCAGATGTATCTCAACCAGAGCATCCATTACCACTTCACATCCTTAGGTATTAGGTAACATTGAAGACATACACTTCCATGTATTTCACTTATCATCTCACCTCAAACTCTATGTATATCTTCATTAAGAACACTCTCTGATTTCATCATCATGGTGATCAAACTCAACCTGCTATAACTTGTAAGTTCCACATAGCTCAAAAAAAAAACATCCTCATCAGGTGACTACCTCATTCCTCTTAGTGTTTGCCAACCATCCATGTATCATTCACTTTACCAGGGTAGGTTATCCTCTCTATCCCCATTTCTCGTGGCAATGTTCCAACCTACATCATCTCTTATCCTTGGTGTATGGCATGCGTAATGTCCTATCTCTCACGCCCATAATAAGAGGAAATAAGCATTTGGTTGTAGTCCAAATACAGAGTTCTTCCTGTTCCAAGAGTAGAGATGGTACATCCCACCTTCCCAATACACCTTTACATCTAAGTTGCAACGTGCCACATATGTCTTTACATCACAGACATCATGATATCAAACTAGTGTTGAACCTACTGAGGTTTATATCCTTGGTCGTCTCCTCTAGGTCTATAGGGTACCGGCTCTTTCCCTCTTCCCTCATGCATCAAGAGAGTGCCCTACTCATCTACCCTTTGGGTCCCATGAGTTCATGAAGGTGATCAATCTCCTAACCCATGGCCCTCAGACAAAGATAGTTGTTACCTCCCGACCCTATGGTCATGTGCAACTGGGGAATTAGGCAACTCCTACTTTCATCGGTCTTATCCCTACCTGACCCTAGGATAGACTTAGGATTATCCATTATAGTATATGTTCACTTAGAACCTTACCCAAGTCTTCATCATCTCTCTTTCTGCATTCATGGGCTGGCTTTCATCCTTTCATAGGGATCATGGCAACCCGCCTACCTTGGTCAAGGCCCCATATCGGTTACCTCCATGGTAACACATTCATATGCAAATAGAGATGGATATATATGGGTCTACAGGTTCATTCTCATACCATGTACTTTTCACTTAGCTTCTCAAGATCCTATGAGACCTCTTTAGGTTACCTTAAACCAAAAAAACTGATATACACCCTACCAAAGGGGTCCCTCTCCCAGGATGGGAGGAAAACTATCTCTTGACAACAAGGTCACAAAAGCTCTTAGGTATAGGGTTTACATCCATATGCTTAACCCTAGTAAGCTATTTAAGGTACAAGCATACCACTAAACCATGCTAGGTCATCTGGGTTCTCACCCATCAACATTAGATCAGGGTCATACCTTCCCATGTCATCAACTTAGCTGGGAGGGGTTCACCAAGCATACCTTAAACTTAAGTGACTTCCCTTTTCCTCTATACATGAGGAGTACAATGCTCGAAACTATAGAAACTTAATTCTCGTCATCAGCATTAGGTATACCACTTCCCCTCTTAGGTCAGGAACCCTAGGTTCACTTTGGTTGTCCAACTGCATGCTCAATCTCTTAACCACAAACCAAGCATGTACCGGGTATGACATACACTTCCTGTCATCCTTCTCCTCGATCAACACTTTAAGGTTGAGTCCTTTTCAAGGACAATCAACAAGGTGTAAGGCCTCATAACCTGTTACTATACCTCTCCAGGGTTTATGGAACTCTTCTTCTCATCTATACCATAGGTACAAAGGTATAAGTAGACTCATACTCTCTCTAGGTTTCAGTTCCTCTATGACAACCAAGATATCATCAGCCTCCAGGAATTATGCATGAGGCAACTGCTACCATTCATTTAGGTCGCATCATCCTTGACTCCCCATTGTTCCTCATATCTCGGGGTTTTAGGCTTCCAGCCTTCTTGCCTGGGGTCATGCTCTCTCTCTAGAGTTAATCCTACATCCAACCTCACCATTAGAGGTCCTATCTTTGTGAAGGGTCAACCTCAAAAGCATGCCCCTACCTAGATGAAGCCTATGGTCAACTTATGTTCGCTCAAGGTTATCCATAACCCCTTATACTTATCACATAAGCAATCCATCAAACTCCCTCGGCTAGGGTTCCAACCTATTGCTCGCACTACTGATACATACAGGGTGCCTATTATGCCATGCTCATATCAGCTCATGGAGTTCCATAGGTTCTTCTCTAACCCTAACAATGAAGGAGCTATCCTTCACTCTAACATGCACAACCCTTCCTAGGGTTGGGTTTCCAGAGGTACTCGGTCATCCAACCACTCATGGCTCATATGGCATCCCAAGCATGTCCATCCAAACACCTGGTCTACCAAGACATCTAGCTCTCCCTCTCTAACCTTCACTTAAGGTTAGGGTTAACATCATCCTCAGAGGATGTGCCAGATCTCTACTTGTAATGGAGATCTCTATCTCCAAAACTAACTTATCCTCCTGACAAGAAGGTCAAGCCTCAGGTCTTTCTGAGGACATGACAACTTATGTCATTTGACCTAAGCATGTATCTATCCTTTAATTTGCGCTTAATCTATTAAGCTTATGTCCATGACATCTTATTTACATACTTTTCATTAATTTGGTGGAGGATTCCTTAGACCTTATTATCCTTACCCATACCTCAAGAGGGTGTGGAGGAGAGAGAAAACTCTATTCCTTAATGTCCTTAAGGGAATTTGTGATGAGAAGGGATGAATAAGATGAGAAAGTCCTAAAGGTATCTTATTTCGATTCATACCCTAAGACTTTGGCCAGGCAGTCACACGGATCCGGGAGTCCTCGTATTCTGACAAGCGGTGCGGAGGAAAATATTGCCAGCCCACGGTCGTGATCCTTTTCTAGACACCTCTGTCTTTCGGATACTCCTCTAATAACTCCCTTGGGTCCTATGGAGTTTGTAAAATTTAATAATTATTAATGGTTAAGTGAGAAACCTACGCTCTGATACCAAGTGTTACGACCCCACCTCCCGATAACCCCCAATTAAGGGAGATCGAGAGGTCAAAGTCGTACCCATAACTTCCGGATCAAAGGTTCGACAATTAACCAAGAATAATTATCAAATTTTAACAGACTATACTGAAAAGTTGTAAGAAAATAAATTTTGCATACCTTTTTGAAAACTTGGATCTCTAAACTTCTATCCACTTAAGGATTCTACTCTAACTAATCCTCCTTGTATTTTACTTCATGTATTTCACAATATGACGATTTACTGTTTGTCCTTTTGGCTTGTACCTAAAACGCCGACAAACAAAATGTCAGTCAGTCGAAGCTGGTATGTGGGGGAAACAATAAACGTGCAACTATGATAACCATGTAATCATTCAATCAATCATTGAACAACCAAGATTACGTTTTAGATATAACTCTACGATCCATGAGTACCCTATCCTCTGTGTTATCCCTGCAGTGGACCTGGATACTAACTTCCTTATGGTAGATCCCCATTAAACCCCTCATGGTCCCACCTATAGGTGAACCAGTTTCTAGGGTTGAATCACATGGCACTACTCGTAAGTATCCCACTCCTTAACTCATGGCAGGCTAATGAGTCTCATGGCACTACACGTAGGTAGCCCAGTTTCTAACTCTCAGTAACCTAGACCTTGCTCTAGGATTACCCCTTTTTAGCCTTTTCAAAGCAGCATAGGTGGACCCGGATCTAGCCAGTTATATATGCACATTTATAGTGATAATCATAGTCACTTTATAGTTGCATGAAATAAATAGACATCCAACAGTTATTTTCAAGCAACCGATTAAAACTTCGGGAATCCTCGTGAAACTAGTGCGATTATTCATAAGCGTAACCACATACCTAATTTGATGAGTCATGCAGATTATTGAACATATACTTCATTTATATAAAATCAAGCCAATCAACAGATCCAAGCAAGTAATTCAGTCATCACATAATTCCTGAAAAGAATATGCACTCTATTTATTACACACTTTATCAAGAATCTACTTTATTGACTTAGATTCTCTTTCTAGGTTTTCTAATCTGCATTAAGGTTTCATTAATATTCATTAGGGTTTCATAGATCAATTTCTCAAACTTTATCCCTTTTAGGTTAACAAACCCTAAAATACTCTTTTCCATTTATATGAACCTTAATTGCTCAACTACCCATTTTAATAGTCTTTTATACCCAAATTGACTCAGGATCATCATATCCTCATTTATTTATGGATTTGAACAGTTTAAAACAATTAAAAGACATATTCACCTAAATTAGGGTTTTCAAGATCATTAATGCATATTCATGCACGAAACCCTAAATTAAGCCAATTATATAAAAAGATCATCTTTTTAGATCCTATTTTCTCTTTTATTAACAATAGGTTAATATTGGCTTGAATTATCCAAAGAACATCATTAAAGGTAATAACTTTATGTACTTTTCAAATTTCAAGCATATTTATGCACATAATCTCTAAATTAACCTAATTACATGCAAAGATCATCATTTTCGATCTTAAAGTACCTTTTCACAATTAACAGGTTATTATCAACTTTAATCACCCATTAAACTCTACTAACTACAATAATCATCTCAAAGTAGAGTTTCTTAATCATTAAAGTATTAAAGATGATTACTTCCATTAATTTTCGGATTGCAAATAGAATCAGACTTCAAACATAATTTCTTTGGCTTCCTCTCGTTCTGAGGATCAATTGTCATATAAAGCTTGTTTTAATCCGAGTTTCCTACAATTAGTTATGATTTTTGTAAGATTTTACTTACCAGAACCAACCAGAGGTTGACACGTCACACTTGTCCATGCAAACACGGCCCGTTTGAGATTATAACCAAGTTACCAAAGTACCCTTGGCCCAGCTCCTTGTTCCTTTTTACTCCAGAGGGCAAAACGGTCCAATTTTCTTTCAGCTTCTTCAACCTCGCGCCATATTCCTTCTGCCGCCCTAGCGGCCACGGGCAAAGCTTTCCTTCCTCCCCTGAACCCCGATGGCCCTTGGGGACAGGTCCCCTTACTCCGTCGGCCTCCATCGTTCCTATACAGGTGCTCCGCGCTCGACTAGCACTGTTGGTTTGGGTAGGTCAGGCCTGCCATCCATGGCCGACCTTGCAGCCGTACTGCAGCTAGGGCGCGTCGATGAGAGCATGGTGGCTCTATCTAAACCCTGCTTTGACATCTCCTTGTGACTATCTACCATCAAAACCCCACCTGGGTTCCTCGTTGCTCCAGGATCACGTAGCTACCTGCGGTTAGGGTTTAGGGATAAAAACAAGGGAGAAGAAGATAGGGAAGAGAGAGGAAAATGTGGGTTTTCTCCTTTGAACTCGAACTAGGGGGTCTAACCCTTTTATAGGGGGGATATCCTCACCCTAAGATGCCCACCTAAGAGGAAACAAGTCCTCTCCTATTAGGAAAAGATCTTTCCTTCATTAAGAAGTAACTTCTCTTTCTTCATAAACCCTTTAAATTTTATTTGAATTTTAAGAATTCAAAATTCCTCTTTCATTTTCTTTATACTTGCCCTTTTTAATACATTGGCCACAGATTTCTATTTTCTTTTAATAGAAAATACTCCCTTTTTAGTAATACTACATATTTCCTTAATAATGCAACACATTATACTCTTATTTTGCCTTTTTAGTATTTTCTCTTTCTTTCCTCTTTATTGGGACCCCTTGGATCCCAAGAAACTCTATGATTTCGAAATTCATTTTCAAGGATACTTATTGTCCTTCTAGATGCATCTAAATGCATTATTTCCCATTATCTTCTCATTAGAATATTTCCTTTTTGAGGATTTCTTTCTTTTTCTTTTATTTTCCTCATTGGTATCCCTTTTATCATTAGAAATCCTTGGGATACGAAATTCCACAAAGGATAACTCAATTATACCTCTTTTCACTTGTTTTCCACATTTTATCATTATTCTCAATTTCTTTCTTAATAAAGAAATACTTATTTGATCTCTTCTTTTCTTATTGCCTTTTCTTCACAATCTTGGACTCCTTGTCACCCAAGGAACCTAAGTGGCACGAAATCCATCCTTGGATTACATTATTTTTCCTTCTAGAGGTTTCCATATATTTCTTTTCTCAAATTCTCAATTATTCATTAATTAATTGAAATTCCTTTTTATTGGGCCCAATAGCCAATAAAGCCCACAAAGCACCCAATCAAGGCTATTGTGAATGAATTCGGTTTATTCAAAACAAATTATATCATTATTTGTTCAATTATCTTTAATATGAACCCAAAATCAGGGTTGTAACAGGGTCACACATATGGATACAAAGAAGAAGCAAATGAAATCACAACCACTTGAATTTATTTATAAAGTATATCCATATGATAAAACTTGGAAAGAAAGAAAAAGATAAACCCAATACATGATCAATATTCATATGGAATTTTATTCTAAATACGAAAATGTATATAAAAAGTCTAAACACATCTTAGAAAACTAGATACTCGGGTCCTCTTGGTCGATGCCATTTCACTAGGTCAATTGTAGTTTACTTTTTGTATTTGAAGTCTTCACTTCAAATATGTTGTTGTATTTGATTCATTAACATCTTGTCCATTAATAGGTGCTCACCAGATTGAGAATTAGTAAGCAATGTCGAGCAGAACAATAAATTGAATATGACTTGAAACAAACATTAGACAAACTTTCATTGGTGAATGTCATATGTATATTGATTTCTATATACCAACTTTTTTTAGGGAAGTCACGAGGCTATCTTATTCATCTTGACTTTCTCATGTAAGATAAATTGATAAAAGGTGTGCTTACATTATCTAAATTGCATGAATTAAATATGGTAGTACTACTACCATTACAGGACTCAATGTTAATGATTCCTTCAACAGTTTTGAGTGGTATTCTGCAACAACAGAATCCATTCCTAGATTTTTGGTGGAATTTTGCCAGTGTGTCTATTGTGTTGTTTGCTTCTTTATGGATGTAGTGAATAGACCAATTGGTCATCCTCTTCTTCCCGATCTGCAGTGTCCATCTGGCCAACCTTGGGTTCTCTTCAGGTTCTAACTCTACTACATTGCAGGCTGGTAGGGAATCAGTCTCCACAACAGCGTGATCAATTGACAAATCCTTATCTTAGTCCATGGCTAGATCCATTGCCATCATCTCAGCTTCTAAAGAACTTTCTGCCCTACAGGTGCGGGCGATCCCTCCCTTCCAGCATCCATTGTGATCCCTACATATCACTGCAATGCTCGCATGTTTGTTCTTGTAGGATGCATCAGCATTTAGTTTATAGACAGGGTGTTCATGTCTCAGCCATCATTATTCACAATTCAAATTGCAAGACTCCTCATCTCTTTTCCAGGAAAGGTAACTAGACTTGACCTCCTCAATGATCTTGAGGTGTAGGTGACCTGGTGGCATAGTTTTCTTCTCAAAGATCTCCTCATTTATATCCCTCCAAATCATCCAGCAGGTGATCGAGAAGGTGGCAGCATGCTTCCTATCTCCTAACAGGTTTGCAATCAACCATTGCCAAACATCAGTTGCTGAGTTGAGGGTCGTCAGCCTTTGTCGTTCAATCACCCTTCTCCATATTTCCTATGCTTTGGAACAATCAAGCAATGCATGGAGCACTGTTTCTTCATGTCCTCCACATCTGGGACAATTCTCATCATTGGTCGTCTGACGTTTGAACCTCTGACTATTCCTAAGGATGGCGCTATGGCCAATAATCCATATGAAGTATTTCACTTTGGCTGAAACCTTAAGCTTCCATATCAAGTTCCATTTGCCAGGACACTAGATTTCTTTTTGGGTTCTAAGTATGTTGTACGCGCTCTTCATGGAGAATTGCTCATTGTCAGTGTGTAGCCATACCCGCATGTCATTCAACAGTGGCTCCAAAGGAATGGGAATCTTTAATATCTTATTGATGTCATCATCTGATATCCACTCCTTGAGGAATTTGAGATCCCAATCGTTGTTAAAGTTAACAATACTAGTGACCCACAGGTCCTCTAGATCAGGAGGAATAGGCCTTCTTATATGATTAAGCAAACGTGTGTTTGGGATCCACCATTTATCTTTCCAAATGTTAATGTCATTACTGTTGATGGGGTTCCACATAGAGTTATCATCTAGGAACTCTTTGGAGTTCAGAATTGCTCTTCCAAGCCTGGAGGTATTGCTATTTGCACTGCTTGCATGTTTGATGTATTTCCTCTTTAGGCCTTGGCACCAATAGGAGCTTCTGCCTGATTCTATTTCCCAAGCGTGTCTGTTGAAAAGTACTTGGTTCCATTCTCTCATCGACTTGATGCCCAAACCGCCATTGTCTTTAATGTTTGTGACCTTGTTCCAAGCAACCATAGAAAGGGGTTTAGATATGTGCCCCCCTCCCCAAATGAACGATCGCACATTAGCATCGATCCTATCACAAACCTTGAGAGGGATAACTGCTGACTTCATTGTATAGGTAGGGATGGCTCTCGACATGGATTTCTCCATGCAAACTCTACCAGCAAGAGATAGGCTTCGTGCACACCAGGAGTTAATACTATCGGTCACCTTCTGGATGATTTCACCATACGTACTGACAGATACCTTGTTGTGAATGAGAGGCACCCCCAGATATTTTCCAAAATCAGTGGTTTCAGTGAAACCACTCTTCCTACAGAGTAAACTTCTAGTACCTCGAGGTACACTACTAGAGAAATGGATATTCGACTTCTTCACTGAGATGGCATGTTCTGAGACATCACCAAATTCCTTAAAACATTGTTGGATTGCTCTCAATTGTTTTATGTCTGCTTTGGCAAAAAGAATCATGTCATCAGCAAAGCACAGATGGGAAATCATAGGGCCAGTGGTCGAGAGTTTGATAGGGGACCATTCCTTAGCTTTCACCTTGTTATCTATATGTTGACTCAACCTTTCTAAACACAACACAAAGACATAAGGAGATAGTAGGTCTTCCTGTCTGAGACCCCTGCTAGCTTTAAAGCTATCTGCCAATTTTCCATTCTAGATGATTGAATCTTTGCCTCTAGAGATCGACCCTAGGATGTGTTGGGTTTTAGGGGAGGCTAAGAAGGCAGCGGAAATAAAAAAATTCTTCTCCCCAAACCCAGTATAAAGAAATCGCATCAACGTCTATACAGTAGGAAGGATGGTTTGCATAATCATACCTTGTCTCGAGGCTTGCTCGGCGATGTTACCTCACGACTTGCACGGTCTTCACCTCCAGTCTTGGACAGTGTCTATGCAACTCCAGGTCTCATCGGGACTGTCGACTCCTGGTCTCACCGGGACTGTCAGGATTGACAGTTGTCCTCTGAGTGATAGAAGTCTCCCGCCTCTGAAGTAGTCCACACAGACCACCAGGAACTCTGATCTCATTGTCCCACAAGGAATCAGATGGAGTCGCACTGAGACAACCGACAAACAAATCATCATTAATTAAGCGGAATAAACATAAACACTGGATTAACAAAAATCACTATAAATTTAACCATTTTGCAAAGAGATCCATTTCTAGGAAAACTCTTTAAGGCGGAACCAAAATTTTGTATACATCATTGTTCACATTGTACATACATTGTACCATCTTTTCTCAAGGATAACATATAGCAGTTTCTCTATCAAAACATATATTGAAGCAACGTAAAACCTTGAGGCATTTAAACCAAATTCCTCATATTATCATAAAACCATAACGAACCAACTCCAAGGACCTGAGAGTATAGAGATGACACATAGGACTACTATCTACAAGACATGATAGACAATACACTCAACCTGAGCTGTCATTGCTGCCTCAACTGTTGTATCTCCTTTATAGAAATATCTTCACCTCCTCGTGCACGTCCACCTAAAAATTTGGATCTCACGGGGGTGAGACAATTGTAATTATCCCAGCGAGAGATATAACTCTTCGCCGACCATATTATTATCACAGATTAAGCAATTATAAACTGAGTAGAGGTTCTTTTTATATTGACAGGCAGGATATATCACTGTATGAACAAAATAAAGTAATATCCTTTCTTAAGGAGAACATTGCATCTACCCACGGTAGAGTTATAATTCATCTATCTGCTTTGCAAGGAATGTAAAGAAACATAAATAACATATATCCACTAAGGATGCACAAAAGAAATGTAACATCAGCCAATGATTTCCGTATTCAATCCTTAAGAAAACATGTTATACGGCTGATTACATTTTACAATCACACTTATGCCCTGAGGAGATGAGGTATACCGCTCATACTCCAACCGACCACTTCTAGGAGTCAAAATCGGTACCATAAAAGGTCAATGGGAGAGCCGGCTGCCATGACCACCCTCTTCTCAGTCAGTGTGAGATCACGAGCAGAACATCTCGTGTCACTGCTAAATAGCTTTCCAGGGTATACTGGCAACTTCGCTATAGAGCTACAGCGGCGGTTGCACTCTCTTCGCAATCGAGAGATCTCGTGTTTATCTCACATCGATCCAGCATTAAACATCATCGGGAGATTCATGATACATCCATCTCGTTCTTTATAATGAAGGATTGTGGGATCTTGTGTTTATCTACCAAAAATCTCACATTAGGGCGTCAGGATATTTTCGCCCATCACCCCCACATACTCAAAAGTATGCCCTCTAGGAGATCCCATGGGAAAACCTGTTTCACCATCACCAGCTACTGACGATGATGGATCTATGGCCAGGGCTCTACATGTTAAGATTCCACAAGATTAATTAAGTGAATTACCATATCCTTTTAGCATCAATCAAGTTTCAAAAAAGAATTATTATAACAGATGCTAAAAAGAAAGGTGTACAACATCTATCAAGTACTTTCAAATCTTTAGAACACATGTTACTTGGGATCTCAGTCCCTTATCACATTACTGGGAATTATCATCCCTTCACATTATCATCATCATGATTATGGATCTGGGTATTCAAACTCTGAGTTCTTCACAGAACATTGTTAATACCTCTAGGTCCTCATACCAAGTTATGCATGATACTTGTTACATAAGCATCTCACATGGTTCGCAAGGCCCATTAAATATCTTGTCACCTCTCACTAGGCAACAAATTATCACATGGCTCACAAGGCCATTGCACATCTTGTAACCTCTCACTAGGCAACAGCTTATTCACATGGCTCACAAGGCCATTACATCTTGTCATCTATCACTAGCCAACGACTTATTCACATGGCTCACAAGGCCATTACATCTTTTTGTCACCTCTCACTAGGCAACAACTTATCTTGTATTAGGGTATTTCCCATCCTGATACTTTATGCATTAACTCATCACATTTATTACGGAGTGTATAGGTGATAAATCACATATTTGAATTTCCCAACTATCTTCAATGATATGGTCTCATCTCGGGTTAAGGAATTGTTGATACAAGGATTATTCGTTATCAACTACTCTAGGTTTTTCACCTATCAAGGTATTAACCAATATTCTGTCATTAGGGTTAATGCTTCCCTTTCTTATTGATTAGGGTTTCACATACATACCATTACCCTATATTAGGGTTAGGATTTCCCATTCTTGTCAATTAGGGTTCCTCATTTCATTACCCTAAATTAGGGTTAGGGTTTCTCTTCCTTATCAATTAGGGTTTCAAGATCACATTATCCAGGATCAAACCCTAATTCATCCCCTACACTTATTAGAAGTAACAATGTATGCACATTACATGTTTATTATACAAGTATGAGTTTCTCTCTCATCCTCTCTAGGATGTTGATTACTCCATACTTTATTAAGCGGCTCAACCTTTCCTTCAAGGTACATTAGCCTACTTAACCATTAATCATTAAACTTTGTACTTCTTAATGTATAACTTGATATAAAACACTCCATCAAGTACATTGTAATTAAAGGTGCTTCCATACCATATCGGGTTGTAGGTGTATAGACACCACGGTATCGGGTTGGAGGTGTATGAACACCATCCATATCGGGAAATTCACCATCTAGGGTTGGCCTTGACAGATTAGGGTTTGCCATATCGCGCTCAACCCAATATTCAAGTCAATAGGAGTGTAGGGCACCAAGCCATATTGGAATACACCATCAAACATTAGGTTACAACACCCATGTCGAGTTAGGGTTGGTTGTGTCGGGCACATGGTACATATATGTGTCGCCCATGATGTATAAGAGATATCTACTTATCGCCATGTCGGGCTACCATGTTGTCTAGGGTTGTGTATCGTGCAACCCTATCATTCAACCTATCATGCAACCATGTCATGCAAGGTCATGTAAGCCTCATGATACTAAGTACCAATGATGTATTATATGATCATATCGTACAATAGCACTTGTTACTCTTCACTTATATTGGGTTACCCAAATTAGGGTTTCTTGTCAACTTACATGTATACAATTGACCTTGTATCGTGCATGGAGTCTATAATAGACATCCTATCATGCAAGCATATGGTGCAAGCATCTCATGCAACATCTTGTGCAAGACATATCGGGCAAGCAAATTGAGCAAGGCATACCCATATCGGTTCAGGGCTACTTGAGCATATGCTTGAACCCGATATCACTTTACAAAGTGATACCATATTCTTAAAGCTCTAGACCTTTGTTCTAACTGATATAATTCATGGAAATAGGTCTAAGAAATTACTATAACTCTTAATTTCATCAACTATTTTAGGAAATTTTAGAATTAAAAGTATTTCACTAAGTATAGCAATTTAGGTGAAAAATAATAACATGGCTGAGTTCAAGTTATATAACCCGCTTTATGAACCACTTCAAAGCTTCAAGGTCCAAAGCTCCATGTTCCAAATGTTAAAGATGACTTTATCAAAGTTCCAAGGCTTGTTCACAACTCCTTCATATACAAGGTATCACCATGGATAAGCAATTGGTGAAGAAGAAAAGAAAGGTAGTTCATAACCCTAATTCCATGCCTCAATCCAAGCTTGAAGACAACTATATCTTACCTTGGAGTTAAGTTTTGAGTTCCTTAGCTCCTTGGCCGACACCCTACCACTCTTGGGCGATATGGACTTCCTCTTGGCCGACACAACTTTGCTTGTGGCCGATACCCCCTCACTTGTGGCCAAAATCACTTCAATTGGCCGATATCAACTTGTTATGGGCAATATCAACATGCTATGGCCGATATACTTGATATGGCCGATACCCAAGGCCTATGCACGATACCCTTGTACTCTTGCACGATATGACACCCCTCTTGCATGATATGACACTCACTTGGACGATATGGTACTCACTTGGAGTCAAAACTCTTCACTCTATGGCCGATATCACCCAATATGGCCAAGATCACCTACTTGGGCGATATGATCATGCCATGGGAGATATCCTATGACCCATGCACTATACCACAGCATCTCTTCACGATATGGGAGCCCTATGTACGATACCACAAGGTAGGAGGGTGATAAGGGTCGAAATATTCCATTACGGGGTCAAACTAGGGGTATATATACTTGATGATCATGAAGAAAGGCAAAAACGAGGTGTCAACTTTTTGAGCTAGTAGGTGCCACGTGTCATGCATGGGTGACACGTGTACATGCATGCATAAACATTTATCTTGACATGCAAAAAGGTTGAGGATCATATAGAGATGCAAATTCTTCCATCACTTACCCATTTGGATAAGATATATCAATTAAATCATCATTTTAAGTCAAGCCGATACACTTTTTCTAAGGAAACTTGTTGGCCGTCACACCTCACCTCCTTGAGGTTTTTTGCACGATATGGACTTTTCCAAGAGTTCAAAAAACGATATGGAACACCTCCTTGGGCTCCATGGCTGATATGCACTCATATATAAGCTTTTTCAACTTGATACAACTCAAGTTAAGCTTTCAAATTCAACCCTTTTCTTGGTCATTTCTTCACCAAGATTTCCATCATTCATAATGGAATCAAACATGGTGTATCATTCATTATCTCTCCTCTAAATGATGCTAGGAGGAAGTAGGAACACTCTATAGGTGGTAATTTACATATCAACCCCACATTTTGGGTAAATTACAATCTGTACCAAAATTGGTGCACAATGCACCAGCATTGTTCAAACAAGTTCAAACTTGGAATTTAGGCTTTCCACAAGCCAGCACTTAGCATCATTCTCTTTCTTATGATGCTTAAACACATGGGGTTCATTCAACATGTGATATTTTGCATTATAGCCCCTCAATTTGGGTAAATTGCACTTTGGTCCAAAACAAAGGAAAATTGCTCAAACAACATTCAATCAGGACCAAATTTGAAACATAAGTGTGTCACATGATGACAAAACTCCTTAGAGGATTATATTAGAGTTCTAAGCAAATTTATTAGTCAAAACAAATAGGGTTACCTCATAACCCAAGTCAGGGTTGTTACAAGTTATAAACCCCTAACAAGGAATTTCGTCCCCGAAATCCCAGGTAAAAGGGAGACAGATATTATTCATTCATCTTATAATCAAGTCTCTACATAACATCTTAATGTCATGGAGTTTCCATAGAACTTTGATCATCATAAAGTTCTTCCACACAGGGTTATTATAGAATCGGTCACACTGGACACATACCTCACTGTCTTTTTCATTATTGACTATAGAGTCCACTCTATGTCAGGTAGCACTATTCTTATTCAGAGAAACATTATACATACCTTATTTAACTAAGTGTTAAACTCTACTGATTTGTTACCTTTTCAACTTACATCTTTTCTGATGTCATGTTTATGTGGGGCATAAACCCCTAACATATGGTATCCATACTACAGTATATAACCAGACTATTCTCAAAGTTGCCCCTTTTAGGTAACCAAACATTACTCCTTGTCAGGAATCATGTTCTCATTTTCTCATTTTATGAGGATTATACTCTTTACTTCCTCATACACACATACTGATCTGAGATCATCTCAGATTCCTCTTTCTTGTACTTAGGATGTAATACAAATATCCATACCATATTTCCATTTTTATTATACTCACTAGATTGTCTCATAATGACTACTTGATCAGAGTAATCAGAAAGATAACAATCTAAGAGTTCCATACTCACCTTATCTCCAATAATTATATACCTGGACAGGGTATACAAGTACAGAGATTTGGTAGTATGCACTTTATGTATTATCATATTCCTTTCTTTTTGTATCATTACCAACACATGATTTAACATTCCTGGACTTTCTCCAGGAACCACATATATATCTCATCTTCTTTCACATAGACAAGAGCAATTATAAAGCATTTAAAAGAATATTGAATAGAATATAAATTCTAGTTCTCATCATTTCTTCCCTATGTTCCCATAGGGCAATAAATAAGGAATTTAATAACAGAAATCCTCCTTTGATTATCAGGTGACATCAAAATAAGGCATATCAAAATGAATATCTCTATATGACTGTTACCCCTCGCGGTCATCGACCGCTTCAGGTTTACTCAACACATAGAGTCTAGTATGCTTCACATGGTTACTTTTTGCCTTTTTATATCATTGGGCTATAACTTTCGTAAGCCATGCCGAGTCTACCTCGGTTGTTGAGTCATTTCCTCCCTTCTTTTCAAAGAAAAGAGTTTATTATGCTCAACATGTCCACATCTATAACATGTCTTGTCCTCGTACCATGGCCTTATCGGTCTTAGTATCGATATAGAGACTAAGCCATGGGTTATTACAGGTGGAAAGTTAAGACTTTTGCCTTTACTTAGTGGCTAATGTCCTGGTACACTAAGCATTTATTGCACTGTTGGCACCAAAAACTTTGGCTTTTTAGAACAACTAGGCACATGCCTCTAGAATTGTAAAGACCTTTCCCTACTTCTCAGCTTATTGCCCCTTCTTGGGTGCTACTATCACAGATATACTATATGTCTATACTTATGGCAGAGTCTACTTTCTCGCCATATATTAATCCTTCCACATTTTCCACTATCCCAACATTACTATGTCATTCAGGAACCCTTTCAAAACCCAAAGTTTCTACATTGAGGACCGGTAACCTAGGTTGTAATGCTAGTATCCAGACTACTATATGCATCATTGTTGTCCTAACCTGCCTAACAAGAGCATAAACATAGGATTCTCTATCCTGATCGGGTCAACATGGGAATTCTCATGCACTTGTTCTTCTCTTTCCTGATCCCTTGCACTCGCTCCTGGTGCAACAACATTGCTCTCAGCAACGTGTTCCTTGTGTTCTCCAGTCATTTATAAACTTCACCCTTTCTTCTACACAAGCAGAAGTCACTATAGGGTATATTGGAGGACACTAACACAGACTCAACACCTTAGTCCTATGTCTCTGTAGACTCAGCAAACCTTAAGCTCTGATACCAAAACTTGAGATGAACGACAAACAAATCATCATTAATTAAGCAGAATAAACATAAACATCGGATTAACAAAAATCACTAAAAATTAAAACCATTTTGCAAACAGATCCATTTCTAGGAAAACTCTTTAAGGTAGAACCAAAACTTTGTATACATCATTGTTCACATTGTACATACACTGTACCATCTTTTCTCGAGGATAACATATAGCAGTTGCTCTATCAAAACATATACTGAAGCAACATAAAACCTCGAGGCATTTAAACCAAATTCCTCATATTATCATAATACCATAACGAACCAACTCCAAGGACCTGAGAGTACAGAGACGACATATAGGACTACTATCTACAAGACACAAAAGACAGTACACTCAAACTGAGCTGTCACTACTGCCTCAACTGTTGTATCTCCTTTGTAGAAAGATCTTCACCTCCTCATGCACGTCCACCTAAACGGGGGTGAGACAATTGTAATTGTCCCAGCGAGAGATATAACTCTCCGCCGACCATATTATTATCACAGATTAAGCAATTATAAACTGAGCAGAGGTTCTTTTTATATTGACAGGAAGGATATATCATTGTATGAACAAAATAAAGTAATCTCCTTTCTTAAGGAGAACATTGCATCTACCCACGGTAGAGTTATAATTCATCTATCTGCTTTGCAAGGAATGTAAAGAAACATAAATAACATCTATCCACTAAGGATGCACAAAAGAAATGTAACATCAGCCAATGATTTCCGTATTCAATCTTTAAGCAAGCATGCTATACGGCTGATTACATTTTATAATCACACTTATGCCCTGAGGAGATGAGGTATACCGCTCATACTCCAACCGACCACTTCTAGGAGTCGAAATCGGTACCATAAAAGGTCAATGGGAGAGCCAGCTGCCATGACCACCCTCCTCTCGGTTAGTGCGAGATCACAAGTAGGACATCTCGTGTCACTGCTAAATAGCTTTCCAGGGTATACTGGCAACTTCGCTATAGAGCTACAGCAGCGGCTGCACTCTCTTCACGATCGAGAGATCTCGTGTTTATCTCACATTGATCTGGCATTAAACATCATCGGGAGATTCGTGATACATCCATCTCGGGCTTTATAATGAAGGATTGTGGGATCTCGTGTTTATCTACCACCAATCCCTTATTAGGGCGTCAGGATATTTTCGCCCATCACCCCCACATACTCAAAAGTATGCCCTCCAGGAGATCCCGTGGGAAAACCTATTTCACCATCACCAGCTACTGACGATGATGGATCTATGGCCAGGGCTCTACATGTTAAGATTCCACTTGATTAATTAAGTTCATTACCATATCCTTTTAGCATCAATCAAGTTTCAAACAAGAATTATTATAACAGATGCTAAAAAGAAAGGTGTACATCATCTATCAAGTACTTTCAAATCTTTAGAACACATGTTACTTGGGATCTCAGTCCCTTATCACATTACTGGGAATTGTCATCCCTTCACATTATCATCATCATGATTATGGATCTGGGTATTCAAACTCTGAGTTCTTCACAGAACATTGTTAATACCTCTAGGTCCTCAGACCAAGGTATGCATGATACTTGTTACATAAGCATCTCACATGGTTCGCAAGGCCCATTAAATATCTTGTCACCTATCACTAGGAAACAAATTATCACATGGCTCATAAGGCCATTGCACATCTTGTCACCTCTCACTAGACAACAGCTTATTCACATGGCTCACAAGGCCATTACATCTTGTCACCTCTCACTAGCCAACAACTTATTCACATGGCTCATAAGGCCATTACATCTTTTTGTCACCTCTCACTAGGCAACAACTTATCTTATATTAGGGTATTTCCCGTCCTAATACTTTATGCATTAACTCATCACATTTATTATGGAGTGTATAGGCCATAAATCACATATTTGAATTGTCCAACTATCTTCAATGATATGGGCTCATCTCGGGTTAAGGCATTGTTGATACAAGGATTATCCATTATCAACTACTCTAGGTTTTTCACCTATCAAGGTATTAACCACTATTCCATCATTAGGGTTAATGTTTCCCTTTCTTATTGATTAGGGTTTCACATACATACCATTACCCTATATTAGGGTTAGGATTTCCCATTCCTGTCAATTAGGGTTCCTCATTTCATTACCCTAAATTAGGGTTAGGGTTTCTCTTCCTTATCAATTAGGGTTTCAAGATCACATTATCCAGGATCAAACCCTAATTCATCCCCTACACTTATTAGAAGTAACAATGTATGCACATTACATGTTTATTATACAAGTATGAGTTTCTCTCTCATCCTCTCTAGGATGTTGATTACTCCATACTTTATTAAGTGGCTCAACCTTTCCTTCAAGGTACATTAGCCTACTTAACCATTAATCATTAAACTTTGTACTTCTTAATGTATAACTTGATATAAAACACTCCATCAAGTACATTGTAATTAAAGGTGCTTCCATACCATATCAGGTTGTAGGTGTATAGACACCATTGTATCGGGTTGGAGGTGTATGAACACCATCCATATCGGGCAACTCACCATCTAGGGTTGGCCTTGACAGATTAGGGTTTGCCATATCGGGCTCAACCCCATATTCAAGTCAGTAGGAGTGTAGGGCACAAAGCCATATTGGAATACACCATCAAACATTAGGTTACAACACCCATGTCGAGTTAGGGTTGGTTGTGTCGGGCACATGGTACATATATGTGTCGCCCATGATGTATAAGAGATATCTACTTATCGCCATGCTGGGCTACCATGTTGTCTAGGGTTGTGTATCGTGCAACCCTATCGTTCAACCTATCATGCAACCATGTCATGCAAGGTCATGTAAGCCTCATGATACTAAGTACCAATGATGTATTATATGATCATATCGCACAATAGCACTTGTTACACTTCACTTATATTGGGTTACCCAAATTAGGGTTTCTTGTCAACTTACATGTATACAATTGACCTTGTATCGTGCATGGAGTATATAATAGACATCCTATCATGCAAGCATATGGTGCAAGCATCTCATGCAACATCTTGTGCAAGACATATCGGGCAAGCAAATTGAGCAAGACATACCCATATCGGGTCAGGGCTACTTGAGCATATGCTTGAACCCGATATCACTTTACAAAGTGATACCATATTCTTAAAGTTGTAGACCTTTGTTATAACTGATATAATTCATGGCAATAGGTCCAAGAAATTACTAGAACTCTTAATTTCATCAACTATTTTAGGAAATTTTAGAATTAAAATTAGTTCACTAAGTATAGCAATTTAGGTGAAAAATAATAACATGGCTGAGTTCAAGTTATATAACCCGCTTTATGAACCACTTCAAAGCTTCAAGATCCAAAGCTCCATGTTCCAAAGGTTGAAGATAACTTTATCAAAGGTCCAAGGATTTTTCACAAATCCTTCATATACAAGGTATCACCATGGATAAGCAATTGGTGAAGAAGAAAAGAAAGGTAGTTCATAACCCTAATTACATGCTTCAATTCAAGCTTGAAGACAACTATATCTTACCATAGGGTTAATTTTTGAGTACCTTAGCTCCTTTGCCGACACCCTACCACTCTTGGGTGATATGGACTTCCTCTTGTCTGACACAACTTTGCTTGTGGCCGATACCCCCTCGCTTGTGGCCAAAATCACTTCAATTGGCCGATATCAACTTGTTATGGGCAATATCAACATGCTATGGCTGATATACTTGCTATGGCCGATACCCAAGGCCTATGCACGATACCCTTGTTCTCTTGCACGATATGCCACCCCTATTGCATGATATGAAACTCACTTGGATGATATGGTACTCACTTGGAGTCAAAACTCTTCACTCTATGACCGATATCACCCAATATGGCCAAGATCACCTACTTGGGCGATATGATCATGCCATGGGAGATATCCTGTGACCCATGCACGATACCACAGCATCCCTTCACGATATGGGAGCCCTATTCACGATACCATAAGGTAGGAGGGTGGTAAGGGTCGAAAAATTCCATTAAGGGGTCAAACTAGGGGTATATATACTTGCTGATCATGAAGAAAGGCAAAAATGAGGTGTCAACTTTTTGAGCTAGTAGGTGCCACGTGTCATGCATGGGTGACACGTGTACATGCATGCATCAACATTTATCTTGACATGCAAAAAGGTTGAGGATCATCTAGAGATGCAAATTCGTCCATCACTTACCCATTTGGATAAGATATATCAATTAAATCATCATTTTAAGTCAAGCCGATACACTTTTTCTAAGGAAACTTGTTGGCCATCACACCTCACCTCCTTGAGGTGTTTTGAAATATATGGACTTTTCTAAGAGTTCAAAAAACGATATGGAACACCTCCTTGGGCTCCATGGCCGATAGGCACTCATATATAAGCTTTTCAACTTGATACAACTCAAGTTAAGCTTTCAAATTCAACCCTTTTCTTGGTGATTTCTTCACCAAGATTTCCATCATTCATAATGGAATCAAACATGGTGTCTCATTCATTCTCTCTCCTATAAATGATGCTAGGAGAGAGTAGGAACACTCTATGGGTGGTAATTTACATATCAACCCCACATTTTGGGTAAATTACAATCTGTACCAAAATTGGTGCACAATGCACCAGCATTGTTCAAACAAGTTCAAACTTGGAATTTAGGCTTTCCACAAGCCAGCACTTAGCATCATTCTCTTTCTTATGATGCTTAAACACATGGGGTACATTCAACATGTGACATTTTGAATTTTAGCCCCTCAATTTGGGTAAATTGCACTTTGGTCCAAAACAAAGGAAAATTGCTCAAACAACATTCAATCAGGACCAAACTTGAAACATAAGTGTGTCACATGATGACAAAACTCCTTAGAGGATTATATTAGAGCTCTAAGCAACTTTATTAGTCAAAACAAATAGGATTACCTCATAACCCAGGTCAGGGTTGTTACACGCACCCTCCTGTCGGTGCACTAGCCATCGACACACTCTCCTGCCACTAGTCACTTTTCTACATTTGTCTTTCCCTTGTTGTGCCTCCATTATCGGGTAGCACTTGCTCGAGATCTCTCGGTTACCACAACCAGAGAGAACGACAACTTTACAGAGAAATTGGTGTTTTGAGTGGTACTGTCTGAGAAGCCCCCAATACCCTTATATATAGGAGGGTCATGGGATAGGGTTCTCTATCCCCGGCAATGCAGGACTAAAGCAGGAGTAGAAGGGTTCTAGATTTTCCACAAAAACAACCAACTACGCCACCTGAACCGATCGTTTCAATCATGAAACAGTTGGTTCAGGAGCTGAGTCGATCGTTTCACACCTGAACTGATCGGTTGGGACACCTAAAATGGTCGTTTCATTTTAGAAACGGTCGTTTCATTGCCCAGGTCGCTTCTTAATTGACTTTTCCTCTTTTGTTTCGAATTGATCCAAATACCAATCCTTGTTCCAATCAAATTGGACAAGTGAAATGAAAGGAAATTTCTCACCAATATGACTTTCCCAACTCGCTCGTTTGGACCAATCAATCGATTCAACCCTTGAACCGGTCAGTTCACTCTGTCCTGAGCCGATCGACTCACCCGTTGAGCCGATCATTTCACCAAGTTGAGCCGATCGGTTCATCATATGAGCCGATCGCTTGGGAGTGCAGATTGTGCAAAATCAGTCAATTGCAGTTTTAATCAATTTGATACTCTAATCAATCTGTCCAACACCTTGAACACTATGATACTGAGCTATCAATTGATTGAGTGCTTAATTGAACTACTAAACTCCTTTAGTAATCAATCTAAACATTGTTTGTGGACAAACTCCTCTTCCAGGTTAAATCCCATGTGTGTGACCCTGTAGGTCCCATTTAACGTTGGCAGTGAAAGTCCGTAATGTTTATGACTTCACAAGCAAAGAGCGGTGTCTAGTTGCACATCACTGCTACCCAAGTGAAATAGAAAGTTGGAGAAAAACTTTCAATCCTACAATCCGTGAATGGTGTTACATTGAATGTATAATTCCTTTGTCACTGATATCCCAAATGAACTCCATGGAATACTCATCCTGTCAACATTCATTCACTTTCTTGATCTTAGAGTAGATTGGAGGAGATATGTATGACATCAATATCACATACTAATTCACACATGCGTACGCATGCCTATCTCAATCCTGCTCATCAAGTGGCCATGGATATCAAACTCCCTCAAGAGGGACAAATCCCATATCTATCAGTCACCCCTCAAAAGCCCCATGTGTCAAAGCCACCCAATCATCACCTTTATAACAACCCATGTTTCAGGATTGTGTTCGATGATGTCAAAGTGTACCCAACGACATGTGTTGAGTGTAGTGATTTCAAGTCAAAGAATCACACTCACCACCATCACTGTGAGAGATGACTGTGACTACCAAATCATGGTTCCATGTGTCACTCTCACAGTGAGTCTGTCTGGTACACTTGTTCTCTAACAAGTACCTATGTGTTTGGTTTGATATCTCTATATCATGACTAACGAGATTCTATCGTCATTTAACCCCACAATCTAGTCTTATGTGTCATTGTTGTCTATCTACCTTCAACAATGACATCCGCCTAGGGACATAATAAGAATGTACAAGCTCTTAGCATCCGTATGATCTCATCGTTCAGGTCCTGAACTTGAAAGCATACGTCATCGAGTATTGTCATTCTCTAGACATTCAATTTGTTCTATCATTATCTCATATGAATGAACTAGAAAGAATTGGAAGCTTTCCTTTGATGTTTATCAAATCAATATCTTCATATCCCACCAATCATCCCATGATTGGCTCTCAAGGCATACATACCAACAGACTCCCACTTGCACTGTGAGCCAATCACCCTTGAATCATATTCATAGTGATATTCAAACATGTCCCACATGTTACTATGCTCTAGTGCTTACGCAGTGAGTTATGGCAACACCTTGCCAAAGTCGGTATTAACTGTTTGTCTCTCATCTCTTTGTTGTATGTCTCACGTATGAGATGGAGTTTCCGTAATATGCAATCTAGTATTCCTTTGCTAATCTTTAGCCATATTTCATGACCAAGTACTCTTTACTTGTCATCAATGACTAGAATATCTATAAGTTCATCTCATGAACTTCCAAATCCATATAGTATCCACTAATGTTATCTAACACACGGATACTCGGCATTTCTTTTTAAACAGCTTTATTGGAACGTTTCCATTTATCAACAAACATTCACTTTTATATATCCCATACATACTTTGCGATTAATTTTTTGTCCTTTTCGGAAGTTCACATCAGTGTAACTCTTTACAATGAACCCTTCCTTATTTCCATAGAACTAGTACTTCACAAGTACTTATCAAGTTCTTATGGTATTCCAGTAACCCTTACTGGAACTAGATAGACATCCACTCGTCATGTCCCACATACGAGTTATCAGGATGAGCACATCATTTTGTCATGTCCTACATACAAGATGATGAATGCATTTTGTTCTTGCTATGTCCATACATGCAAGATAATGGGATGATTACATACATGATAGATCCATATCTATTCTTAGTGTTCCCATTCTTCACAATAATTGGACACTTGGCCTTGGGATACTAACTCCATGCAACATGGACAAGTTTTTTCCCACTGAATCTGTGCACACTGAACCCTTCAGTATAGATTGCCAATGTATGCTCTCTCTTTTCAGGTCAAGAGGTTTTTGAGAACTATCTCTATATAACTCTATTCCTATTACATAGGAAACGTCTCTATCTTCCTTAAAGATAATTTCCACTTTGGATTTCCATTCTAGAACATCTCCATTTCACATCAACATGTGGAATGTGAATACGCTCCCACTAAATCACAGATCCCTTCTTTATCTTTGTCATATCAGTCAAACCCTTTGACTATATTATCAAAGTAAAGATCTAGCTCTGAGTTGCTTGTACTTAATCAATCACATTGATTAGTCCATTGTAGCTTATAGACTGAAAACTACTAGAGGGGGGGTGAATAGAGTTTTATAAAGATTTTAATAATTAATTAACTCAAACAATCAATCACAAAGATATTGGACAAGGAGACAAGAGTTTAGAGTGGTTCCAACCTTAGCAAATACTAAGGAAGTCAGTCCACTACCCGGTTGCTTACCCAACCGGGATTTGAAAAGAAATTTATTTTATTACCTCGCAAGGATTTTACATAAAATACAATTTCTTTTCCTAAACCCTTCAAGCAGCCTTCACCTAGAAGTAATCGCCCAACCTTGAAGCAGCCTTCACCTAGAAGTAATTGCACCACCTTGAAGCAGCCTTCCTCTTGAAGTAGCTTCCCGTTGCAATAGCCTTCTTGAAGTAGCTTCCCGTGCGATAGCCTTCTTGAAGTAGCTTGAAGTCCCCTTCTCCGCCTGAGAAGTCAAACTCTCTCCAATCCGCAGCCTCCAACCCTAGGAGTAGCAAGGAGAATACAAAGGATAAAAAGGAACAAGAAAGAGAATAGAAATTACAACTTATCCTTTTAAGCACAAGGCTTGATTTGCCTATATCAAGCGTATTGATCTCCTAACCAATGAGTGTAGAAGTGTAAGTGTTGTAGTAAGGAGATGCTAGCCTATAAGACACGAAATTTGAGCTAAGGGGAAAGTAGGCCAATGATCACAATGCTCAAATTGCTTGCAACAGATTGCTCAAGTATGCTCAAGTATTTCTCAAGTGTAACAAGTGAGTTTTTAGTGTCCTATGGCTTGTCCTATTTATAGGAATGGCCTAAGGATGCTTAAGGACGTTCTAGACAACTTCTAGGGGTTTCTAAGTGCTTAACTAGCCGTTAGGTACAAAGTTGTTGCTTTAACAACGGCTAATTAATTTATTCTGCAGTTGTTGTCAGAGACCATCTCGGTCGACAAATGGTCGACCGAGACACCTACTCGGTCGAACTTTTGTCGACCGACAGGCTCTCTGGAACAAGTGATTTGCAACGTCTTTCTTCAACTGCCAACTAACTTGTCTGTTGTGTCTAACGGCTACTTTGGATCTTTCTCGGTCGAGAAGATTGTCGACCGAGAGTGTCTCGGTCGAGGGGTTTGTCGACCAAGATTGATCCTGTTTCAAGGTTTCAATTTAGGCACTAATTATGTGTGTGAGTGTGCAAAAATAATCCTATTTGAATGGGATGACTTGTCTAATTGTGGTGTTTAGCTAGGGAGAATCTAATGCTTGATTTACATGCAATTCTAAGTACTTGTACATTATATTTTTGTACAAGTTTTTACAATAGTGATTACATTGCATGAAAATGTAAATATGTAAGCTTGTAGATTTTCCCTTGTTGCTTTGTCATCCTGCACACTCAAGTAGCTCGTTAGATTAATAAGAATGAAATGTTTGTCATAATCAAAACAAAGGGATTTTATAGATGTCCATTTAGCCAACATAGACTTCATTTGCACTGATGGATTCAAAAACCTTATAGGTTGTGTCACGTACACATCCTTGTTTTATTCATCATAGGAATGTAGTTTTAGTATTCGTATGCCAAATCTCTTACTCATTAAGTTGCAATCAACAAGCATAATCCTTTTCAAAATTTCATCCATGTGTCTTAACGCTTAAAACCAAAAATACTAAGGTCGTAACAAGCTCCAAATAATGTTTTTGTAAGCTTCTTAATCAAATAATCAAATTTGTTTTTATGAGCTCCCCCTTAATCTTACAATTAAAGCAATTTAAGGCTGCTAAGGTCACAAATGATTTTAAGTTTTGATTTTGACCTTTATCAAAAGTATACTAAGATTAAGTACATTAAAATGATGTCCATATAACAACCAAGAGCTTGTGTTTAAGTAGCACCAATATCAAAGAAAACATCTTCCAAAGTGGAAGCGGTTTCGCCAATTTTATCTTCAACGTGATGAGGAGAAACATGATTAATTTGTGAATATATTCAGTTTTATTGCAAACTTGACAACAGAAACCTGCTCGGTCGACGATCTTTCGACCGATAGTGTTCTCGGTCGAACAATTTCTCGACCGAGATTGTGTCTGGATTTGTTTCATAGCTGTTTTAAGTAATTTGTCAATTTTGCCACAATTATAAATGTTGCATTTTTATTTATTACTCCCCTTATTTGGTATGTTCTACAATGATGATCTTATAATCCATATTTTGAATATGTCTCACATAAAAATATCCATTGGAATCAAGTAAAGATGGCCAATTTCATTAAAAGCATGTATTACAAGCATAAAAAGATAGACACATCATATAGAGATGACCCATTACAATTATTCAAAAGATATCATTACAATAACTCCAACATTTACTGGAAAGACTTAAGGATTACATCAATGTCAGGGTCTTTCCCAAGAAAAGGCTCAGTTCCATAATATTGGACCAATGTTTGCCAATCTAGAGCACCTGTCTTAGTTAGAGCATATGCTTCCAAGAATGTAGGTACTCGGTCAAATCGGAAATGAGCGGCAATATCTTGCAGTTGCATGGATGAAAACTGAGTGTGCGTAAGATCCACAGATGGTGGAGATGGAGTTTGATAATAGTTGTACGAAGGATTGTATGGATTGAGCATGCCAGGATTTAAAGAATACGGATATTCATCAGGTTGGTTTGGTGAAAGGGTTTGCATTCTTTGGTTTATATAAGTCATGGCATGATGGTTATAGTCTAGTTGTTTGCTTAGGTGATATTGGGAACCGGCTATATAAGTAAGAGTGTTTTGAATGGGGTCATGTGATAGATTAGTAGAAGGAGGGGGTGGTGGTATGTCTTGATGAGATGTTTCTCCTTCAACTCTAGCCCTTTTATGACCAAAATCAATTCCCATTTTTTCTACTGTATTCTTACTTATTTTTTGTGGTCTACGCTCCCATGTATATCCCATATCCTCAAGTGGGGTCTTAAGGAAATGTTGAGTAATTTGGCATATAAAATAGGCATATGGAGGATTGCCAGAAAACTCAAGCATGTTTTTAAGAATGATGCGGATAAAATTTGTGGGAATACGTTGGATAATGGCATATATTAGACACATACGAAAAACAGGAACTTCAGACTTATTGGCTCTAGGATGTATGTTTGTTGATACAATAAGGTTTACAATCCTAGCAGCTGGTTTAAGATTTATAGCATAATATGTGCCTCTATTTTCGTGACAGGTTGTATTGGATTTAAAAATGGTCCTTTTGATGTCACTAAGACTAATGGTGTGGTCATCTTGGAGAAATTGGTTAAGGGGGTTTCCAGAAGTAAGGTCAAGGCTGTCTTAATATTCATCTATGTCAATGTTTAGCATTTCAAGAATATCCCCTTCAATAAATCGGAAGCTATGCCCATTGACCATAGTGTAGAAGAAGATAGTTTCATTTTCAGAGTGGGAAATGAGGTTTGCATAGAATTCATTCACTACCTTGATTGAATAGGAAGGAAAAGAAGGGTTGATGAATTCTTTTAACTTTTGTACTTCGAAAAGGTCCTCTAAGTCAACGATGTTGATGAAGTCCATAACTTCAACTGGTCATCGTGGGAGAGGAGCTTTAGAGGAAAGCTGTAGATATCGATCACCAGCATCTCCATCGACGAAGGCAATGTCGTTGATGATCGTCAGTGGTGGAGTAGCTTCCCGAGCTTCCCTTCCTTTCCTGCCGGCGACCTTCTTCTTCCCACGAGCAGATGATGAGGCCATTGTGTTGCTTGAAGGTGGAGAAGAAGCAAGGAAGGCTTGAGGATGAGAATGCTAAAGAGTTGCACAAAAATGCACTAGAGAGAGCCTATGGAAGCAAGAGTATGCAAGTGTGAGGAAGTGACCCGTTTTTTGTTTCTTTTATAACATTCCAGCGACCTGGTCGGTCGACGACTCGTCGACCGAGCGTCCGTAACGGTCATGTTGCAGACGCGCCACTTGGCTCCCCAACGGTCATAAACAGTCATAACGGTCGGTTTACAACGATTATATCCAACGGCTATTTCTCGGTCGAACAATTGTCGACCGACATTGTCTCGGTCGAACATTTGTCGACCGAAAGTGTGTCTGATACTAAATCTGTATAGATTCTGTCGGTCGAGAGAGAGGGACTGACCGAGAGGTTTTCGGTCGAAGAGTTCATCGACCGAGAGACTTACTGAGTACGAATTTGAAGCTGATTTTTAAGACTATTTTTGTAGAGCACACATATATAGATTTTCCAAGGGAGTAATATTGTGTTTATTATTGACAATATTGGGACAAGTTGTGATCATAAATTAATTTCTTTTAATCATAAAAGGATATCCAAAATAGTTATTATGTCAAACTTATTTTAGGTCGAATTTGACTACGACCATAGCGCCCCTTTGTCAAATTTTATTTTGACCAAGAGGCAAATTTTTTGCAGATTTTCAGATTGAATATATTGAGTATAATATCTGCATAAGATTTAATTAAATATCAAGTTGAAGCATACTACTTAAGATTCTTCATTGAAGGTACAATTTGTTTTCTCAAGATTTTTAAAGATACTAATTTTATGGATTGTGTTGCTAGCAATAACATATAACTAATAAATCATTTTTGCTTGTCTATATATTTTTATGGATCCATGCATACAATTTTCATTATCTATGCGTACCCAATGATGAAAGCATGTTATCAGCATACAATGATAATTCCATTACATGATTAGTATATGAATAGACCAGAAAATACTTTTACGAACAATCATGTGAAAATAAGAATTTTCTTTGACTAAGCATAATTTCAGTTTAAACTTTAAATCATCTAGGGAATAAACTAATATTAATTTCATTTACATTTGTAATCTCACTATGTTCAGTTGAGATAGACATAGAAATATGCAACTAATGTTTTTGGTCATATCTCAACTTGATTTTGTTCATTTAGTTTGGCAGTTTTGGAACCCAAACTAACTCGACATCTTTTCTCTTATAAGGACATGAAAAAGAGTAATGTCCAAGACGTGAGCAATAATGGCAACATATAGAATCAACCTCAAGTCGTTTTCTATGGTTTTGTTCTAGGTTGTTCTTTGGTAAAAATGTATTTGTTCCTTTAGGTACATATATAGTTTGATGGGTTTGTGACTTTTTCCAACTATGTTGATAGGACTTCCCTTTAGGCTTATAACCTAGTCCTCTTCTCCCAATTTGATGATAGGAATTATCTAAGATTTGATCAAGAATGCCATTATTATTTAAATTACTGACTTTTTGTTGTAACTTGGCAATCTCTTCCATTCTCTTCTTAATATCTAGTTTTGCTTGGTCTAGATTAGATGACAATAAATTTCTTTCTTTAACAATAGTGTCATAATCTATATGAGTGCATAATAATGGTTGTTTTTTAATATCGTTTACTTGAGTCTGCAAGTTTGAATTTTCAACAGAAAGGAGCTTGCAATCGGCTTCCATAGATTTTAACTTAAGATCAGAATATTTATTTCCCTCTTTGAGATCCTCATTTTCAGATGCAAGAGAAAGAAGTTTAACATTTAGATCATCATTTTCTTTATTTGATTTCTTTAATTTCTTTTTGCACTCAACATATTTATTATGTGTCTCTTCAATAATAGCAATAAGTTCTTCTTTAGATAAATCAAAGAGACTTACCTCTTCTTCTTCTTCACTAGTTGTAGCAATAAGACATTCTTTGTGCTCTTCCTTTGATCTCCATGGGCATTCGGTTGTTTTGTGGCTTGTTCCTAAACACCAATTGCAACATGTTGTGGTTTTGTCCAAACAGCACCTTTCACCATTTCCCTCCATTCTTCAAGACCTGGTTAGGGTTCCTTGAAGCCTGCTCTGATACCAACTGAAAACTACTAGAGGGGGGTGAATAGAGTTTTATAAAGATTTTAATAATTAATTAACTCAAACAATCAATCACAAAGATATTGGACAAGGAGACAAGAGTTTAGAGTGGTTCCAACCTTAGCAAATACTAAGGAAGTCAGTCCACTACCCGGTTGCTTACCCAACCGGGATTTGAAAAGAAATTTATTTTATTACCTCGCAAGGATTTTACATAAAATACAATTTCTTTTCCTAAACCCTTCAAGCAGCCTTCACCTAGAAGTAATCACCCAACCTTGAAGCAGCCTTCACCTAGAAGTAATTGCACCACCTTGAAGCAGCCTTCCTCTTGAAGTAGCTTCCCGTTGCAATAGCCTTCTTGAAGTAGCTTCCCATGCGATAGCCTTCTTGAAGTAGCTTGAAGTCCCCTTCTCCTCCTGAGAAGTCAAACTCTCTCCAATCCGCAGCCTCCAACCCTAGGAGTAGCAAGGAGAATACAAAGGATAAAAAGGAACAAGAAAGAGAATAGAAATTACAACTTATCCTTTTAAGCACAAGGCTTGATTTGCCTATATCAAGCGTATTGATCTCCTAACCAATGAGTGTAGAAGTGTAAGTGCTGTAGTAAGGAGATGCTAGCCTATAAGACACGAAATTTGAGCTAAGGGGAAAGTAGGCCAATGATCACAATGCTCAAATTGCTTGCAACAGATTGCTCAAGTATGCTCAAGTATTTCTCAAGTGTAACAAGTGAGTTTTTAGTGTCCTATGGCTTGTCCTATTTATAGGAATGGCCTAAGGATGCTTAAGGACGTTCTAGACAACTTCTAGGGGTTTCTAAGTGCTTAACTAGCCGTTAGGTACAAAGTTGTTGCTTTAACAACGGCTAATTAATTTATTCTGCAGTTGCTGTCAGAGACCATCTCGGTCGACAAATGGTCGACCGAGACACCTACTCGGTCGAACTTTTGTCGACCGACAGGCTCTCTGGAACAAGTGATTTGCAACGTCTTTCTTCAACTGCCAACTAACTTGTCTGTTGTGTCTAACGGCTACTTTGGATCTTTCTCGGTCGAGAAGATTGTCGACCGAGAGTGTCTCGGTCGAGGGGTTTGTCGACCGAGATTGATCCTGTTTCAAGGTTTCAATTTAGGCACTAATTATGTGTGTGAGTGTGCAAAAATAATCCTATTTGAATGGGATGACTTGTCTAACTGTGGTGTTTAGCTAGGGAGAATCTAACGCTTGATTTACATGCAATTCTAAGTACTTGTACATTATATTTTTGTACAAGTTTTTACAATAGTGATTACATTGCATGAAAATGTAAATATGTAAGCTTGTAGATTTTCCCTTGTTGCTTTGTCATCCTGCACACTCAAGTAGCTCGTTAGATTAATAAGAATGAAATGTTTGTCATAATCAAAACAAAGGGATTTTATAGATGTCCATTTAGCCAACATAGACTTCATTTGCACTAATGGATTCAAAAACCTTATAGGTTGTGTCACGTACACATCCTTGTTTTATTCATCATAGGAATGTAGTTTTAGTATTCGTATGCCAAATCTCTTACTCATTAAGTTGCAATCAACAAGCATAATCCTTCTCAAAATTTCATCCATGTGTCTTAACGCTTAAGACTTATTTGTACTTATGTATTTCATCCCAATCGGTGCTACCATCAAGGCCATACCTTATGGTTCACATGGAAGTCATTTAGGATGTAATGGTCATAAACATAACTCAAAATCCGGTTCCTCATATTCATCTAGATAGTTGACTCATCACATGAACAACTCATCACATAGAAATTTGGGGTGTATCTGTTCAAGGATATAAGAACTCACAACTCCTTGTGATTCTTAATGTCCTTTATTAGTGTAGGGTATTCTTTATTTAAGAAGAAATTAGTTATTTGATAATCATCCTCTAACTCCTTAGAGTATGACTCGTTTTGATTTAGACATCACAATGCCTTTATCACGAGCTCACTATGATACACTATCATACTCACTCATAAGGATCTCAAAAATTTGGTTCAAGTATTTCATTCATTGATCTCATCAAGAATTAATACTTCACCAAATACGTACTTCATCTATGATATTCTTGAACACTTCAAGATATTCATATTGGTATTTCTCTAAACACCATTTGAAGTATTAGCATTTTCTCCAATAGGTATGTAAATACATCACATATATTATACATAATAGGATAATCATTCACCCACTACCACTAGTGAAGATTGATTAATCATGTCTAAGGATTCATGTCTCTTACTAGTTATCTAACTAAAAGAGTCTAGATGTATCCATCATATGGATACTAGAGATGAATTTCTCATCATAATGCTAATTCGTTGTTTGAGTTATCAATAACTTTTAGGTGTCATTTTATCTTATGCATACCAAGTACCACAAGATAAATAAGGAATTGCCACAAAGATCATATCTTTGAAACATTAACTATATTGATAGCCATCCTTGTCTCAACAAGATGCAACAATAAAGTGTTTCTATTGGAAAATTGAAATAGCAGTTCTCAACTCTATTTCGTGCCCTTTAGGTTGAAATAAACTGAAAGATACTCCTATCAATGGCAGCAACACTTGCTCCAATGTAGGGTACTCCTTTCTTGGTCCTTTCACAAAGGACATCACTTCCTTGTAGATCTTACATATCATATATGTCAGATCTTCATCTTGGTATCATATACTTCAGAAGCGATTCATTTCATGATACCTTAGGTGGAGATATCCATCCCCTCCTTCATCTTATTTTGTTCTTCCAGATATAGAGGGAAATTCCCTCTTTCACCCTTTCCCTATGTGCTTTGAGGCTGAAGACAACTTGGGCTACTAGCTAGCATCAGAATCCTTTCTTAGCTTTGCCCTTGCCCTTGCCCTTGCCCTTGCCCTTGCCCTTGCCCTTGCCCTTGAGACTTACCCTTCATTGATCACATCAAATGTTAGGGTTTATCTTTCTTCATAATTGCCTCTACCGTCCTCAACATGTCTAACAACTTTGTCAACGCTTGTCAAAATTGTTCATGTTGTAGTTCATCATGAACTGTATGATTCTTGCAACATTTGCAGTATCATACTAATAGCCAACTCTTGGCTCAGAGGGAATCCTTCTTAGTCAAGTTTTTTTTCACATACCCAATCACATTTAGTGTGTGAATGCCTTACTGGATCTCCTTCTATCATGACACACTAGGACAGTGTCTTGGAGACATCATATGTCTCATGTTGTCTCTACAACTCATAGTTCAGAGAACACAACATTAAGCACTCCAGATCAATGGCATCCTCAGAATGCTTCCATAAGCATCCTTTAAGTCGTTGGTGTGGTGGGATCGAGTTCATCTGGTTCTGGTATAACTAGGACTTAGAGCTTTCTCTCTTTGATTGAGAACACTTCTCAATGTCCTAACTAGTTTTGGAATTATTCCCATTTAATTTGTTAATCTCAAAGATCGATCGCAAATAAAGTGATTATTATTGATTAACCATTTATTGTACAAAAGGAAATATATGCAATTTAGTCCAAAAAATCCTTTTGACTTTATTGATTTGAAAATTTAAAGATATAATTAGGCCTATAATTAATTATCGCTCCCACTATTTTAGTTTGAATTGATAGCCCTCACCATCAATTTGGAAGATTGCAGCGTACAACCATCTAGTGGGTCAAGATCTTGAAATCTTCCAAGTCATGGACCAGCTAGGGCAGTCACCCACAACTTAGATCTTCTAGGTAGGCAACTCTTGCCAATTGCATCATATGCAACTCTTGAAAGATGTCATGCGCAACTCCTTGCCATGATCACCTCCATGCCTCAAGGTGTTAAATCCTATCTAGGTCACCTTGTTAAGTCCGACCCAAAGCCAACCTGATGAATATGCACCCTGCTAGGGCAGACCCACATATTCATCCTTCACTCTTCCACGAGATAGACGGTGCACCACGCTAGGGCGTGCCCACACTTGGCCGATCAAGCTTTTCACGTGTGTCGCATTTGGAAGGCATCAAAAACTTTAATATTTAATGAGGGATTTGGTTTTTATAGGTACATATACATATCTAATCACCACAATACATAGTATTATCATATACATGCTATATCCCACAGAAAACGTGTGAAATGATAAAAGTGATGATTATGGCCATTCTAATGTGATTCCTCGAGCCAAGAGGAATCACGGCCATATAGGTCTACATCACATGCAACCTATACAAGATGAACTCTGTGCTTTGCCTTTCTGGGTTTGATCAACTCATCTCCATGATTGATCGGCTCGCCATCAGGTCGGTCGGTTGGGTGCCACCAGCCGATCGAATGGCGCCTCCAACCGATCGATTCACTGGTCGTCGTGCATCTCCTCAGGTCTCCACCCGCTCGTCTTGCTCCTTGAACCGGTCGTTTGGAATGACAACTGATCAGTTTATGCCTTGAACTGGTCGTCTCAGTTGTCATCAAGTTGTTCGCCGTTCTTTGACATAATAGGAAATAAAAGTTCTATCCTATTTAGATTTGAATTTAGAAACCCTGAGTTACATTCGGGGGGAGCAAAGGTAGGAAAGAAATCTCGATTTATCTCGAGTTACATCAGGAATAAGAGATAGAGAATCAGTGCGTAGACCGAGATGCAAGCAACAACAGTCAACCACACATAGATATAGGGTTTATTGGCCATAACCACGCTATACATCCACCACAAAACTTATTTAAGGGCGACGTGTATCGAGTGCATTCATATTACATATCATATATGTATATAGGGATTTTGTGGATTTAGGATTGGACATGCATAAAGTCAATTTTATTTGCATCGTATGTAATAAATAAAGGCGACAAACCAAAATCGATCACATCGATAATCCTAAAGTATAGAGCAGTTGACGTGGCTCTGGTACCACTGTTGGGTTTTAGGGGAGGCAGAGAAGGCAGCGGAAACAAAAAAAAATTCTCCCCGAACCCAGTATAAAGGAATCGTGTCAACGTCTATACAGTAGAAAGGATGGTTTGCAAAATCATACCTTGTCCCGAGGCTTGCTCGGCGACGTTACCTAACAGCTTGCACGGTCTTCACCTCTGGTCTTGGACGGGGTCTGTGCAGTTCCTGGTCTCACTGAGACTATCGACTCCTGGTCTCACCGGGACTGTCGGGATTGATAGCTGTCCTCCAAGTGGCAAAAGTCTCCCACCTCTGAAGTAGTCCACACAGACCACCTAGAACTATGATCTCCTTGTCCTATAAGGAATCAGAAGGAGTCGCACCCTCCTGTCGGTGCACTAGCCACCGACACACTCTCCTTCCACCATTCGCTTTTCTATAGTTGTCTTTCCCTTGTTGTGCCTCCCTTATCGGGTAGCACTTGCTTGGGCTCTTTTGGTTACCAAAACCAGAGAGAACGACAACTTTACAGAGCAACTGGTGTTATGAGTTGTACTGTCTGAGAAGCCCCCAATACCCCTATATATATAAAAGGGTCATGGGACATGGTTCTCTATCCCGGGCAATGCGGGACTAAAGCATGAGTAGAAGGGTTCGAGATTTTCCACAAAAACAACCAACTATGCCACCTGAACCGATCATTTCAATCATGAAACGATATGTTGGGGACTTGAGCCGATCGGTTCACACCTGAACCGATCGGTTGGGACACCTAAAACGGTCGTTTCATTTCTGAAATGGTCATTTCATTGCCCTGGTCAGTTCCCAATTGACTTTTCCTCTTTTGTTTCGAATTGATCAAAATACCAATCCTTGTTCCAATCAAATTAGACAAGTGAAATGAAAGGAAATTTCTCACCAATCTAACTTTTCCAACTCGCTCGTTTGGACCAATTGAGTCGATCGGTTCAACCCTTGAACCGGTCGGTTCACTCTATCCTGAGCCGATCGACTCACCAGCTGAGCCGATCATTTCACCAAGCTGAGCCGATCAGTTCATCATATGAGCCGATCGGTTAGGAGTGCAGACTGTGCAAAATCAGTCAATTGCAGTTTCAATCAATCTGATACTCTAATCAATCTGTCCAACACCTTGAACACTATGATACTGAGCTATCAATTGATTGAGTGTTTAATTGAACTACTAAACTCCTCTAGCAATCAATCTAAACATTGTTTGTGGACAAACTCCTCTTCCAGGTTAAATCCTATGTGTGTGACCCTGTAGGTCCCATTTCACGTTGACAGTGAAAGTCCATAACACTTATGACTTCACAAGCAAAGAGCAGTGTCTAGTCGCACATCAGTGCTACCCAAGTGATATAGAAAGTTGGAGAACAACTTTCAATCCTAAAATCCATAAATAGTGTTATAGTGAATGTATATTTCCTTTGACACTGATATTCCGAATGAACTCAAGGCATGGAATAGTCATCATGTCAATGTTCATTCACTTTCTTGATCTCAAAGTAGATTGGAGGAGATATGTATGACATCAATATCACATATTGATACACACATGTGTGCGCATGCCTATCTCAATCATACTCATCAAGTGGCCATGGATATCAAACTCCCTCAGGAGGGACAAATCTCATATCTATCACTCACTCCTCAAAAGCCCCATGTGTCAAAGCAACCCAATCATCACCTTTATAACAACCCATGTTTCAGGATTGTGTTTGATGATGTCAAAGTGTACCCAACAACATGTGTTGAGTGTATTGATTTCACATCAAAGAATCACACTCACCACCATCATTGTGAGAGCTGACTGTGACTACCAAATCATGGTTCCATGTGTCACTCTCATGGTGGGTCTGTCTGGTACACATGTTCTCTAACAAGTACCAATGTGTTTGGTTTGATATCTCCATATCATGACTAACGAGATTTTGTCATCAACCAAAACCGCAATCTAGTCTTGTGTATCATTGCTGTCTATCTACCTTCCACAATGACATCTGACTAGGGACATAATAAGAATGTACAAACTCTTAGCATCTGTATGATCTCATCGTTCAGGTCCTGAACCTGAAAGCATATGTCATCGAGTATTGTCATTCTCTAGACATTCAATCTGTTCTATCGTTATCTCATATGACTGAACCAGAAAGAATTGGAAGCTTGCCTTTTATGTTTATCAAATCAATCTCTTTGTATCCCACCAATCATCCCATGATTGGCTCTCAGGGCATACATACCAATAGGATGTATTTGATAATGGGCTCAGGAAATCCAATTTTCTCCAATGTGTCTTTTACAAAATGCTAGTTCATTCTATCATAGGCCTTGGAGAGGTCAACTTTGATTGCCATCATCTTCCTGGCCGACTTCCTCCGCATATTGTGGATGATTTCCAATACTACCACGATGTTGTCAGTGATTTTACGGCTTGGTACAAAAGCACTCTGTGTCGGGGAAACCCACCCTTCCAGATAAGCTTTGATCCTCTCGACAATGACTTTAGAAGCAAGCTTGAGGTTGATGTTGTTTAACGAGATAGGCCTAAACTGTTCACAGAGTTCAGGTTTGGATACCTTTGGTATAAGGACAATGTTCGCTGCACATAAGTCATCGTGTATAGTTTCTCTTGCCTACGCCTTGGATATTATAGATAGAACTTACAACTTGATAGTGTGCCAGTTAGCAAGTAAGAAGGAACCATCTATGCCATCAGAGCTGCAAGCTTTATAAGGTTTCATAGAAATTAGAATTTTGTAGATTTCAGCCAGAGTTGGAGGCAAAGTAATAGTCCTACATTGCACATCAATGAGTTTGGTAAAGCAGCCAATGTACTTACATACCTTGTGAGAGTCCACATGTCGGTCCTCTATAAGGAGGGTCTCAAAATGATTGACCAACATGCTTTGGATCTCAGTTTCATCACTCGTCGAGTCCCCGTTGGGTTTTCTCAGCATGGTCACTTTGTTACTTCGTCGTCATTGTTTAACATAGGCATTGTAAAACATTGTGTTGATATCGCCATCAACAAGCCACTTAATGTGGCTTTTTTGTTTCTAGTCATCTTCCTCATCTCTCAGGATGTCTGTGTATCTCACCTGCAGCTCCGCTATCATATTTTCAATGATATCGTCATACCTGTCTGCCAAATTTTGTTGAAGGATGTTGAGGTTTCTAAGGATCTTCATCTTTTATTTCCCTGTCTTGTTGTTGTGAATAGTTGTCCACTTCATGATGTCAGTCTTTGGAATCTCCAGGGCATCTTTGAACTCCAGATGTTGTTGCCAAGTAGATCGGAGCATGTTCTGGAAGCCTTTATTCTTGGACCAGGAGCATTTAATCAAGAACCTTGGGTCAGTGGTTCTTTTTATTATGGATCTTACCAAGATCGGGTTGTGGTCTGACCAAATCTTAAGAAGGTGTTCTACAATGAAATGGGGGTGCTTCAACATAAATTCTGAGTTGACGACTGCACGGTCTAATCTCTCTTGGAGTTTCCCATGCTTGTAGGTGAATTTCGTTCCCATGAATCCAAAATCAGAATGGTCTGCCTCCAGTAAAGTATTATTGAAGATCATGGCTACTTGGGAGTCATACCTCTTACCCCCTTGCTTCTCATTGGGAATGATAGTGGTGTTGAAATCACCAACTGTAATCCAAGGTTTGTCAAAGATCTTGCTCATCTGAACGATATGTTTCCAAAGAAACCTCCTAATTGAGATGTGCATATTGGTGTAGATGAAGGTAACTAAGGTAGCATTGTTGGTGAGGCACGTACATAATTGTCTATGACTATTGATGATCTTGATTTCACAATCCTCAGATTTCCAGCAAAGCCAGATGCCCCCCATGAGGCCTCTGGCTTCCACTCTATGGGAATTAGAAAAATTGAGCTTCTGTATGGTTTGAGTAGCTTCAGTGCCGCTTATCATGGGCTCAAGGATTGCCACAATTTTGGGTCTTTTTTGTGAGATCATATCTCGGAGGACACGGCATGTATCTTTATTGTTGATTCCTCAAACATTACAGCAAAGTATATCTATCATTAAATAACTACGGGAAGAGGAAGAGATTCGCCTGATCTCCTTACTGAGAGCCAGTAGGATCGTGATTCTCCTTTCCTTTTCCAGCATCTTCCACTTCAACTTCCTACTCTGGGTTAAGCATGGGGCTCTTCCTTCTAGTCTTATAGGGAGGCTTAGGCTGAGCATTCTTAAGTTTTGGGGTGTTTCCCTTGATTTTCCAGCCTGGTGGCATACGACCATTGCTAACAATGGTGGGTGTAGTGTCAGCCTTTTCTTCATCTTCAATCATTCCAGTTGGTTCCTCGTCTGCAAGTATAGTTTTGTCACTTATCTTGTTCACTGGTACGTTGTCTGACATATCTGTATTGACCTCTACCTCAATAGGAATTTCAGTATGGGTTGATTTGTTGCTTCTTGGCACTTCAAAATCTTCATTATCCTCCACGTTGATAACCTCCTCAATGACTTCATCTACTCCAGGGTTTATCATAGTGTGTGCTTCTTTTTCCTATGTGTTCTTCATGGTTGTTTTTGTGATGTCCTTCAACACCTCTCTCTTATCATCTCTCGTGATTGGCTTCTTCTTTTTCCAGATCTTATCAGATATTCCACCGCTATCTTTCATGCTCTCAGTGTATTTAGTGGATGTCTGGTTCTCTTGGCTCGCGTCAGCATGAGGTTCGTTTGTATCCTCCTGGCCTTCCATATCTGCTAGGTTAGTAAACTTGTTTGATTTTTAACTAGATGGGCTCCCTCTGGTCATCTCCTTGGTTTTGCTATGATGTGTGCACCGGGATCTATGCATTGTGGCTTTCCTTCTATTTGTTTGCCAGCCATCATCGTCCTTCGAACCCTGAGTGTTTCCCTCTTTACTGCCATTGAAGGTGGGAATGCCCCCCCCTGGACGTGCATTGCTTTTGACTATGTCCAAGTTTGCTGCATACAGTGCATGTTTCAGGGAAGGCTTTGTACTCTATCTAATAGATGTCGTTGTTGATCATGATGTTATGAATGAGTGGTTTTGTGGTGTCCACGTCAATTGCTATCCTGGCAAATTTACTCCTTGTTCTTGAAGAAGTGTGGGCATCGACTTTAACCAGGCTATCGAGGGCTAGATCAATATATTTGAATATTTTGGGTACGTAGAGATGAAGTGGAAGGTCCAAAATTCTTACCCATGTCACCAGATTTTGGGGTAAATCAACTATCATACGGAATGAAGGGAACCACTGCCATACTGCAAGGCAGCATCCAAAGAGCTTCCACGGACCTTCTGTGAGTGCCATGTTAAAGTCCCATTTGCATGAGAACTGCACGACATAGTATCTGATGTCCATTTTGAATGTGTTGAATCTAACCTACAGGGTTCCAAAGAGTTCAGAGTCTCTCCCTCATGGTCATGTACCCCATGTCTGTACCTATCAGTCTGGTGACCACGGTGTATTGCCATGGACGTTTGAGGTCCTCTTTTGTGTCCGGCTCTATCTCAAGAGCAGGGATACCATCTACTTGTGATATTTTGACGTCAGATAGGGCCAGCTTGCGCTCGAAGAGGGATTCTAAGAAAAAGGTCTCATGATTTCCTGATTTGTTGATGACTGATTCTCCTTGAGCATCATTATTTTGCAAGATCACATCATTAGCATCCACCATATTAACCTCCCATCTTAGATCTGCCACCTGATGGCCCCCAGCGATGGGAACTGATCATTCAATGCCATCATGGGTGTGCTTCTTGTTGGGTTTTAGGGGAGGCAGAGCAGGCAGCGGAAACAAAATTTTCTCCTCCCCCTAACCCGAACTGAGGAAACGCGTCAACGTCTATACAATAGGAAACAGAGGTTTGTGGAATCATACCTTGTCCTGAGGCTTGCTCGGCGACAATACCTCGCAGCTAGTGCGGTCTTCGCCTCCGGTCTTGGACGGTGTCTTTGCAGCTCCTGGTCGAACCGGGACTCACGACTCCTCCTCTCACCGGGACTGTCGGGATTGACAGTTGTCCTCCAGAGCGGCAGAAACCTCCCACCTCTATAGTAGTCCACACGGACCCCCTGGAACTCCACACTCCTTGTCCCATAAGGAAGTGAAAGGAGTCAAACCCTTCTACAGGCGTACTAGTCGCCCACACACTCTCCTGCCTCCAGTTGCAACTGCAGTTGTCCTTCCCTTGTTGCACCTCCCTTTGCGGGAAGCACTTGCTCGGGCTCTCTCTCGATTACCACAACCAGAGAGAATGACAACTTTGCAGAGCAACTGGTTGCACTGAGTTATCTCCAGAGAAGCCCCCAATACCCCTATATATATAGGAGGGTCATGGGACAGGGTTCTCTATCCCGGGCAATGCGGGACTAAAGCAGGAGTAGAAGGGTTCGAGATTTTCCACAAAAAGCAACCAACTCGCAACCTGAACCGATCATTTCAACACTTGAAATGGTCGGTTGGGGACCTGAGCCGATCGGTTGGCACTCAACCGATCGGTTGGGACCCATGAGTCGGTCGGTTCACTTTCTGAACCGGTCGGTTTGTGGTCCTAATCGGTTCCAAATTGACTTTCCTTATTTTGTTTCTAATTGGTACCGAATACCAATCCTATTCCCAATCACATTGGGCAATTGAAACGAAAGGAAAATTCTCACTGACCTTACTTTCCCAAGTTGCTCGGTTGCACCAGTTGAACCGATCAGTTCAACACTTGAACCGCTCGTTTCACTCTGTACATGAGCCGATCGTCTCAACACTTGAGCCGACCGGTTCATCACATGAACCGATCAGTTGGGAGTGCAGGTTGTGCAGAATCAGTCAATTGTGATTTCAATCAATCCGACACTCCAATCAATGCATCCAACACCTTGAACCATATGATATTGAGCTATCGACTGATTGAGTGTTTAATTGAACTACTAAACTCCTTTAGTAATCAATCTAAACATAGTTTGTGGACAAAACTCCTCTTCCAGGATAAATCCTATGTGTGTGACCCTGCAGGTCCATTTCACGTTGGCAGTGAAAGTCCATAACACTTATGACTTCACAAGCAATGAGTGGTGCCTAGTCACACATCATTGCTACCCAAGTGAAAGTAGAAAGTTGGAGAACAACTTTCAATCCTACAATCCGTGAATGGTGTTACAGTGAATGTATAATTCCTTTGTCACTGATATCCCGAATGAACTCGAGGCATGGACCACTCATCCTGTCAATGTTCATTCACTTTCTTGATCTCAGAGTAGATTGAAGGAGATATGTATGACATCAATATCACATACTGATTCACACATGCGTGCGCACGCCTATCTCAATCCTACTCATCAAGTGGCCATGGATATCAAACTCCCTCAGGAGGGACAAATCCCATATCTATCACTCACCCCTCAAAAGCCCCATGTGTCAAAGCCACCTAATCATCACCTTTATAACAACCCATGTTTCAGGACTGCGTTTGATGATGTCAAAGTGTACCCAACGACATGTGTTGAGTGTAGTGATTTCAGGTCAAAGAATCACATTCACCACCATCACTGTGAGTACTGACTGTGACTACCATCTCATGGTTCCATGTGTCAAACTCACGGTGGGTCTGTCCGGTACACTTGTTCTCTAACAAGTACCTATGTGTTTGGTTTGATATCTCTATATCATGACTAATGAGATTCTGTCATCAACCAACACCACAATCTAGTCTTGTGTGTCATTGTTGTCTATCTACCTTCCACAATGACTTCCGACTAGGGACATAACAAGAATGTACAAACTCTTAGCATCCGTTTGATCTCATCGTTCAGGTCCTCAACCTGAAGGCATACGTCATTGAGTATTGTCATTCTCTAGACATTCAATCTGTTCTATCACTATCTCAAATGACTGAACCAGAAAGAATTGGAAGCTTGCCTTTGATGCATATCAAATCAATCTTAATGTATCCCATAAATCATCCCATGATTGGCTCTCAGGGCATACATACCAACACTTCTGTCCCCACTATCTTCCGATCTATACTCCGAAGGTGGCCCTCGCATACTCGCAAATTGGAAGCTCATTCCTACCCCCAGTATAGAAACCCGAACGCTGCCTTTGGGTGAACCTCCAGGGTCATCTGGTTGGCCAGGATCTTTCCACGGTTCTCCTCTTGAGAATGGGTAGTATTACCGATTGCTTGATCAGTCCTTCATTCCCCTTCCTCCCCCGAAACCCCTTCCCCCACGAACATGGCCGTCATCGCCCTCTTGTCCCCCTCTTCCCCTCGTGTCTCCCATCTCAAAAAAGACCTTTCCAAACACTAAATTCTATATACCAACTTTAATAGACTACAACAAGTATTATTCAATTAATATAATGCTCAATTAAGAGTACATGATGCTAGGAGGACCCATGAAGATGATGCACAAATACATTGTGTCAATATCTTAACTTACCTTATAACTACGACTTGATTTGTTTGTCCATATGACTTCTGTATATGACTACCTAGTTAATCTCACACAATTTTAGAAAAGGATGTGATTGTTAAGAAAGGCCATTATTCAAAGTGATTGTAAGAAGTTTATAGCAATCTATTGAATATTTTCTTAAACATTTTCTTAGTCTTAATATTAACTCTAAGCATAATCAGGTTTCTTTCTCTTTAACAAGTAACCTGATATTTACATAAATATGATACTTGATCTTAATATTGAACATGAAACTTAACCTTTACATGAACATTGGCTTCGTTACATGAACATTAGTAATATTAGTAATTTAATGATGTTGCCATGATTATCTATTAACAATATAATATAAAAAAAACTATAATGCAAGTAACGTATTCATACCATAATAATCATTAGCATGAACTTTCCATTTATTACAGTCATACATGCATAATGATGCAACCAACATCCAAAACCATATGTTATCCATAGGATGACTTGCTTACCCAATCTAGGGAAAATGCCAAGTTATGTCTCTTATTTGTGGTTCTTGAATCCTCATATCCAACCCTAATACTTAGAAGATGTCATGAACGTTTTATGAAGATCTATAATATCAGTAACTCATATCGGCTAGGTCATGTTAGGGTTTACATCCATTTTAGGTATATTTGGAGGTCTTCATATGCTATTAGGGTTTAAATTTTTCCATTACTTTTATATTGACGTGATTTAGTATGAATTATAATCCAATAATATATACCACCTTATCTATAATCATATTATATGGACTTATTTAAACCTAACTAAGAAATAATAAAAGGTTATTTTAGGGATTTTATTTGATGAATACATGAACCCTAATTTGTTAAATAATGTATATAGGTGTATGGAAACCCTAAGTGGTCGACTGTAGTAGCCTTTCTTTAACCTAGGGTAAAGGATAAGTTATGTTCATATAGTCTATTCCTTTTGGGTATTACAGTACCTAATACCATATGAGGCATATCTTTTAAAAATGAATGTCCTCTGCCTATCTTTTGCATCCTTTTGAAATAATCTTATATATTGGACTTTCTCTCTATGTGTGGTTGCTTATATTGGTGGAATTATTATAATGGGTCCTATGATTCCATTTGTTGTGCCATGAATTTACTCATCGGTTTTCATGACTATTACTGGATTGATCTTATGATTTTGCCTACTCTATTATGTATATGGGATTTGGACTAGTCATAATTAGAAGTAGATACATTATATTTTGGGTGTTCGGTTGTATTCCCTTGTCAAGAACTAGAGTTTACTCCTATGACACATGTGATATATTTAGGCATTGGATTTTATTCCCATACCATTCATTGAGGTTTTATTCCTCTTGGCATGCATTGAGGATTTATTCCTCATGCATTACTATATTTATTTGGTATTGATATTTTATTTTTCTTGTCCTTTTTGCAATTTATAGATTCTAACCTTACTTTTTGGATTAGACTAGTCTTTAACATGACCAACAAGCTTTATTTTTATTGACATATCATGGAAATGTTTTTAAAAGGTAAGTTTTCTCTTAAATGATGGTATCTCTTAATAGTTTACATGTTTCATCACTTGACCTGAATATTATCTTCATTGTTCTTTCTCTTGAATTTCTATTTTGAACCTTCCTACTTGAAAAGTTTTGTTTAAGTTTGTCATAGTAATTTTCCAATGTCTTTATATTTCTTTCTCACGAATTGCTATTTTGAATACTTGAAAACTTTTGTTCAAGTTTGTCATAGTAATTTCCCAATGTATTTATATTACGCGTACTTAATTTCTATCGATTCTTGTTTCTCTTTTATTTCCTTCTTATGGGTGTTATATCCAACCCACATAAGGGACGAGCAACATGTGGATCAGGAGTTTGGAAAATGTGCTCAAGTCTAGTTGTTGAGAAGTTTGGATATGTTCTGACAACCAATATATAGTTTAGATTTCCCTTTCTTTTTAGTAGTCCTTTGGGGACCATACGTTGAACATTGATGGACTTTTCATGACGGAGTTCAATTATGTTGGTACTAAACTCTTGTTATGTACCATACTTATTGAGAAAATGACATGTCCCTCCTTTACTTTTGCAATTTTTATGTTGTGGTTTTATGTATGGGGTTTTTTATGTTCATCTAAGACCCCTGACTTGGCTTATCTTACTAAACAAATCTCTTTAACTTAACCACATGTTTAGATTATTGATGATGTGTGTTTTGGTCTCTATAATAATTATCTTGGTGAGGGTCTTTATGCAAATTATGCACATTTGAGGGCTTTCTTGTAACTTGCACTTTGCATGTTTGCTTTTCATTTTCCATCTCCTACTTGGACTTGGTTGGATGTCTTGGGATGGTCAATATAAGCCATATGCACGTTCATCAACTAAATAGCTAATGAAAGTGATATGCTTATGAAGTCTCACGCCACACAAAGCGATATTACTCAAAACAAAATGCAGAATTTAAACTAATCAAACTAGGTTACCAAAAATCATAGGATATTAAAACCATTTCACATAACCACCTCAATTGGAATATCACATAAGAGTCCACAAATGACATATGTATATATATAACACCTGCTAAAAGATTATTACATAGCATTGTTTTCTGGCTCATTGGCCACAACCTATACATGTGATAACATGTTCATATACATACACACCATATTTGTGCAACAAAGGCATATAGAAAAAATGTCATCTCGATATAAAGCATCCATAAAACTCCCCCAAGGACTTGAGAGTATAGGGACGACACATAGGACTCTGCTCTAAAAACACAAGCAACTTATCCAACCTTTACTCAGTTGTTGCTCCTCTTACTGCTCAACCTCAAAAGTGTAATCTCTACTTCCTCGTGCTCAACCACCTAAAAGTTGTGGAAACCCATAGGGTGAGACCAAACATCCCAGTAAGAGATATAACTCTATAGCAACATCTATTAAAAGCACAGATAGATATCATACTTAACAAGTTGAGCAAATTTAGCTAAATGATATGTATCCAACAGTTGATGTAGATTAAACAAACTAGGAAGTTACCACTGAGTAGTAGAATAATTAATATTTTAAGAAGGAATATGAAGAATGTGTATAACAGTTGATTTCTATTATTGCATTATAATTCAAGAAATCAGTACAAAAATAAGGCAAAGGGATCATCCAATGTTATTCGCATTTGACTCTAAACAAAATATACTACACGGTTGTATTATGTCTTTTATTATGCCTGAAGGAGATGAGGCATACCATTCATGCTCCAACTGACCATTGCTAAGTCAAAATAAGTTCCATATAAGATCTAGGAGGAGCTGGACTCCTATGATCTCTCCACACCCTCGGTCAGTCTGAGTATGTCGTAGTAACATGTCAAGTCCAACTCCAAAACAACCTAGCCTGCCTTGGTATATATGTCATGACACTAGTGAAACTGAGTTTCGACCGCAGTCGCACTCCTTCCGAGGTATGACCACATACATCCTCAAAGATATCATATATATATATATATATATATATATATATATATATATATATATATATATATACATTGTATCACATCATTGAGATACGACCTTAACTATTCTCCTGCCAGGGTATGACCACAACCAATCCTATAAATGCATATACTCAACAATATACGACTTGTCCACTAAGGGAGAACATGTTTCACCATCCAACAAGTACTGGCATTGAAGATGGATTTGTGGCACAAGGCATCTATATGATTAGGTTTCACTTGATTAATTAGTCCAATTGGGTATCTTTTAACATCAATCAAGTTACAACATACAAACCCTAAACAAACTCTATAAAGATGAGGGAATAAAGCAACTCCAAAAGATAAAGGTCCATCTTCTCATTCAGCTCCTTGATTGCCTTTGACTCACCTGCCACTGAACCTATTCTGGTGTGTCTCTGTCGCCCCATGATTGCTTTTTAGCCATATTTTTCAAGATTTTCCAACACCTATCGTCGGTGTTGTTCAAGAAGAAACCGGAACCTACTGAGTCTAGATTGATCCTGTCATGCTCATTTAAGGCGAAGTAGAAGATCTTCACTTATTTGTCTTTATCATGCCCGTGATGTGGACACTTTCGCAGCATTATCTGGAAGCGCTCCCATGTCTCAAAATATGTCTCGCCAGTCCTTTGACTGAAATTGTGGATCTTCCGTACTAGGTCGTTAGTTTTCGTTGGTGGAAAGAATCTATTGAAGAAGACCTCGATCATTTGATCTCAAGTCTCGACAGTCTCATCATCTAAGTTATCCAGCCATTCACGTGCATTACCCGCAAGAGAGCTGGGAAACAACTTCAAATATAGTGTCTCTTGTGGAAACCTGCCTATCTTGATTATATCGCAATTTTCCACAAATGTGTTGATGTGTGCAACATGGTCCTCATTCTTCAGCCCGTGAAATGCTTGAGACTTGACCATGTTTATCAGAGGGAAGACCAATGGGCACCATGAAGGGTGACCCCAGGCACCAAGCTCAGGATGGAGAAGGTGGCCTTATGATATTGCATGACTAATGGGCACCATGAGTGGTGACTCCAAGCACCAAGATCAGGATGGAGAAGGTGGCCTTAAGTCTATTGCAAAAGAGAAACCCTAAAGAGGGTGTTCCAGGGTTAGGGCAAAAGCGGTGGAGAATGTCACACTGAAAAGGTAAATTGAATTGTTAATTAACTTGATTGTGATATTTAGGTTGTTAGCCATATATGTGAAATTTTGGTTGTCCCCACATACCGGCATATTCATTTATGCCTAGCCAAGAAATTGCTTGCAAAGGAAGACGCTGAATCCGATGATGAAGCATAGGTGAAATTTAGCGCCAGCAACAGGGGTACAGAAAGAACGATTACTCTTAGAGGAAAGATAAGAAATTCTCATGGAAGGACCCAAATAATTTTTTGCAGGACCCCGATGCAAAACCACAACCATCGACAGAGGACAAAAGCAACGAGTTGCTCAATCAAGTAACTAAGCAGAATCAAGAACTTATGAGCACGTTTGGCCAACAGATTAAGCAACAAGGTGACTTTATGAATCAATTTGGGCAGAACTTACAAAGTCATGGGGCTCAGATGAGAACTATGGAGACATCATTGGCACAGTTGGCAGCTGAGATAGAAAATCTGAGAAAGCCAACACAACAAGGTTTTCCAGGAAATACAAACATTCCAGGCGGAAACCAACAAGCTAAGGCAATTCTGCTATGGAGTGGTAAGAAGATTTTAAACCCCAGGGCTGATGAACTGAGCACGACCCAGCCAGAAAACACAGGTGAGGCCACGGAGGAGGTTAAAATCGCAGTACCGATAGAGGATGTGGTAGAGGAAGCTACATCAGAAATCATTACTGAGGAAGAAACCCCAAGGAGGACACCATATGTGCCGCCACATCAAAGGGCACATACAGTCCCAGTGTCGTATCCAAAAAGTTTGAAGGCTAAGAAAGTGGATGCTCAGTTCAAGAAGTTCCTAGATAGCTTTAGGAAACTTTCTGTCAACATTTCGCTACTAGAGGCAATAGAGCAGATACCCTCCTATGGCAAGTTTCTTAAAGATATAATTACAAAGAAGATGAAGATTCCTGATACTGAAGTGGTGGTTCTTAAGGAACAAGTGAGTGCCTTCATTATGGGCACATTTCCACCTAAAAGACAAGATCTGAGTTGCTTCAATATTTCATGTTACATTGGTAAGGTGAAATTCGGCGAAGCATGGTGTGACTCCGGAGCAAGTATCAATTTGATGCCTCTTTCTACTTTTAAGAAGCTGGGACTTAAAGAATCGAGACATAGCAACATGACGATTCAGTTAGCAGACAATTCCGTGGTTAAGCCATATGGTATTTGCGAGGATGTTCTGGTTAAAGTTGACAGGTTTGTATTTTCAGCAGATTTTGTGGTAATGGAAATGCAAGATGAACAAGGAAATGAGCTACTCCTTGGAAGACCCTTCCAAGCTACTGCAGATATGATACTTGAGATGGGAAGAGGCCGTCTGACATTGGGAATCGTGGATGACCGATTTGAAATGGTTATGCCCCCGAGTTCAACACAATCAAAGGCAAAGGAGCAGTGTCGCATGGTGAAACATTTTGATCAGAACATTTCTCTTTGTCTAGGGAAGCCATTTTTAGATATGTCTCATGTAATGACCAAGGTAGATAAGGGAACACTGGTTGTATATATTATTGAACAAACAAAGGTTGTTTCTCTTTATAGAGCTGTGGGATACCCAAATGATGAAGAGGAGGAAATTCCACTTTCTACTGAAGATGATGCAATAGCAAGTTCGGTCCTTGCCGCCTATCCAGAATTGCCCCTTGCAGCTTGCCTTGTCAACATTATGCATGACTGGATGAGAAGCAAGTCGCTACAAGAATGCATCAAGATGCTTGAAGTGCTTCCGTACTACTATGCCAAGTATTATGAAGATCTTGGGCCCCTCCCACCACCGCTTCAGTCGTCATTAATCAGTCCACCAGAGTTAGAACTGAAGCCACTGCCTCCCCATTTGAAGTATACATTCTTAGCCGATGGTGAAAGACTATCGGTGATTATTTTAGCATATTTGAGTGCCGATGAAGAGGAGCAATTGCTGATCGTGCTGAAGAACCACCGCGGCGCATTCGGGTGGTCAGTTGCAGATATTAAGGGGGTTTCACCTACACTCTGCCAGCACAAGATCCATCTCGAGGAAGGAGCCAAACCAGTAATCCAGCCATAGCGTAGACTCAATCCAAGCATCATGGAGGTAGTCAAGAAGGAGGTGATCAAGCTCCTTTCTATAGGCATCATTTACACTATCTCCGATTCGACGTGGGTAAGCCCCACACAGGTTGTGACGTCCCCAGATTTTGATTTCTCCAAACCCTATTGGGAATGAGATGTTAGAATCCGAAAACATCATCCAATCATATCAGAAAGCGATGCGGAAGCATAATACGCATACATGAACATACAACCATAACATACTCAACATTCGACACGTATAATTATACAATATGAATTATTACAAATGATTTACAGTTACATATTGAATGAAAATTCTACAATCTATGAACATGTATGCTATCTAGGATCTTAGACAATAGGTACAACCTGTACAACTTGCTCACATCCTGTACTTTTTCTCCCATGCTATCTCTGAACCTAAAACATACGTGAAACAACAAATCAACACACAAGGTGTTGTGTACATGGGCAGAAAGATACATATATTTATGGCTTTCATAATTTTGAAAAAGATTTGCAGGAGGAAAGAAAAATCATAGAAAACACTTCTTTATTAAGTGAAATACACTAATTTAAGTCATTTTCCTAGATGAATTGCATCATGAAGGTGGACTAGTACCAAAACATAAATATTGGGCCCATCCACGTGTACCAAGTACTCTAGGGAAACTCCTCGTACATCGTGTGCCCTAGGGAGGTGTACTAGCCAACATTAATCCATTCCCTCGTAAGGGGGATAATGAACACCTTAAATAACTACAAAGCATCTACTTATCATTTATGTTTACAAGTGATAAAACATCGAGTACTATATAGTGCTACTACATCCAATATTTGCAAATAGAAGAGAGCATACATACATATCATGATTGCAAGAAAGAAAACCATAGTCATATACTTCAATAAAAACCCACGTACCTGAGTTCAGAGATTTCTAACTTATCCTCGATCATCTAGATATCTGGTCATCACCTGATTAATAACAAATTAATCATCATTAATACATGGTCCATTATGTCATTGATATTTTAGGTCTAAGTTAGGGTTTAGGCCAAACCTAGGTTTAAACTGACCTAAGCTTGCCTCTAATATTTTTTATACTGGTCTAAAGGTCATAACTATGGTCTGGTTCAAATTTCATAATTTTCTGATGCTTAATCTATTTTCTAGCATTAAAAATGAGATTGAGAGCATTTAATTATGCATTAATGGGAAAAGACCTAATATTAGGAAATACAATTGAATTCAGGGCCCACAAATGGATTAAAATCATAATTAGGGATCTATAAGAATTTTCTAAGAATTTATGTCAGCTGTATATAAATTATTTCATTTAATGAAACCTAAATGGGGTATTATCATCTAAACTATATAAGATCAGTAAATGTGCATCAACGGACTGATCTAGGGATCTAGCAATGTAGAGGATATTTTTCTGAGTCTGGGGGTATTTTTCGGGCATTTATAGGCCATTGGAGCTATTTTTAAGACATTTCCTAAGAAAAGGTCATTTTTCTAAATATTATGAGTTATTTACCTTGTCATTGCCTGAGGTGGTGGCGCTTCATAGGTCCATGTTGGTGAACAGTGTCGGCGTGGCTCAGTAGCCTGGTCTGGTCCGGCCGGTTCATCTGGGTTCCACGGGGTCGAGCAAAGGCTCATACCCTTCTGTCTGATCTTCCTGTTCCACAACGCGAGAACAATGTTCTCTTCCTAGCGCAGCCGCTGCGCGGGTAGACTTCGGTGAGCGATTGGCAGACAGAAGCTCATCCTCCACCTGGTTATAGGAGCACCGCCATGGTCCGACGAGGATTCAAGCTGATCTGGCTTATTTCTCCTCTACCTCGCGTCCTTGGGCTCTGGCTTGCCATATATCCCCAACGCACCCCCCTCTTGCTCGTGTGCTATGTACCAGTCGTCTGTGAGCCGTTGGTAGTGCCACCACAAGGAAGAATTCCGGCGTGCTTGTGGCCGAGCAAAAAGGAACAGACCAGATCTTTGGCCCTCACACATCATTCCTAGTGGAAAGGATGATCTTGGGGGAAGCCTCCGATGCGTCTAGGCTCCCCAGATCCCTAGGGTGGCGAGAGTCCTCCAAGATGCGGCGGAGCAGGTTGATCGAAAGAAGGGAGATGGGCTTCAGTAGTTCTTCAGTGAGGAACCCTGCTGGCGTCGAGCTCTGATGGAGGTAGAGAGATCGACTCTTTCCCCCACAATGGTGATATCCCTGGACCATGGAGAACAGGGACTTGAGCCCATCGGCGGCCATCTGTTCCATGTAGAGGATGTGTGAAGCAGTAGAGCTGTGATTAAATCTGCATCAATTGCTCCACTCGGATCTGCCTCCTTCCCCAACATCCACTGGTTCCGGTGACCATGGTGGGGCTCGACTCCTCAAAATTGGGCGCACATGATGTAATATCCCAGTCTGAGGTATCCTCCTCCATGAAAGGGATTTTCTACTGGACCCTCGTCTCTACTCCGCTCTGCATCCTATAATGGAGAACATCAGGGAGAAGGCGACTTGTTCATCCATTTGATGCTATTCTTCAGGAATGACGGGTCTGTATTCTAGGGCTGTTGGACAGATCACGATTTTGTGATTTATATACCATGTGATCGCCCCTCTTCATTGGATCTAGCTAGCACCTCAAAGGTTTTCTGTTCCTCACTTCTCGGAGGTGAGGGATGACCCAGTAGCAGCCCATCTTTCCTTGGTTTATTGAATAATAGGGTGCCACACATCCCGCTCAAGGAAACGTCTGTGTAACAGGCTTATTTGGGCATCAACTTAGGCGTATGATTACTAAATCATTAATCGTGTTATCTAATTTCAAAAATATATATATCTGATATGTCCAGTGGAAAGATACATAATTTTAGCCAACAGTTCCTCAACAATTCATCTGTCATCCAGCCAAGTTTGACACAAAACTCTGCCATATGTTAACAAACGTAATTCCTCAAATGTCCACATAAATAAGTGTGTAAACCTAGAACACAAATCAATAACACATCAAATCTTAAAGAAACAAGTCACACCTTTTTTTTATCATTGGCACCTTAGGGTTCATGATTCATTCATTGGAGTCCATGTATGCTTCGATTGGATATTTAACTTCACGAGTACTCCAAAGTGATAAATAATTAATGTTAATCTCCCCATGTACATAACTGTCCTTGGGTAACTATTATTGAACTTATAATGGCGTTATAAGCATACTTATAGGTCAAAAGAATACATAATTGAACATGCAATTCCTCGATTTGGCACTGATTATCCATGTAACAATCTTGGTCTCAAGTAACTATATTAGGTATCAAAACTCTAAAACTGGGGTCATCACATTCACCCCATCTTATATAGAATTTCGTCCTTGAAATTCAACTAATGCCATACTTAAGGTGATATAGCTAGCTTCAACTTCATATAGATCACCATTTCTAGATTCCAAGGTTCTCATACTCCTAGATGTGCCCTTAGCTCTTATCTTAGGGTTTAAGGCATCTAGGGTGTACCCACCCCACCTTATATAGGTTGAAGCATCATTTTTAAAAGGAATTGTAGCATCACTTAGCGTCTTAGTCATCACATGACACTATTATATTTTAGGATTTACATCCTCATAGTCACTTAAGGATAAGATTTTATTCATACATATGAATTTAAGATGGTATTATTCAAGGTTCAATCTTTCACACCACTAACGCATGTAAGGCAATATCAAGCATCATTTACTAGAATGTTGTCACTTAACATCACTAGTGTATCTTTATGATCAACATCATATCATAATTTCATCATGTGAGAGGGTCTTAGTTGACATGCTTGAATATTAGGGTTTCACATCATGGTGTAGTTAATTCTCAAACTATAAGCTTGGATTTAGAAGGATTAAGGTTAAGCACTATATTGTCATGCAATATATGATCCAAAGGGACCTTTGTGTCAAGATCATGCTTTCATAACTTATATCCTTCATGTATGACAAAAGGGGAATGAGAATATAGTAGGCCAATCTTATCATGATTTTAGACTTGGATATTACATATATGATATAGGAAGGGAACATTGAATTGGTCAAGCTTATACGAGTGACTCCTCATATATAAATCATCTATATAGCTCAAGTGAGGTTTCTATCATCGTATATTAAGAAGGAGAAGAAGAAGGGAGAACATGTATGTTGAGTATCTTTTGCACAAAGCATCATACTCTCATAACTAGAGTTCATATATTACCTCACTTGCAACTAATGATGAGATTCACACAATATGTCACTCTAGATAGGACCTAACTTAGCCAAAGGATTGACTTTATCATATGGGTCATCTACCCATACTTTTATTTTACCCAATTCTCACATATAGATTTGAATCATGCATAAGGACTCAACTCAACACTCGAGAGTAATCTAGTGTAGGACATTTTTTTAACACATATCTCATATATTGGAGGCTAGGTCCTATGACCTTCTCCCTGTGGGTCTTACTCTCTCTAGAGTTCACCACATATCTCATCCTACCACTAGACATCCTCCTTGTATAAGAGCTTGAGGCTCATGCACACTCATCTCTATCTTAACTTAGCTTATCTTAAGTAGGAAAAGAGAATGTACTTTCATCATCAAGATTTAGCATAGATCCTCTAAGAGTGGATTCGGCTCATATACAACTCAGATCTTAATAAGGAACTTATACCATCATAGATCAACTTAGATAAGATTCTATATACTTATTTCCTTCATCTTTCTTTTGTCTAACTATGTATCACATAACCTTATGAGGCACTAGACATCTAATCTAGATCTATACACTCTTCTAGACTGATGTCACTCCCTTTCACTTAGGTTGCACAAGCACTAACTACTCTCCTGTGTGAGGGACACATTTTCTATTTACATATATTTAATAAAATATTATATAGTTTTTCTCCGAGAAAGAAGGCGTCAGAGAAAATTGTCGAGATGCGAGCCGATTGGGAAACAAAACCAAACCAGCAAACTCGAGTGTCCCGCGCACAGTAGATAGTCTAGTTCCATGTCACCTAGTGAAATGGTGAGAACAAGGTGCAGACCAGTATAGCGACCCAATACATATGAGCTCTATATGGAAAGGGTTTCACACACTTGTCTAAACCTAGTTCTCGAACATCTAGGTTCTAACTTAGAGGCTAAGTCAAACCATATCCCTATAGAACAACTTACTAAGTTTCTAGGGTTTTAAGTGAAAGGTGAAGTTTAGTTTTATGTATCATGGTGAGTAATTGTTAGGTGTAGCTATTGTTCATGCTCTGATACCAACAGTGACGTCCCCGGATTTTGATTTCTCCAAACCCTATTGGGAATGAGATGTCAGAATCTAAAAACATCATCCAATCATATCAGAAAGCGATGTGGAAGCATAATACGCATACATGAACATACAACCATAACATACTCAACATTCGACACGTATAATTATACAATATGAATTATTACAAATGATTTACAGTTACATATTGAATGAAAATTCTACAATCTATGAACATGTATTCTATCTAGGATCTTAGATAATAGGTACAACCTGTACAACTTGCTCACATCCTGTACTTTTTCTCCCATGCTATCTCCGAACCTAAAACATACGTGAAACAACAAATCAACACACAAGGTGTTGTGTACATGGACAGAAAGATACATATATTTATGGCTTTCATAATTTTTAAAAAGATTTGTAGGAGGAAAGAAAAATCATAGAAAACACTTTTTTATTAAGAGAAATATGCTAATTTAAGTCATTTTCCTAGATGAATTGCATCATCAAGGTGGACTAGTACCAAAACATAAATATTGGGCCCATACCCTTATACCAAGTACTCTAGGGAAACTCCCCGTAGATCGTGTGCCCTAGGGAGGTGTACTAGCCAACATTAATCCATTCCCTCGTAAGGGGGATAATGAACACCTTAAATAACTACAAAGCATCTACTTATCATTTATGTTTACAAGTGATAAAACATCGAGTACTATATAGTGCTACTACATCCAATATTTTCAAATAGAAGAGAGCATACATACATATCATGATTGCAAGCAAGAAAACCATAGTCATATACTTCAATAAAAACCCACGTACCTGAGTTCAGAGATTTCTAACTTATCCTCGATCATCTAGATATCTGGTCATCACCTGATTAATAACAAATTAATCATCATTAATACATGGTCCATTATTTCATTGATATTTTAGGTCTAAGTTAGGGTTTAGGCCAAACCTTGGTTTAAACTGGCCTAAGCTTGCCTCTAATATTTTTATACTGGTCTAAAGGTCATAACTATGGTCTGGTTCAAATTTCATAATTTTCTGATGCTTAATCTATTTTCTAGCATTAAATTGAGATTGAGAGCATTTAATTATGCATTAATGGGAAAAGACCTAATATTAGGAAATACGATTGAATTCAGGGCCCACAAATGGATTAAAATCATAATTAGGGATTTATAAGAATTTTCTAAGAATTTATGTCATCTGTATATAAATTATTTCATTTAATGAAACCTAAATGGCGTATTATCATCTAAACTATATAAGATCAGTAAATGTGCATCAACGGACTAATCTAGGGATCTAGCAATGTAGAGGATATTTTTCTGAGTCTGGGGGTATTTTTCGGGCATTTATAGGCCATTGGAGCTATTTTGAAGACATTTCCTAAGAAAATGTCATTTTTCTGAATATTATGAGTTATTTACCTTGTCATTGCCTGAGGTGGTGGCGCTTCATAGGTCCATGTTGGTGAACAGTGTCGGCGTGGCTCAGTAGCCTGGTCTGGTCCGGCCGGTTCATCTGGGTTCCACGGGGTCGAGCAAAGGCTCATACCCTTCTGTCCGATCTTCCTGTTCCACAACGCGAGAACAATGTTCTCTTCCTAGCGCAGCCGCCGCGCGGGTAGACTTTGGTGAGCGATTGGCAGACGGAAGCTCGTCCTCCACCTATTTATAGGAGCGCCACCATGGTCTGACGAGGATTCAAGCTGATCTGGCTTATTTCTCCTCTACCTCACGTCATTGGGCTCTGGCTTGCCATATATCCCCAACGCACCCCCCTCTTGCTCGTGTGCTATGTACCAGTCGTCTGTGAGCCATTGGTAGTGCCGCCACAAGGAAGAATTCCGGCGTGCTTGTGGCCGAGCAAAAAGGAACTGACCGGATCTTTGGCCCTCACACATCGTTCCTAGTGGCAAGGATGATCTTGGCGGCATCCTCCGATGCGTCTAGGCTCCCTAGATCCCTAGGGCGGCGAGAGTCCTCCAAGATGTGGCGGAGCAGGTTGATCGAAAGAAGGGAGATGGGCTTCAGTAGTTCTTCGGTGATGAACCCTACCGGCGTCGAGCTCTAATGGAGGCAGAGAGATCGACTCTTTCCTCCATGATGGTGATATCCCTAGACCATGGAGAATAGGGACTTGAGCCCATCGGCGGCCATCTGTTCCAGGTAGAGGATGCGTGGAGCAGCAGAGCTGTGATTAAATCTGCATCAATTGCTCCACTCGGATCTGCCTCCTTCCCCAACATCCACTGGTTCCAGTGACCATGGTGGGGCTCGGTTCCTCAAAACTGGGCGCACATGATGTAATATCCCAGTCTGAGGTATTCTCCTCCATGAAAGGGATTTTCTACTGGACCCTCATCTCTACTCCGCTCTGCATCCTATAATGGAGAACATCAGGGAGAAGGCAACTTGTTCATCCATTTGATGCTATTCTTCAGGAATGACGAGTCTGTATTCTAGGGTTGTTGGATAGATCACAATTTTGTGATTTATATACCATGTGATCGCCCCTCTTCATTGGATCTAGCTAGCACCTCAAAGGTTTTCTGTTCCTCACTTCTCAGAGGTGAGGGATGACCCAGTAGCATCCCATCTTTCCTTGGTTTATTGAATAATAGGGTGCCACACGTCCCGCTCAAGGAAACGTCTGTGTGACAGGCTTATTTGGGCATCAACTTAGGCGTATGATTACTAAATCATTAATCGTGTTATCTAATTTCAAAAATATATATATCTGATATGTCCAGTGGAAAGATACATAATTTTAGCCAACAGTTCCTCAACAAGTCATCTGTCATCCAGCCAAGTTTGACACAAAAACTCTGCCATCTGTTAACAAATGTAATTCCTCAAATGTCCACATAAATAAGTGTGTAAACCTAGAACACAAATCAATAACACATCAAATCTTAAAGAAACAAGTCACACCTTTTTTTTTAGCATTGGCACCTTAGGGTTCATGATTCATTCATTAGAGTCCATGTATGCTTCGATTGGATATTTAACTTCACGAGTACTCCAAAGTGATAAATAATTAATGTTAATCTCCCCATGTACATAACTGTCCTTGGGTAACTATTATTGAACTTCTAATGGTGTTATAAGCATACTTATAGGTTAAAAGAATACATAATTGAACATGCAATTCCTCGATTTGGCACTGATTATCCATGTAACAATCTTGGTCTCAAGTTACTATATTAGGTATCAAAACTCTAAAACTGGGGTCATCACACAGGTAGTCCCTAAAAAGGGGGGAATCACTGTCACTCAAAACTTGTTAAATGAGCCAGTCACGACCCGACTGGTAACCGGGTGGCGTGTATGCATTGACTATCTCCGATTGAACTCTGCTACGTTAAAAGATCATTTTCCTCTTCCATTCATCGATCAAATCTTAGATCGACTGGTTGGTTGATCTCATTTTTATTTTCTAGACGGCTACTCTGGCTACTATTATATTTCCATTGATCCTAAGGACCAAGAGAAGTGTACCTTCACTTCTCCCTATGGAACATTTGCATATCGCCTTATGCCTTTCAGTTTGTGCAACGCACCTGCAACCTTTCAGCGTTGCATGCTGGCCATTTTCTCTGATATGGTTGAGCACTGTTTAGAGGTCTTCATGGATGACTTTTCCATCTATGGTGCGTCTTTTAATGAGTGCTTATATAATTTGGATAAAGTCTTTCAATGCTGTGAGGACACGCATTTAGTTCTCAACTGGGAAAAATGCCATATGATGGTTAGTGAAGGGATTGTGCTTGGACATAAAGTGTCTAGAAAGGGGTTGGAGGTATATCCAATTAAGATTGAGATTATTTCCAAATTACCCCCACCTAATTCGGTCAAAGGGGTAAGGAGTTTTCTCGATCACGCAGGGTTTTATCGCCGCTTTATCAAAGATTTCTCAAAAATTGCTAAACCATTATCTGAACTACTTGAGAAAGATGCGGTGTTTGATTTTAATTAAAAGTGTTTGAATTCTTTTAATGTGCTCAAAGAGAAGTTAATTTCTACACCGGTTATTCAAATGCTGGATTGGACGAAGCCATTTGAATTAATGTGCAATGCTTCAGATTTTGCAATGGGGACAGTTCTTGGGAAATGTTTTGAAAACAAGCCCGCTGTGATTTTCTATGAATCTAAGACTTTAAATGAAGCACAACTTAATTACACTACAATTGAAAAGGAACTTCTCGCCGTCATTTTTGCATTCGAAAAATTTCGGCAATACCTAGTAGGGTCGAAAGTTGTGGTATGGACAGACCACGCCACCATAAAATATTTGATGGAAAAGAAAGATGCCAAACCTAGATTGATTAGGTGGATCTTATTGTTACAAGATTTTGACATTGAAATTAAAGATAAGGTGGGGATTGAGAATGTGGTTGCGGACCACTTGTCTAGGTTAGAAAGGGTAGATGAGAAGGACATTAATATACCCATTACCGAGACATTCCCTGATGAACAAATCCTTTCTGTAAAATCCTAGGATCTATGGTTTTCATATATTGTTAATTATCTCACCTGTAAAATAATCCCAGATGATTGGACATATCAAGAGAAAAAGAAAATTTTCCATTCTTTGAGATATTATTTCTGGGATGATCCCATTTTGTTGAAGCAATGCAGGGATGGCGTCTTGCGCAGGTGTGTACCGAAGATAGAATATGACAGTGTACTTAGTCATTGTCACACACTACCAACCGGTGGCCATCATGCAAGTTCCAGAACGGCGACCAAGGTGCTGGAGAGCGGCCTTTATTGGCCTACACTTTTTCAGGACGCATACGATTATGTGCGAAGATGTGATTCCTGTCAAAGGGCAGGTAATATTTCCAAGCGGCAGGAGATGCCCCTCAACGTGTTTTAAGAAGTTGAGGTGTTTGATCTGTGGGGTATTGATTTTATGGGACCCTTTGTGCCCTCGAACTCTAATTTGTACATTTTTCTTGCTGTTGATTATGTATCGAAGTGGGTAGAGGCAATACCCACAAGGACTAATGATGCTGCTGTAGTGTGCATGTTTGTAAAAGATCACATTTTTTGTAGATTTGGTGTGCCAAGGATGATTATCAGCGATGGAGGCACCCATTTCAGAAATCAAAAGTTTGCTTCATTGTTGAGGAAGTATGGGGTGAAGCACAATATTGGTACCCCGTACCACCCACAGACACAAGGGCAGGTCGAGGTGTCCAATAGAGAAATCAAGCAAATTTTGGAGCACACAGTGGCTATGACAAGAAAGAATTGGAGTACTTTGTTACCGGATGCTTTATGGGCGTATAGGACTGCATTTAAGACACCTATAGGCACTACGCCATTTAGGTTGGCTTATGGGTGGGCCTACCATTTACCAGTAGAATTGGAGCATAAGACGCACTGGGCGCTAAGGAAGCTTAACTTGACTTATGATGAGGCAGGGAAGAAATGAATGCTAGAGCTCAATGAACTAGATGAGCTGAGGATGAACGCCTATGAAAACTCGAGAATTTACAAGGAGAGAACAAAACTCATTCATGATCGACACATTCAACTGCGTGTCTTCAAAAAGGGAGATCGTGTGCTATTGTTCAACTCAAGGTTGAAGCTGCATCCCGGGAAATTGAAATCCCAGTGGAGTGGACCTTACATTGTGGAGGAGGTACGGCCACATGGTGCCATCCTGGTGCATGATGGAGAGACAAAATTTCTGGTCAACATACAGAGGTTGAAGTTGTATTTTGGTGAGGACTACACGAGGAAAGTGCATGAGGTCAAACTCATGGCACTTACGGATGCAAGATGAGCATGAATTTGTCTAGCCTAAGACATTAAAGAAGGGCGTTTGTTGGGAGGCAACCCAACCATTGGTAGTTTCGTTCATTTTCTTTCACATTTACAAGTTAGTTTGGTTTAACTTTTTTAGTGTAAAAATGATACCTTGATCGTTTGTTCAGTGTGCAGGGTTAAGGCAGAGTCGATACCATCGACTACGATGTCGATGGTAGCGACACGGGTACAGATAGGCGATTGTAGAAAATTTTCTGAGTCGATACCATCGACTACGACGTCGATGGTATCGACCTACCATCAGTAACGCCAAAGAAAATGATATCACGGGGTCGATAGTATTGACTAGGATGTCGATACTCGTGAGATCCCTGAAGATTTACAGACGATTTTGTCTCAGTGAAGTCGATACCATCGATGACCTTGTCGATGGTATCGACCCGACAACAGGGAGAAAGCGGCGCCCAGTCCTCACGAGGGCAATTGATCCATACAGAGTCGATACCATTGACCCGCATCGATGGTATCGACGTGACACATCACCGATCTGTGAGAAGAAATCGACGACGTTCGCCAAATCAAGGAAGTCGGTCCGTGGGATGGGTCAATACCATCGACCCACGTCGATGGCATCGACGTGTCACCGATCTGGGCCCCCAAATCCAACCATCGACAACCGTCGATAGTCACAAAGAGCAGATCGTACCTCTAGGTGTCGATACCATCGACACCCCATCGATGGTATCGACGGTGCAAGTCGGGTTCAGTTATAAAAGGAAGGGTTCTTTCTCCAATCTCTTCACAACTTTGGAGTTCGTTCCTTCCAATTGTGCATTGAGCATCGTTGTGCGACCGGAGACCGTCACCAAGCTTCTGAGGATCGGGATATCTTCACTGAACTCACACCAAGCGGAGATTGTCTTCTCTGATCTTCATCGAGCTCTATTTCTTACTCCCCTTTCTCTCTGGGATGATGGTGCGGATGACAGGAGCATCTTCTTCACAGGCGGCCCCTATGGAGATTGCTACTTTTGTTCCTCCACCACCCAGATCCATTCCTCATCTGAGGATCATTCATCCCTCGGCAGAAGTAAAGAAGATATACGAGGAGTTGCTCAAGAGGAAAATCGATCCAACCCGATATGTTGATCGGACCATGATCCGCGACCTTGGGTTTGAGCCCAATCTTGCTTATGTCCTTAAAGGGCAAGCGCAGCATACAATCAGGAGGCCCGACGAGATGGAGTACCATGCTGACGGCCAACCCTTCTTCGGCGAGTGGCCGACGCATAAAGAGTTGGTGGCGGAGTTTATGGCATCACTTGATATCAATGTCATGCCCAACGACTTGATTGCTACTGATAGGGAGTGGAAGAAAGGGCGCGTGTCTTTCAGACTCTACAACAACAATTACACCCTCACTCTCAACCAGTTCAATTCCATTTATAAGTGGTATCATGATGACTTCCAGCACAGGAGGCCGGATAATAGGACGAATTACGATGACATCTTCTCCCAACTGGTGACCGCGCCTCCTGGCAAGTCAGTCAGCTACCACAACACAGTCGTCACTGACTTTGAGCATCTATTTGTGAGGATTCTGCATCGTATGCTTTGCACGACACTTTTTTCTCATAGCGATCTTTCTCTTAGTAAATTTCAGGAGACCGACTTTTTCTTTTTGTATAAATTGTTGAAGCACGAGGAGTGCAACTGGGGTGCATTTTTCTTAACGCGTGTTCTGGATGTGCGGAGGAGTACTCGACGAGCCCCTATTCACTTTGGGGGGCTCATCACACCGCTTGCTCTTTATCTTGGGTTGGATTTTCCCAACTCACTCCGCTCTCAAACAAGAATAAAGTTGATCTGCAACATGTGCATCGCTCCAACCTTCTTACGCTCTGTGATGGCATGGTTTATGCACATTGCCATGTCAACAAAAAGTACCAAGAGTGTGTGCTTCCAGACCCCATTTTCCACATCCAAGGAGTCCAGCACTTCAGGTGGCCCATCATTGCCATCGACGACTCCGATGAAGACAGCGGTAATGACGATAATAATGATGATGGCGACGAGCATGAAGAGGAAGAGGAGGCTTTCACTCCTCTTCGGGCACGAGTAGCACCAAGGAAGCGTCCACGTTTCTACCCCGGTGCATCATCATCTTCGTAGCCTCCGCCACCACAACCCTCTCAACAAGGAGAGGAGGTCTATTCCATGCAGGGAATGTACTCAATGCTGTAGGAGATCCAGCAGACCCCGCAGCAGCACACTGCTTCTTTCGTCGGTATTCAGGAAACCACAAATCAGCTTTTCCTCAATCAGCAAGCCATCTACGAGAATGAGTGCCTCCTCCTCGCCAACCAACAAAATATCCATAATAGGTTGCATAGGATGGAGATGCAGCAACAACCCTTCTACGACAACTACTGGAGCTAGAACTATTTTGGGGGGTATCCTCAACCTCCGCCGATGTCCCAGTATGATCTGAGTTTCTAGGGGTAGTATCCATCATGGGACCCCACAGCCCCACAGTACATGCCACCACCACCTGAGCAATGATTGGTATCACTGTTCCACCTTTTAAGATTGTTTTTGACTATGAGGCCATAGTCGAATTCAAGCTTAGGTGGGAGATGGAATAGTTTCTCTATCCTTTTTCTATCTTTTATTTTTAGTTTATTGTCTTTTCTTAGTTTATGTCAACTTTAAAACATAAAACCACAATTGTGCATGCCATAGGAATGGAACGGTGCTTCTATCTTTACCTCTTGCATCTTTTCTTTTTATCATACATCTACATGTTTCTGTTTCAAAAAAAATAGATTTTTCATTTTGTTTTTAGAGTCCACTTCTATCTAGTGTACTTGTAAAAATTTTGGTTAGGATTAGCAGTTTGTTGATGATGTGGTATCAGTTCTAAAAATTCTAAATAAAATTTTGAATGTGCTCTTATGCTTTGCACTTTAAGCTAAATTTGCTATGTTTAAGAGTACATAACTGGAGGAATTGTTTGGATTAGTCAGCTTGAAGACATAGTGATTGAATGAAAAAACTAACTTAACCCTATGTCTTGTGTTATGAAGATGATGTTTGAGTCCAAGCCAACCAAACAGTAACATGATCTTTAATGTGAATTCTAGAAATAAACTCTAAGGTTACCCTGTTACACAAGCTGATAGAAGAGGGACATATCATGGTTGGGAAAGACATTGTCTCTTAGTCATGTGATCTCATCCACCTTCCATTCATCTTCATTCACCACCATAGGATGATCAAGTTTAATCCAAGTTATTTTCCACTTCTTTGCATTACATGGCATGATAGGAAGCATATAGTTAGTTCATTTTATTATGCATTAGAAAAGGAAGAAAAAAATCATATAATCTCTTTTGAGCACTTGTAGTTTGCATAACAAAATCGCATATAGTTTCATTTGCATTGCATATTTCATAAGGTGTTACATATTTGTTATCTTCTACCATCTTCTGTCATGAAAGACTGTAAAAAAGTTATATCTCCTTACTCCTTCTCCAAATAAAAAATAAAAAACCCAAGCATGAACTGTTCATCTTGCTAAAAATAAAAATACCCAAGCATGAACAGTTCACAAGATTAATTGACAGAACCATTGGAAGATATTATGTTTTGAACTACAAGTGCTCAAAACATAATATCTTCCAATGTTTCTGTCAATTAATCTTGTGATCTGATCCACCACAATTTCATTCACACTCCACGATAAGAAATGGGAGCACAGTACTATCTTTCACTCTTTGATTGCATGCCATGTAGATAGGTCTTGCATTACAACTATTTTCACATATTTTTGCATGAAAATGAAAAAAAAATAGAGTAGTTATACATGCACATTATCTTTAGGTGTGTGTCATTGAATTGCATAACTATCATTTTGTAGCGGCATTCACATCTTTTGTGCATATAGTACATCATGCATCTTATGTCTTCTGAAACATCTAAGGTGGTGAACTTGTTCCATACCTTCTGAATGCTTCAAATGTATAAGTTATGTAACAAGAAGTGAGCCCGACAAATAATTCATTGCCATCTATGAAAATAAGGGCTTAAAAAATAAAAAAGAAAAAGAATTGAGAAGTAAGTAGGAAGAGAAGGAGAAAGGAACCTGTTCTCACTTACATACTAAAAAGAATAAGCACATGGTGTAGTTTTTTTAGATATTCCATCTCACCATGAGACGGAATGATAGTGCATGCATCATTCCACCAAAAATGTAGCATTAGGACATTTTCACTTGCATTTTGCATCATAATAGGTAATTAATTTTTGTATTGCATGATTGACTGTTATGTGCTTCCATCTCTTCCACATCCACCTATTTCATCCACTCGTTGCTCTAATTGGTAGGCCACCTGTGATTATCTCCTCATTCATTAATATCAGGAGATCTACTTCCATCTAGATGGTAGTTAGGAAATGAGCAATGTAGATAGGAGATCACAAGATGCACCAAGCCAGAATCGGAGGATTTTATTATATTAACTGCCTTATTTGATAGTGTTCATCAATCTTGGGGTGGATATCTCTTATGGATGATCAATGTCGCCTAGAGGGTAATTGCCATTCAGTGGTTAGTGAGGGCCGGTATGTGAATGTATGTTGGGGATCATATGGCAATGTCTGTTGTGATAATATGTTCTTTAGTTGACCCTCACAATTTTATTCTATAGTTCTACTGCTCGAGGACGAGCAATGTTCAAGCTTAGGGGAGTTTGATGCGAGGATTTTGAGTCGCATTTATAGACTTGTTTTACGTGTGTTTTATGTGTTTATTGGTCACTTTCGTGGTTAATATCACATGATTCACTTACTTTAGTCTACAATCTCATTTTATATCAAATCTCTCATATTTTATCTTTTTTGTCATAAATGATTATTATAATGGGTTTTATCTCAGCTGATTTGGCTTTGTCTTGCAATTTCAGGAAAAACGCATATATACAGCTGTTGATACCATCGACATCCGTCGATAGTACCGACACAGTCACAGATAGACAGTCGCATGGAGCCAAGCAGTGTCGATACCATCGATTGGGAAGTCGATGGTAGCGAGTTACCTTCAGGTTGCCAGCGATCAGCCGGTCGATACTATCGACACAATGGTCGATACTATCGACGTTCTACAGCTGTAGTGTTGGAAAGGTGACAGAACCGACGCCTAAGGGTGTTGATACCATCGACCAGCGTCGATGGTATCGAGTCTGCATCAGGCGGAACGTCAGAAAAGAAAGGAAACATGTCGATATCATGAGGGGTCGATACCATCGACTTACGTCAATGGTATCGACGTCGTCAGATTAGTTTTTGTTCCAGATCAGTCTGAATCCAATGGTGGTGATATTTCGACGATCTAATTTGGTGTTTATACCTAATGACGGTGGCCAAGAGCTATCCATCATGTCATTAGCTGATGCACAAGTCCCAAGGAGAGTTAGAGAGGAGAACGGAGCCCAGAAGCACGCCCCGATCAATCTGAGCGCCGCAGAAGATGATTTCCACCGCCAGAAGGCTGTAGATCGTGCATTCTAGGTCGAGGAACGCTCGGATCTTCTCCGTTCAGGGGTTTACATCACTTTCATCCACGTTTTCTCCATGTTTTCCCTTTCCTCCACCACATCTAGCTTTGAGATGAACATGCGGGGCTAATCCCCTTTGTCTTTAGGACCGAGAGTAGCCTGGGTAATCGTTGTATGACGTTTTTACCAGAGTAATTCATAATTTGTCTCTTAAATCCGTGGTATAATTTCGTTTCTCCATTATACCATTATGCCCGATCACCCTAATGATAATCTAATGCCTTTAATTGCTTTGAAAGAAGAATTAACGGTTGAAAAGAGACGAAATTCACATTAACTCATAAATTCCTTGAACAAGGTGATGTAAGGTTATTGGTGGAAACCCAGAGGTTGATTCTAATGCACCTAATTTGGGGTATAGGTTACTGCGACGGTGGAACCAACCTAGATTTAGGTAGTGAATTGTATCACGACAGTGAACAATTCTGACTACAGGCCACTACCCGGAAAGAGAGATGAATTTGAGCAACTATATAGAAATAAATACAACGAAACCCCGCGGTGAAACCGCATCCTAAAGATTCCCATCTAAAATGATTAAAATCAACATTTTAATCGATTTCTTTGCTTTGTTTTCTTTTTATTTTCTTTTTAATCAACTCTTAAAACCTTTTTAACCGGTCTAGCTGATTGTGAACAGTTAGTAGTAGTCTACCGATAGTTCAGTGTCCCTGAGTTTGACTTGGGCCTCACAAAGGCCTATATTACATTGATGTGTGCACTTGCGTTATACGCACGGTAAAATCGTGTCACCTACGTTAGCAACCGAGTGCCAGAGCCCATAATCCATTGCCATATCATTTTTGGGAAAATAGGAGAGTGCAACTAATTATATTAATGTTAGTTAAGACTTCATCACTTGCATCCTTAATAGCTGAGAAATTGTGTTGTGCATCCACTAGTTGTTTGGCTTGGTTATCCAGATTCTGTTTAGTGTTGTTGAGTTGATTGATTCATTAAATTGAAACCGCCCTTGTTGAACTTAAAAATCTTTTTCATTGATGCTTAAGTTGAGTTTATGGCCATGAATATAAATTGTAGATCATTGTTGGCTGAACATTGCATATCTTTCTTTCAACTAATCTATACATGAGCTTGAAAATTATTTCATGTGTATTTCTATGTTCTTTTTGCTTGATGACAAGAAACAGTTCAAGCTTAGGAGGATTTGTTTTGTGTGCTTTATATCGACTTTTTACACTTCTTCACACACAGTTTCAGCTCATTATGTCCCAAATTAGCCTCTATTTATATTCATTTTGCCACACCTTTTATTTTCTTTGCTTATCACATGATGTTGATTGTAGACATGTATTAAAAAATTCAAATTGGAGATAACCTAACTCAGATCCAACCTCAATGAAACTTCCCCCAAGTTTTGCAGCTGACCCAAAGCAAATTTCTAAAGAAATGGCAGAAGACATGACGTGTTCACTTATAGGAAGTTTCACAGAACAAAGAACAAGTTGTGTGTTATTGAACACATGGTGTGTGATTCTCCAACAATGTTTTGTCCAGATCAGAGAAGAGAGGTAACATGACGTGTCCTTTATCATACACGACATGTTCCTAGTACATGAAGATCGTCTGCACCTTTCTGCCAAAGAACAAGCGTGAGTTAATTCAAACACGCCATGTGCCCTTCATTTGATTCACTCCCTAAAGATAGAAATGCAGCGTTTCTAAATTCAAACACATCATGTACCTCAATGCAACGAAAATCCTGAGCAAGCACAAACGAAATGGCACGTCGTGTTTGACAAAAGACATGTCGTGTTAGTGTTAGTTTCTACAAAAATTAAAATAACTGCCTTTCATTTTAAAAGCAAATGGGAGCCTATGAGGCCGCTATGCTCAATCATTTTGAAGTGTTTTACTCACGAGAGAAGTTTCAGAGCAGAGGAGGGTGATTTTGAGGTAGAAGAAGGTGGTTTCTTAGAAAAGAACCCTCATTCCACTTCATTTCTTCTCTGTTTTTCTTCTCTAAAGGTGCAGTAGAGTTACTCTCTTCATTCTAGCTTTCTGGAATGGAAGTTGGTCTGAGTTGGAGCTTTCTAAGTGGTGGAACTTTGTCCTATAGTTGGAGTTCTCACCTCTTAGCCTGCATTTGTGGTTCCTTTAGCTTTTTCTTTCTCTTAACCATGCAAAACTCTGAAATTACTATCATGTATCTGTATATCTTCAGTATGGACAAGGAGAGCTCTTTTCTTGAGCATGGAGAGTAGCTCCTGTGTCATTGATCATGTGAACTCAAATTTTATACTTATTGTTGTGTAGTTTGCTTTCTTCCATGGATGTGTATGGTGTTTTCTTGCTTATATGCCAGGCTGGACACCTTTTATACATGTTTTATGCTTGCCTCGTGCTTCGGGATAATGCATTAGGAAGTATGGAGTAGGGTCTATGGCAATATTATCTTGACCACGAGAGTAGCTAGAGATTATTGAGGGTTTCAGTTGTGTTTAATGCTAAACATACATGGGAGCGTTATGTGAAGTTGAGAACCATCTCGTGGCATTTGGAAATGCATGATGATGACAACATCCTTACTTATTAAACAACAATATTATTTATTATGTTCATATGATATAATGGTAATGGTAGTGAAATCTTATGCTCAAGTTCCTAATCATTAAATCAATTTTTTTGTTTAAACCTTTGCTTTGTTTTCCTTTTCTTAAGTCTATAAGCAATTTTACCCTTTGCAATCCAATTTAGATTAGTGAAAGTTGACATGTATGCGCCTAACTAGCCTAGCTCCTTGTGTTCGACACTCAACTACATTGATTTAGTATACTTGCGATTGATTAGTGATTTGAAATATTTTCCTTTATAAAACTCTCATCAGTCTACCATGTCTTTGTCAATGAAAACCATGCAGGACTAAATGCCTTCATTCCTTATGATCTGGAAGTAGCCCAGATATGTGTTGTAATTGATTTGCATGCATTAATATCATTTTATCCCTATTTTCTTTATATAAATCTATGAAATTGTCTTATTCTATTTATGCTTGATCACCATAGATAGATTATCAGACCCTTAATCATTTTGAGAGAGAGGTTAAGGTTGGAAAAGCATAGACTTACCTATTTATTGCACCCCTTGGGAAAGGTGGAGAACAAACGGGAGGAGAAACCCATAGATTAATTTGTGGTGAAACCATTATCCTAAGGAATTCCCTTTAATCTGAGTAACTTAATCTTTAAACTTGTTTTGTTTCAGAAATAAAATATGTTCAATCAAACCAATTCACTTTTACCGATCTAGATGATTAGATAATAGTTAGTAGTAATATTCTTGTGAACGTTTCCTTGTGTTCAACTCGGACCTCGAAAGGCCCATATTACTTCGATACGTTCACTTGCATATAACACACGGTAAATATGTGTCAAGTTTTTGGTGCCGTTACCAGAGAAAAGACAACATTCAACACTACGAGTGATGTGGTCGGTCACTCTAGGCCAACCCTTTTTATTTTAGTTCTATTTCAGTTAAAGTTGAATCATAACATCATTATTATTTCTAGCTCCGCTATCATGTGTCTGAAAATTATTTTTCTACTTTCATGTACTAATGCATGGTGCATACTCAAGCCCACGATTATGAAGAGTCGTCTTCATTGGGTTTTGGGCAACCAAAACTCCTTCATAGAGAAAGGAAATTTAGAAGATCTATAGACAGATTCAACCAAACTCCACCACTGACACCTTCGCATGAAGGACCTCAAACACCAGAGGAACCTGAGTTAGAAAAAATGGGTGATGGAGCAGATTAGAAGATGATATGAGAGAGGATCAAAGCATCTTCCTCAATATCTCAAAAAGGACCAATCAAACGACAAGCCATCAATGTGGGTAGCTATAAGATCGATCCAGGATTGATCTCTCTAGTCAAATCCCAAGCTTTTCACAGCTACAATTCTGAAGGCCCGATGACACATGTCAGTAACTTTGTTGAGAATTGTGATATGGTCAAGATAGACAAAATATCAACGACTATCATATATCTAAAATTATTCTCGTCATCTCCGCCAGACGGCGTAAAGTCGTGGTTTCACAATATCGATGATGAGTGTATCGAGACATAGGATCAGATGATCAATGCTTTCTTTGAGCATTACTTCCCTCCACAAAAGATAAATGAACAGCTGAAGAAGATTGATAATTTCAGGCAGTAGGCTGACGAATCCTATTTTGAAGCATGGGAGAGATTCCAAAATATGTTGAGGAAGGTACCACATCATGGTATTGATTTGTTGGGGCAGGCAAAGATCTTCTACTACATGCTCCATAAAAAGGACAAAACCACACTTGACAGTGTAGGAGTAGGTTTCTTCCTCAACAACAAACACGCCTACTGTCATGAGATATTAAAGAACATGTCTAAGAATCAGTCATGGGGCGATGAGGGAGAGCTTCCAACAGCCTTCAAAAGTGTTGGGGATAGGGCTATAAATGGGTGTGGGTAGACCCACGGACCCGCGAATCTAGACCCTTAAAAAATTTGTCATGGGTCTAATCTTGTATACCTGCATACCTTTGGACCTGTATACTCTTGGACCCGCATATAAGCGGGTCCAATAATGGGTATGCTTAGACCCAGACCCACTAGACATGTGTACCTGCTATACATAAGTAACTACTTAAATAATAGGTTATATATATCATACTTTATTAGTCTAAATTTTTTAATTCTTGAGATTATATCCTACTCTAACCACAATAAGGTTGAGACTAGTCATATAATTAAGAATTAACTATTCCAGTTACAATAATGAACATCACATGTAAACTTAAAATCAAAATGTCTACTAATTTACATTACTTTCTGCATAAGTTAAATATTATGATGATGACTACAAATAGCATTATCCAATATAACTATTGCATGCTAATATACTATCTATTAACAATATCTTGTTGTATTAAATATATAGCGCATATTTATTTATATTACGTAAACAATATGATGTTTATAGAATCGCTTTAACTCAATTAATGTTAATGTATAAAATATAGTATTATCTAATATAACTATTGCATGTTAGTATACTATATAATAACAATATCTTGTTGTATAAAAATATATAGAACATAGTTATTTCTCTTACATAAATAATATGATGTTTATAGAACTGCTTACCCGCATACCCGCTATTATTGTTGGTATGGGTATGGTGCGGGTCCAGGTCTTGTATTATGTGGGTCTAGAGCCAAAATCGAACCCGCTAAATTAGATGGGTATGGGTATGGCCAGACCCCCACCGTACCCACACCATTTACACCCCTTGTTGGGGAGTCCAAGGTCATCTCTACATCAAATGAGAAGTTGGACCTGATTGCAAAAAAGTTGTGTGCCAATGATGGACCATCCTAAGAAGAAGAAGAGGAATGCAAGTTTGTGTGCCAACAATAGTAGTATCAAGGCAATGACTATTCATGGAGGAAGGATTCTAAGTTCTCATGAAAGGATCCCAACAATTTCCAATAAGACCCTTCTCAAACGCAACAACCCAAGCCACAACAGTTTGGTGGCCAAACACAATATCAACAAGAACAAAAGAAGATTGACTATATTGGAGAAATGCTTGGAAAGTTGTTCAATTAGAATAAATTGCTTATTGGTCAACTCAGATAGAACTCCAGAACTGAGGGGCACGAATCCTTATCGTGGAAACACAAATATCTCAAATAGCATCGGATGTGGGTACATTGAAACAACCAAACCAGCAGGGGTTCCCAACAAATACTAACATACCTTTTGGAAATCAGCATGTCAAGCCAGTCTTACTCCGCAGTGGTAGGATGCTGCTGAATGATGTACCAACAAGTTTAAGTGTAGGTGAAGTTACAGGAACAACAACTCAAATTGTGAAATCAGATGCAGATAAACCAAATGTGTTAGAAAAGGAGAAAACAACTAAGGAGCACAATTATGAGGTGGAGGATATAAGATCAAAAGCATATGTCCCGCCTCACCATAGGACACCAGTGACACCAGTGCCTTTTCCAAACAACTTGAAGGCAACCAAAGCAGTGCGACAGTTCCAAAAATTTCTATATGGCTTCAAGAAATTATCTGTCAATACTCCACTCATTGATGCAATTGAGTAGATACCTTTGTACAGAAAGCTCTTGAAAGACATAATCAATAAGAAGAGAAGGATACATGAGGTTGATGTGGTGGTGTTAAAGGAGAAGGTGAGTGCTTTTTTTTGGGAACGATACCTCCTAAAAGATAGGAACTGGGTTGTTTCAACATCACTTGCTTCATATGAAAGACCAAGTTTGGTGAAGTGTTTTGTGATTCAGGGGCAAGGATCAACCTTATGCCTTTGTCAACTTTCAAGAATCTATGTCTCAAGGAGACTAGGAAAAGTAGTATGATTATCAAATTGGCTGACAACTCTATGGTCCAGCCATATGGCATTTGTGAAGATGTTCTAGTAAAAGTGGATAGATTTGTTTTTCTCGCTGACTTTGTGATGATGGAAATATAGGAGGATCATGGCAATAAACTCTTACTAGGTAGTCCATTTCAAGCCACGAAGAATATGATTTTGGAAATGGGCAGAGGAAGTCTTACCATGGGCACCCATGATGATCGGTTTGAGATTAAGATGCCTGAGAACTCACAAGAAAAGGGGGACAAAGCACAATACAACATGCTTCAGCATGTGGAAGGAAAGATTTATCTATATTTGGGGAATCCATTTCTGGACATGACTCATATAATGACTAAAGTAGATAGGGGCACATTAGCATTGGATATCATGGAAAATACCAGGGTGATCTCATTAGTCAAAGTAATGCATTCCCCAAATGATGAAGAAGAAGATTATGACCCAGCTACCATAGAGGGGGTCACAACTGATTCCTTACTGCATACATATCCAAAGTTACCATTTTAAGCATTCTTGATGAACATGGAGGAGGACAATACACAGAGCCACTCTCTAGAAGAGTGTGAATTGATGTTGAAGGTGCTACCTTGCTACTATGTAAGATATTTTGAAGATTTAGGACCACCTTCTCCACCATTGGTCCCACCTCTATTGAGCCCACCAGAGTTAGAATTGAAGCCCCTGCCCCCGCATCTAAAATATGCCTCCCTGGATGTAGAAGAGAAGCTCCTGGTGATCATATCATCGTCCTTGAGCAGTGAAGATGAGAAGCAGTTGCTCACTATGCTAAAGAACCACTGAGCTGCTTTTGGGTGGTCAACAACAGACATCAAAGGAATCTCTCCAAGCTTGTGCCAGCACAAAATCCGGCTTGAAGAAGGAGCCAAGGCAATAGTTTAGCCTCAGTGGTGACTAAACCCTATCATGACTGAGGTAGTAAAGAAGGAAATTGGCAAGCTCCTATCGACATGTATCATTTATGCAATTTCAGACTCTATGTGGGTTAGCCCCACTCAAGTAGTTCCTAAGAAAGGGGGATCACTGTCACAACTAATGCTTCTAATGAGTTAATCTCAACTAGGTTAGTGGCATGGTGGTGTGCATGCATAGACTACCGATGTTTGAATTCCATCACCTTAAAATATTACTTTCCTTTTCCATTCATGGATCAGATCTTGGAATGACTCACTGATCATTCACACTTTTGTTTCCTCAATGGGTATTACATTTATAATTAGATTTTTATTGAGACAAAGGATCAGGAGAAATCTACTTTCACCTTCCCTTATGGCATGTTTTCATATAGACAAATGTCGTTTGGCCTTTGTAACGCCCCTGCCACTATCCAACATTATATGCTTGCCATCTTTACTGATATGGTAGAGAGGTGCTTGGAGGTGTTTATAGATGATTTTTCTGTGTATGGGGAGTCATTCAGTGATTGCTTATACAATTTAGACAAGGTTTTACAAAGGTGTGAGGACACTCACTTAGTCTTGAATTAGGAGAAGTGTCATATGATAGTGAGTGAGGGCATAGTGCTTGGACACAAGGTGTCCAACAAGGGTATGTAAGTAGACCCAGTTAAGATAGAAGTTATCTCCAAGATACCTCCACAGACGTCAGTGAAGGGAGTAAGGAACTTTTTGGGACATGCTGGGTTTTATCGTCATTTAATCAAAGATTTTCAAAAACTGCTAAACCTTTTTCGGAATTGTTGGAAAATGATGTTGAATTTTCTTTTGATGAATGATGCTTGAATGCCTTTGAAGTGCTCAAGGAGAAGCTTAGCTTCGTGCCTATTGTGCAAGCTCATGATTGGAGCCTACCATTTGAGCTAATGTGTGACACATCAGATTATGCAGTGAGAGTTGTGTTGGGTCAACTCAAAGATAAGGCTCCTACAGTCATATATTATGCATCCAAAACCTTGAATGATGCATAATTCAATTATACAACCACAGAAAAATAACTCTTAGAGATTTTTTTTGCTTTTGAAAAGTTTCACCAATACCTAGTTGGGGCTAAGGTGATTGTTTGGACCGACCATGTTGCCATCAAATACATGTTACAAAAGAAAGATGCAAAACCTAGATTAATTAGGTGGATTTTACTTTTACTGGAATTTGAAATATAAATTAAGGATAAGAGAGGGGTGGAAAATGTGGTAGAAGATCACCTATCTAGGTTAGAAAGCGTGAATGAAAAAGATGTAGATATCCCTATTGTTGAGGATTTTTCATATTAAAAACTTTTTTCTATTAAGACTAAGGATCCCTTGTTTGCAGATATTGTTAATTATTTAGCCTGCAAAGAGATGCCTACAGATTGGGGATACCAAGAAAAGAAGAGATTTTTCATTCATTGAGGTTTTACATCTGGGAAGACTCGATTCTTCTTAAACAATGTAGGGATGGAGTTTTGAAGAAGTGTGTACCCGAATGTGAGGTTGAGAGCATTTTATCACACTGTCATTCTCTACCTACAGGGGGGCATCACACTAGCTCTAGGACTGCGGACAAAGTCTTAGAGAGTGGGCTTTACTTGCTAACACTATTTAAAGATGCTCATAATTTTGTTCGTCATTGTGATTCAGGTTAACGTGCATGTAATATTTCTAAGCGGCATGAAATGCCACTAAATGTGTTTCAAGAGATTCAAGTGTTTGATCTATGGGGCATTGATTTCATGGGCCCATTCATGTCATATAATTCTAATCTCTACATTTTACTTGTAGTTGACTATGTATCTAAGTGGGTGGAAGCGATTCTAACCGGCACTAATGATGCACAAGTTGTGTGCATATTTGTGAAGGATAACATTTTCTATAGATTTGGTGTCCGCCAACTGATTATTAGTGATGGTGGATTAGATTTCACTAAGAGGAAATTTGGATCCTTATTGATTAAATATGGGGTGAAATGCAGAGTGGTACTCCTTACCACCCACAGACGCAAGCTCGAGTTGAGGTGTCCAATAGAGAAGTGAAGAAGATTTTGGAAAGGACAATCTCAACTAATAAGACAAATTGGAGTTTTGTGCTTAATGATGCTCTTTGGGAATATAGGACGGCCTATAAATCACCTATAGGAACTATGACTTTTAGGTTGGTTTATGGACGTGCTTGCCCTCTACCCATGGAGCTTGAGCATAAGGTGAAATGGGTGTTGAAAAAGCTAAATTTTGGACTGTATGAAGAAGGTAGAAAGAGGTTATTAGAGTTGAATGAACTAGATGATCTTAGGATGGATGCTTATGAAAGTTCTAGAATTTATAAGGAGAGGATGAAGAAGATTCATGATAGGCATATCTTGAATAGAGTGTTTCTCCTGGGACAAAAGGTTCTTCTTTTTAATTCTAGACTTAAGTTACATCCGGGCAAATTGAGGTCCAAATGGAGTGGACCAATTGTGATTGAGCAGGTTTTTCCCCATGGTGCTATGAAGATTATAGATAAGGTTAGGTCATTCCGTATCAATGGCCAAATATTAAAGCACTAGTATGGTGGGGAAGTGGATCCATGAATAGAAGAAGTGCAACTTATGGCAATCCATTAGATTCTTGCTCTTAGGAACGTCTAGTCTAGGACGTTAAACAATGGCTTCTTGTTGGGAGGCAACCCAACCTTCATTTCTCTTTATTCATGTTCATTTTAGCATTGTAGTTGTGGTTTCATTCTTATTTCTTGAAAAAAGGTACCTTGACTCGTTTGTTGGAGTGTGTAGATTATACAGTGTCGGTAGTACCGAGTCCACAAGTTGATAGTACTGAATTCACACCAGTAAGTCATCCACAAAAGAAAGACAGACTCGGTACTACTACTGACTCTACCAGTGAATACTATCGAGTCTCTAAAGATTTTTGAGTACCTAACTAATAAGCACTCGGTAGTAGTCGATACTACCCATGCTACGCAAAGTGAGATCACTCAAAAAAAACGTGATAAACCACTAACTAGTGGATCACATGAAAATATTGGAAATTAAAACCATTTTCATTCAGATCCAAATAGAAAAAGCTTTACATATGAGTCCTTTCACTTCACATGATTCTTCCCATGCATGCCATCAACCTGTTACAGGGAAACCTGTTATGAACATATATACATATATATCCACATATGTCCATACATAAAAGATTACACAAGACAAACATGTATCAGAACACATCAACAAACACATCCAACAACCATCCCAAAGACCTGAATGTACAAGGATGACTCTAGGACTCTAACAACAAAAAACCCACCAACAACACTTCCAACCTTGTTAGTTATTGTCCTTCTTACTGTTTCTTGGCCTCCGTTGCATGTCTCAGCCTCCTTGTGTACGTGCACCTAAAAGGATGTGGGAAACCCATGGGGTGAGATTTCAAATCTCAACGGGAGATATATCTCTCCACCGACACTATTATTAGCATAGATAAGGTGATTAAAGTGAAACAGTAAAGCTACAGCCATGGTAAGCAGATAAATCATTACTAATAGAATAAGTAATTACTACTAGATTATGAAACATCTTAACATTATAAAAGGAATATGAAGTAAATGTATATTTCCCACCAACAATACTATATAAAAGCAAGCAAGGCCTCATCCAATGTTTCCCTATTTACTCCTATACAAGTATGCTACACAGCTGATAATATATTTCATTTATACCCCAAGAATTTGAGTTGTACCACCTAAATCCCACTGACCACTGCTAAGTCAAAATTGGTGCCATACAAGGTCTAGTGGAAGAGTTAAAATCCACGACCTCACCTCTTCGGTCAGTACAAGTGAACATGTAATGACATCATCAGTCAGACTACTACTAGCGACACATAGTCCAGCTGTACAAACCTAGCCCGCCTTGGTACAGGTCACAATGCTAGTGAAACTTAGCTACGGCCCGCAGTCACACTCCTACCAGGGTATGGCCCGCAACCAATCTATATCACAATCACTGAGCTACAGCCTGAAGCCATACTCCTCCCAGGGTATGTCCTACATCCAATCCTGTATCACATAACCTAGATGTAAGGGGATATTTGTCCTCACCCTGGCATATTCAAAAATATGCGCTCTGAATTAAACTAGTTTCACCATTCAGCAAATGATGACATTGAATGGATGTATGACATAGGGAAAAGCTATATGATTAGGTTCCACTTTATTAGTTAGGTCACTTAAGTGTCTTTTAGCATTAATCAAGTTACAACGTATTAAACCATAAGAAATTCTACAAAGATAAGGGCATAGAATCCTTCCCACAGACACATAGGGTGTGAACTTATCACATTGTCACCACATGACGCTTGTATTATTTCCATTCATAGAATAATCAACTAAGCTACATGCCATGGGATATCAATCCCTCAACTTTATCAGTAGGAAACATTGTCTTGTGTCAGAATAATAATCATTGTTAGGTCATAAGGCCCAACCTCTATATTCCTGTATCACCTGCATAGTCAACATGCCACACAAGGCATATTCAATTCTTATCTCACCTCATAGCCAACATAGCACACACTAGCTATGATAATCAATTCCACAACACCTACATGGTTATAAGATCACAACGAAGGGAGAGATAATCACATAACATAATAGTTGGCCATGGTAAAGGTATAAACAAGACTTATTCACTTTTAGGGCTAAGAGTTTCCACATTTGTTGATTAGGGTTCAGGAGGTTGAGGTCAATCAATCACCCTAGAACCGCCACCCTCCACCATCATTGTAAGGACCATGACCTTTGTTTTGGACTTACCCTGTTTGTTTTGCCTAAGCCTTGTGCTTGGTTGTTTGATAATCACCCTTAGTAGTGATTAGGGTTTGCTTGTGCTAAGTTGAGAGTTGGTGGTGCTACTTGCAAAAATAACCTGAGTTAAGGTTGAAAGCAAGTTTGTCACCCTGAGAGATGTCTTTCTCTCTCTCTTTGCTTCCTCTAAGGTTGAGAGGAAGGCTTGGGCTCGTGCCTCGAGTTGCCTTGGGCCTTGTGGTGCCCTGTTAGGCCTTGTTTTACTTTTCCTGGGTTTTCTTTTGACTGAGTTGAACCTTGTATCGGGCAGGAAGGGTCTTGTATCGCCCATAGGCATGTCGCCCATGGGGTGTATCGTGCAAGGGAGTAGGGTGTATCAGCCATTGACTCTCTTTGACCTCTTAACCTCATTTGTGTCACCACTTATGGGCACTTGGTGCACGGTGCTTACATGTGGCAATAGCCTTGGACACTTGCATAAGGTAAGATAAGAAGGTGGCACTTACCCATGGACAAGTGTCCCAAAGTGGGTGACACACTACCTTGTTTTCTCCTCCATCCTTTTCTATATATACCTTGCCTTTCTCTTCCCTAGGAACCCTTTGGCTCGTTGTTGCTTTCTCTCCTTGGATGCATGACACACCTTCCTTGGAGTAGCTTGGTGGCCAATCCTTTTTCCTTGGTGGTGATCTCTTCTTCTCCCTCTAGCTTGGTGGCCGAACCCTAGGAGGCTGAAGGAAGTGAGCTTGGAGCTTGGAGCTTGAGGAGTTTTGCTTAAGGCGGGTTACATAACTTCTAACCCTAGCTATAATACCTTCTCTATATTACATGCTCCAATTGTGTTGATGATTGGCCATATACATATATTATGTTTCTTATTCTAGCACATGTTGTGATTCCATAGAGATAGTGAGCATTTTGGTGGTTGATTTTGTTGATGTTTCTATATCTTTGAACCTGTTGGCCGAACCTATAATGAGGTTTCTTTTGGTAGCAATACTCCTTTCTCTCCTTGGTTATGAGAGGTAAGTTTGAGCCTAGTAATGTGGGTAATACCTCTCTCTCATTAAGTGGAGAGGTGAACCTACATCCTAGTATCTTGGGTAATACCCTCCTCTCATCATGGACTTGAAAGGTGAGCTCTTGGATGGATGATGACCTATGTGACGGTTGGTCCTTGTAGTTGCCCGATTTGTGATAGAGGTCGTACAAAACCCCTCTCTCTTAGTTGTTGAGACGTGAGCCGATCCTCTTGATCAATTAGGGTTTGGTGCCCTTGTGCTTAAGGTTGAAGATGACCTTGTGAAGTGGTTTCTTACACGATATGACCTTGAACCTTTGTTGCTCGATACTTTTGGTCTTGAGTCATACCTTTGATCGATACACCTAGTTGGAGTTGGTGGTCGATACCCTAGCGTGCATGGGCGACATGCTTGGTTGAGTACCTTGCACAACACACTTGGTTAGTTTGGTGCCCGACATGGCTCTCTTATCTATGAGATAGACTTGGGCGTTACACCTTGGTGGTAAGCTTGCCCGACAACACCCCCCCCCAAGTGATGTTGGCCGATACGCTCCTTCGAATATCCAGTTTACCCTTGCACGATATGGGTACTTTGATTAGCAGTAAGGTGCTGGCCTTAGACACCACAGCTTGGTTGTCATGGGGTGATGCTTGGCCGATAAGGGTTAGATTGCCCGATAAGGAAATCCTATCTCTAGTAGCCGATAGAGGCATGGCCGATATAGTTCTTGAGGTTGCACAATGTGGGATGGTTGATACTGAGAGATCATGGTGCTCGTCACCTCTCTAACCTAGTTGCACGATATCACATGAAGTTGGCCGATATGATAACTTAGCATCTTAGGATTTGTTCTCCAACCTGATACCCCTTTTTGAGTGAGGGTTGGTGCTAACCGCCAACCCTATAGTAAGGGTTGTGGAGGTTTTTGGTAAGGGTTTTGATGGTCTGAAAAATCTAAGTTGTTAGCTTGTAGTTATATCCTTGTTAAATGATGATAGGTTGTGAACCAGGAGGTTTGGAAGGATATAACGTTTCTACACATGATAATGTGATGCACGTATATGATCACAAGCACGGGGCATGATATATGCTTATGATTGGTAAATAACTATGATTTCTATAGCTTATATGTAATAGACTCATGGATGCTGCTTTATACTCCGTTTATCCATGATGGCTTCAGTAAACTCTATAAATGTGTATACTAACCATGCAGGTATTTCATGTGGATTCATAGCCTGGTAAGAGCTATGAGATATAGGTGCTTTGACTAGCACAATGTGATGATAATCCTTGTTAATAAAACAACAAGTTGATATAAGGCTGAGTGCCTAGTTGAGGTGTTATACCCTGATGATAAGATAAGGGATGCATTCCCAGAATGTTGATGCATGATTGTGATGCCTTGAGAGGCAGTGGTTGATATCATGAGGGATTGAGGTATCAAGGCAGTATGTTGATGGCAATAGTTATGTAATCCTATAAGGCTATGTTTATACCTTGTTTTGCCGCAACAATTGGCTTAAAATATACTAATTAATGACAGATAAACATATCATGTAGTTTTCCCTGGCCATAGATCCATTACCGTCAGAATTTGGTGATGGTGAAACAGGTTTATCCTGTGGAATTACCTGGAGCGCATATTGTTGAATATGCGAGGTTTCCCCTAGCCTAAAATAGGAGGGTTGAGTGCAACTGTGGTTGCAGACTCGGGATGTATGGAGCATGGTGAACAAGCCCATGGCTCAAGATATATGATGATGAGCATGATGCGTTAATGGATCGGATATGTACACTAGCACTTATGCTGAGGTGAGCTAGAGATATGGGTAGCTTGCGGAGCTGACCCAGAGGCTGAGGCCTATAAGCATAAGACTGTGGTCTTGTTTGGTGATTTGTGTTAGGACCACGAGAAGGTGAGGTCATGGAGTCTGGATCTCCTTAGACCTTGTATGGCACCGGATTGGGCTTCGTAGCTAATGGTTAGATTTGAGCAGGGAAGGCTCACTTCCTCAGGGCATAATAAAACGTAATCTAGCCGACTAGTATATCTTGCTTAGAACAAAACACAGAACATTGATTGATGCCTTGCTGGCTTAGCTGATCTAGCTACACCTTGCAGTTACATGTACGATCCTTATATCTTGTGAGAAGTTCTTATAAAGTTTATCTTATCAATCATGTTCCATGAATAAATACTTGGTAATATGCCTTCCGGATATCGTGGTAAGCTTGATGGTAATAATAGTCTTGCTCAGTATGTTGCTCCTAATAAGTTATCTATTTTACCTGCTTTTATATTATAAGGTTTATAGTTGTGACGGGGAGTTATGTTTCTCGCTGGGACTGTGTGTCTCACCCCGCTGGTTTACAACCCTTTTTAGGTGGTCGTGCTGGTCGAGGTGGTGACCCTGGTGTTGAGACTGAGCAGCAGGAGGAGCAGTAGTCGGCAAGAGGCGGATGTTGCTGTTTTGGTATTTTGTAGAGTTCTATATGTCATCCATGTACTCTCAGGTCCTCAGAAGTGTTTAACGATGTTTTATGATGATTTTGTGATATATACATCGGTTATCTTGATCTTGGCCTAAGATGGCTTGTAAAGCATGTATAAAGAGGTGATGAACATAGTCACTATTGAGGTAGCTGTTGGCTTTGAGATGTGAACATAACATGCATGTAGTCTCGAATGTATATGCATAATAAGGTTTTCTTGCATGGCCTGATTGTAAATGTTCCGTAAGTATGTTTCTGCAAATCGATTTTAATTAACCCGTGTTTTAGATAATATGTGGTTCTGCATGTTTTTGTGTGTCATTTCGCTGTCTAAGTGATAGAGGGATATCACAATAAGTTTTTGGTATCAGGGTTGTAGGTTCGCTGAGTCTATAGGGATCTAGGACTAGGTTTGCATCTGTTCTTGTGAGTTTTCCAGATTTTCTTACAAATAACCTTCTACCCTCAGCAGAAGAAAAAGCTTAAAGATGTTTGGAAACCAAGAAGAACATGCTGCCGAGAGCAGTGAGGTTGCATCTGTTGATGGAGCACGAGTGCAGGCACATGGAGATCGGGTGCCTATGGTCCCCCAAATTGACCCAGCCATTCTCGAGAACCCTGCCTATCAGCACCTTATGGGGCAGTTAATGGCTACGATGAATCACATGGTGGAAAGACTGCCAGTTACTCCGCCAAGAACACAGGCTCCCCATGGTGAAACATCGGGTATTGGGAAGACCTTTGAGCGGCTTCGCCGAGTCAGAGCTTCAGATTATGCTGGAACGGCTAATCTGGCGGATGCTGATCTGTGGCTATTAGGTCTTGAGAAGGCCTTCTGGATCCTCGACATCCCCGAAGCAGACAAAGTCAAGCACGTTGTCTACCTTCTGAAAGGTAGTGATGGCCACTGGTGGGCCATTGAGGAGGAGAAGTGACCCAGTGAGGAGATCGGTTGGGAGGTTTTCCGGCAAGAGTTCGTCATTAGATACTTTCCGAAGATGTATCTGGACGAGAAGATCAACCAATTTGAGCATCTACGCCAAGGGACGATGAGCATCATCGAGTATGAAGCCAAGTTCATGGACTTGCTGAGGTTTTTTCCTCACATGGCGGCGATGGATGATGAGCGGATCAGACGGTTTGAGAAAGGTTTGAGTGCTGAGCTATCGACACCTGTTGCTGCTTTAGACAATCAGGAGTGATTTGCCACATTCGTGGAGTCTGTTCGTAGGATTGAACGATATGTTAGGGAGAAAAGGGAATCCATGATCAAGAAAAGGCCTGCTCAATTTTAGAAGCAGAGGTTTGGTGGCTTCAAGAAGCCAAGGTCCTCAGCACCGTCTGTAATGCCGAGTTCCAGTGCACCGTCACAATGGTCTCCGAGTAAGGGAAGATGTCATGTTTCTTCGCCTTTGAGGGCCCATAGTACAACTTTTGTGGCAGTGACAGGACTGTCTAGGCCATGGATAGAAGGAAGATCATGCTATAGTTGTGGACAGACTGGGCATCTGAGATCAAACTGCCCAAAGAGAGATGTTGAGGTAACCCAACAGCTAAGACAGAACCAACAAGGACCAGACAGACAACAACCCAGTGCTAGTAGAGGGTGAGGACACGGTCAAGCGTTGCAAGCAGGGTCGTCTGCTCAAGGAAGCAGAGGACGAGGACGATAGTAAGCAACGGCTCGATTCTATGCTATGAGTCATCCAGAGGCGATAGTCAACCCGCGAGTTGTGGCAGGTCAGATGGAGTTATTTCATTCTGATTTGTCTTCATCTTGCTTTATATCTATTCTGGTTGACCCGGGTGCTACACACTCTTTTATCGTGTGTTCTATGCTTGATAATTGTCTTTTACCTGTTAGTTGTAAGAAAGATAGCTTGTTGTTAGAAACCTCTCTTGACGATTCGTCAATGCTTCAAGAAGTGTGCCCATCCTGTGTTCTATCTTTTTCAGGACATGTGATACAAGTGGATCTCATACCACTTGATATGTATGGATTTGATGTGATCCTTGGGATGGATACCTTAGAGAAGTATAAGGTGGTTTTGGACTGTGGTTCCAAGCAGGCAGAGTTTGATGTTTGTGGAGAAAAGTGGATCTTCCAAGGAGATAGGAAGATTATTCTGACATGTCTAGTATCAGCAATGGTGGCAGAAAAGTTATTACGGCAAGGATGTAAGGCTTTCCTAGCTCACGTTATGGATACTAAGGCAAAAGGTCCTAGCTTGGAAGAGGTACCAGTTGTACAAGAGTTTGTGGATGTATTTCCTAAGGAGTTTCCCGGTGTTCCCCCACCTTGAGAGATTGACTTCGAGATCAATCTGGTACCAGGAACAGAGCCAGTCGCTCAGACACCGTACAGGATGACTCCAGTAGAGATGGTAGAGTTGAAGAAGCAATTACAGGAGTTGTTGGAGAAAGGTTTCATCCGACCGAGCACATCGCCTTAGGGTGCTCCCGTGCTCTTCGTTAAGAAGAAGGACAGATTGATGCAGTTATGTATAGATTACCGACAGTTCAACAAAGATACGATCAAGAACAAGTACCCATTGCCGAGGATAGATGATCTGTTCGATCAGTTGCGTGGTGCTGCAATGTTCTCAAAGATCGATCTACGGTCTGGATACCATCAGTTGAGGATTAAGGCAGATGACATACCAAAGTCAGCATTCAGAATGAGGTATGGTCACTTTGAGTTTGTGGTTATGCCGTTTGGGCTAACCAATGCACCTGCTTCTTTCATGGACCTGATGAACCGAGTGTTCCGACCGTTCCTAGATCAGTTTGTTATAGTCTTTATAGATGACATTTTGATCTATAGCCGGGACAGGCAAGAGCATGAACAACATCTTCGACAAGCATTGACTCGTCTTCACCAACATCAGTTGTATGCCAAGTTCAGCAAATGTGAGTTATGGTTGATGAAGGTGACTTTCTTGGGTCACGTGATATCTGCTGATGGAGTTAGAGTGGATTCCAAGAAGGTGGAGTCAGTTGCGGAGTGGGAACAACCAAAGACACCAACAGAAGTCCGTAGTTTTTTGGGTCTAGCAGGATACTACTGAAGGTTTATAAAGGACTTTAGTGTGATCGATTTGCTGTTGACAAAGTTGACCAGGAAGGATGTACCTTTTGTCTAGAGTGATCGTTGTCAGCTAGCTTTCTAAAGTTTGAAGGAAAAGCTAACTAGTGCTCCAGTGTTAGTGCTGCCAGAGCCTGGGAAAGGGTATGTTGTTTTCTGCGATGCTTCCAAGAAGGGCTTAGGATGTGTGTTGATGTAGGAGGATCATGTTGTTTCTTTTGCTTCACGACAACTTAAGAAACATGAGGAGAATTATCCGACACATGATTTGGAATTGGCAGTAGTGGTGCATGCGTTGAAGATTTGGAGACACTATCTTTATGGGGAAGTGTGTCAGATCTTTATCGATCATAAGAACTTGAAATACATCTTTTCACAGAACGAACTGAACATGTGACAGCGAGGCTGGATGGAGCTGATCAGTGATTATGATTGCACCATTGAGTATCATCCTGGTAAGGCAAATGTGGTAGCTGATGCGCTTAGCAGGAAATCTTATTCTCTCTCCATGAAGAAGGCACAGTTGAGTTCCTTGGTATTTCATAGGCAAGATATGCTTGTCTCCCTGCGGCAGATGAATGTACAGTTGGAAGTTTCCTTGTTGGCAGGATTGTTGGCTCAGATGCAAGTCAAGCCTACGCTGAGACAACAAATCAAAGAAGCACAACAAACAGATGATATAGTGCAGTTGATCAGATCAGAGTTTGGCAACAAAAAGCGTGATGGGTTCCATGAGTCCGAGGATGGATTAGTTTGCTATCATGACAGAATGGTGGTCCCCGATGTTGATGGTCTAAGGAAGCTAGTACTCGAGGAAGCACACACATCAATGTATGCTATGCATCCAGGAGTCACCAAGATGTATCATAATCTGAAAGACCTGTATTGGTGGTCTGGCTTGAAGAGAGATGTAGCCGAGTTTGTGGCTAGGTGTGCGGTATGCCAACAGGTCAAGGCTGAGCAACAAAAGCCAACAGGTACGTTGCAACCCATGATGATACCGTAGTGGAAATGGGATCACATAACCATAGATTTCATGGTTGGTCTGCCAAGGACAGCTAGAACTCATGATTCCATTTGGGTGATAGTGGACAGATTGACAAAGTCTGCCCATTTCATACCTGTCAAGACAACGTATACAACAGAGAAGTTAGCTCAGTTATATGTGGACGAGATAGTGTGTTTGCACAGTGTACCCACAACGATAGTTTCCGACAGAGGTCCTCAGTTCACAAGTCGTTTCTAGGAACAGTTGCACAAAGTTTTGGGAACGCAGTTGAGGTTCAGCACCGCTTTTCACCCACAGACAGATGGACAGACTAAGAGGACTATTCAAACTTTGGAGGATCTTCTTCAGGCTTGTGTTTTGCAGTTCTTAGGCATTTGGGACATACATCTCAGTTTGATAGAGTTCGCCTACAACAATAATTACCAGCGGAGCATTGACATGGCTCCTTATGAGGCCTTATATGGCAGGAAGTGTAGATCTCCTTTATGTTGGTATGAGTCTGGGGAATATCAGCTTTTGGGTCTCGAGTTAATGCACCAGACATCAGAGAAGATCAAAGTGATACAACAACAGCTGAAGGTGGCACATGACAGACAGAAGTCTTATGCAGACAATCGCCGATGACCCTTAGAGTTCCAAGTGGGAGACAAAGTGTACCTCAAGGTCTCACCTTGGAAAGGCGTACTAAGGTTTGGCAGGAAAGGTAAGCTAGCACCAAGGTATATGGGGTCGTATCTAGTGATAGCACGTGTTGGCAACGTAGCTTACAAGTTAGAACTGCCACCAGAATTGCACAGGTTACACCTAGTGTTCCACGTGCTAAAGAAAAGTCATCCTGACACAGAGATAGTGATACAGCCAGTTGAGGTTGAACTTGATGAAGATGCAACCTATGAGGAAGGCCCTGTGATGATCCTTGACAAGAGAGTAAAGAAGCTAAAAAGGAAGGACATGGTTCTGGTAAAGGTTCTTTGGCATCACCGTGGCATTGAGGAAGCCACGTGGGAGCTTGAGGAAGAGATGAGGAGGAAGTATCCCTCACTTTTCTCTTCGGATTTCAGGGACGAAATCCCTTTGTAGAGGGTTATGGCTTGTAAGGACCCTGACCTTCATTTTGGGCTTACCCTGTTAGTTTTTCCTAAGCCTTGTGCTTGGTTGTTTGCTAATCACCCTTAGTAGTGATTAGGGTTTGCTTGTGCTAAGTTGAGAGTTGGTGGTGCTACTTGCAAAAATAACACGAGTTAAGGTCGAAAGCAAGTTTTTCACCTTGAGAGATGTCTTTCTCTCTCTCTCTTTGCTTCCTCTAAGGTTGAGAGGAAGGCTTGGGCTCGTGCCTTGAGTTGCCTTGGGCCTTGTGGTGCCCTGTTGGGCCTTGTTTTACTTTGCCTGGGTTTTCTTTTGACTGAGTTGAACCTTGTATCGGGCAGGAAGTGTAAGAACCCTGACCCCCGTTTAGGGATTACCCTGTTTGTTTTGTCTAAACTTTATGCTTAGTTTCTTGCTAATCACCTTTAGTGGTGATTAGGGTTTGTTGGTGCTTTGTTAAGAGTTGGAGGTGCAACTTGCAAATAACCCAAGTTTAGGGTTTTGTGGGCAAGTTTTCCACCTTGAGAGGTGTTCCTCTCTCTTCGTTTCCTCTAGGGTTGAGAGGAAGGCTTGGGCTCGTTGCTTGAGTTCTTTGGGCCTTGGTTGAGCTTGTTTGTGACTTGAGGTGCCTTGTTTTGCTTAGGGTTGAACCTTGTATCGGCCAAGTGTGGATGAGTATCGGCCAAGAGGTGTGTCGCCCATGGCAATGGAGTGTGTCGCCCAAGGAACAACATGTTGTGTCGTCCATGATGCTTGACCTAGCCTTGACCTTGTTTAGAGGACACTTGGAGCATATCTTGGACATGTGGATGAAGCTTGCTAGAGTGGTGGCTTGTGCTCTAGGACAAGTGTCCCTAGGCAAGTGACACCTTGTGTGGACCAACCTTGTTTTCTCCTCCCTTTCCTTCTATATAGGCGTAGCCTTCCCTTAGCTAGGAGTTCCTTTGGTCCCTATCCACCTTGTTGCACGACACAACCCCTCTACCTTGCTAATGGTGGTCGATATCCCCTTAAAGGAGAAAAGTGGTGGTCGATACACCCTTGGAGGAGCAAGCTTGTCGGCCGACACACCCCCCTTGAAGGAGCTAGTGGTGGTCGACATCCCTTGGAGCTTGGAGTTCTTCTTCTTCCTTGAAGCTTAAGGCGGGTTGCATAACTTCTAACCCTAACTCCATTATCTCTTCCTATGATCTTGTTTACATGTTAGTAGCTTAGCTTTCTTGTTTGGCCAATCCTTGTGATCTAGGGTCTGTAGGTGAGCAATACTCCTTTCTCCCCTTGGTCTAGAGGAGTGAGCTTGAGATTTTGGTGTCATGAGCAACACCCCTCTTTCTTAGTCGATTGAGGTGAGCTTGTGTTCTAGTTGCTTAAGCAACACTCTCCTCTCACCATGGGCTAGAAGGTGAGCTCGGTTAGTGGTGACTCTTTTCTAGGGTTTCTCCTTGTGACTCGTTTGGTGATAGAAGATGTGCAAGACCCCTCCTTATTAGTTGATTGAGGTGAGCCTCTTCTTGACCCACTAGGGTTTCGGGTGACCATGTGTGAGGTGGTAGATGACCTTGAGAGTACACACCTTGGACGACGTGAGCATGGGGAGGTGCTGCCCGACAACCCTCTTGACCAGGACCCCTTGCACGTCTCATGGTGTGGACGATACCCCCCTTTTAGTTCCTTGGTGACGGGCGTCACAACCCTACCCTGCACGGTTTGCTCTTGAGGCGTGTTGTGCTGTGGCGGGCGAGCACACAGGTTGCACACCCGACACAGGTCCTTGCATGCTAGAATCGGTTACACGCTACCCGTGCACGTTGTAAGTGAGCCTGACACTGCGTCGCCCGGCAGTGTTCGCCGGGGTGTGCGTCACCTTGCCCGACATTGTGTCGCCCGACATGAGCTGCACGCCCAGTACGTGTCACACAGCTGACACCCCGTTGCCCGATAGCCTGCATGCCATGATGCTCGTTGTGCGTTGCCTGATATAAACCTGTGTGGCACGACTGCACGCTTGCCTTTGACCCAGCATTGTGCGCTGCACGCTTCCCCTTGATAACGCGGCGTTGCGCGCTGCACGCGGGCCGTTGTGAGTTGGTTGCCCGATACGACCTTTGGTGAGGGTGAGCCCTGCCCGATATAGTCTTTAGTGAGGGTTGTGTATACTTCTTGTGAGGGTGCTGTTTGTCATGAATGGCCGATATGTTGTCTTTATTCTTGTTGATCAATGGTGACTCATTGCATGATGATATTCATTATGGTTAAGCTTGTTCATCTACACTTAATACGGCCATACACACGGATGTGATCACCATGTTTGTCTTATAATACTAAGAGCAATAATGAGTATGCATTAGGGTTTGCTTAGTGATATGGCTTATACATGAGATCATGAGATGAGGCATGATTATGAAATGGTTACAACCACTAATATTATTATGTGTTAATAATACACTCAACCCTAAATGCCACCCTGTGTTGATAAAATAAGTCTCTAAGTTATTCATGTTGATTATTGAATGATGCCAACCATGCAGGTAATGCATAGCCAAATGAAAGGCTATGAGGAATGATTATATGTGAACAATGAGATGACATGTATATTATGAATGATGTTCCATGATGATGATATAAGCCTTGAGAGGCAGTGGCACTATGTGATGAGGGATTGAGATCCCATAGAATGTGATGATCCTTGAGATGGATCTGGATGATTGGCAAGAGGCCAAGTGATAACATGCGATGTGGAGTCCTTGTGATGGATCAGTATGATGTGAATTGTAGTGAAAACATAATGTTGAATTTATGATTGTTTATAGCTTGCATGTTATACAACTTGGTTGAATCCTGCAATCCATCTAAAAGATACTAATTAATTATAGTGAAATCTATCATGTAGTTGCTCTGGCCATAGATCCATCATCGTCAGGATTTGGTGATGGTGAAATGGGTTCTCCTGCGGGTTAACCCGGAGCGCATATTTTTGAATATGCGAGGTTTCTCCTAGCCTCAAATAGAGAGGGAAACAAGTGCAGCTGCGGTTGCAGACTCGGATATGTAATGAGCATGGTGAACAGGCCCATGGCTCCGAATATGTGATATGATGAGCATGAATGCGTTCATGGCTCAGAGCACGGTGATCAAGCCCGTGGCTCAGTTTTACTAGCGTCGAGACCTGTACCAAGGCGGTCTAGAGGAAGGGTAGCCTGAGGAGCTAACCCTGTGGCTTAAGACCACTTGAGCATGAGACTGCAGTCCTGCTTTGTTTCTCGTGTACTTACCACGAGGGGTCAGGTTGTGGATTCCGTCTCTTCCATTGACCAGGTATGGCACCGGTTATGGGCTTCACAGCCGAAGGTTGGATTTGAACGGTACGGTTCACTTCCTCAGGGCATAATAAAACGTAATCCAGCCGTTTAGTAATTACTGCTTAGAACAAACACGAAACATTAGTTGAGGCCTTGTTTGTAATTAACTTGTTTGTATCTTGCAGTAGCTGGTACATTTCTTATATGTGGTAAGCTTTATACATCCTATCTTGTTAATCATGTCTCATAAGGAATAGTTGGATAAATGACTGAGTACTTTTGGTAAGCTTGATAGTATGAACAGTCTTATCTCATAACTGCTCTTGTTATACTTTTTAGCTGCTTTGCCTATATTTGAGGTTTTGTAGTTTTGGCGAGGAGTTATGTTTCCCACTAGGACAATGTTCAATTGTCTCACCCTGCTGGTTTACACCCTTTTTAGGTGGACGAGCTAGACGTGGTGGTGGTCGTAGAGTTGTGGCCGAGCAGCAAGAAGAACAGTAGAAGGCAAGCGATGGATATGCTACTGTTTTGATGTTTTAGAGTCTAGAGTCATCCCTGTACTTTTAGGTCCTTGGCGGTGTTTTGACGTTGTTTCACGATGTATAGTTGTAGATGTTTTTGTATACCCTGTTGTTGGCCGGATGTGGGCCTCTATTTGTATGAACAAGTGATGAACTCATGTGACGACAAGACAGTTGTTGCTCTAAGCTGTGGACATGTAATAGGCTTGTATATATATGTATGAAACCTATTCTCTTACAGGATGTGGACTGAAATGTAAAAGTTTCTCAGTTTATCAATTTTCCGCAATCGGTTTTAATTAACCAGTGTTTTCGATAATCTGTGGTTATGGTGATTTCCGCACGTTTTCGCATAACACCTCACTGTCTGTGTGATAGTGGGTTGTGTTGCCACAGGAAGGGTCTTGTATCGCCCATAGGTGTGGGCTATGATCTCCAAAACCCGAGATAAACACGATTAAATTCAGCAGAAGCGATTCAATTAACAACAGAATAAGAAAAATCATCGGAAATTAAAACTTTTTGAGACAAGATCTTGAAATCATAAAATTTCCTTTATAGAAACAGATTAAAAGGTTACATCTCTGTTAAATCATTTCTTGAGTGATTATACACAACCATATACAAAATCTCAAGATTCAAAACCTAAAATCTCAGACCAAAAGACTCTAAGGACCTGAGAGTACAGAGACGACATAAGACTATCTAACTACATGACTTAGCAGTCAGTATCTCCACCTGAGATTCACTGCTGCCCCTGGTGCTCTTGCTGCTGATACTGATCACCTGCAGACTGGTTCCTTCGTCCTCGACGACCACCTAAAAAGTTGAAATCTACGGGGTGAGACAATTTTAAATAATTGTCCCAGCGAGAGTTATAACTCTCCGCCAGAAGCTTTATTATAGCAATCAAAGAACAATCATAAGCAATAAAATCCTTAAGGTAATCAATAGCAGATTGTTAACAAGTAGAACAACAACATTTAAGGAATATGAAGAACATGTATACTAAGTAATGTAACTTCAACCAATGTATCTCATAGTTCAACCTAAGAAGATATGCTACGCGGTTGATTATGTTTTACAAACAATATTATGCCCTGCGGAGATGAGGTATACCGCTCATACTCCAACCGATCACTATTAAGTCGCATCGGTATCATACCTAGGTCATCAAAAGAGTCGGATTCTTATGACCTCATCTTCCTCAGTCAGAGTGAGAATAAACATGCAGGACATCTAGTGTCTCTGCTACTATAGCTTACCAGGGTATTCTGGTACTTCGCTATTAGAGTCACAGTGGCATTCTGTACTCTCTTCGCCATCGAAAGATTTCTTGTTTATCTCTCATCGATGCGGAAATAGAAGATTTCCTCGGGAGAATAGTGTTACATCACCCCGGCACAAACACATAGTGAAGGATTGATAGATTAAGGTACATCTACATCAATTCCTACACTAGGATGTAAGGTATTCACATCCATAATACCCCACATACTCAAAAGTATGTGATCCAAGAGTTCCCTTAGGAAAACCTGTTTCACCATCATTTAGCTTCTGACAATGATGGATCTATGATCAGGGCTCTACATGGTATGATTATACTTGATTAGTTAAGTACATTTCAGTATTATTTTAACATCATACATGTTCTCAACCATTAATCATTAGCATAGCAGTTATGAAAGTAGAATATTAAATGTATCAAGTCTAACTCACATCAGTTATCATTTCTTAATCAACTCATCACAAGTCATCTAATTAGTATGATCTTGATGTTACTCATGGCTCATTCAGCCTATCATCTCATATGATGCCACTTAAACTCAGGCAACACAGCATGTATCATTATTCATAAAGTTTGCAACGTATTTTTAATGAATTCTGTATCATAACCCTTACCTGGATATGATCATTCTCTTACAAGAACCTGCATGATTAATATATTTGTAGATATGCATGTATAACAATATCATCACAATATCAAAAACCTTTTTCAATTATTTTATAGGCACCACAGTCATGCAAGGACATACTACCACGGCCGTGCTTCTCAACACGGTCGTGCTAAGACAAGCTACCACGGCCGTGCTCTATAGCACGGGTGTGCTAAGCTCACACTTTATCAATGACTTCTAGGGTTTGGATTTATTTACTTTAACATAGGGTTTTTTGAACCTTTTAGCTCTTAAAGCATAAAGATTCCTCATAATACCATTTGTATTTAGGATTTCATACCCAAAGGTATAACCCTAAATTACCCCATTTATCAGATCACCCTAAATTAGGGTTTACTATTCACATTACATGTTATTACCATAGAATTAGGGTTTACTATTTACTTCATAGTGAATTGAGCTCATAGCATCATCATGAATGAGAAACATCATCATTGATGCCTTCAAATTAGGTTAAAATTCATCAATTATCTTAATTAGGGTTTTCATGATCTCTCATAAGTGGATCATACCCTAATCCTGCATATTCATATACATTGAAGGTACTTTATTTGAGTTTTAACCATAAATGGTACTTTCTCTCTCCTCTTACTAATAGATGGTGATCACATCACTCTAGATAGGGTTGGGTTAAGTCCTCATTGATTAACATAAACCAAATCACCACTATCATGTCATTAGGGTTTGAATAAAACAAGGTATCCTTCAATTGAACCCATTTAAGCTTAAACGAGTGTGGACCCACTTGAGCTTAAACGAGTGTGGACCCACTTGAGCTTAAACGAGTGTGAACCCATTTGAGCTTAAACGAGTGTGGACCCGTTTGAGCTTAAACGAGTGTGGACCCGTTTGAGCTTAAACGAGTGTGGACCCGTTTGAGCTTAAACAGCCTTGAGATCGTTTGAGCTTAAATGAGTGTGAACCCGTTTGAGCTTAAACGACCTTGAGATCATTTGAGCTTAAATGACCTTGAGGTCGTTTGGATCCAAATGGGTTCAAATCGCATGGACATAAAAGGTGAAACGAAGGTTATGATTGGATAGGGTTTCCTATGTTGAAACCTTCAATTGGCCATGTCCTTGTTAACCATTTACAAGCTGAGTCAATTAGGATTAGCCTTAATCCATTGGACATCAAATTGATCCTCAATTGAAAGCTAAATGGGGTTAAACCCCACTCAATTAGGGTTTTCAATCGGCTAATCATCAATTTTCAACAATGTGAATCAAATCGTAGTTGAACCCATCAATTGAGCTCCAATTGGGCCCAAACTTGGCCCAAACGGTCTTGGGATCGTTTGGATATCCTCCAAACGGTCTTGAGACCGTTTTCCCAAAGTTTCATCAAAAACTAAGTCAATTGGATGAAGGTTGAACCCTAAATAGGTCTAAAATCAGCATTTTTATCAATTCATCACTTTAATGTAATTGGACCCTCAAATCATTAAATTACCTCAACCCTAGACCTCCAAACGGTCTTGGGTTGTCACAAAACGGTCTTAATACCATTTGAGTGAACCCCCAAATGGTCTTGAGACCGTTTGGGTCCTTCAACCCAAAGTTCACCAAAATCTATCATTGAAAAACTCAATTCAACCCGATTAGGGTTTAAGGAGTTGAGGTGCCTTCAACTTGTGATTGGTTTGGAATTGGGCTATGATTCTTTGTAGGAATTAAATTCAAGATGTTTACAACAGTCCCTTAAATGGTCTTCCATTGGTCAACCCTATCAAATGGTCTTGGAGACCGTTTAAGACTAAACGACCTTGCAAGATCGTTTGAGGTCAAACGGGTAGAGACCCTTTTGATTTCAAACGGTTGCAAACCGTTTAGAGCTATTGGTCCAAGATCGTTTAATAATGTTGGATAAGTACCATCATAGGTATTAACGCCCTTCATCTTCAACCTTGAAACCAAGGTCTGTTCTTCACGAAAAAGGCTTGCAAGAGTGCAAAGGAAGATGGAGAAGAAAAAGAACTAACTATTACTTGTAAGATTAAAGGTACGCATAACAAAGCAAGGTTTAGAGTTATAAAACCCGCCTTAGAACCAGCTCTAGAGCTCCAAGCTTTGAAGCTTTAATGGTGGCTTGATCTCCGCAGGTCTTCCAAGGTTTCTTCTCCAAAAAAAGGTTGGGGAAGATCGACTAGAACAAGAAACCTAAGTGAGATAACCATAAAACCAACCTTATACAAGGAATTCCTCCATGAATCCGAGCTTGAAGATGGTTCTTCTCACCTTAGCACTTATTTAGTCATCTCCTGAGGTCCAGAGCTCTACCTTGGTCGGTTGAGCAAGATGATAACTGAAGAAGAGAAGGGAATACGTTTACTTGGTTTGCAAAGGAAAAGGCTTATATGGCTTAGGCTATTTTCCATCATAAGGACCTCTAGAGCATGGGATTTTCATCTAAGTCCCTCCTTATTTCTAAGGCACGTCCAAAGCATCATAACTTAAGAAAAGTTCATCAAAGCTCAAGATCTAAGGATAAAGAAAACCAACATACAACTATGGTACCTATATGAAAGATCTCTTTACTCATTTTAGGTGATTTAATTATAAAAAGGGGGTTCCTTATTATGTGATCATTCAAATGAAGTTCCCCCTTCATCATTATTACCTTAAATGATGTCAAAGGTCATAGAAGATATTCTACAAGATGTATTTTACAAGTTGCACCCCATATTTTGGGTAAGTTGCACCTTACACCAAAATTAGGGTTTATAAGCACAAGGGTCATTCCACAAGCTGCATCTTGATGCCCAAGCTTGGAAAGTCCATCATATCTCATCATATTCACTCATATGATGTCTCATCATCAAAGGAACATATATACATATGAAATTTGCAAGTTAACCCCTCTGATTGGTAATTTGCACATAGGTCCCTGTATTACCAAACAATACTACAATCATTGTTTAAAAAGGACATAAATGAAAATGTATGTTCCTTAGGAACTTAATTACATGCCAGAAATTAATCACAAGCATTTAGTTACATATTTAGGCAAAACACCTAGGGTTAATTCATAACCCAGGTCAGGGATGTTACAAATTATCCACCCCTTACAAGGATTTCGTCCCCGAAATCGATAAAACATATTAAGAGAAAAGAGTAGGGTATTTCCTTCTCATCTCTTCCTATAGTTCCCAAGTGGCTTCTTTGACACCACGGTGATTCCATAGGACTTTCACAAGACTTATGTCTTTCTTCTTTAGCTTTTTAATCCTATTATCAAGGATTGACACTGGTCCCTCCTCATAAGTTATATCATCATTCAATTCTACTTCCATAGGTTGTAGAACTGACTCGGTGTCAGGGTGACATTTTCTTAACATAGAAATGTGAAACACATGGTGTAGCTTTTGTAATTCCGGTGGTAACTCTAGTCTATAGGCTACCTTTCCAACCCGTTCAATGATTGGATAAGGTCCCATAAATCTAGGAGCTAACTTCCCTTTCCTTCCAAAGCGAAGGACTCCTTTCCAAGGCGAGACCTTGAGATACACTCTGTCTCCAACCTGGAACTCTAACGGTCTACGTCGCTTGTCAGCATAAGATTTCTGCCTATCCTTTGCAGTCTTAATCTATTGTTGTATAACTTTAATCTTCTCTGTAGTCTGCTGCACAAGGTCAGGACCTAACAACTGATGTTCACCAGTCTCATACCAACATAAGGGTGATCTACAACGTCTACCATACAAAGCTTCATAGGGTGCCATATCAATACTATGTTGATAGCTATTGCTATAGGCGAACTCTATTAGGCTTAGGTACAGATCCCAACTCTCGGTAAACTGGAGAACACATGCTCTCAGCAAATCTTCCAAAGTATGTATAGTCCTTTCTGACTGTCCATCAGTCTGTGGATGAAAGGTTGTACTAAACTTTAACTTGGTGCCTAAAGCTCTGTGCAGCTATTCCCAAAAATGACTTGTAAAATGGGGACCTCTGTCAGAAACTATAGTGACAGGAACTCCGTGCAGTCGTACAATCTCTTCAACATACAATTGTGATAACTTCTCAGCAGAATAGGTTATTTTGACAGGTAAGAAATGTGTAGTCTTTGTCAACTTATCAACTATTACCCAAATAGAATCATGTCCTTTGCTTGTCCTGGGTAGGCCAACAACAAAGTCCATGGTCACATGGTCCCACTTCCACTGTGGTATGGGTAAAGGTTGCATTGTCCCTGTAGGTTTTTGGTGTTCAGCCTTAATTTGCTGACACACAGGGCACCCCATCACAAACTCTGCAATGTCCTTCTTCATCCCGGGCCACCAATACATATCTTTCAAGTTTCGATACATTTTGGTGCTCCATGGATGCATAGCATACATTGAAGAATGAGCTTCCTCCAGGACTAACTTTCTCAAGTTATCCACATCCGATATTATCATCCTTCCATGATAACATGCTACTTGATCATCTGAGTCATGGAAACCATCTCGTTTCTCATTACCATACTCCGATCTAATCTGTTGAACTGTTGCATCTACTTGTTGTGCCTCCTTAATCTGCTCTCTTAGAGTAGGCTTTATATGCACCTCAGCCAACAATCCGGCTAACAATGACACCTTCAACTGTACATTGTTTTGCCTTAAGGAGATAAGCATATCTCTCTTAGAGCATACTAAAGAGTTTAGTTGTGCTCTATCCATGGTTGATGTTGCTGATTTCCTACTCATGGCATCTGCAACCACATTGGCCTTCCCTGGATGGTAATCAATTGTACAATCGTAGTCCTTGATTAACTCCATCCAACGACGTTGCCTCATGTTAAGTTCATGCTGAGAGAAGACATACTTAAGGTTCTTGTGATCTGTGAAAATCTGGAATGTCTCTCCGTAGAGATAATGTCTCCAGATTTTCAAAGCATGAACCACAACAGCTAACTCTAGATCGTGTGTCGGATAATTCTCCTCGTGTTTCTTAAGTTATCGTGAAGCAAAAGAAATCACTTGTTTATCCTGCAACACACATCCGAGTCCATTCTTGAAGGCATCACAGAAAACTATGTATCATTTGCCTTGCTCAGGTAACACAAGTATAGGTGCACTTGTCAACCTCTCCTTTAGAAGCTGAAAAGATTGCTGGCACTTATCGCTCCAGTCAAAAGGAACTTCTTTTCGGGTTAACTTAGTTAAAGGTAAGGCTATGGAACTGAAGTTCTTAATGAACCTTCGGTAATAGCCGGCCAACCCTAAGAAACTACGGATCTCCGTCGGTGTCTTCGGTTGTTCCCATTGTAGAATAGATTCTACCTTTTTAGGGTCAACACGAATACCCAAGGCAGATACTACATGTCCAAGAAAAGATACTTCCAGCAACCAAAACTCAGACTTGCTAAACTTAGCATATAGCTTGTGTTCTCTTAGCAAAGTTAGAGCCTGACGAAGATGTTGTTCGTGCTGTTGAGCATCTCTACTATAGATCAGAATGTCATCTATGAAGACAACAACGCACTGATCGAGGAAAGGTCGGAAGATTCTATTCATAAGTTCCATAAATGCCGCCGGTGCATTAGTTAGTCCAAACGACATAAATGTGAACTCATAGTGACCATACCTTGTTCTGAAAGCAGACTTGGGTATGTCACTGTCCTTAATACAGAGTTGATGATATCCAGACCTCAAATCTATCTTTGAGAAGACGGTTGCACCACGCAACTGGTCAAAGAGATCATCAATCCTCGGCAGAGGGTACTTATTCTTTATTGTTACTTTATTTAGTTGTCTGTAATCAATGCACAACCGCATTGACCCGTCTTTCTTTTTAACAAACAAAATCGAAGCACCCCAAGGTGAAGTGCTCGGTCGGATGAAACCCTTCTCAAGCAACTCTTGAAGCTGCTTCTTAAGTTCTGCCATCTCAGCAGGCGCCATCCTATATGGTGTCTGGGCTATAGGTTGAGTATCTGGAATTAAATTGATTTCAAAATCAATTTCCCACGGCGGTGGCACACCTGGAAGTTCTTCAGGAAATACATCTTCAAACTCCCTGACTACATGAACTTCCGTAGGGTTAAGACTCTCCATGGTAGTATCTACCACATGGGCCAAGAATGCATAACATCCTTGCCTCATCAGCTTATCAGCAACCATAGCTGACACAAGACTGGTGGGTAGAATCTTTTTTTCTCCTTGAAAGATCCATGTGTTGCTTTCATTAGCAAACTCAGCCTGCTTGGATTCACAATCCAAGACAACCCTATACCTTTCCAAGGTATCCATCCCAAGGATTATATCAAATCCTTGCATCTCAAGTGGTATAAGATCCACTTGAATGCGATGATTAGAAAAGAAGAGGATGCAGGGAGAGCATACCTCCTGCAACACAGCATACCCTCTCAACGGAGTCTCAAGCAACAAGCTATCTGCCCTATGACTGACCGTCATATTGCAGTTATGAATCACTCTTCGAGTGATGAAGGAGTGCGTAGCACCCGGGTCAATCAAAACAGATACAACACATGATGTAGACATATCAGAATATAACAACTCCATCTGACCTGCCACAACCCGTGGGTTGATCACTGCATCAGGTGGGTTCATAGCATAGAACCTTGCTGTCGCCTGAGGTTGATTCGGTGCTGACGATCCAGCTTGGGATGCTTGTCCACGTCCTCTAGCTGCTCCTTGAGACTGTCTTCTCTGTGATCCTTGTGGATTTTGTCTCTGAGGTTGTGTCACATTGACAGGCCTAGACCTACAGTCCTTCATCAAGTGTCCCACCTTCCCACAGTTGTAGCAGCTCCTCTCCAGTTGTTGTGGTCTGGGTGGTCATGTGACTGACATTGATGTTGAACTGTGAGTCTCTTGTAGTGGTACGCTTCGTCCCCTGCCTCTACTCGGTGTCCATTGTGTCTGAGCACTAGATCTGGGTTGTGGAGGTGTAGGTGTAGAGAATCTAGGCTTCTTAAAGTCTCTAGATGAAGAACCCTAGAACTGCGGATATCACTTATGGGTTTACCACTTCTCGACTACGGATTTCTCTATCCTTCGGACTGACTCAACGAAGGTAGCAAACCTCTCCCGATTCTCTAGGGCAGACACGGGAGTAGTCAAGTCGGCGTTTAAACCCTTCTCAAACCTTCTGATTCTTTCTTCTTCTGTGGCAACCATGTGCGGACAAAACTGCAACAACTCCATGAATTTAGCTTCGTACTCGCTAATGTTCATCATACCTTGTCTCAATCTCTCAAACTGAGAGATCTTCTCGTCCAGGAATGTCTTTGGAAAGTATCTGTTGACAAATCCCCGACGAAAATCTTCCCACGAGATCTCCACTCCAGGCCTCTTCTGCTCTTCCATGGTCCACCAGTGACCAGCACTTCCTTTGAGAAGATAGACGGCATGTCTAACCTTCTCAGCTTCTAAGATGTTCAAGATTCTGAAAGCTTTCTCTAACTCGGTTAACCATAGATCGGCATCTGCGGGGTCAGCTATTCCAAAGTACTCGGTTGCTCCAACACGACAAAGTCGCTCGAACGTCTTACCGATACCTTGTCCTTCAGGTTGGGCCGGTGCCCTAGGTGCAGGCATGGGCATCCTGTCGGTGATGTGTGTCATGGCAGTCATAAACTGCCCGAACATAGTTTGAACAGCTGGGTTTCCCATGTCAGCTGGGTCAAACTGAGGTGGCTCCCTAGGAGGCTCAGGTACAGGTTGTCCTATCTCCGGGTTCCTTGCACCTCCTTGGGGTGCAGCGATACTACTTTCTGCCATGTACTCCTCGTGTGGTTCAGACATCCTTAATTATCTTCTTCTCCTGAGGAGCAGAAGACTCTATTAGATACGAAACAAATACTAATGATAGACTCGACATCCTAAGTCCTATGTCTCTGTAGACTCAGTGAACCTAGAGCTCTGATACCACTTAATTGTGGGCTCTGATCTCCAAAACCCGAGATAAACACGATTAAATTCAGCGGAAGCGATTCGATTAACAGCGGAATACGAAAAATCATCGGAAATTAAAACTTTTTGAGACAAGATCTTGAAATCATAAAATTTCCTTTATAGAAACAGATTAAAAGGTTACATCTCTGTTAAATCACTTCTTGAGTGATTATATACAACCAGATACAAAATCTCAAGATTCAAAACCTAAAATCTCAGACCAAAAGACTCCAAGGACCTGAGAGTACAGAGACGACATAAGACTATCTAACTACATGACTTAGCAGTCAGTATCTCCACCTAAGATTCACTACTGCCCCTGGTGCTCTTGCTGATGATACTGATCACCTACAGACTGGTTCCTTCGTCCTCGACGACCACCTAAAAAGTTGAAATCTACGGGGTGAGACAATTTTAAATAATTGTCCCAGCGAGAGTTATAACTCTCTGCCAGAAGCTTTATTATAGCAATCAAAGAACAATCATAAGCAATAAAAGCCTTAAGGTAATTAACAGCAGATTGTTAACAAGTAGAACAACAACATTTAAGGAATATGAAGAACATGTATACTAAGTAATGTAACTTCAACCAATGTATCTCGTAGTTCAACCTAAGCAGATATGCTACGTGGTTGATTATTTTTTACAAACATTATTATGCCCTGCAGAGATGAGGTATACCGCTCATACTCCAACCGATCACTATTAAGTCGCATCGGTATCATACCTAGGTCATCAAAAGAGCCGGATTCTTATGACCTCATCTTCCTCAGTCAGAGTGAGAATAAACATGTAGGACATCTAGTGTCTCTGCTATTATAGCTTACCAGGGTATTCTGGTACTTCGCTATTAGAGTCATAGTGGCATTCTATACTCTCTTCGCCATCGAAATATTTCTTATTTATCTCTCATCGATGCGGAAATAGAAGATTTCCTCGGGAGAATAGTGTTACATCACCCCGACACAAACACATAGTGAAGGATTGATAGATTAAGGTACATCTACATCAATTCCTACACTAGGATGTAAGGTATTCACATCCATAATACCCCACATACTCAAAAGTATGTGATCCAGGAGTTCCCTTAGGAAAACCTGTTTCACCATCATTTAGCTTCTGACAATGATGGATCTATGATCAGGTCTCTACATGGTATGATTATACTTGATTAGTTAAGTACATTTCAGTATTCTTTTAACATCATACATGTTCTCAACCATTAATCATTAGCATAGTAGTTACGAAAGTAGAATACTAAATGTATCAAGTCTAACTCACATCAGTTATCATTTCTTAATCAACTCATCACAAGTCATCTAATTAGTATGATCTTGATGTTACTCATGGCTCATTCAGCCTATCATCTCATACGATGCCACTTAAACTTAGGCAACACAGCATGTATCATTATTCATAAAGTCTGCAACGTACTTTCAATGAATTCTGTATCATAACCCTTACCTGGCTATGATCATTCTCTTACAAGAACCTGCATGATTAATATATTTGTAGATATGCATGTATAACAATATCATCACAATATCAAAAACCTTTTTCAATTATTTTATAGGCACCACGGCCGTGCTCCCTTGCACGGTCATGCAAGGACATACTACCACGGCCGTGCTTCTTAGCACGGTCGTGCTAAGACAAGCTACCACGGCCGTGCTCTATAGCATGGGCGTGTTAAGCTCACACTTTATCAATGACTTCTAGGGTTTGGATTTATTTACTTTAACATAGGGTTTTTTGAACCTTTTAGCTCTTAAAGCATAAAGATTCCTCATAATACCATTTATATTTAGGATTTCATACCCAAAGGTATAACCCTAAATTACCCCATTTATCAGATCACCCTAAATTAGGGTTTACTATTCACATTACATGTTATTACCATAGAATTAGGGTTTACTATTTACTTCATAGTGAATTGAGCTCATAGCATCATCATGAATGAGAAACATCATCATTGATGCCTTCAAATTAGGTTAAAACTCATCAATTATCTTAATTAGGGTTTTCATGATCTCTCATAAGTGGATCATACCATAATCCTGCATATTCATATACATTGAAGGTACTTTATTTGATTTTTAACCATAAATGGTACTTTCTCTCTCCTTTTACTAATAGATGGTGATCACATCACTCTAGATAGGGTTGGGTTAAGTCCTCATTGATTAACATAAACCAAATCACCACTATCATGTCATTAGGGTTTGAATAAAACAAGGTATCCTTCAATTGAACCCATTTAAGCTTAAACGAGTGTGGACCCACTTGAGCTTAAACGAGTGTGGACCCACTTGAGATTAAACGAGTGTGAACCCATTTGAGCTTAAACGAGTGTGGACCCGTTTGAGCTTAAACGAGTGTGGACCCGTTTGAGCTTAAACGAGTGTGGACCCGTTTGAGCTTAAACGGCCTTGAGATCGTTTGAGGTTAAACGAGTGTGAACCCGTTTGAGCTTAAACGACCTTGAGATCGTTTGAGCTTAAACAACCTTGAGGTCGTTTGGATCCAAATGGGTTCAAATCGCATGGACATAAAAGGTGAAACGAAGGTTATGATTGGATAGGGTTTCCTATGTTGAAACCCTCAATTGGCCATGTCCTTGTTAACCATTTACAGGTTGAGTCAATTAGGATTAGACTTAATCCATTGGACATCAAATTGATCCTCAATTGAAAGCTAAATGGGGTTAAACCCCACTCAATTAGGGTTTTCAATCGGCTAATCATCAATTTTCAACAATGTGAATCAAATCGTAGTTGAACCCATCAATTGAGCTCCAATTGGGCCCAAACTTGGCCCAAACGGTCTTGGGATCGTTTGGATATCCTCCAAATGGTCTTGATACCGTTTGCCCAAAGTTTCATCAAAAACTAAGTCAATTGGATGAAGGTTGAACCCTAAATAGGTCTAAAATCAGCATTTTTATCAATTCATCACTTTAATGTAATTGGACCCTCAAATCATTAAATTACCTCAACCCTTGACCTCCAAACGGTCTTGGGTGTTGGATAAATTGGACATTATGATAAATCCCTTTGTTTCGATGATGACAAACATTTCATTCTTGTTGATCTAACGTGCTACTTGAGTGTGCAGGATTAAGGTGGATGACAAAGTAACTAGGGAAAATCCAAAGAGCTTACATATTTATATTTCCATGCAATGTAATCACTGTTGTAAAAACTTGTACAAATATATAATGTACAAGTACTTAGATTGCATGTAAATCAAGCGTTGGATCTTCCTAGCTAATCACCACACTTAGATAGGTCATCCCCTTCAAATAGGATCACATATGTACACTCATACACATGCTTAGTGGTAAATTAAAAGATTGAAAACAGAGTCAATCTCGGTCGACCACACTCCTCGACCGAGACACTCTCGGTCGACAAACTCCTCGACCGAGAATGACCCAAGTAGTCGTTAGACACAGCTGACAAAGTAGTTGGCAGTTGCAAATGAACGTTGATTCAGAGAGCCTGTCGGTCGACAAAACTTCGACCGAGTAGGTGTCTCGGTCGACCATTTGTCGACCGAGATGGTCTCTGACAGAAACTGCAGAATAAAGTAACTAGCCGTTACTAATGCACTTAACTTATATCTAACGGCTAGTTAAGCACTTAGAAGCCCCTAGAAGTTGTCTAGAACGTCCTTAAGTACTCATAGGCCACTCCTATAAATAGGACATGCCTTAGGACACCAAAAGATACCTAAGCTATATTTGTGCTATACTTGAGCTTGAATACACACTTGCAATCTGTTTTAGAGCAATAGAGCAATTCCTACACTTGCCATTCATTCCTATTGCTCCCATTTCGTGTCCTATAGGCTAGTATCTCCTATCCACTACAATCATATTGTCATACACATTGGTTAGGAGATCTACACGCTTGATATAGGCAAATCAAGCCTTGGGCTTAAAGGATAAGTTGTAATTTCCTTTTTTCTTTCTTGTTCCTTTGTATCTTTTGTACTCTCCTTGCTACTCCTAGGGTTGGAGGCTGCGGATCGGAGAGGGTTGACTTCTCAGGTGGAGAAGGGGACTTCAAGCTACTTCAAGAAGGCTATCGCATGGGAAGCTACTTCAGAAGGCTGGTGCAACGGGAGTTGGTGCATCTACTTCAAGGGAAGGCTGCTTCAAGGTTGGGCGATTACTTCTAGGTGAAGGCTGCTTGAAGGGTTTGGGAAAAGAAATTGTATTTTATGTAAAGTCCTTGCGAGGTAATAAAATAAATTTCTTTTCAAATCCCGGTTGGGTAAGCAACCGGGTAGTGGATTGACGGCTATAGTATTTGCTATAGTTGGAACCACTCTAAACCTTGTGTCTCCTTGTCCAATATCTTCATCGTGGTTGTTTGAGTTTAATTAATTATTAAATTATCTATAAAACTCTATTCACCCCCCCTCTAGTAGTTTTCATTGGGTTGTCACCAAACGGTCTTAAGACCGTTTGAGTGAACCCCCAAATGGTCTTGAGACCGTTTGGGTCCTTCAACCCAAAGTTCACCAAAATCTATCGTTGAAAAACTCAATTCAACCCGATTAGGGTTTAAGGAGTTGAGGTGCCTTCAACTTGTGATTGGTTTGGAATTGGGCTATGATTATTTGTAGGAATTAAATTCAAGATGTTTACAACAGTCCCTTAAACGGTCTTCCCTTGGTCAACCCTATCAAACTGTGACGACCATCTCGCGAAAATAAGATTAACTAATGCGGAAGCGTTCATCAAGCAGCGGATTAGCAAAAATCACTAAAAATTAAAACTTTTTTGCAAAGAGATCCATTCATAGGAAAACTCTTTCATTCAGAACCAAAGTAAAACTTTACATCCTAGATCATATATATACATCTCATGTACTTTTGCTTCTCAAGGAATACAAACATTAACTACTCTGTCTTAACTATACACAGGTAGTATAAAACCCTCGAGGCACTAAACCAAAATCTCAAAATCACTAACTACTACTCCGAGGACCTGAGAGTACAGAGACGACACATAGGACTCTATATACATCTGAACATGACATGACAGTCAATGTCTCCACCTGAGACTTTACTGTTGTCCCTGCTACTGCTGATGTCCTTCACCTCCTGAAGGATTCCTGTCTCCTCGTCCGCGTCCACCTAAAAAATGTGGTTCCCACGGGGGTGAGACAATTATAAAAATTGCCCCAGCAAGAGATATAACTCTCCGCCAGAAACATTGTTATTGTAACTTAAGAAGATAAATATGAACTGAGAAATCATATTTAATTGACAGCAGGTAAATGTCTAACAGTTTAGAACATCATTCTATATCAGAAGCATTGTAGCTGAAATAGAATCAACATATCATTTATCCTTTAAGGAATATGAAGAACATGTATAACATCTATTCAAACTACAGGATCATTACCACTGCATTAACTCTCTTCAGGCTTAGATCATATATCTAAAGCCTGGCATTATCATTATGGAGTCATGGCCCGTAGCCACACTCTTTTCACAAGGTGTTGGGATCTTAATCCCTCATTTCAACACTGGGAGTTCTCATCCCTTCACAATTTCAATACCATAACCATGAAATCCTGGGTATTCAAACCCTTAGCTCATCACCTGAGCATTGTTACCACATTCTCAAGTAACTAACACCTTTGGGTCATCTGACCAAGATAAGCATGATACTTGTTATACAAGCATCCATCATGGCACTTGAGGCCCATCAACTCTCTTGCTACCTCTTACCGGGCACAAGGTATATTATGGCACACAAGGCCCAATAAACAAATTCAAACTAATAACACATCATAGCTCATACATGTCTATGCTCATCATCTCATAATACCTGCATGGTTAGCACATATGATAGCAGCACATCAATTATCTATCATCACCATGCAAAAATAATATATTAATAATTCAAGGGTATTACCCTTAATCCTTTACTAGGATTAGGATTTCCATCACACATATCATGTATCAGTATTACCCTTAATCCTTTACTAGGATTAGGATTTCCATCACAAATCTCATGTATCATATTCAAGTATGAATTCTATTCTTTTATTAGGGAATTATGGTTTCACATACCATTTCCCTCCATTAGAATAGGGATTGCATATAGCATCACCCTTCATTAGGGTTTCATATCATATTGCCCATAATTAGGGTTTACTAATCATTCCCAATTAGGGTTTCTCATAAAATCACCCTCAATTAGGGCTTCACATGGATACACCTTCAATTAGGGTTTCACATGGATACACCCTCAACTAGGGTTTGAGTTCAATAACCCTGTCAATTAGGGTTTATGTTCATGTTTAGGGTTTCATGATCTCTTTTCTTAAGGATCATAACCCTTAATCACCACATGAATCATATTCATGTATGAATTCATGCTATCAACTTATTAACTTGATTAGGTCATATCAACTCTTTAGTCGTGTACATACAACTATGATTAACATAGTGTATCGAGTCATTGATCCTATAAGCAATTAGGGATTCATCCCTTAATTGACACTTAATCACTTAGGTACTATTAGGGTTTCAACCTCTGTACTTTCATTGATTGTCATTACTAATCATCATTGGATCAATAGTACATTCATCATCACATTGGACCTCCATTACATAAGGTATCCAAATGAATTAGGGTTTTCAATGTTGATTACTTCAATCATTGAATTCATGGAACCAATCATCAATTGGACCTATACTCATACTTAAATTGAGTTTAATAGGTCAACCTTCAACTGATTTGACTCTCAATTGACCCTCAATTGATCATAAATTAGGGTTTGATTCAATTGAATTAGGGTTTGGAATCGATGATTCAACAACACTAATCAATGTAAGACTAGTTGCTTTGAAACCATTGAACCATCATCCAAATTGGGTATGACCTGACCCCAAACGGTCTTGAGGTCGTTTGGATGACCTCCAAACGGTCTTGAGACCTTTTTCCCATCATATAACTCAAATCCAAGCAATCCAATTAGGGTTTGGTTCATTGGAGTGCTCACCAAATCAGCAATCTATTGCAGATCAACTTGATATCTTTAGACCTTCAACCACTGAACTATACTCAACCCTAGACCTCCAAACGGTCTTGGGTGACCACCAAACGGTCTTGAGACCGTTTGGATGAGCTCCAAACGGTCTTGAGACCGTTTGGCCCATCCAACCTTTGGATTCTAGTGAAAAATCATCATGGATTGGTCTATCGAGTTGATCAACAGATCAGCACTACATTGCAATATGATTAGTACCTTTGGACCTTCAATTGGTCAACTATACTTGACCCCAGACCTCCAAACGGTCTTGGGGTGATCCGCAAACGGTCTTGAGACCGTTTGGATGATCCCCAAACGGTCTTGAGACCGTTTGGGCTAATCAACCCAAAATCTCAACTTAACTCATTGGAATTTCAGCACTGTTTTCAATTAGGGTTTACCTAATTGATTAGCCTTCAACTCATGATTCTTTTGGAGTTAACCACTAAAATTTGGAGGGTCATTAACCAACATCATTAGGAACAGTAATCTAAAACGTTCAACGCCTGGTCAACTCCACCAAATGGTCTTGAGACCGTTTTCCCAAACAGGTCAAGTTAAACAGATTGAAAATCAACACTTAATCCAATTAGGTTTCCCTAATTGATTAACCTTCAACTCACGATTCCTTGGGATTTAACCCATCAAACTTGGTGAGTCATTAGCCAACATAATTAGGATCAATAATCTTAAACGGTCAACGCTTGGTCAACGCACTCAAATGGTCTTGAAACCGTTTGCCCAAGCAGGTCAAATTGATCAGGTTGAAAATCAGCACTTAATTCAATTTGATTTGCCTAATTGATTGGCCTTCCACCTATGATTCCTTTGGAGTTAACCCCTCAAATTTGGAGGGTCATTAGCCTACATAATGAGGAACAATATTACCAAACGTTCCACGCTTTGTCAACTCTTTCATACGGTTTTGAAACCGTTTGCTACCAAACAGTTTGCAAATCGTTTGGTCACCAAACGGTTTTGGTGAAACCGTTTGGTCCCAACCAATGAGATCATTTGCTCCCAAGATATTTGGTGAGGTGCTTGCTTATGATGATGTCATCATCATCTTCCTTCGTGCACCCAAGAACAGCAACCGTTCTTGATGGAATTTGCAGCAAAGAAGCAAAAGTTTATCAAATTGAAGAAATCAATCAACAAAGCATAGAAGATTGATGCAATAGCAATGTTTGAGGGTTTAAGTTATAAAACCCGCCTCAAATTTGATCTCCAAGCTCCAATCTCCGTGGATTTAATGGTGGATGGAGCTCCAGAAGCTATCCAAGGTTCGTTCTTGAGCTTTAGGATGAAATGGATGGCTAGAAATGGAAATCGAGTGAAGATAACCTATAATCAAGCATTGATTTAGGGTTTTCACCATGAATCCAAGGTTGAAGATGATCAAACCTTACCTACAGGTGGTGTTCGTCCTTCTCCTGCTCCTGGACTCTCCCTAGGTCGGCCAAAGCAAGAATGAGGAGGAAAAGACTAAGGGTTCGTTCCTTATGTGTTATTGAAATAAGGTATATATAAAGAATATGTATATGTATCTTTTATGAAAGAGAAAATGAAATCATTTTCTTTAAATTCCATACTAATTTCCCCCTAATCCTCCTCCATTACTTGATCACGAAACCACCTTCAAACTTTCGTAAAATCTCTTCATTATCCAAGAATTAATGGAAAAGAAATTAAGCACCTTAATGCTTATTATATTAATATCCATATGTGAGTGGGTTTTCTTTTTCTTATAATAAGGTGAGTGGAATTTCACCTACTTAGGATATTTTCGTTCCTTATATTGGCAAATTAACGTTCATACTTATTCAAAATCAACCCAAAACATTTTGGTTGAAAGCCCTTCAATTATTTTTATTCATTTTTGCCCTAAATCAAATTAGGGTTTCAATTAGGCATTAATCTTGATTATTTTAATATCAAGATTCTCTCTCCTCCAACTTAATTCAAATGAGGCACCCATCTCATTTTATTTGCTCTACTTGATTCCAAATATTATTAGGGACCTTATTGAAGTGGTAATTTGCATATAGAACCCTAGGTTTTGGGTAAATTGCACTTTTCATCAAAACTAGGTTTTAATGCACAACACTGCTTTACAAGCTTAATCTTGGTGCCCAAGCTTGTGAAAACCATAACAATACATCATATTCATTCTTATGATGTCTCAACATCAGAGGAACATCTTACCATGCAACATTTGCAATTTAACCCCTCTACTTGGGTAATTTGCACTTTGGTCCAAAATAAGCAAACATTGCTTCAACATTGTCCAAACAGGACCAAAATTGAAACATAGGTTCCTCATGAGCCCTAATTACTTTTCACAAGATAATATTAAGCATCTAATCAACCTTATTAGGAAAAACATCTAGAGTTAACTCATAACCCAGGTCAGGGATGTTACACAAACGGTCTTGGAGACCGTTTAAGACTAAACGACCTTGCAAGATCGTTTGAGGTCAAACGGGTTGAGACCCTTTTGATTTCAAACGGTTGCAAACCGTTTAGAGCTATTGGTCCAAGATCGTTTAATAAAGTTGGATAAGAACCATCATAGGTATTAACGCCCTTCATCTTCAACCTTGAAACCAAGGTCTATTTTTCACGAAAAAGGCTTGTAAGAGTGTAAAGGAAGATGGAGAAGAAAAAGAACTAACTATTACTTGCAAGATTAAAGGTATGCATAACAAAGCAAGGTTTAGAGTTATAAAACCTACCTTAGAACCATCTCTAGAGATCCAATATTCGAAGCTTTAATGCTGGCTTGAGCTCCGTAAGTCTTCCAAGGTTTCTTCTCCAAGAAAAGGTTGGAGAAGATCGACTAGAACAAGAAACCTAAGTGAGATAACCATAAAACTGACCTTATACAAGGAATTCCTCCATGAATCCGAGCTTGAAGATGGTTCTTCTCACCTTAGAACTTAGTTAGTCGTCTCCTGAGGTCCAGAGCTCTGCCTTGGTCGGTTGAGCAAGATGATAAATGAAGAAGAGAAGGGAATACATTTACTTGGTTTGCAAAGGAAAAGGCTTATATGGCTTAGGCTATTTTCCATCATAAGGACCTCTAGAGCATGGGATTTTCATCTAAGTCCCTACTTATTTCTAAGGCACGTCCAAAGCATCATAACTTAAGAAAAGATCATCAAAGCTCAAGATCTAAGGATAAAGAAAACCAACATACAACTATGGTACCTATATGAAAGATCTCTTTACTCATTTTAGGTGATTTAATTATAAAAAGGGGGTTCCTTATTATGTGATCATTCAAATGAAGTGTCCCCTTCATCATTATTACCTTAAATGATGTAAAAGGTCATAGAAGATATTCTAAAAGGTGTATTTTACAAGTTGCACCCCATATTTTGGGTAAGTTGCACCTTACACCAAAATTAGGGTTTATAAGCACAAGGGTCATTCCACAAGCTGCATCTTGATGCCTAAGCTTGGGAAGTCCATCATACCTCATCATATTCACTCATATGATGTCTCACCATCAAAGGAACATATATACATATGAAATTTGCAAGTTAACCCCTCTGATTGGTAATTTGCACATAGGTCCCTGTATTACCAAACAATACTACAATCATTGTTTAAAAAGGATAGAAATGAAAATGTATGTTCCTTAGGAACTTAATTACATGCCAGAAATTAATCACAAGCATTTAATTACATATTTAGGCAAAACACCTAGGGTTAATTCATAACCCAGGTCAGGGATGTTACAATAGGCATGTCGCCCATGGGGTGTATCGTGCAAGGGAGTAGGGTGTATCGGCCATTGACTCTCTTTGACCTCTTGACCTCATTTGTGTCACCACTTATGGACACTTGGTGCACGGTTCTTGCATGTAGCAATAGCCTTGGACACTTGCATAAGGCAAGATAAGAAGGTGGCACTTACTCATGGACAAGTGTCCCAAAGTGGGCGACACACTACCTTGTTTTCTCCTCCATCCTTTTCTATGTATACCTTGCCTTTCTCTTCCCTAGGAACCCTTTGGCTCCTTGTTGCTTTCTATCCTTGGATGCACGACACACCTTCCTTGGAGGATCTTGGTGGCCAATCCTTTTTCCTTGGTGGTGATCTCTTCTTCTCCCTCTAGCTTGGTGACCGAACCCTAGGAGGCCGAAGGAGGTGAGCTTGGAGCTTGGAGCTTGAGGAGTTTTGCTTAAGGTGGGTTACATAACTTCTAACCCTAGCTATAATACCTTCTCTATATTACATGCTCCAATTGTGTTGATGATCGGCCATATACATATATTATGTTTCTTACTCTAGCACATGTTGTGATTCCAGAGATAGTGAGCATTTTTGTGGTTGATGTTGTTGATGTTTCTATATCTTTGAACCTGTTGGCCGAACCTATAGTGAGGTTTCCTTTGGTAGCAATACTCCTTTCTCTCCTTGGTTATGAGAGGTAAGTTTGAGCCTAGTGATGTGGGTAATACCCCTCTCTCGTTAAGTTGAGAGGTGAATCTACATCCTAGTAGCTTGGGCAATACCCTCCTCTCATCATGGACTTGAAAGGTGAGCTCTTGGATGGATGATGACCTATGTGACGGTTGGTCCTTGTAGTTGCCCAATTTGTGATAGAGGTCGTGAAAAACCCCTCTCTCTTAGTTGTTGAGAGGTGAGCCGATCCTCTTGATCAATTAGGGTTTGGTGCCCATGTGCTTAAGGTTGAAGATGACCTTGTGAAGTGGTTTCTTGCATGATATGACCTTGAACCTATGTTGCCTGATAGTTTTGGTCTTGAGTCATACCTTTGATCGATACACCTAGTTGGAGTTGGTGGTCGATACCCTATCATGCATAGGCGACATGCTTGGTTGAGTACCTTGCACGACACACTTGGTTAGTTTGGTGCCCGACATGGCTCTCTTGTCTATGAGATAGACTTGGGCGATACACCTTGGTGGTAAGCTTGCTTGACAACCCCCCCCCTAGTGATGTTGGCCGATACACTCCTTTGAATAGCCGATTTACACTTGCACGATATGGGTACTTTGATGAGCAGTAAGGTGCTGGCCTTAGACACCACAACTTGGCCGTCATGGGGTGATGCTTGGCCGATAAGGGTTAGATTGCCCGATAAGGAAATACTATCTCTAGTAGCCGATAGAGGCATGGCCGATATAGTTCTTGAGGTTGCACAACGTGGGATGGCTGATACTGAGAGATCATGGTGCTTGTCACCTCTCTAACCTAGTTGCACGATATCACATGCAGTTAGTTGATATGATAACTTAGCATCTTAGGATTTGTTCTCCAACCTGATACCCTTTTTTGAGTGAGGGTTGGTGCTAACCGCCAACCCTATAGTAAGGGTTGTGGAGGTTTTTGGTAAGGGTTTTGATGGTCCGGAAAATCTAAGTCGTTAGCTTGTAGTTATATCCTTGTTAAATGATGATAGGTTGTGAACCAGGAGGTTTGGAAGGATATAACGTTTCTACACATGATAATGTGGTGCACGTATATGATCACAAGCACGGGGCATGATATATGCTTATGATTGGTAAATAACTATGATTTCTATAGCTTATGTGTAATAGACTCATGGATGTTGCTTTATACTCCGTTTATCCATGATGGCTTCAGTAAACTCTATAAATGTGTATACTAACCATGCAGGTATTTCATGTGGATTCATAGCCTGGTAAGAGCTATGAGATATAGGTTCTTTGACTAGCACAATGTGATGATAATCCTTGTTAATAAAACAACAAGTTGATATAAGGCTGAGTGCCTAGTTGAGGTGTTATACCCTGATGATAAGATAAGGGATGCGTTCCCAGGATGCTGATGCATGATTGTGATGCCTTGAGAGGCAGTGGTTGATATCATGAGGGATTGAGGTCTCAAGGCAGTATGTTGATGGCAATAGTGATGTAATAAGGCTATGTTTATACCTTGTTTTGCCGCAACAATTGGCTTAAAATATACTAATTAATGACAGATAAACATATCATGTAGTTTGCCCTGGCCATAGATCCATTACCGTCAAAATTTGGTGATGGTGAAATAGGTTTCACCTGCGGGATTACCTGGAGCGCATATTGTTGAATATGCGAGGTTTCCCCTAGCCTAAAATAGGAGGGTTGAGTGCAATTGTGGTTGCAGACTCAGGATGTATGGAGCATGGTGAACAAGCCCATGGCTCAAGATATATGATGATGAGCATGATGCGTTAATGGCTCGGATATGTACACTAGCACTTATGTTGAGGTGAGCTAGAGATATGGGTAGCTTGCGGAGCTGACCCAGAGGCTGAGGTCTATAAGCATAAGACTCTGGTCTTGTTTGGTGATTCGTGTACTGACCACGAGAAGGTGAGGTCATGGAGTCTGGATCTCCTTAGATCTTGTATGGCACTGGATTGGGATTCGTAGCCAATGGTTGGATTTGAGCAGGGAAGGCTCACTTTCTTAGGGCATAATAAAACATAATCTAGCCGACCAATATATCTTGCTTAGAACAAAACATGGAACATTGATTGATGCCTTGTTGGCTTAGCTGATCTAGCTACACCTTGCAGTTACATGTACAATCCTTATATCTTGTGAGAAGTTCTTATAAAGTTTATCTTGTCAATAATGTTCCATGAAGAAATACTTGGTAATATGCCTTCCAGATATCATGGTAAGATTGATGGTAATAATAGTCTTGATCAGTATGTTGCTCCTAATAAGTTATCTATTTTACCTACTTTTATCTTATAAGGTTTATAGTTGCGGCGGGGAGTTATGTTTCTCGCTGGGACTGTGTGTCTCACCCCACTGGTTTACAACCCTTTTTAGGTGGTCGTGCTGGTCGAGGTGGTGACCCTGGTGTTGAGACTGAGCAGCAGGAGGAGCAGTAGTCGGTAAGAGGTGGATGCTGCTATTTTGGTCTTTTGTAGAGTTCTAGATGTCATCTCTGTACTCTCAGGTCCTCGGAAGTGTTTAACGATGTTTTATGATGATTTTGTGATATATACATCAGTTATCTTGATCTTGGCCTAAGATGGCTTGTAAAGCATGTATAAACATGTGATGAACATAGTCACTGCTGAGGCAGCTGTTGGCTTTGAGATGTGAACATAACATGCATGTAGTCTCGAATGTATATGCATAATAAGGTTTTCTTGCAGGGCCTGATTGTAAATGTTCCATAAGTATGCTTTCGCAAATCGATTTTAATTAACCTGTGTTTTCGATAATATGTGGTTCCACACGTTTTCGTGTGTCATTTCGCTGTCTGAGTGATAGCGGGATGTCATAATCATGGTGTGTCAGAATAAAGAAACATCATTAGAGAGGATTGGAGATCATACAAAATAGCATAACACTTGTGCATACGTGGTTAATGTTAGATGTTCATACATGTTTCACAACCACATACTATCACCACATGTTAAACTATTAAGCTCATGGGTCGCGCCCACCCATCTTTAGTATGTCACGACTGCGACATACACCATGGTACCTTGACCTTCACTCTCACACCCTGTCACAACCCTCTTCTTCATGTCACACCCACGACATTAGGGTTAGGGTTTCATTCCATCCTTCAACCATCATGTCACGACCAAGGTCCTCAAGCACCTCTATATCGTGACTGTGTTGCCTCATAACCAACATGTTGCGAACACCACTCCAAGGATTGTCTCCACCAAGCCAAGGCAAGAATATAGGGGCTTTGAGGCTACTAGGCTCCCAAGGTCTCAAACCAACGTTACTAGGTCAAACACCACCATAAGTAGGGACACCTTGACCAAACATGGGGGCTAGATCAAGTTCAAACTCGGGGAAAGAGACTCCATATCATCATCTCTACCCAAAACTAATACAAGAAGGTTAGGGTTTCGGGTTGCTCCCAAACCAAGCCCGATAACTCTTCCTAACGAATTATAGGGTTAAGATTCATACACTAACATGATAGAGGAACATCTTAGAAAGAAAATAGCAACACTACATATCAAGAAGTGCAATAATAGAGAAGGTTTTGTGTTATATAACCCACCTTAAGAAGATTACCCCCAAAGCTCCAAGCTCCAAGATCCAAGATCAATAGCTTCCATGAACACGATCTAAGGGTAGAAGAAGCTTCACTCTCGGTCACAAAAGCACCCCAAGAAGATAGAAACAACAAGGTCAAAGGATAGCTCAAGATTAGAGAGCAAAACCTCAAAACCAAAGAAAGAAGGGGGAAAAGAGAAAATAAACTCCCTCTCTCACACACAAGAGTGTTACCTTGGCAACACATGGCCCAAGGTAGAGAAAAAGGAAGAAGATAGGGTAGGAAATCTGAAGGAATACCAAAGAAGAAGATAAAGAACTCACCAAAAATAGAGATAGCCAAAGATCACTACTATCACCACATGCAAGAGATGAACCACCTCCAAGGTGCCAAGAACAGACCTTCTTGCTCCACCAAACTCCAAGGGTGAGCAAAAGAGAAGGAAGGAAGAAGACGACAAAAAATAACCACTTGCATGGAGAGAAGATGGTTCATATAGCCAAGGAGGGGGGGGTAAGGCAAAGGATGAGGTGTCAACAAGATAGAGCTCCAAAGGAACACTTGTCCACTAAAAGGGCCAACATTCAACCACATGCAACCAAATAAGGTCCACATGCAAGAGATGGTGATACTTCCTAGGTAGGATCTCGATCACCTAAGCAAACAACCCTATGTCGTGACTGCGACACACCTAGGGTTCCAAGGTCGCGACAACAAGACCACCCCAAAAGCCTAGGTCGAGACACACCTATCCTACCTCCACCTCGACCCAAGACAACCCTGGTCGCGACCACCACACCAAGGTGGAAGTGTCACAACTGCGATACCCAACAATAGTTCTGGGTTGTGGCCTAGGTCAAGGCAAAACAACAATGTCACAAGGCTAAGGCACCCAAACTCTAGAAAACCTTAATCTCCACTAAGGGTGATACTACTCAACCAAGAGTCGAACAAGGTGCCCCAAAGCACCACACTCTCCTTGAAGAAGACATGAGAGATAAGGAACACTCTAGAGATGGTAAGTTGGACATCAACCCTCTCTATTGGGTAATTTGCAATGTGCACCAAAACTAACCCAAAAAGCACAAACATCAACCAAACAAGCTTAACTGGAGACTTAACCTCTTCACAAGCCTAATCACACCGCAAAAGATTAGAGCAAGGTTCTAAGCACGTGATCAAGGCAAAACAAACAGGGTTACCCCAAAACTCAGGTCAGGATCCTTACAATTCTAGTGTGTGCCTTTCAATGATTTCTCTAAGAGATTGTACCAAGAACAATTACCAATGGATCTCTTATCGCATCTACTGATGACACGATGAGGTGGCCTACCGATGGAGTTTCTGATCTCACATATTAATGGAATGTTAGATTTTCTATCGATGAGGTGATAGACTGTTGAAGGAACAAGTTCTTTGACCGATAGAAGGATAGCTTTGACTACATTTCTCTCTCTCTCTTGTGGGATTATATATACACCCTTGTCCTTCCTTTCTCTCCATAAGTGTTGTCGCCAGGCCATAAGCATTCCATTGACATCTATTAATGAGAATCCTACTTTATCAGTCTTCATCGATGGTGTTGTTTGACTTCATTCCTTTCTGTTTGAATAATAGATACGTTCATTGGTGTCTTCAGATCCTATATTCGTGTAAGTAGAACCTATATCATTTGTTCTCTTGACGATCTACTATTTTCTTCCTTTCATGAATGTTTTGTAGGTGGTTTTTGTCTAGGGTTTTGACTATTATGCCTTACGCCTTATTTTCTCTTCTCCACCCTTACTCTAGTTGCTTTAGATCATGAATCAACAAATGCAAAATGCCTTAGGAGGAGGAACTCAGATCTAAGAGAGTTTTTTGACAATATTACAATTTGTCATGAAGCTCATTTTTTTGTTCTTTGTGAGTTGGCTAATTTTCACTATCGTCAACAAGTGATGTAACCTTTGATGCATTGTTTACTTATTATTGAACATGCAAACCAAACTTTGACATAATATTCCTTAAAAATGTTAAAATATGACTTCTTTGTGTATCTTTAACCTTGCATGGTCAAAAACAAGTTTCATGTTGTAGCTAAATCTCTTAAATTGGTCTTTTAATGGAGGGGATGTGGCTATGTAGTTGTTTCATGCATATTTGTATCTTCTGCTGAATAGATGAAAAAATGCTGCTTTCATGGGCGATGGTACCCTTCATACATGTAGGGTGCGAGCCACATGCTTGTCAGGAAAATTTCTTGAAGGATGTTTCTAGGTATTTTCTCCTATTTTTGTGATGTAAAAATTGCATGAAAGCAGTCCCTTATGAAGAATTTATATTTTCTATATGTATCTATGCCACTATCTTGTAATGAGAATATTAAAGGGATTTGAACCCGTATAATGTTGGTGTTTTCAATACTCCTTGGAGACTATGTTTAGAAGTAAGACTCGATGTGACCAAGGGCATGATTATGTACCTCATCTGAGAAATTGGATTTTGGTAACCATGTGTTTCATCATTTTTGAAGTTGTTTAATCCGAATAATACCTCATATAATTGGTTTTATGTATGATTTACTTTATGTGGTTAAATGAACGTAATTGAAAAAGAGTAATATAAGCTTGTAGAGTCGTGAGTACGTGGACTATCCCATGTGTCGCATGGAGAATAGCGAAACAAGTTAACTTGTAGCAGTTCAAATTGTGAGAAGATGTTCATGAGTCATATATTAGCGAATATATGAGCACACTTTACATCAATTTCCCTAATGTATTTAAATTGTGTTTATGACTCAGTAAAGGTTATTGGTCTAGTAAAGAATGATAAATGGTATGATAAGTAGAACTGGTTTATGATGTGAAGGGTTGTTACCCTAAGATTTGGCACCATGACCAGTGTACCCAAGGCGAGCTTGTGATTGGTGGATCCTTTTATTAGCAAATATACACCCAATGGTCTATCTACTTTTTGGTTACCTCAATTCGACCTGAGATTATGGGGAGATATCTAGGAAATCCACATATCTTTAGATCTTGTACGGGTTGCTAGAATGACTTCGTAATATCTAGCTAGAAAATTGAGTGGTATGCCTCGGTCTGCCCATGATATATATTATTATAATTACAATCTAGCAAGATATCATATCTATTTAGATATGGGTTGTGTTCATTGTGCCTTCCTAGTAGCAGCACGACAACTAAATTTGACCGAATATTTTAACCAGTGTTTGTTATGCGGATTAAAAGATAAATAAGTTGTTACACTTGTAACTTGACTGAGAAATCTCCTGATAACCCGCCTCACCAAATCCTTGCGACAGGAAACAAATTTATTTGTCATGGAAGCCAATTTTCTACAGTACCCTTCTAACTAATTGCTCAATACATACATCATTATTTGTGCGTAGGGCACAATATACTTTGTCCAAATAAAAGCAGCTAAATACACATGTACCAAATGGCAGATATATTGCCTACAAGTTTATTTATTGTTGTTCCAAACAACAATCATTTTACACAAAGTTAAGATATCACTGATTAATTTATCCATGACAAATAAACCTATTATGGCTGTATACCAAACACAACCTTTGTTGGTGCTATACTGTGTTCTTGATGTGATATTATTTTTCTTAGACTAGAATGCATATATATTCTCGTAAAAGTCCTTGTAGGTTTTCATAAAGGATACATGTATGGTGTAGTAAATGTGTACATTCAAGTACGCTAGTATTTCTTATATTTAAGTGCTTATTGTTCTCATTTAAGGTTTATCTGATAAGCATTGGATATTTCTTATTAGTATAAAAGTTCCATGCTCCTTTTTGGCATCACTGTTTAATGTGTCTTGTTATTTTCTCATGATCTTTGATCATGTCATATTAAGACACCTTTCTTCCTACCGTCATAACAACCATAACCGGAAAAATTGACATCGTTTTTGACTCCATTGTACAAAACGAAAAAGTAGGAGAGTGCTAGCAACCACCTTATTTGTTGGTCCAATGGGTATTGGGAAGAGATCCATCACTTGCCTTTGACTAATAAAATAAGTAAGAGTGTTGGACGACCAACATCTTGACCGATACTGTCCACGCAGTGGTGGAAATACTAAAATACAACTCATACAGAGTTGGTAGTATGACAATTTCGTGTCTTCTATGTGTGATCCCTTTTTGTCATAATTCTATGCAACGTCGAAAAACTTCTTCTAGGGAAACGTTGAGCAACGGTCAGTTGCCGATTGCTCACTTTGAAGCACTGATGAACTCAACACACGCTTTATATCAAGTTACATAATAGAAGGGGAATACAAAACTCTGCCTATTGTGGGAGAACTACAAAGGATATCATTGAATGACAAAGTACAAGTTTGCTATATAAGTTTACATAAGATTATTAAATATAAAGACGATTCAGGGTACGTCATACCTTTTGGATTGTAAAACCGATCATTTGAAATACTTCATCTATAAATTTGAGGGTCATGATGTTAGTACATATAACTTTTTTATATGACAAACACACTCAACTGCATCCAACCAAAGTCACCAAACAAGCCCTTAAGTAAAATTTTGTTGACAAAAACCTAATTATCGAAACGATAATACAATACCACCGCAAATCATTAGCATCCCTATTCCAAAACCCATGAACTAGTTGAATTCGACATATGCAAGTCAATCATCCAAACTATAATCCAATCTCTCAGCGTGAGTTACAGCATTTAAACAGTCCCCAACTATCGGGCAGCATTTAGTTGGATGATTTGCCTACGGCAGTACGTCAGCCCCCCTCGATCTCATCGCCGGCTCCCTCCAACGACTCGACTCTCCTCTCCTCTAGAACTCCGCCTCCAATATTTTCCTTTTCTGGACAAAACTGCCCTTCGTCAATACCGATATCGCCGTTCCCACTTATATCCCCTACACGCCAGTCACCACCACCACCTCCTCACCTCCTCGCTCGCCAAGTATCCCGCTTCCAGCCTCTCCCGTTCGCTCTGCTCCTCCGCCATAATGCAAGCTCTTCTCGCACCGGCGCCCTCCCTCCGCGTCGGGCCAACCGAGAGCCTTCGCCGCCCAGCGCCCCGACGGACACAGCGGGCGGCGCGGCTGGTCACCGTCCGCGCGGCCGTCGCGCCTACAGTTGCGGCGCCCAAGCGGGAGACGGATCCGAAGAAGCGGGTTGTCATCACCGGGATGGGGCTGGTCTCCGTCTTTGGCAACGAAGTTGACACCTTTTATGACCGCCTTCTAGAGGGCCAGAGCGGGATCGGGCTCATAGACCGCTTCGACGCGTCCAAGTTCCCCACTAGGTTCGCAGGCCAGATCAGAGGTTTCTCTTCCGAGGGGTACATTGACGGCAAGAACGACCGGAGGCTAGACGACTGCCTTCGGTACTGCATCGTCAGTGGCAAGAAGGCACTTGAGAGTGCGGGGCTCGGGTTAAAGAGCGAAGCGATTAATAAGGTGAAAGTCTTTCTTCTAGCCGTCCTTTTGGAGTTTGAATTTTGTTTGGATCTCCTCCTTTCATGTCTCGTTTAACTGCACATTGGTTAGATTGCTGTATTTTCCATCTTTAGGTAAATACGAGTTTTTAGTTGGGTTTAACCTAGGGTTCTGGTTTTCCTGTATGAGTGATACTTACATGGTTGCCATCTTTAAACATTTAAGTGGAATGACCGACAGGCCACTAGGATCTAGCCATGTAGGTAATCTAGGCCAATATGGAAGGGCAGTCATTCCTTCTGGAGGGGCATCACTGCACATTGCAATCTAGATTTGGCAGACTAGACTTTGCTGCAAACTAAACTTGATTACATAATTACGGTCAAATTCGGTAAAGTTCTGGTCTAAAACTAGTGCTATCTAGTATAAACTACTAGCACGCCCAAATTAAGGCAAAGGGACAATTTGATGTTAATGCCAAATTATTGGTGCTATTCAATGAAAGAGCCTACCTTCATCTATTATGCTGAAGAGTCCCCCTACTTTATAAAGCTTAGTTTACAAAAATACATAATCCAATCATGTTGCATTAATAGAGCAATGTATCACACACATCTGGTGGTTAAGTTTGTTTTTTGCCCTGACCTCTCGGCACAGGATGAAATAATGCTATTCAGCTTTTGTAGGCACTTGTTTTGATATGATCATAAACAGCCACTAATTCGCCTTAATAGCTGATTTCTTAGAGCTCATGTAATATGCTCAAGCAATTTTAAGGATGCTTGATGGTATCTTGTAATTTTGCCTGTGTACTTTGCCTTAACTGAGCGAGTCACTTTTATCTTTTGCAGATTGATAAGATACGGGCTGGAGTGCTTGTTGGAACAGGCATGGGCGGCCTTACAGTATTCTCTGACGGTGTTCAAGCCCTTATTGAGAAAGGCCACAGGAAAATAACCCCTTTCTTCATTCCTTATGCCATCACTAATATGGGTTCTGCATTGCTTGCCATGGACATTGGGTTTATGGGAGTAAACTACTCAATTTCAACCGCTTGCGCCACTTCAAATTATTGCTTCTATTCTGCTGCAAATCATATCAGGCGTGGGGAGGCAGATGTAATGCTTGCTGGTGGAACTGAGGCTGCTATTATTCCAATTGGATTGGGTGGATTTGTGGCCTGCAGGGCTTTGTCACAGAGAAATGACGACCCTAAGACCGCATCGAGGCCATGGGACAAGGAAAGAGATGGTTTTGTGATGGGTGAAGGCGCTGGAGTACTGGTAAGAACTATACTTTCATGGTTTGGCATTTAGAAACACTACTTTGTGTAATTTATGGCTGTGGTTCTAATGACTTCATGGGAGACGCTAGACACAAATGCTATTTTCTGACATTTGCTGAGATAATTAGCAGTAGCGCTATGCAGCTGGAGCTTAGCTGAACGGGATTTTTAATTTGTGACTAATGCTATTATTTCCAGTGCTATGTTAGATATTTAGGCTACTTTGATATTTTCACTTGCTTGTAGACCAATTTGGCTATATTTGGTTTGTTAAGGTTCATTTAACCTCATGCTATCCACAAAAATCTACCACACTGTTATGCTATTTCAGAAATTCTGGTACGTATTTAATCTATAACAAATGATGGTCTATATAGTGACTGCATATTTTCTGTTTTTGGTGGCTGGCTAGACATTTAAGGGCATCTTTAATTGTTGTAGTTCGTTATTTTTGGCTAAAACAAATTTATGTTGAACATCATCATGATAACCAGCTCTTAAAAGGTAGCTTGGTTAGATAGCGCCAATGACCAAAATCCTCTTTGCCCCCCCCCCCCCCACACACACACACAGAGACACAGACACATTTTCTCCTCCTCAACAAAAACAGACTCACACACAAAAAGCAATATTTTTGTCGGTACACCTATAGTTTTAGTCAAAATCCAGTGGTATACCCTTTGATAATACTGAAGTCTGCCATCCTATGGATACACTTCCAGAATATCTTATTCGATGGCATCGAAATTGAAATTTTGAACGTGATTTCACCAATTTTGACAAAATTTCGTTCCGTGCTCTCATACTCTCTCCTTCATGAATGGAAAATATCATCGGACTAGTCTAGAATTGATCAATGTTTTAATAAACCGGAAGCGGGAGGCGGCCAACAACATCATGTGACCAATTTAATGCCAAATGTGTGCTTTTTTAGAAATAGGTGCCTAATTTCCTATATAACTTCATACAAAATTGCACACATTTGTAAATATATAGTCATTATTGATAAACTTTCATCCATATATAAACCGTGTAAGTGTAAAATTCACTCTGCACAACAACGGAAACAATTTATAACAAAAGTGTAGAACAATGAACCAATAGAAAACAATTACATAATTGTAAGACATGATATAATAAATCTAGATTATTGAGTTACTTGTAGATGGTTTATCATTCGTTATCAAATATGTTGATTCAATTGAAGAAAGTAAAAGTACATAGTCATACATATAACAGTACAAGAGACACATGTATGGCTTAATAGGTAAGACATTATCATGCATACAAATAGATTTGTAAAAAGTAAGAACCAATATATGTTTGTGTGTGCATGTACACACTCTCTCTCTCTCTCTCTCTCACACACACACACACACACACACACACACATATATATATATATGTATATATATGTGTATAAAGAGAGATTTTGAATCTCTACATCTCAATCAGAATATGACCCATGATAGAGCTGAATGGAAACGAAGGATCCATGTAGCCGACCCCAACATAGTTGGGATTGAGGCTTAGATGATGATGATATATATATATATATATATATATATATATATATATATAGAGAGAGAGAGAGAGAGAGAGATAGTCATGCTAGAATACACTCAAGTGTGTTTGCATATCAAGACTATTTTTTGCAAAATGTAAACCATTGATCTTCACCGTCATACTATAACTAGGCTACATACAAATTTTGAGCCCATTTGGATGAGTGTAAGTCACTCATCCAAAGGCAACAAATTCGACGCGCGAAACTAATTTGAAATGCATAATTTTTGCGGTCTTTATAACATGACCTATAAATGTCCAAATGTGCTCAAATTTTGCATATGAACTATTCACAAGATGTTTAAGAAGATCAACGGATTAGATTTTTGAAAAAAATATTGCATCATGAAAAACTACTTGAGTGTATTCTGCTCGGAATACACTTGAGTGTATTCTAGCCTGACTCTCTCTCTCTCTCTCTCTCTATATATATATATATATATATATATATATATATATAATATGGGTAACATGTACTCACATATGAATGATAATTGTTGTTTTCAAAGTTCCATTAGTTTGTATGTTAATGAAACATGGTTGAGGAGTTATACCTCTCTAATTTGAATGATTTTTGAAACACACCATATCTACATGATAACCTACTTATCCATATGTTGCCAAAAGTTTTCTCAATGCTGCAAAATTAAGGTTTAGTTGCAGGAAATTTCATATACCTAGGAACAAAGGCCATGTTTCCTAGATGTGAGAGCTCGAGAGGCATTTAAACAACTAAAAGCTAAAAACTTCGTTTCAATCTTTTGGTGAGATCTCGAGAGGCTTTCTAATAACTAAAACTTAAACCTTGTTTTCGTAATCCGGTTATATAGATGGGTTGACATCAATTGACTTGACTTTGTATATACAATTACTTAGACCAAACATTAATTACTCATCCATCTGTATAATTTACACATTTTACATCTAAGGGATGAAAACTACTAGAGGGGGGGGTGAATATAGTTTTATAGATAATTTAACAATTATTGAACTCAAACAACCACAATGAAAATATTGGACAAGGAGACACAAGGTTTAGAGTGGTTCCAACTATAGCAAATACTATAGCCGTCAATCCACTACCCGGTTGCTTACCCAACCGGGATTTGAAAAGAAATTTATTTTATTACCTCGCAAAGAATTTACATAAAATACAATCTCTTTTCCCAAACCCTTCAAGCAGCCTTCACCTAGAAGTAATCGCTAACCCTGAAGCAGCCTTCCCTTGAAGTAGATGCACCAACTCCCGTTGCACCAGCCTTCTGAAGTAGCTTCCCTTGCGATAGCCTTCTTGAAGTAGCTTGAAGTCCCCTTCTCCACCTGAGAAGTCAACCCTCTCCAATCCGCAGCCTCCAACCCTAGGAGTAGCAAGGAGAGTACAAAAGATAAAAAGGAACAAGAAAGAAAAAGGAAATTACAACTTATCCTTTAAGCCCAAGGCTTGATATGTCTAGATCAAGCATATAGATCTCCTAGCCAAGTGTGTGAACTTGTGATTGCTGTGGATATGAGAATCTAGCCTATAGGACACGAGATTGAGCTAAGGAGAATGTAGACAAATGATCACAGTGCTCAAATTGCTTGCAATAGATTGCTCAAGTATGCTCAAGTGTATTCTCAAGTGTAACAAGTGAATTCTAGTGTCCTATGGCTTGTCCTATTTATAGGAATGGTCTAAGTATGCTTAAGGACGTTCTAGACAACTTCTAGGGGTTTCTAAGTGCTTAACTAGCCGTTAGGTACAAAGTTGTTGCTTTAACAACGGCTAATTAATTTATTCTGCAGTTGCTGTCAGAGACCATCTCGGTCGACAAATGGTCGACCGAGACACCTACTCGGTCGAACTTTTGTCGACCGACAAGCTCTCTCGAACAAGTGATTTGCAACGTCTTTCTTCAACTGCCAACTAACTTGTCTGTTGTGTCTAACGGCTACTTTGGATCTTTCTCGGTCGAGAAGATTGTCGACCGAGAGTGTCTCGGTCGAGGAGTTTGTCGACCGAGAATGATCCTGTTTCAAGGTTTCAATTTAGGCACTAATTATATGTGTGAGTGTGCAAAGGTGATCCTAATTAAATGGGATGACGTGTCTAACTATGGTGTTTGGCTAGGGAAAATCTAACGCTTGATTTACATGCAATTCTAAGTACTTGTACATTATATATTTGTACAAGTTTTTACAACAATGATTACATTGCATGAAAATATAAACATTTTAGCTTGGGGATTTTCCCTAGTTGCTTTGCCATCCATCTTAGTCCTGCACACTCAAGTAGCTCGTTAGATTTAATAAGAATGAAATGTTTGTCATAATCAAAACAAAGGGATTTTTAGATGTCCATTTAGCCAACAATCTCCCCCTTTTTGAAGATGACAAACATTTCCTAAATATGAAATAAGGAAATATAAAGCATGTAAGTTTCATACCTGAAGATTACCTTTGTAGCCATGAGTGCTGACAAGATGTTATATTTTTGATTTCATATTCTTTCTCCCCCTTTGTCATTTCAAAAAGATATCCATTTTGAATATGTTATTTTTCTGCTCCCCCTTAATTTTATATTATGCTCCCCCTTAAATAGATATTCTATTAGGAATAAGGGTTGAATAGCATTCGTGTCTAATTTATCCACAATTTATTCCTCAATCATTTGCAAAGGATGTTAAGCCTTGAAATAATATGAGATTCCTTTAAGCTTATGACGAATGTATTTCTCATCTATCAATGGATGTTAAGCCCTAAATAAAATGAGAATCGTTTAATCTTAGACTACATAAAATGTCTCCATCCAAAAACAAGGGATGTTAAGTCCTGTTTTGGGTAGAGAGTTCCTTTAAGTACAAAATACCATTTTCAATAAATTAATAAATTTCTTTATAATCAAGTAAAATTCCAGCTACACATGGTGTGTACAATGTTTTTGTAAGCTTCTTCAATCAAATGGTCAAAGTTGTTTTTATGAGCTCCCCCTTAGTTTTATGCTTTGCTTCCCCTTAGATAGATATCCCAAATGAAAGTTTGAAGAAATTTCATATATATAAAGTATTGAGGGTGATCCTTATTGTTTATTCTTGATTTAACAAAAAAAACATATGCAAATGTATTTCAGTCTGGACAACAGAAACCTGGTCGGTCGACCATTTCTCGACCGACAGTGTTCTCGGTCGACTAGTGACTCGACCGAGAATGTTTCTGGAGAACTGTTTGTCATAGATCATTATCAATTTAGCCACAAGGTTTTATTTATTTCTCCCTTTATTTTGTATGCTCTACAATAATAATCGTTATAATCCATTTATTTACAAGATGTCTCATATGCAAAAAGATATCCATTCAAATCAACAAAAGGATAACCAATTTCATTAATAAGCATGGAAAGATAGACACATCATACAGAAGTGATCCATTACAATCATTCAAAGCAAGTCATTACAACTAATATTACTCCAACACTCACTGAAAAGATTTAAGAATTACATCAACGTCAGGATCTTTCCCAATAAATGGCTCAGCTCCATAGTATTGGACCAAGGTTTTCCAATCTAGAGCTCTTGTCTTGGTTAAAGCATATGCTTCCAAGAATGTAGGAACTCGGTCAAATCGGAAATGAGCAACAATATCTTGCAATTGCATAGATGAAAATTGAGTATGCGTTAGATCCATGGATGGTGGAGGTGGAGTTTGACAGTAGTTGTATGAAGGATTGTATGGATTGAGCATGCCTGGATTTAAAGAATATGGATATTCATCGGTTTGGTTTGGGGAAAGGGTTTGCATTCTTTGGTTTAAATATGTCATGGCATGATGATTGTAGTCTAATTGTCTACTAAGGTGATATTGGGAGCCAGCAATATAAGTAAGAGTATTTTGAATGGGGTCCTATGGTAGGGTAGTAGGAGGAGGTGGTGGTATGTCTTGATGAGATGTTTCTCCTTCTACTCTAGCCCTTTTGTGACCAAAATCTATTCCCATTTTCTCTACGGTATTCTTACTTATCTTTTGTGGTCGACGCTCCCATGTATATCCCATATCCTCAATGTTTGTTTTAAGAAAATGTTGAGTAATTTGGCAAACGAAATCCGCATATGGTGGGTTGCCAGAAAACTCAATCATGTTTTTAAGAATTATACGGATGAAGTTTGTGGGAATGAGGCACATACGGAATATTGGAACTTCAGATTTGTTGGCTCTAGGGTGAATATTTGTAGAAACAATGAGATTTACAATCCTACAGGCTGGTTTGAGATTTATAGCGTAGTAGGTTCCCCTATCTTCATGATAAGTAGTGTTTGATTGAAAAATAGCTCTTTTTATGTCACTAAGGCTAATGGTATGATCATCTTGGGAAAGTAGATTTAGTGGATTTCCGGTGGTGAGATCAAGGGAATCTTGGTATTCATCTATGTCAATTTCTAGCTGGTTTTTTAATGCAAAAGGTAGATTATTTTTGTAGAGCATTTATATGGATATTCTAAGGGAGTAATATTGGGATAATTTAAGGCTTAAATGATAACAAATGATTTAATTTTCAAGAAAAAATTATATTAAGATTAGGTCCAAAGAGAGAATTTCCAAAATAAGCAATTTTTGTCGAAGCTTATTTTAGGTCGCCCTTGACTACGACCATAGCGCCCCTTAGTCAAGTTTTATTTTGACCAAGAGGCAAATTTTGCAGATTTTTCAGATTGAATATATTGAGTCTAATATCTGCATAAAATTTAAATATCAAGTTGAAGCATACTACTTAATTGGAGACAATTAATTATTTCAAAGATACTGAGTTAGAGATTTTGTTGCAAGCAATAACATATAACTAATAAGTTATTTTGCTTGCTTGCAAACAATTTTCTATGCGCACCCAATGATGAAAGCATGGTATAAAGCATACAATGATAATTCCATTTTATAATTAGTATATGAATAGACCAGAAAATACTTTTACGAAAAATCATATGAAAATAGGAATTTTCTTTTCATTTGACTTAGACTTTAAATCATCTAGGGAACAAACTAATATTAATTTCATTTACATTTGTAATTATGTAGAGTTGAGATAGACATAGAAATATGCAACTAATGTCTTTGGTCATATCTCAACTTGATTTTGTTCATTTAGTTTGGAGGTTTTGGAACCCAAACTAACTCTACATCTTTTCTCTTATAAGGACATGAAAATGAATAGTGACCAAGGCGCAAACAGTAATGACAACATATTGAGTCAACTTCATATCTTTTTCTATGGTTGTGTCCTATGTTGTCATTGGGTGAGGATGTCCTTTTAGGTACATATATAGATTGGGTTTGTGACTTTCTCTGACTAGGTTGTTGATGAGATTTTCCTTTAGGCTTGTAACCTAGTCCCCTTCTCCCAATTTGTTGATAGGGATTATCTAGAATTTGATCAAGAATGCCATGGTTATTCAAACTACGAACTTGTTGTTGTAGCTTGGCAATCTCATCCATTCTTTTCTTAATGTCTATTTTTGCTTGGTCTAGATTTGATGACAATAAATTTCTTTCTTTAACAATAGTGTCATAATCTATATGGGTGCATAATAATGGTTGTTTTTGAAGATCGTTTACTTGAGTCTGTAAGTTTGAATTTTCAACAGAAAGGAGCTTGCAATCGGCTTCCATAGATTTTAACTTAAGATCAGAAAATTTATTTCCCTCTTTATGATCCTCATTTTCAGATGCAAGAGCAAGAAGTTTAACATTTCGATCATCATTTTCCTTATTTGATTTCTTTAATTTCTTTTTGCACTCAACATATTTATTATGTGTTTCTTCAATAATAGCAACTAGTTCTTCTTTAGATAAATCAAAAAGACTTACCTCTTCTTCTTCTTCTTCTTCACTAGTTGTAGCAATAAGGCATTCTTTGTGCTTATCCTCTTCCTTTGATCTCCATGGGCATCCGGTTGTTTTGTGGCTTGTTCCTAAACACCAATTGCAGCATGTAGTGGTTTTGTCCAAGCACTTTTCACCATTTCCCTCCATTCTTCAAGACCTGGTTAGGGTTCCTTGAAGCCTGCTCTGATACCAATTGAAAACTACTAGAGGGGGGGGGTGAATAGAGTTTTATAGATAATTTAACAATTATTGAACTCAAACAACCACAATGAAAATATTGGACAAGGAGACACAAGGTTTAGAGTGGTTCCAACTATAGCAAATACTATAGCCGTCAATCCACTACCCGGTTGCTTACCCAACCGGGATTTGAAAAGAAATTTATTTTATTACCTCGCAAGGAATTTACATAAAATACAATCTCTTTTCCCAAACCCTTCAAGCAGCCTTCACCTAGAAGTAATCGCTAACCCTGAAGCAGCCTTCCCTTGAAGTAGATGCACCAACTCCCGTTGCACTAGCCTTCTGAAGTAGCTTCCCTTGCGATAGCCTTCTTGAAGTAGCTTGAAGTCCCCTTCTCCACCTGAGAAGTCAACCCTCTCCAATCCGCAGCCTCCAACCCTAGGAGTAGCAAGGAGAATACAAAAGATAAAAAGGAACAAGAAAGAAAAAGGAAATTACAACTTATCCTTTAAGCCCAAGGCTTGATATGCCTAGATCAAGCATATAGATCTCCTAGCCAAGTGTGTGAACTTGTGATTGCTGTGGATAGGAGAATCTAGCCTATAGGACACGAGATTGAGCTAAGGAGAATGTAGACAAATGATCACAGTGCTCAAATTGCTTGCAATAGATTGCTCAAGTATGCTCAAGTGTATTCTCAAGTGTAACAAGTGAATTCTAGTGTCCTATGGCTTGTCCTATTTATAGGAATGGCCTAAGTATGCTTAAGGACGTTCTAGACAACTTCTAGGGGTTTCTAAGTGCTTAACTAGCCGTTAGGTACAAAGTTGTTGCTTTAACAACGGCTAATTAATTTATTCTGCAGTTGCTGTCAGAGACCATCTCGGTCGACAAATGGTCGACCGAGACACCTACTCGGTCGAACTTTTGTCGACCGACAGGCTCTCTGGAACAAGTGATTTGCAACGTCTTTCTTCAACTGCCAACTAACTTGTCTGTTGTGTCTAACGGCTACTTTGGATCTTTCTCGGTCGAAAAGATTGTCGACCGAGAGTGTCTCGGTCGAGGAGTTTGTCGACCGAGAATGATCCTGTTTCAAGGTTTCAATTTAGGCACTAATTATATGTGTGAGTGTGCAAAGGTGATCCTAATTTGCAACGTCTTTCTTCAACTGCCAACTAACTTGTCTGTTGTGTCTAACGGCTACTTTGGATCTTTCTCGGTCGAGAAGATTGTCGACCGAGAGTGTCTCGGTCGAGGAGTTTGTCGACCGAGAATGATCCTGTTTCAAGGTTTCAATTTAGGCACTAATTATATGTGTGAGTGTGCAAAGGTGATCCTAATTAAATGGGATGACGTGTCTAACTATGGTGTTTGGCTAGGGAAAATCTAACGCTTGATTTACATGCAATTCTAAGTACTTGTACATTATATATTTGTACAAGTTTTTACAACAATGATTACATTGCATGAAAATATAAACATTTTAGCTTGGGGATTTTCCCTAGTTGCTTTGCCATCCATCTTAGTCCTGCACACTCAAGTAGCTCGTTAGATTTAATAAGAATGAAATGTTTGTCATAATCAAAACAAAGGGATTTTTAGATGTCCATTTAGCCAACAAGGGATACCCTAGAACTCAATGTGACACATCAAAAACTTTTATGTTGGTACTATAGTTGACAAGGCAATTAGACTATGGGCCTTCTGTCTGAGGTGTGTCGACATCTTTATATATATTCTTTGCAAGTATATTTTACTTAGTCTACATGTACTACAAAGTAACACATAAATTACCCGTCCAGTGTAGCGCAGATGGTTCGGTCCGGCCTGTCCTCCCCAGGGGACCCGAGTTCGAAACCTCCTGTTGCGCATTGTATTTACAATCTCTTGGGTCATCCGGGCTCTGGCACCTGTTTGAGGGAGGGGGAGACTGTCTCCTTCTAACTCAAAAAAAAAAGTAACACATAAATTAGCTAGATGTGTTTATTTATGTAAGATGCTTGCATATACATACAATGTGTAAATGTGTATGACAATGCTAGAATATATACTTGTGAAATTAATGACCTAACCTAAATTTATCTTGAGGTAAGTCGAAATCAGTCTAAATTGAACAAAATTCTTTGAATATTTGACCCAATTGACCTAAATTTTTTAAAAATGACACAATTGGCCCAAAATTTTTAAATATGACCCAATTGACCTAAATTAACGTAATCTGACCCAAAATACCCTGAACCTTAAATTGACTTGAATCAAACCTAATTAACCATAATAAGGCATGTTTATAAATGGGTTTGACAATCGAACTTAGTTGACAAAAATTCTTTGAATATGACCCAATTTACTTAAATTAACGTGATTAGACCCAAAATACCCTTAACAAGACCTAATTTGACCACAATAAGGCATGATTATACTAGATAATGCCTAATTTGACTAAATCAGATCCACATTAACCTACTTCAGCCCTGAATTTGATCAAATCAAATCCACTTTAACATGCTTTAGCCTTGAATTTGACTTAATTTGGTCCTAATTTAACCTAGGTGCCCACTCAAGCATAAATGCCATGTGGCCTAGACTTGGGCTTGGTTCATGCCAATTTTTTATGGTAGTGCAAAAGAAGGATTCAGTAGAAGAAGTTTCCTATACTGGCCCAGGTATAATGTCATTTCTATACTAATATGGGAATGGTAAATGTTGATTTACAAAGTTCCATTGATTTGTCTATCAATATAACATTGTGGAGGTGTTATTCCTTTCTAATTTGACTTTTTTTGAAACATCTTGTAGACATGATAACCTACTAATGCATGTGTTGCCAAAAGTTATTTCATTGGTTTAAAAATAAGTGTGGGAAAATAAGATGAACGCTAATGAGATATATTGTTATTGATAGATGGCAAACTCCCCTCGTATATGTAGGAGATGAGGTAAGTACAAGGAAACGAACTTAACCGTAATGAGCCAAGACAATTAGGCCCATATAATAATTAGCTAATAACTCTAACACTTCCCCTCAAGCTAGAGCACGTGTGAAACACATGTCCAGCTTGTCAATACATTGAAAAGATAAAATAACCCATATATAAGATGAACACTAATGAGATATATTGTTATTGATAGATGGCAAACTCCCCTCCTATATGTAGGAGATGAGGCAAGTACAAGGAAACGAACTTAACCGTAATGAGCCAAGACAATTAGGCCCATATAATAATTAGCTAATAACTCTTAACACTTCCCCTCAAGCTAGAGCACGTGTGAAACACATGTCCAGCTTGTCCCCCCCCCCCCCCCCCCCCCCCCCCCCAAATTTTGAAATACAACAATTGAAGCACTCTTAACTCTCCCCCTGAAGAAGATAGCACGTAGTAAGCGGCTTCTCCCCCGGATGAAGATAACACTAACGTAAAACCAATAATTGCAGATGTGACTCCTGAAGTTGATGATCACTAGACCCACGAGCAATCATCAATAAGCATCAGAATCTTTAGCGAGCATCCAAAGCTATATAGATGGTGGAGAATATGTGTAGAAGTCATCTGAGTCACCGTTGTTTTCGAAGTAGTTTCGTTCAAGAAGCAGCAACATCAAAATAATATGCGGTAGTTGGGATAAGTGCAGTGCTATAGTAATATTGTGCTATAGCAGGTGAGCACGTGTTTGATAGACAACAAACTCCCCTCCTATATATAGAAGAGGAGGCAATTACAAGGAAGCAAACTTAAGAGGCATTTATATTGCCTAACACCTAGGAATGGACGCTCTATCATCTTAGACTTGCGAGCTCAAGAGGCATCTATGTCGCAAGAAGTTAAACTTCGTTTCAATGTTTTGGTGAGACTGTAATAAGTAAAAGCTAAACCTTATTTCTGTAATCTAGTTGTATAGACGGGTTGGACATCAAATCATTTAACTTTTTATAAACAATTACTTTGACTAGACGTTGATTACTCACCCATCTATACAATTTACATATTTTACATCTGATGTGTACCCTGGAACTCGATATGATGCACCAAAAAGTTTTATGTTGCTACTAAAGTTGACAAGGCAGTTAGGCAGTGTGTTTTCTAGCTGAGGTGCCTCAACATTTATATATACATATTCATTCCAAGTATATTTTACTAAATCTACATGTACTTAGAAGGTAGCAAGTAATATCTTCCAGTTGTATCTATTGTTTATAAGATGCTTATATATGCATATAATGTGTAAATGTTTTTGACAACACCTAGAATATATACTTACAATATTAGTGATCTAACTTAAATATATCTTAAACTAGGCCTAAATCGACATACATTGACTGAAATTCTTTGAATATGACCCAATTGACCTAAATTAACTTAAATTGATCCAAAATACCTTGAACTCTAAGTTGACTTTAATCAGACCTAATTTGATAACAATAAGGCTTGTATGCAAATATGTTTGACAACATCGTGAATGCATTACATAGACTTGCAAAGCTAGTACTTAATTTGACCTAAAATAATTTTATTTTTTGAGGAGGTCAAAATCAACCTTAGTTGACTTTAATTGAATGTGACCCAATTAAAAAGTCTATATAATTTACATATTTTACATCTGATGTGTATCCTGGAACTCGATATGATGCACCAAAAAGTTTTTTGTTGCTACTAAAGTTGACAAGGCAGTTAGGCAGTGTGTTTTCTAGCTGAGGTGCCTCAACATATATATATATATATACATATTCATTCCAAGTATATTTTGCTAAATCTACATGTACTTAGAAGGTAACAAGTAAAATCTTCCAGTTGCATCTATTGTATTTAAGATGCTTATATATGCATATAATGTGTAAATCTTTTTGACAACACCTAGAATATATACTTACAATATTAGTGATCTAACTTAAATATATCTTAAACTAGGCCTAAATCGACACTCATGGACCTAAATTCTTTGAATATGACCCAATTGACCTAAATTAACTTAAATTGATCCAAATACCTTGAACTCTAAGTTGACTTGAATCAGACCTAATTTGATAACAATAAGGCTTGTATGCAAATATGTTCAACAACATTGTGAATGCATTATATAGACTTGCAAAGCTAGTACTTAATTTGACCTAAAATAATTTTATCTTTGAGGAGGTCAAAATCAGCCTTAGTTGACTTTAATTGAATATGACAAATTCATCTATATTAACATAATTCAACTCAAAATACCCTTTACAAGACTCAATTTTACTTGAATCAAACCTAATTTTGACCACAATAAGGCATGAATTGACCTAGATCAGACCTAATATGATATGAGTTGACCTAATCTGACTTTAACAGATCAACATTAACATACTTCAGCCCTGAATTTGACCTATCAGATCCACATAAAATACTTTAACCCTGAATTTGACCTAATTTGGTCCTAATTTAACCTGGAGGTGCCCATTCATGCCTAATTGCCCTTTCTAGTCTAGGCATTCGATTGGTTCAATTCTATTTTATCTTATGATAATGCGAAATAAGCATTAGGTAGAGGAAGTTTCCTATACCTAGGGTCCAGGGATAATATTTTTCTACTACTCACATGTGAATGGTAATTTTTTATTTTCAAAGTGATATTAATTTGTATGCCAATAAAACATTGTGGAGGTGTTTTATCTCTATCCATATAATGGGTTATACTTAACTGAGCCTTTTTATGGATATTTATTTAAGAGACACATAGCTGCAACCCTAATTACAATGGGGAATCTGACATTCTACTTCGATTAGGATTCTTGCATAAGGAGACAAAAAAATACAAAGTTTGGGAATCTTAAAACCACTAATGCTGATGATCATCTTCATATGTAATAACAGAAAAGTAGTGGGCCTCCTGTGTTAGTTTTCTCTTATGTAATTAAAGAAAATAAGAAACCAAAATCTGAGGTTGTATTCACAGAAGACTTTGCATTTGTGGCTTTACATGGTTTTTTAGTACCCCAGAAAGAACCAGTGAAGGTTAACAAGAGAAAGATCCCAATGCAAAGGCACCAAAACCCTCTCTTTGCTCATATATCTACTCTATGGTAGGTCATGTCCATTGCCTAGTGTAGAAGCAGACAGGATACCGAAGTTCAGTTCATAAGTTAACAAGAGAAAGAACTTACTAAGACTATATGAAACTTATGGAAAGACCCTGAATGTAGGTGCTGAAAGCGTCCCTGCATATGCCAAGAACCCTCTATCTGTTCAAAATTTTACCTGATATCAGGTAATGCACGCCACACATGCAGTAAGGACCTTGATACTTCCATATCTGCAGTACCAAAGTCACCCAGGTGACCCTGGAGCCAGGGTTTATATATAGGCTTTAATAAGGAATAGAATGACACTCATATCGTACACAATGAGCAATTGAACTATCTATACAGATCAAGATTACTAAATGAAGGAAAAATGAAATCTTAGTGTCATTATAATCTGATATGCAACACGACAACAAAGTCCTGGTCTGTTGATAATTAGTATGGAAAGATGTTTGTGACTGTCAGACTCGATATATCAACAATTGTCAAGCGAGGGCCTTGCAAAAAAAAGTATACGCACAAACAATATTTTAAAATCATTTACAACCTATGCCACACAGATCCGAACAGGTCCACGTACACGGCTTTAGAACTCCAGGATACGTGTCTCATAACTGTACATGGCTTTAGAACTCCAGGATACGTGTCTCATAACTGAAACGCGAGACCACTGGTTACTATGTAATGCATATCGGCTCAATGCATCAACTGAACTAAATGATAAGTCTGGTTGCTATTTAATGCATAACGGCTTAATGCATCAATTGAACTAAGTGATAAGGTTCGTAGTGTTAGACAATCAAAGGAAATGATCAACTTAATGTCTGTTCAACAAATGTTATATATATTTTTTGCTAACAAATATAATATGGGGACTGTCTTATCAAACTGTGAATGCTATTAGATTCATACGATCCATTAAAATATATACATTTATACACATACACCTGGTAGCCATATATCCCCCCTGTAACACACATTTATGAAGTTACAATACTATCTGGCGTCTAAAATGGGGGTACTAGTGGCACTGGTTTGAAATAGAAGGCTTATGGTGGGAAGTGGTGGTATTTGAACTTGAAAGTCTTTGTAGTAGGAGGGGACTGTGTTGTTGAGTGGTATGTCTTCTCTTTCCTTGACAATCAGTCTTTGTCCCTCTCTTGTCAGTTCTGTCAACCACTTACTTCCACTTTTGTTTTTTCTTCTTCTTGCAAATGGCTATCTTCCTCCAAATCTACTTTGCAAGAGTACTCTTGCATTATGTTTTCACCTACTCTCATTGCATATCTGATGTCTCTCTCCCCTAGTCTTTATGTTTCTAACCGCATTTTCAGAACCTCACAGGGTTGAACTGATAATTTTTCTAAATACATTTTCGTCTAGGAAGCACGGATACTCCAAAATAGGTGCCGTACCCGTATCCGATACGTCTCCACGGATACACCTAAATACGTATCGGATACCTCTCCAGCCGTATCCCCTTTTTTTCTGCTTTTTTTGCCTGGATACGGCCCGGATACGACTTGGATACGTTTTGGATACGGCCCGACCCATTTAAGCCTTCTTTTTTTCGTTTTTAAGACCTTTTAACGGATTGACCTGCGTTTTTACTGATTCTCTGTGCAAATCAGTAAAACGGCTCCTTTGGCTTGTGCGATACATTTTGAAGCTTGGTTTTGCTTCAGTCCGCGTCATATTTCTATTGTTGTGCGGCTTGTGCCTCATCTTCTCCAATGGGTTATTGAGCCTTCGTGCCTCTTCTTCTCCAAAAGGATTCAATTTTCTATTGGTGGTTACAGCCTCTAGCCTCTGAATTTCTACCTTAACTCTTTTCAGAATTCTAATTTGGCGTTGTCTTTGTTCATCCCTTTTGAACGTAAGCCTCTATAGCTTTCTCTAATTTTGCTGTTTAGTAGTTCTGATTTTCTCACCGTATCTTGCTATTAATATACCTACTTGCCTATAATTGCCTGTGTTGTTTCATATTTCAGTTCATTTTTTTTGATTTTGGAATTTGGATATACTTCTTGTATACATAAATATTTAATTACTTCTTATAAACGAAAGAAGATGGTTTGGTGTCACAGATGACATGACACTTTACAACACAAAATTAAATGATACATGAAATGTGAATGGTTTAGAATATGATTTTATGACGTCTTTTTCTAACTTCTATCTGACATTAATATGAATGAAAGACCCCTTTTTATATTATTGTTCGATACTATGGAATTGGTTTCCATTTTCTTTAGATATATTGTGATTTATAAATGAAATTTGTCTGCCTTCATCTAATTTTAAAATAAATATACTATTTATTTTTGAAAATATTTAAATAAATATTAAAAAAATTGTCGTATCCGTGCTGTACCCGCATCCTATATTTTCAAAAATTGCTGTATCCCCGTACCCGTATCCAAAATGTGTCCGTATCCGTGCTTCCTAGATTTTCGTACATGGATTCATTTAATCATGCTGCTTCCGTCTCAGATAATATCTAGAATCTTAGAAAAAGTGCCAATTAGAAAGGACGAAATTAGTTAATGTGGAGATCTTTTTTTCTTTCTCGTGTAGCTGAATCACACCAACACAAATTGAAGCAGTTCTCTATTTAGCAGGGAACATCCTGCTTTTAGCAAATCTCATTAAGTAGTTATTCTGTTGTGCTATTTCTCCGTGTAGGCTACATGTCAGTGCCAAGTAATAGATTACATCACTTGTGGCAAACTAATATACAGTTCACTGTTTGGCGCACACAGTACAAAAACTCAAACAATACATATTAATGCACCTGAAAACCACTCCAAATTCAAACACTTGTGGAAGAGTAAGAAAAGTGATGTTTGCTGTTTTGTATGATAGATTCTTTATTAAATTGTGAATTTGCTATCATGTAAAATCTTTCTTATGCCCTCATAGAGGTTGTGTGCTATGTATTGCCTGCATCTGTGTCTGACAATATTATGGGGAATCTGTAGGTAATGGAGAGTTTGGAACATGCAATGAAGCGTGGCGCACCCATTATTGCTGAATATCTGGGTGGCGCTGTCAACTGTGATGCTTACCATATGACTGACCCTAGGTCTGATGGACTTGGCGTCTCCACATGCATACAGAAAAGTCTTGAAGATGCTGGTGTAGCTCCTGAAGAGGTATTACTTGTGATATGCTGCAGTAAGCTATTCTAGTTGGGGCCACATTCTTAACTACTTGATTGTTGATGCTATATTAACTCTAAGTCTGTAGCGGGATGTAACCTAAGATGTATCTTAATGAACTTCCTCTCGATAATAGTAGTAGGTGTTTTAAGGAATAGTTATCTGGAAACTACAGTTAACATTTATGCTATGCATATAATAAACTATGAAGTCAAGATCATACTTTTTCCTGGACATAACTTATTTCAAATATACAGATCATTTACAGCTTTGATTTTCTTGGGAAAACTTGTCATTTTATTTCCTGCTCAGCCTACATGTTATCTTCTCAAAATTTCAGTCTCTCAATTGCAGGTTAACTACATCAATGCACATGCCACGTCCACTCTTGCTGGTGATTTAGCCGAAGTTAATGCCATCAAACAAGTTTTTAAAGACACCTCAGAAATCAAAATCAACGGGACAAAGGTGGACATGCTTGAGCTTTTTGTTCCTTGTTTCTCTTTGTTGTTTTGTTCATTTTGAATATCAATATACCTCATGTGGGTACTAATATTTGGGGTTTGTCTGCAGTCCATGATTGGCCATTGTCTAGGTGCAGCAGGAGGGCTGGAGGCAATCGCTACAGTAAAAGCAATTACCACCGGCTGGCTACACCCTACCATCAATCAATTTGTAAGCACAAAAACGGTCTTGTAGATTTCTTGCCTTATGTACAGAGTATGTTTGGTTTGGTTTTAACCGGTCTTGTATAAGATAGTTCAATTGACACCTGGTTGGTACAGGTACCTCTTGTTTGAATTGGAGTAAAGATATGCTAATATCTTCCAACCTGGCATGGCTTGTGTCATGTCTACATTCCTAAACCAGACAATTTTGATGTAGTTTTTGCTCTTTAGAGTATATATAATATCAAAATCGAATTAGTGGGCTTGAGCATTCTAGTGCTGTCTCATGCCTTTCCTAGGAGTGACATTATGCATTCTGAGGCGATGGGAGACTGTAGATATCAGAGAAGTAGCAGTTACTGAAATACATATATCTGTTGGAAGTTGATCTGTTGTGCTCTTATTCCATTATATTAATCTTGTTTTGTAATTGAAATACATATATCTGTTGGAAGTTTATATGTTGTGCTCTTATTCCATTATATTAATCTTGTTTTGTTACTGAAATACATATATCTGTTGGAAGTTTATCTGTTGTGCTCTTATTCCATTATATCAATCTTGTTTTTGCAAAAAACGTGTCTTCTGTTATACTGTGATAAGAATTAACCATAACCATGTATGCTACATATTGATCCCAGAACCCAGAGTCTGCAGTTGGATTCGATACTGTACCAAATACGAAGAAGCAACACGAAGTGAACGTTGGTTAGTCTTTAGTACAAATCACTTCTCTTTGCATTTGATCATTTAATTCTTGAGCCTGACCTTTAGTCACTGCTATTACTTTCAGCAATTTCCAATTCTTTTGGCTTTGGAGGACACAACTCGGTGGTGGTTTTTGCCCCTTTCAAACCATGATCATCAGCTTCAACACCACAACTATTTATCTTTGCTGTCACCCCAACACACTGTCTGAGGCTCAATTTGTAATTCAATGTTTAATTAGATGATTGCTAGGAAAACCCACAAATTTTCAAAAAAATGTTTTCTATCAGTATCTGTAGATTAATTTTATTCATGAGGGAGCTTCATTACAATAAAATATTATGGATCCTTTCCAGTCGTGTCACTATGTTTGGCAGATGGAAGTGTCCACCTGCGGATGTCACGTTCACTGAAATTCCCTGTTTTGGTTTCAAGTAACATTTTTTTTGAGAGTACTCTGTAACCTGTGTAATAGATTTAGCTCATCTATTTATACGTCACTTTTGACGGTTTGGATGCTGTACTAAGTCATATTGTAAATCATTATCTTGATACGGTATAAATGCAAGGGGGTTGTTGCTACACCTCCAGGTGACAAACAGTATAAGGCCCAGTTTGGTTGGGGCTGCGTTTCAGCGCTTGCAGTTCCAAGTCATCACGATTTTCAACTCCAATTATATGGTTTCACGCTGTTGCAACACACGGCTATGTCTAATTATGCAGCAAAAGCAGGAAAATGAACCGCCCCCTTTTTGGGCGCGGTTGGTTTTCACGGCTGCGCGACGCTGGGTTGTTGCACTTGCTATTGCTTATTGTTTATCCTAGTGCGCTCGTCTCCATTTTTTTTTGTTTTGAAAGCACTGCCCCTTCATTACTTACTCAAAAGCAACTTAGTCTGGTACAGATAACACGACAGACGGGAAATTATCTAGGAACACATGATTGACACTACTTCTAACAGCAAATTTAGCGGCTATATGAGCTGGTTGATTTGCTTCTTTACGAACGTAAAAGAAAGAGAACTGACTGAAACTACAACTAATAGATAAAATGTCTCGAGCTATGGTTCCCAGGTGGTTCTTCCTTTTATCCGGTTCCTTGAGGGCCGAGATCAGCTCTAAAGAATCCGACTCCAAGATGATCTGCTGTATGAACTGGTCCTTGTCTGTCTTTACAGCTAAACGAGCTGCCTCTGCTTCTGCAATGGCTGGCTTCTAGGTTCTGGTTGCTGAATGGGTTGCTATGGCTTTATACTCCCCTTTCCAGTTTCGGATGGTGACTCCTAGACCTACTTTGGTCTCTGATATCGCTGCATCACAATTTAATTTCAGCGTTCCTTCTGGGGGTGGTTTCCAGATCCGGTCCTGCTCGCTATTCTCCTGTGGTGGCGTCAGTCTTCCTTTATGACTTATAAGCTGGTAGTCATGCACATAAATTTGGAAATTTTGGTGAATTTGTTGGAGTCTTTGCTGCCCATCACCAAAGATGATGTTGTTCCGGAAGGTCCAAACGCTCAATATGAGTACTAGTGCTGTATCAAAGGAGTTGTGTGACAACTTCTCTTCAAGATGAATAAGTTATCTTTAAACTTCTCTCCTTCCATTGCGTTGATGGTCTGTGCTAAGCCTGCCTCTCCCCACGTCGCTCTGGTTCTCGTACACAGAAAAACCATGTGGCTTATAGTCTCATTGTCTTCTCCGCGTAATGGACACGCTGGTGTATCTGAGCAGTGCCTTTTGAACAACCTTTCTTTGGTCGCTAGACTCCCTGTGCATGCACGCCATATGAAATGAGATAGTTTTGGTGGCCAATTTGTATTCCATGCCTTTGTCCATAGCTCGTCTCTAAGTTCTGCCCGCGTTGCACAAAATTGCTCCTTGCCCATGTGCCCGAGCCAATATGCCGAATGGCAGGTGAATTCACCCTTATGTTCCGGCCACCACATTGGTTGGTCAGCTGCCTCTGCGCTGCCCAGCGACGTGCTCATGACTGCTGTTGCCGTGTTAGCATCAGAAAGGTTTTTGATCAGCTCAACGTTCCATCCCGATCCATCCGTATGCAAGATATCTGCAACCTTCTCCATATCTTCCCTTCCGAGGTCCGCCGGTTTCGTCAATAGATGAACGCTGTCGTACATCCACTTATCTTCCCAGAGGCTCGTACTCCTACCATTCCCAGTCTTCCAACTAATTCCTTCGAGAATGACTGACTTGGCCCCCCACAAGTTATGGCCTCTCACTGTCTTGAGCAAAGTTGATCTCGGAAAGTACATTGCTTTAAGCACTGTGTAGACCAAGGTGTCTTGTCTGTTTAGTAGTCTTCATAATTGTTTGGCCAAAAGCACTTGGTTAAACGCTTGCATATCCCGAAAATCCATGCCTCCTGCCTTTTTTGGCTTACACAGGTTCACCCAACATGGCCAAGACAGTTTTCATTCCGTGCCTTTCGCTCCCCATCAGATGCTTGCAATAGTTGTCAGTATTCTGTCTAAGATTCCCATTGATAGCTGGAAAATATTTATTACGTAATTTGGAATCGCTTGGATCACATCTTTAATGAGGATTTCTTTCCCTGGCTTTGATAGCAGTTTTTCTTTCCATCCATGTATCTTTTTCCACATTCTTTCCACAATGTAGCTGAAGGCCTGCTTCGTGGATCTTCCCGCAGAAGTTGGTAGCCCCCAATATCTACCATGACGATAAACTTCTCTCACTTGTAAAAGATTTTTTTATCTCCTCCTTTACATGATGGTCGACTCCCTCACTAAAAGCAATCTCCGTTTTGGAAAAGGTTATTTTCTGGCCAAATGCTTGTTCATATTGGCTAATTATATTAGTCACTTTCAAGCATTCTTCACGGTTTGCTCTAGTAAAAAGGATTCTATGATCTGCAAAGAAAAAGTAAGATATATGCGGTGCACGTCTACTAGCACAGACCCCATGAATGGAGTTTATGCTAGCAACATGTTGAGAGCTGTAGAGAAAACATCAACATAAATGATAAAGAGATAGGGAGAGAGAGGATCACCTTGACGGAATCCACGTGAAACTCTGTGATCTGTTTCCATTGACATTGAAAACTTGGTTGATCATAGATATGCACTCTTGGATCTTCATCCTCTACTTTGGACCAAACCCCATCTTTTTCTATACCTCTTCCAGGAAACTCCACTCCACCATGTCATAAGCTTTGGACATGTCGAACTTGAGTGCCATATAGCCTTTTTCCCTTTTTGAGCCGCTTTTCATAGTATGAAAAAGTTTATATGCAATCAAAGCATTATCAGTAATCATTCTCCCTAGTGTAATGACACTTTGATTTTCAGAAATAATGACACTCATATAGTTTTTGAGTTTATTAGCCATGACCTTCGAAGCAATTTTGTACAAAACTTTGCATAGACTTATCGGCCTATATTCATTTAGGCTAGTCAATTTCTGTACTTTTGGGATAAGGACAACCAACATATAGTTTATCTCCCCTATATCATGATTACCCCTCCACCAACCTTTAATGTAGTTTGTCACATCTTTCTCAACTGTAGTCTAGAAGTTTTAAAAAAAATATCACTTTCATTCTATCTGGGTCCGGAGCTTTATTAGGATGCATCTATTTGACCGCTCACCAAACCTCCTCATCCTCAATGTCTTTCTTTAAAAAATTATTCATGTCCATACCGAGTTTATTGGTGATCCTGCATGTGGCTTCCTAGAAGCTCGAAGGATTGCAAGACGTGAACATGTCTTGGTAGTATATTGTGATAATATTCTCTCTCTCCTCGTCTTCCATCTTCCAAGATCCCCCTGCATCATGTAGGCCCATATTACTATTCTTTTTGCTTCTATGCGAGGCTTTATGATGAAAATATACAGTATTTTTGTCGCCCTCTTTCATCTCATTCGCCCGTGTTCTAGCACACCAATAATATTCATCTTGTTTGTGCCAGTACTGGAATTCCTCAGCCACTTCTTTGCACCTCTTTAAGTTTTCATTATCCGGTGGATTGCACTATAACTCCCCTACTTCTTTTTCCCGGTCCTTTATCTTCCTCTTCATCTCCCTGAATTTGTTTCTAGCCCATCCATCAAGTTTTTCATCGCACACCTGTAGTCTTTCGTGAAGACTCCATCGAGTCGGTTGCCCCCAAGCCTCTTTAATGATCTCACCACAACATTCTTTTTTCATCCACATGGGTTCGAATTTGATAATGTTTCCTTTGCATTTGCTTTTTTGTCCTCCTGTCCGCCGCAATAACAATAACGAGTGGTCAAATTGATATTTTAGGAGATGGTGGGATCAGTAGTATGAAAACATATTTCTCCAATCCTTTGTGGCTAGAGCCTTATCTAGACTCTCTTGTACTAGAGTTTCAACTGACAAACCATGAAACCATGTAAATTTGCATCATGAAAAACCTAGAGTAAGCATCCTACAGTCATCAATAGCCTTTCGGAAGTCATTTAGATACCTGTATGGTTTTGGTGGACCCCATCTCCTCATTTGAGATGATTTCATTAAAGTTTCCAAAGAAAATGACTGGTAGATCAGATTCAACTTTAAGTCTACGCATCTATGCCCATGTATTAATTTTTTGATTTTGCAAATGCCACCCATAGATTCCCACTGCCCTCCATTGGAGGTCCTGTTCTCCTTCTGTAACCATGCATGCAATGTGATGCTCTGTGAAACTATTAATGATGACTTTGACATTCTTCCACCAAAGACTCAAACCTCATGATCTACCAATACTCGACATGCACACTCTATCATGAAAACCACAATTTCTCTTTACTTCCTCTTGTTTCTTGCTATCGACCTTAGTTTCCATAATGAAAACCAAGTCTGGGCATTCCCTCCAGCACCAAGTGAGAAGGGCTCTCAACGTGTCAGGTCATTGTTGTTCGCGATGCTGGTTTCCACCAAACACCTCTAATTGAGAACTCGTTGTTCCATGAATTAAACTATCTTTTCCTCTGTATCTTTTGGGCTTTTTCTTGAGACTTCCTCCGAATCGTCCAGGTTCATATCATAGAAATCAAGGCATCTTCTTCTTTTTCCTTGCACTATGATATTGCTCTCCTCTTCTCCGTTGATCACACTTTCCCTTATCTTTCTTCGCATGATTATTGGTTTTATCAGCTTACCTTTTCCATTTTCTTTACTGCTTTAATGATGTACCAGAAAATACAATATTTTTGTTTTTAAGATTTTTTTATTTCGATTAGATATGAATCGACTGTACCTTCCTTTTCCTGCTAGGATTGGAAATCCTGTATTTTACAATAACTCGGCCCCTTCCGCCTATGGGTAGTTTTAGGGAAGTTTCACCTTTAGTTTCTCCTTTTTCTTCTGACTTCTGGTTCTATTGCTGTACGAGTTAAGGACTTGATGAAATTTTGGTATGAAAAGCCCCGCTTCTTGCTTCTCATGTACGTTCTTCCTCTCTTTATCTTGTTTGGTTTTTTTTTCTCCTCACCTTTTAATTTAGGGCATTTTCCTTCCCAGAATTGCGAATCGAGATATCTGAACAAACATCCCTTGTGTCTTCAACTACCTATCTCATCTAATTCTAGGTAGGTATTCCTCCCGTTCATAGCCATTCCTCATTTCTATTCATTATTTAAGCTTCTAAAATCTTACGTCATTATATTCTTGTATTTCATACTTGAATGCAGTTTTCAACATTAAGTCCTTCATTCCTTTACTAAATCACAACATGTTTGAAATAGTTCTCAATGATAACAAACAAATTCTCTATGCCACAATCAATCATAGGATAGATAGAGAAACAACCATTTCAATATTTTCATACTCTTGAGGTGTTACCTCAACATCGATAATCTGATCCAACTATCTCAATTCATACTGCTAAATATGTACTATTGTTATGTATTACCTCTAAATCACGAAAGAGAGTTCACCATGTTCTTTTGAATTTTACTATTGTACTACTCAAATAGCAAAACAATCTTGAGTTAAAAGACTAGATTCAACAACAATTGTACATTACTACTCACAACATTCCCATTGGATCATAGATGCATAAGGTGAAGCATTACCATCACATTCCATACTATTCTCAGGTATGAACCCACACATAATTCAAGGTGTAACCATTAGGTTATAGCATACTAGGGTTTCAACAACAGTAATAGAGTACTCCATAATTGTATTAGTCATTCAAGGACTATTCATACCCAATTACCATCACTTAGTTATATTAAAGCTAGGTATAACAAGCTACACCTCATTAGGGTTACATATCAATAAAATATGGTTATCATCCCTTCTATTCATATGAGTGAATAGGTAAGACTACTTTATTCAGGGTAACCCTCCATTTGTTCCATCATCATTCAACCCATATCACCATACCACAATTGTACAATACTAGATTGGATTACTGGTATGAATGACTTAAACTATCAGACACCTTTAATTAACATATTGCTTGCACATGTACACTAAAATCATACGTAGAACCAATTTACATCCCTTAATATACCTTCAACAAATTATACTTCTAAAAACAAATTCACATATTACTAAAAGCCATTGTTTTCTCTTATCTCTCTCCTCATTCATTACTACTTACTTTTTGCTACTTATACTTCTCATTTTAATCATGTAGATTAAACATCCCTAAAATTGAAACATATAAGGTATGAATAGGTTATTCATCATTCTTGCTATTACTATAAGAATTTATTTCATATCACACTTCACTCATATTGTATTTCTCTTTTTGTTCAAAACACACCTCTTATATTTCAAATCTATTTCTTGTCATTTGCTCTAAATCAATTCCATATTGTTTATCTACCTTTCAGATTAGCTAGGATTACTATCAGTGCTAGTTTACTTCTCATAGTGCAAATTTCATGATCTTGTTTTATAGAGATGCTAGTATTCAAGGTAAAATCACTAGTGACAACCCTTGAGCTACTACAACTCTAAACATTCTAGGGTTTGGCCTTTATCAGTAGCATGACGTTATTGTGGTGTGACTTTGCTCCCTTAATTTGAAATTCAAACTTTGGATCTCACAAGTTTTTACTAAAGTCTTCCTTATCTTATCAATTGAATTTACTTCATCTTAATTGGCCATTTAGATAGATTACATTCTCAATTTACCCTTCCAGGGTTTCATCATCATATTGTGTGTCATTATTACATTCACTAGATGCCTCTACCATGGTGGTTATGCATAAGATATGATTCATTTTCTTATCACTTCATTCCCACATTTCTCTCATTAAGTAATATATGGAAGAGAAGACAGTTCTGAGACTTAGAATTCTTATCTTCAAACATCCCATTAATACATTTGTCGTATGTAGGTTTAATTAGTTATCAATAAGGATACTTGACTAACTAGCACTTGATTGAATCTCCTAACCTCTTTCTTTTATAATCTATATTACTCCACCATGTTTCAAACCCTTCCTTACTTTCCATAATCCTCTTACCATATACTACTCTTCCACCTATTATCTTTAACTTCAATTTTTCTCTTATGATCATGTTTCCTATTCATGTGTATGATAATGTATACCATGTTGCACATATTTCTTTTTATCCTTCTACTAATGTGAAGTTGAAATTCTAAATCAATAATCTCTCTACTAGTTCAACTCATGTTTAATACATTCCATATCCTTCATTTTAAATCAAATGGCTCATGCATGGGTGAAACATAGTTTCTCTTATATCAAGTTTTTCCTTCCTGAGTATAGTCTACCTTTGTATAACTTATTCATTTTGTTAAGCTACACTTTTTTTTTAAAGAAACTAGTTTGTTGTTCTATAGAGACTTGGAATCCAAAGGTAGTAAGGATGAATGCCTTAAACTTATTAGATAAATGTATACATTCCATGCTCTCAATTATATCATAGCCCTCATTCCTTAATCAAGCTCATCATTTCCAACATTTATCTTTGTTTTAACATAGTTTCTTATCCTAGTCTTATGATTTACATATTTATCTAATTCTCTTTACTTTAACTCTTTTGAAGACTCTTCACTTATATTTACTTATCGTATACTTAACTCTTTTATTCTATTTTTCCTTTGCTTTGGAGTACATAAAAACATTGTACTCGGTTATATAATCCATTCCTTATGATTGATTGTTACTGCCTTGGCCCTTACATACTTTTCTCATATCTTTTCCATATTTCATATTTAGAGTTCATATAATATTAATCATTAAACTTAATCTAAACCTTACGTCGTGTTCCTTTATTCCCAATTAAGAATTTCTCATATGAGGCCCCAAAGTTGGGTCTCAGATATCAGTTCCAACTGACTCTTAGCTATTCTAATCTTTCCCATATGTTTCAACATCTTAGTGTATGTACATTCTCACTATGATGTGGGTATAATTTATCCAGAGTCTACTCTTATCATATTGTTAATAAGAGTCATTAGATCCCAGTAATGCATCCTTCCAGTCGGACCAGGCCGAACCTATAGTCCTAAAGCCAAGAGCTACTTAAGATTAACCAACTCCTATTAATCTCAAACATGTGGAAAGAATATCCACTTAGGAAAGTTCATTGAAAGATCATTTCTAGCCTACTTGATACAAAGAATGTAATCAATAAATGCTACAACTACATAGTGTACAACAAATCTTAAAGACCCATATATATTTCAAAATACTGAATATTTGAATTCAAATATATAAGAGCATTTCTATTCATCTCCAATAAAACAACAATATGAAATGAAAGTTCTATCTCATTTTATATTTATGCTCTTAATTCATGTTACTTATCTTATTTCTAACCCTAATATTTCTAGAGTTCCTCTCTAGCCCATCCTTCCACTGTATACCTGGCCAGGGTATACATGAAAGAATAGACAGAGTAGCTTGATACTGGTTGATCCAAATACTTAGATACCGGGCCAGGATATCCAAATACTCAAATCCCCAGAGCTAACATCATAACATCTCCTATCTGCCACACTTATGACTATAACTTACTAACTTAATGGTCCCTGACAACTCAACCTAAGCTTTGATACCATGTTGTTACACCCCGATCTCACAATTTCCACTAATCATGAGATTGGGGCATAAATTGAGGATTTAACATAATACAAAGATCAGCCTTAACTTTTTCTTCTCTTTCAAAACTCTTTGTTTTCTCGCATTGAACCACATAAACCAACTTTACAAGGGAATCTAAACATTGATTTCTCTAATCTGATTTCAACAGTAAAAATGCATGTATGAACATCCATTATGTTCCTCATACTTTTAAGCACATAAGACTTGCTGATTCACACATATTGCTAAAAGATGAATAATGTTATACATCATCATTTACAACTCTCTCTTATTTCTTTTCAAGGACCTAGAGTGACAAGGACCGACTGAACTTAACTATACTCAGACTTAACTCTTGTGGTAGATCTACTCTGATGCAATGATATCTTCTTCAAGTCCATGTGATTTCCCTAAAAATTGTGAGTAGAGGGGTGGGCTTACTCGCTCAGTGAATGAGTACTTCAAAGAAATAGTATAAAGCAATGATATAATTACAAATATACTTTTGAGCAATTGATATCAATTATAATAGAAGTAAGTTTTAAATAGTCTAATAATTGACAATCATAAATATGGCAGGATACTCTAAATATCTATAAGAGTGAATCAATATATGAAATGCTTGATTGATCATAAAGAGAACTAATAATTCAGAAACATACAAAGAATAATTGAATAACTGTACACACTTGTTTGACCTCTCATTCATTTTATTATGCCCTAATCATATGCAATGTACTCTACATATGAAGACTTGTAGTGCACTACAATCACACCGTACAAGACTTAGCAGACACACCCGAGAAATGCTAAGTCTGACTACTCTCCTGGCCTACAATAGGGAAATGGCTCTCTGGCCTAAACTGGACTCCTCCTCTAACCTGAGCACACAGGTAGAGAGTCAAGCCACCTCTTGGATTTTCTGTAGTCTAGTGCCACCAGGACTTCTGGTTGATGTTGGACACTGCAAACTATAATTTAAGGAGACTTCCACTAGGGCTTCATCCTCCGTGCCACCTGATAGCACGTTCCAACCCCCGTATACTGGACGCTGCCAGGGTTAGGTTGTTTCACCCCTAAGGCACATACCTCACATAGGGGTTCTACGGTGTTTAGGGCTCCTAAGTCTATTATTTTATTATTCCTAGAAATATCTTTTCTACATTGTACCCTTCTCTTACTTATACCTGACTCTGGTATCTCTATGGTGTCACGTCTACTTATTTGAAGTTATAATACAATATGTATATCATTCTAAACTTGGCAAAGTAGTATATTCAAAATACTGCAATATACTGAGTAATCAACATACTGTACATGTAGGCAGACTAAAATTTAAATAAACAGATTACATGTCCACTTGGCACATACACAAAAGTCAAAAGCACCTGCAACTTATCTGTAATTTCTCAAAGAACGTGCATATCAACCCAAATATTGAGTTGTGTATCTCATAACTCAATTAAGAGTTAATTACTTATCATGATAAGAATTATTAATAATAACCTAGAACATTGATATCACAATACTTGATTCATTAAACACCCTACCCTTAGGGTTTCATTTAATCACAACAATGCTACAAAGAAAGGTGAAATACATCTATCACATATTTTTCAAATCTTTACAACACATGATACTTGGGATCTCAATTCCTTATCACATTACTGGGAATTCTCATCCCTTCACATCATTATCATAATTACTAGATCTGGGTATTCAAACCCTTAGATCATCACATAGTATTGTTACCTCTGTAACAGGTAACCATTACCTCTAGGCCCTTAGACCAAGGTATTCATTTAATTGGTTTTACAAGTATTCTCATGGCTCACAAGGCCATCACACATCTTGTCACCTCTCACTAGGCAACAACTTATTCCCATGGATCCCATAAAGATTTCATGCGACATAAACATTCACTGAATAAAGACTACTATCAACAAATCATATAAAATAAATATATGTATGAAACCTTGGAACTGAGATGAATTTGGGGTTCCATGAAATTCACTGGGATATCATGCATCAATAATAACATTGAATAAATAAAGTCTATCATGTCAAGAAAATCCCTTCAAATGGATTTCACGATATCTATTTAGAAATATCCAACTTTCCTCGCATCTAGGGTTTCACCCTCTTCACTGAGATATCGAACAAACACTACTCACTTCAAGTGAAATCCAAGATAGTATATGACATATATGTACTATGAATTTAGATAAACAATCATTCAAAATCAAGGGGATCTAGATAAGTAACTTTCTCTATTTACTTATACATCAAATTTCAGTCATAGACAAATTTCCTATATTTCAGTTTACTCTTATAACCTCTGCGAATACTTTGGGAATTCTCATTGGAATGCATTGTATACATTTATAATATGATTTTATCATCTGAAATTCATTCAAACAAAGGAAGAATCCATTTCATATCATTTTGCAACAACTTAGAACAAATAGACAATTCAGGGTTTGTAGTCGCATACTAAGCAATTAAAGATTATGGTTGATTTAACCAATTTTCGTGCAACATACTATTTAAAGGAAGTTCCCACTCACCCTAAGGTGTGAAAACACCTTAAAAATGCATCCCATATCTGAAAATCTCAAATCTAAATCAAATCCCCACCCAATTCTTCTTCCTTTCAACTCAGAAACCCTAAAAATGAGGGATTATGAAGAAAGAGTGAGAAAAGGGGAAGTTTTGATACCATTTTGGATCAAATCCGAGGAGGGACGGAATTTTGACATGTGAGAGAAGATTCACCATGAAACTATATCCAAAGAAGCTAAACTTATATGATTTCATCATTCCTCGGACCGCAAAACCCTAGGTCAGCATCTCCATCAATTTCTCCTCTCAAACCCTAACTCTCTCTCTCTCTCTAGGATTTCATTTCTCTGGATTGAATCACAAATTATGAGAGATCCTTGTGTGTTAGGTTGACCATATAGAGAAATTGAGCTGTTTGGGTTAATTGCACATTGACCCATCACTAAACTTTTTCTTATTTCAGCAGATTTCTCTATCATAAAAAGGTTTCTGTAAATTCATGTATTTCGGAGATCAAGCCTTCTCAAAAAAATATGATAATTTATCATGTTGTGTATAATTGAGATATAAATCTTTAGTTAAAATTTTAGATCATTCCATGCTTCCATTAAATAAAAAAAATCGAATAGTGCACTGCTATCCATAATTCTACAAAAATGTCAGTTACTGTAATTCGTCTACTGATAAGGTCTAAGAACATAAAAAAATTATGAAAATCTTACATGTTGTTTAATATTGAGTTTCAGATCTCCAATTAAAATTTCAGATCATTTAGAGTTACCAATAAATAATTAAAAATAAAACACTACACTGCTGAAAAGCACTCTATTAGCATTTTGGTCGAAGTATAGTTCGACCAAGAACCACATTCAAAGAACACTCAAATATTCTAAAATTTTTCTCCAATATGCATGATTGAGTTATCCATACCATATCCAAAATTCAATTAAATAAAAAATTTGTAGAAAATACGAAATATAATTTACCACACTGCTATCCTGATCAAATTCCATACTCATGTACCATCAAAACCCTAATTTCAGCCAACTAGGGTTTATATTTCTCAAACCCTAATTTTTCAAACAATAGAACACTTAACATTCTTATTAGGTTTAAAACATCATAATTGAATTATCATCATTAATTATATTTAAGCAATGATCAATCCAATTAAGCATATAATCATCCAGGTAAAACCTAGTTTACTAATTAAGCTCAGATGTGGTCATAACATAGGAGGTGTTCCACCATCACCATCTTCTTCACCTTTTAAAGAAGCCACACAAGAAGATCCAACCATGGAAGATGACCGTCTTTTGAAGGATTTTGCCATGCCGGTTGCGACAAACATTTGTTGAGCCATTGATCTGCTTGCAATGGAAGCAAACAATTTCTCTATTGCTCCCTCAATGATACAGATGATCCAGTAGAACCATTTTGGGGGTACCATTAATGAAGATCCAAATCTTCATGTGGCTGAATTCTTGGAGTATATGAACACTTTCAAAATCAATGGTGTATCCATCGAGGGAGTGAGGCTACTATTGTTCCCTTTCACCTTGAGAGATAGAGCAAAGACATGGCTTTTATCTCTTCCTAAGAAGTCCATCAAAAGCTGGGATCAACTTTTAAATGCTTTCCTTGCAAAGTATTTTCCACCGAGCAAAACAACCCAACTAAGGAAACAACTCACAAACTTTTCTCAATCCGATGGAGAAACTCTATATGATACTTGGGAGAGGTTTAAGGATCTGCAATGACATTGCCCTCACCATGGATTGACCAACTGACTGCTACTCCAAACATTTTATAATGGACTATTCTACAATACCCGCATGACACTGGATGCCGCAACAAATGGATCATTGATGAATAAGTCTTACAGGGAGGCTTATGACATCATTGAAGACATAGCATTCAATCATTGCCAATGGGGGTCGGATAGGAAGGCACAATCATCCTCTACAACTAGTTTGTCAAATGGGAAGCAAGGAGGAAAGCATACTCACTACTACAGAAACAACATTCAATGTCACTTTTCTGGGCATCAGTTATTTAAAAAAACCGACGCCTATAACATTCCATGTCGGTTATTTAGGAAATCCGACGTCTATATTCGAAGACCAGACAGACACGGGTACCGCTTTGTATTCAGCGTCGGCTAGGTAAAACAAACCAACGCCTAAAATCACCCACGAAATCCAATTTTTGAGTGAAAAAAATTGGCCCCAAAGTGTCACATACAGCGTCGGTTTTTTAACTACTAACCGACGCCTATATAAGATGAAAATTTGCACGAAAAGTTCCAATTTCAGTGTCGGTTATCCTTTGATAACCGACGCTGATAATGGTTTCCCGCCAAATAATTTAGGGTAAAAATTGTCCAATTGGACGTCGGTTTTTACTATCAACCGAAGCTTAAGAGGTTTAGGTGTCAGTTTTGTAGACAACTGACACCTTTTACAAACTTAATAGACCCGCGATCACCCGAATCTTCCCCTTTCTTCTGTTTCATCGCGAGAATTCTCCTGCTCTCGCCGCCGCTACTGCTGGTCGCCCGGCTCAACCCCCACCCGCCCGCATTCAACCTTGCATGCCGCCGCCACTCCCTTGCTCCTTCTACGCCGCCAACATCTCCGGTCCCTAGTCGCCGCGCCGGTCTCCGATCCCTAGTCTCCGCTGCCTTGTTGCCGCTGCGCCTGCCTGCCTGCCCTGTGGCTGCTGGTTCTGGAGCTCGTCGGCCGCCGCTACTGGACCGCCACGCCGCTTGTGGAGCTCACTGGCTACCGCCACCACTGCTACTGAAAGGTATGCTTCCTCCAGTACTGCTCCGCCACCATTGTCTAGTTGTGCATACCTGGGAGTTATCAGGAACACCTAAATGAATGTCTAACACCTAAATGAATATCTAGTTGTGTATCTAATTTGGATATATATGCTGAACCTAGATTTAGAGAGGACATGCTATAGTATATTCCTAGTATGGTGAAAGATTCTCAATCGTGTGTATCACATGGGATTCTTATCCTCAACATAATGGACTGCAATATATGCATCTAATGCCTTAAATGGAAGACTCAAATGTTATAAAATCCCATAAAAGTAGGTAGAAACAACTTATATATATTCAGATCTTAAGAATTCCATGAAGTGCACATTATCTTACTCAGGAAAAGTATGTGTATAATGTGGGATTAGTTCCATATAATGGTTCTATTTTAGTAAGTCTATTCGCAAGGTCTGTGTGTGATAGAAAAGCTCTTTACTCTATGTCAAATTCAAATGTTGCTTTTGTTATATGTTGGGCATGCTACTTAATTTTCTATCACGAGTTTTGTTACAAATATCTGAATATTAGGTTAAGGACATGTTTCTGTTGTGACATGTTGAGTTTTTTTGCTATGTTATACCCACCACGATTTGTGTTATAAAATAATACATTGGTTAATTTAGGAAGCATTTATATGTTGTTATGGCTATCCACGAGTGTTTTTATAAGAAAATTGTGTGTTGAATGGGGTTGTAGACAAGGGACTGGTGGTATATTTTGTTGGCCTAGAAACCTGTCCAAGATTTACTCATTAGGAGTAAATCTTGGATAGTCCCCAGTTTGGGACTATTCTTGAACACATAATCTCACTTAGGATGTAAGTGTATAATGCGTATTGGGTTTTCGAGAAAATTTTGGTAGCATTTCCCCATTTGTTCTTTAAGTACATATGTACTTAGAGAACACCGGGGAAATGCTGCCGGAATTTTCTTGAAAACCCAATGCACATTATACACTTACTAGTGAGATTAGGTGTTCAAGGATGGGATAGGTGGTATACATTTATTATATATAAGAATGACATCACATGTGTTTGTTGGCCTAGAAACCCGTCCAAGATTTACTCATTAGGAGTAAATCTTGGATAGTCCCCGGTTTGGGACTGTTCTTGAACACCTAATCTCACTTAGGATGTAAGTGTATAATGTGTATTGGGTTTTCAAGAAAATTTCAGTAGCATTTCCCCGTTTGTTCTCTAAGTACATATGTACTTAGAGAACAACAGGGAAATGCTGCCAAAATTTTCTTGAAAACCCAATACACATTATACACTTACTAGTGAGATTAGGTGTTCAAGGATGGGATAGGTGGTACACATTTATTATATATAAGAATGTCATCACATGTATGTGTTAACCGTAGACCCTAATCTTGTAAGAGTACTATAGATAAGTATAATGATATCACATGTATTTGTTAACCGTAGACCCTAATCACATTTATTATATATAAGAATGACATCACATGTATTTGTTAACCGTAGACCCTAATCACATGTATTTCATTGAAGATCCTATATATGAAGAAGAGTACTATGATAAGTATGATGACTCCAGTCCATTCTCAGTTGACTTCCCAAGTACTCCACAAAATATTGAAGCTAATGATGACTTATATGTGCGCGGAGATCACAATGTAGGATTGTTAATTGATAAAAGATCACAATTTTAGAGTCATGCATGTTTATATTTTTTTTATTGAAGCTAAATGTTTGCTTTTTTAATATCAATATCATTTTTAGATGTTTCATTATCTTCTAGTTAATACAAATGCTAAATGTTTGCCTTTTTAATGACATTTTCAGATGACTGACCATGATGAGCATGATGTCCATGATGAGCATGAAGTCCATGATGAGCATGCTGTCCATGATGAGCATGGCAAGGATACCAATGTAAGTTCTAAAAACATATCCTGTATATCTATAAAATTCATTATCTTCTAGTTATGTCATATATCCTATATTTCTATATTGGGCTAATTCAGTGTGTTTATTTTTGTCAAATTTTAGGTTGATGATGCACATGTACCCACTGAAGCACTGGAGGAACTTGATGCGCATCACCAAAAATTTAACAAGAAAAGGGGCATTACTCTGTTGAAGAAGTTAATAGTGCTAAGTGGCAGTGGATCCAAATTGGCTGTGGAGTTTGATAATGGAGGAAATGCAATTGGAGTGAACCGCAATAATTTTGTAAACTATCTTGGGGTTGTCACTCGAAGCCATTGTGGTGTTAAGTATGATAATTGGCATAAAGTTTCTCAGGCAAAGAAAGACATGATATGGAAGGATTTATGTGTGAGTTATTATTATTTGTAATTCTATTTTTTAGATTACAAATTCTATTATTTGCAATTCTATTTTTGGATACTAGTTAATAGTAATTCTATTTTACAGAATCTGTTTGCATTGGATGAGAAGCTGCGTCGTAAAAGCGTGATGCAACACGCTGGAAAGATGCTAAGGAACTATAGGACAAATTTCAACAGAGAATACATAAAAGATGGTGATAAGAAGAAGAAGTCAACCCTTGAACAGTGGAACTTCTTGGACAAAGAAGATTGGGACACGTTTGTTGCTTTAAGAAAATCTGAAGAATTCAAGGTATTAAGTGAGGTGCAAAAAGCAAGGCGTGCACTGAATGTGCATGACCACACTATGGGTCCAAAGGGCTATGCAAGTGTTCGCCAAAGACTACATGCAGAGTCTGCTGCTACTCAGGAGTCCTCTACTACATGTGCCACACCCATGCCTCACCATGATGTCTGGATAGCTGGGAGGAAAAATAAGAAGTATGAAATAAAGAAGCCCGTAACTGCTGAGGTGGATGCGAAAATGGTAAAATACAACTCTTAGAGAAATCGTTTGAATATTGATTATTTGTGGTGTTAACTTACCAATTTATGTTGATGGTGATTAGCAGGAGCTACACGAGCAGAGGAAACAAGGCACGTTCATCCCTCAGGACATAAGGGATGAATTGACAGTTGCTCTGGGTAACCTAGAGCATCTTGGACGTGTTAGGGGTGCAGGCGCTGGTGTGGGCATCAAAGCATTCTTTGGGCCATCCCAACACAAACTCAGAGTGAGACTTTCACAAGAAGAGGTAACCTATTCTTTTTTTAGAATGTTACTGCAAAAGGGAATTCAATAATAAGAAGCTAATGTTTATTTTATCCATGTATAGGAGAATAAAAGAGTCGAGGATATAGTTGCTAAGAAGGTCAAGGAAGAAATGCTGCGGTGGTAGGCATCTCAGGCTTCCAATCAGCCTATGGCGACCCACTCTTCTCCTGATGCACAGACTGAGAGTAATCCTGTAGACCCACCGCCTAACACGTCTGTTGTAAGTATTGTTTATGACATTGTAGCTAGTCTTTTCAAGATGATATGTTTTCAAGATGATATGTATATATGTATAACATTCTTTACATAAATTTGTAGGCGTTGAAGCCATGCCGCTTAAGAATGCAAGACTATGTTGTTGCAGAGGCACAAGCTTGCCCGACCCTTCCTGGGGCAACGTTTCACGGGACTCCAATGCCACATGTCTACATTCATGTGAGCCCGATACGTGTATTCCCCGATTGGAGGGAAGCTACATTGCCATATGCCCACCCAGATATTGATACACTTGCTGAGGCAGAAGGCATGGTGATATTGTGGCCCAAAGCAGATGTCATCTACACTACTGAAATTGTAAGATAAATTTACATTACTTTAGATTTTTAATGTGTATATATGAGGTCAATTGATCTAAAATCATATATACAGGTTAAAAAGAAGACACCCAGAGCATCTAGGCCTCCACCTCCACTTCCTGCATTACCAAGTTGGGTTCCAACTGACCTAAAATACCCATTAGGTCCTGCTTGTAGGGGAATGGCATGTTGGCTATGAGCACATAATATACATTGCCCTATAATTGTTTCTTTAGAAGCGAATTATGCAGGTCAATCATACGAAAGCTCTTTATTTATACAAGATATTATTGAGTTGTTTATATATGATTGGCTGAATACATCAATGATAGAGACATGGATAAGGTGAGATCTTGTTTATACATCCATATACCTTGTGTAAGATCTGGTGATCTTGTTTCTTATATATTAATGCATACGTAATATATGTTTTGCAACTACTTAGTCAAAAATCAATGTAAACAATTTGCATTTGACCATGTGGGATTTTTGATTCCATCATTGATTAGTATGGCAGCTAAAGACCCCGATAGTGTTCAACAACACTGTATAGATACTTTCACAATTTTCGATCTACAAAAGAAGACGATAATAATAGCTCCATTCAATGTCAAGTAAGTTTATTTTACTTATAATTTGGACTTAAGAAAATTACATTTTTATTGTGGATTTTGAGTTATTAATTTTTAACCTTTTTACCTCTAGCGGTAGGCATTGGGAGTTACTAGTTATTCTCCCCGGGACGTTCACTGTTTATTATCTAGATCCTGCGGGGAGTACATTAAATACTAAAATTGGACACATAATGAGAATGCCATTATTCTGGTGAGAAATATTTCATTTTTATATATGTTAACATTTGTTATTACATTATTATTTAATTATGCAATTTACTATGTTACATTAACATGTAGGGGTTTAGATGCATTCAAAAAGGCTGGAGGAAAGGTCCCCAGGAAAAAGAACCAACCAATAATTTGGGAGAACGTGAAAGTAAGTTCCCGACTCCAATGTATATATTATTTATGTGAACTGTGCTTAGTTGTATTTTTTAATATTTTGTATGTTTCAATTTATAGTGCACTACACAAGACAACGGCTGGGCATGTACATATTATGTGATGCGATTTATGCAGATGATTATCCAATATGCCGCATTGGACATCGATACCATACATGAGGTATTATATATAGTCTCATTAGTTAGTATGAAATATATATATCTTATTTTTATATTATTACTTATATATATACATCATTCTCTTTGCAGGTGTTTAAAACTGACCACACTATAGGTAAATACTTAAAAGATGTACATGATCCATATACGATGGAAGTATTAAATGAAGTAAGAGAAGAATGGGCAAGAGCCATACAAGTAGTGGGGACTATAAAATATAATTGGGATGCTGATAGCGATGTTGAATGATATTTTGTAAATGAAAATTTCGGAATGTTTATACATGTTTGAATGTTTCTACATGTATTTGAATGTTTCTACATGTGTGAATGTGAGAATTGAAAAGTATATTTGTTGATTTTGCAGGTTTGTGGCATGTTTGTTGGCTGATATCAATGGATGTCGTAAACCTGCAGTTCAAAACTAAACTGTAGGTTCTCATCCTGCTGACCAGCCACAACAAGCCCGCAAACTGATAAGAAAAAAAAAATTAAAATATAGGCGTCAGTTATTTATAGAAAACCATCATCAAAGGCTTACAACGTCAGTTATTGGATAAAAACCACCACCTAATGTGACAAACAACCCGACCGTGTAGGAAAGCACGGCCGTGGTGGGAAATAGCGTCGGTTAGTAGTATAAAACCGACGCCTATAGTACTATACACGACCGTGTAGGGAAGCACGGCCGTGGTGTCTGGGAATATGGCGTCGGTTTTTTAGTTGCAAACCGACACAGATAGTGCCATAGATGGCGCCCTTTTTGTGGCGCGAAGCCTTTTGGCGTCATCTTACTATAAATTACCGACCCCTATCGGTGCCCTGCTGGCACGTTTTTGGTGGCGCGAAGCCTTTTGGCGTCGGTTATAAAACTGACACTGAAGAGTTCGACCTTTTGCGGCGCCCACATAGGCATCGCTTTAGAACCGTCGCTAAAAGTGCAGAAACAACTGACACCAAAGGCCTGTTTTGTAGTAGTGACTGTTGATGTCGTTGACCAAATTGTTGCTAAACTTGATGTTCTTACACAAAAATTCGAGAAGATGACTACATTGCAAATCCAATCAGGTGAAGTGATATGTGAAGCTTGTAGGAATTCTAGACATACTTCTTCTTCATGCTTTGCTCCAAACGCAAATGAAGGGAGCCTAGAACAAGTCAATTTCGTTGGGATGTAGGGGAACAAGCAATACAATCCCTATTCTAACACCTACAATTTGGGATGGAGAGATCATCCTAATTTCTCCTACTGGAACACAAGCAATGCTCAGAAATTCCAACATGGACAACAACAACCGCAATAACAACAACACTTCAACCGGTAAAACAATGGGAATCTGTCGTGCTTCAACAACAATAGGGGTTACCAACAACAACAACAACCCAAAAGTTCTTCCTTGGAGGCCATGATGGAGAAATTTATCTCCACACAGATGCAACAAAATGAAGAGTTTAGGGGCAATGACAAGCTCTTGAAGGATGCGATTGCCAACTCTCCATGAAAGTGGATAGTATTTCCACTCATACAAGGATGTTGGAAAATAAAATTTCCCAGCAAGCCTTGACGCAGCAAAAGAACACTCAATCCGGTTCTCTTCCAAGCCAACCAGAGGTGAATCCAAGACAATAGGAAAATGCTATCACCTTGAGGAGTGGAGCTGAAATCCACATACCTTCTCCGCCAAAGGAGAATAGTGCAGAGATCGCTGATGAAGAGAAGCTTGACACCCCTATGGGTGATAAAGGTAAAGGTACAACTGAGGTACCACCTTCCATTAAAGCAAATGCACCATTTCTGCAAAGACTTGCAAACAAAAAGGAGGATTCAAAGTTTAGGAAGTTTATGGACATTCTAAACAAACTCCATGTCAACCTTCCGTTAGCTGAAGTTATAGTTGAGATGTCTTCATGTGCTAAGTTTCTAATAGATATCCTCACCAAGAGGAGGAAGGTGGACCATGTGAAAACTGTGATGGTTTCTGAAAGAATCCATTCTATCATTCAAAATAGACTTCTTGAGAAGCTAGATGATTTGGGAGCCTTTACTCTACCATGCAAGATCAACAACAGCACATTTGAAAAAGGTCTTGTAGACCTTGGAGATAGTATTAGTCTCATTCCATCTACTTTGTGGAAGGAGCTAGATCTTGGAGATCTGAAGCCTACAAAGATGGCCATTGAACTAGCCGATCATTCCTTCAAATATCCCAAAGGTATTGTGGAAGATGTGCTAGAACATATTGGTAAACTCTACATTCCTTGTGATTTTGTTGTGTTAGATATGGTAGAAGTTCCTTCCAATCCCATTCTTTTTGGGAGACCTTTTGTAACGACCCCGCCTCCCGGTAACCCCCAATTAAGGGAGACCAAGAGGTCAGAGCCGTTATCCCAATAAATAAGATCAAAGGTTCGACAAATAATCAATAATAATTATTAAATTCTACCAAAACTATACTAAAAAGTTGGAATAAAATAGACTTTGCATACCTTTTTTCAAAAACTAGGATATCTAACTTCTATCCACAAATGGAGTTTACTCTAACTAATCCTCCTTGCACTTTAATTCTTATTTTCACCATGTGTCACTTTACTGTTTGTCCTTTTCAATATTGTACCTAAAACGCCGGCAAACAAAATGTCGGTCAACATAAATGAATATGCCAGTATGTGGGGACAACCAAAATTTACATATATGGCTAACAATCTAAATATCACAATCAAGTTAATTAACAAGCCAATTTATACTTTCAATGTGACATTCTCCACTGCTTTTGCCCTAACCCTGGAATACCCTCCTTAGGGTTTCTCTTTTACCATTGACTTAAGGCCACCTTATCCATCCCGAGCTTGGTTCCTGGGGTCACCTCTCATGGTTTCCATTAGTCATGCAATATCATAAGGCCACCTTATCTATCCTGAGCTTGGTGCATGGGGTCACCTCTCATGGTGCCCATGGGTCTTCCCTCTTGGGCTTGACCTCATTACATCTTACATCAGGGTGGCATGTAGGTGTGAGAATACACACTTATATCTTAATTGTGATAATCATATTGACTTTATGATTTGCATATATGAACATCCAAACAGATAGGTTGCATTCAATTCAATTAAACACCCAAGAAATCTCCGTGAAACTAAAGCTGTTAACCATAAATAACCACATACCTGTCATGCTGATTTGAGATAAAAATAATCCAATCAATGTAAGAAATCCAATAAGCAAGCAAGCACACAAAGAGATCTTGAAATATGCATATAATTTCCTATCATAAATCATGTCATCAAGATCTATTAAACCTAGCTTGCTTCCTAGGGTTTCTTGTCTACTTTTAGGGTTTCCATTGCAGTTAGGTTTTTTCTTGTACTTTTATCACTACAAACCCTAGTTAGGAAAAATTTCTCTTAAGCCCTAATGATTCTAACCTATTTCATTCAACAAGATTAGGATCATCTTCCAACAACATATTATCACATATATCAAATTAAAAGTGATATTTTTCTCTTTTACCCTAAATTAGGGTTTCTAAGTGCTTAATCATTCTTATTTTGTGTAAAACCCTAAATCATGTAAGAAACATCTAGATCAGGTTCAAGTTCATTATTAACTAACCAACATGTTGCAAATACTCAATTTCAATAATTAAGTAACATGAACTCAACCAATATGCTCAAATAGGGTTTCTTAATTTAATACATATGCACTTTTCATTAAATTAACACACTTTTGTAAAAGGGAACAATTTTAGGTTCTCAAACCAATTTTATTGTGTTCCTTTTATTTTTCTAAGCAACTTTCGTATATAAACTTTTCTCATCAGAGTTTTCTACAAATTTCTATGATTTTTGCAAAGAGAAACACTTTTCTGGATCATCTATTATTTTAAGAAAAACGTAAGCCGTTGGATTGATGATCCACTGGACCACGCTGGATCCAATGATCCCCATCTATGCGGCTCACTGGTGATCGAAATAACCAAAGGATAATACTGTCCTTACCTGAACTGAAGGCACAGAGGGGCTTTTTGGTAAAAATGTCACCTATCTTCTTCTTCCTCGCGCCGAGCACATTAGTGAGCATACGGGTAACCTGGAGGTTGACTCCAAGGTTTCAACCATGAGCGAGCACAACGAAGGTCCATGAAGCTCTGTCTTCCTCCATCGAACTCGACTAGGCCCTCAATTGCTCACCACGACCATGCTATGACCTCCTCCTACTCGCCGGACTCCGACGAGGCTTTCTGAGAAGATGGGGGTGAAGGTCAGGGTAGAAGATGGAATTGGAAGCACCAAAACACTCCTCTCAGTCCACTGTAGAGTTTAGGTTAGCAATATAGCACCCTGGTACCTTCTCTCACCTTCCCCTATATATAGGGTCAAAGGAAGGGATCAGGTGAATTGGGAACTCTCCCAATCATCGACCAAACCCCTACAAAGTAGGGATGATCCTCTTTGGACTTCTCTCCTGAGTTTAACGGTGCTATTCTCGTGATCTAACTCCATTTCCTTTTCCCGCAATGATACTACTTTGGATCATCACAAGTCTTCCTGACGTAGACTCCTTGCGCCAAAAGGGATTCAACCCCAATTGTTGGATCGTGATCCAATGGTCCATATAAAACCCAAATTCCTGGATTATCCAATTAAATTATGACATCCATTTCTTAGGCAATTAATAACCACACTTTAGGTAATTTTTCAAATTGCATAACTCGAAAACCGTGCACTATTTTACAACCAAATTTTAAGGGTTTCTCTCTCTTGCCTTTATCTACTTGCATGTCAAGTTTGAGTTCGAAATTCCAAAAGAATAGGACTATCTCTTCATAGGCAAGTTACTCTTTAAACAAATCTAAATAATGGTTATTTTCTCTTTCCTTAAACCAAAATCTTACTATATTGGACTCCTTGGACCCCAAGGAATCCGAAGATTTTGAAATCCTTTTTGAAGGATGCTCATTATCCTTCTAGAAGCATCTACATCCATTATTTCTCTTTATCTTACTTCTTTATTTACTAAAAGATTTCTTTTCAAGGATTTCTCTTTATCTTTTATTTCCTTTCCCTCTTTTCCTATCTCTTTCATTAGAAATCACATATAAATGAAATTTACTCAATTGTGGCCATTAATGCCACCTTCTAGACATTTCTATATAATTCTCATAAAATACTTTTCTGAATATTCATTATCTTGTATCTTTTTCTAATATTTGGACTTTTCTTCATTTCTTCTCTTTTACATCCATTATTGGATTAATATAATAATAGGAACCACGAAATTCCTATCAAAAGGGAGATTTGCAAGGAAATCCCTTCTTTGAAGCAAAGCATACAACCTTTTCAATTAATTCCATATTCATAAAAACATTACATTTCAATTTTGAAAACACATGTAAAATTGAGGTTGTAACATCCTTCCCCTCTTATAGGAATTTTGCCCTCAAAATTCCATCAAACATACAAACAAGCAAGATAAGACTTCCTCATGTCCATCATGGCTCCCATGCGGCTCTACCCTCTCCATGGTGCTTCCCAAGAACCTTCATCATCTTATATTCTTACATCTGAGTTCTCTCTCACCTTGGTATCTCGTACCCTCACAGGTGACTCAGGACATTTCAGCCTCTCTCTCGAAGCTTAATAGGTTCATGGTTCAACACATGGCTTGGGTATCTCACATAGTGCTCTAGATCAGACTCGTGGAACACATCATACATCACATTATCCTGAGGGGTAAGGCTACACACAAGCATATCCACCAATCCATCTCGAATGGACCCATGTATCTGAGACTCAACTTTCTCAGCTATAGCTTAGAGGGGTCGGATTTTCATATCACATATTCTCCCACAATGAACTGCATGTCAGTCTTCTTTGCATCAGCTCACGACTCATGTTGCCCCTGGGCTCTCTTTCAGCCATCACATGATCAAAGCGACTTCATCTGCACATACTATGGTCTTTTTTTGACCTTCGTGAGGTCCCTTCACCAACATCATCTTAATGAAGCGGTGACCGACACAACCTCCCTTACAGAGCTTCTTACATACCGATACTGGCTTTGGTGGCTATCATCACAACTTTCATAGGATGAGAATTGTCCCCATATATCACCCTGAACGACCACACAGACTCTCATCAGACCCTCTAGTCTAGATCATGCTATCCATTAGTTAGAGGTGATAAGCTGTACTAACATCGAGTTCTTCATGTATCTACTTCCACCTCATGGAAGTGAATCTTTACATCATACACAAGAACCTTTCAACTTGCATCATGATGTAGTTGAACCATCTCTCTCTCTCTCTCTTACATGTAGTTCAACCGGATCTGTCCCTTGACAATACTCTCTCTTTCGCTTAGATTATGTCATCTAAGTAAAGTGATCTTACTATAACCCATATTGCATCTTGACCTTCCTCGGTCTAAGAGAGACTCACCACAACATCCATAGTGATAAACTCCCATTCCCTTTCGGGGACTCTTTATCCTTTGTATCAACTCATTGGGTTACTGATGTTTGTCCTTTACCTCCTGGCATGCATGGCGACAAGCCACATGCAACTCTGTACATTTTTCATCTTAGTCATCCAAAGTACTACTGCAACATACTATCTTAGTAGTACCACGGTATATGATGAACTTAAAATCATGATCTCATGTATGTCATGATTTTTCAAGGTTGATTCCTCAGAAACCCTAAAACACTCTAGTCGTGGGTTTCATCACCTTCTTTTCCAGAGAAGTGCATCTGAGATTCTACAATTATTCTCCTATCATAACAAGCCCTAGGTTGGCTAACCAAGCAACTATTAACTCGATCAACAGATCTCGTTATATCTGAGGGTTAGCCCAACATATCTCACAAGATTCCCTTTTTATGTGGAAAAGGCCCATATCAATAATTATGATCTTACATATAGGGTTCACCTAGCCATCTCTTCCAGCCTTTCCACTAGCTAAACTAGGAAGCTATGTCTCAACAAGAGCATCCATTACCACCTTTCATCCTTATGTGCTAGGTAACAGTGAAGGCATAGACCTCCATGTATTCCACTTATCATCTCATCTCAGACTTTAGGTCTATCTTCATAAAGAAAACTCAGAGATCGTCTTCTTGGTTATCGAACTCAAACTTATATCACTCATAAATTCCATACATCTCATGATAAGAACGTCCTTATAAGATGACTACCTTAGTTCTCTTAGGCACATAGCTAAAAAGAAAACCACTTATTAAACCATGCTAGGTCTCCATGATAAGTCATACTTGTTCTCATTCCTCAACATTGGACCATCATCATACATGCCCATGTCACCAACCTATATGTAGGAGGTTCATCAAACATAGACCTTAGTCTCATGGATCTCCTTTTCCTCTAAACATGAGGAGTGCCATGCTTGAATCTATAGAAACTTAAATCTTGTCATGAGCATCAGGTGCACCAGGTACTACTACTTCCCCTCTTATAGGCCTAGGAACCCTAGGTTCACTTTTATGCATCAGCCGTCTATCTGCATGCTCAACCTTCTAACAACGAACCAAGCATGTACGAGGTACATCATGCACGTCCTATAATCCTTCCACTTGAACAACACCTCAGATTCGAGCCTTCCTCAAGGACAAACAACTAGGTATGAGTTCTTCCAACTTGATACTATACCTTTTCAGGGTCTAAGGAACTCTTCTTCCTATCCTTAGAAGGTAAGGTAGGCACCTACTACTTCCATAGATCGGTTCAAGAAGTCTCTTCCCCTTTCTAGGGTTTGGTTTCTCTGAAGGCAACCTAGATACCACAAGCCTCCAAGGATCATGCACGAGACCACCATAACCATCCACTTAGGTTGTACATATCTGACTTCTCAGGGTTCCTTATATTCCGATGTCTATGCTTCCGACCTTCTTGCTTAGGTCCTGCTCTCTCTCCCTAGAGATAACCCCATAACCAACCTTACTGCTAGAGGTTCTCTCTCCATGAAGGTGGATCAAGCTCTCATGCATACCCCTATAGGGAAGAAACATATGATTAAACCTATGCTCGCTCAAGATTATCCATAGATCTTTTATGTCTAGCTCATAAGCTATCCAACATGCCCTTCTGGCCTAGGTTTTATCCTACTTCCAACACTACTAACGTACTATGGGTGCATACTATGCCATGCTCATATAAGCCCATAGGGTTTCTATATGTTCTTCACTAACCTCATCAATGAAGGAGTTATCCTTAACCCTAACATACGCGACCCTTCCCAGGGTTGAGTCGCCAAAGGTACTAGGTCAGCCAACCTCACATGGCTCATACTATCATAGGTATCCAAAACCAAAAGCATGTCAACCCACACACATGGTCGACCATGATGTCCATCTCATCATCCCATCTCTCTCTAACCATCGCTTAGGGTTAGGGTTAGCATCATCCTCAGAAGATGTTCCAGGTTTCTACCTCTAATGGAGGTTTCTGCCTCCAAGACCAACTCTCTATTCATCCTCCTGACAAGAAGGTCTCACATCAGATCTCTCCTGAGGGTATGACAACACATGACATACAACCCTAAGCATGCAACTAATCTTTAGTCTATGCTTAAACTATTAAGCTTATGTCCATGCCATCTTATTTACATGTTTTTCATTAATTTGGTGGAGGATTCCTTAATCTTATCATACATACCCTATCCTCAAGAGGGTGAGGAAGAGATAGAGAAAATCCTAAACCTTAGAATCTTAACAGAATTAAGGTTGAGAAGGGATGAAAATAGATGAGAGAGTCCTAAAGGTATCTTATTTTGAGTCAAAACCTCAGACATTGGCCAGGCAATCACACTGCATCTGAGAGTCCTCATGACCGACTAGTGGGGAAGAGGAAAATCTTACCAGCCCTCGAATTGTGATCATTTTCTAGACACCTCTGTCTTTCAGAAAATCCTCTAATAACTCCCTTGGGTTCTAAAGAGTTTGTAAAATTTAATAATTATTAGAGATTAAATGAGGAACCAATGCTATGTTACCAAATATAATGACCTCGCCTCCCGGTAACCCAAAATTAAGGGAGACTAAGAGGTCAGAGCCATTATCCCAATAAATAGGATCAAAGGTTCGACAAATAATCAATAATAATTACTGAATTCTACTAAAACTATACTCAAAAAGCTAGAATAAAATAGACTTTGCATACCTTTTTTTTTCTTTCCAAAAACTGGGATATCTAACTTCTATCCACAACTGGAGTCTACTCTAACTAATCCTCCTTGCACTTTAATTCCTATTTTCACCATGTGTCACTTTACTGTTTGTCCTTTTCAATATTGTACCTAAAATTCCGACAAACAAAATGTCGGTCAGCATAAATGAATATGCCAGTATGTGAGGACAATCAAAATTTCACATATATGGCTAACAATCTAAATATCACAATCAAGTTAATTAACAAGCCAATTTACGCTTTCAATGTGACATTCTCCACCGCTTTTTCCCTAACCCTGGAATACCCTCCTTAGGGTTTCTCTTTTGCCATTGACTTAAGGCCACCTTCTCCATCCTGATCTTGGTGACTGGAGTCACCTCTCATGGTGCCCATTAGTCATGCAATATCAGAAGGCCACCTTCTCTATCCTGAGCTTGGTGCCTGGGGTCACCTCTCATGGTGCCCATGGGTCTTCCCTCTTGGGCTTGACCTTATTGCATCTTACAGTAGGGTGGCATGTAGGTGCAAGAATACACACTTATATCTTAATTGTGATAATCATATTGATTTTATGATTTGCATATATGAACATCCAAACAGATAGGTTGCATTCAATTGGATTAAACACCCGAGAAATCTCCATGAAACTAAAGCGGTTAGTCATAAATAACCACATACGTGTCAGGATGATTTGGGACATAATTAATCCAATCAATGTAAGAAATCCTATAGGCAAGCAAGCACACAAAGAGATCCTGAAATATGCATATAATTTCCTATCATAAATCATGTCATCAAGATCTATTAAACCTAGCTTGCTTCCTAGGGTTTCTTGTCCACTTTTAGGGTTTCCATTGCAGTTAGGGTTTTTCTTGTACTTTTATCACTACAAACCCTAGTTAGGAAAAATTTCTCTTAAACCCTAATAATTCTAACCTATTTCGTTCAACATGATTAGGATCATCTTCCAACAACATATTATCACATATATCAAATTAAAAGTGATCTTTTTCTCTTTTACCCTAAATTAGGGTTTCTAAGTGCTTAATCATTCTTATTTGATGTAAAACCCTAAATCATGCAAGAAACATCTAGATCAGGTTCAAGTTCATTATTAACTAACCAAAAGGTTGCAAATACTCAATTTCAATAATTAAGTAACATGAACTCAACCAATATGCTCAAATAGGGTTTCTTAATCTAATACATATGCAATTTTCATTATATTAACACACTTTTGTAAAATGAAATAGTTTCAGGTTCTCAAACCAATTTTAATGTGTTCCTCGTATTTTTATAAGCAACTTTCATATATAAACTTTTCTCATTAGAGTTTTCTACGAATTTCTATGATTTTTGCAAAGAGAAACACTTTTCTGGATCATCTATTATTTTAAGAAAAACGTAGGTCGTTGGATTGATGATCCACTAGACCACGCTGGATCTAACGATCCCCAACTATGTGGCTCACCCGCGATTGAAATAACCAAAGGACAATACTATACTTACCTGAACTGAAGGCACGAAGGGGCTTTTTGGTAAAAATGTCACCTATCTTCTTCTTCCTCGTGCCGAGTACAAGAGAGAGCCTGCGGTCAACTTGGAGGTTGACTCTGAGGTTCCAACCACCAGTGAGTGCAACGAAGGTCCAGGAAGCTCCGTCTTCCTCCACCGAACTCGACTAGGCCCTCAATTGCTCACCACGACCACACTATGACCTCCTCCTACTCGCTGGACTCCGGCAAGGATTGCTGAGAAGATGGGGGTGAAGGTCAGGGTAGAAGATAGAATTAGAAGCATGAAAACACTCCTCTCAGTCTGCCGTAGAGTTTAGGTTAGCAATATAGCACGCTGGTACCCTCTCTCACCTTCCCATATATATAGGGTCGAAGGAAGGGATCGGGCGAATTGGGAACTCTCCCAATCATCGACCAAACCCCTACAAAGTAGGGATGGTACTCTTTGGACTTCTCTCTTGAGTTCAACAGTGCTATTCTCACGATCTAACTCCCTTTCCTTTTCCCGCAATGATCCTACTTTGGATCATCGCAAGTCTGCCTGACGCAGACTCCTTGCGCCAAAAGGGATTCATCCCCAATCGTTGGATTGTGATCCAACGGTCCACATGAAACGCGAAATCCTGTATGTCATGATTTCTCAAGGTTGATTCCTCAGAAACCCTAAAACACTCTAGTCATGGGTTTCATCACCTTCTTTTCCAGAGAAGTGCATCTAAGATTCTACAATTATTCTCCTATCATAACAAGCCCTAGGATGGATAACCAAGCAACTATTAACTCGATCAACAGATCTCAATATATCTGAGGGTTAGCCCAACATATCTCACAAACTCAGGGTTCACCTAGCCATATCTTGTAGCCTTTCCACTTGCTAAACCAGGCAGCTATGTCTCGACAAGAGCATCCATTACCACCTTTCATCCTTATGTGCTAGGTAACAGTGAAGACATAGACCTCCATGCATTCCACTTATCATCTCATCTCAGACTTTAGGTCTATCTTCATCAAGAAAACTCATAGCTCATCTTCTTGGTTATCGAACTCAAACTTATATCACTCATAAATTCCATATAGCTCATGATAAGAACACCCTTATAAGATGACTACCTTATTTCTCTTAGTGTTTTTAAACCATCCACATATCGTACCCTCCATAAAGGTATGCTATTATCTCTATCCTCATATATCATAGCAACGTTTCAACTCACATCATCTTTATCCTTAGTGTATGGCATGCGTACTGCCCTATCTCTCACCCCCATAATGAGAGGAAATAAGCATTTGGCGGCCGTCCAAACACAAAGATCTTCCCATTCCAAGAGTAGAGATGGTGCATCCCACATTTCCAGTACACCTTCCAATCTAAGTTGAAACGTGAATCACATATCTCCACATCATGACCATCTCGATATCAGGGTTACTTCCATGGAAAACTAGTCTCAAACACACTTGGGTCATCATACCATCCTTGGTCATCTCCTCTAGGTCTGTAGGGTGTCGGTACTTTTGGGGTCATCCCTCTTCCCTTATGCATCATAGAGTACCCTCCTCATCTACCCTTTGGGTCCCATGAGTTCATGAAGGTGATCAATCTCCTAACCCATGGCCCTCAGACAATGATAGTTGTTACCTCCCGACCCTATGGTCATGTGCAACTAGGGAATTAGGCAACTCCTACTCCCATCGGTCTCATCCCTACCTGACCCTAGGATAGACTTAGGATTCTAACATAGTACATATACAACTTGAAACCTTTCCCAAGTTTCCATCATCTCTCTCAGCATTCGTGGTCTGACTTACATCCTTTCATAGGGATCATGGCGACCTACCTGCCTTGGTCAGGCCCCATCCACATGCACTTAGAGATGATTATCTATGGGTTTGTAGGTTCATTCTTATACTATGTACTCTACACTTAGCTTCTCAAGACTCTATGAGACCTCTTTGGGTTACCTCAACCCAAAAAAAGCTGGTATATACCCTACGAAAGGGTCCCTCTCCCAGGATGGGAGGAAACTATCTCTTGATAGCAACAAAGATCACAAATGTCCTTATGTCCATGGTTTACATCCATATGAGCATGTTTAACCCTAGAAAGCTACTAAGGCACGTAGCTAACAAGCAGACCACTTACTAAACCATGCTAGGTCTCCATGATAGGTCATACTTGTTCTCATTCCTTAACATTGGACCATCATCATACATGCCCATGTCACCAACCTATATTTAGGAGGTTCATCAAACATAGACCTTAGTCTCAGGGATCTCCTTTTCCTCTAAACATGAGGAGTGTCATGCTCAAATCTATAGAAACTCAAATCTTGTCATGAGCATCAGGTGCACCAAGTACTACTACTTCCCCTCTTATAGGTCTAGGAACCCTAGGTTCACTTTTATGCATCAGCCGTCTAACTGCATGCTCAACCTTCTAACAACGAACCAAGCATGTACGAGGTACATCATGCACCCGATATTCTGGGTTTTTCCAGATTCCTATCTACCCTCCCAACCAAGAGAAAACCACTTTTACATGCACGTATGGAACTTATGCTTATCATCGCATGCCCTTTGGTCTTTGCAATGCTCCTGCGACGTTCCGACAATGCATGATGGCTATTTTTTCTGATTTTATTGAAAACATAATGGAAATTCTCATGGATGATTTTAGTGTTTATGGAGATTCATTTGATCAATGTTTATGCAACCTGTCATTAGTGTTATCCCGCTGCAAAGAGGTTAACCTAGTACTAAACTAGGAGAAGTGCCATTTCATGGTACAATTCGGTGTAGAGGGTATTGAAGTTGACATGGCTAAGGTGGAAGCTATTGAGAAGAAGCCTGTTTTGGGTTATTAAAGGATATTCCCAATTTATTGGAGGAAGTGGTGAACTCCTCTGTGGAATCACATGATGCAAGTTTGTTTTTATATTCCCATTCGGGATCATCCATGTCAAGGGGAAGAAGAATATAAAGGGCATCTATGTAACAATAGATAAAGAAAGAATGGAGAAGGCTACAATCAACAAGTCCTCGCCCCATCTATTCAACTATAGAAACATTTAATAAGCATCACCAAATGAGAGTCTACCTATCTGACTCTTATTGAGAGGATAGGAGGAACAATAGAGAAGCCTAAAATAAGGTGACTATAAGACAAAGAAGTTATGGACCTTTATTAACTAATCAAAGGGTTAGCATGATGCCAAATTTTTGTGAGGTTATGGAACCAACCATTTTAACTCAAGTATGCTAGAATTTGTCCACCTATATCATCCTACATGAGTTAATTTTCTAAAGTTTCTTAGTGTGACGTTAATGAGGTCAAAGCATGAGACATGTCATGTTTTTACTTTCTTGAAATCTCATCTCACGAAATCCTAATATATGGATGGGTGGGGTGTATTTTTAAATTGTAGTAGAATTCTTTATTTCTTAATTTTGTATACATTTGATTGTGACAACATCCTACAGAGGAGAGTTATAGTCTTTTTATGGAATATTGGTCTTACTTAGAGAGAGTATGCTTACTCACCTTGGAAAGTGATCTTCTATATACCAACTTCTTGTCAGGTTCAAGATCAATTTTTGCAAAAACTATGCTCATGGAAGACACCTTCAACAACGGAAGTAAACTCTATGAGAAACCTTACTTATTTGATCAAAGTAGAGGGAAAAAACACATTCCATATCATTCTACAAAAATCATGGAGCTTCGGAGTCATAAAGTGCATGAATTTATCTATGTTGAGCTCATTCAACATTCCTTTTCCTATTCACTATAAACACATATCTTTCTATTATGACTCATGCACTTGACATTATGATAGTAAAGGTTGTTAACACAAAGGTTATTATCATATCCTATAAAAATGATGAACATGTTGGGGTATAGTGGTGATGGGAGACCCAAACAACAAGGCCAAGTGAGCTTGTTGTGGAGATGCAGAAGCGCGAGATCAAGCAATCCAAATTGATATGTATGTTGAAGATTAATGTCGAACAAGCAACCACAAAGATAAGATTTATAGTGGTTTGATAGATTTCCAATGTGGGAACCTACATCCACTGGTGAGATGATATTATTGATGGATTAATTATAGAGATGAAGATTATAGAAGAGAGAATAAGAACTCCATCCCCTTTTACACCTAAAATTCAACAATGGAAGAAGATGGTTGCTCGAAGAGGAGCTCTTGGAGGCCTGAAACCCTAAGGTAAGACCTTGGTCAGTCTGTGGCTTTAGGTATTTGAAAAACATCATATCTCAACGTCTCTTCATTGCTTTTCATGCTTGAGTTGAGCAAGGGAGGCTATTTATAAGAAGAGGACTATCTTCATTGCACTTCATGCTTGAGATGAGCTAGGGAGGATATTTATAAGAAGAGGACCCAGACCTAAAGTATCAAAGTCATATTGTTGTTTTTTGGCTGCTTTTACGATCTAACTAGACTATATATTGTCCATAACATGTATTATATTTTCATTTCAACAACATTTATGGGCCACTGCTAGAACACATATGGTCCAGCTAGATCTTAAATACATATAAAGTTCAGGAAGGCCATATATGATCTGAGGTATGACTATAAATACACATGTAGGTTCCCAAAACACACCCCCATATTAGTTGACACTCAGTATAGACATTCCTTTCATCATATAAGTTTTATAAGAGATAAGACACTCTTTCCATAAACTCTAGCTTGTCTTTAACTCAAAATGATGGACTAGAAAAACACTTGCAATCTTGTCCAATGTAAAAATTTGATTAAGAATACCATATCCTCCACATGCCCTACATGGAAAAAGCTCAGGTAGAAAAAAGACCACTATTTTTTTTATCATAGATCAAACTTAGCTAAAGAAAGAGTCTTCATCATCATGCCAGATGGATTCTCATATATACCAATATTCTTTATTGAATCTTATTCTCACCTATGACTTCTCTAATGAAGTGGTACTTGATATCATTGTTCTTTGTTCTCTCGTGGAACATTTGATCTTATTCTAAGATGTATAGCACAAGGACTATCACATCTAACAATAACTTGTTCTTAAACCATGCCCTACTGATTGATCAAACCCTTGATCCATATAGACTCCTTCATGATTCCCATTGCTATCATGTACTTTGTTTCGCTAGTAGATAAACAAATAGTACTTCATTAGAGTGTCTTTCCAATTGAAAACTGTAGATCCCATTGTGAGCATGTAACTTGTGAGATATCTCCTCTTCTCAAGGTCGCTTGCATAATTTCAGTTCACATACCCTATCATGATGACTTGAGCTTTAGGAAAGACTAATAAGTATTTCAAGTGCCATTTAACCTCAAAACCCACTTAACTGCTTGCCAATGTGCCTTGGCAGGATGAGCCAAATGCACTGAATGCATAAGTGGTCTAGTTTAGTTCAAGCCATAGCATACATGATGCTCCAATGGCACTAGATTAAGGTAAATGCACCATCTATTTCTCTTTTTCATTATCTTGTGAAGACTGCAAAGCTGATAACGTGAAGTGAGCAACCAATGAATTCAAAACAAGCTCTGCATTCAACATGTGAAACATGTGAATAACCTTCTTGATGTATTTCTCATGCGTCATAATAAGCCTCATGTCTTTGTGTTCCCTTTGAATCTCCATGCCAAGAATATTCTTAGCTTCACCCATGTCTTTTGTATCAAATTCTACACCTAGAGAAATTTCTCCTAGGCAATTTTAGTTGTGTGTCTAGAAGGGATCAACATGTTATCAAGACATAGCAGTAGACACTGGAAATCGGGGCAACAGATTAGGTAGTGGAAACAATTTTTTTTAATGCCTGATCTCCTAATCAACAAGATAGTGTCAACAACAATGTATCTAGGAGGGAAGGTAACAAGAGTTATACATGGTCCTGGAGCTAGTCCAGCGACAACTCTTGTTGTAGTAGTGTGCTTCTTCTCCAAGCAGCACTCAATCAGTCGATCGTCAGCAATGCCTCTTGATCTGGCACCAGGGATGATAGTTGACGATGTCCTTTTAGCGGTAGGAAAAAGCCTCCTCTCCTCTAGAGTAGTCCGCGTGGACCACCGAGAACTCCACATTGCGCTACCAGAGCCAATGGGTAAGAGTTGTCCCTTTGAACGTCAATATGCTAGGATTGATTCACTCTCCCAATTGTCTCTCCTTGCTATCCCTCCCTTTCACAGGTAGGACTTACTTGAGCTCTCTATTGGTTACCACAACGAGAGACGAAAAAATATGTCAAAGCTTATTGTTGTGTCTTGGAAGCCACCGGTACCCCTATATTTATAGGAGAGGCCAGGGTGAGGGTTTTCAGTCAATCTGGGAGTCGAAGAGACAGAATTCACAAATTTTTAGGAAACTATGAAAGGTGAACTGATCAGTTCACTGTCCAATTAGTCGGTTGTCCAACTGGTCTGTCTGATACACTGCTCACTAACATGTATCTATGTGCGTGACTTGATATCACATATCATGACTAATGAGACTCTGTCATCAATCAACACACACTTTAGTCCTATGTATTACTATTGTCTATTTTGCTTCCACAGTAATATCTGACCAAGGACATAACAAGAATGCATGTACTCTTATCATACATATGATCTCATCATTCTAGTCCTCAACCTGAAGACATATGTCAATGAGTAACATCATTCTTTAGACATCTACTTACTTTTGTGTCAACATCTCATGACTGAGACAAACATAATAGATGAAATTACTTTTATGATTATTGTGACATCCCGCTATCACACAGACAACGAAATGCCATGCAAAAATGTACGGAAACACCATAAACCACATATTACCGAAAATATGGGTTAATTAAAACTGATTGCGGAAAGCATATAATAACAAAACTATTGCATCCAGATCCTTATCATATAAGAAAACATGTTATAAAAACAAACATAAACCTTGATACATGTCCACAGCTTACAGGAACCAACTTGACACATAGGCACAAAGAGTTCACCACCTGTTTATACATACATAACGGGCCATACCAGGCCAACAGTAGGATGAACAAAACTACATCAGCTATACATCGTAAAAGATTGTCATAACACCTCTGAGGACCTGAGTGTACAGGGATGACTCTAGGACTCTACTATGAAACAACCAAAATAGTAGCATATCCATCTCTTGCCTCCTACTGTTCTTCTTGCTGCTTGGACGCAACCTCATGACCACCACCACATCTAGCATGATCACCTAAAAAGGTTGTAAACCAATATGGTGAGACACACAGTCCCAACGAGAAACATAACTCCCCATCAAAACTATAAAACTTTAGGAAAAGCAGGTAACTGATATAAGCAACGTGCTGAACAAAGCTTAACCTTAATAACAACTTACTAAGATATCCGGGAGGCATATAACCATATATTTCTTTATGGAACATGATTGACAAGATAATATTTATAAGAACTTTCCACAAGATATGGGGAACGTGTAAATAATTGCAAGAGAAACTACACAAACAAGGCCTCAACCAATGTTCTATGTTTTGCCTTAAGCAATATATTCTATACAATTGGATTACGATTTATTATGCCCTGAGGAAGTGAGTCGTCCTGCTCAAATCCAACCTTTGGATGTGAAGCCCCAAACTGGTGCCATACAAGGTCAATGGAAGAGTCGGACTCCACGACCTCACCTCTTCATGTTCAGTGCATGCTAACCAAAGAAGGACTGCAGTCTCTTGCTTGAGTGGCCTCAGCCACAGGGTTAGATCACACAATCTACCCTTTTTATCATGAGCCACGAGCCTATTCACTATGCTCCTGAGCCATGAATACATTCATGCTACTTCACACTGAGCAATGGTCTTGATCACCATGCTCTTATACACATCTTGAGTCCACAACCGTAATTGCACTCTAATCCTCCTATTTTCGGCAAGAAGAAACCCCACATATTCAACAATATGTGCTTTAGGTAATCCCACAGGAGAAACCTATTTCACCATCACCTGCTACTGACGATGGTGGATCTATGACTAGGGCAAACTACATGAAATGTTCCACTGTAATTAATTAGTATATTTTAAGTGGATTGTTGAGGCAACCAAGTTATAAAACATAACAACATTGAATTGCATTATTACCATGGGATCTAAATCCCTCATCATAGAATGCCACTGCCTCTCAAGGCTTACATCACCACCATGGGATAGCAATCCCTTATCTCAACATCAAAGGATAACACCTCAAGTAGGCACTCAGTCTTTATCAGGTCAACAAACCTTTTCACATTATACGGGTGATACATGTTATCCCATCAATCAAGGATTATCATTATTCAGTATTATTCAAAACACATATACCTCATAGCTCTTACCTGGCTATGAATCCATTTGATACACCTGCATGGTTAGTATGCATATCAAGAGAGATAACTAAATCACCAAACATAGATCTTTATGATTATCATGCTATTAGGGTTGAAGGTACATGATTTGAACAACAAATTACATTATTATTATCAAACCATGAGCATCCACTATGCCCTATATCTTATGAACATAATCATGTATCTAACCATCTCACTTAGCACCAACTTTAGGTATCAAACATATCATTGGTTACAACCTATCATTCATAACTCATCATCCACAAAGGTGCGGTCACAAGATAACAAACTCACCAAAACTAGGGTTTTTGAGCTAGGTGCAACCCTTACCAAAGATACCGCCTACCCTCACTATAGGTGTGGCGGGCAGCGCATACCTCACCCAAGGGGTATCAGACAGGATTACCTCCCTCACTAAAAGCGTATCGGCTAGGGCACTTAGCCACTCATATCGGCCAACCAAGTCATGCACCCATGCACGAAGGATGTCATGCAACCAAGGAGTATAGGTGTATCATGCAACTAAGCCAGAAGTGTGTCGTGTATCTAGATCCAAGAGCTATGTCATTTAGCTATGTGCGAGGTATATCGTGCACCCAAGTGCAAGGTGATAACAGACATCCAAGAGCAAAGACGTGTCAGGCAGCACAACTAGCACTAACGGTCAAGACCCTATCACCCATTAGGGTTAGGGTTTCATGTCAGACAGCCACCATCATCAAAATGCCAAGGGCCATATCAACCCAGGCCAAGATCATAATGCCTAACAAGCACACTACTGACCTCTATCCAACTACATCATGGTGCTCAAGGAGGGCTATCATTCGACTAAGTTAAGCGCAACCATATCAGCCAACACTATGACGCCCATCTAGGGTTTCCCTATCCAAGGCTCATATCGGGAAAACCCAAAGCCAACCCATGTCGCCCAAGGCACAAAATAGGGATATCTATCAAGCATCATGTCGGTCAAAGGGACAACCAGGGTTCAACACTCCCAAAACCTTCTTGGGTAACAAGGCATATCGCCCAACAACACTAACATGGTTAAGGGGTCATATCGGGCAACAAGGTCAACTGAACCCAACTTATCATATTGCCCAAGACAAAACCCTAGAAGAGGGGTGTCGTGCAAAGCACCACAAAAGGGTATCGTGCAAGGCACATGGACCATAATGGTTTGGTCATCATCAACCTCAAGATCACCATCATCAAACCCTAATAGATCAAGAGAGTTGGCTCACCTCTCAACAACCAAGAGAGAGGGGTTTTGCACAAACTCTATCAAATATCGGGCAGCAAGGTGGATCAACATCATAACGGCCAAGATTCCAACCAAGGCTCACCTCTCAAATCCATGGTGAGAGAAGGGTATTGCCCAAGCAACTAGAGCATAGACTCACCTCTCAACAACTAAGAGAGAGGGGTTTTTCCTACACCACTAGAGATCGAACTCACTTCTCAAAACCGAAAGGGAGAGAAAGGGGTTTTGCCCAAGGAACCCTAAACTCAAAGTTCGGCCACAAGGTCTAAGAACACATCAACAACATGACCACTATATATATAATAAGATAAAAGGGTACATATTAGGGATAGAAACATATCTAACAAGATGCATGGCCGATCAAGATGACATATAAACATGCAACATGAAAAGGAAGTAGTATAGATAGGGTTAGGAGTTATGTAACCCACCTTAAGCAAGCTCCAAGATCCTAGCACCAAGCTTCCAAGCTCCAAGCACCATCTTCGGCCACCACAAGAAGAAAAACAAAGCTCATAACCACCATGGCCGATGAACAAGCAAGAAGAAGAAGAAGGTGCCAAGGAAAGAGGGGAGATGGTCACCACAAGAAGAGAAGAAAGACACACTCTAGGGTTCGGCCACCACTAGAGGAAGAAGAAGACTCCAACAAGGAGATTGGCCACCAAGCTAGCTATACCAAGGAGAGGTATCATCCACCAAGGAAGAAGGGAAGCAACTAAAAAGCTAAAGGGATCCCAAGATAGCAAAGAAGGGGGTATATAAGCAAGAGGGTTAAGTGGGCATCCACTAAGGGCTTGCTCCACATGTGTCCGCCCAACTACCACTTGTCCAAGGGTTATGCCACATGCTAGCATCCCAAACCACTTGTCCATGACTTGCCATCCACTAGTAAGGAAACGACCACTTGTCCAAAGAAGGTGACACAAACGAGGCTAGGTCAAGTGGAGTGTGTGTCTCCCAACATGGTAACCTGACACACCCACCACCACCTTGGCTGATACACTCAAGCTTGGCCAATACACCTAGGGCTTGCCTGACACAAGGCCCAACAAAGTAAGGCAAAGCCCAAACAAGGCAAAACAAAACCCAAGGCTGCTCAAGCAATGATCCCAACCCTTCCTCTCAACCCTAGAGGATGCAAGGAGAGAGAAATATATCTCTCAAGGTGACAAACTTGCACACCAACCCTAAAACTTGGGTAAATTGCAAGTTGCACCTCAACCTCTCAACAAAGCACAGACAAACCCTAATCACAACTCAGGTGATTCGAAAACATCTCAACACAAGGTTTAGGCAAAGCAAACACGGTAAGCCCAAAATGAAGGTCAGGATCCTTATAAGCCATAAACTCCCACAAAAGGATTTCATCCCTGAAATATGAAGAGAAAAGCAAGGGATACTTCTTCCTCATCTCTTCCTTGAGCTCCCATGTGGCTTCCTCAACACCACGATGATGCCAAAGAACCTTCACAAGCACCAGGTCCTTCATCTTTAACTTCTTCACTCTTCTGTCGAGGATCATCACTAGACCTTCTTTGTATGTCACATCTTCATATAGCTCGACCTCAATTGGCTGTATCACTACCTCTGTGTCTGGATGACTTTTCTTCAACATACTGACATGGGATACCGGATGTAGCTTGTGCAACTCTGGTGGTAGTTCTAACTTGTAAGCTACCTTGCCAACACGTGCTATTACTGGATATGGCCCCATATACCTGGGTGCAAACTTGCATTTTTGTCCAAACCTCACCACGCCTTTCCATGGTGAGACCTTGAGATACACTTTGTCTCCCACCTGGAACTCTAAGAGTCATCGTCGATTATCTGCATACGACTTCTGTCTATCCTGTGCCACCTTCAACTGTTATTGTATCACTTTGATTTTCTTTGTTGTCTGCTGTACTAACTCAGGACCCAAAAGTTGATACTCGCCTGACTCATACTAGCATAAAGGAGATCTACACTTCCTGCCATATAAAGCTTCATAAGGAGCCATGTCGATGCTCCACTGGTAACTATTGTTGTAGGCAAACTCTATCAAACTGAGATGCATGTCCCAACTACCTAGAAACTACAAAACACATGCTCGGAGAAGATCCTCCAAAGTCTGAATACTCCTTTCAGACTGTCCATCTATCTATGGGTGGAAAGCGGTATTGAACCTCAACTGCGTTCCCAATGCTTTGTGCAACTATTCCCAAAAACAACTTGTGAACTGGGGACCTCTGTCAGAGACTATCGTTGCGGGCACACCGTGCAAACATACTATCTCATCCATATACACTTGAGCAAGCTTCTCTGTTGTATACGTTGTCTTCACAAGTATGAAATGAGCAGACTTTGTCAATCTATCCACTATCACCCAGATGGAATCATGATTCTTAGTTGTCCTTGGCAGACCAATTACAAAATTCATGGTTATATGATCTCATTTCCATTGTGGTATCGACATGGGTTGCAACATACCTGTCGGCTTTTGATGCTCAGCCTTAACCTGCTAGCATACCACACATCTCGCCACAAACTCGGCTACATCTCTCTTCAAGCCAGGCCACCAATATAGGTCCTTCAGATTATAATACATCTTGGTGACACCTGGATGCATAACATACATCGATGTGTGTGCTTCCTCGAGCACTAACTTCCTCAAATCGTCAACATCTAGGACCACCATCCTACCATGATAGCAAACTAGTCCATCCTCAGACTCATGGAACCCATTATGCTTTTCGTTACCAAACTCTGATTTGATTAACTTAACTGAAGCATCTGCCTGCTGTGCGTCTTTGATCTGCTGTTTCAACGTAGGCTTTACTTGTATCTGTGCCAACAATCCTGCCAACAAGGAGACTTCCAACCGTACATTCATCTGCCGCAAAGAGACAAACATATCCCGCCTATGTCATACCAAGGAACTCAACTGTGCTTTCTTCATAGGAAGAGTAGGAGACTTCCTTCTAAGCGCATCATCTACCACGTTTGTCTTACCAGGATGATACTCAATGGTGCAATCATAATCATTGATCTGCTCCATCCAGTGACGTTGTCGCATGTTCAAATCGCTCTACGAGAAGATATACTTTAGGTTCTTATGATCCGTAAAGATCTGACACACTTCCCCATAAAGATAGATAGTGTGTCCAAATCTTTAACGCATGGACCACCAATGCCAGCTCCAAATCATGTGTTTGATAACTCTCCTCATGTTTCTTAAGTTGTCACGAAGCAAAAGAAACCACATGATCTTCCTGCATCAAAACACAACCTAAGCCTTTCTTCGAAGCATCATAGAAAACAACATAGCCCTTCTCAGGCTTTGGCAACACCAACACTGGAGCACTAGTCAGCTTTTCTTTCAAACTTTGGAAAGCTTGTTGACAATGATCATCCCAAACAAAAGGTACATCCTTCCTGGTCAACTTTTTCAATGGCAAAACGATTACACTAAAGTCCTTTATAAACCTCTGGTAGTATCCTGCTAGACCCAGAAAACTACAAACTTCCGTCGGTGTTTTTGGTTGCTCCCACTCTACGACTGAGTCCACCTTCTTGGGGTCCACTCTGACTCCTTCCGTAGATATCACATGACCCAAGAAAGTTACTTCCTTCAACAAGAACTCGCATTTACTAAACTTGGCATACAACCGATGCTGGCGAAGGAGAGTCAACGCTTGTCGAAGATGTTGTTCATGTTGTTGACTGTCTCAACTATATATCAAGACGTCGTCAATGAAGACCACAAAAAACTGATCTAGAAATAGATGGAACACCTTGTTCATTATATCCATGATAGCAGCAGGTGCATTGGTTAGCCTGAACGGCATAACCACAAACTCAAAGTGACCACACCTCGTCCTAAAAGCTGACTTTGGTATGTCATCTGCCTTAATCCTCAACTGATGATATCCAGACCGTAGATCGATCTTAGAGAACACTATAGCACCACGCAACTGATCAAACAAATCATCTATCCTTGGCAAAGGATACTTGTTCTTGATCGTGACTGTGTTCAATTGTTGATAATCTATGCAAAAACGCATCGATCCATCCTTCTTCTTTACGAACAGGGCTGGAGCACCCCACGGCGATGTGTTCGGTCTGATGAAACCTTTATCTAGCAACTCCTGTAACTGCTTCTTCAGCTCTGCCATCTCGACTGGAGCCATCTTGTACGGTGTCTGAGCAACTGGTTGTGTTCCTCGCACCAAATTAATCTCAAAGTCAATCTCTCGATGTGGGGGAACACCGGGAAACTCATCGGGAAACACATCTGCAAACTCTCGAATAACAGGCACCTCCTAAAGGCTAGGACCTTTTCCCTTGCTATCCACAATGTGAGCTAAGAACGCCTTACATCCTTGCCACAGTAACTTCTCTGCCACCATAGATGACACCAAACATGTCGGAAGAATCTTCCTATCTCCTTGGAAGATCCACTTCTCACCATCATCAGTAAACACCGCCTGCTTGGAACCACAGTCCAGCACAACTTTATACTTCTCTAAGGTATCCATCCCAAGGATTACATCGAATCCATGAATATCAAGTGGTATAAGATCCACTAGTATGTTGTGTCCCGAAAAGGATAGAACACAGGATGAACACACTTCTCGAAGCATCAAGTAACCATCAAGAGGGGTTTCTAACAACAAGCCATCTTTCTTACAACTAATAGGTAAAAAACAGCTATCAAGCATACTACTGACGATAAAAGAGTGCGTAGCACCCGGTCAACCAAAATAGATATAAAGCAAGAAGAAGACAAATAAGAATGAAATAACTCCATCTGACCTGCCACCACTCGTGGGTTGACTATCACTTTCGGCTGACTCATAGCATAGAATCGAGTCGTTGCTTGCTTTCCAGTCCTCGCCCTTTGGCACCACTAGACTGTTGTCTATCTGACCCATGTTGATCCTGTCTCGGTTGTTGCGTCACTTCGACATCTTTCCTTGGGCAATTTGATTTCAAATGCCCTATCTGTCCACAGAGATAGCATGACCTGTCCTCTAACTGCGGCCTAGATGGCCCTATCACTGCTACTGAAGCTATGTTGTAAGCTCTGGATGGCGAATAACCACACCCTCTTCCTTTACTTGGTGACCACTATGATGGTGCACTAGAACCTTGCCTTACAGAAGGTGTAGAAAACCTCAGCTTCTTGTGGCTATCAAACCTCTGTTTCTGAAATTGAGCAGGCCTTTTCTTTGACATAGCCTCTCTCTTCTCTCAAACTAACCGTTCAATCCTTCAGACAGACTCCACAAATGTGGCAAACTATTCTCGGTTTTCCAAAGCAGCAACAGGTGTCGATAGCTTGACACTCAGGCCTTTCTCAAACTACCTGGTTCTCTCATCATCTGTCATCGCCATGTGAGGATAAAACCTCAGTAGGTCCATAAACTTGGCTTCATACTCGATGATTCTCATCGATCCTTGGCTCAGATGCTCAAACTGGTTGATCTTCTCATCCAGATACGTCTTCGGTAAGTATCAGCTCACAAACTTCTGCCGGAAGACGTTCCAACAGATCACCTCACCGGGTCGTTTCTCCTCCTTGATGGACCACCAGTGCCCAACACTACCTTTTAGAAGGTAGACATCGTACTTGACTTTGTCTGGTTTGGGGATGTCAAGGATCTAGAAGGCCTTCTCGAGACCTATTAGCCACAGATCTTCATCCGTTGGATCAGCCGTTCTAGCATAATCCGAAGCTCTGACTCGGCGAAGCCTCTCAAAGGTCTTCCTAATACCCGAAGATTCACCATGGGGATCCTGTGCTCTTGGCGGAGGCACTAGCAATCTATCCACCATGTGATTCAACGTTGCCATTACCTATCCCATAAGGTGCTGATAGATAGGGTTTTTGAGAATGGCTGGGTCAAGCTGGGGGACCTCAGACACCCGATCTTCATGTGCCTAGACTCGTGCTCCACCAACTGATGCAACATCACTGCTCTTGGCAGCATGTTCTTCATGATTTCCAGACATCTTTAAGCTTTATCTTCTATTGGGGGCAGAAGGTTATTGTAAGAAAATCTAGGATACTCACAAGAACAGACACCACCCTAGTCCTAGATCCCTGTAAACTCAGCAAACCTAGGGCTCTGATACCAAACCTATTGTGATATCCCGCTATCACACAGACAACAAAATGCCACACGAAAATGTGCGGAAACACCATAAACCACGTATTACTGAAAACACATGTTAATTAAAACTGATTGCGGAAAGCATATAATAACAGAACTATTGCTTCCAGATCCTTATCCTGCAAGGAAACATGTTATATAAACAAACATAAACCTTGATACGTGTCCAAAGCTTACAGGAACCAACTTGACACATAGACACAAAGAGTTCACCACCTGTTTATACATACATAACGGGCCATACCAGGCCAACAGTAGGATGTACAAAACTACATCAGCTATACATCGTAAAACATCGTCATAACACCTCTGAGGACCTGAGTGTACAGGGATGACTCTAGGACTCTACTACTTAACAACCAAAACAACATCATATCCATCTCTTGCCTCCTACTATTCTTCTTGCTGCTCGGCCGCAACCTCACTACCACCACCACATCTAGCACGATCACCTAAAAAGGTTGTAAACCAATGGGGTGAGACACAGAGTCCCAGTGAGAAACATAACTCCCCACCAAAACTATAAAACTTCAGGAAAAGTAGGTAACTGATATAAGCAACATACTAAACAAAGCTTCACCTTAATAACAACTTACCAATATATCCGAGAGGCATATAACCAGATATTTATTTATGGAACATGATTGACAAGATAAGCTTTATAAGAACTTTCCATAAGATATAAGGAACGTGTAAATAATTGCAAGAACAACTACACAAACAAGGCCTAAACCAATGTTCCATGTTTTGCCTTAAGCAATATATTATATACAACTAGATTACGATTTATTATGCCATGAGGAAGTGAGACGTCCCGCTCAAATCCAACCTTCGACTGTGAAGCCCCAAACCGGTGCCATACAAGGTCAATGGAAGAGTAGAACTCCATGACCTCACCTCTTCGTGGTCAGTACACATTAACCAAAGCAGGACCACAGTCTCTTGCTTGAGTGGCCTTAGCCACAGGGTTAGGTCATGCAGTCTACCCTTTTTATCATGAGCCACAGGCCTATTCACCGTGCTCCTGAGCCATGAACACATTCATTCTCCTTCACACTGAGCCATGATCCTGATCCCCATTCTCTTATACACATCTTGATTCCACAATCACAATTGCACTCTAATCCTTCTATTTTCGGCTAGAAGAAACCCCACATATTCAACAATATGCACTCCAGGTAATCCCATAGAATAAAATTGTTTCACCATCACCTACTACTGACGATGATGGATCTATGGCCAGAGAAAACTACATGAAATGTTCCACTGTAATTAGTTTGTATATTTTAAGTGGATTATTGAGGCAACCAAGTTATAAAAAATAACATCATTGAATTGCATTATTACCATGGGATCTCAATCCCTCATCACAGAATGTCACTGCCTATTAAGGCTTACATCACCACCATGGGATAGCAATCCCTTATCTCAACATCAGAGAATAAAACCTCAACTAGGTACTAAGCCTTTATCAGGTCAACAGACCTTTTCACATTATACGAGTGATACATGTTATCCCATCAATCAAGAATTACATTATTTAGTATTATTCAAAACACATATACCTCATAGCTATTACCTGGCTATGAATTCATTTGATACACCTGCATGGTTAGTATGCATATCAAGAGAGATAACTGAATCACCAAACATAGATCTTTATGATTATCATGCTATTAGGGTTGAAGATACATGATTTGAACAACAAATTACATTATTATTATCAAACCATGAGCATCCACTATGCCCTATATCTTATGAAAATAATCATGTATCTAATCATCTCACTTAGCACCAACTTTAGGTATCAAACATATCATTGCTTACAACCTATCATTCATAACTCATCATCCACAAAGGTGCGGTCACAAGATAACAAACTCACCAAAACTAGGGTTTTTGAGCTAGGTGCAACCCTTACCAAAGATACCGCCTACCCTCACTATAGGTGTGGCGGACAACGCATACCTCACCCAAGGGGTATCAGATAGGATTACCTCCCTTACTAAAAGCCTATCGGCTAGGGCACTTAGCCACTCATATCGGCCAACCAAGTCATGCACCCATGCACGAAGGATGTCGTGCAACCAAGGAGTATAGGTGTATCATGCAACTAAACCAGAAGTGTGTCGTGTATCTAGATCCAAGAGCTATGTCATTTAGCTATGTGTGAGGTATATCGTGCACCCAAGTGCAAGGTGATAACAGACATCCAAGAGCAAAGATGTGGCAGGCAGCACAACCAGCACTAACGGTCAAGACCCTATCACCCATTAGGGTTAGGGTTTCATGTCAGACAGCCACCATCATCAAAATGCCCAAGGCCATATCAACCCAGGCCAAGATAATAACGCCTAACAAGCACAATACTGACCTCTATCGAACTACATCATGGTGCTCAAGGAGGGCTATCATTCAACTAAGTTAAGCGCAACCATATCAGCCAACACTATGACGCCCATCTAGGGTTTCCCTATGCAAGGCTCATATCGGGCAAACCCAAAGCCAACCCATGTCGCCCAAGGCACAAAACAGGGATATCTATCAAGCATCATGTCGGTAAAAGGGACAACCAGGGTTCAACACTCCCAAAACCTTCTTGGGTAACAAGGCATATCGCCCAACAACAGTAACATGGTGAAGGGGTCATATCAGGCAACAAGGTCAACAGAACCCAACTTATCATATCACCCAAGACAAAACCCTAGAAGAGGGGTGTCGTGCAAAGCACCACAAAAGGGTATCGTGCAAGGCACATGGACCATAATGGTTTGGTCATCATCAACCTCAAGATCACCATCATCAAACCCTAATAGATCAAGAGAGTTGCCTCACCTCTCAACAACCAAGGGACAGGGGTTTTGCACAACCTCCATCAAATATCGGGCAACAAGGTGGATCAACATCATAACGACCAAGATTCCAACCAAGGCTCACCTCTCAAATCCATGGTGAGAGAAGGGTATTGCCCAAGCAACTAGAGCATAGACTCACCTCTCAACAACTAAGAGAGAGGGGTTTTTCCTACACCACTAGAGCTTGAACTCACTTCTCAAAACCAAAAGGGAGAGAAAGGGGTTTTGCCCAAGGAACCGTAAACTCAAAGTTTGGCCACAAGGTCTAAGAACACATCAACAACATGACCACTATATATATAATAAGATAAAAGAGTACATATTAGGGATAGAAACATATCTAACAAGATGCATGGCCGATCAAGATGACATATAAACATGCAACATGAAAAGGAAGTAGTTTAGATAGGGTTAGGAGTTATGTAATCCACCTTAAGCAAGCTCCAAGCTTCCAAACTCCAAGCAGCATCTTCGTCCACCACAAGAAGAAAAACAAAGCTCATAACCACCATGGCCGAAGAACAAGCAAGAAGAACAAGAAGGTGCCAAGGAAAGAGGGGAGATGGTCACCACAAGAAGAGAAGAAAGACACACTCTAAGGTTCGGCCACCACTAGAGGAAGAAGAAGACTCCAACAAGGAGATTGGCCACCAAGCTAGCTCTACAAGGGAGAGGTATCGTCCACCAAGGAAGAAGGGAAGCAACTAAAAAGCTAAAGGGATCCCAAGATAGCAAAGAAGGGGGTATATAAGCAAGAGGGTTAAGTGGGCATCCACTAAGGGCTTGCTCCACATGTGTCCGCCCAACTACCACTTGTCCAAGGGTTATGCCACATGCTAGCATCCCAAACCACTTGTCCATGACTTGCCATCCACTAGTAAGGCAACGACCACTTGTCCAAAGCAGGTGACACAAACGAGGCTAGGTCAAGTGGGGTGTGTGTCTCCCAACATGGTAGCCTGACACACCCACCACCACCTTGGCCGATACACTCAAGCTTGGCCAATACACCTAGGGCTGGCCTGACACAAGGCCCAACAAAGCAAGGCAAAGCCCAAACAAGGCAAAACAAAACCCAAGGCTGCTCAACCAATGATCCCAATCCTTCCTCTTAACCCTAGAGGATGCAAGGAGAGATAAATATATCTCTCAAGGTGACAAACTTGCACACCAACCCTAAAACTTGGGTAAATTGCAAGTTGCACCTCAACCTCTCAACAAAGCACAGACAAACCCTAATCACAACTCAGGTGATTAGAAAACATCTCAACACAAGGTTTAGGCAAAGCAAACAGGGTAAGCCCAAAATGAAGGTCAGGATCCTTATAAGCCATAAACTCCCACAAAAGGATTTCATCCCCGAAATATGAAGAGAAAAGTAAGGGATACTTCTTCCTCATCTCTTCCTCGAGCTCCCATGTGGCTTCCTCAACACCACGATGATGCCAAAGAACCTTCACAAGCACCATGTCCTTCCTCTTTAACTTCTTCACTCTTCTGTCGAGGATCATCACTAGACCTTCTTTGTATGTCACATCTTCATATAGCTCGACCTCAATTGGCTGTATCACTACCTCTGTGTCTGGATGACTTTTCTTCAACATACTGACATGGAATACCGGATGTAGCCTGTGAAACTCTGGTGGTAGTTCTAACTCATAAGCTACCTTGCCAACACGTGCTATTACTGGATATGGCCCCATATACCTGGGTGCAAACGTGCCTTTTTGTCCAAACCTCAGCATGCCTTTCCATGGTGAGACCTTGAGATACACTTTGTCTCCCACCTGGAACTCTAGGGGTCATCGTCGATTATTTGCATACGACTTCTGTCTATCCTGTGCCACCTTCAACTGTTATTGTATCACTTTGATCTTCTTTGTTGTCTGCTGTACTAACTCAGGACCCAAAAGTTGATACTCGCCTGACTCATACTATCATAAAGGAGATCTATAGTTCCTGCCATATAAAGCTTCATAAGGAGCCATGTTGATGCTCCACTGGTAACTATTGTTGTAGGAAAACTCTATCAAACTGAGATGCATGTCCCAACTACCTAGAAACTACAAAACACATGCTCGGAGAAGATCCTCCAAAGTCTGAATAGTCCTTTCAGACTGTCCATCTGTCTGTGGGTGAAAAGCGGTATTGAACCTCAACTGTGTTCCCAATGCTTTGTGCAACTATTCCCAAAAACAACTTGTGAACTGGGGACCTCTGTCAGAGACTATCGTTGCGGGCACACCGTGCAAATGTACTATCTCATCCACATACACCTGAGCAAGCTTCTCTGTTGTATACGTTGTCTTCACAGGTATGAAATGAGCAGACTTTGTCAATCTATCCACTATCACCCAGATGGAATCATGATTCTTAGTTGTCCTTGGCAGACCAATTACAAAATTCATGGTTATATGATCCCATTTCCATTGTGGTATCGACATGGGTTGCAACATACCTGTCGGCTTCTGATGCTCAGCCTTAACCTGCTAGCATACCACACATCTCGCCACAAACTCGGCTACATCTCTCTTCAAGCCAGACCACCAATATAGGTCCTTCAGATTGTAATACATCTTGGTGACACCTAGATGCATAACAAACATCGATGTGTGTGATTCCTTGAGCACTAACTTCCTCAAATATTCAACATCTGGGACCACCATCCTACCATGATAGCAAACTAGTCCATCCTCAGACTCATGGAACCCATTACGCTTTTCGTTACCAAACTCTGATTTGATTAACTTAACTGAAGCATCTTCCTGCTGTGCGTCTTTGATCTGCTGTCTCAACGTAGGCTTTACTTGTATCTGTGCCAACAATCCTGCCAACAAGGAGACTTCCAACCATACATTCATCTTCCGCAAAGAGACAAACATATCTCGCCTATGGCATACCAAGGAACTCAACTGTGCTTTCTTCATAGGAAGAGTAGGAGACTTCCTGCTAAGCGCATCCGCTACCACGTTTGTCTTACCAGGATGATACTCAATGGTGCAATCATAATCATTGATCTGCTCCATCCAGTGACGTTGTCGCATGTTCAACTCGCTCTACGAGAAGATATACTTTAGGTTCTTATGATCTGTAAAGATCTGACACACTTCCCCATAAAGATAGATAGCGTGTCCAAATCTTTAACGCGTGGACCACCAATGCCAGCTCCAAATCATGTGTTGGATAACTCTCCTCATGTTTCTTAAGTTGCACGAAGCAAAAGAAACCACATGATCTTCCTGCATCAACACACAACCTAAGCCTTTCTTGGAAGCATCATAGAAAACAACATAGCCCTTCTCGAGCTTTGGCAACACCAACACTGGAGCACTAGTCAGCTTTTCTTTCAAACTTTGGAAAGCTTGTTGACAATGATCATCCCAAACAAAAGGTACATCCTTCCTGGTCAACTTTTTCAATGGCAACACAATTACACTAAAGTCCTTTATAAACCTCTGGTAGTATCCTGCTAGACCCAGAAAACTACGAACTTCCGTCGGTGTTTTTGGTTGCTCCCACTCTACGACTGAGTCCACCTTCTTGGGGTCCACTCTGACTCCTTCCGTAGATATCACATTACCCAAGAAAGTCACTTTCTTCAACAAGAACTCACATTTACTAAACTTGGCATACAACTGATGATGGTGAAGGAGAGTCAACGCTTGTCGAAGATGTTGTTCATGTTGTTGACTGTCTCGACTATATATCAAGATGTCGTCAATGAAGACCACAAAAAACTGATCTAGAAACAGATGGAACACCTTGTTCATTATATCCATGATAGCAGCAGGTGCATTGGTTAGCCTGAACGACATAACCACAAACTCAAAGTGACCAAACCTCATCCTAAAAGCTGACTTTGGTATGTCATCTGCCTAAATCCTCAACTGATGATATCCAGACCGTAGATCGATCTTAGAGAACACTGTAGCACCATGCAACTGGTCAAACAAATCATCTATCCTTGGCAAAGGATACTTGTTCTTGATCGTGACTGTGTTCAATTGTCGATAATCTATGCACAAACACATCGATCCATCCTTCTTCTTTACGAACAGGGCTGGAGCACCCCACAGCGATGTGTTCGGTCTGATGAAACCTTTATCTAGCAACTCCTGTAACTGCTTCTTCAGCTCTGCCATCTCGACTGGAGCCATCTTGTACGGTGTCTGAGCAACTGGTTGTGTTCCTCGCACCAGATTAATCTCAAAGTCAATCTCTCGATGTGGGGGAACACCGGGAAACTCATCGGGAAACACATCTGCAAACTCTCGAATAACATGCACCTCCTAAAGGCTAGGACCTTTTGCCTTGCTATCCACAATGTGAGCTAAGAACGCCTTACATCCTTGCCACAGTAACTTCTCTGCCACCATAGATGACACCAAACATGTCGGAAGAATCTTCCTATCTCCTTGGAAGATCCACTTCTCACCATCATCAGTAAACATCGCCTGCTTGGAACCACAGTCCAGCACAACTTTATACTTCTCTAAGGTATCCATCCCAAGGATTACATCGAATCCATGCATATCAAGTGGTATAAGATCCACTTGTATGTTGTGTCCTGAAAAGGATAGAACACAGGATGAACACACTTCTCGAAGCATCAAGGAACCATCAAGAGGGGTTTCTAACAACAAGCCATCTTTCTTACAACTAATAGGTAAAAGACAGCTATCAAGCATACTACTGACGATAAAAGAGTGCGTAGCACCCGGGTCAACCAAAATAGATATAAAGAAATAAGAAGACAAATAAGAATGAAATAACTCCATCTGACCTGCCACCACTCGTGGGTTGACTATCGCTTTCAGCTGACTCATAGCATAGAATTGAGTCGTTGCTTGCTTTCCAGTCCTCTGCTTCCTTGAGCAGATGATCCTGCCTATGACGCTTGACTGCGTCCTCGCCCTCTGGAACCACTAGACTGCTATCTGTCTGACCCATGTTGATCCTGTCTCAGTTGTTGCGTCACTTCGACATCTTTCCTTGGGCAATTTGATTTCAAATGCCCTGTCTGTCCACAGAGATAGCATGACCTGTCCTCTAACTGCGGCCTAGATGGCCCTATCACTGCTACTAAAGCTATGTTGTAAGCTCTGGATGGCAAATAACCACACCCTCTTCCTTTACTTGGTGACCACTATGATGGTGCACTAGAACCTTGCCTTACAGAAGGTGTAGAAAACCTCAGCTTCTTGTGGCTATCAAACCTCTATTTCTGAAATTGAGCAGGCCTTTTCTTGGACATAGCCTCTCTCTTCTCTCAGACTAACCATTCAATCCTTCAGACAGACTCCACAAACGTGGCAAATTGTTCTCGGTTTTCCAAAGCAGCAACAGGTGTCGACAGCTCGACACTCAGACCTTTCTCAAACTACATGGTTCTCTCATCATCTGTCATCGCCATGTGAGGATAAAACCTCAGTAGGTCCATAAACTTGGCTTCATACTCGATGATTCTCATCGATCCTTGGCGCAGATGCTCAAACTGGTTGATCTTCTCATCCAGATACGTCTTCGGTAAGTATCAGCTCACAAACTTCTGCCGGAAGATGTTCCAACAGATCACCTCACCGGGTCGCTTCTCCTCCTTGATGGCCCACCAGTGCCCAATGCTACCTTTTAGAAGGTAGACAGCGTGCTAAACTTTGTCTGCTTTGGGGATGTCAAGGATCTAGAAGGCCTTCTCGAGACCTATCAGCCACATATCTTCATCCGTTGGATCAGCCGTTCTAGCATAATCCGAAGCTCTGACTCGGCGAAGCCGCTCAAAGGTCTTCCTAATACCCAAAGATTCACCATGGGGATCATGTGCTCTTGGCGGAGGCACTAGCAATCTATCCACCATGTGATTCATCGTTGCCATTACCTGTCCCATACTGTGCTGATAGATAGGGTTTTTGAGAATGGCTGGGTCAAGCTGGGGGACCTCAGGCACCCGATCTTCATGTGCCTAGACTCGTGCTCCACCAACTGATGCAACATCACAGCTCTTGGCAGCATGCTTTTCATGATTTCCAGACATCTTTAAGATTTATCTTCTGATGGGGGCAGAAGGTTATTGTAAGAAAATCTAGAATATTCACAAGAACAGACACCACCCTAGTCCTAGATCCCTGTAAACTCAGCGAACCTAGGGCTCTGATACCAAACCTATTGTGATATCCCACTATCACACAGACAACGAAATGCCACGCGAAAATGTGCGGAAACACCATAAACCACATATTACTGAAAACACAGGTTAATTAAAACTGATTGCAGAAAGCATATAATAATAGAATGATTGCTTCCAGATCCTTATCCTGCAAGGAAACATGTTATATAAACAAACATAAACCTTGATACGTGTCCACAGCTTACAGGAACCAACTTGACACATAGACACAAAGAGTTCACCACCTGTTTATACATACATAACGGGCCATACCAGGCCAACAGTAGGATGTACAAAACTACATCAGCTATACATCATAAAACATCGTCATAACACCTCTGAGGACCTGAGTGTACAGGGATGACTCTAGGACTCTACTACTTAACAACCAAAACAACATCATATCCATCTCTTACCTCCTACTGTTCTTCTTACTGCTCGGCCACAACCTCACAACCACCACCACGTCTAGCACGATCACCTAAAAAGGTTGTGAACCAATGGGGTGAGACACAGAGTCCCAGTGAGAAACATAACTCCCCACTGAAACTATAAAACTTCAGGAAAAGTAGGTAACTGATATAAGAAACATACTGAACAAAGCTTAACCTAAATAACAACTTACCAAGATATCTGAGAGGCATATAACCAGATATTTATTTATGGAACATGATTGACAAGATAAGTTTTATAAGAACTTTCCATAAGATATAAGGAACGTGTAAATAACTGCAAGAACAACTACACAAACAAGGCCTAAACCAATGTTCCGTGTTTTGCCTTAAGCAATATATTCTATACGACTAGATTATGATTTATTATGCCATGAGGAAGTGAGACGTCCCGCTCAAATCCAACCTTCGACTGTGAAGCCCCAAACCGGTGCCATACAAGGTCAATGGAAGAGTAGAACTCCATGACCTCACCTCTTTGTGGTCAGTATACATTAACCAAAGCAGGACCACAATCTCTTGCTTGAGGGGCCTCAGCCACAGGGTTAGGTCATGCAGTCTACCCTTTTTATCATGAGCCACGGGCCTATTCACCGTGCTCCTGAGACATGAACACATTCATTCTCCTTCACACTGAGCCATGATCCTGATCCCCATTCTCTTATACACATCTTGATTCCACAATCACAGTTGCACTCTAATCCTTCTATTTTCAGCTAGAAGAAACCCCACATATTCAACAATATGCACTCCAGGTAATCCCATAGAATAAAATTGTTTCACCATCACCTGCTACTGACGATGATGGATCTATGGCCAGAGAAAACTACATGAAATGTTCCACTGTAATTAGTTAGTATATTTTAAGTGGATTATTGAGGCAACCAAGTTATAAAAAATAACATCATTGAATTGCATTATTACCATGGGATCTCAATCCCTCATCACAGAATGCCACTGCTTATTAAGGCTTACATCACCACCATGGGATAGCAATCCCTTATCTCAACATCAGAGGATAACACCTCAACTAGGCACTAAGCCTTTATCAGGTCAACATACCTTTTCACATTATACGGGTGATACATGTTATCCCATCAATCAAGAATTACATTATTTAGTATTATTCAAAACACATATACCTCATATCTCTTACCTGGAAATGAATTCATTTGATACACCTGCATGGTTAGTATGCATATCAAGAGAGATAACTAAATCACCAAACATAGATCTTTATGATTCTCATGCTATTAGGGTTGAAGATACATGATTTGAACAACAAATTACATTATTATTATCAAACCATGAGCATCCACTGTGCCCTATATCTTATGAAAATAATCATGTATCTAATCATCTCACTTAGCACCAACTTTAGGTATCAAACATATCATTGCTTACAACCTATCATTCATAACTCATCATCCACAAAGGCGCGGTCACAAGATAACAAACTCACCAAAACTAGGGTTTCTGAGCTAGGTGCAACCCTTACCAAAGATACCGCCTACCCTCACTATAGGTGTGGTGGGTAGCACATCCCTCACCCAAGGGGTATCAGGTAGGATTACCTCCCTCACCAAAATCCTATTGGCTAGGGCACTTAGCCACTCATATCGGCCAACCAAGCCGTACACCCATGCACGAAGGATGTCGTGCAACCAAGGAGCATAGGTGTATCGTGCAACTAAGCCAAAAGTGTGGCGTATATCCAGATCCAAGAGTTGTGTCGATTAGCTATGCGTAGGGTATATCGTGCACCCAAGTGCAAGGTGATAAGGGGCATCTTAGAGCAAAGATGTGTCGGGCAGCACAGCCAGCACTAACGGTCAAGACCCTATCGCCCATTAGGGTTAGGATTTCATGTCAGGCAGCCACCACCATCATAACGACCAAGGCCATATCAACCCAGGCCAAGATCATAATGCCTAACAATCACACTACTGACCTCTATCCAACTACATCATGGTGCTCAAGGAGGTCTATCGTTCAACTAAGTTAAGCGCAACCATATCGACCAACACTATGGTGCCCATCTAGGGTTTCCCTATCCAAGGCTCATATCGGGCAAACCCAAATCCAACCCATGTCGCCCAAGGCACAAAATAGGTATATTTATCAAGCATCATGTCAGTAAAAGGGACGACCAGGGTTCAACACTCCCAAAACCTTCTTGGGTAACAAGGCATATCGCCCAACAACAGTAACATGGTGAAGGGGTCATATCAGGCAACAAGGTCAATAGAACCCAACTTATCATATTGCCCAAGACAAAACCCTAGAAGAGGGGTATCGTGCAAAGCACCACAAAAGGGTATCGTGCAAGGCACAAGGACCATAATGGTTTGGTCATCATCAACCTCAAGATCACCATCATCAAACCCTAATAGATCAAGAGAGTTGGCTCACCTCTCAACAACCAAGAGAGAGGGGTTTTGCACAACCTCCATCACATATCAGGCAGCAAGGTGGATCAACATCATAACGGCCAAGATTCCAACCAAGGCTCACCTCTCGAATCCATGGTGAGAGAAGGGTATTGCCCAAGCAACTAGAGCATAGACTCACCTCTCAACAACTAAGAGAGAGGGGTTTTTCCTACACCACTAGAGCTCGAACTCACTTCTCAAAACCAAAAGGGAGAGAAAGGGGTTTTGCCCAAGGAACCCTAAACTCAAAGTTCGGCCACAAGGTCTAAGAACACATCAACAACATGACCACTATATGTATAACAAGATAAAAGGGTACATATTATGGCAAGAAACATATCTAATAAGATGCATGGCCGATCAAGATGACATATAAACATGCAACATGAAAAGGAAATAGTATAGCTAGGGTTAGGAGTTATGTAACCCGCCTTAAGCAAGCTCCAAGCTCCTAGCACCAAGCTTCCAAGCTCCAAGCACCACCTTCATCCACCACAAGAAGAAAAACAAAGCTCATAACCACTATGGCTGAAGAACAAGCAAGAAGGAGAAGAAGGTGCCTAGGAAAGAGGGGAGATGGTCACCATAAGAAGAGAAGCAAGACACACTCTAGGGTTCGACCACCACTAGAGGAAGAAGAAGACTCCACCAAGGAGATCGGCCACCAAGCTAGCTCTACCAAGGAGAGGTATCGTCCACCAAGGAAGAAGGGAAGCAACCAAAAAGTTAAAGGGATCCCAAGCTAGCAAAGAAGGGGGTATATAAGCAAGAGGGTTAAGTGGGCGTCCACTAAGGGCTTGCGCCACATGTGTCCGCCCAACTACCACTTGTCTAAGGGTTATGCCACATGCTAGCATCACAAACCACTTGTCCATGACTTGCCATCCACTAGCAAGGTAATGACCACTTGTCCAAAGAAGGTGACACAAATGAGGCTAGGTCAAGTGGGGTGTGTGTCGCCCAACATGGTAACCTGCCACACCCACCACCACCTTGGCCAATACACTCAAGCTTGGCCGATACACCTAGGGCTTGCCCAATACAAGGCCCAACAAAGCAAGGCAAAGCCCAAACAAGGCAAAACAAAACCCAAGGCTGCTCAAGCAACGAGCCCAACCCATCCTCTCAACCCTAGAGGATGCAAGGTGAGAGAAAGATATCTCTCAAGGTGACAAACTTACACACTAACCCTAAAACTTGGGTAAATTGCAAGTTGCACCTCAACCTCTCAACAAAGCACAGACAAACCCTAATCACAACTCAGGTTATTAGCAAACATCTCAACACAAGGTTTAGGCAAAGCAAACATGGTAAGCCCAAAACGAAGGTCAGGGTCCTTACAATTATCTAATGAGGTGTCTAATGCCACATTCCAATCATAATATGATTGGCTCTGTGGGCATACATACCAACATACTCTCACTTTTACTTACAACCAATCACTCACAAATCGTATTCCAAGTGATTTCTAACATGTCCATCATGTTTCTACTCTGTTGGTACTTTTATAGTGGGTTAGCAACATTTGCTTCAAGTCAATATTTTGAAAGTTTCACAACTCCTCACTATATGACCTTCCGTATTAGATGGAAGTGTCATAGTATGTTATCTGAGCTCCTTTGCCTAACTAGTAGCTCCATTAATGTCATAGTATTTCTACTATGCCATCAATGGTTGGAACCTCCCATAAGTTCATCTATACGAACTTCTTGATCCATACAATATCTTTTATTGTGTTCATAACACCTAATATACACGACTTCTATTGTAGAATTAGCAACCATCACTTGTTCACAACTTTTCCGGCTTATAGTTCTATTTTAAGGTCCAACACAAAGTTAGATTGCAATTTACTTTTGTCATTTTGGAAGCTTGCATTGGTGCAACCCTTTATACCCAACTCTTCCTTATTACCATGGAACCAATCCTTTTAGTGCTTCTTAAGTACTAAAGGATGTTCTTTACTGTAGTGCAATGACTTTCCCTGTGATCTAACAGATGTCTACTCGTCACGTCCAATATATACAAGACATATGAGTACATGATATTGTGAATGCAATTTGGCATCTTACTCTTATAATCCTATTCTTCATAAGAACTGGGATACTCGACTATAGAGAGACCATTTTCACAATTTTTCTCTCATAGAGTCTTGTATGATGAACTCTTTCAACATTTTCCCAATGTATGTGCTCTTTATTAGGTGAATAAGTTATCTAGATCTATCTCTATAGAACTTGATTCTTGTCATATCAGATGCTTCACCTAAACCCTTCCCATATTTTAACATTTGTAGTATAAGGGTGTTATTCCCCATCATTATGTGGAATATAAATATGCTCCCACTAAATTCTTGTAATAACATATTACATCTTCATTTTCAATCAAGTCAAACTCTTTGACTGTCTTGTCAAATAGAAGATTCTAGCTCTGAGATGCTTGCTTCAATCCACAAATTGACCTTTATAGCTTACATGCTTTATTTACAATGTTGAGTGTATAAAACCTTCAAGTTGAGTCACGTAAACATCCTCTCAATGATTTCTTTTAAGGAATGCAATTTTCACATCCAATTTTCCATCTCTTATAGTTATATTAAGCTGCAATAGCAAGCATGATCCTGATGGATTCAACCATGGAAACTGGTAAAAAGATTTCATCATGTTCAACGCCTTGCACTTGTTTGAAACCTTTTACAACCAATATGCTCTTATAAGTTTGTACACTACCATCCATGTCAGTCTTTTCTCAAAAACCCTAAATGCACACTATGGGTCTTACCCCTTCAGGTGGATCCACCAAGGTCATACCTTGTTGATTTACATGGACTCCATCTTGGATCTCATGGCCTCAAGCCATTTCTTAGACTCTGGTCCCTCAATATCTTCTAGGTAGGCTGTTGGCTCATCATCTATGAACAACACATCACCTTCTTGAGTTATAAGATGTCATAATCTTTCAAAGTCAAGGCACATTTTACTAGAACTACGACATTTTTGTGTTACATAAGGAACTTGAGGTTCCACAACAATTGGTGATTCTCCTTATTCCTACTGTACCTCTTAGGTTCAAATGTTTTTCTTGTTGGTCTCAAACTTTCCGAGTTATACCTTTTCTGACACTGATTCCTTTGGAACTAAGTTCCCCTTTAGGAATATATCGATCCTAGTCAACAAACAACTTTGTTGTTGGATTGGAATATAAATCTAGTAAACAACAAAAATAATATTTATGTGATTTGTGGACAAAACTTTTCAAGAAACTATTGTCTTGTGTAAGCTTTTAGTCCTAATCCTTATAGAAGACTTATCGGGACACCTCCCATGCCATATCTCATATGGTGTCTTTTAAACCATTTCATACGGTACATAGTTTTAGTGTAAATCATGTGCCATAAAGGAAATAGAAGACTAGATAGCTTTATTGATAATCACACCATGACCAATAGGGTGTAATTCCTTCTTTTTGATACATCCTAATGTTTCAGGTGGAGTTCATCATGATACACTATCATGATTTCCTATAAGGTCCTCAAACTCTTGGTTCAAAGTACTTCCATATCGATCATATCAAAGTGTTTTAATATGTATACCAAGGGGGTTATGTACTTCATTCATGATCTCCTTGAACACTTAAGGTATTTCGACTTGTAATTCATTAAATACAATATACCATATTTATTGAGAACATTAGAAAATATAATGAGATACTAATAACCACCTTTAGCATATAGTCCAAAAGGTCTATGCACATTAGTATATATGAGCCCTAATAGAATAGTTTCTCTCCCACTACATACACACAAGAAGCTTTTGTCATATTGCCCAACAGATAAGATTTGCATGTCTCTATTGGTTCAATAACCAAAAGAGTCTAGATAATCATCATATGGATTCTAGAAATGCATTTCTCATTTATCTTCTTTAGATGGCAATGATATAGGTATTTATTATTTGAGTTATTGAGTCATTCAGTATAACTGTCTCTAGAACTATCAAATATAAACTATGAGACATTAGGGCCACCACCATAAAAGATCTTATCTTTGAAAGAAAAAGATCAAATACTTTTTATAATATTCTTTTCCATACAAGATACATGATGTTTCTCATTAATGGTAGGTACATAATAGAAATTCAATAATTCCATTACATTCCCATTACATGAATGACAAATTCCAATTGTAGTGGCAGAAACTCTTTATTTGCATATTTATAGCTTACTTCTTCTTAGGTCATGAAGTGGAGATATCTATCTTCCTCTTCCTGAGATCCTCTATATGAAGAGGATAGTTCCTTTTTCAGTGTCCACGCTAGTGACAGTGGTGGCACTTTCCTTCCTTATTCACTCCTCCCTTAGCTTTCAGTGCAGAGGACTTTGGTTTTTGGCTAGCTTTAGAACTCTTCTTAGCTTTGGCTTTTCTCTTGGACTTCCCTCTACTGATAATCATCACATATTTGGGTTTGTCCTTCTTCATTTGCGCTTCAGCTATCCTCAACATGCCAAGTAATTCTGACAATGGCTTGTCAAAATCATTCATGTTGTAGTTCATTACAATCTGGTTGTATGTTTCTGGCAGTGACTGCAGAATCGCATATGTGGCCAACTCTTGAACCAAGGGAAATCCCAATCTAGCAAGATTCTCAATATACCCAATAAGCTTGAGCACATGGGGACCTAGTGGATCTCCTTCTTCCATGTTGCACTTAAACAATGACTTAGAGACCTCATATCTCTCTTGTCTTGCCTAATCTTGGTATATGTTCTTAAGATGTATAATCATCTCAATAACATTCATGTTCTCGTGCTGTCTCTGTAACTCATAGTTAATTGAGCACAACATTAGGCACTAGACATCTGACATCTTTAGAGTGCTTCTTGTAAGCATCCCTATCATCCTTAGGAGCAGTGGGAGGAGGTTCATCTGGTTCTAGTGTCTCCATGAAATTGAGCTTGCACTCTTGAGTGAGAATAATTCTCAACATCCTAAACTGGTCACAAAATTTGTTACCATTTAGCTTATCCTTCTCAAGGACCAATCACAAAGAAAACGTGTTTGTGTTTCCATTAGATTCTAAAAAATAAAGTTTACAACTTTAGTCAAAACACCTTTTGATTAATTTATTTGATAAGTTTGACGATATTAATTAGGCCTTTAATTAATTATTGCTCCCATTATTTTGTTCAAATTTATATCCCTCACTACCAATTTGAAAAATTACAGTGTACAACCTTCTAGTGATTCAAGATCCATATTTCATAAAATCATGAGTCATTTTTGGCTGATCACCCACAACTTGACTATTTAGGTGGATAACATTTGTCAATTGCATAGCATGCAACTCTTGGATAGATGGTGTGCACAACTCTTTGTCACAATCTATATGTATGCTTCTAGGTACTTAATATCATTAAGATCACCTAGTTAAGCCTGACCAAAAAGTCAACACGATAGAATATGCACCCTGCTTTGGTAGAACCTACAGATCTATCATCACACTTCCACGAAATAGACGACGCACCATGCTTTGGTGTAACCTATACTTGGTCGATCAAACTTTATCATGTGTCTCACTTATAGAAAGAAGCTTAGACTTATTATTTATTGAGGGATTTTACATAAGTACATATACATATCCAATAACCACATACTTGAAAAACCACTAGAGGGGGGTGAATAGGGTTTTATAAATATTTTAACAATAATTCAACTCAAGCAACCACAATTGAGATAATAAGAAGGAGGCAAGGTGTTTAGAGTGGTTCCACCTTTAGCAAAAACTAAAGGAGTCAGTCCACTACCCAATTGTTTCCAATTGGGATTTTGAAAGTATTTAAATTTTATTACCTCGCAAGGATGTTACATAAAATTACAAATACTTTCACCACCCTTTGGACAACCTTCACCTTGAAGTAGTCCCACCAACCTCGAAGCAGCCTTCCTTGAAGTAACTTCAAGCTCCCCCTTGAAGTAGCTTCCCATTGAGACAACCTTCTTGAAGTAGTCCAAAGTCCTCCATCTCCACCGAGAAGACCCTTCTCCACCTGAGAAGATAAACCCTCTCCAATCTGCAGCCTCCAACCCTAGGAGTAGCAAGGAGAGTACAAGCAATAAGAAAGAACAAGAAGGAAAATGGAAATTACAATTACCGTTGTAGCACAAGGCTTGATTTTCTATATCAAGCGTTTTGATCTCCTAACCAATGTATATGAAAGTGTAAGTGTTGTGGGTAGGAGATGCTAGCCTATAGGACATGAAATTTGAGCAATGGAAATGAGTAGCAAAAGTTGGAGTTGCTCAATTGCTCACAAAAGTGGATTGCTAATTGCAAGTATGTATGCTCAAGTATTGCACAAGTGTGTTTTGGGTGTCCTAAGGCATGTCCTATTTATAGGAATGGCCTATGAGTGCTTAAAGACGTTCTAGACACTTTCTAGGGGGTTCTTAGTGCTTAACTAGACGTTAGTTGTCCACTAATTGCTTTAGCAATGGCTAGTTAATTAATTCTGAAAAGTGCAGACAGAGACAGTCTCGGTCGAGGAATTGTCGACTAAGAGTCCTATCGGTCGAAGTCTTTGTCGACCGAGGGACAGTCTATAGCAAGTGTATATAACGTTCGATTCCAACTCCCAACTACCTTGTTTGCTATGTCTAATGACTATTTGGGTCAATTCTTGGTCGAGGAGATTGTCGACCGAGAGTGTCTCGGTCGAGGAGATTGTCGACCGAGAGTGTCTCGGTCGAGGAGATTGTCGACCGAGAGTGTCTCGGTCGAGGAGTTTGTTGACTGAGAATGACTCTGTTTCAATGTTTTAAACTATGTACTAAGTGTATGTATCAGTGTGCAGTTGTGACACTATTGTAGGGGATGACCTATCTAAGTGTTGTGATTGGCTAGTGAAGATCTAAATGCTTGATTTACATGATATCTAAGTACTTGTACATTATATACTTGTACAAGTTTTTACATTTGATTACAATCATGAAATTAAGACATTTTGAGCATATAGATCTTCCAAGGGTTTGTCATCCACCTAATTCCTGCAACACTCAAGTAGCACGTTAGATCCACAAGAATGAAATGTTTATCATCATCAAAATAAAGGGATTATAATAATGTTCAATTTAGCCAACAATCTCCCCCTTTTTGAAGATGACAAACATTTCCAAAATATAAAATAAGGAAATGTAAATCATATGAGTTTCATACTTGAAGTTTACCTTTTGTAGCCATTATCTTGTTTGCAAGTGTGTGTTGGCTGAGATATTATGAAACTCATTTAAACTCATTTTATTTTATATTATTTCTCCTCCTTTGTTATTTCAAAAAGATAACCAAGATAATCATTAAGTATGACTTTTATTATTCCTATTAAATTTTATTGCTATGCTAACCCTTAATAAGATATTCAGTTTTAAAAGCAAGGCATTTAATATGAATGCATGTGTTGTCAAATTTAGCCACAATTTATTTCTTAATCATTTGTAAAAAGGTTGTTAAGCCTTGAAATGATACGGGATCCTTTTAGGTTCATGCCATATATTTCTCCCCCTGATTGTTATGCTCGCCTGTAATATTCTTATTTAAAAAGGATATATCCAATTGAAGCCATAGGAAACACTTTTTATTCATAATAACTCAGTGCTCATACAACTCATAAGATGACCCATATGACATACTAGCTTATAACAAAAAGATAGCCATTACAAACATTACAAAGATAGCCATAAATCTCATGATCTCACTGAAAAGACTGAAGAATTACATCAATTTCTGGGTCTTTCCCAAGAAAGGGCTCAACTCCATAGTATTTTACCAGCGTCTGCCACTCCAAGGCACCTGTCTTGGTCAAAGCATAAGCCTCCAAGAAGGTGGGAACACGATCAAATCAAAAGTAGGCAGCAATGTCTTAAAGTTGAATTGGGGAAAATTGAGTGTGGCTGAGGTCATGAGATGGTGGTGATGGGATTTGAGTGTAGTTGTAGGCTGGGTTGTAGGGGTAGAGCATGCCAGGATTAAGTGAATAAGGATATGCGTTAGGTGTATCAGGAGAAAGAGCTTGCATCCTTTGATTCAAGTAAGACATGGCATGATGATTGTAGTCTAATTGCCCACTTAAATGATATTGAGAACCAGCAATGTATGTTAATGTATTTGTGATAGGATCATAAGGTAGGCTAGAAGGAGGAGGTGGTGGAGGTGGTTCTTGGGTGGATGGCTCCCCTTTAGTCCTAGCCCTCTTGTGTCCAAAATCAATCCCCATCTTCTCTACCGTATTTCTAATGATCTTTTGGGGTTTCCTATCACATGTGAAACCTAGATCCTCAATGCTTTTCTTAAGACGATGTTGTGTAATTTAGCAAACAAAATCAGCATAGGGTGGATTGCCAGAAAACTCAACCATGTTCTTAAGAATAAGACGAATAAAATTGATGGGTATGCTATTTAGGATGGCATAAATAAGATACATACGAAAGGTGGGTACTTCATATTTGTTTGCTCTAGGATAGATATTTGTGGCAACAAATAGATTGATTATCCTAGCTTTGGGTTTTAAATTGATGGCATAATAGGTACCCCTTTCTTCATGGCAAGTGGTATTAGAAAAAAATGGCTTTCTTGATATCACTCAAACTAGTGGTAGTGTTATCTTGGGATAGCTTATTTAGAGGATTACCAGTGGTGAGATTATTAAACTCCTTATATTCGTCTACATTAATGTTGAGCATAGTAAGAACATCCTCCTCGGAAAAATGAAATCCATACCCACTAACCATAGAAGAGAAAGAATTATCATGGTCAGGATGTGTGGCTAGATTGGCATAGAATTCATTGACGGCTTGGGAGGAGTAGGAACAAAAGGATGGTTTTATGAATTCAGAAAGATGTTGCACCTCAAAGAGTTCCTCAAGATCAACAATGTTGATGAAGTCCATGACGTCCACTGGCCGTCGAGGAAGAGGAGTCTTTGAGGACAGCCTGAGGTAGCGATCTCTGACAGCTACGTCATTGAATGGAATGTCGTTGATGATCGCCAGCGCTGGGGAGACCGTCCTTCCCTTCCTAGCCGCAACCTGCTTCTTTCCACACGATGATGAGGAAGCCATCTTGATGATTTGAAGTGGAGAAGAAGCAAGACAAGATGGAGGTAGAGAAGAGCTAAAAATTCACACAAGAAGGCACTAGAAAAGAGCTAGAGAAGTTAGAATGTGAGTTTGTGAAGAATGGGGCCGTTTTGGGCTCTATTTATAGCAAAACAGGACCCTACTCAGTCGAGAATTCATCGACCGAGGACCACAACGGTCGATTCTATAGACGCTCCGTTCGGTCGTCCAACGATCGATCGAAAAATAGTCGTTGCGGATTGTTTTTTAAAAATATTATTTTAATCAAAAAAATTTGCCTTTTAATTTAAGCAAATTTGGGGGGTTCACCAAGTTGGTCTTGGTCGATAATTTTGTCGACCGGGATAGACTCATTCGAACATTTTGTCGACCGAGCTGAGTTCGAGTGTGGCATTTTCTTGGTGAGTGTCAGTTGAGAAAGGTGACCAACCGAGATATCGTCGGTCGACAAACTCATCGACCGAGTTTATCTTGGTCGAGATTTTTGTAGACCGACACGATTACTGTATTTGAGCATTGTAAATGAAATTTTGAGCTAGTTTTTAATAACAGTTATGAATGCAAATGAGAGACTGTAATATTTTAAGAGTGTGGAGCACATTATTAGGAGTATTTTCCCAAATATAATTTCCATGTTTATAAATAACCATTAGAAATAATAGAATTTATTCAATGATTGACATTCATATATTTCTCATTTATTTATGATGAATGTTAATCCTGAAAATGATATGAGATCTCTTAAGAACACATTAGAATCAAGAAAGATATGTCAACCAATGATGAGCAAGTTTATACTAATGCTGAGTGCACAAAAATAATTTCCAATTAAGCATTTTGTCAAGCTTATTTTAGGTCGACCTTGACTTCGACCTTAGCACCCCTTGGTCAAATTTGATTTCAACCAAGATGCAATTTCTGCAGATTTCCAATTTAAGCATGTTCATAGCTTACAAAGTATTAATCATGTATAAAAAGAATATCATTTTCCATAAGCTAAGAACAAGATAATCATTTAACTAATATGTCGATATGCATTTGTGCAATAGAGATTCATCTTAATATGTAATGAGCTAAATCACAATGATCATTTTGAAAGAAATATCCATACATGGTTTGTATATATTGATCAAAGTTTATTTTAGGCAAACCAAGTAAAAGATGAAGACACAATGATCATGGTGAAACAGTAAAGGCATATCCATGATTATGATAGAATAATAGAAGCATATCCATAATTTTATGAAATGCAATGATTATGATCATTTAAAAAGCAAATTTTAAGACACATGGTTTTCATATAGATAGACCAAAGAATACCTAGGACAAACCATGTGGATTAGTAATTTCCTTGATTAAACCATCGTGGTTCATGAATTTTTAAATTTAAGACAAGCCATGAACATGCTTAATCATTTTAGTAGCAATTTAGTAAAATCAATCTTTTTCTCTTGTATATTTGATAGATACAATTTAATCAAGAAAAGTACTAAGTTTTGAAGTTCATATATTCTTCCTTTTGATTTGGATCATTCAAATATTTAAGGCACAAGAATATGTAAAGGTCATTACATACTTAAGTTGATTGCAATTTAAGTGTCTTGTTTTTATTTAAACAGTTCTGTCAGGGATTCACTCGGTCAACAAAGTTGTCGACCGAGATTGTCTCGGTCGACAACTTCCTCGGTCGAGAATGTTACTGTTTCTCCAGAAAAATACAGATTTAAGGCAGAAATCATGTCGGTCGACTATTTTCTCGACCGACATTGTCTCGATCGAAGATATTGTTGACCGAGATTGTTTCTGTACTGTTTTTAGTAGTTATTTCCAAGTAAAACATGGATCACTTCCAATTCAAATATGCAATTTAAAACTCAGTTTAGTTGAGATAAAACATTTAAGTATCAAAGTAACATTTGAGTCAAATCTCAACTAATCATATTCAAATCTCTAGGTTATAGGAACCTAAACTAAAACAAGTTATTAAAGATGTGTTTCTGTAGGTTTATATAAAAATGTGTATTTTCAAGTTAGAAATTTTAATTACTTGAATCAATTTGTTATCTCATTATGTTAAGTTGAGATAGACATAAAGATATACAATTTAGAGTCTTTGGTCATATCTCAAATTAATTTAATCTATTTAGTTTAGGGGTTTTGGAACCCATACCAACTCAACATCCTTTTTCTTGTAAGGACATGAGAATGAATAATGTCCAAGACGCAAACAATAATGGCAACATACGGAATCAATCTCATTTCTCTTTTATGAGTTTGATCTAGATTGTTCTTGGGTACATATGTATACTTGCCTTTAGGTACATACATAGATTGAGTCGTTGGCACTTGTGTCCTTCCTCCACTAGGTTTTTGATAGGATTTTCCTTTAGGCTTGTAACCTAGTCCTCTCCTTCCATTATAACTAGAAGAATTTTTTAGAATCTCATCAAGAACATCATTGTTTCTCAAGCTACTAATTTCCTTTTATAACTTAGCAATCTCATCCATTCTCTTTTTTATATATAACTTTGCTTGATCTAGATTAGATAATAAAGAATCTCTTTCTTTCACAATAGTATCATAATCTAGATGATTGCATAGGATTGGTTGTTTTTTAAGATCATTAATTTGGGCTTGCAAGTTTATCTTTTCTTGAGAGAGAAGATTGCAATTTGCCTCTATTGATTTCAGCTTAATATCATGGTCTTTAATAGTTAAGTTTAATGTCTCCTTAAGATCTTCATTTTCAGATGTGAGAGCAAGAAGATCAGCATGTAACTCATCATTTTCTTTATTAGATTTCTTTAATTTCTTCTTGCACTCAATATACTTATCACGTGTTTCTTGAAGGCTAGCAATTAAATCTTCTTTAGATAAATAAAAAAGGCTTACCTCTTCTTCTTCTTCACTTATTGTAGCAATAAGACATTCTTTGTGCACATCTTCCTTCTTTAACCTCCATGGACAACTAGGTGTTTTGTGTCTTGTTCCTAAACACCAATTACAACTTGTTGAAGATTGGTCCAAGCTTTGCCTTTGCTTGTGGTTGTAGACATCATCACCCTCCATTCTTCAAGACTTGATTAGAGCTCCTTGAAGCCTGCTCTGATACCAAATGAAAAACCACTAGAGGGGGGTGAATAGGGTTTTATAAACATTTTAACAATAATTCAACTCAAGCAACCACAATTGAGATAATAAGAAGGAGGCAAGGTGTTTAGAGTGGTTCCACCTTTAGCAAAAACTAAAGGATTCATTCCACTACCCAATTGTTTCCAATTGGGATTTTGAAAGTATTTAAATTTTATTACCTCGCAAGGATGTTACATAAAATTACAAATACTTTCACCACCCTTTGGACAGACTTCACCTAGAAGTAGTCCCACCAACCTCGAAGCAACCTTCCTTGAAGTAACTTCAAGCTCCCCCTTGAAGTAGCCTTCCTCTTGAAGTAGCTTCCCGTTGAGACAGCCTTCTTGAAGTAGTCCAAAGTCCTCCTTCTCCACCGAGAAGACCCTTCTCCAGCTGAGAAGATAAACCCTCTCCAATCGACAACCTCCAACCCTAGGAGTAGCAAGGAGAGTACAAGCAATAAGAAAGAACAAGAAGGAAAATGGAAATTACAATTATCGTAGTAGCATAAGGCTTGATTTCCTATATCAAGCGTTCTGATCTCCTAACCAATGTATATGAAAGTGTAAGTGTTGTGGGTAGGATATGCTAGCCTATAGGACATGAAATTTGATCAATGGAAATGAGTAGCAAAAGTTGGAGTTGCTCAATTGATCATAAAAGTGGATTGCTAATTGTAAGTATGTATGCTCAAGTATTGCACAAGCATGTTTTGGGTGTCCTAAGGCATGTCCTATTTATAGGAATGGCCTATGAGTGCTTAAGGACGTTCTAGACACTTTCTAGGGGGTTCTTAGTGCTTAACTAGCCATTAGTTGTCCACTAATTGATTTAGAAACAGCTAGTTAATTAATTTTGAAAAGTGCAGACAGAGACAGTCTCGGTCGAGGAATTGTCGACCGAGAGTCCTGTCGGTCGAAGTCTTTGTCGACCAAGGGATAGTCTGGAGCAAGTGTATATAATGTTCGATTCCAACTCCCAACTACCTTGTCTGCTGTGTCTAATGGCTATTTGGGTCAATTCTCAGTCGAGGAGATTGTCGACCGAGAGTGTCTCTGTTATAACCCCAATTTTTGGGTTCAATTGATGAGAAATGAAATTTCTCATATTAAGGATAATTGAACAAATAATGATGTGATTTTTTATGAATAATTGGATTTCGTTTAAAATAGCCTTGTTATTTGATTTGTGGGCTTTATTGGCTATTGGGCCCAATAAAGAGGAAAATAACAAAGGAAATTCAATTAGTAAATAGATATTTGAGAAAAGAAATAATGGAAACCTCTAGAAGGAAAATCCAAAGAGGATTTCGTGCCTCTTGGATTCCTTGGGTTCCAAAGAGTCTAAAGTTGCAAAGAAAAGAAATAAGAAAAAGAAAACATTAATTATGTATTTCTTTATGAAGAAAGAAATTGAGAAATAATGATATTATGTGGAAAATGAATGAAAAGAGACATAAATGAGATTTCTTGGGGAGATTTCGTATCCATGAGGTTTCTAATATTAAAAGGAATGCTAATGAGTAAAATAAAAGAGAAATAAAGGGAAATCCTCAAAAAGGAGATATTTTAATAAGAAATAAATATAATATGAGAAATTGACTTTTAAAGGAAGATAAAGGCAAACGAATGTTCCCTAATGTGGGAATCCGTGCCTTTAGTGTTTCTTGAGGTCCAAGGGACCCAAAATAATGATATAATTGCAAAGTGGAAAGAGAAAGTAGCAAATTTGCAAAATAAAAAGATAATGAGATACACTATTAATGAATTTGTGATATTGATAAAAAGAAAGCATTTTCCTATTAAAAGAAAAGAGAATTCGTGCCTTTGGAATAAAGGGAAAGTAAATAAAAGGAATTTCGAAATTCCTAAAACATCTAGATAAGGAAGGATATTAGAAAAATATAAGGAAGAGAGAGAGAAGGGTAGTTGCTTCACAAACCAAGGAATATTTGTTTCCTTTTTAGTGGGGACTCGAAACCTCATGAGGCACGCCTTAGGGCTTCTCCCACCTCTATATGAAGGGTGGAACCTTTGCTTCGAGATCCAGAGGGTTACCCTGCAATGCTACCTTTTCGTTTCTTCTTCTTCCCGCCTAAACCCTAACCAAGAGGGTATATGGCTGTTCTAGGGCATCAAAGGGTGTGTTTTTGGTTTGGTTTGAAGCAAGGGGGGCATCCACGACCAACCCCGTAAGGTCAGCCATCTATTCCCGGCCTCCTGTCGACCACGAGCACCTGCAGCAACAGATGCACAGCTGCAACACAGCAGCTTGTTGCGGCCCCTTTCCCAGCCGAACCAGTCGTTCTGGACTTGGTATGGGAGGTGCCCCCTATGCGTGAGGGCATGGCGGAGCCAGAGCCGTGTTTTCAGTGAAGATCGTGACCAGAGGAGGGAGATCAAGCTCGCGCAAGGCTGTTGCACGCGGCCGCTAGCGCAAGCCAGAGGAGGAAGACGACCTGTAGGTCATTTGGACGAAAGTACCCTTCGGGGGTATGAAGGCTGAAGGACTTAAGCGGGGGCAGCGTCGTCATTTGCATATGTTTCCAAATCGCGAGCTAGCTGCATGGAGAAGGACACGTGGCACCCTTCCATTGGCCGAAATGTATATATTTTGCTAAAATCATAACTACTAATTCATAGCTCGTATAAATGCAAGTTATATATGAATTTTGATCCTCAGAACGAGAGGAACCCAAATAAATTATGATTGAAGCCTGATTCCTTATGCAATTCGAAAAATAATGGAAGATATCAACTTTAATGTGTTAATTGTTTAAAGAACCCTATGTTGGTATGATTAAAGTGTTTAGCAAGGTTTAATTAATGATTAAAGTTGATATTAGCATGTTAATGATAAAAATGGATATTTGGAAGAAAAAGGATGGACTTGTCCTATAATTAGTTAGTTTAGAGTTTATATGCTTGAAATTGGAAAAGTACATCAAGTTAACATATTTACTGGGTTAATTGGTGAAAAACTCTTGAAATTGATGATAGTTAAATATAGTGATGTTCTCTGAATGTTTAGAATGAATATTAACAAGTTGATAATAAAAGGATGATAATTGCACATAATTGGCTTAAATTAGGGTTTCATATATGTAAGTTTGCATTAATGGGCTTAGAAACCCTAATTTAGGAAGATATTCCTTTTAATGATTTAATTGTGCAAATCCATGAATAAGACAATGTTATGTTGTTATAAATCCAATTTGAGTACCAAAGATCTTTAATGTGAATTATTTGGATAATTAGTGTTCCCTAGTGTATAAAGTGGAAATAGTGATAAATAAGGTTCATATATGTGAATTGAACTACAATGAAATACGATTTGTCAATTTGAAAGAAACCGAAGGTGATAATTAGCCTTAATGTTGTGGATATGACCTAAAAGGATAAAGGTAATAATTTTAGTATAAAAGAAACATATTAGACTTAATTGACATGCAATTGTGCATATGATGCAGAAATTAGGGTTTGTGAACTAAAAGAACATTAAAAGTGATAAATGCATAATGAAGGCTAAAACCCTGATAACACCCTAAAGTTGGCCTAGAAATCATAAGGAGAAATCAAAGTTGATCTTAAGGATGTTTGAATAAAACAATGACACTTGGATGTTATGCATTATTTTAAAGATTTTGTTGATTGCCTGTTAATTATGTTGAATATTAAATGCATGGACATCAAGTTGCTATGGATCAGGTATGTGGTTACGCTTATGACTACCCGAGTTAGTTTTCCGATGGATTCTCGGATGTTTAATCGCACCGAATGCAACTAAACTGTTGGATGTTTATTTATTTCATGCAACATATAAAGTGACTATGACTATCACTATAAAGGTGCATAATATAACTGGCTAGATCCGGGTCCACCTCTGTTATTTTGAAAAGGCTAAAAAGGGGTAATCCTAGAGTAAGGTCTAGGTTACCGTGAGTTAGAGACTCTTTAGCAAATCCCGAGTTAAGGAGTGGACTACTTACGAGTAGTGCCATGTGACTCAACCCTAGAAATTGGTTCACTTATAGGTGGATCATGAGGGGTCTAATGGGGACAACACAGAGGATAGGGTACTCTTGGATCGCGGAGTTATATCGAAAATGTAATATGGGTTTTTAAACAAGTAATTGAATGATTACATTGTTATCATAGTTGCATGTTTATTATTTTCCCCCACATACCAGCTACGGCTGACCGACGTTTTGTTTGTCGGCGTTTTAGGTACCATGAAAAGAACAAACAGTAAAGTGGCACCATGTGATACTAAATAAGAATTAAAGTGCAAAGGAGGATTAGATAGATTAGAATCGGTATGGATAGAAGAATAGAGATCCAATTTTTCAAAAGGTATGTAAAGAAAAATTTTATTACCATTTTCAGTATAGCCTGTTAGATTTTAATAATTGTTTATGGTTATATGTCGAACCTTTGATCCGGGATTAATGGGTACGGCTCAACCTCTCGGTTTCCCTTAATTTGGGGTTATCGGGATGTGGGGTCGTAACAAAGGGCAGATGAGTAGGGCACTCTCTGGATGCATGAGGGAAGAGGGATGACCCCAAAAGAGTCAGTACCCTATAGACCTAGAGGAAATGACCAAGGATATAAACCTCAGTAGGTTCAAGACTAGTTTGATATCATGATGTTTGTGAGAAAGAGACATATGTGGCACGTTGCAACTTAGATTTAAAGGTGTACTGGCAAGGTGGGATGTACCATCTCTACTCTTGGAATAGGAGGAACTCTGTATTTGGAATGCAGCCAAATGCTTATTTCCTCTTGTTATGGGGATGAGAGATAGGACATTATGCATGTCATACTGCACCAAGGATAAGAGATGATGTAGGTTGGAGCGTTGCCACGAGAAATGGGGATAGAGGAGATATCTTACCATGGTAAAGTGAATGAATGATACATAGATGGTTTGTAAACACTAAGAGAAATGAGGTAGGCCCCTTATGAGGATGTTTTTATCATGAGCTATGTGAAACTTACAAGATATACCTGAATGAGTTTGAACACCATGAAGATGAACATATAGCTTAAGGTGACATGATAAGCAAAATACATGGAAGTGTAATGTTACCTAAGGATGTGAAGTGATAATGAATGATCTGATTAAGACTTGGTTGACTAGAATTTAGAAGAGTTTGTTTGGCCAACCCTAAGTTTGAAAAAGAGAGGTGTTTGGATAACACTCAGATGAAACAAGATGTGTCGAAAAGTTAAAGGTTGTTTGGTTAGCCAGTCTAGTCCTGGATGCAATGAAAGGATGGTAGTAGAACCTCAAGTACACTTCTTGGGAAGTGAAGGTGATGAAACCCCGACTAGAGTGGTTTAGGGTTTCGAGGAGTTGATCTTGAAAGAATCATGACATACAGGGAGTCATGGTTGGAGATCATCATACACCGTGGAAAATGGCAATAGCACTTTGGATGCTTAAGATGAAGTTGCATGTGGTATAGGGCCATGCAAGCCAAGAGGTTAAGGACAAACCCCAGTAACCCAGTGTATCGATATAGAGGACAAAAGAATCCTTGAGAGGGAATGAGAGCTCAACACTATGGATGTTGTGATAGGTCTTCCCTGGATCGAGGAAGGTCGAGATACAATGTGGGTTATGGTAGGTCGCCTTACCTAGATAAGGAAGAGTTCTGTTGAGGGACAGATCCAGTTGAACTACCCATGTGAGAGACGGTTCAACTACACCATGAAGCAAGTTCAAAGGTTCTTGAGTTTGACCTAAAAGTTCACTTCCATAAAGTGGAAGTAGGTACATGAAGAACTCAATGTTAGTATAGTTTATCACCCCTAACTATGGTTAGTATGATCCAGACTAAAGGGTCTCATGAGGGCATATGTGCTCATTCAGGGTGATATCTAGAGACAGTTCTTGTCCTTTGAAAGATGTGACAATAACCACCATAGCCAGTATCGGGTTTTATATGAAGCTCTATAAGGGAGGTTGTGTCGGTCACCACTTTAGTAAGGTAATGTTGGTGAAAGGACCACATGATGGTTAGAAAAGGACCACGTGATGGTTAGGAAAAGGGACCCCAGTACGTGTAGATGAAGTCACTTTGGTTGCGCAAGGGCTGAAAGGAGCCTAGAGACGATGAGAGTCGTGAGAAAATGCAAAGTAGACTGACATACAAGTTACTGTGGGAGAAAATATGACATGAAAATCCGACCCCTCTAAGTTATATCTAAGAGAGCCGAGTCCCCGATACATGGGTCCATTAGAGATGGATGGGTGGAGAAGGTTAGGTTTGACCCTACCCCTCAGGATAGAGTAATGGGAGATGTTTTCCATGTGTCCAATTCAAAGCACTATGTGAGATACCGACCATGTGTTGAGCAATGAACCTAGTGATCCCCAAGGGAGGCTGACATGGCCTGAGTCACCTGTGTAGTTTATAGACGCCAGGATGAAAGAACTCAGAGAAAAAGAATATGTGATAATAAAAGTTCTTTGAAAATGCCATGGGTACGGCAAAGCCACATAGGGGTCAATGATAGACATGGAAAAGTCTTATCCTGAATTGTTTGTTTGCTTGTCTAAATTTTGAGGACAAAATTTCTATAAGAGGGGAAGGATGTTATAACCCCAATTTTTGGGTTCAATTGATGAGAAATGAAATTTCTCATATTAAGGATAATTGAACAAATAATGATGTGATTTTTTATGAATAATTGGATTTCGTTTAAAATAGCCTTGTTATTTGATTTGTGGGCTTTATTGGCTATTGGGCCCAATAAAGAGGAAAATAACAAAGGAAATTCAATTAGTAAATGGATATTTGAGAAAAGAAATAATGGAAACCTCTAGAAGGAAAATCCAAAGAGGATTTCGTGCCTCTTGGATTCCTTGGGTTCCAAGGAGTCTAAAGTTGCAAAGAAAAGAAATAAGAAAAAGAAAAGATTAATTATGTATTTCTTTATGAAGAAAGAAATTGAGAAATAATGATATAATGTGGAAAATGAATGAAAAGAGACATAAATGAGATTTCTTGGGGAGATTTCGTATCCATGAGGTTTCTAATATTAAAAGGAATGCTAATGAGTAAAATAAAAGAGAAATAAAGGGAAATCCTCAAAAAGGAGATATTTTAATAAGAAATAAATATAATATGAGAAATTGACTTTTAAAGGAAGATAAAGGCAAACGAATGTTCCCTAATGTGGGAATCCGTGCCTTTAGTGTTTCTTGAGGTCCAAGGGACCCAAAATAACGATATAATTGCAAAGTGGAAAGAGAAAGTAGCAAATTTGCAAAATAAAAAGATAATGAGATACACTATTAATGAATTTGTGATATTGATAAAAAGAAAGCATTTTCCTATTAAAAGAAAAGAGAATTCATGCCTTTGGAATAAAGGGAAAGTAAATAAAAGGAATTTCGAAATTCCTAAAGCATCTAGATAAGGAAGGATATTAGAAAAATATAAGGAAGAGAGAGAGAAGGGTAGTTGCTTCACAAACCAAGGAATATGTGTTTCCTTTTTAGTGGGGACTCGAAACCTCATGAGGCACGCCTTAGGGCTTCTCCCACCTCTATATGAAGGGTGGAACCTTTGCTTCAAGATCCAGAGGGTTACCCTGCAATGCTACCTTTTCGTTTCTTCTTCTTCCCGCCTAAACCCTAACCAAGAGGGTATATGGCTGTTCTAGGGCATCAAGGGGTGTGTTTTTGGTTTGGTTTGAAGCAAGGGGGGCATCCACGACCAACCCCGTAAGGTCAGCCATCTATTCCCGGCCTCCTGTCGACCACGAGCACCTGCAGCAACAGATGCACAGTTGCAACACAGCAGCTTGTTGCGGCCCCTTTCCCAGCCGAACCAGTCGTTCTGGACTTGGTATGGGAGGCGCCCCCTATGCGTGAGGGCATGGCGGAGCCAGAGCCGTGTTTTCGGTGAAGATCGTGACCAGAGGAGGGAGATCAAGCTCGCGCAAGGCTGTTGCACGCGGCCGCTAGCGCAAGCCAGAGGAGGAAGACGACCTGTAGGTCGTTTGGACAAAAGTACCCTTCGGGGGTATGAAGGCTGAAGGACTTAAGCGGGGGCAGCGTCGTCATTTGCATATGTTTCCAAATCGTGAGCTAGCTGCATGGAGAAGGACACGTGGCACCCTTCCATTGGCCGAAAGGTATATATTTTGCTAAAATCATAACTACTAATTCATAGCTCGTATAAATGCAAGTTATATATGAATTTTGATCCTCAGAACGAGAGGAACCCAAATAAATTATGATTGAAGCCTGATTCCTTATGCAATTCGAAAAATAATGGAAGATATCAACTTTAATGTGTTAATTGTTTAAAGAACCCTATGTTGGTATGATTAAAGTGTTTAGCAAGGTTTAATTAATGATTAAAGTTGATATTAGCATGTTAATGATAAAAATGGATATTTGGAAGAAAAAGGATGGACTTGGCCTATAATTAGTTAGTTTAGAGTTTATATGCTTGAAATTGGAAAAGTACATCAAGTTAACATATTTACTGGGTTAATTGGTGAAAAACTCTTGAAATTGATGATAGTTAAATATAGTGATGTTCTCTGAATGTTTAGAACGAATATTAACAAGTTGATAATAAAAGGATGATAATTGCACATAATTGGCTTAAATTAGGGTTTCATATATGTAAGTTTGCATTAATGGGCTTAGAAACCCTAATTTAGGAAGATATTCCTTTTAATGATTTAATTGTGCAAATCCATGAATAAGACAATGTTATGTTGTTATAAATCCAATTTGAGTACCAAAGATCTTTAATGTGAATTATTTGGATAATTAGTGTTCCCTAGTGTATAAAGTGGAAATAGTGATAAATAAGGTTCATATATGTGAATTGAACTACAATGAAATACGATTTGTCAATTTGAAAGAAACCGAAGGTGATAATTAGCCTTAATGTTGTGGATATGACCTAAAAGGATAAAGGTAATAATTTTAGTATAAAAGAAACATATTAGACTTAATTGACATGCAATTGTGCATATGATGCAGAAATTAGGGTTTGTGAACTAAAAGAACATTAAAAGTGATAAATGCATAATGAAGGCTAAAACCCTGATAACACCCTAAAGTTGGCCTAGAAATCATAAGGAGAAATCAAAGTTGATCTTAAGGATGTTTGAATAAAACAATGACACTTGGATGTTATGCATTATTTTCAGGATTTTGTTGATTGCCTGTTAATTATGTTGAATATTAAATGCATGGACATCAAGTTGCTATGGATCAGGTATGTGGTTACGCTTATGACTACCCGAGTTAGTTTTCCGATGGATTCTCGGATGTTTAATCGCACCGAATGCAACTAAACTGTTGGATGTTTATTTATTTCATGCAACATATAAAGTGACTATGACTATCACTATAAAGGTGCATAATATAACTGGCTAGATCCGGGTCCACCTCTGTTATTTTGAAAAGGCTAAAAAGGGGTAATCCTAGAGTAAGGTCTAGGTTACCGTGAGTTAGAGACTCTTTAGCAAATCCCGAGTTAAGGAGTGGACTACTTACGAGTAGTGCCATGTGACTCAACCCTAGAAATTGGTTCACTTATAGGTGGATCATGAGGGGTCTAATGGGGACAACACAGAGGATAGGGTACTCTTGGATCGCGGAGTTATATCGAAAATGTAATATGGGTTTTTAAACAAGTAATTGAATGATTACATTGTTATCATAGTTGCATGTTTATTGTTTTCCCCCACATACCAGCTACGGCTGACCGACGTTTTGTTTGTCGGCGTTTTAGGTACCATGAAAAGAACAAACAGTAAAGTGGCACCATGTGATAGTAAATAAGAATTAAAGTGCAAAGGAGGATTAGATAGATTAGAATCGGTATGGATAGAAGAATAGAGATCCAATTTTACAAAAGGTATGTAAAGAAAAATTTTATTACCATTTTCAGTATAGCCTGTTAGATTTTAATAATTGTTTATGGTTATATGTCGAACCTTTGATCCGGGATTAATGGGTACGGCTCAACCTCTCGGTTTCCCTTAATTTGGGGTTATCGGGATGTGGGGTCGTAACAAAGGGCAGATGAGTAGGGCACTCTCTGGATGCATGAGGGAAGAGGGATGACCCCAAAAGAGTCAGTACCCTATAGACCTAGAGGAAATGACCAAGGATATAAACCTCAGTAGGTTCAAGACTAGTTTGATATCATGATGTTTGTGAGAAAGAGACATATGTGGCACGTTGCAACTTAGATTTAAAGGTGTACTGGCAAGGTGGGATGTACCATCTCTACTCTTGGAATAGGAGGAACTCTGTATTTGGACTGCAGCCAAATGCTTATTTCCTCTTGTTATGGGGATGAGAGATAGGACATTATGCATGTCATACTGCACCAAGGATAAGAGATGATGTAGGTTGGAGCGTTGCCACGAGAAATGGGGATAGAGGAGATATCTTACCATGGTAAAGTGAATGAATGATACATAGATGGTTTGTAAACACTAAGAGAAATGAGGTAGGCCCCTTATGAGGATGTTTTTATCATGAGCTATGTGAAACTTACAAGATATACCTGAATGAGTTTGAACACCATGAAGATGAACATATAGTTTAAGGTGACATGATAAGCAAAATACATGGAAGTGTAATGTTACCTAAGGATGTGAAGTGATAATGAATGATCTGATTAAGACTTGGTTGACTAGAATTTAGAAGAGTTTGTTTGGCCAACCCTAAGTTTGAAAAAGAGAGGTGTTTGGATAACACTCAGATGAAACAAGATGTGTCGAAAAGTTAAAGGTTGTTTGGTTAGCCAGTCTAGTCCTGGATGCAATGAAAGGATGGTAGTAGAACCTCAAGTACACTTCTTGGGAAGTGAAGGTGATGAAACCCCGACTAGAGTGGTTTAGGGTTTCGAGGAGTTGATCTTGAAAGAATCATGACATACAGGGAGTCATGGTTGGAGATCATCATACACCGTGGAAAATGGCAATAGCACTTTGGATGCTTAAGATGAAGTTGCATGTGGTATAGGGCCATGCAAGCCAAGAGGTTAAGGACAAACCCCAGTAACCCAGTGTATCGATATAGAGGACAAAAGAATCCTTGAGAGGGAATGAGAGCTCAACACTATGGATGTTGTGATAGGTCTTCCCTGGATCGAGGAAGGTCGAGATACAATGTGGGTTATGGTAGGTCGCCTTACCTAGATAAGGAAGAGTTCTGTTGAGGGACAGATCCAGTTGAACTACCCATGTGAGAGACGGTTCAACTACACCATGAAGCAAGTTCAAAGGTTCTTGAGTTTGACCTAAAAGTTCACTTCCATAAAGTGGAAGTAGGTACATGAAGAACTCAATGTTAGTATAGTTTATCACCCCTAACTATGGTTAGTATGATCCAGACTAAAGGGTCTGATGAGGGCATATGTGCTCATTCAGGGTGATATCTAGAGACAGTTCTTGTCCTATGAAAGATGTGACAATAACCACCATAGCCAGTATCGGGTTTTATATGAAGCTCTGTAAGGGAGGTTGTGTCGGTCACCACTTTAGTAAGGTAATGTTGGTGAAAGGACCACATGATGGTTAGAAAAGGACCACATGATGGTTAGGAAAAGGGACCCCAGTACGTGTATATGAAGTCACTTTGGTTGCGCAAGGGCTGAAAGGAGCCTAGAGACGATGAGAGTCGTGAGAAAATGCAAAGTAGACTGACATACAAGTTACTGTGGGAGAAAATATGACATGAAAATCCGACCCCTCTAAGTTATATCTAAGAGAGCCGAGTCCCCGATACATGGGTCCATTAGAGATGGATGGGTGGAGAAGGTTAGGTTTGACCCTACCCCTCAGGATAGAGTAATGGGAGATGTTTTCCATGTGTCCAATTCAAAGCACTATGTGAGATACCGACCATGTGTTGAGCAATGAACCTAGTGATCCCCAAGGGAGGCTGACATGGCCTGAGTCACCTGTGTAGTTTATAGACGCCAGGATGAAAGAACTCAGAGAAAAAGAATATGTGATAATAAAGGTTCTTTGAAAATGCCATGGGTACGGCAAAGCCACATAGGGGCCAATGATAGACATGGAAAAGTCTTATCCTGAATTGTTTGTTTGCTTGTCTAAATTTTGAGGACAAAATTTCTATAAGAGGGGAAGGATGTTATAACCCCAATTTTTGGGTTCAATTGATGAGAAATGAAATTTCTCATATTAAGGATAATTGAACAAATAATGATGTGATTTTTTATGAATAATTGGATTTCGTTTAAAATAGCCTTGTTATTTGATTTGTGGGCTTTATTGGCTATTGGGCCCAATAAAGAGGAAAATAACAAAGGAAATTCAATTAGTAAATGGATATTTGAGAAAAGAAATAATGGAAACCTCTAGAAGGAAAATCCAAAGAGGATTTCGTGCCTCTTGGATTCCTTGGGTTCCAAGGAGTCTAAAGTTGCAAAGAAAAGAAATAAGAAAAAGAAAAGATTAATTATGTATTTCTTTATGAAGAAAGAAATTGAGAAATAATGATATAATGTGGAAAATGAATGAAAAGAGACATAAATGAGATTTCTTGGGGAGATTTCGTATCCATGAGGTTTCTAATATTAAAAGGAATGCTAATGAGTAAAATAAAAGAGAAATAAAGGGAAATACTCAAAAAGGAGATATTTTAATAAGAAATAAATATAATGTGAGAAATTGACTTTTAAAGGAAGATAAAGGCAAACGAATGTTCCCTAATGTGGGAATCCGTGCCTTTAGTGTTTCTTGAGGTCCAAGGGACCCAAAATAACGATATAATTGCAAAGTGGAAAGAGAAAGTAGCAAATTTGCAAAATAAAAAGATAATGAGATACACTATTAATGAATTTGTGATATTGATAAAAAGAAAGCATTTTCCTATTAAAAGAAAAGAGAATTCGTGCCTTTGGAATAAAGGGAAAGTAAATAAAAGGAATTTCGAAATTCCTAAAGCATCTAGATAAGGAAGGATATTAGAAAAATATAAGGAAGAGAGAGAGAAGGGTAGTTGCTTCACAAACCAAGGAATATGTGTTTCCTTTTTAGTGGGGACTCGAAACCTCATGAGGCACGCCTTAGGGCTTCTCCCACCTCTATATGAAGGGTGGAACCTTTGCTTCGAGATCCAGAGGGTTACCCTACAATGCTACCTTTTCGTTTCTTCTTCTTCCCGCCTAAACCCTAACCAAGAGGGTATATGGCTGTTCTAGGGCATCAAGGGGTGTGTTTTTGGTTTGGTTTGAAGCAAGGGGGGCATCCACGACCAACCCCGTAAGGTCAGCCATCTATTCCCGGCCTCCTGTCGACCACGAGCACCTGCAGCAACAGATGCACAGCTGCAACACAGCAGCTTGTTGCGGCCCCTTTCCCAGCCGAACCAGTCATTCTGGACTTGGTATGGGAGGCGCCCCCTATGCGTGAGGGCATGGCGGAGCCAGAGCCGTGTTTTCGGTGAAGATCGTGACCAGAGGAGGGAGATCAAGCTCGCGCAAGGCTGTTGCACGCGGCCGCTAGCGCAAGCCAGAGGAGGAAGATGACCTGTAGGTCGTTTGGACGAAAGTACCCTTCGGGGGTATGAAGGCTGAAGGACTTAAGCGGGGGCAGCGTCGTCATTTGCATATGTTTCCAAATCGTGAGCTAGCTGCATGGAGAAGGACACGTGGCACCCTTCCATTGGCCGAAAGGTATATATTTTGCTAAAATCATAACTACTAATTCATAGCTCGTATAAATGCAAGTTATATATGAATTTTGATCCTCAGAACGAGAGGAACCCAAATAAATTATGATTGAAGCCTGATTCCTTATGCAATTCGAAAAATAATGGAAGATATCAACTTTAATGTGTTAATTGTTTAAAGAACCCTATGTTGGTATGATTAAAGTGTTTAGCAAGGTTTAATTAATGATTAAAGTTGATATTAGCATGTTAATGATAAAAATGGATATTTGGAAGAAAAAGGATGGACTTGGCCTATAATTAGTTAGTTTAGAGTTTATATGCTTGAAATTGGAAAAGTACATCAAGTTAACATATTTACTGGGTTAATTGGTGAAAAACTCTTGAAATTGATGATAGTTAAATATAGTGATGTTCTCTGAATGTTTAGAACGAATATTAACAAGTTGATAATAAAAGGATGATAATTGCACATAATTGGCTTAAATTAGGGTTTCATATATGTAAGTTTGCATTAATGGGCTTAGAAACCCTAATTTAGGAAGATATTCCTTTTAATGATTTAATTGTGCAAATCCATGAATAAGACAATGTTATGTTGTTATAAATCCAATTTGAGTACCAAAGATCTTTAATGTGAATTATTTGGATAATTAGTGTTCCCTAGTGTATAAAGTGGAAATAGTGATAAATAAGGTTCATATATGTGAATTGAACTACAATGAAATACGATTTGTCAATTTGAAAGAAACCGAAGGTGATAATTAGCCTTAATGTTGTGGATATGACCTAAAAGGATAAAGGTAATAATTTTAGTATAAAAGAAACATATTAGACTTAATTGACATGCAATTGTGCATATGATGCAGAAATTAGGGTTTGTGAACTAAAAGAACATTAAAAGTGATAAATGCATAATGAAGGCTAAAACCTTGATAACACCCTAAAGTTGGCCTAGAAATCATAAGGAGAAATCAAAGTTGATCTTAAGGATGTTTGAATAAAACAATGACACTTGGATGTTATGCATTATTTTCAGGATTTTGTTGATTGCCTGTTAATTATGTTGAATATTAAATGCATGGACATCAAGTTGCTATGGATCAGGTATGTGGTTACGCTTATGACTACCCGAGTTAGTTTTCCGATGGATTCTCGGATGTTTAATCGCACTGAATGCAACTAAACTGTTGGATGTTTATTTATTTCATGCAACATATAAAGTGACTATGACTATCACTATAAAGGTGCATAATATAACTGGCTAGATCCGGGTCCACCTCTGTTATTTTGAAAAGGCTAAAAAGGGGTAATCCTAGAGTAAGGTCTAGGTTACCGTGAGTTAGAGACTCTTTAGCAAATCCCGAGTTAAGGAGTGGACTACTTACGAGTAGTGCCATGTGACTCAACCCTAGAAATTGATTCACTTATAGGTGGATCATGAGGGGTCTAATGGGGACAACATAGAGGATAGGGTACTCTTGGATCGCGGAGTTATATCAAAAATGTAATATGGGTTTTTAAACAAGTAATTGAATGATTACATTGTTATCATAGTTGCATGTTTATTGTTTTCCCCCACATACCAGCTACGGCTGACCGACGTTTTGTTTGTCGGCGTTTTAGGTACCATGAAAAGAACAAACAGTAAAGTGGCACCATGTGATACTAAATAAGAATTAAAGTGCAAAGGAGGATTAGATAGATTAGAATCGGTATGGATAGAAGAATAGAGATCCAAGTTTTCAAAAGGTATGTAAAGAAAAATTTTATTACCATTTTCAGTATAGCCTGTTAGATTTTAATAATTGTTTATGGTTATATGTCGAACCTTTGATCCGGGATTAATGGGTACGGCTCAACCTCTCGGTTTCCCTTAATTTGGGGTTATCGGGAGGTGGGGTCGTAACATTTAAGGGAAACCGAGAGGTTTGTCGACCGAGAATGAATCTATTTCAATGTTTTAAACTATGTACTAAGTGTGTGTATTAGTGTGCAGTTGTGACACTATTGTAGGGGATGACCTATCTAAGTGTTGTGATTGGCTAGGGAAGATCTAAATGCTTGATTTACATGATATCTAAGTACTTGTACATTATATACTTGTACAAGTTTTTACATTTGATTATAATCATGAAATTAAGACATTTTGAGCATATAGATCTTCCAAGGGTTTGTCATCCACCTAATTCCTGCAACACTCAAGTAGCACGTTAGATCCACAAGAATGAAATGTTTGTCATCATCAAAACAAAGGGATTATAATAATGTCTAATTTAGCCAACAATACTTATAGTACATATCATATACATGCTATAACCACAAACAAAAACATGCAATTATAAACACAAGCGATGGTTATGGCCATACTATTGTAATTCCTTGGAGTCACAAGGAACCACTACCACCCAAAGTCCACATCATATGTAGAAACCAATTGTTGATGAAGATTCATGTTGTAACTAATCTGGGTTGATCGATTCAACACTTGAACTGATCGGCTCGCCTCCTGGTTAGTCGGTTGGACTCTTGAAATGGTCGTCTGGTTCTATGGATCAAGCGATGTCTGGACTCCTCCAACCGACCAGTTGGACCATCAGTCGATCGGTTTGTCTCCTCATATCATTTGGCCTCCTTTGTCATCCAGTTGATCGGTTCATCTCACGATTTGGTCGGTTCGTCAGGTGCAGAATCTCTTCTCACAACAAAACATAAATTAAAACTATCATGTTTCATTTTACATAGTAAAGAGGAAAATCTCAAGTTACATTCAAGTAGAAATAGGAAGAAGAGCATTAATTAAATATAGAAAGGAGGGGAGAGGCTCAGTATGAAAATTGAGTAGCAACATGAAATAAATCAAACAACCGTGCACATAGTCCACATGGGTTTTATCCATAGCCATGCTCACATCTACCATCAAAACACTTTTATAGCGACATGTATCGATTGCATTTATATATCAAATACATATATTTATATTTGTGAATGGTATATTTATATTTGTGAGATGGTATGTAGTATTATTCAGATATGCACATTCATCAGTTTAACATTCACATCATATGTAATAAAAATAAATCTTATCACATCAATTTAAATCCTTGATACACCGTAAATTGATGTGGCTCTGATACCATTGTTGGAAATCAGGGCAACAAATAAGACAAAAAAAATTAATGCCCAATTCCCTAATCAGCAAGATCTCATCAACAATGATGTATCTAGGAATGAAGGTAACAAGAGTTATACCTGATTTTAGAGCAAGTCAAATGACAACTCTTGTTGCAGTAGCATGCTTCTTCTCCAAGTGGCACTCAATCAGTCATTAGCAATGACCTCCTGGTCTAGACCCACGGACGACGGTTGACGACGTCCTCCTAGATGCAGGTAAAAGCCTCCTCACCTCTAGAGTAGTCCACATGGATAACTGGGAACTCCATGTTGTGCTATCACAACCAACTCGAAGGAGTTGTCCCTTCAAACGTCAATCTTCTAGGATTGATTCACTCTCCCAATCGTCTCTCTTGCTATCCCTCCCTTTCACAAGTAAGACTTGCTCGCACTCTCTATTATTTACCACAACCAGAGAGTATAACAATTTTCAAGGCTTAATGTTGTGTCTGGGAAGCCCCAAGTACCCCTATATTTATAGGAGAGGCCAGAGTTAGGGTTGCTAGTCAATCTAGAAGTCTAAGAGACAAAATTCACAAATTTTCTAGAAACTACAAACGGTGAGCCTATCGGTTCACTGTCCAACCGGTCGGGTTGACAAGGTGAACTGATTGACTCATCCATTTAACTGATCGGTTCAGTAGTTTTCCTATTTCAAATCACATTAGTATTCAATGCACGATTAATACAAAACATGACATAAACATCAATCCTTGATCCAAACAAACTGACCATTGAACCAGATGGTTTATCACATAAACTTGTTGTTTAGGACCATGAACTGGTCGGTTCATGCCCCGGTTCAGGCATTATTCTACCAATGTTGTTTCCAATTGACCTGACACTTCAACTAATCAGTTCAACACTTGAATGGTCGGTTCAGAGTCCAGTCAGTCAATTTTGAACTAGAGTTGTTTAATTGAATACCTAAACACTTTTAGTAATCAAGTAAAACATTATTCATGAATAAACTCCTATTCCAAGTGCATCCTATGTGTGTGACCCTATAGGTCCCAAATTATGTTGGTAGTGAATGTCCATAACTTACTTATGACATCACAAGAAAAGAGAGGTATCTAGTAACACATCATTGTTACCCAAGTAATTTAGAAAGTTGGAGAATAACTTCAACCCACAATCCTTGATCAGTGTTACCGTGATCGTATAGTTCCTTTGTATCTGATATCCACAATGAACTTGAGGCATGCATTCGTCATTGTAACAACCGTCTCGCGAAAACAGGATTAACTAATGCGGAAGCGAATTATTTGCAGCGGATTACTGAAAATCACTGAAAATTTAAAACTTTTTGCAAAGAGATCCATTCACATGAAAACTCTTTAACCATGAACCAAAGTGTTTCCATTTCATCCTGGATCACAAGTACACAGCCTGTACAATTCCTTTTTAAGGATTACAACATTGACTGCCCAGTTAACAAATATACACAGGCAGTATAAAACTTTGAGGCATTAAGCCAAAAATCCGATTGAATCATTTAAAACTCTGAGGACCTGAGAGTACAGAGACGACACATAGGACTACTATCTATATGACTTGACAGACAATATCTCCACCTGAGATCTCATTGTTATCCTTGTTGTTGCTGTTGCTTCTGCTCATCTCTGTTCTAGGGATTTCCTGCCTTGCCTTCCATGCATACCTAAAAATGTTTTCCCACGGGGGTGAGACAATTGAAAATTGCCCCAGCAAGAGATATAACTCTCCGCCAAAAACATTATTATTGCAGTTTATCAAATTAAAACTGAGTAGGGGTTACTTTTACATTATCAGGTAGAATTATTCATCATAGAACAGAATAAGATAATCTCCATTCTCAAGGAGGTCATTGCATCTACCCATGGTAGATTAGTAATTCATCTGTCTATTTTGCAGAGAATATAAAGAAACATAATTAACATTTATCTACTAAGGAATGCACAAAGAAATGCAACATCAGCCAATGAATCTCCGTATTCAATCCTTAAGCAAACATGCTATACAGATGATTACATTTTACAATCACACTTATGCCCTGAGGAGATGAGGTATACCGCTCATACTCCAACCGACCACGGTTACGTAAAGCATCGGTACCACACATAGGTCAATGGAAGAGCCGGATTCCCATGACCTCAACTATCTCGGTCAGTACGAGATAACATGCAGGACATCTTGTGTCTCTTCTAGATAGCTTTCCAGGGTATATTGGCAACATCGCTATTAGAGTTATAGCCCATAGCATATACTCTCTTCAGGATATGGCCCGTAGCCAATGCCCGGTATTATTTTGTGGAGTCATGGCCCGTAGCCATGCTCTTATTGGGGTATGGTCCGTAACCAATCCCATTCATAGGACATAGCCCGTAGTAATGCCTATGGGGCATAAGGATATAATTGCCCAATTACCCCCACATATTCAAAAATATGCGTTCCGAGTAAACTCGTTTCACCATTCAGCTAATTCTGACGCTGATGGATCTGTGATCAGGGCAACTATATTATATGGTATCACTTGATTAATTAAGTACATTATCATATTCTTTTAGCATCAGCCAAGTTTCCAAACATAACTTAATAAGACAAATGCTATAAAGAAAACATGTACTATTTCCATTAATCACTTCTCAGTCTTTATAAGACATGGGGATCTCAGTCCCTCATTTCAATACTAGGAATTTTCATTCCTTTGCAACTCAATGCCATAATCATATGGTTCTGGGTATTCAAACCCTTAGCTCATCATTGAGCATTATTACCACTTTTTCAGGTAATTATCACCTTCAGGTCACCTGACCAAGGTAAATATGATGCTTATTACATAAACATCTTCTCATGGCACTTAAGGCCCATTACTTCTCTTATTACCTCATACTAGGCAATAAGGTATAGCATGGCACATAAGGCCCAATAAACAATGTCAATACATAAAATGTCATAGCTCATAACTGGCTATGTTCATCATCACATCATACTTGCATGGTTCGTACAGATGATAATACATCAATTTCATATCAAGGTATACGATCATATCAGGTCACTTTCAAATCACATCTAAATCAAGCATAGAGCACCACGGCCGTGCAACCAAGAACGGTCATGCAAAGTGAAGCTACCACGGTCGTGCTACAGAAGTTCCCCTCATGAATCATATTCAAGTATGAATTCTATTCTTTCATTAGGGATTAGGGTTTCACATACCATATCCCTTCTTTAGAATAGGGATTACATATAGCATCACCTTTCATTAGGGTTTCATATCACGTTTCCCATATTCAAGGTTTGCTAATCATTCCCAATTAGGGTTTCTCATGAAATCACCTTCAATTAGGGTTTCACATGGATACACCCTCAACTAGGGTTTCACATGGATACACCCTCAGTTAGGGTTTCACATGGATACACCCTCAACTAGGGTTTCACATGGATACACCCTCAACTAGGGTTTCATAAGGATACACCCTCAACTAGGGTTTGAGTTCAATAACCCTGTCAATTAGGGTTTATGTTCATGTTTAGGGTTTCATGATCTCTTTACTTAAGGATCATAACTCTTAACCACCACATGAATCATATTCATGTATGAATTCATGCTATCAACTTCTCAACTTGAATAGGTCATATCACCCTTTAGTTGAGTACATACAACTATGATTAACATAGTGTATCAAGTCATTGACCCTATAAGCAATTAGGAATTCATCCCTTAATTGGCACTAATCCCTTAGGTACTATTCGGGTTTCAACCTTTGTACCTTCTTTGATTATCATTACTAATCAACATTGGATCAATGGATCATTCATCATCTTGATTCTCAAGAGATTCAATCACATTGGACCTCCATTACATAGGGTATCCAATTGAATTAGGGTTTTCAATGTTGATTCCTTCAATCATTGAATTCATGGAACCAGTCATCAATTGGACCTACCCTCATACTTCAATTGAGTTTAATAGGTCAACCTTCAACTGATTTGACTCTCAATTAACCCTCAATTGATCATCAATTAGGGTTTGATTCAATTGAATTAGGGTTTGGAATCGATGATTCAACAACACTAATCAATGCAAGATTGGTTACTTTGAAACTATTGAACCATTATCCAAATTGGGTATGACCTGACCCCAAACGGTCTTGAGGTCGTTTGGATGACCTCCAAACGGTCTTGAGACCGTTTTCCCATCATATCACTCAAATCCAAGCCATCCAATTAAGGTTTGGATCATTGGATTGATCACCAAATCAGCATTGCATTGTATAACAGCTTGGTACCTTTAGACCTTCAAACACCTAACCATACTCAACCCTAGACCTCCAAACGGTCTTGGGTGACCACCAAACGGTCTTGAGACCGTTTGGATGAGCTCCAAACGGTCTTGAGACCGTTTGGCCCATCCAACCTTTGGATTCTAGTGAAAAATCATCATGGATTGGTCTATCGAGTTGATCAACAGATCAGCACTACATTGCAATATGATTAGTACCTTTGGACCTTCAATTGGTCAACTATACTTGACCCCATACCTCCAAACGGTCTTGAGGTGACCCCAAACGGTCTTGAGACCGTTTGGATGATCCCCCAAACGGTCTTGAGACCGTTTGGTCTAATCAACCCAAAATCTCAAATTAGCTCATTGTGATTTCAGCACTGATTTCAATAAGGGTTAGCCCAATTGATTAGCCTTCAACTCATGACTCGTTTGGAATTAATACATAAATTTGGTGAGTCATTAGATCACATCATTAGGAGCAGTAATACCAAAAGGTAAACGCTTGGTCAACGCACTCAAACAGTCTTGAGACCGTTTGCCCAAAAAGTTCAATTAAATCAGATTGAAAATCAGCACTTAATCCAATTAGGTTTTCCTAATTGATTAGGCTTCAACTCACGATTCCTTTGGAGTTAATCCCTCAAATTTGGAGGGTTATTAATAAACATAATTATGAACAGTAATCCCATACGGTCAATGCTTGGTCAACCATCTCAAATGGTCTTGAAACCGTTTGCTCAACCACGTCAAGTTAATCAGGTTGAAAATCAGCACATAATTTAATCTGATTGCCTAATTGATTGGCCTTCAACTCTCGATTCCTTTGGAGTTAATCCCTCAAATTTGGAGGGTTATTAATAAACATAATTATGAACAGGAATCCCATACGGTCAACGCTTGGTCAACCATATCAAACGGTCTTGAAACCGTTTTCTCAACCAGGTCAAGTTAATCAGGTTGAATATCAGCACATAATTTAATATGATTGCCTAATTGATTGGCCTTCAACTCTCGATTCCTTTGGATTTAATCCCTCAAATTTGGAGGGTTATAATCCTACATAATTAGGAACAAAATTACCAAACGGTCAACGCTTGGTAAACCATCTAAAACGGTCTTTAAACCGTTTTTTCCCAAACGGTTTCAAACCGTTTGCCCTTAAACGGTTTGCTGAAACCGCATAGCCAATCAAATTAAAACGATTTGGAGTAGCTATCAAAACGGTTTTGCTTGGTAATTTTCTTTGGATAAGCATCTAGGATGATGTCATCATCCCCTTTCTTCGAACAACTAAGAACAGCAACCGTTCTTGATGGAAATTGCAGCAAAGAAACAAGAGTGCATCAAATTGAAGAAATCAATCAACAAAGCATAGAGAATTGATGCAATAGCAATGTTTAAGGGTTTGAGTTATAAAACCCGCCTCCAATTGAGCTCCAAAGCTCCAAGCTCACGCCATTAATGGTGGATGAAGCTCTTGCAACTCCCCCTAGGCTCGTCCTCAAGCTTTTGTTTGCAAAAGTTGGCTAGGGTTGAAGAGGTGATCGAAATAAGAAGGAATCCATAATTTATTTTCGATTTCCACCATGAAATCATGGAGAACGAAGGTCAAGGGCTTACCCACAGGTTAGGGACGTGATCCCTGCTCCTCCCTAGCTCCTTGGTCGGTTTTGCAAGCAAGGGGAAGAAGAAAATCCGAAAAAAGCCTTGGTTTGGGCTTAGAAATGGCACTTTTATAAGGAAATTGATGAGAGAGAAAATGCCTTATAAAAATCCAATTAATCCCAATAAAGTGGCCGCCTCTTCCCCCTCAACTACCTTGGGTACGAGGAACCTTACTTGCCTTTAATTCTCCTTCATTATCCTCAATTTAAAGAAAAGCAAATTAAGCACCTTAATGCTTATAATATAATATCCCACATGTGAGTGGATATTATTTTTCTTTATAAAAAGGTGAGTGAAATTTCACCTACTTAAGATATTTTCGTTCCTTATCTTGTTAAAGGAACGTACATCCTTATTCAAAATCAACCCAAAACATTTTGGTTGAAAGCCCTTCAATTATTTTTATTCATTTTTGCCCTAAATCGAATTAGGGTTTCAATTAGGCATTATTCTTGATTATTTTAATGTCAAGATTCTCTCTCCTACAACGTAATTCAAATGAGGAGTCCCTCTCATTTTATTTGCTCTACATGATGCCAAGAAATATTAAGGACCATATTGAAGTGGTAATTTGCATATTGAACCCTAGATTTTGGGTAAATTGCACATTACACCAAAACTAGGTTTTAATGCACAAGGATTGCTTTACAAGCTTAATCTTGGTGTCCAAGCTTGTGGAAACCATACCACTACATCATATTCATTCTTATGATGTATCAACATCAGAGGAACATCTTATCATGCAAAATTTGCAATTTAACCCCTCAACTTGGGTAATTTGCACTTTAGTCCAAAATAAGCAAACATTGCTTCAACATTGTTCAAACAGGACCAAAATTGAAACATATGTTCCTTTTGAGCCTTAATTACTTTTCACAAGATGAGATTAAGCATATAATCATATTTCTTAATCAAAACACCTAGGGTTAAAGAATAACCCAGGTCAGGGATGTTATAGTCATCCTCTCAACATTCAATCCATGTTCCTTGAACTAGAGCAGACTGTTTGAGATGCATGTGAGTTCACATATCATATATTGAATTACATGAGTATGGTCATACATTTCTCAGTCTTGCTTATCAAGTGGCTTGGATATCAAACTCCTGTAGGAGGGACAAATCCCATCTACATCACTCACATTCAATCCCCATGTGTCACAGAGTACCCAAATATCACCTTTATAGCAACCCTTATTCAAGGTAACATTGGATGACGTCAAAATACAACAAATGACATGTGATGAGTGTAGTGACTTCAGGTCTAAGAACCAAAATCACCACTATCACTATGATAGATGATTTTGACTACCATTTCATGGTCTCCATATATCACCCTCATGGTGGGTCTGTCAGATACACTGTTCTCAAACATGTACATATGTGCTTGACTTGATATCACGTATCATGACTAATGAGACTCTATCATCAGTCAATACACACTCTAGTCTTATGTATTACTATCTTCTATTTTTCTTCCACAATAATATTCAACTAGGTACATAACAACAATATATGCACTCTTATCATACATATGATCTCATTGTTCAGGTCCTTAACCTAAAGATATATGTCATCGAGTAACATCATTCTCTTGACATCTACTACATCTGTGTCATCATCTCATGATTGAGACAAACATAATAGACAAAATTACCTTTATGATTATCAAATCAGATGTCTAATGTCACATTCCAATCATCATATGATTGGCTCTCTGGGGCATACATACAAATAATAGGTAAATAAAGGAATTGTCATCCAAACCTTTATTGTAGACACAAGCATCATAACTACTTCTAGAAAATCCATTGTTCATCATGAAAGAGTCAAATCTAATCTACTGTTGTCTAGGACATTTCTTCATCCCATCGAGTGACCTCTTGAGCAAGCGCACATGATTCTCCTATCTTCAAAACCCTCTACCTATTGCATGTAGATATTTTTATTCTATTTTACTATATAGAAAAGTTATCTTTACATATCTGGTGAGGGATACGCTTTGGTCTTGCCCCCCTAGACAAGGTTACAGCTGGTTGTGGAAGGCTCTATTGAAATACAGGGATAGAGTTCTCCCTATGGTGTAGTACACAATAGGTGATGGCCATTCTATCTTGCTTTGGCGGGACCCTTGGGTGAGAGGGGCCTTTCTACGACAGATGTTAAACCCTTTACTAGCTATGAGGACGAATTTGACTCAACAAGCATGCCTAAGTAACATCATCAAGGACAGCAACTGGGACATACCTTCTATTCGAGGTGCGGAAAAGGTCACTGATATATGCAGCAGCATTCCTCTGACTCGAGGCAAAGACATTTTCCGCTTTGCAAATATGACTGAATTTAAGTTAAAGAATGCCTGGAATCTCTGCAGGGAAACTCACGATGAAGTAGAATGGGCTTGCTGGCTGTGGAAGAGTAAAGCTCCACCTAGGATGAAGGTCAGTTGCTGGAAGATGCTTCACGGCAACCTGGTTACTGATGCTTTTCTTCAAAACAAAGGGATCCGCTTAGCCTCCCGATGCATTCTCTGCAAGACCTGCAATGAAACCACCCAGCACATTTTGTGGTGCTGCCGATTTTCTACTGAGATCTGGAACAGAGTACATGGCAAGTCTGCCTACTCACCGAAGAGTGAAAATGACCTGGTGCAAATCAAGGGCAGCAATGAGAAGCTGCTGGTTATTATAGCACTTTACCACATATGGCATCAAAGGAACATCTCCATATTTGAGAATGTGATCCCCTCTACATCTGTAGTTTGGAGTCGCATCCAAAGTGATTTTGTTAGTTTGCAAAGATAGTATCTTTTTGTATAGATAGCTGCTTGATACATAGCTTCCTTTCATTTGTTATGGAGCTATGCTCACTCACTTGTACATGTTTTTTGGGGGAAGTTATAGAATGAGACTCACACTTACTAACCAAAAAAAAAGTTCACCATCTATCAATAAGAAATATCTCATTAGCCTTCCATCTTATTTTCCACATTGTATTAGAGAATTCATCCTAACCCTATAGAATAAAAGAGAGTGTCTCCTCTTGTCAAAAGACACAATCTCTTATTCTTAGCATGTCTATCAACCAAGAATCATATTGTCCTCCATGGCCTCCTCATTTTTCATCTTAAATAATAATACCTCCTCGATTCGATCAACTTATCTACCATCCAGTGTTGACTAGAGTCACACAACGTCCATCCACCTCTTCCTACCCACGCTTGACTCCCACCTGATGCCAATTACTTCTTACCACATCAGACACCTCTCTCTCAGCCTCTCTCCATGTGACAAATACAAACCCACCTTTAGCAACCTAGCACTACCCATACCCACTCACTCTGGTTGACATAAATCACCCACCAACCTCCTAATCTAGTAATCCCACAAAATAATCACCCGCAAAATTCTACTTCCGTTGATCCTCTCATGTACCGCTAAAAACCCTACCTTTTCATTATTTTTATCACTTAGAAAATGAGGAGCAGTATTTTCTCTATTTGGATAAGGATAGACTCTATACAAGAATAACTCAAAGACTGATAAGGAAGTATCCCACCTTATAATCAAACATGATGTAATATGCAAGAATGTTCTCATGACACTCCACAAAAAGAAATTAAGCATGAGTCATCTATAAGGAGCTGCTATAAATGAAGTGGAGACTATTGGCTTGAAGAAAGAAAAGCAACAGATGGCACTCAACATATTCATATCTCTCTATGACATCTGCGTAGCAAAAGATTTTCACTACCTCGATATGTCTAGGGTTTCTTCAAAATGTGAAAATTTATGGACACAGATGGAGTACCGCTCTGGTAGTTGTGTCATCCATCCAAGCTAGAGCATCTAGGTAGGAATTTGCTATCATCATCCACCAAGAGTCCTTATATAATATCTATAACCACTTGAAAATAGACACACCATTGGATTTGGTTATTTTTTTATCATCCCCTACACACTACACCTTTTAACTAGGTATGACTTTTGACATGTTCCATATCGTGGGGACTCTACCTCCACACCCCATGAATTTGTTGGCCTAAGGGACAGAGAAATGTGCCTTATCAGGTAAACAAAACATCCATTTATTTTTCTTCTTGGGTATGTCTAACCAGGATATGTAGCACATTGACTTGCATTATAGGTTATATCAACAAAATCATAGAAACAAAAGACCCCGTATGTAAGGACCCTGACATGAGTTTTGAGGTAACCCTATTTACTCTGGATTAATCATGTGATTAGAACCTTTCTCTAATTTGTTGAGATGTAATTAGGACTTACGGAGAGCTTAAGTCTCAAGTTTGAGCTTGTTTGAATGTTGTTTGCTTTTTCTGTGCTAGTTTTGGGGCAAATTGCAATTTACCCAGTATTGGGGGTTGATGTGCAATTTTTCACCTATATAGTGTTCCCTCTCTTTCTTGACATCATTTATAGGAAAGAGAAAGAGGAGGGAACCTTTCTTGAGCCTTGGTTGAGGAGCATCACCCTAGGTGGTAATTAGGGTTGATGCGGTGTTGAATACCATGACCATGTATGAGTTGGTTGTGTTGTCTCGACCTTGGGTTGTGACCAAGGTTGGTTTTGTAGGGTGTCATGATTGAGACACATCCTTCAGGTGTTTGGGTCATGACCTAGGAGGTCTAGGGTGGTCTTGGGTCGAGATGGATGACCTAGAGTTTGTGGAGCTATCTTGTCTCAACCTAGAGGTGATGTTGGTTGATGGTGTGGCCACCATGGGAGGGCACCCTAGGATGACCACAACCACAACCGTGGGGGATGAAATGGTAGTTGAGACACTACCAAGAGTGTATCACCATGTCTTGCATGTCATGTTTAAGTGGTTGCATGTGGGTGCATGTTGGTCTTTTGCGAGGACAAGTGTCCCTTGGGCTCTTTAGTGTGTTGACACCTCACCCTTTGCTCTCTCTCTCTCATCTTTCATCTATATAACCCCTTAACTTTCCTTGTTTGCAAACCTTTCATCCATCTATATTCTTCCTCCTTATTTTCTTGCCTAGGAGCTTGGTGGATCAAGGAGGTTCGTCCTTGGATCTTGGGGAATCAATCTCCTCTTGCATGCGGTGGTGGTGGTGATCCAAGCTCATATTCTATCCTTGGTAAGTGTTTGTCTTCTAAGTTGATCTCCTACCTTCACCTTCCTCTCTTTTCTCGGCCCTAGACCATCATTCTTCCTTGGTGGTCATTTTGAGAAAGAAATCCATCATCACAAGGGTCATAGACCATGACTTGAGAAAGAAATCCATTATAAAGGACCACAAATTTCAATTTTAAATAACAACAAAAGTAGATTTCGAAGATGAACTAGTTTCTTAACAGAAGGAACTCATACGCTACCTCTCAAACTCATAATATTCACGTGGAAGATTTTGTAAACTAGATAAAGAGAGTTCCAAGTGCCTCAACTTTTAAGAGAGGGACAACCACAACATTGGTGAAGCTGAAGAGATGTGAATACTAGAAGGGGAGAAAAAGGAACACCATCATCGAAGTAGTATAGGTCATCATCTCTAGAACCCAAAAAAAATCATCCTAAAAATATGAGAGTCTTGCATCCTAAAATACTACCTATCGAAGATGATGTTTTAAGTAAACAAATAAACTAATTTAGCAACATACATAAAATAAAATTAAAGGGAAAATGGGGGAATATAGTGGACAAATTTGAGTTTAAGACTAGGTGAGATGTTAGCACTCCCACATTGTTTAAAATTTTTCATAGACCCATCAACCAGAGTGACATATGAGGTAGGAATAAAATGTTCTATATAGTATAGAAGGAATCTCATACCAATCATATATTTGGTATCCCTAGAGTTGACAATGAAAAAATAATTGGATGCTAGCATGGAGGTTTGATATTACCTTGGTTGGAGGCCAGATGTGTAGGGAAATATGGGGGTAGAGCAGGCAGCAGAAACAAACATTTAACTACCATATTCCCCGTATAACACTAGATTGCATCAAATACTATATAATGGGAAGGATGGTTTTAAGGATATACCTCGTCCTGGAGCAAGTCTAGTAACAATCTCCTTGTTGTAGTATGCACCTTTATTCAAGTTGCACTCAAACAACGTCTGCAAAAACTCCCGATTGATCACCACAGACGACAGTATCATGTTATCCTCCTAGTGGGAAAAGCTCCTCATCTCTACATTAGTCCACACAGATCACTTAGAACTCCTGTCATTCTAGAAAAACAGATAGGAAGGAGTTGTCCCTTCTCATTGGTGTACTGATGGAGTTTTGCAACGCCACTAAAAATCCTAGAGATGATGAATCTCTAAGTTTAGCCTTGCTTGTATTATGGTAAGATCTCCACCCGCGTGTGCTAAGACACACGGAAGTCTTATCGTAATATATTTTAAGGGTCGGATCCACGGGACAACGGTCTTGTTTAGAGTTAAACAAGATGGAAAACGTTTTAGCCGTACTTAACTACTTAACGATTGATATTTAGACCGAAAGTTTGATTTGATTGTTTTAACTAGATGCAAGGAAAGTAAAAGCAAGAAAGTAGAAATTAAAGTTGTAGGTAATGATTAAAACCACTAGGATGTTGCCGGGTTTCACACCACTACACATGGATCATAAACATGCAACATAATAAAAAGACTTGCAAAGAGAAACTAATCAGCTAGTATCTTTGTAGACTTAGCTTCCTTTCGGATAACCAACTATGAGGAGTGTGGAGTATTACAATGCCAGCCATCCCCTAATGAATGGTCACTTACTTTGCATTACTCCTTCATGAAGTGTGTTCCTCGACCTTACCAAGGTTGCACTTCCATACGTCAACTGATTCCATTTCATAGTATGAAAGTGCAACAATGGGAGTGAGTTTACTCCACTCGTGAAAGCACTCCTAGATACCGAAACAGACATATGGTGACTACGTATATCTAGAACTAACATTCACTCGATATTCAGATCTAAGGGTATAAACGTAGACAATTCATACCAAGAGACAATAAGTAACACGAGTTGGTGATCAAGCAACAAGCATTCATTAAACGATTGATGTTGAGCCAAAAAGGAGAGTATTTCTATTGCAAACGATTGAATTACAATGCATGAAATGAAAACATGGGTAGCGGGGCTACTCCCTGCACCCTAGTGAAAAGGACTACTCGCTCATCTCAAGAGCAAAGGAGGAGGCAAGAAGAGAGAGAAAGAACGACATCTCCACAAAGGAGGGAAGGTTGAACCCTTGGTGGAGAGAGCAACGATCTTCACACTTCGTGGCTGCTTGATGATGGATCTTCTCTTCCCACCTTCTTTGTTTATGAGAGAGAAGGTAGCTTGATGATGGGACGTGGACCTCAAACCGGCAGCCTTGGGGCGATGGATGAAGGATGGAATTGCTCTGGAACTGGAGGGGCAGCCTTTGGGCGTCTGAGAGATCCCCCCCTTGAAGTGACCTTTGGGGTCTTATTTATAGGCTTAAGTTGAGCCCAAACGGTCTTGAGACCGCATGGGCTCATACGGTCTTGAGTCCGTATGAGCTCATACGGTCTTGAGACCGCATGGGCTCATACGGTCTTGAGACCGCATGAGCTCAAACGGTCTCGAGACCGCATGAGCTCATACGGTCTTGAGACCGCATGGGCTCATACGGTCTTGAGACCGCATGGGCTCATACGGTCTTGAGACTGCATGGGCTCATACGGTCTTGAGACCGTATGGCCTTCATGCGGTCTTGAGACCGTATGACACTCATGTGGTCTTGGGACCGTATGACCTTCATGCGGTCTTGGGACCGTATGACCTTCATGCGGTCTTGGGACCGTATGGAGTCTTTGTAATAATTTTTTGTGTTTTCCTGCAATAATAAAGAAGAGAAGTTTAGTTTATTGGTATATCAGCCATAAAGTAAAAAGTTAATGATTCTATCTAATTTATCTAAGAAAGAGTATGGAAAATTAAGGAGAACCAATAAGATAACATCACAAAATGGGAGGTTATCACCCCCCCTAACTTAGAGTCTAGCTTGTCCTCAAGTTAGATAGAGCTAAGGCATGCGGTGGCGAGGCGATTTTATTTAGTTAGGGTTTCCATACTCTTGCTTCAATTCTAGATCAGAGATCTACCGAGGTCTTGTTAGGGCTTCTGCTTACACTAACTCTTTTGGGTATCAAGAGTTGCATGGATCTCAGGTTCCTTTCATATCGCGAGTCTCGCATTGGAACCCTTTTTTTATGTGCATGTCATCGACTCTAATCGGTTTTATACTTCTTTTGAGAAACCTACCGGCAGCTAGAGTGGGTATGAGGGTTGGCTTAAAAGGCTTATTGTGTAATTCCCCCTTCAAGTGGGGGAGGTTTTGTCCTATGCTTTTAGGGTCTCGCTACCGGGCACGACACATCTGCCTTCATGAGGGCAGCTGAATGTACCGGCCGGCCAAGTCCTTTATCAGCCTTTTCATATATTAGGAGACCTTAGGATTTCACTACCGGGCACGACACATCTGCCTTCATGAGGGCAGCTGTATGTACCGGCCGGGTGAGATCTTTATTGGCTCTTCATATAGGTCCTTATGCGTGGCACAACTCTCATGTTTTTATTCAACACTCTGGCTTTTATTCGAAACTCACAGGCTTAGGAAGTGGGTTTTTGTTAGGGTTTTTGATAGGACGGCCAAGCCTCTTTTATTGAAAGAAGAAAATTGTTCTTAGGGTTCCTGACATGCACTTATTTTTGTTTGGTGGTCCGCTTGCGAGATTTCTTGATTTTGGATTTCCCCCTGATTTCCCTCTTGACCTTGAGAGGTTTCGGTTTGCTTTGGCCCTGAAGTTGACCTGTGAAGAGTCTGAGATAGAATTGAAGTAAAAGCATAAAAACCAATTGTGAATGTAATGTATAAATTCGCCATTCATGCCTATATGCTAATCTTGTTATTTATTCTTGAGGACTACTTTATCTCTAACTTAGCTAGGGGTGAATCTTTCCAGGATGAAAGTTATACTTAAGAGTTATTTTATTGAAGAAATTACTGGAAAAAGTCTAAATATGAACAGAAGGTTTTGAAAAAGATGTGCGGAAAAGTATGAGTTAAGGGAAAGGGTAGAGATAGAAGGGTTGAAGAAGAATGATACCTCGCCCTTGTCCACTGCACTCCCCCCCCAACTTATCACTCACTCTGTCCACAGTGTCAAAGTGATAGGTTGAGAAGTGCATGGACAAGGGCATTAGGCTTCTGTTAATCCTTTATTTGCCCCATGAGTTCTGAGTAAGGTGGCTGCGAGCTTTCCACGTAGTGCGTGGTAGTCAACTTCTGTCATGTCCTCTATAGGCTTGTGAAGGGTCAAAATTGTATACATCCAGAAAAGGACGTGGAAGCCGTAGTCGTTGGATTCTTTAATTTGCTGGGGGCACCTGTGGCAGAAGGCTGGTGGTTTGAAGTGATCTTTGTCATATGCCCGCGTGTGCTGACCCAAAAGATTGTGTAATTTGTCAGCACACTCCTTCGCCACCTCCTCTGTTGGTGTCTTTGGAGTTGTAGTATATTCTTTCTGTTCCGGATCATACTGGTTGTCGGAACTGTTGTAGATTATTGTTGTTCCTTCATGAAGATTAGTTGCCAGTAACATCCAGTTCTCTTGATGAAGGAAAGGTAGCATGATGAACTTCGGAGTTGTATGCTGAAGATAAGAGATGAGTGGCTCCTTTGTTCCAAAGTTCGTCAGCCCTAAAAGATCATCCTTCATGTAAGCTGATACCATATAGACTGTGTGGTGATTCTGTGCGAGCAAGTATTGATAAGCAATCATTACACTTACAGACATGGAACCTTTGATCTGTACAGTTTCACAGAGGACATCTGCCATAACCAAGATATCCCCGTCAATATATACAAGGTCGTCCTTTTCGGCATATAGCCGTGACATTATGAGCCGGAGTTCATTGTATGAAAGATTTTTGCAAGCTTCTCGATCGAAATTTGGAAATGATGGTTCAATGGCATATGGGGGCACCATGTGTAGTGAGGATTTCTTGATGGTTGCCCCGGATATCAACTCAACATCACCTTTATCTGGAGCCAGGTCGAAGGTGAAAGGGTTCCATTGTCTTTGCTTGGTGACTTTGGTTGGCTGCTTTTCTTTTTCCAACTCCGTTAGGGTTTGTCTGAATGGTCTCCTCTACGGACGTTGGATGGATGAAAAGAGGTAACGAGGGACGTCATCTGGCACCATAGTAGGGTCGTTGAAGAACCTTCTATCGCAGATAAGCTCCATGGCGTACCGCCCTCGTAAGGAGTGGAAATCTTCGTTAATGAGATCGGTGAATGGGACTTGCTGGTTGAGCGCTAAAATGTGTCGTATAACGTAGAAAGAGCAGTCCCCTGATCCTTTAGTGGTTTGGAGTTGGGAGTTGATTATTCGAAACCAGGGTTGACTCCAATCCTGGAGGAGAGGAGGGCATGCGGCCCATATGAGTTTTAGAAGCCGGAAAGGGATGCATCTTGCCTCCCCAGCTTCAGTGCTGACAAAGTTGATTATTCCGGCCTTCAGTTCACTAGCACAGAAGTTGTACACTTTTGCGTCTCTAGCTGAGGTGTCCACGATCATAAGTAGCCAGTGACCACAGACTTGAAATGGCATGGTTATAAAACGTGGTCTTCTGGCCATTCCCCTATGCAACCGCTCAATGGATTTGTGCTGTAGTTCTTTGTATAGCAAGCACAAACCCAGAGCTGGCGAGGTGTTCAGAACTGGTTGCTTCCGCCTGGGACTTCTATAAATTTCGATAGAATTGGCAAGAAGGGTGCAGAAGGTCGCCATCTTCACCTCAGAACGGGGTCGAAGGATGGAGCGGAAATCCTCACGTGTCAACTTGCGCTTGGTCTTTGTGTTTTGATAGATAACATCCCCCCTTCCTTGGCATCATCTACTATAGTGTTCAGGATGAAGATATCCTGTGTGTCTAAGGTAGAGATGGCCGCCATATCAAGGTCGTGCATTTTATGAGGTAGAGGTGGCGGTGGGGGTAGTTCTTGCGGTGTGGGAGAAAAAGTTTGCTCGAAGTCATCCATGTAATGCTGCAGATCTTCATCTCTGTCAGAATCAGAAGGAGTATCTAGTTCTTCATCAGTGTCTAGGCGTACTCTTTCTGATTCTTCCTGCTCAGACACTGAAGGCTCAGGTGCGGAGAATTTTTGAGTTGTTGTGGCTGGTATACTGCTGCTGGTTCCCAGAATACATTTTTCGAACTCAGCAAAAGCCACTTCTTTCGCAGCCTCCCCTAAAGATCCTGTGGAGTAGTTTAGGAATTGATCCCCATAATATATGTTGACGTTTTCCGTGGGAGCAGGGGATTTGGGATCTTTATCACCAGCTTGGTGATCTTTCTGGTGTTTTGGTTGTGTTCCTTGGCTGGGGCCCGCCTGATAACACCATATTTTGTGACATTTTTTCCCTTTATTCTGTTATCAAAACTACCCTTTTCTGCTATTTTCCTCTATTTTATTAGCATTTTTGCAATAATTGGCCAAGCAACGCTCTTATTCCAATTTTTCCTATCTTCTATAGAGTTTTCCTCATTTTTGTGCAATAAGGCCGATTCCGGCCCACAATAAGTCCAAGCCCGTCTCGACCTTCCTGACGCCCGATACAACTTAGCCCGACATGGGCTGGGCGATACGAGAATGATCGGCGGAGAAGGGCGCTGCGCAAGAAGGATGTGTCGCCCGACATACCGTCTACCCGACAGGGTGCCAAAGCCGCATCAACGACGAAACTCGTCGGGCGACACAGCCACCCACCGGTAGGCGTGCTGCCAGCCACGTGACCGATAGCTAGCGCCTCGTGCCGAGACATACCTGTATCGGCCGTCCACATCCATTGACCGGCGTATAAGGGAGCTACGTGGCGTTTCCAGCACCATAACTCCTTCAACCGCCGCCTATAAATAGCAGCTACAGGAAGCCGAAAAGACGGGTCGAGAGGTCGGAAGGTCGGATAGGTCGGACAAGTCGGAAAGTTGGATAGTTCAGACAAGACAGTTCGGGAGTTTGGGAGCCACCTTCGAAGGAAGCTGTGAGAGCAAGAGTATCGCGCCCCAGTGCTTGTGCCGGGCGAAACTAGGTGAGCTTTCCCTCATCCCGAGAGGGAAGGGATGGTTCACTTAGTGTTGTCCCGGGTGACACTGCGGGCCGATATCGGCCAGCGAAGATGAGCGACATGAGTGCCCGACAGTAGACTCGTAGCTCTTTGCCCGACACGATATCAAACCCGATACGCTCCGCCCGTCATGCGTGCCGCCCGAGAGGGTGCGCCGCCCGACATGAGCGTATCGGCCAGGGTCCTTGAGCAATACAGTCAGTCGTCAGTCGGCGTTGCCCGAGAGGGGGTGTCGCCCGACACTGCCGTATCGGGCTCGGCTCCTGACCGGTATCGGGCAGGAGAGCTACAGTAGTCTGTCCTTCTTCTAAATCAAGAAGGCGACATCTATCTTTAATTCTGTTATTTAAATTCTTAGCTTATGCATTGTACTAAGACCCTTACTGCTTATGGAAATAGAAATGCTTAATTGCTATTTGTTTAATGCTTGGTGCCTTATGATTGGGTAACTGCTGTGTTGGATATCTGAACTCTAGCTTGCATGTTTTGGATCGCGTTTCGCTTAGCTACCGAATCGTCTTTCCCGTCGCAACTACTTCGAGAGTTGGGTTGTGGCTCTAGTGTTTGGTCCGGTTCTGGAGTACGAGAGTGCCCGGAATGGAGTTGTTTTAGTATCATTCCACTCTAACTTGAGCCCAGCAACCTCGAGAGGGGTGTTGAAGCTTGGTTAGAGGCACCCGCTCTGAGAGGAGGGGTGCAGGGTGTTACTGCTACCGCTTGTCTTACTGAAGTCTTATCCCTTGCATTACGCCTTAAACTGCAGTTTATCTTTCTATTTTCTATTGCATGAAAATTCCTAAAAACTGCTAAATGACAAAATCTTAATCTTTCTTGTAACTCCAGTTGGAGATAGTTTTCTTTGATTTAATCGTGACAGCTTGTTGTTCCCCTTCGGGGAACTTTAATATCTCTTTATACCCACTGGAGTGTAGAGTGTCAATTCAGAGTCGTCAACACGACCCACCTTGTCCCTGTGTTCGACCCCGTATGACTACTTCGACCCTGTAAACAAAGTTGCGGGGGCCTAGAAGGATTCAGGTTATAAATGTGAAGGCTCGACTACCTCAAATACGCCTCCAATTTTAGGACGCGCGATTTAGGCCGGTCAACTTTCTGGCGCCGTTGCCGGGGACAAGGCAAATGGCACTGTTGACGAATCTGAAGCCACTAACTACACTCCCGTGCCTCAAGCTTAGAAATAGGCTTGACAGCGCCTCTTTTTCTTTTTCTTTTTCTTTTTCTTTTTCTTTTTCTTTTTCTTTTACTTTAAGCATTATTCTTTACCCCAATTATAATTTTCTAAACATGATTTTTATGCGGTTTTCAAGTACTCTGATCTACTGAACACCGAGACTGTCAACCATGCCTCCTCGCGTAGAGCCACCTTCTGGAAACAAAAGCCTAGGAGGGAGGCCAGTTTCGCCTCCACCGGAAGACAACGACCGGTATAGTGATAATGAGCGGCAAGAAGATCCAGAATCACCAAGGCATGAGGACCAGCATCATTAGCATAGACGTCGTCAGAGACACAGGAGGAATCATGATAACCGGGAGCGACGCCGAGACGCCAGCAACAGTGACGACTCGGAGGAAGAAGAGAAAACTTTGAGAGAATTGGCTTCTACAAAGGCCAATAGATCGAGGTGCCCCGTTATCATCCCAAGGTTCAATGCTACAAACTTTGAGCTCAAGCCATCTGTGATCTCCATGATTCAAAATAAAAGCTTCAGGGGGAGTTCTAAGAGTGACAACCCTTACCATCACCTTGATGCTTTCAAAAATATCTGCGACACCATAAAGATGCGAGGGGTTACCCAAGAGGTCATTTACTGCAAGGGTTTCATCTTCTCTTTGGAGGATAAGGCTCTATCATGGTACCTTGGGCTACCCCACCAAGCGCTGAATGGATGGGGAGAACTGGATGACACATTTGTAAACAAGTTTTACCCCACTGAGAAGACGATGAGGAACAAGTTAAAAATCACGTCTTTCACGCAAAAGCCAAATGAAAACCTCCACGACGCCTGGGAACGATATCTGGAATATCAGAGGGACTGCCCTCACCACAATTTCAAGAAGGGCTTCCTGGTCTCCACCTTCTACAATGGGCTAACTCTCGATGAAAGGGTATCGCTGAATGCGGCAGCAGGAAGTGACTTCTTAGGGAAAAAGCCAAGCAAGTCCGAAAAGATCATTAGGAACATGGCTGAGTTGAAGGCCGATGTTGACTATGATAGATCCGATAGAGGGCAGGTGAAGAAGGAAGGGGAAGGAACCTCTCTTGGGTCCAAGGCTCTGGAAAACATTACTTCTCAGATTCAAAGGATAGCAACAGATGTGAAACAACTGAAGGATCATGGCGTAAAGGGGAAGAAGCAAGTTGAGAAAATCATGAAATGTGTTACCTACGGTGAAGGAGGACATGGGGTAGACAACTGTGTCTACACCAAACCCGGCACCGACAGCGACTCCGACTCGGAAGAAGAAAGGACCGAGAATGTATCCTACATGAACTTCAAGAGACCAGACCACCCTGGTTTTAATTATGGCAACAAGGACGCAGCCGAAAACTCGCATCAGCTGCACACCTCGGCCAGGCCAGTGCAACCTTTCGAGAAGAGAGGGGGATCTGGGCAGTATAACAAGAATAGCCAGTTCCAACCAGTAAAAGGCAATTTCCAAGTAGCACGAAAATACCAAGGCCCATCCCGTGAATAGGAGAAGGGGGCAAGCCAATCTGAGGTGATCGGCCAGCTGTTTGACTTTGTCAAGAAGCAAGATAGCGTCAATAACCAGTTAGCACAGAGCGCGCTGTCAAATTCGGGAGTCTTGAACTCACTACAAGTCCAATTGGCAGATATGCAAATACATCAGTGACAAATCGATCAGCAGCTCGCACAGCTCACCGAGATTGTGAAGAATCCTTCGGGGAAGATCCCGTCCAACACTGAACCAGCAAAGTGATAAAGTATGACAAAGAAGCCAAAGACGTCTAGCGGAAGACGGAAAATGTAGCGCTCCTCGGGAGGCAGCCCGTGCTTTTATTTCCCTAGTATAGGACGTTATTTACTTTTCGGAAAAACAGACATTACAAACATTATGGACTGTAATAAGGCCCGATTCAGTGCATGCGCACGTGTGCTGACTCTTTTGTTTTAAGGGCCACCGCTTTAGTTTTATTTGCCAGGATGGGTAATACCATATGAGGCTGGGTTTAGCCTTAGGCCAATGATGTTTTACCCGCCTATCGCCTCTTTCTTTAAGTGGGTTTTACCTCAGAGTTTTGTCCCGAAAAATCTTATTTCGGTCAGGCGAAGTCTGGTCTAGTAACCCTTTTTCCCAGACCGGATCAGGCGGCACACCAACCGACATACAGATTGCGCCCATCTCGGGAGGGAATGGTTTTACCGCGACGTCCGGCCGCTATATATAAGGCAAAAACTTTACCGTGCCGCGCTCCCGGACTTTACCTTTTTCAGCTACCGTATCGCGTAGTACTTTTCATGCTCTCCGCTCCCATGTCGCGCAGAGACCTCTCCCGATCCCGTGACGCGCAAAACCTTAAGGAAAACAAAGGTATCGCGCGACAGCCCTATCGCCCGAACATACCCGATACGGACCTTTATCGCGTACGATGTATCGGGCGAGGATTTTACGTTGATTTTCTTATCGCCCGATACTGTTATCGCGCGACACGCTTCTCTCGCACCTGCCCGATACAGCTGTGTCGGGCAGTGACCGTATCGCCCGTTTATTCTTGTATCGGGCAGCGCTCTTTCAAGACCCTGCCGGGCGCTCAGTTTCTTTTGAGCGTATCGCCCGACACAGTTGTATCGGGCAAGCTTCTCCTGATTTTGTCTTGAAGCCTGATACAGTCGTGTCGGGTGTCTCTCCCTTTATTAATTTACCCACTGATAACAAAAGTACATTTGAATTGATAATAGGAATGGCACGCACAAAGCTAACCGCCATACGCATTGATGAGCAAGGCAGGAGAATCATCACCGAGCCAGAGGCAGAGATGGCAACGATCGGGCAGAAACGCCCGAATCCCGAGGTCGTTGGGCCCTCAACGACTGAAAAGAGGGTGAGAACTGAAGAAGTGGCTGCTCCAGCTACAGCACCCGCCCCAACAGAAGAACCACTGGATCACACACCAGGAAGGTTCGTGCCAAGGGATGAGGAGCATGGATGCAGATATGCTGAGCTAGGGGCCAAGCTCTACAGGCCAAGCAGGTTCTGCCACCAGTCGTCCTTCATGTAGTTGGGCATGTTTAAGAGAATGGAGAACATGCTTGCCGCAGTAGGTCTGAGGCAAATCTGCCTCATCCTATCCGCCTCCTACACCGAGCTCACGAAGGAGTTTATGGCGTCCCTTCATCGAGTAAAGAATACACCTGCTGAAGCCAGAAAGTATGGCGGAGCAGACAGACTCCAGGGGCGGCTTTACAATGCAGAGCACGTCATTTCAGAGAAGCTGCTCAACCAGATTTTCTCCTCCAGCGAAGAGGAGAGAGGGAGACTAGATAACGGTGCAAGGATCACCGAAGGAGACGGGTTCAACCCCGTAGATATCTGGGAAAAGCTAACCGGGGAGTCATCTTTCAAACCCGGGAGCAAGGTGGCGGCAGTGCACTCATGCTTCTGGAGGATAATGCACAAGCTGGTGGCGTGCCTCCTCTTCAGCAAGAACGAGTCCAGCAACATTTACTCTGAGGAACTCCACGTCATGTGGCACATGATGGAGGGCCGGACTATCAACCTGGGGCGCTTCTTGCTGAACAGGCTGCACCCAATAAAGGATGCCACCAAGGAATATTGCATGGGTGGCATCGTGAACCTAATCGCGGTGGGGTTGGGATACCCGCGCGAGCCACGCAGCCTCTCGAGAACAAGAGGGGACGAGTTGATCGACCTCAAGTACCTCATGAGGTCGGGTATAATAAAGAAGGAGGGGCGGAGTTACTTCTACAAGTTTGCAAGGATGAAGATCCTTCTCCCGCTTCCTCGTTGTGCCGCCTATGACGCAGAAAAGCTAGTCTTCACCACAGCCGAGATCGAGGCTGTGGCAGCAGGCGCAAGCTGCGCTCCACCCCCAAGAAGCCAAGAACGGGGAATCACCAGAGGACCCATCCCGCTGGGTGCTCGGCAGGACGTATCTTCAACAGCTCCTGCCGAGCGGCTCACTGCCTCGGAGCCACCAACGACAGCCACAACAACAAGGCCAGTGGTGGCAAGAGAAGAACCGGCGATCGTGGAGGTCATCGAGACAAGAACTGGAACTGCAGCGAGAGAGACGGTTGCAGTCCCCGTAGTTTCTACTGCGCCCTTAGGGGCAATTGATGAAGTACAACTGGATGTCAGCGATGAGCTATTCGCCGACATCCTACAAATGGAGCTTGAAGGAGCACAGGTGACGCCGACACCACCACCAAAGTCACCTGTAGCAGTTGTTGAGGAGATCGTCGACAACGTCGATATGGGGCAGCATCCGTCCCCCACAACACGGTCTCCTCCGATACAACAAGAGGGCGGGGCAGCACTAACACCTCGCCCAGAAGCATCAGCCGCGCAGACGATAGAAGTAGGTTCTGCCTCGTCAAGCAGACCATCGCGCGGGAGGAGCATTTCGAGGTCGAAAGGGAGACAAGCGGAGAACCCTCCTTCGCTCGGAATGATGCTGGGACAAGAACTCGATTTCTTGCGGGAGGTAACAGAAAACCATTCTACTACATTTCTTTCCCTAACCCGCAAGTTGTCGTTTTTCGAACAAAGGCTGGATAGCTAGGAACGAGAGCTGCTGGCTTTGGCCAGCCTACCTGGCCAGCTAGAGGCAGTGAATGCCACGCTACAACAAGTTCTGCAGTGCCTTAGCGAGATCGAGGGGAGGCTGAACAGGGAGGACGACCATCCACGCCCAAGGCAGCCGAGAAGATCGTCGTCGCCTCCTGGTCCGGGCTCTCAATCCTCGTCGTCAGGATCGTCATCATCCACCTCCTCCTCCGGCAGATCTTCATCAGCAACTAGAGGAAATTCATCACAAGGGCAAGGCTATGAAGCTCCAGCCAGACAAGGAAGCCCTTTTGACCTGAATGAGGCCGCTCCCTCAGCCCCCTTTGACGAAGCTGAGGATAACGACGAAGATATCAGCGTCGGGGAGGGCTCTTCTGATGAATCCGAGGGAGAAGGGGGGACATCTGCACTGCAAACGAAAGACACCTCCCCAGAGGAAGGAGTTCAAAGGCTGACCTCACTGATTTCTCCGCACCGACAGAGATACCTTCCTTCGAAATGACTGACTTTGACAGAAGGGTCATAGGGTATCTAACAATCAGAGACCAGAAACTACTCAACATGGTCCTGAGATCGCAAGCCGACGAGGAAGAGGTACTCTGGAGCGACGGTTATTTTCCGGTGCAGCGGGGAACTCTGAGAAACATCTTCCGCACCAAGGCCGTCGTAGGGAAGAGGTTGTTCAGAGTACTACAAGGGGCCATTATAGAAAACGCTGACAAGAAGAAAGGCCAACATACAGTTTACGCTGCCACCCCGACCCTAGCAAGAAGATTAATGATGGGGTTGTACAATTCTACGCAGGTAGAAAGTATGTTGGATTACATTGAAGTGCACAATCCGAAACTGGTGCTGGCCCCTTACAAACACAGAAACAACTGGTTCCTGTGCATTTCCGACCTCCGAAATCATGATGTCCAACTGCACTGCTGCTGCAGCAAAGAGGTCCCACACACGGGAAGTACGTTCCTACACCCAAAGGATGTAAGGCTAAGACTGTTGCCTCTACGTCTCCACCGGGTCATCAAGTATGGAGTCCAGCGCCACAGCGGCGTCTAGAATTTCTACTCACTAAGGGACTTCCCAGTCCAAGAAGAGGAGGGAAGTGGAAATAGCGCATTCATCATCCTCAGAGCCATGGAGATGATACATATCTTCGGATACTTCAAGCAACTCTAGAATAATAACTTCTACAGTCTCAGAAGCAAATATGCATTGCTGCTGATAAAGGACAAGCGCTACTTCCGAGACGCGGGGATACCAGAAGAGCTACTGGATAGTGAACAAGAAGAGGAGTCATCTCAACACAGCAGCCCTCCTGAAAAAGAATCAGAAGCAGAGACGCACGTCTGTGGGGGAGGCAAACAGATAAACATCTTGCGACAAGTTTTCGGACACGACGAACAAGCCTCGCCCCAGAACCAGGAGGAGTCGATCCACAACTTCGACCATTTCTCATGCGCTACCCTCACGCAGGAACAGGTCAACGAAATCCACATGAAGTTGGCTGACTCCAACCCTGCAGACGTAGCCTACTCGGCAGGCGATGCCATAGCCCCGATTGACGACTTAAGGGACATGGTAAAAGAGGGAGGATGTCTGGCGTTATCTGTGGTGGTCGCCTACATCTAGATTCTACGAAACAAGTCTGAACACGCATGCATAGCAGATCCAATGCTGTTCAACGACATTTGCCTAGCCGATGAGCAAGGGGCGAAGGAAGTTTTCCTAGCAGAGTTGGAATGCAGAGTCCCGAATACCATTCTCCTTCCCATCATGCACAACAACCACTGGACGCTCTTAACGGTGTACACCCAACAACGAGCAGGGATTTTCTACAACAGCTCGGACAGCAACAAAGACCATCCAGTGCCTTGTACATTGACATCGCTGACATCTCTCGAACGATTAGTACGAAAGTACTATATCGATATAGCAGCGTTGATACATCCATTCCTGGGAATGCAAGCAAGAAGCTGGCATGAACTCCAGTTCTGCCACCGCAGCCCGCAGCAAATTCAACTATCCAACGACTGCGGCATCTTCGTCCTGGAATGGATGGCAAACGAGGCAACGCCTGATCAGCTCCTCCACATCGACTATCACATCAAAAGAGGAGAATATGTGTGGGAGCTCTTATCTAGCCCAGGCGCGCTGATCATCTAACCCTCACTGATTAACATTTCCTTACCTCATCTACTTCACAACTCTGGGACAGAGTGTGGAGTAAGTTTGGGGGGGTACCATGTACCAGTGAGGGAGGTACAAAACTTTTCTCCTTTGATCCCCCTCGTCCTATCCAATTCAATTAGTGTACATATAACCTTTTTAGTGTACATATAACCTTTTTAGTGTACATATAACCTTTTTAGTGTACATATAACTTCTTACACAACCTTTTTCCTTCTTGCTAAAAGTCTTGAAAACTTTGAAAATTTTTGCTTATAATTCCCTATACTTATATATGTATAAAGTTGCTATAATAATAATAAAAACCTGTTGTGACTTCTTGCAAAGTTTACTTTCTGTATATTTAATGAGTTACAAGTTCTGTCATATCTTTCTGATAATGCTGTCTCAAACAAACAAAAGATTGTGCCTTGCCATCCAAAAATTTTCGAAAAATAATAATCTCGCAAACAGCTAAGAGACGAGTATGGAGAAGGAAAAAGCTGCCCAAACAGCAGATATCTCTTTTGTTTTCCCTTACCCAGCAAAAATCCCAAAAAGAGAAAGAAGCCTTATGAGCGTGAATAAAAGCATGAGAGTTGTGCCCAATAAAAGAAAAAAAAATATATATATATATATATACACACTTGTTTTCCAAAAGTACCCATCTTTAGGCATGGTAGATCCGGGGCAGTGGTACGTAGGATGTGAAATCACTGCTCTAAAGCCAACTGGCTTGGACTGCAGGGACCACTTGCCCGTTAACGGACCCTTACCTGGATGGACTGATGGGAAACAAGAAGAAAAACCCAAAAAGCCTTAGCCTACCCTATACACAACTTTCTGCCCCTAAAATAAAGATGTTTGGTGTGGAAGCTAACTTCGGAATCATACACCAAAGTCTCGCTGAAGCTGTGGAGAAGAAAAGTTTTACTTAAATAATAAGGCAAGTAGGGCAAGTTCTTTTGTTCGCATTAAGACAGCATTACCTCCAAGACATCGCAAATCTTGTGCTACCCTTTAGCCTTAAAGTTTTGCTGTGCAAGAAGAAGCAACCCAAAGTTTAGTTTAAATATTGATTGAGGACAATCAAAAAGCTAAGTTTGGGGGAGTTGATAACACCATATTTTGTGACATTTTTGCCCTTTATTCTGTTATCAAAACTACCCTTTTCTGTTATTTTCCTCTATTTTATTAGCATCTTCGCAATAATTGGCCAAGCAACGCTCTTATTCCAATTTTTCCTATCTTGTACAGAGTTTTCCTCGTTTTTGTGCAATAAGGCCGATTCCGGCCCACAATAAGTCCAAGCCCGTCTCGACCTTCCTGACGCCCGATACAACCCAGCCCGACAGGGGTTGGGCGACACGAGAATGATCGGCGGAGAAGGGCGATGCACAAGAAGGACGTGTCGGCCGACATACTGTCTACCCGACAGGGAGCCAAAGCCGCATCAACGACCAAACTCGTCGGGCGACACAGCCACCCACCGGCAGGCGTGCCGCCAGCCACGTGACCGATAGCCAGCGCCTCGCGCCGAGACATACCTGTATCGGCCGTCCACATCCATCGACCGGCGTATAAGGGAACTACGTGGCGTTTCCAGCACCATAACTCCTTCAACCGCCGCCTATAAATAGCAGCTATAGGAAGCCGAAAAGACGGGTCGAGAGGTCGGAAGGTCGGATAGGTCGGACAAGTCGGAAAGTTGGATAGTTCAGACAAGACAGTTCGGGAGTTTGGGAGCCACCTTCGAAGGAAGCTGTGAGAGCAAGAGTATCGCGCCCCGGTGCTTGTGCCGGGCGACACTAGGTGAGCTTTCCCTCATCCCGAGAGGGAAGGTATGGTTCACTTAGTGTTGTCCCGGGCGACACTGCGGGCCGGTATCGGCCAGCGAAGATGAGCGACATGAGTGCCCGACAGTAGACTCGTAGCTCTTTGCCCGACACGATATCGAACCCGATACGCTCCGCCCGTCATGTGTGCCGCCCGAGAGGGTGCGCCGCCCGACATGAGCATATCGGCCAGGGTCCTTGAGCGATAAGTCAGTCGTCAGTCGGCGTTGCTCAAGAGGGGGTGTCACCCGACACTGCCGTATCGGGCTCGGCTCCTGACCGGTATCAGGCAGGAGAGCTACAGTAGTCTGTCGTTCTTCTACATCAAGAAGGCGACATCTATCTTTAATTCTGTTATTTAAATTCTTAGCTTATGCATTGTATTAAGACCCTTACTGCTTATGGAAATAGAAATGCTTAATTGCTATTTGTTTAATGCTTGGTGCCTTATGATTGGGTAACTGTTGTGTTGGATATCTGAACTCTAGCTTGCATGTTTTGGATCGCGTTTTGCTTAGCTACCGAATCGTCTTTCCCGTCGCAACTACTTCGAGAGTTGGGTTGTGGCTCTAGTGTTTGGTCCGGTTCTGGAGTACGAGAGTGCCCGAAACGGAGTTGTTTTAGTATCATTCCACTCTAACTTGAGCCCAGCAACCTCGAGAGGGGTGTTGAAGCTTGGTTAGAGGCACCCACTCTGAGAGGAGGGGTGCAGGGTGTTACTGCTACCGCTTATCTTACTGAAGTCTTATCCCTTGCATTACGCCTTAAACTGCAGTTTATCTTTCTATTTTCTGTTGCATGAAAATTCCTAAAAACTACTAAATGACAAAATCTTAATCTTTCTTGTAACTCCAGTTAGAGATAGTTTTCTTTGATTTAATCGTGACAGCTTGTTGTTCCCCTTCGGGGAACTTTAATATCTCTTTATACCCACCGGAGTGTAGAGTGTCGATTCAGAGTCGTCAACACGACCCACCTTGTCCCTGTGTTTGACCCCGTATGACTACTTCGACCCCGTAAACAAAGTTGTGGGGGCCTAGAAGGATTCGGGTTATAAATGTGAAGGCTCGACTACCTCAAATACGCCTCCAATTTTAGGACGCGCGATTTAGGCCGGTCACCGCCCCAGCATCATCTGGCTTATCGGAGTCATCAGTTGAGGGGGTACTGTTGTTTGAGTCAGCAGAGGAATCAGAATCTTCATCGTCATCTTCATCAGCTTCATCTGCTGCTGATTTATCAGTTGTTTTCTTATGTGCTTTCTTCTTGCATTGACGATGGAGGGATTGTAGCTCGTCGTATGCCACTTGCACGTGCTCGTGTGCTTCGAGCAGTGCTTCGTGGGTTTCTTTTAAATCAGAATAACGCTCTTCGACTGAGAGGAGTCGTGCTGTGAGGTCAGTTACTTGAGCTCGTAGTTGAATAAGCTCATTGTTTGATGACACCTCCTGGCTTTTATGTAGTTGTGTGAGGGTGTTATTGATGTCGTCCAGGTGCGTGCTGAAAGCTTGTTGTTGCTGCTTGAGCTCGCGGAGGGTCTCTGGCAGAGGTTGAGTCTGCGTAGAGATCCTATCGACCTGCTTTGCTAACACATCATGCTGGCGTTGTACTCCATGGATCAGCTCGGGCAAAGTTTTACAGTGGTTGTCAATGTGGTCGACCTGCTTGGCCACTGAATCTTGGCGTTGTTGGATTCCTTGGAGAATGCTTGGCATGGCGCGGTTCTACTCGTCGATCTTGGCGACCTGTTGTGTTAGACCCTGCACACAAGAAAAAATAGAATTTAAAATGTTAGAGGGATCGGTGAGGAGGTTTCGGATGGTGTCGAATTGACGTCCGAATTCCTCACCGACGTTAGTAAAAGGGACCCCAGTAGATGAAGAGTTAGGTGGCTGGGGTCGGGGTGGAATGGTAGTGTCTTGTGGAAAAGACACTATTGATGGACCCCCAAACTGCGTGGTGACTGTGGATGGGGTCACCAGTGATGTCGGGGTGGTGGTGGATGGAAAAGGTGGTGACATACCCGGAGAGAGGAATGGATCCGGGAATGTTGATGGAAAGGCAGTGGAGGTGAAGGAGGTGAATTCGGGCGTTGTAGTGGAGAATGGGATGCCCGAAGTGAAGAAGGGTGGGGTGGTGGTATGGTTGTGGAGAATGGTGGTGTGGTAAAAAGTGGTGTGGATGATGATTGAGGAGTGGTTGATGGTGGATAAATGGAAGATGGTGGGGTGGTTGAAGGTGGTGGGGTAGTGGATGTTGGGGTAGTGAAAGGTGGAGAGGTGGTAGTGAGCTCAACATTTAGACTTATTATAAAAGAGTCTAGTGATGAGGTTGTAATATGCTCGTCTGGAAGGGAGGGTTCAGATTCGGGGTGGGGTTTTGATGTTGGTGTCCCTGACAGCTCGTGCGCCTTCAGAAGCCTTCTGGAAGGTCGTTTGACTGGAACTTTTGTTATTTTGGTTGTCGGGGCATTTATGCTGAGCTCTGCCTGCCCTGCTGTTGCTTTCTTTGCTGTGGCATTGACGGAGGCTATGAGTTTGATGATCTCGTTGTCTGAGAATAGGAGCTTGTCCTTGTCATAGTCAGCAAGTTCTAGAAGTGGGAGCAGGGTTCTCGAAGATTTTGTTGTGGGGCAGAACACGTAATGTAGCTTTGCATCCTTTTCTTTTATGATAAAGGAGTTCTTTAATGTCTGTTCATTGGTAAGGATGTCGCCCTTTATTGGGTTGCATTTGGGTAGAAGTCTATCCATCTTAAGATATTTGATGATGGATGTGATATGACCACCCGTGCAAATTTCTTTTCCTAGGGCGAAGGCTGATAGCTTGATGAGCATAAGACATCCAATGTTAACTGGCATATTATTTAGGACGGACCAGAGAACATAGAGATCAGATATGAGTACAGTTCCTCCTTCTGATCTAGGGAAGAGTGCGCCAGCGATGATTTTGTGAAGTGTGCGCACTAGGCCAGAATGAATGTTAGAGGCCTTGCTTGTCTTTGCGTCAAAATTTGGTATCCCCGTTAGTGATTTCCAGAAGGTATGTTTGTTGAACTTGGGGTGTTCTGTACCAGCAGCCTTAGCTTTTTTCAGCTGGTCTTGGTTATCGATGAAGATTTCGTTCAGCATATTTTCGGTGATGACCACTTCGTTGTTAAAGATTCTGGTGGTTATTCTACAGTCACCACCATCCCTTGCTCTATCCATGATGTCCACCGATTCTTTGTGGAAATAGGTGAAGAATTCTGTTGTTGGCTCAATATAGGGTGTTTCGGGTACATAGCATAACCGAGCAAGATTGGAATTGTCAAGTAGTGTGAGGATTCTATTATAGATCCCCATCTTCATAAGTATGCTTGGGCAGACATACTTTTTTGGTTTAAGAATTTGGCTGATGGAAGGGATGTTATTGAGATAAAGATTTTCAGGTGGTGGTGCTGTGGTGGTGATGGGGGGAAAAATAGGAATGGTAATTGTGGCAGGGGTGGTGGTGGTGGTGATGGGTGATGGGATGTACCCTGCCAGAGTTTGTTCCCTTGCAGTGGCAGGGTGGACTTGTTTCCTGGACCTTTTCTTGGGTGCTGGTTCTGATGTGGTTGCTTGGGCTTTTCTTTTCTCCTTAGACTTTGCAGTGGGTGATTCTGCCTCGGGGGAAGGCTGATATTCCGAGTCCTCGTCGGATGAAATTGTATCGACCTCTTCTTCGGAGTGCACCTCACCTAAGCATCTGTTGAGGTGTTTTATCTCATGCATGACTTTGAGCAGGTTCACCTTTGCCGAGAGTTGTCCAGTCGTTTCATAGTTATCTATGACTTGTTTTAGTTTGTCACGCTCAGCTTCTAATTGTTCCCTTGTCCAGAAAGGGGCATCAGCTGTTCCTTGAGGGTGCTTGGAAGGTGATGTCATTCTAAAATTATTGACAAGAAAACAATAGTTAGAATGTTTAAATTTGAAGTTATAACAAAGTAATGTTATTGGAGTTTGAGGTTTATTAGATTGGTTTTATTAAATTTGAAATTATAACAAAGTAACGGTTTGGAGGTCGGATGGTCCCAAATGGTTTGGAAACTGAATGGTTCCATACGGTTTGGAGACTGAATGGTTCCATACGGTTTGGAAACCGAATGGTTCCATACGGTTTGGAGACCGAATGGTCCCAAATGGTTTGGAAACCGAATGGTTCCATACGGTTTGGAGACCGAATGGTTCCATACGGTTTGGAGACCGAATGGTTCTATACGGTTTGGAAACCGAATGGTTCCATACGGTTTGGAGACCGGATGGTCCCAAACGGTTTGGAGACCGAATGGTTCCATACGGTTTGGAGACCGAATGGTTCCATACGGTTTGGAGACCGAATGGGAGATGAACTGCGTGGGAGACGAAACGTGCGGCCGTTTGTTGGCAGGGAACTGCGACGGTGACGAAGGGTAAGCATGCCGACGTTACCGACGGCGATGGTGGCGACGACAGAGTTTGAAAAATCGTGACCGTCTGGCGGTGGTGCAAACCAACGAACTGCTGGGTGGTCTACCTGTAAAGAGGGCGGCGAGAATGCTGGGCGCGGGGAGCAGCAGAGCAGGAGCGCGGCAATGCGCGGGGACGACGACGGAGCCAGAGACGACAGCGAAGAAGCTGAGTCAACGGTGAGGTGATGAAACGGCGGTGGAGACGACGGCAGCGTCAGAGAGGGAAACGAGCGCGAAAACGAAGCTATGGAATGAAACAGGGAAGCCGAGAATTCGAGAAAGTGGAAGAAAGAATGGGGGGCGAGGGGGGTATTTAAGGGTTATGGGATGTGCCCCTAACCGCAAAAGACCTTGTGTTTTTATATTTGTTTTTAGATTATGTGAATTTTTATGTATTTTTAGATTAATGATGAAAGAACGTAAAGAAAGTAGAAAAAAGTTTAAAAGAAAATAAAAGACTAGAAAATTAGAAAAGGTGATACTCAGGTCTTGGGTTGCCTCCCAAGAAGCGCCTTGGTTTAACGTCGCTGGCTCGACAAAATTCTGCTCCAGTTATGCTGATGTTATAGGATCTTAGATCTCTATAGTTTGTCTTGGTAATTTGTCTGCTGGAGTGTAGTATTTCTTTAATCTATGACCATTGACGGTTCTTTCTCCCCCGTTATCATCAAGGATAATGACTGCTCCTGTCGGGTAAATATGTTTGATTGTGAAAGGCCCCGACCATTTTGTACGTAGTTTTCCAGGAAACAATTTCAGTCTGGAATTGAATAGGAGAACCTTATCTCCAATGATTATATCCTTTCTTTTTATGTGGCCATCATGCCACATCTTGGTTTGTTTTTTGTAAATTCTGGCATTGTGGTATGCTGTCATTCGCAGTTCTTCCAATTCTTGTAATTGAAGTTGTCTAGATTCACCGGAATTTTTGAGATCAAGGTTCAATTGCTTGATAGCCCACCAAGCTTTATGTTCTAATTCTACTGGTAGATGACACGACTTCCCATACACCAATCGAAATGGTGTTGTTCCAATTGGTGTTTTGAAAGCTGTGCGATAGGCCCATAAAGCATCAGGAAGTTTGGTAGACCAGTCTGTGCGGTGCCTGTTAACAGTTTTTTCCAAAATAGCTTTGAGTTGCCTGTTAGAGACTTCAACCTGCCCACAAGTATGTGGGTGATAAGGTGTGGAAACTTTGTGGTTGACTCCATATTTTCTTAAAAGTGCTTCGAAACTCCGCTCCAGAAAATGAGATCCGCCATCGGATATTATTGTTCTTGGAACGCCAAATCTGGGGAATATTATTTCTTTAAACATTTTGATGACTGGTTTGGAATCAGAGGAAGTGGTCGGTAGAGCTTCCACCCATTTTAGACGTAATCCACAGCGACTAGAATGTACGTGAATCCGTAAGATGAGGGGAAGGGACCCATGTAATCTATTCCCCAAACATCAAAAAGTTCGACTTCTTGCCACATATTCAAAGGCATTTCGTTCTGTTTGGTTATTCCTACGGAGAGTTGGCATTTGTCACATGATCGCACGTATTCATGTGCATCCTTTGCGATGGTTGGCCAGTAAAATCCAGATTGAAGAATTTTAAGAGCGGTTTTCTTAGAGCCCATGTTCCCCCCAGTAGGGCCTGAGTGACAGTGCTCTAAAGCTGGGATGATTTCTGTTTCTGGAATGCATCGGCGAAAAAGTCCATCAGCGCATAAGCGGAATAGGTAGGGCTCATCCCAGAAATACTGCTTAGCGTCGTGAAGGAATTTCTTTTTGTCATGATATGATGTATACGGATGGATGATTCCTGTTGCCAAATAATTCACAATGTCGGCATACCAAGGAAATCCAGTAGTAACTTTCATTAGTTGATCATCCGGTAGAGAGTCTTGGATGGGTAATTCGTCTGTGTCTTTAGCTTTAATGCGACTGAGGTGATCCGCGACGACATTTTCCATCCCGCTTTTGTCTTTAATCTCTAGATCAAATTCCTGAAGCATTAACACCCATCTGATAAGTCAGGGTTTAGCATCTTGTTTTTGGATCAAGTATCGTATAGCAGAATGGTCAGTATATACTATGACTTTTGACCCTATTAGGTAAGACCAAAAATTTTCAAAAGCATAGATAACTGCCAGAAACTCTTTTTCGGTAGTAGTATAATTCTTTTGTGCCTCATCAAGCGTCTTGGAGGCATAATATATAACATGAGGCTTTTTGTCGATCCTTTGTCCAAGGACTGCCCCTATAGCATAATCGCCAGCGTCACACATAATTTCAAATGGTTGTGTCCAGTCAGGAGCTCTTAGAATAGGGGCAGAGATAAGGGCATTCTTCATAGTCGTGAAGCTATTAAGGCATTCTTGGTCAAAAATAAAATCTGCTTCTTTGGTCAGCAAGTGAGTCATTGGCTTTGCTATTTTTGAGAAATCTTTTATAAATCTTCTGAAGAATCCTGCATGACCAAGGAATGCCCTGACTCCTCTGACGTCTTTAGGTGGAGTTAGCTTTGAGATGACATCGACCTTTTCTTTATCTACTTCAATCCCTTTTGCACTTACTCAATGTCCTAGGACCACACCTTCAGTCACCATAAAGTGGCATTTTTCCCAATTCAAGATCAGGTTGGTGTCCTCACATCTTTGTAAGACTTTTCCTAGATTGAGTAAACAATTATCAAAAGAATCTCCGTATACAGAAAAATCATCCATGAAGACTTCCATGATAGATTCTGTTAGTCCGGCGAAGATAGCAGTCATACATCTTTGGAAGGTTGTGGGTGCGTTACATAACCCGAAAGGCATTCTTCGGAAGGCATATGTTCCAAAAGGACAAGTGAAGGTTGTTTTTTCTTGATCTTCAGGGTGGATTGGAATTTGGTAAAATCCTGAATATCCATCAAGATAACAGAAAATTTTTTGGTGGGCGAGACGTTCGAGAACTTCATTCAAGAAGGGCAAGGGGAAATGATCTTTCCTTGTTGCTTTATTAAGTTTTCTGTAATCTATGCACATTCTCCACCCAGTTACTGTTCTAGTAGGTACCAGTTCATTCTTATCATTAAGAACAACAGTGGTCCCCCCTTTTTTTGGGACCACCTGCACGGGGCTTACCCATTGAGAATCCGAGATTGGGTAGATGATACCTGCCTTCAGAAGTTTGAAAACCTCGATGCGAACTACCTCCTTGAGATTAGGGTTCAACTTCCTTTGATGTTCCCTTGATGGTTTGAATTCTTCCACCATAGGCAATCTGTGCATGCATAAAGCTGGATTTCCACCAGTTAAGTCAGTCATTTTATATCCGATAGCTTTCTTGTGTCTCTTTAGCTCATCAATAAGTCTGTTTTCTTAGTCTTCTTCCAGAGTAGAGCTGATAATCACTGGACAAAGTTTCTCACTGTCAAGGAAGACATGTTTGAGTCCCTCGGGTAAGGCCTTCAATTCAGGGGCCTTAGGTGGCTCGGTTGCTTCTATAACGGTGACAGCCTTGAGTTCTTCAAAGGTGGCTGTTGGGGCTTCTTCAACTTTTTCTAAATATTGAAGGCATTGTTGCACTAGTTCATTTGCCGAAAATTCTACTTCCGGGCTTGTCAAGGCACTTTCCAACTCATCGGAGGGTTCGGACATTTTTAACTGGGACATTTGATATATAGCATCTAGGAGAAAAACTTCCTCTTGAATGCTTGGTCCTTTCATGCTATTAAGGACTCTGAATTGGAAAGCTTCCTTCCCAAGTCTTAGTATAATCATTCCCACTTCTACATCGATGAGTGCTCGGGCGGTAGCTAGGAAAGGTCTTCTGAAGATTATCGGGTATCTTAGATCTTCTTGTATGTCCATAATAACGAAATCGCATGGGACATAAGAATTTGTTCCTATTCTGACGGGTATATCTTCAATAATTCCAAGGGGAGCAGTTATGGTAGAGTCGGCTAACTGAATTGTCATTGACGTAGGTAACAAATCAGTGAAGCCTAATCTTTTACACATAGAATAGGGCATAATGGATATACTTGCTCCTAGATCTGCTAATCCCTTTTTGCTAGAGCCATTTCCAATCGAACACTGAATACCGAAGCAACCTGGGTCCTTCTTTTTCTTTGGCATTTTGTTAAGCAGAATATCTGAAGTGGTCTGAGCTAGTTTCACTGTTCCATGCTCTTCTGTCATATATTTTCTCGACAGCAGGGTTTTCAGGTATTTGGCCCAAGCGGGCACTTCAGAAAGGGCATCTAGAAATGGGATATCGATATACAGTTTCTTCATAGCTTCTTTGAATTTCTGGAACCTAGTGTCCATTTTGGTTCCTTTCAGCCTGTCCAAATAAGGAATTCTGAGTGGACCTTCTGGCATAGGTCCCTTTTCTTTTTCTCTTTCAGTAGTTTTAGTGGATTTTTCCTTTTCATGAGTTGAGCTTTCTGTTGGTGAGAGAATAGCTACACCATCATCATGATGGATGATTCTAATGGTATCAGGAAGGACACGACCAGACCTTGTGGTGACAGCATTCAGTTGCTCAGGTCTATTTTGGTCATGCCTTGGGTTTGCCTCTGGTTGCCCAGCGAAGGTACCTGCTGGTGGTTTCAACTGAGCAGCAATCTGTGCTAATTGGGCCTCCACAGCCTTTTGTTGAGCTTGTTGATTCACAAGCATGGTCTGCTGAGATTGCAACATCTGCCTAATTAAAGATATTTCATCAGATGGTTGGGGAGGAGCACTCCTCTGTTGATATTGAGTGACTTGTTGCCCCTGGGGTTGCTGTGGAGGTGTTGTCAACTGCGGTTGTTGTGGTTGCTGCAACTGAGGTTGTTGTAGCTGTGGGTGCAGTCCTGGGTATTGATAAGAGGGATTCCTAGGATAATTGGATCGTTGGAACCCATTTCTATAATTCCCTTGATTTTGGGCGAAGTTATTCTGAAATCCTGGTGGTTGTTTGCTGAAAGATCCACCTTGTGTCTGTTGTTGAGGATTGGCAGTTCCTGGAGGATTTCCATATTGGAAACCCGGGTGATTTCTTGGTTTGTCTGGATTGTAATACACTTGGCCGGGTATTGAGTGAATAGAGTTGACTTGCTCCGGCATTTGGTCCTCGGGGTGTTCAATAATGGGTTCATATTGCGGCACTGGTGGTTGTAAATCCATCATAACATTGTATAACATGCCACATGATAATGTGGGATGATCAGATGCATGACAGGCTTCACAAGTTCCGGTAGCAGCTTTCACTTGTTGAACCTGAGAGCTTTTCTTCTTGTCGTATTCTCCGAAAGAAGTTTCGAGAGCTTGTTGCTTGTTAGCAATAGTCTTTAGGGCCTCTGCAATAGCCTTGAGTTCCATGGATTCTTCAGCTTTGTAAACTTTAAGAACTCCCTTGGTTTGATTAGATGACCTTCCCCAATTAGATTGGTTATCGGCCCCTATCGTAACTATATTCCAAGCATCTTCATAATTCTTTCTCATAAAGTTTCCTCCAGATGAGGAATCTAAAAATTGCTTTATATCATCACTTACTCCTCTATAGAATGTTTCTATCAATTGATTTTGAGATATGCCATGGTGAGGGCACTTCCTCAGGAGTTCCTTGAATCTTTCCCAGGCTTCCGCAAGTGTTTCTCCCGGTAGTTGGGCAAAGTGATTAATTTGTCCCCTGATCTCATAGGTTAGTGAAGGTGGAAAGAATTTCTCAAGAAATTTTTCTTCTAAAGGAGTCCAAGTAGTGATGATAGGATGCATATCCAAAGCATTGTACCAGCTTAGAGCTCTCCCAGATAAGGTGAAGTGGAAGAGGTGTAACATTATAGCTTCAAGAGCAACTCCCGCTTGAGGTACAAGTCGGCAGAGTGACTTGAATCTCTTAAGATGATCCATGCAATCGTCTCCCGGTCCTCCAGAGAAAGAAATGCCTTGCATGATCTGGATCCATTGCGTCCGGATTTCGAAGTTTGGAATGTTGATAATTGGTGGTCGGACTGGGTGATCATCTTCATAATTCTTTGGGACTGCGTAATCCCGAAGTTGCTTGCTTCTTAATGCTAATTGAGCAGCAGCATTCTCGGCTTGGATGCGAGCTTGTTCCTCAGCTCGAATCTCGGCTTGCACTTGAGCACGAGTGTCAGCGATGAGTTGTGCTCTTTGTGCTGCTATGGCGGCGTTAACTCTCTCCGCAACGAGGTATTGCTCGTCAGTCATTTGTCTTGCTCTTTGGCGATTAAGTCTAATCCTTCGGTGGAAACTTCTTTCTACCTCAGAGTCGTACTCTGGTTCAGGGGAGAATCCGATGCTATGCGGGGTTTGCATACACGTTTTCTACCTGAGTAGAAAGAAAATCACACGTTAAGATGATGGAAGGAAACTAAGAAATCAAGAAGATTTGGAGTAGTTATCAAGAAAAAGTGTAAAATCCTAATCAACCAAGAAGTTGTTAAGTAAAAGCTAAAACGTTTCGTTGTCCCCGACAACGGCGCCAATTTTTGATGGAGTTTTGCAACGCCACTAAAAATCCTAGAGATGATGAATCTCTAAGTTTAGCCTTGCTTGTATTATGGTAAGATCTCCACCCGCGTGTGCTAAGACACGCCGAAGTCTTATCGTAATATAGTTTAAGGGTCGGATCCACGGGACAACGGTCTTGTTTAGAGTTAAACAAGATGGAAAACATTTTAGCCGTACTTAACTACTTAACGATTGATATTTAGACCGAAAGTTTGATTTGATTGTTTTAACTAGATGCAAGGAAAGTAAAAGCAAGAAAGTAGAAATTAAAGTTGTAGGTAATGATTAAAACCACTAGGATGTTGCCGAGTTTCACACCACTACACATGGATTATAAACATGCAACATAATAAAAAGACTTGCAAAGAGAAACTAATCAGCTAGTATCTTTGTAGACTTAGCTTCCTTTCGGATAACCAACTACGAGGAGTGTGGAGTATTACAATGCCAGCCATCCCCTAACGAATGGTCACTTACTTTGCATTACTCCTTCATGAAGTGTGTTCCTCGACCTTACCAAGGTTGCACTTCCATACGTCAACTGATTCCATTTCATAGTATGAAAGTGCAACGATGGGAGTGAGTTTACTCCACTCATGAAAGCACTCCTAGTGTAACAACCGTCTCGTGAAAACAGGATTAACTAATGCGGAAGCGAATTATTTGCAGCGGATTACTGAAAATCACTGAAAATTTAAAACTTTTTGCAAAGAGATCCATTCACATGAAAACTCTTTAACCATGAACCAAAGTGTTTCCATTTCATCCTGGATCACAAGTACACAGCCTGTACAATTCCTTTTTAAGGATTACAACATTGACTGCCCTGTTAACAAATATACACAGGCAGTATAAAACTTTGAGGCATTAAGCCAAAACTCCGATTGAATCATTTAAAACTCTGAGGACCTGAGAGTACAGAGACGACACATAGGACTACTATCTATATGACTTGACAGACAATATCTCCACCTGAGATCTCATTGTTGTCCTTGTTGTTGTTGTTGCTTCTGCTCATCTCTGTTCTAGGGATTTCCTGCCTTGCCTTCCATGCATACCTAAAAATGTTTTCCCACGGGGGTGAGACAATTGAAAATTGCCCCAGCGAGAGATATAACTCTCCACCAAAAACATTATTATTGCAGTTTATCAAATTAAAACTGAGTAGGGGTTACTTTTACATTATCAGGTAGAATTATTCATCATAGAACAGAATAAGATAATCTCCATTCTCAAGGAGGTCATTGCATCTACCCATGGTAGATAAGTAGTTCATCTGTCTATTTTGCAGAGAATATAAAGAAACATAATTAACATTTATCTACTAAGGAATGCAAAAAGAAATGCAACATCAGCCAATGAATCTCCGTATTCAATCCTTAAGCAAACATGCTATACGGCTGATTACATTTTACAATCACACTTATGCCCTGAGGAGATGAGGTATACCGCTCATACTCCAACCGACCACGGTTACGTAAAGCATCGGTACCACACATAGGTCAATGGAAGAGCCGGATTCCCATGACCTCAACTATCTCGGTCAGTACGAGATAACATGCAGGACATCTTGTGTCTCTGCTAGATAGCTTTCCAGGGTATACTGGCAACATCGCTATTAGAGTTATAGCCCATAGCATATACTCTCTTCAGGATATGGCCCGTAGCCAATGCCCGGTATTATTTTGTGGAGTCATGGCCCGTAGCCATGCTCTTATTGGGGTATGGTCCGTAACCAATCCCGTTCATAAGACATAGCCCGTAGAAATGCCTATGGGGCATAAGGATATAATTGCCCAATTACCCCCACATATTCAAAAATATGCGTTCCGAGTAAACTCATTTCACCATTCAGCTAATTCTGATGCTGATGGATCTGTGATCAGGGCAACTACATTATATGGTATCACTTGATTAATTAAGTACATTATCATATTCTTTTAGCATCAGCCAAGTTTCCAAACATAACTTAATAAGACAAATGCTATAAAGAAAACATGTACTATTTCCATTAATCACTTCTAAGTCTTTATAAGACATGGGGATCTCAGTCCCTCATTTCAATACTGGGAATTTTCATTCCTTTGCAACTCAATGCCATAATCATATGGTTCTGGGTATTCAAACCCTTAGCTCATCATTGAGCATTATTACCACTTTTTCAGGTAATTATCACCTTCAGGTCACCTGACCAAGGTAAATATGATGCTTATTACATAAACATCTTCTCATGGCATTTAAGGCCCATTACTTCTCTTATTACCTCATACTAGGTAATAAGGTATAGCATGGCACATAAGGCCCAATAAACAATGTCAATACATAAAATGTCATAGCTCATACACGGCTATGTTCATCATCACATCATACCTGCATGGTTAGTACATATGATAATACATAAATTTCATATCAAGGTATACGATCATATCAGGTCACTTTCAAATCACATCTAAATCAAGCATAGAGCACCACGGCCGTGCAACCAAGAACGGCCGTGTAAAGGGAAGCCACCACGGTCGTGCTACCTTGCACGGTCGTGCAAAGTGAAGCTACCACGGTCGTGCTACAGAAGTTCCCCTCATGAATCATATTCAAGTATGAATTCTATTCTTTCATTAGGGATTAGGGTTTCACATACCATCTCCCTTCTTTAGAATAGGGATTACATATAGCATCACCCTTCGTTAGGGTTTCATATCACGTTTCCCATATTCAAGGTTTGCTGATCATTCCCAATTAGGGTTTCTCATGAAATCACCCTCAATTAGGGTTTCACATGGATACACCCTCAATTAGGGTTTCACATGGATACACCTTCAGTTAGGGTTTCACATGGATACACCCTCAACTAGGGTTTCACATGGATACACCCTCAACTAGGGTTTCATAAGGATACACCCTCAACTAGGGTTTGAGTTCAATAACCCTGTCAATTAGGGTTTATGTTCATGTTTAGGGTTTCATGATCTCTTTACTTAAGGATCATAACTCTTAACCACCACATGAATCATATTCATGTATGAATTCATGCTATCAACTTCTCAACTTGAATAGGTCATATCACCCTTTAGTTGAGTACATACAACTATGATTAACATAGTGTATCAAGTCATTGACCCTATAAGCAATTAGGAATTCATCCCTTAATTGGCACTAATCCCTTAGGTAATATTCGGGTTTCAACCTTTGTACCTTCTTTTATTATCATTACGAATCAACATTGGATCAATGGATCATTAATCATCTTGATTCTCAAGAGATTCAATCACATTGGACCTCCATTACATAGGGTATCCAATTGAATTAGGGTTTTCAATGTTGATTCCTTCAATCATTGAATTCATGGAACCAGTCATCAATTGGACCTACCCTCATACTTCAATTGAGTTTAATAGGTCAACCTTCAACTGATTTGACTCTCAATTGACCCTCAATTGATCATCAATTAGGGTTTGATTCAATTGAATTAGGGTTTGGAATCGATGATTCAACAACACTAATCAATGCAAGATTGGTTACTTTGAAACTATTGAACCATTATCCAAATTGGGTATGACCTGACCCCAAACGGTCTTGAGGTCGTTTGGATGACCTCCAAACGGTCTTGAGACCGTTTGCCCATCATATCACTCAAATCCAAGCCATCCAATTAAGGTTTGGATCATTGGATTGATCACCAAATCAGCATTGCATTGTATAACAGCTTGGTACCTTTAGACCTTCAAACACCTAACCATACTCAACCCTAGACCTCCAAACGGTCTTGGGTGACCACCAAACGGTCTTGAGACCGTTTGGCCCATCCAACCTTTGGATTCTAGTGAAAAATCATCATGGATTGGTCTATCGAGTTGATCAACAGATCAGCACTACATTGCAATATGATTAGTACCTTTGGACCTTCAATTGGTCAACTATACTTGACCACAGAACTCCAAACGGTCTTGAGGTGACCCCAAACGGTCTTGAGACCGTTTGGATGATCCCCCAAACGGTCTTGAGACCGTTTGGGCTAATCAACCCAAAATCTCAAATTAGCTCATTGTGATTTCAGCACTGATTTCAATTAGGGTTAGCCCAATTGATTAGCCTTCAACTCATGACTAGTTTGGAATTAATCCATAAAATTTGGTGAGTCATTAGATCATATCATTAGGAACAGTAATCCCAAACGGTCAACGCTTGGTCAACGCACTCAAACGGTCTTGAGACCGTTTGCCCAAAAAGTTCAATTAAATCAGATTGAAAATCAGCACTTAATCCAATTAGGTTTCCCTAATTGATTAGGCTTCAACTCACGATTCCTTTGGAGTTAATCCCTCAAATTTGGAAGGTTATTAATAAACATAATTATGAACAGGAATCCCATACCGTCAACGCTTGGTCAACCATCTCAAACGGTCTTGAAACCGTTTGCTCAACCAGGTCAAGTTAATCAGGTTGAGAATCAGCACATAATTTAATCTGATTGCCTAATTGATTGGCCCTCAACTCTCGATTCCTTTGGAGTTAATCCCTCAAATTTGGAGGGTTATCAGCCTACATAATTAGGAACAAAATTCACAAATGGTCAACGCTTGGTCAACCATCTCAAACGGTCTGGAAACCGTTTTCTCCCAAACGGTTTCAAACCGTTTGCCCTTAAACGGTTTGCTGAAACCGCATAGCCAATCAAATTAAAACGATTTGGAGTAGCTATCAAAACGGTTTCGCTTGGTAATTTTCTTTGGATAGGCATATAGGATGATGTCATCATCCCCTTCCTTCGAACAACCAAGAACAGCAACCGTTCTTGATGGAAATTGCAGCAAAGAAACAAGAGTGTATCAAATTGAAGAAATCAATCAACAAAGCATAGAGAATTGATGCTATAGCAATGTTTAAGGGTTTAAGTTATAAAACCCGCCTCCAATTGAGATCCAAAGCTCCAATATCATGCCATTAATGGTGGATGAAGCTCTTGCAACTCCCCCTAGGCTCGTCCTCAAGCTTTTGATTGCAAAAGTTGGCTAGGGTTGAAGAGGAGATCGAAATAAGAAGGAATCCATAATTTATTTTCGATTTCCACCATGAAATCATGGAGAACGAATGTCAAGGGCTTACCCACAGGTTGGGGACGTGCTCCCTGCTCCTCCCTAGCTCCTTGGTCGGTTTTTCAAGCAAGGGGAAGAAGAAAATCCAAAAAAGGCCTTGGTTTGGGCTTGGAAATGGCACTTTTATAAGGAAATTGATGAGAGAGAAAATGCCTTATAAAAATCCAATTAATCCCAATAAAGTGGCCGCCTCTTCCCCCTCAACTACCTTGGGTACGAGGCACCTTCCTTGCCTTTAATTCTCCTTCATTATCCTCAATTTAAAGAAAAGCAAATTAAGCACCTTAATGCTTATAATATAATATCCCACATGTGAGTGGATATTACTTTTCTTTATAAAAAGGTGAGTGGAATTTCACCTACTTAAGATATTTTCGTTCCTTATCTTGTTAAAGGAACGTACATCCTTATTCAAAATCAACCCAAAACATTTTGGTTGAAAGCCCTTCAATTATTTTTATTCATTTTTGCCCTAAATCGAATTAGGGTTTCAATTAGGCATTATTCTTGATTATTTTAATGTCAAGATTCTCTCTCCTACAACTTAATTCAAATGAGGAGTCCCTCTCATTTTATTTGCTCTACATGATGCCAAGAAACATTAAGGACCATATTGAAGTGGTAATTTGCATATTGAATCCTATATTTTGGGTAAATTACACATTACACCAAAACTAGGTTTTAATGCACAAGGATTGCTTTACAAGCTTAATCTTGATGTCCAAGCTTGTGGAAACCATACCACTACATCATATTCATTCTTATGATTTCTCAACATCAGAGGAACATCTTATCATGCAACATTTGCAATTTAACCCCTCAACTTGTGTAATTTTCACTTTAGTCCAAAATAAGCAAACATTGCTTCAACAATGTTCAAACATGACCAAAATTGAAACATAGGTTCCTTTTGAGCCTTAATTACTTTTCACAAGATGAGATTAAGCATATAATCATATTTCTTAATCAAAACACCTAGGGTTAAAGAATAACCCAGGTCAGGGATGTTACACCTAGATACCGAAACAGACATATGGTGACTACGTATATCTAGAACTAACATTCAATCGATATTCAGATCTAAGGGTATAAACGTAGACAATTCATACCAAGAGACAATAAGTAACACGAGTTGGTGATCAAGCAACAAGCATTCATTAAACGATTGATGTTGAGCCAAAGAGGAGAGTATCTCTATTGCAAACGATTGAATTACAATGCATGAAATGAAAACATGGGTAGCGGGGCTACTCCCCGCACCCTAGTGAAAAGGACTACTCGCTCATCTCAAGAGAAAAGGAGGAGGCGAGAAGAGAGAGAAAGAATGACATCTCCATGGAGGAGGGAAGGTTGAACCCTTGGTGGAGAGAGCAACGATTTTCACACTTCGTGGCTGCTTGATGATGGATCTTCTCTTCCCACCTTCTTTGTTGATGAGAGAGAAGGTAGCTTGATGATGGGACGTGGACCTCAAACTGGCAGCCTTGGGGCGATGGATGAAGGATGGAATTGCTCTGGAACTGGAGGGGCAGCCTTTGGGCGTCTGAGAGATCCCCCCTTGAAGTGACCTTTGGGGTCTTATTTATAGGCTTAAGTTGAGCCCAAACGGTCTTGAGACCGCATGGGCTCATACGGTCTTGAGACCGTATGAGCTCATACGGTCTTGAGACCGCATGGGATCATACGGTCTTGAGACCGCATGAGCTCAAACGGTCTTGAGACCGCATGAGCTCATACGGTCTTGAGACTGCATGAGCTCAAACGGTCTTGAGACTGCATGGGCTCATACGGTCTTGAGACCGCATGGGCTCATACGGTCTTGAGACCGCATGGGCTCATACGGTCTTGAGACCGTATGGCCTTCATGCGGTCTTGAGACCGTATGACACTCATGCGGTCTTGGGACCGTATGACCTTCATGCGGTCTTGGGACCGTATGGAGTCTTTGTAATAATTTTTTGTGTTTTCCTGCAATAATAAAGAAGAGAAGTTTAGTTTATTGGTATATCAGCCATAAAGTAAAAAGTTAATGATTCTATCTAATTTATCTAAGAAAGAGTATGGAAAATTAAGGAGAACCAATAAGATAATGTCACAAAATGGGAGGTTATCATGTACTAGCACCAACTTGCTCTCCCACAATTGTTCTTCATTTATATCCCTATCTTTATCAGGTAGGACTTACTCAGGTTCTCTTGGTTACCAAAACCAGAGAAGACAACAATTGTTAGAGGCAATTGAGTTGTGTTTCTAAAGAAGCCCCAAATACCCCTCTATTTATAGGAGGGTTAGGGTTAGGGTTCCCAGTCTGTGTGGGAGTAGAAGGGATTGAAATTTCATGAATTTCCGCATCCAGTGAGTGACGAAACGATCGGTTCATAGGTGAATCAGTTGGTTGGCATGCGAGCCGATCAGTTCAACCCTTGAACTGGTTGTTTCATCAGGTTTCCCAATCACAATTATATTGAAAATTATAATCAGATTAACGCACAATATGACATCAACATTAATCCTTGATGCAATCAAAAATATCCATGAACTGGGTGGTTCATTACATGAGCCGCTCATTTGATGACCCTAAGTTGATTGGTTCACTCAGTGAACTGGTCAGTTCAAGCCCTGATTCATCTAGAATTCAGCCAATGCAATTTCCAATTAACCTACCACTCCAACCAATCAGTTTAACACTTGAACTGGTCAGTTCTGAGTTCCGTCAGTCAATTGTTTTTTAAATTGAATACCTAAACACTTTCATGGTCAAGTTAAAGATCACTCATGAAAAAACTCCTATTCCAAGTGTATCCTAAGTGTGTGACCCTATAGATTCCATATTACGTTGGTAGTAAATGTCCATAACTAGTTTATGTCATTAGAAGTGAAGAACAGTATCTAGCAACACATCATTGCTATCCAAGTAAATGGAAAGTTGGAGAACAACTTCAACCTACAATCTATGATTGTTGTTACGTTGTTTGTATAGTTCCTTTATCACTGATATCCAGATTGAACTTAAGGCATGGAATCATCATCCTCTTCAATATTCAATCTTTGTTCCTTGAACTAGAGTAGATTGTCTGAGATATGTGTAATCTCAATATCACATATTGACTCACATGTGCATGGCCCTGCATTTCTAGTCTCGCTAATCAAGTGGCCATGATATCATACTCCTGCAGGAGGGACAAATCCCATCTACATCACTCACAATCATCCCCATGTCTCACAGTGCATTCGATCATTGCCTTTATGGCAACCTTTATTCAAGGTCAAGGTGGATGATGTCAAAGTACATTGAAAGACATGTAATGTGTGTATTGATTTTAATTCTAAGAACCAAAATCACCACCAGCACTATGAGATATGATTATAACTACCATGCAATGGTTTCCATGTGTCACTCTCATGGTGGATCTATTTGATGCATTGTTCTCTAACAAGTATCTAAGTGTTTGTTTTGATATCACATATCATGATTGATGGGATTCTGTCATCAACCAACACACACTCTAGTCTTATGCGTTATTGTTGTCAATCAGCCTTCCATAATAACATCTGACTAGGGACATGGCAAGAATATATACACTCTTGGCATCTGTATGATCTCATTGTTCAGGTCATCAACCTGAAGACATACATCATTGATTAATATCATTATTTAAACATTTATTATGTTACATCATTATCTCATAGTAGAATAAAATAGAAAAAATTGGATGATTTCCTTTATTAATAATCAAATCATTTACAAGTTATGCCATTACAATCATTATATGATTGTCTCTCTTGGCTTATATATCAACATACTCCCACTTGCACTTAGAGCCAATCACCCATGAACTTAATCCCAAGTGATCTAACATGACCATCATGTTTATGCTGTGAAAGTTCTTTAGTCAAGGGGTCAACCACATTGTTCTCGGTTGGTACTCTACAAATCTTTATATCTCCTCACTATGATATCTCTCGTATGAGACGGAACCATATTTGTATATGCTTGGAACGCTGATGTGATCTGGGTTCCTTAGATTGTGTAATAGATCCATTGTTGTCACTATATAGCTCAACTACAACCCTGATGATTGGAACCACCCCAAGTTTCGAGACAAACTTCTTGATTCAGACATCCTCCTTACCTACATTAAATGTAGCAATATACTCGACCTCTTTTGTATAATTTGCAACTATTTCTTGCTTGGAACTCTTCCAACTCACAACACTGTGGTTAAGGCAAAACACAAATCCTGATTGTGATCGATAATCATCATTGTCAGTTTGGAAGCTTGCATTGGTGTAACCTTTTACCACCAACTCTTCCTCTCTGCCATAGACCAGGAACTGATCCTTCATTCTTCTCAAGTACTTAATGATGTTCTTCATGGATATCTAGTTAGCATCACCTGCATCTGACTGATATCTTCTCGTCATTCTCAAGGCATATGAGACATCAAGACAAGTACATAATATTGTGTACATGATGGATCCAATTACAGATGCATATGGTGTCCTACTCATGCATTCCCCTTCTTCACAAGAATTGGGGTAATGAACTCTAGAGATGGCAACTCCATGAGACATCGGCAAGTTTCCTATCTCTTTGAGTACTCCATGTTGAACCTCTTCAACACTTTGTCAATGTATGTGCTCTGACTTAGTCCAAGAAGCCTTCTAGATATATCTCTATAGATCTTGATTCATAATATGTAGGATTCTTCACCTAAGTCCTTCATTGAGAATGTATTTCCAAGCCAGGTCTTTACCATCTTTACAGTTGGGATGTCATTCCCCATCAATAGTATGTCATCTACATACAATATGAGGAATACAATCATGATCCCACTAACCTTCTTACACATGAGGTCCATCTTCATTTTGAAAAAATCCAAACTCTTTGACTTTTTCATCAAATCAAAGATTCCAGATCCAAGATGCTTGCTTCAATCTATAGATTGGCCTTTGTAACTTACAAAACATATTTGCATCCTTTGGATTTATAAAACCCTTAGGTTGTTTCATGTACACATCCTCAAGAAGATTTCCATTAAGGACTGTAGTTTTAACATCCATCTACCAAATTCATAGTCATGATAAGCTGCAATGGCAAGCATGATCCTGATGGATTTAATCATGGAAACTAGAGAAAATGTTTTTTCATAGTCAGCACCTTGAACTTGTCTGAAACCCTTTGCAACAAATCTTCCTTTATAGGTTTGTTCTTTACCATTCATGTCAGTTTTCTTCTTGAAGACCCACTTACACCCTATGGATTTTACCCCTTCAGGTGGATCCACCAAGGTCCATACCTTGTTGATGTACATGGGTTCCATCTTAGTTCTCATGGCCTCAAGCCATTTATCAGATAGTGGTCCCTTAGTAGCTTCTAGATAGGTTGTTGTCTCGTCATCTATGACCAACTCACCTCCTTCTTGAGTCACAAGATAACCAAATCTTTCAGGCTCAAGGCGTGTCCTACTAGATCTATGAGGTTCATGTGTTACTTGAGGAATTTCATATTCCACAATGACTTGTGGTTCTCCTTATTCCTCTTGTACATCTATTGGTTCAATATTTTCTTGTTGGTCTCTAACCTCTTCATGTTCTACTTTCCTCCCACTGATTCCTTTGGAAATGAATTCCTTTTCTAGGAATACAACAACTCTGGCAACAAACACTTTGTTTTCAGTTGGGAAGTAAAAGTAATATCATTTAGTTTCCTTAGGATATCTAAGAAAATAACATTTAATAGATTTGGGTCCAAGCTTTTCAGGAAACTGCTTTCTCACATAAGCTTCACAACTCCAAATCTTCATAAAAGGCACATTGGGATGCTTCTGATACCATATCTCATATGGTGTCTTTTAAACCGATTTAGATGGTACACCGTTTAGTGTAAACACGACAGTTTCAAGAGAAAAACTCAAAATGTAGTTGGAAGTTCAGCTAAACTCATCATTGATCGCACCATATATAGCAATGTGTGATTCCTTCTTTTTGTACCATTATGCTATGGTGTTCCAGGTGGAGTCCATTATGATACAATACCATGGGCTCACAGAAGGTCCTCAAACTCTTGGCTTAAGTATTCTCCACCTTGATTAGAACAAAGTTTCTTAATACTTTAGACAAGTTGGTTCTATTCTTCATTCATGAAATCCTTGAACTTTTCAGGGGTTTCTAACTTATGTTTCATCAAGTAAACATAACCATACCTACTAAAGTCATCATTGAAGGTAATGAAGTACTGATACCAACCTCTATTAGTTGTTCTAAAAGGGCCGCATACATCAATATGTATGAGTCCTAATAGATCACTAGCCCTCTCATTGTTACCAGTGAAAGGAGCCTAGGTCATCTTGCCCAACAAATAAGATTCACGTATCTCTATTGATTCAAAATCAAAAGAGTCCATATAATTATCTTTATGGAGTCTAGATATGTGATTCTCATTTATGTGCCCTAGACAATAATGTCAAAGATATATTTTGTTTGAGTTATTGAGTTTTAGTGTTTTGGTATTTATGTTACAAATATTTGTCTTTGTATCTTGAAAATAAAGACCATAAGACATTGGGGCACTGCCATAAAAGATCCTATCTTTATAAACAGAACATCGACAATTCTTAATATGAAATGCATATTCATCCTTGTCCATACAAGATACAGGAATGATGTTTCTATTTATGGCAGGTACACAATAGCAGTTCATTAACTCTATTACAAGCACAGTGGGCAGAGATAAATTATAGGCTCCAACTATAGTGGCAGCAACTCGCAGTTCGTCCTTGCCCTTTCTTAAAGGCCTACTTCTTTTTAGATATTGGATATTCGAGCATATGTGAGATCCACATCTGGTATATAGTACCCAAGATGAAGAAGTAGATACGTTTATCTCAATAATGTATATACCTAAAGTGGAGATCTCTATCCCCATCTTCTTCTTCCTGAATGCCTTCAAGTACAAAGGACATATTCTCTTATACTTTTCTTTCTCCTTATCTTGACTGTTGAAGATCTAGATTTATGCTTAGACTCAGAACTCTTCATGGCCTTGCTTCCATCCTTGGACTCCACTCCATTTATCATTGTTACAGATTTGTCCCTCTTCATTCTTTCTTTGACATCAATCAACATGCCAAGCAATTCTAATAGAGGTCTGGCCATGTTATTCAAGTGGTAACACTCGATAGCTATATGATTCAGGCAACGGTTGTAGAATCATATCTATGGCCAACTCTTGGCTCAAAGATAATCCCAATTCTTCAAGATGTTCCACATGTTCAATCATATTGAGCACATAAGTCTCTACTGGATCTCCCTTTGTCATTTTACACACAAAGAGCGCCTTTGAGACAGTATACCTCTCTTGCCTTGTATGACTATGGTTCATCTCTTTAATATGTGCTATCATCTCATGATTTGAATAATATTGACAATATTTAATTAAGCCTTTAATTAATTATTGTTGCCACAAATTTATTCAAATTGATAGCCCTCACATATCAATTCATAAGATTGCAACATACAACCTTCTAGTGGGCCAAGATCCAAAGTAATTGAATTATTACCCGGCCAACGCCAACGTCCATAACCAATCATTAAGGTATGCAACATTTGCCAATTAAATCTTATGCAAATCTTGGATAGATGACATGTGCGACTTTTTGACATAGTCATATGCATGCTTTTAGGTGCTTAGTCCAATTAAGGACACCCAGTTAAGCCTGACCCAAAATCCAACATGATACTAATGCACCCCGCTTCGTAGACCCACATAAATACAATCACACTTTTGTGAGATAGACATCACACCACGCTTGGCGTGACCACACATATTCAATCAAGTTTTTCATGTGTGTTGCTAATGGAAAGCATCTTAGACTTAATATATTATTGAGGGAGTTTGTATTTATAAATACATATACATATACAGTCACCACATACTTATAGTATGTATCATGTACATGCTATATCCCACAAAATAAAATATGCAATAAAACATAAGCGATGGTTATGGCTATTCTATTGTAATTCCTTGGAGCCCCAAGGAATTACTACCACCTAGGGTCTACATCTCATGCAGAAACATGTTGTTGATGAAGATATGTTCTTGTCTCAGCTCGCCTCCTGGTCAGTCGGTTGGTCATCTTCCCAATCACCTGGTCTTCGGGCCACCATCTTTTGGATCCTCTAGTTGATTGGTTGGCCTCCAGCCGATCGGTTCAGCCCCAATCGTCAGTCCTCCATGGTCCTCCAGTAGGTTGGCTTGTCTTTTGAAATGAGCAGCTCATCTTCTTCATCATAACAAAAAATAAACTATCCTAATGCTATTACATGATAATAGAGAAACCTTGCCTTACATTCGAGGAGAGAAAAGGTAGGAGAGAATAATACTTTTACAATTAGAAGATAAGGTAGAGGCTCAGTATGCAACCTAAGATAAAATAGGAATAAACAAACACAACCACCATGCATAAATATTTAGGGTTTATGGCCATAACCATGCTACACATCCACCATCAAAACCAATTTTTAGGGTGACACGTGGAAATTTCATATATTTATATATATGTATATATATGTGTATATATATATATATATATTTGTTTGGGATTGTACATGGTATTTAATCAAATTTTCACATTAATCATTTTAAGTATTCATATCTTATGCAATAAATAAATGAAAAACCCAAAATCCAATCACATCGGTTATCCCAAAATATAGTAAATTGACGTGGCTCTGATACCACTATAGGGAAATATGGGGGTAGAGAAGGCGGTGAAAACAAAAAATTAACTACCATATTCCCCTTATAACAGTAGATCACGTCAACAATTATATAATGGGAAGGATGGTTTCAAGGATATACCTGGTCCTAGAGCAAGTCCAACGACAATTTCCTCATCTTAGTATGCGCCTTTCTTCAAGTCGCACTCAAACATCGTCTGCAGTAGCTCCTGGTTGATCACCACAGACGACATCTTGGTGTTGTTCTCCAAGCGGGAAAATCTCCTCGCTTCTAGAGTAGTCCACACGGACCACTTGGAACTCGTGTCATTATAGAAGAACAGATAAGAAGGAATTGTCCCTTCACGTTGGAGTACTAGCACCAACTAGTTTTCCGACAACTGTTCTCCCTTGATATCCCTCCCTTTATCGGATAGGACTTGCTCAGGTTCTCTTAGTTACCACAACTAGAGAAGACAAAAATTGTCGAAGGCAATTGACTTTTGTCTCTAGGAAGCCCCCAGTACCCTTCTATTTATAAGAGGGTTAGGGTCAGGGTTCCCAATATGTGCAGGAGTGGAAGATACTAAAATTTCACAAATTTTCACATCATGTGAGTGGAAAAATGATCGGTTCATAGGTGAACCGATTGATTGGCATGTGAGCCAATTGATTTAAACCTTGAACCAGTCATTTCGTCATTTTTCTCAATCGCAATTGTATTGGAAATTATAATCCAATTAATGCACAACATGACGTCAACCCTAATCCTTGATGTAATTGAATCTATCCATGAAACGGATGGTCCATCACATGAGTCAGTCATTTGATGACCCTACACCGATCAGTTCACTCACTGAACCGGTCGGTTCATTCCCTAGTTCATCTAGAATTCAGACAATGCAATTTCCAATCAAAATGACACTCCAACTGATTGGTTCAACACTTGAACCAATCGATTCAAAGTTTAGTCAGTCAATTGTAGTTTAAATTGAATACTTAAACACTTTCATAATCAAGTTAAAAACCACTCATGAATAAATCCCTATTCCAAGTATATCCTAAGTGTGTGACCCTATAGGTTCCATATTAAGTTTGCAGTGAATGTCCATAACTAGTTTATGTCATCACAAGCAAAGTGCAGTATCTAGGACACATCATTGCTACCCAAGTAAATGGAAAGTTGGAGAACAACTTTTTTTTACCTATATGTTGTGCATTGTCCATATATTGATAATGACTTAACCATTCCATTCATATGTATGTAATATGTTTGTTTGAGAGTGATTTCAGGCATTAGGTACATGAAAAGGATCGAACCAATCAAGCCCTAGCTTGTTTTAGTTCGAGTCACAAGCAATGTAAATGCACATTTTTAGAAAATGGTCCAAATCACCTTAGATAATATTTGTAATCATTTCTATTGATGATATGACTTGTAACTAAGATGAGAAAAATTAGAGACACTTAGTTTGAATGTTTGATCACTTAAAAGTCATTTAGGAAAATTCATCACAGGTTGTTCATTGGTCGAGCTACAAACTCAATATCAGAGACACTTAATTTGAATGTCTGATCACTTAAAAGTCATTTAGGAAATTTCATCACAGGTTGTTCACCGGTCGAGTTACAAACTCGACCGATCATTAATGGATTTTGAGAATGACTTTGATCGGTCGAGTTGCACATTCACAGAACTCGATCGATCCATGTGCTGCCCAAAACTAATTTAAGTGGATCGACTGAGTTTCCATCAAGGCAAACTTGGCTGATGGTTTAAATTGGATTTGTTGCATAGGTATGAATCGTCGAGTTATCTTTATTGAAGCTCGACCGAATGCACTATATAGAAAACATAGAAAAAGTGTTTCTAGCCATAGGGGAGTTGTAAAAGTCGAATTTATATTTGTTGCAACCCTCAAAACAACTAGAAAACATTCACAAGTGTTCCTACCCTTCAGTGGATGCCCTCAGCTATAAATAGGACCTCTTGGAGTTCATTCCAAGGTTGCTCCTTCATGCTATTCAAGATCCTTGCTATAAAAGAAGGATCCAACCCCCCACTTTGCAAAGCATCATTCTAAAGAGATCATCATAGGAAATCATTTTTAAAGGGTGAAGACACGAGCTGCCTACAATAAAGAACAAGAAGATAGTGCCTTCATCTCTCAACTTGAGCCAAAAGATATCAAAGAAGCTCTCAAGGATGATGAATGGGTCCTAGGCATGTAAGAAGAGTTGGAACAGTTTGAGAAGAACTGAATGTAGACTCTTGTGCCAAGACCAAGTGATAGAAGGACATTGGCACCAAATGGGTCTACTGCAACACGCTTGATGAAAGTGGAAAAGTGGTAAAAAAACAAACCAAGGTTAGTTGCTCAGGTCTACAATCAGTAGGAAGGTATTTATTTTGATGAAACATATGCACTTGTATATAGACTTGAGTCAATTAGAATGTTACTTGCTTTTTCTAGTCATAAGAATTTTTTGCTTTATCAAATGGATGTTAAAAGTGCATTTTTGAACTATACTATTGAGGAGGAAGTATATGTTGCTCAACCTCTTAGCTTTGAACATGATAACTTGCGTAACCATGTTTGTTTTTTTATAAGAAACTCTCTATGGTCTCAAAACAAGCACCTCGAGATTGGTATGAGAAACTAAAGAACTTTTTGGTAGACAATGGCTATATAATGGGAAAAGTTGATTCTATCCTGTTTCTAAAACACACTTCTAGCAATTTCATAATCATTCACATTTATGTTGATGATATTATCTTTATCAAAACCAAACTTGATCTTTGTAAGGAGTTTAGTGCTCTTATGTAGAGTGAGTTTGAGATGAGCATGATGGGGGAGCTTACTTTCTTCCTTGGCTTTCAAATAAAAAAATGGGAACTTCATAAACCAAGGAAAGTACACCAGTGAACTATTTAAGTGCTTTGGGATGGAGAACACCAAGCCAATGGACACCCCCATGTCAAACACCACCAATCTTGACTGAGATGAGCTAGGAGAAAATGTAGATGAGAAGCTTTATAGAGGTATGATTGGAAGTTTACTTTATTTAACTGCCTCTAGACCTGATATAATGTTTAGTGTTAGCTTGTGTGCTTGCTTTCAATCAAGTCCTAGGAAATCACATCTTATAGAGGTTAAGAGGACTTTGAGGTATCTAGCCACAACCCCAAATTTTAGACTATGGTATCCCAAGTCAAGGGACTTTACTCTTACTTCTTATAATGATGCTGATTACACAAGTTGTTTGATTGATAGAAAGTGCACAAGTGACACTTTCTTCTTCCTAGGACCATGCATAGTTTATTGATTGTCTAAGAAACAAAACACTATGGTTCTTTCAACTACCGAGGCTGAATACATTGTAGCTGGAAGTTGTTGTGTCCAAGTCATATGGATGAAGCAAATGCTCCAAGACTTTAACATTTTTATTTATGCTTCTCCTATTTATTATGATAATACTAGTGCAATTAACTTGTCTTACAATCCTATATTGCATAGTAGAGATAAACATATAGAGGTATGTCATCACTTTCTTCATGACCACATTGCCAAGAAGGATATTTATATCACGCATGTAGATACGGAGAATCAGCTTGCAGACATTTTCATTAAACCTCTAACTAGAGAGCCATTTGCTTTTATTAGATCAAAACTATTTATTACTACTCTTGATGATATAGACATGCCTTCTAGTTAGTTTTTATCTTTCCTATATGTTTCTTGCTTGAAATTAATCATCTCTTTCTTGGTATGTGTTATAATTGTCTTGTTTTTATGCCTTGTTTCGAGTGCATTTAGTCCACTTGAGCCCCTTCCTCTTGCTCTATTACACTTCAATTTGTCATTATGAATGAGATAGGATATGTGTGAGAGAGCTACTTCATTGTTCAGTTGTAAAGTTCTCAAAGCTTCTCTTTTCCCAACCCCTTTCTTCAAAGATCTTGTTGGTGATCCAAGTGAAGGAGAAGGTGTAAGATTCTTCACGTTGTAGAAGAAGGTGCATCAAGATTCTCTGGGTGAAGGAGGAGGATAAGGCAGAAGATCCAAGGATCTGAGTGGGAAAATCCTTCAAGGTCAAAGACTCGTTGCAAGAAGGGGATCTCTTTGGTGAAGGCATCCATCTACTTGCAAGGGTGGGTAAGACCTTAGTGAGGTAGAAGACTAGGTCTTGGATAGGTGAGACCTTGGTTGTAAGGTTGTTGGATCCCTTGACCTTAAAGGGAAGTTGAGTGTCCTTATTCCAGAAAAGGAAGGCCAATTGTATGTCTTATAATGGCATATAAGCATACTTAGATTGAAAAATCCTAGGGCTTGACCTCTCTAGGTAGTGGAATGACTCTCTCCTAGTTTGTATAATGGAACCACTCAAAAATAGCTTGTTCAAGTGCTTGTTTCAATCTCTCTCATCCTTGCTATCCATGTTTAGATTGCCATCAAATTCACTACTTGGAATTGTCCCTTAGTTGAAGTAAATTGAAGGTCTAACTATTCTTGTGCAAGTTTTGAAGCTCTATTCACCCCCATCTAGAGCCCTAATATCCAACAAGTGGTATCAGAGCCACGGTCTTCTCCAATACATCTCCCATGAGACGAGAATATGGACAACTTACTTGGGTCCCTCAACCTAGAGAGAGGCTTCTCCATGAGACCTCTGATCTTCGACGACACCAATTTCCTCTATTAGAAATGGCAGATGTAGTTCTACCTTCAAGGAATGAATTATGACATGTTGAAGGTGATGATTGCTCCATAAAATGAACCAATGGGTGAAGTAGCTATCAGATGAAGCTACACTCAAGGAGTAGCTCAATGCCAAGGCCAAAAGAATCATCTATGTTGCCCTGACTCCCTATGAGTTCAATCAAATATCAACTTGGGACACATCCCATGAGATTTGGAACAAGTTGTGCATTACCTATGAAGGCACACAAGAAGTCAAAGAGTCAAATATATACATGTTCAATGGACTACTTGAGAACTTCAAGATGGTCAATAAGGAAAGAGTTGTCAAGATGTATACAAGGCTCAACGTCATCATCAATGGGCTTGCTTCTTTGGGCCACACCTTGGATAGAGGGACTATAAACTCCAAAATCCTAAGGTCTCTTCCCAAGAGATCTGAACCCAAGGTGACTTCAATTGAAAAAGTTAGAAGTCTTAGTGACTTACCCACAAAGGAGCTCATTGTAAACCTTCAAGATCATGAGCCAATGCTAGACAATCAAGAAGAAGATGACAAGCAAGAGGATAAGGAATCAAAGAAGATCGAAGACAATGCCTTCAAAGCTCAATTGGAGGCAATGATTCTCCAACAAAAGCTTGCTTGTCGGTCCTCTCCTCCCTCCTCAAGTGAAGATGATGGCTCTAGTGATCATGAAGCAAACTACTCTAAGGGCAAGCACTTTAAGGGAAAGTCTTTCTCATCCTCTACTCTTAGATGCTATGAATGTGGTCAAAAAGAGAACTACAACAATGATTGCCCCAATGCAAACAAGGTCTACACAAGAGCATCCATAAGAAGAAGGACAATTAAAAGAAGGAAGGCAAGTACAAGAGGAAGGATAGGAAGGACAAGCAGAACAAGGATGACGTGCATGCAGCTTGGGAGGAATAATCTTCAAGTGATTCAAGCTTTGATGAAGGTGAATGCCATCTTGCACTCATGGCCTCTACAAGTGAAGAGCTTGGTGAGGTAAGTGAGGTAAGCTTGCATGAGTTGTCTAAGGAAACTCTTATTGATATGCTTAATGCTACTCACTCTTATTATTCCGAATGCACATCTAAAAAGAAGAAATTGGGTAAGATCATTAATGATTTTTATGCTAAGATTGACATTCTTGATAAAAATGAGAAGTTGCATCTTGAGAGCATTGATTCCTTGCTAGGGCAGTTTCTTGATCTTGATCTCCAATACAATGGAGCTGAAGTAGAGAATGGTATCTACCTTAAGAACATCAATAGTCTTAAGGAAGAAAACAAGCCCTAGTAGATAAGCTTGCTTTACTTTAAACTAAAAATGATGATCTTAATCTTGCTTGTGATGCTATTAAGGATGATAATAGAATTTATGTTGACGAGCTCGTCATGCTTAGAACTGAAAATGCTAGATTGTTTGCTCAAGTTAATGATCTCTTTTCTAGACCTTTATTGCCTAGTCATTAAGTTGCTAGTCTTACTTTAGAAAAATATTCTTATCTTATTAAAGCCCTCTATTTGGAGGCCGACTTACTTCATACACAAGATGATCTTGCTAGCTTATCTTCTACCATAATTACTCTTACTGATGATAATCACAAACGAAGAGCTTCCTTGCATAAATTCCTCAAGGGGAAGAAGTCCCTAAATGAAGTTCTAGATCACTCTACCAAATGAGATGGTAGAAGTGGTTTGGGATATGTAGGGGGAGCTCCAAAGAGTAAGAGCAAGGGAAAGGGTAAGAAAAAGAGCAAGGAACCTCCTATTTTCTATGGAGAGTCATCCAACTCTAAGAACCCTATAGTTTGTGTGCATTGCAAGAGTGATGACTGTTACTCTACCTATTGTCCATATATAGAGAAGGGGACCAACCCAAAGATGAAATGGGTCCCCAAGCTAACACCAGATCCCAAAGTTTGAGTTGGGAACTAAAATCTTTCTTTCTTACAAGTAAAAGTAAAATGGATTGTTGATAGTGGCTGCTCAAAGCACATACTGGTGAAATCAGCCATTTCAACAAAGTTACCAAGAAGAAATGAGGGTGGTTACTTTTGGTGACAACAAAAAGGGTACGGTGATCGGTGAGGGTAGTGTAGGTGATTCACTTTGCATCAAGAATGTACTTCTTGTGGATGGCCTACATCTCAATTTAATATGTGTTAGTCAACTTTGTGATAATAGTTATCTTGTTCTTTTTACCTCACTTGAATGATTGCTTCTAGATTCCCTCTCCTACAATGTTATATATAAGGGAACCAGAAATGATAATCTCTATATTATTATGCTTGACTCTATTAAGCCTATTGTTGGTAGATGTCTTGTTTCCAATTCAAATGATATTTCTTTATGGCATTGTAGGCTTGGTCATTTAAATATGCATCAATTAAAGAAGTTGAGCAAAAAGGATTTAGTAAAGGGACTTCTTAAATTGGATTTTGAAAAGGATGAGGAATGCCAACCTTGTATTCAAAGAAAGCAAACCAAGTCCTCCTTCAAATCCAAAGGAGTACTTAGCACCAAAAGAACTCTTGATCTTCTTCATACTGATATATTTGGACCAATGTGTATACAATCACTTCGTGGTAGCAAGTATTGTCTTGTACTTGTCGATGATTTTTATCGCTATAGTTAGACTTTCTTTCTTGTTTCAAAAAGTGATATTCTAGATGTTTTCTCAACTTTTGCAAATGATTTGAAAATGAATCTTCCTACCAGATCGTTTCTATCCACAATGATCATGGGGGAGAGTTTGAAAATGATTTGTTTTAATGGTTTTATGAGGAATCAGGCTATGCACATAACTTCTCTTCACCTTGAACACCTCAACAAAATGGGGTTGTAGAGAGAAAGAATAGGCCACTATAGGAAATCGCTAGGACTATGCTTCTAGAGTATGACACTCCAAAGAAGTTTTGGGCCGAAGCCGTTAGTACTTCATGTTTTGTGCAAAATTGGGTTTTTACTCATCCTTCTTTGAAAAAAACCTCCTATGAGCTATGGCATGGTAGAAAACCTTTCATCGATTTCTTTCATGTTTTTGGTTGTCCTTGTTTTGTTTTGAACACCAAGGATTCCCTCGACAAGTTTGATCCGAAGTCTTACAAGGATTTCTTTCTTGACTATAGAACTATTAGCAAGGCTTATAGAGTATTTAACATTGAATTGTGTAAAGTATAAGAATCTATCAATGTTAGTTTTGTTGAGACTAAGCCCTATATTTCCAAGAATGTTGCTAATGATAATGATGCATATGAGGTGATTCCTCACTTAAAAGAGCTCAACATTATTTATAAAGGAAAGAAGGTGTTAGGTAATGAAGAAGAAAAAGAAGAAGATGTCTAAAATGCATAATAGGTTAAAGAAATAAATTCAATTAGCACCCTAGAGGCTAGGAATTAAAATTTCTATTTTTTGGATAGACTATTGATCGGTCGAATTCCCAACTCACCCGATCCCTGGCTGAGGTCATGTGAAAATACACGATCGGTTGAGTTTCCAAATCTCAGAACTTGATCGACCTTCGGGCTAGACCAAACTTAAAAAGGGTTTTGGCTGACTTTTCTCCCTCTCAACTAGAGAAAAGTCGATCGATCCCGACCTTCGACATCCTTGACCTCCAACCCTTGGTTTGCACATCCTCTCCCTAGCCTCATTTAGCCTTCCTTGCCTCTTTCTAGACCCTCCTAGGTGGCTAGATGACCTGCTGGTGAGGATCTCTTTCTCTTTCAGTTGCTCTTGCTTCTCCATTCTTCTCCATGGCATCCAACCGTAGGAAGAGATCTGCCCCTAGTGGATTGCCCTCATCCTCCTCTAATCCTCACCTCTTATGATTGTACCTCCTTCTTCTCCACTGAAGCTTTAAATCGCTAAAAAGAGCTCCTTCCTAGGAACCCTTTCTCATTTAGAGCTTTATTTTGATCCTCGTATCACAACAATGACGATCATCAAGGAGGTTACTGAGTTGTTCTCTTCCCATCACCTAGGTGTTTTGTGCATAGAACATCGGTGCTTCCACAATTCCATAACTAGCACTAAGGCAGTTCATGAGTTCTATGAGAATCTCAAATGGAACTGTGACACAATAATGCCACCTCATAATACTCAGGTTATTCTAACTTCCATGATTGTCGGTACCAAATTTACCATCACTAAAGATTTCATGAATATTTTTTTTCAATAGTACTGAGGTAACTAACACATGGAGGGTTGATTATCCTGGATATTACAACCTTCTTGACCCTAAGGCCTTCTACAAAAGCTTTGAACTTACTCTCCCTAATATTCACATGTTTTTGAAGAAGCCTAACATCCCCTATAGGAAGAATTCAACCCTGCCATCCTCTTCCCTGGATCTCAAAAACTGTTTGATTGCTTTGGTAGTTAACTGCAATGTCCATCCCAAGAAAAACCAAATGGAAATTGTAGAAAACACCACTATGATCATGTATTGTCTTTTGAAGAACATCACAATCAAATGGTCTAGATACATTCTACATCACATGACCTATTTTGATTTTGGGAAGAACACCCGTGGTACCCACCCCCTACCCTGCCTTGATATGTGGTCTCTTTGCCTTGCAACTCAGAAGTCCATTTTCCATGATCTTCATTAGAAATCAAGTCAAAAAGGTGTCTACATAAGTGAGACTACGATCAAGAAAACTTTCCTTCTTACCTCCCCTACCACACCTGGATCCTCCACCTTTACCTCTACCCAGGAACCTCCTCCTCCACCCCACAACCTAACTGTGCCTCTTTCTCAGTGTCAAATGAAGCCCTTATGGGTTATATGATACACCAACAAGCATCTAACCTTCAGGTTCAGGATCACCTCCACCAGGACCAATGCCAGATCATGTCTATCATGAACCTGTCATGTAGCCATCTGTACCCCTCCTACCAGCCATACCCACACAATGACTATGCCTCTTATGCATACAATCACTTCTACACAACCCCTCCACCTATTGTTTCTGCTGCCACACCTGGACATGTCTTTGTCCCTGGTGTGCCTCCTCTGTTGGCTCTGCCTATTGGCCCTACTACCACCCTACTTGCTAGTCTTGGGACTTCTACTCCCTCCTTTGAGCAAGCAAATGATTTACATGCATATGGCATGTCATGGGATGAGAAGAATGCCAGATGGCTCGGTTGTGGTTTTGGTCCTCATGCCAATGAGGAGATGCCTGACCAGGATACTAAGGATCAGGATGATGATGATGGGATCACCAAGGATGATGGATCTAAGGATGGTTCTGATGTCAACTTTGATGGTTCCTGTGAAGATGATGGTGAATATGTTGTTGTCTCTTCTACACCTCCAGATGGTGACGAGGACTATGAGATCGAGGCTGATGATATGTTACTGATGATGATCAAGTTGACATAGATAGAATACATATCCCTTAGATGTTTTAGTTCTATAGTATTTAGGTGTTGATCATATCTATCTTTTTAGACTATTTTGTACTAAGACATCTGGGCATTGTAATGAGGTGTACTATTTTATCATCTTGATATTTTATCTTTGGTTTGTGGTTCTATTTGAGAGGACATGCTTTAGTGTTCCAATCTAAATTGTATGTACCACAACTCTATTATATCTTAAGAGTTTGTGGTATGTTATACCATATTTTGATTATGACATTAGACTGCTTGTTTCTGAGTGCTTCATCTCTGTTTGGAGTGTGCTTTATGTGGTTGATTGTTTTTTCTTATGCCTGTAGAGAAGACATGTCTATTTTAGCTCTCCTACCTCCCTACCTTTTTTATATGACAAAGGGGGAGAAGTGATCTCAACCATATTGTTTTTATTGTGTATGTTGGGTTTTAGGGGAGGCAGAGAAGACAATGGAAACAAAAAAAATTCTTCTCCCTGAACCCAGTATAAAGGAATCGCTTCAACGTCTGTATGTATCGTTTGTAGAGACATACCTTATCCCAAGGCTTGCTCGGCGATGTTACCTTGCGGCTTGTACGGTCTTCACCTCCGATCTGGGATGGTGTCTGTGCAGCTCCTGGTCTCACCGGAACTGTCAGCATTGACAACTGTCCTCCGAGCGGCAGAAGTCTCTCGCCTCTGAAGTAGTCCACACGGACCACCTGGAACTCCGATCGCCTTGTTGCACAAGCACCAAAAGGAGTTGTACCCTCCTATTGGCGTACTAGTCACTGACACACTCTCCTGCAACCAGTCACTTTTCTGTAGTTGTCTTTCCCTCACTGTGCCTCCCTAACTGGGTAGCACTTGCTCGGGCTCTCTTAGTTACCACAACCAGAGAGAACGACAACTTTATAGAGCAACTGGTGTTCTAAGTTGTTGTTCCTGAGAAGCCCCCAATACCCCTATATATATAGGAGGTTCATGGGACAGGGTTCTCTACCTCGGGCAATGCGGGATTAAATCAGGAGTAGAAGGGTTCGAGATTTTCCACAAAACAATCAACTGCACTAGTTGAACTGATTGTTTCATGCATGAATCGGTCGGTTGGGGACCTGATCCAATCAGTTCACACCTGAACCGGTTGGTTGGGGCAGTTGAGCCAATCAGTTCAAGTTTGAACCGGTCGATTCACTCCCCATATCAGTTCCCGATTGACTTTTCCTCTTTTGTTTAGAATTGATCCAAATACCAATCCTTGTTCCAATTAAAATGGACAAGTGAAACGTAGAGAAATTTCTCACCAACCTGACTTTCCCAACTCGCTCGTTTGGACCAATTGAGCCAATCGGTTCAACCCTTGAACCGGTCATCTCAACCAATCCTGAGTCGATCAGTTCATCACATGAGCCGATCGGTTCACCAACCTGAGCTGATCGGTTCATCACATGAGCCGATCAGTTGGAAGTGCAGACTGCACAAAATCAGTCAATTGCAGTTTCAATCAATTTGATACTCTAATCAATCGGTCCAACACCTTGAACACTATGATACTGAGCTATCAATTTATTGAGTGTTTAATTGAACTACTAAACTCCTTTAGCAATCAATCTAAACATCGTTTGTTAATAAACTCCTCTTCTAGGTTAAATCCTATGTGTGTGACCTTGCATGCCCATTTCATGTTGGTAGTGAAAGTTCATAACACTTATGACTTCACAAGCAAAGAGCGGTGCCTATTCGCACATTAGTTCTACCCAAGTGAAAAGGAAAGTTGGAGAAAAACTTTCATTCCTACAATCTATGAATGGTGTTACAATGAATGTATAATTCCTTTATCACTGATATCCCGAATGAACTCAAGGCATGGAACAATCATCATGTCAATGTTCATTCACTTTCTTGATCTCAGAGTAGATTGGAGGAGATATGTATGACATCAATATCACATATTGATTCACACATGTGTGCGCATGCCTATCTCAATCCTACTCATCAAGTGGTCATGGATATCAAACTCTCTCAGGAGGGACAAATCCCATATCTATCACTCACCCCTCAAAAGCCCCATGTGTCAAAGCCACCCAATCATCACCTTTATAACAACTCATGTTTCAGGACTGCGTTTGATGATGTCAAAGTGTACCCAATGACATGTGTTGAGTGTAGTGATTTCAGGTCAAAGAATCACATTCACCACCATCACTGTGAGAACTGACCGTGACTACCAGGTCATGGTTCCATGTGTCAAACTCACAGTGGGTCTGTCTGGTACACTTGTTCTCTAACAAGTACACATGTGTTTGGCTTGATATCTCCATATCATGACTAACAAGATTCTGTCATCAACCAACACCACAATCTAGTATGGTGTGTCATTGTTGTCTATCTACCTTCCACAATGATATCCGACTAGGGACATAACAAGAATGTACAAACTCTTAGCATCTGTATGATCTCATCGTTCAGGTCCTCAACCGGAAAGCATACGTCATTGAGTATTGTCATTCTCTAGACATTCAATCTGTTCTATCATTATCTCATATGACTGAACCAGAAAGAATTGTAAGCTTGCCTTTGATGTTTATCAAATCAATCTTAATGTATCCCACCAATCATCCCATGATTGTTTCTCAGGGCATTCATACCAACAGACTCCCACTTGCACTGTGAGCCAATCACCCTTGAATCATATTCATAGTGATCTTCAAACATGTCCCACATGTTACTATGCTCTAGTGCTTACGCAGTGAGTTATGGAAACACTTTGCCAGAGTCGGTATTAACTGCATGTCTCTCATCTCTTCGATGTACGTCACATGTATGAGATGGAGTTGTTGTAATATGCGATCTAGTATTCCTTTGCTAACCTTTAGCCACATTGCATGACCAAGCACTCCTTATTTGTCATCAATGACTAGAATATCTATAAGTTCATCTCATGAACTTCCAGATCCATATAGTATCAACTAATGTTCTCTAACACACGGATACTTGGCTTTTCCTTTAAAATGGATTTAATGGAATGTTTCCATTTATCAACAAACATTCACTTTTATATATCCCATATATATTTTGTGATTAATCTTCTGTCCTTTTCGGAAATCGCATCAATGTAACTCTTTACAGTGAACCCTTCCTTATTTCCATAAAACTATTACTTTTCAAGTACTTATCAAGTTCTTATGGTATTCTAGTAACCTTTACTGGAACTAGACAGACATCCACTCATCATGTCCCACATATGAGTTATCAGGATGAGCATATCATATTGTCATGTCCTACATACAAGATGATAAATGCATTTTGTTCTTGCCATGTCCATACATGCAAGATGATGGGATGATTACGTACATGATAGATCCTTATCTATTCTTAGTGTTTCCATTCTTCATAAGAATTGGACACTTGGCCTTGGGATACTAACTCCATGTAACATGGATAAGTTTTCTCCCACTGAATCTGTGCACACTGAACCCTTTAGTATAGATTTCCAATGTATGCTTTCTCTTTTCAGGTCAAGAGGTTTTCGAGAACTATCTCTATAGATCTCTATTCCTATCACATAGGAAACGTATCTATCTTCCCTAAAGATAATTTCCACAAAGGATTCCATTCTAGAACATCTCATTCCTCATCGACATGTGGAATACAAATATGCTCCCACTAAATCACAAATCCCTTCTTTATCTTTGTCATATCAGGCAAACCCTTTGACTATATTATCAAAGTAAAGATCCAGCTCTGAGTTGCTTGTACTCAATCAATCACATTGATTAGTCCATTGTAATTTATAGACTTCATTTGCATTAATGGATTCATAAACCTTATATGTTGTGTCACGTACACATCCTTGTTTTATTCCTCATAGGAATGCAATTTTAGTATTCATATGCTAATCTCTTAGTCATTAAGTTGCAATCAACAAGCATAATCCTTCTCAAAATGTTATCCATGTGTCTTAACACTTAAGACTCATTCACACTTATGGATTTCATCCCAATGGGTGCTACCATCAAGGTCATACCTTATGGTTAACATGGAAGTTATTTAGGATGTAATGGTCATAAACCATAACTCAAAATCTGGTTCCTCATATTCATCTAGATAGTTGACTCATTACATGACCAACTTATCACATAGATAATCGAGGTGTATCTGTCAAGGATATAAGAACTCATAACCCTTTGTGATTCTTAATGTCCTTTATTAGAGTAGGGTAATCTTTATTTAAGAAGAAATTAGTTATTTGATCATCATTCTCTAACTCCTTTGAGTATGACTCCTTGTTGATTTAGACATCACCATGCCTTAATCATGAGTTCACTATGATACACAATCATAATTACTCATAAGGATCTCAAACATTTGGTCCAAGTATTTCATTCATTGATCTCATCAAGAATTAACACTTTACCAAATTCATACTTCGTCTATGATATTCTTGAACACTTCAAGATATTCATATTGGTATTTCTCTAAACACTATTTGAAGTACTAGCATTAACTCTAATAGGTATGTAAATACATCACATGTATTATACCTAATAGGATAATCATTCTTCCTCTACCACTAGTGAAGATTGATTAATCATGTCTAAGAGATTCATGTCTCTTACTGGTTCTCTAACCAAAAGAGTCTAGATTTATCCATTATATGGAAACTAGAGATGAATTTCTCATAATAATGCTAATTCGTTGTTTGAGTTATCAATAACTTTTAGGTATCATTTTATCTTATGCATACCAAGTACCACAAGATAAACAAGACATTGCCACAAGGAAACATGAACTTTATTAATTGCCATTATTGTCATACAATATGCAAGAATAAGGTGTTTCTATCCATTGGCAAATATGAAATAGCAGTTTATAACTCTATTACATGCCTTCAAGGCTGAAAATAAACTAAAGTACTCCTATCTATGGTGGCAACATTTGCCCCATTTATTGGGTGCTTTACACTTTATATCTTGGCATCATATACCTCAAAAGTGTTATAAGTTTATTTCATGACACCTTCAGGTGGAGACGTCTGTCGCCTCCTTCTTCTTTAGTTCTTCCAGATAGAGTGGACAATTCCTTTTCCAATGTCCTGGCTTTTGACAATGGTGGAAATTGCCTCTCTTGGTCACGCCTCCCTTGGCCTTGAGAGTTGAAGACGACTTGGGCTGCTGGCTAGCATCAAAACCTTTCTTAGCCTTACCCTTGCCCTTGCACTTGGACTTGCCTTTCTTGTTGCTGATCATCATCACAGATTTAGGCTTGTCCTTCTTCATCTGTGCCTCGGTTGTCCTCAACATGCCCAACAACTCTTTCAATGACATGTCAAAGTTGTTCATGTTGTAGTTCATCACAAACTGACTGTAGGATTCTGGCAATGATTGTAGTATCACGTCAATAGCCAACTCTTGTCTCACGGGAAATCCCAGTCTTGTCATGTTCTCCACATACCCAATCATTTTGGATGTGTGTGGACCAACTGGATCTCCTTATATCATGACACACTTGAACGGTGCTTTGGAGACATCATATCTCTCTTGCCATGCTTGATCTTCATACATGTTCTTGAGATGTTGAATCATCTCAATGAAACCCATGTTCTCATGTTGTCTCTACAACTCGCGGTTCATGGAGCACAACATCAAGCACTTTGCATCAATGGCATCTTCAGAATGCTTCTTATAAGCATCCCTTTCTACCTTTGGTGCGGTAGGAGCAGGTTCCTCTGGAGCTGGAGTATCCAGGACATAGAGCTTTCACTCTTAAGTGAGAACAATTCTCAATGTCCTAAATAAGTCGTGGAAGTTAGTCCCATTCAGCTTGTCCTTTTCAAGGACCGATCGCAACGAAAAGTGATTGTTGTTTGTTGTCATTTTTACTACAAAAGGAAATATATGCAATTTAGTCCAAAACTCAATTTTGACTTATTTGATTGATTTGAAAGGTTGACGATATAATTAGGACTTTAATTAATTATTGCTCCCACTATTTTTGTTCAAATTGATAGCCATCACCATCAATTCAGAAGATTGCAGCATACAATCTTCTAGTGGGTCAAGATCCATATTTCATCAAGTCATGAGTCAGTTTTGGCTGATCGCCCACAACTTGACTATTTAGGTAGGATATCATGCCAATTACATCATATGCAACTCTTGGATAGATGACATACGCAACTCCTTGCCATTCATCTCGTGCCTCTGGGCTTAGATGCTCTAAGAATCACTAGTTAAGTCTAACCCAAAAGCTGACACGGTAAACATGCATTCTGCTTTGGCAGATCCTACATGTCTACCCTTCACACTCCCGCAAGATGGACGAAGCACTATGCTTTGGTGTAACCTATGCTTAGTCGATCGAGTTTTTCATGTATGCCACTAATGGAAGGCGTATAAGACTTAATATTTAAATGAGGGATTTGGTTTTATAGGTACATATACATATTCAATCACCACAATACATAGTATGTATCATATACATGCTATATCCCACAGAAAACATGTGAAACAATAAAAGTGATGATTATGGCCATCCTAATGTGATTCCTCGATCCAAGAGGAATCATGGTCATCTAGGTCCATATTACATGCAACCTATATAAGATGAACTATGTGCTTTGTCGTTCTGGGTTTGATCAACTCATCTCAATGATTGATCGGCTCACCATCAGGCTGGTCGGTTGGGTGCCACCATCCGATTGACTGGCGCCTCCATCCGATCGATTCAGTGGTCGTCATGCATCTCCTCAGGGCCACCACCCGCTCGTCTCATTCCTCGAACTGGTCATCTGGAATACCAATCGATCGGTTCATGCCTTGAACCGATCGTCCCAGCTGTCATCAGGTTGTCCGCCATTCTTTGGCATAACATGAATAAAAGTTATATCCTATTTACATTTAAATTGAGAAACCCCGAGTTACATTTGGGGGAGCAAAGGTAGGAAAGAAATCTCGAGTTATCTCGAGTTACATCAAGAAAAGGAGGTAGGGAGTCGGTGCGCAGACTGAGATGCAAGCAAGCACATTCAACCATATACAGACAAAGGGTTTATTGGCCATAATCACGATATACATCCACCACAAAACTCGTTTAAGGGCGACGCGTATTGAGTGCATTCATATTACATATCATATATGTATATTGGGATTTGTGGATTTAGGATTGGGCATGCATAAAGCCAATTTTATTCACATCGTATACAATAAATAAAGGTGACAAACCAAAATTGATCGCATCGATAATCCTAAAGTATAGAGCAGTTGACGTGGCTCTGATACCACTATTGGATTTTAGGGGAGGCAAAGAAGGCAGCAGAAACAAAAAAAAAAATTTCTTCTCCCCGAACCCAGTATAAAGGAATCGCGTCATCTATACAGTAGGAAGGAAGGTCTGTAGAGACATACCTTGTCTCGAGGCTTGCTTGGCGACATTACCTCACGGCTTGCGCGGTCTTCACCTTCAGTCTTGGACGATGTCTATGCATCTCCTGGTCTCACCGGGACTATCGGGATTGACAACTGTCCTCCGAGCGGCAGAAGTCCCCCGCCTCTGAAGTAGTCCACACGGACCACCTGGAACTTCGATCGCCTTGTTGCACAAGGCACCAGAAGGAGTTGTACCCTCCTATCAGCGTACTAGTCACCAAGACACTCTCCTATAACTAGTCACTTTTCTATAGTTGTCTTTCCCTCGTTATGCCTCCCTAATCGGGTAGTACTTGCTCGGGCTCTCTCGGTTACCACAACCAGAGAGAACGACAACTTTGCAGAGCAACTGGTGTTCTGAGTTGTTGTTCTTGAAAAGCCCCCAATACCCCTATATATATAGGAGGGTCATGGGATAATGTTCTCTACCCTGGGAAATGCGGGATTAAAGTAGTAGTAGAAGGGTTCAAGATTTTCCACAAAACAACCAACTTCTCTAGCTGAACCGATCATTTCATGCATGAACTGGTCGGTTGGGGACCTGAGCCGATCGGTTCATACCTGAACCGGTTGGTTGGGGCAGTTGAGCTGATTGGTTCAAGTCTGAACCGGTCGATTCACTCCCCATATCAGTTCTCGATTGACTTTTCCTCTTTTGTTTCGAATTGATCCAAATACCAATCCTTGTTCCAATCAAATTGGACAAGTGAAACATAGAGAAATTTCTCACCAACCTGACTTTCCCAACTCGCTCATTTAGACTAGTTGAGCCAATCGGTTCAACCCTTGAACCGGTCGTCTCAACCTGTCCTGAGCCAATCGGTTCATCACATGAGCCAATCAGTTCACCAACCTGAGCCAATCGATTCATCACATGAGCCGATCAGTTGGGAGTGCAGATTGCACAAAATCAGTCAATTGCAGTTTCAATCAATCTGATACTCTAATCAATCGGTCCAACACCTTGAACACTATGATATTGAGATATCAATTGATCGAGTGTTTAATTGAACTACTAAACTCCTTTAGCAATCAATCTAAACATCATTTGTGGATAAACTCGTCTTCCAGGTTAAATCCTATGTGTGTGACCCTGCAGACCCATTTCATGTTGGCAGTGAAAGTCCATAACACTTATGACTTCACAAGCAAAGAGCGGTGCCTTGTCGCACATCAGTGCTACCCAAGTGAAAAGGAAAGTTGGAGAACAACTTTCAATCCTACAATCTGTGAATGGTGTTACAATGAATGTATAATTCATTTGTCACTAATATCCCGAATGAACTCAAGGCATGGAACAATCATCCTGTCAACGTTCATTCACTTTCTTGATCTTAGAGTAGATTGGAGGAGATATGTATGACATCAATATCACATACTGATTCACACATGCATGCACATGCCTATCTCAATCCTACTCATCAAGTGGCCATAGATATCAAACTCTCTCAGGAGGGACAAATCTCATATCTATCACTCACCCCTCAAAAGCCCCATGTGTCAAAGCCACCCAATCATCACCTTTATAACAACCCATGTTTTAGGACTGTGTTTGATGATGTCAAAGTGTACCCAACGACATGTGTTGAGTGTAGTGATTTCAGGTCAAAGAATCACATTCACCACCATCACTGTGAGAACTGACCGTGACTACCATGTCACGGTTCCATGTGTCAAAATCACGGTGTGTCTGTCTGGTACACTTGTTCTCTAACAAGTACCTATGTGTTTGGTTTGATATCTCCATATCATGACTAATGAGATTTTGTCATCAACCAACACCACAATCTAGTCTGGTATGTCATTGTTGTCTATCTACCTTCCACAATGATATCTAACTAGGGACATAACAAGAATGTACAAACTCTTAGCATTCGTATGATCTCATCGTTCAGGTCCTCAACTTGAAAGCATACATCATTGAGTACTGTCATTCTCTAGACATTCAATCTGTTCTATCATTATCTCATATGACTTAACTAGAAAGAATTAGAAGCTTGCCTTTGATGTTTATCAAATCAATCTTAATGTATCCCACCAATCATCCCATGATTGGCTCTCAGGTCATTCATACCAACAGTGTATATGATCCTTTTCTTGTCAATAATCTACTTATCATGTGACTTGCTAGAGGACCAAATAGTATGTATATGTGCTATGGTAGTTTGTGGAAAGGCTAACCATGTAGGCATAGGTAAGCATGAATTGAGGGGGAGCAATTCATATTTTTCATTCATGATCCCCTTGCAATTCATGAGGTAAAAGTTTAACTTGTACATCATTCCTCAAAGGTAAAGGTTTAAATTTCATATCCTTTTAAAATGTTGAGGAATGGTTTGTCATTGTCAAAAAGGGGAGAATGTTGACCTAAGTGTTATACATTGTCCATATTTTAATAATGACTTAACCATTCTATTCATATGTATCTAATATGTTTGTTTGAAATTGATTTTAGGCATTAGGTACATCAAAAGGATTAAATCAATCAAGCCCTAGCTTGTTTTAGTTAAAGTCAAAAGCAATGCAAATGGACGTTTTTAGAAAATGCTCTAAATCACCTTAGATAATTTTTGTAATCATTTGTAGTGATGATATGACTTGTAACTAGGATGAGAAAAAAATCAGGGACACTTAATTTGAACATTTGATCACTTAAAAATCATTTTGGAAAATTCATCACAGGCTATTCATTGGTCGAGTTACAAACTTGACCAATCCTTAATGGATTTTGAGAATGACTTCGATCGGTCAAGTTGCACACTCACAGAACTTGACCGATCCATGTGCTGTCCAAAATCGATTTAAGTGGATCGATCGAGTTTCCACCAGGACAAACTCGATCGATGGTTTAAATTGGTTTTGCCGCGTAGTGTGATCGGTCGAGTTATCTTTATTGAAACTCGACCGAATGTACTGCATGAAAAATGCTGAAAAAGTGATTCTAGCCGTTTGGGAGTTGAAAAAGTTGAATTTATATCCATTGCAACCCTAAAAATGGCTAGAAAACATTCACAAGTGTTCCTACCCTCAAGTGGACACCCTCAGCTATAAACAGGACCTGTCGGAGTTCAGTCCAAGATTGCTCCTTCATGCTATTCAAGCCCCTTGCTATAGTTGCGTACATTCAGTCCACTTGAGCCCCTTTCTCTCTCTCTCTTGATTACACTTCAATTCGTCATTATGAGTGAGATATGATCTATGTGAGAGAGCTACTTCATTGTTCACTTGTAAATCTCACAAAACTTCTCTTTTCCCAACCCCTTTCTTCAAAGATCTTGTTTGTGAAAGCTTCTCCAAGAGAAGGAGAAGGTGCAACCTTATTTAAGCTGTAGAAGAAGGTGAATCAAGCTTCTACAAGTGAAGGAGGAGGACAAGGCAAAAGATCCAAGGAGCTGACTGGGTAAACCCTTCAAGGCTGAAGACTCGTTGAATAAGGGGATCTCCTTGGTGAAGGCATCCAACTACTTGCAAGAGTGGGTAAGACCTTGGTGAGGTAGAAGACTATCTCTTGGATATGTAAGACCTTGTTTGTAAGGTTGTTAGATCCCTTGACCTCAAAGGAAAGTTGGATATCCTTGTCCCAGAAAAGGAAGGTCAAATGCATGTCTTATAATGGAATATACGTATACATAGGTTGCAATATCCTAGGGCTTGACCTCTCTAAGTAGTGGACTGACTCTCTCCTTGTTTGGAGAGTGGAACCAATCTAAAACATCTTGTTCAAGTTTTTGTTTCAATCTCTCTCATCCTTGCTATGCATGTTTACATTGCCATCAAATTCACTATTTAAAATTGTGCCTAGTTGAAGTAAATTAAAGTTCTAACTATTCATGTACAAATTTTGAAGCTCTACTCACCCCCCTCTAGAGACCTAAGATCCAACAACTTTAACATATAATTTATGATTGAATTTATAGTGTTTGTATAGTTTCTTTGTCACATATTGACTCACGTGTTCATGGCCATGCATTTCTCAGTCTCTCTAATCAAGTGGCCAGGATATCATACTCCTGTAGGAGGGACCAATCTCGTCCACATCACTCACAGTCATCCCCATTTGTCACAGTGCATACAATCATCACTATTATGGAAACCCTTATTTGAGGTCACACTGGATGATGTCAAAGTGCACTAAATGACATGTGACAAATGTAGTGATTTCAGGTCTAAGAACCATAATCACCACCAACACTATGAGAGATGATTCTAACTACCATGTAATGGTTTCCATGTGTCACTCTCATGTCCGATACACTATTATCTAACATATATCTATGTGTTTTGTTTGATATCACATATCATGATTGATGAGATTCTATCATCAACTAACACACACTCTAGTCCTATGTGTTATTATTGTCAATCAGCCTTCGAAAATAACATATGACTAGGGACATGGCGAGAATGTATATACTCTTGACATCTGTATAATATCATTGTTCAGGTAATCAACTCAAAGACATACATCACTGAGTAATATCATTCTTTAGATATGTATTATGTTACATCATTATCTCATAACTGAATAAAATAGAATAAATTGGAAGATTGCCTTTATTAATAATCAAAAGTTATGCCAATACAATCATCATATGGTTGGCTCCGTGGGCATACGTACCAACAAGATGTGCTAAAGATTTCAAAATAAGTTGCATGGTTATAGATTCCATATATCTTGTGGGTTGTTGAGGAGCCATGCAGAGGAGCAAAAAAGGATGAGAGATTGATTCCTAAGAGCATTGTGGAAGCACTTGCATGGTTTTATACGGATCTAGTGACTTGCATTGTGAGAAGAAGGAAATGAGGGGGGAACATGGGATAAATAGAGGATGATGGTGGTTGGGATCGTGGCATAAATAGGTAACTAAGAACCTTGCAATTAGGAATCACTCAAATTGAAAAAAAGTAACGCACACGAAGGAAAATAAATTGTGAGAAAATATCAGAGAGCAAGAGATTTGAGAGAGAAAGACACAAACATGGAAAGAGGGTAGGATGGATTTACTATTTACAAAACATAACAAATACATAAGGTAGAAGAGAAGAGGGTGATCATTACATTGGAAACTAGTGGCTATCTTAAAATCTTATATGGCAAAGATTCGCACGACCAAAACAAATGAAATATGAAAACAACTTTAGTGTGACAAGTAAAGAAAAATCCAGAAATATCATGTGACAACTAGGAAAATTAGAAACTTTTATGAAATTGAGTTCAATTAATAAAATACTAATACCATCAATGTACTTTTAACTCCCTTTTCTTCCCATTTAGTGTAGGTATCTAAAAATCTCCAACTGTAGTGGAAATTGACACCATAAATAAGTTGAGGGTGTAGGATTTGAATCTATCACTAGTTTCTACTTTTCAAAGTCATCAAGTGTATTATTTAATATTTTTGAGTTTATCTTATATTTTATTTAAAAATGAAATTAAGGAATCTATGGTACTTGTTTAATGTGAAACTTGGTTCATAAGAAAACTTAAACATGAGAAATCTAATTATGAAATTGTATTGAACTTTTTAGACTTCCTTTTATGAGTTCTAATACAATTGGGGTTTAGCCTCATCATTTTAATATGTTTTATTATATTACAAAATTATCATCAACGTTTATCAGTTATAATCATGTTAACTTCACATTTCTATCAAAAGAGTTACCTTATATTATTATGTAAGAGTTATGTTATTTTGCTCAATTGTCCATTAAGTCCATTGATACCATCATTGACTTATTTAATATCATGTTATTATTATACTTTTATATTAAAGTCTGAATTATTGTTCCCATAATATATTAATCACAAATTATTTATATTTATCAAGTATGAGCATTTAATGTTTGTTAAGATGGATGGCGTCCAGGTCTGTTAGGGCGATTGAAGGGGAGACATTTTGTCGTCGGTCACCAACCCATGAAACTCACCAGTTTTGGAGGAAGAAAGGTGAAGGCCAAGTACAATGTGATGATCTAGAGTCCTCTCAACCCAGTCTATCTCAAGATCAAAGGTGATCGAATCTTCTTAAGTCAAATGAATCTCAATTCTCTTTGAAGCATACGAATGTAACAGTGAACGACGACAAGATAGGTATCCTAAATCTTAAGCTATGGTGAATGATGGTAGATGGAGCAATTGTCTTATCATATACATTATCGAATTTAGGTCTCATCGAACTACATAGAAAAACTACTTAGCATGGCTCTAGAATCTGCAAAGAATGATCGAAGTTTTCAATAGAGGTGACAATACTTTTCTTCTACGGTTCTCTGAGCATTAAGATCTTGAATTTGCAATTTTTGGCTATTGGTATGTGAAGAATAGGCCATTAATTCTAGAGAAATGGAAGTTGGGTGATAGTTTTTCAAAAGTCAAACTAAAATAAGTTCCTATTTGGATTCGATTATACAACTTGCCTTTGGATCTTTGGGATGAAAAAATGTTTGAAAGAATTGGATCTCTGTTGGGAACTCCTGTGAGAATGGCTGACACTACTAAGTTTTGTTCGAGAATTGAATATGCTAGAATTTCGGTCATGTTTGAAATAGAATATAAGTTCCCTTCTCTTGTTACTCCTTCGAGTGATGATGGTGATGAGCATGTTGTAAACCTGGAGTATGACTGGATTCCTTATAGATGCAATGTTAGTGTTCTATACAGACATGATAATTGTTTCTCTACTGATAAATGTAATCTGGTCAAACAAGTTTGGTTGGAAAAGAACGATGATGTATCATTTCATGTTCAAGAGGAGGAAGATGGTTCTAAAAATCCATTTACACTGAACATGATAGATGTTCAACATAATGCCAACTTAGTTAAAATATGTTTCCGTAGAAAGCTTGTGTGAATAGCCAATCTATTCCTTCAACTCCGATTCCTATTTTCTCACAAAACTCTCCAAATATACCCGGTGAAGAGGATAAGAATGTTGATGATTGTTTAAATTCTAGAAGAATGTAGTCTCCCCCTAAATGTAACGTGAAGCTGGTACTGGGTATTTTTCACATGGTCACAAATTCCATCTTCTCACTGATGCAAAACAAATTTAGTGGACTAGAAATTATTAGTGAAGAAGTTGAGGCTGACAACTCAACAATCCAGGGGGTTAAATGAGTCTATCTATGGATATTTATGCTTGGAACATCAGAGGTATTTCTAATAAATCCATGGGTGTCCAAGGAGAAATTAGAAGGTCAAGTAGCGATATCTTTATCATTAATGAATCTAAGATCTGAGTTGGTATTAATACTTTCATGAAAAAGTTCTTTCCTAAATATAAGTAGATGTCAAACCATGATTCTCATGTGATTGGGAGAGTAATAGTCTGTGGAAGGAAGATACATGTCAAATTCAAAAAATTGGTGAATGCGATCAAGGTATCCATTGCAGAGTCCAATCTGAGGAGGTTTCTTTTTGCCTTACTGTAGTTTATGGTCATAATGACGACTCTGATAGATCTAGCATATGGGAGTTTATGTGGAATATCAACTTTGCTATGTTTGAACTATGGAATGTTTTGGGGGATTTTAATTCTATGAGAAAGTGTTGCGAGAATATTGGAGGACAACCTTCCTCAAAGAGATCTATGGATGAGTTTAATGAATTTATGCTGGATCGTGGTTTGTATGAGTTAGATTTGGGAGGGCCATACTTTACCTGGGACAATCATCAAGATGGAGAAGATTTTGCTACATCTAAAATAGATAAAATTCTCTATAATGACCAGTTCTTATATTTTTAATACTTATAGTGGTGAATATTTTTCTAATACTATTAGTGACACAACTAGATTTGTTTGACAGTTGGAAATCCTAGAAAGATTTGTTCCCCTTTTCGATTTGTTTGGACTTCTATTGATGGTTTCTATTCTATCCTGGAAGATGCATGGAGCTTGGACGTTTAAGGATTTGTTGCTTTCAAGACCCATAGGAAACTATGGAACTTCAAACAAAAACTGAAAGAATGGAACAAAAAGTCTGTGGGAGACATTATTGAAAAAACTAATATTGCTCGAGATATGGTTCTTGAGGCTCAAATGAAATATGGTCTAAACCCTCTTGATGAGGTTTCTAGAACAAATGCCAAGAAGCTTAGACTGGTAGCAAAGGAGGCTAGTGATTGAAGAATCTTTCTTAAGGCAGAAGTCAAGAGTTCAATGGTTGAAATTTGGAAATTCTAATAGTATTTTTTTATTCCTCTCTAAAAACACGTTAAATAGGAACAATATCAAAAATCTTCAAGTTAATGGTGAGTTGGTTCATGACCAAAATGTGACCAATGATGTTGTTCATAATTTCTATATTGATTTATTCTGTAAAAAAGGTGAAACCAGAGGTGTTGGGGTAGGTCCTTCAAGTAGACCTAAGCCAAGAGCTTCTCAATGTGAATGCCTTACTGCTAAGGTCACTAGAAAAGAAGTTTATGAGGTGGTTAATAAACTATATGATGGCAAATCCCTGGGCCTTGACGTGTTTAATGGGGATTTTTATGAGAGAGCCTAGAGAGTGATTGGGAATAATGTTTTCGATGCAGTGCTTGAATTGTTCTCAAATGGTCATTTATTGAAGGAAGCTAACAAAATATTTATTACTTTGATCCCCAAAGGTTCATATAACTCTTTTATTACCAACTAGAGGCCTATATCATTGTGTAACACCTTTTATAAAATTATTTTGAAGATTCTTGCTAACATTCTTTAGGTAGTGTTACCTTCTATTGTGGATGATAATCAATGTGTTGTTGTCAAGGGTAGGAACATCAAATATGATGTTATGATTTCAAATGAAATTTTACTTGACTTTAAGAAGGTTCATGATCTCTAATGTGTGTTTAGGATGATATATCTAAAGCATATGATTTTGTGAATTGGACCTACCTTTTTCTGTCATGTATAATATGAGGTTTCCAAATACATGGATTCACTAGATTGAAGCTATTTTCAATACTACTTCCCATCGAGTCCTTGTAAATGGTGAACCTACAATCCCCATATGGCCTAAGAATGGGGTGAGGCAAGGTGACCCTATTTCCCCTTACCTTTTTGTTATTGTGATGCAGGGATTCACTGAGATGATGAAAAAACATGTAGCACAAAAACTTATTCATCCTATTCGGGTATCAAAGGATATGTGTACTTATTCATCCTATTTGGGTATTAAAGGATATGTGTTTCTTACATCTTATCTTTGTTGATGAATTGATGTTTTTTTCTGAATCTGATGAGGAGAGTATAAAAAATCTCAAACAAATCTTTGATGACTTTGGTTGTTCTTTTGGTCTGAAAATAACATGCTGAAGAGTTCCATTCTCATTAGTAAAAATGAAGATGGTGTTAGAATGTATGACCTTCTTGGTATTAATATTGGATGCTTGGAGAATTCAAATTATCTTGTTGTTCCTTTATTTTTTGGAAATATTTCAAAAAAGCACTATTATGCTCTGGTGGATAAAATTTTAAAAAATGTATGGAGAGCTAGAATGTCAAATTAGTCTCTTTTGCAGGAAGAGTTGAGCTCATCATATCAACTTTATCTTCTATGTATCTTCATTGGGTGTTCTCATTCCCAATTCCTAGCTACTCTTGAGGAAATTGATCGCATATGTAGGGATTTTCTATGGGGGCAGACTGAAAATCAAAGAACCCTACATTTAATTAAAAGGGATGTTGTAACTCTTCCAAAAAGGGAAGGAGGGCTTAGTCAGAGGAAAAGTAAAGATATTGCTTATTTGTGTCTTATGCTAAATTCATGGAATGTTTCCAGTAAGAAGGACTTCTAAGGGTTAAGTGGTTTAGTGAAAAATATTTAAAAAAATGTTCCTTTTGGATTGTTGAAGAGTCATCAAACCATTCCTGGTTGTTTAATAATATTCTTAGAGTAAGGCATACCTTACTGCCTTTTATTACTTTTAATATTGGACCTGGAGATAGTGTTTGGCTTTGGCAAAACCCTTGGTGTTCTTCTAGGTTTTTAGGGGACATCATTGGGAAAGAAATGGTTATCCAGTTGGATCTTCCTTATAACTCTCTATTGAAGGCTATCATTTCTAATAATAATTGGAAAGTTCCTATTAGCAGATGGTCCCAATCTCTATCTAAAGTTTTGAATAACTATTTACTTGGTTTGAGTGAGAGAGATTTTCTGACCTTTGATGGTAAAGAGGAAGTTAACATCAGATTAATATGGGAAAATGTCAGAAATAAAGGGGTTGAGGACCCTAGTTATGTTCGCTATGGAACTGCAAATGTTAATCAAATTGTATTATTCACCTACAGAAAGTGAAACACAACAAGATCCCTACTTCTGATTATGCTAGAAGAAGGGGTATTTCTATAGCATCAATATGTTTTTGGTGCATGAATGGCTATGAGATACTCATCTTATTTTGTTTGAGTGTTCATTTACTAAGATTTTATGGAATCAGGCTTTGTTTGAAAGAAAATTTATGTGATTCCTACATGTTGGGAAGAGATTATTAGATTGAGGAGTTTTTCTGTAGGAATTGTTATTCCTTTGATTCTCTACTACTACTAGATGGAGAGGAACACAAGAGTTCATCTTAGTCTTTACAAAGATGTTGAGGTTGTATGGAACCAAATTACTAAAGACAAAGATATGCTAGGGTGATTTCCTCCTTTATGCTTGTGATCTTTCTTTTTGGTATTGATTTCTATGGGTTAGAGGTGGTCACTGGCTTAGTTTAAAATCTTGTGAATATCTTGAGTTCTCTAAGGGGATGGTATTTTTCTTCTAGTTTTTCTGTTTCACAAAGTATTCAGGGAGTTCTGTATATCCTAAATATGTTTGTTGTTGGATCTGGAGGATCATTCCTGCAGATAGTGGTGATATGTTGGGTTGGGCATTTGGCCTGGTTATCTTGTCCACATGTTTCCCTGGGATGTTTTTCTCCCTTTGAGGTTCCAAATCTTCTATTTGGGTTAAAAGAGTCTAAATATTTTTTGTTGATAGTTGTCTGCAGATGATGAATGATCCCCTTTTAAATCATCTCAGTTTGAAAGTTTGTGACTATCATGCGACTTCTAATGTACAAGATCTGTGCTATATCTTATGTTTTCTGGTTCATGAAGATTTCTGGCTGTCTAGTCTACCTAGATGGGATCAGATTGAATATCATGTTTTGAAGAGGCTCGTTGATGGATCTAGTTGATGACATCTGCTGGTAGTGGAGTCATGATGAGTTGGGCATATGTTGGCCTGATTATACATTCTGACAAAATATACTCTTGTATAGATATGCTAGTTTTATTTTTCTATTGTTTCTCACTTTTGAGAAATTATAAGCATTGTAAGTACCCCTACAAAAAGAATAAAAAAAGGCCTACTAGTTTTTGCTGACCAAATTTTTTTTGTCAAGGTACAAACTAGTACATTAGAGTTATATGTATCCTTTTTTGGCCGAAACGAAATCCCTAAGCATATAAGAAACACATTCAAGGGATTATGGTTTCTACAGTCAAGATGCTAAGTTTCGGTATGTTACAACACTCCACCCCTTAAAGAGGATTTTGTCCCTGAAATCCAACCATCCTTACTTTACCAACCAACCACACTCTCCACCCCTTAGAAGTTTTAACCTCACAAGCCAAATATAAAGAACTCTGAAAGATGTTAGTGTTACATATGGATCTTTTAGTCATGAATACTATAGGTTTCATTCATATTCATGCATACAACTAACATATTATATTCACATAGGGTTGAATTTTAGGTCCTTCTATTTCTAACCTAAAAACTTTAAGGTTCACATGAACATTCAAAAGGTCATTGGGTAAACTATATACAACTCAAGGGTCAAATGGTATACCCACTAAAAATTTATCACCATCCACATCTCTCCATACTAGGGGTTGTGATTTCTATTTTAACTATTTCTAGGGTTTTTGTTTTCCAGACTTCATTCATTCATTCATTTATTATAAAAATTAGTTCAAGAAAGCATCAATAACATTAGAGAAAGTTTTTGTATATATAGTATTATAAAAGGAAAATAAGTTTCTCTTCAAAAAATCATGCAAAATAAACCAGAGATTAGCCCAAAATCAATGTGAGAAGAAAGTCACAACTTTTCCCATGTTGAGATCTCTTTAACCCACTATAAGGAGGCGGGGTCACCCCCTTACTAAAGATTTGAAGTATAAAACATTCATTCCAAACACACTCAAAGGCATGCTAGAATAGGTACAAAATTTTCAAACTTCAATAAATGGTATTCAAAACAACCAAAGTATAGAAGTGGAATAAAAATAATGACTATATTCAATTTTCACAAAAGATTACAAAAGTACATCATAATATCCCATAAGGGTTTACATGTATGATACACCATAAGGATCTAAGTAGAGGGAAATCCAAACCATAACAACTTTGTCTCCAAGCTTTAACTCCTTAAGCTATATCCACATAATCATGCCATGTCCTCATTGTCCTCCACCTAGGGTTGGAAGCATACCCCAGTAAGAAGAGAAAATAGATGACATCAGCAAAGGCTGGTATGTGCATACTAAATAGGAAATTGAGCAATATATGGAATAAAGGACATCAAATATAAAAGGCTTCCCATAGAAAGGATAAGGACAACCCAAGTGGGTATCAAGCAAAATGATTTTCAATAACAAAAGAGATACTTGCCATAATTAAAACAATAAAGATTGTGCCACACAAGCACATGTAAAGAATTAGGGCACACACCCCATATCATCAACCTGCATGCATGTGAGATAAACATAGCCCTAGAACAATATAAACACAAAGGCGGCCAATTATCATAAACTTGAAACCTGATAGAGAAAGGAATACTTCCAATCTCCCAAATATATAAAACATGGGCCAAGAATCACACATCTTGCCCTGGGTATGAGGTTCCTTTCCATCACAAAAGAGTAGGAAATATCACATCTGCTCGGCATGAAAGAACACATCTTCCATAAAAACCAATGTAATTACACTACTCTAGTGCTACTGAATCACATAGCATGTTGAATATAGAGGCAAGTAGAAAGTATAGTCAGAATATATAAACTAGTCACCACATAAGTGACCAACATATAATCCACCTCATAAGTGGGAAAAAGACATCACATGTCATCTTTTAGAGTTCATTCATGAACAAAGCATAAGATAAGAGTTCAAAAGAATATCCATGATCACATGATCAATATCAAATAAGGTAGTTCACATGAACCATGATTTTCAAAAGAAAATACATTGTGTATAGGATAATGTCCATAGGATAAAGAGAATGAATAAGCATATGTAAATTGCTCAACATAGAAGAATAGGGGATACATCATACCTCAACTTCAGAGTCTAAACAGTCCAAGTCAGTCCTAGATCCAAGCCCAGGCCTCCAAAGAACCTCTAGGGAAATTGGACATGTCCAATAAGTAAGGTTCCCAAGCTTAGAGAGGTTGTTTTCTCCAACAAAGCTCCCATCTCGAGCAAGAAGCACCTTTTCCACTTTAGAGGTGAAAAACCCTAACAAAAGAGCATGGAGATGAGGTATTTATGGGTTCTAGGTGGGGTTTAACCATGGAAGGCCATGGTTCCAACCTAGAGGAAGGTGGAAGGAAGACTAACAACATGAAAATAGGGAAGGAAAGGAGAAAACTTACTAGTTTTGGTCGAAATAACCAAGGAGGAGCTTTAGAAACCCTAAATAGAGCAAATTTGGAACCCGAAGAGCCTTCTTCACCAAGGTAGGCACCTCCTTTTACCTTGGGACAACACCTTCGTGAAAAAATAGAGTAATAATTATGCTCTAAGCTAGAGGAAATAAATGAGAGAAAGAGTTTTCAAATTGGGAGTTGGGAAGGGGTAGATATGGCTATATAAAGAAAGAGGTCAAGTATGAGGTATCTATGAGACTTTCCATGTGTCATGTATAAGGGTGTCCATGGACATGCAAGCCTTTATGGATAAGGAAGAATTCAAGAACAAGGTGTCAAGTTAATTTCCATGTATCCAATGCTAAGGGTGCCTATGGACATGCAAACCTTTATGGATAAGGAAGAAGTCAAGAATGAGGTGTCCATGGAGCTTTCCAAGTGCCCTTAGCCTAGGGATTTCATGGACATGCAAGATGACAACTCATAGAGGCTTCTTGAATATCAAATGTCAGTTTATGGACACTTATAGTACATCCCAACTGACCTCCAATCAAAGAAATAACCCCATTGGTTGATAGCTTCTAAAGATAAGCTCATTTATAAAGAGAGTAATCCCTAAAATGCCCTTGGAAATAAACACCTTCAAACCAAGGTGCAACTAGTGCCCCATGGTTCAAAAACTCTAAAATGGTAAGTGAATATATAATGATTATAATTCAGGTGATAATTTGCAAAGAAAACCTCCCAATTGGGTAAATTACAAAAAAGTCCAGAATGTACCTAAAATTGCATAACTTGCACAAACAACATCCAAATTGGACCAAACTTCATCCACAAGTTATCTTTAATGTGTTGAATATTAATGCCATTATTTCCATATTTGAAGTTATATAATCAAATTATTCGTTACTTATGCCTTTTACTCATTTTCTCTCTCCTAAACTTATCCTAATATTTCAAGGTGGTCCAAATTAGATGAAATTTGTCATGTAGGCTAATTTTGATATGTAGATTTCAAATTTGAAGTTTGTTTCCACTTTTGAGACTTATTTTTATTAGATATGTCATATGGGCCATTAACAATCCATTATCTAAATTATTCTTCCAATTAAGTTTCTTATTTTCATATTACCACCAAAATGAGTTATGTGGCATATTTTATGTATCCATTATGAACCTAAGATTAATGTTAGAACATTAGGTTACATTAAGGTGATCAATACATGCATTAGATCATTGGGGTTATACTAAACATCTATTTTAGTTTTAACCTTCAGCCTTGTTTGGCTAAGTCCAAAATGTCAACTTCCAGGGTAGGGTCTAAGATCTAGTATGCTACACCCACCACTTCAATATCCTTGTTACCAACTCCATCCTAAAGAAAAATCATAACTTCCAACGATATATATAACAATAATGCAAGATAATAGGGTAAGATCTCCTAAGGTATCTTATCATTAAGGTTAAGTCATCAATAACCCTATATGCACAACAAATGATTCAAAATTATTCTTTTACCACATCATAAACAACTTAGGTAAGTTTTAGGGTTTATGATATCACTCAAAGGGTCTCTATGTAAGAAAGGGGTTCTACAAGGAACTTATGGAATAATATATGAAACCTTAGGGATATAAGATTAAAATAATCAAAATCTAACTAACATTACTCTAATACCATCTTATAGAGAGTGGGACTTGAGAGGGGATCCATTCCCTACTGAATTATATGAGTCATCATCCATAACAAACACACATAAAATTTTCACAATTGGATGAGTAACATCTATTTGATCTTTCATACATAGTTATCATAAAGACCTAAGTATAGTAGTGGAAATAAATGTAATGACTATTTTCAATTTTATATGATTACATAAAAATCTCCCACTTAGGGTTTATATGAAAGAATCAAATTCTACACTAGGTAGAGGGATATCCAAACCATCTCAAGTCTATCTCCCAAGAGTTAGCTTTACTAACTCAAGTCCAAGTCATCATATCAGGTCCACCATGTCCTTCACCTAGGAGGTTGGAAGCATATGCCACATGAGAAGACAAAGTAGATGTTATCAACACAAAAATTCCCGTATGAGCAAATAAATAGCGATTGAGAAATATTATGGAAAAAGGACATCAAATACAATAAGGATTCCCATCCAAGAGAAAATTACCATCCAAGTGGATATCAGAAGAATATGAATTTCAATGTTATGGTAATCAATAGTTACACTTGCCATTAAACAAAATAAGATGTGCCACAAAAGCACACATAAAGAGTTTAGGGCACAATACCCATCAACTAATAATCAACCTACATACAAGTGATATAAACATAAGACTAGTGAATATACAAAGTCAATGGCGGTTAGGGCACGTAAATCCAAAACCTAATAGAGAATGGCACATAAGCAATCTTCCATGGCATGCAAGCCAAGATATGGGACATACTATCCTCCATCCCAATATATATAAGTGCAGGAGGAAACCTCAGTCCATGGTAGGAGGACTAAAACCTCAATGTCTAATAATAATACAGAGGATAGTAAAACCCAGGTAATAAAACACAAAAAACCAAAGCTTCATATTACTCTAGGGCTACTGAATCACAAAGCATGCATAAATGTAGAGGTAAGTGAAATTATAACCAAAAAATATATTTAATGATATTTCCATCACACAAGTGGATAACATGAAACATACACCACATAAGTGGGTAAAATATCCCATATCAACAATTTAGATTCATCACAAGACAACAAAACTAATCACTTGAAAATTAAGGTTTCATTTAGTTCGATTGCTCAAATTAGGGTTTCCACATGGAATAGTATGAGAATGAAACAACTTAGTATCCAAAAATCATATCCAACATAATAAGGAGATCATAAGATCAACATACATATATAGTCACTCATATGAGTCAACATAACTAAAAAGGGAGAACTATATTGGGTAATATGTCCAAAGAACCAAGGGAAAGATAATATTGGGCCATTGCTTAGATATGTTTAACATGGATGCAACATACCTCATTTGTGTATTAGTAAGTCAGAGTCAAATCCTAGATCCACATCACAGCCACAAGACACCTATTAAAAGCATATATGAAATTAGAGTTAAGTTCACATTAATTACATAAATCCTAAAAGTTGTGTTTTTATTTATAATGAGTCAGGTTATCAAAATCATTCCATCTTATAGATTACAATTTACTTATTTCATAGCATATTTTGTTCTATTTTTCTGACTTAGAGATTATTAGATATGTATCTTCATATATTACAACTAATTAGGAAAATCCATAAAAATAACATATTGATTATTTATATTTTAGGTGATGGAACTAATACCATTGAATAGAGAATAGTTCCTTGATTCCAAGACATATTTTAGTGATTTTTTTGAGTTACCAATATTTAATTATGAATTTCTAAGATAAAACAAGTTAGTGATTAATTTATAAAATCATCGATGAAAAGACAATAACACCTTCAAATCCAGGTTTTGTCTCTAGCTGTGACGTAGAAAAAATAGTGAATAACCAATGTCCACAAGTGCATAAAAGGCATTAAATTAGAAGGGTAAAAGGACAAAAAGGCCCATGATGGCATGACACAAAACAAATGAAATCAAGGGGATATTCATTAAAGGAATGGCAATCATCTTCCTCGTTTATTCTCTCAATGAGCACATGCCCTCTAGGTACAATGTCCAAAACACAAAGTCACAATCTAGTAGGGGAGTCGACAAACAATCACATGAACAAACTTCTTGAGCCTATCTGAACTTAGAGACCCCTTGTTTGGGTCTTGAGTTTAGAACACCAACTAGGGATACCTCCATGGAACAAAGAAGGAGGTGAACTGCATAGTGCACTCCAAAATAATTTGGATGGAACTAGTGCCCTCAGAAGCTCGACGACATCATGATAGGGTCATAGAAGGAGAAACCGCTGAAAACCCAAGTCTAGACTCTGACATTGCATCTCAGATCCACAAACTACAAGAAGGACGAAGGAAAAAGGGGAAATGACATATGTACCTGAATTGATGGAAACATGATTCCTAAAAGGTCATTATGGAGTTCAAGAGGAGTTCTTGGCTATCTTTCGGCCCCTTCACGGCTCCTAGGTTACTAGCCAACCCATGATGACTAAAGAGGCAAACATGGTTTAAGGACGATTGGTGCGGTGAGCGCAAAAGCAAGAAAGGATGAGGGATTGATTCTTGGGAGCATTGTGAGGGCATTGGTAGGGTTTTATAGGGGTCCAATAATGTGGGTCCTGAGAAGAAGGAAATGATGGGGGAAATAGGGGAGAAATAACAGACAAAGGTGGCCAGGATCATGGTACATAAATAGGTGACAAAGAACCTTGGAATTAGGGATTACTCATAACGGAAAGAAGTAACACACACAAAGGAAAACATATTGTGAGAAAATATTGGAGAGATTTGAGAGAGACAAAAACAAGGGGGTAGGTCGGCTATACTATTTACATAGAATAATATAAACAAAAGGGAGAAGAGAAGAGGGCGATCTTTAGATTGGAAACTAACATCTACCTTTGAAGTCATATATAGCAAAGAGTCGGATAACCAAAAAAATGAATCTAGAAAACAACTTTAGCATGACAGGTAAAACAAGATCTAGAATTATCATGTGATAAGAAGGTAAATAAGAAACCTTCAAAAATTGAGTTCAATTAATCAACTAATTATATCAATGTACTTTTAACTCAATTTTCTTCCTATTTTAGTTTAGGTATCTAAAAGTCTCCAATTGTAATAAAATTTGACACCAAAACTAATTTGAGGGTGTAAAATCCAAAATTTTCATTAATTTCTAGTTTCAAAGTCATCAAGTGTACTATTTTATACTCTTTGAGTTTCTCTTATATTTTCTTTTAGAATGAAATTAAGGCATCTATGGTATTTGTTTAAGGTGAAATTTGGTCCATAAGAAAAATTAAACATGAGAAACCTGGTTATAAAATTGTATATTAATATTTTAAGATTCCTTTTATGAGTTATAATACAATTTGTATTTAGTCTCTTCATCTTAATATGTATTATTGTATTAGACAATTATTATCAATATTTATTAGTTAGAGTCCTATTAACTTCACATTGCTATTAAAAGAGTTACCTATAGTATTGTGCACAAATTAGGTTATTTTGCTCAGTTTACCCATTAACTCCACTAACACCAACATTAACTTATCTAATATCATGTTATTCTTATTCTTTTATATTAAAGTCCCAATCATTGTTCCACTTCATATATTAAGATGTTTTTTTTGTTTATCAAGTACATGTAATTAATGTTCATTAAGGTACAAAATAGTACATTAAGGTTTATATGTATCCTTGTTGGTCAAAAGTAAATCCCTAAGCATATAAGAAACACATCCAAGGAATTAGGATTTCTAGAATCAAGATGCTAGATTTTGATATGTTACATAATATCTTCATACAGAGATCATTTACATTGGAGGAATTCAAGTGATTGAACCTACAATCATGTGGTCAGAGTTTCTCCCACAACTCTTTAGATCCCCATATGGAGGAAATATATATGTTCTCATGCCATAAAAGAGGACAAAATGATACTTGTTGCCCACATGATCCCGGGTCGACATTAGACAACAACATATTTAGACTAAGGATAGTATCCAAGACGTGTGAGGGAGCCTTTCGACGTGGTAATTAACATGGCGTGTTCGTGTTTAGATTCAACTGACGACGGGGAAGAGTCAGGGTAAGTGGTGCAAAGGTTGGAGCATGAAGTATACAAAAAGCCACAATAGGAGTATCTAGGGGGATGAACTTGTAAGAGTCTATCCAAGACTAGTTGAAGAAGGTTAGTTTGTCACATGCCCACATGTTTTATTAAAACTTGATAATAACAATAGGAGTAGATTTTTCAATTATTATAGCAGTAGTTACATTAGTTCTTCATTTTCTAAATTTAGTAGGACCTTTCAAATGAGTAAATGAGCCATATCGTTGATAATAAGGTCATGTTTGGTAGAGTGTTGTTGCACTTCCATACATTTAAACACATGTTTTTCAGGTTTACATTTTATTTGGTAGGGCAGATTAAGGTATGGTTGATTGAAATGAACCTGCTTCCAACTTCCACTCGGTCCTAAAATCATGGAATATGTACCGCGCCCGATCTCGACGCGGTCAGGTGTAAAAGCTTACTTCTGCCGATTCTTCCAGTATGGATTTCAAGGAGCTCAAAAGGCATGCTTTTGCTTGATTGGTTTTCTTTTTCACCCAACTGCATCCAACAACACCGAAGCAAACAGGCTCTAAGCCCCTGTTTGGGAACGGACTGGGATTTCATAGTCTGGACTGGATTAGACTGGGTTAGTCAGGATTCAGTCTGATTCTGTTTGGTAACCCAGTCTGATTCTGTTTGGCAACCCAGTCTGATTCTGGTCAGCTGGTCTGATTTGAGTCTGATTGCAGTCTGGTTATGTTTGGCTACTAGACTGGATTCGGTCTGATTTTGTTTGGCAACGTAGTCAGTATCTGCTGATTCTGTCCTACTGTTATATAACTGTTTTAACAAGAATAAGGTATGTGTAGTTGTGTTGCCGCTTAAGCAGAAGTTGGCCGAAGTGTATTATATACTAAATAAAAAATACATAATATAATTAATGTATTTAAATGAAATAGTAGCAAAGGTGCGTAGCATGTCTGTAGCAGAACGTAATACCACATAAATTAAAAGATAATATTTTGTTGGTTCTCGGGCAAATACATATGTAACATACAAATTGAAACGAGAGGTCTGCCCTGGACCTAGACAACGACAAAGTTACACAATCTAAGTTGGTGATCAAGCAGGCAACTTCATGCCTCGTCGTACTCGTTGGCCCAATTCATGACCTCATCGTACTCTTCCCACAACACAGGACAGGGTTCGTCCAACACCTGATTTGTTTCCTATTTGCTGGCGTCTTTTGGCCACTCGAACAACAACGGCAGATGGTGAATAGGAGGAAACAAGGTTTGCAACATTTGGGCCCTCATTTGGCTTGTTCCCTTGGCTTGTTCGTCTCTCTCATTTGGGCCCTCATCGCGTGGAGGCTCGCAACATGGTTTTTTGCAAACAAGGTTTTATTCTACATATTTTTTAATCTTCGACGGAGACATCAATCGTTTTTCAAATTCTGTCTTTGCCTTTGACCGTGACCGCGATGATGACATATATAGTTAATAAATCAAATTTTAGTATTAGCAAATATCAATAATAGAAAGATAATTGTGACAATATTGAATAAAAATAAATGCTCCAAACAAACTTAGCTACAAACAAGTAAGAACGTGATTTATGCATTCAATAAATAAAAAAAAGGTCCAAACAAACTTAGCTGCATACAAATAAATGTTGTGAGGTAAACACAAACAACTACAAAGTCGTGGAAATATATTACATGTTAATGTGTTATTTTTGGTGTCTAACATGGTAGTTTGATTCACTCATCAATGTTAATAGGGTATTGAGCAACACCCGGTGGGTAAATGCGACGAGTCGTCATGAAGTTGCATTGCACAGCCAATGGCGGGGGAGGCAATACATCTCCCAAAATAAAAAGATTGTCTGTTATGAACTCTCTCCTTATGTGTTGCCATCTCATCTGCAACTCAGTCAAAGATATGTAAGGCTCCCCAGTTATGTTTCGGAAGTGACACCATGCCTCCATCCAAGCCTGTGTAGTATATACTCCATTAACACATCTCCCCAACTCATATTGGTTTCTCATCATACCTCTGAGAACCATATCAAGCTCCCTACACCACATAAAGGAAGGCGTCCTTTGAGGCCCAGCCATATTACAGATTCTGTAAGTAATATGTTTTAGATGTAAGTGTGTATCGCATAATTAAGGGAATATAAAATGCATATTCAGTGTTAGCTAACATTTATCAACATAACGGTGAAAAAACATACACCCTCCATAAAACATACACCAACATTATGATAAATAACTAAAGCATGTTGATGTCGGATGAATTCAGAAAGATGTAATGTTAAAAACATCGAATGGTGGACAATGTAAATCGACACACCAAACTAAATGTAATTCTCTACCATTAAATGTTATGGCGTCACCGTGGGTGAAGGAATGTCTAAAAGAAGACTACATCCTTCCTCCAGACTGGCAACGTAGCGTTCTACACCGTCATGCTCATACTTTTTTGGGTGTATATATCATCGTAGTTGTGATGAATTTCAACACAGTCCTTCATGTTCATTGACTGGCCCCACACTGACTTGCACTTGACAGTTAGTAACATAATCTCAGCTTTCAAAGAATCAATTGTTGGGGGGAGATCGACTGCCCAACGGAAGTATCTACACCGATCTTTTCCCTACAATGTATAATCAAATTTAATGAATGACAAAGAATGTGCAGCATACACAACGACAACCTATTATCTATGTATTTACTAGTGCACCTCACGAGAAGGACATATGTAATACATTTTGCCCGACCTTTCACTCAAAATGCCAAAATCATACAACCCTGCATCCTCTGTGTTAAGCCGCAAGGCTGCATCTAACCCACAATCACACCTCGGAACTCCAGATGGATCCATTGACATCTAAAACATAATTGAGGATTAGTAAAAACATTGTCGGATTCTGAACATAGATTTCAAATACAACTTTCCGAACATAAAATAGGCCTAAGTGCTTGTTCTACATCTATGATGTATTGTATCCGTCCTCGTTTGAAGAGTCATTACTGCTCATGATGTGAAGTAGTTGTCGAAGATATTGGCACCTCTCACGTAGAGTGGTAATACCTTGTTCAAGCCTATCAATGTCTGCTCTTGTCGAACTGACAAAGTCACATTGTTCAGACCATAGCTTGCGTTCGTTGCGGGCATATGCAAGTTGTGTTAGCATAGCATCCCTAACTGCAGTAAGTGTGGCAACTGTGGGTGGTACACGCTGCGCAGGCAATCTCATCTGACATCTGTTCGAAACAAGCCCCCTACCACATGTAAAATACGGTCTGTGGGGGTTGTTGTTTTCAAAACGTCCATTTGTCGCATTCGCTTCATCCATATACACACGTACAGTGCATTGAAGGCCGCATGTATAGAAAGGCATTCCATTCTCCATTTCAAGACAACCTACCGATTCATTATGTCATGTATATTATTAGGATCCAGAAAAAAGTTTGTAAAAAAACAACTAAAGCCTACAAATTTATGTCGTGGACAATTTTTCAAATAATGTCGAAGACTATTACAGATACAATTGTAAGTCAATGGGCATCCCATAGCAAATTAGAAATGGATTCACGTAAACGCTCGCCCTCCCTTGAATCGGCCTGAGTTGTTTGTTGGAGGGAACTCAGGTCAACCCCAGCAGTGGGAATGGCAGATGTTGAAATGTCATCTAGGAGTTTGTCCATTATACTGTCGCCATCATGTTGGCGGCGTATGAAATTGTGGAGGATACAACAAGCCATTACGAGGCGACACTGCGAATGTATGGGATATGTCGCCCCCTTTTTAAGGTAGGCAAACCGCCGCTTCAGCACCCCAAATGCTCTTTCTACAACATTACGTAATTGTGCATGGCGGTGGTTGAACATCTCCTTCTTGCTGGTGTAGGCATGTCTGTTTCCTCGGTACTCAGAAATATGGTAAGCTGTGTTGCGATACGGTGCAAGGAATTGTCGAGTGTTGGCATACCCTGCATCTACTAGGTAAAACTTTTCCGGTGGAACTTTAAACCCGCCTGTGGTCATCGCTGACTGTAGGACCCGTTGGTCAGCAGCCGATCCCTCCCACCCAGTTAGGACATATGTAAACTCCATGGAGAAGTCAACTACAGCCAAGACATTAAGAGAGACATTCCCTTTTCTGTCTCGATAGCGATTTTTCTTGTCTCGTTAAACCAAGACGGGGATGTGTGTTCCGTCAATTGCCCCGATGGCATTCTATAACACCAAAATAGGTTGTCAACATACAAAATATTTCCAAATGATTAAAGATTGTAGGGGCTAACTATTACCTTGAAGTAAGGGTAGAACCTTGGGGTCTCCAATATACGAGAATGTGTTGTCGTGCATGTCGCTGCAGTTTGCATGACAATGTACTCATTGGACAACGAACACACAACGTCCAAGACTTCGTTGAACTTCCTACTTATGGTCTCACCAGAGTGAATGTAGTCCTCAGCCAAAGCACAATTTGTATGTCCATGGCCAACCATTTGTAGGAAGTAGCACACAGCCTCAACCGAACTGACGCCTCTAGTGCTTCGTAACAAGGCCCGACTCTCAAGCTTGTCCACAAGGGCCAATATAGAATGTGGTCTCATTCGATATAGGTCATAAGCCCTTTGTTCATGACCGTTTAAAATTTCTAAGACCTTCTGGTGGCCACTCCTAATGCTAACTGACCTAGGTATTGTAGGTGGTATGTCGGAAATGTCGTCAATGATGGAGTTTGCTATGGACTCAGCTATTGTATCAGCAATGTGATTAGCTGGACCAGACAATGTATGTAGAATGTGCGTGAGGAGGTCAGGTGTTTCTGTTTGGTCAGTGGTTGACATTATGCCTACAAGTGGAAGCATAGCAACGTTGTCATGGCAAGGACAAGGAAAATAACTAGGCTACAATCATATGTAACTGTAGACACATAAAATAATGGCTTGCAGGATACAAAGCGAATTAGATTGATCGCAGAATAAAACCATGGCAGTGAAATAAATTATTACAACAGTTAATCAATAATGTCTGGACGGGAATAAAAATATTACAACAATTCAACAAATAAGATTAAGCCCAACGAAAATGTTTGGATGGGAAATAGATTATTACAACAACGAAAGAACTTTCTACTGATTTGATGAGTTAAATGTTTGGCTATTAATGTTTGGTAATCCGGAAGGGCCAGCATCATTGGACGAAGGAAAAAATGTACGGTGAGATGACGCAAACGACGATGGCATACTTGGTCTGTTGCTGAAGTTGGGTGTTGGGGATTGCGGGAAAAATGCATGGTGAGATGGCATAAACAAGGATGGCATTGAAGGTGTTGCTGTTGTATTGGCAGCTTGGAACGAGGATGGCATTGAAGGTGTTGTTGTTGCATTGGCAGCTTGGGACCTTTCCCAAAGGTCTTGCAACCATATGGTTATCTTTTTAGGTGTATCTATAAGGCTGAGGTAGATGGTGCGGTTTGTTGAGTCCTTGATGGCGTTCACAAGTGTTGTAAACACAGGAGTGGGGGCATCTGGGTAAGTGTCCTGGAAATGTTGTAAGATGGTTGCAAATTCTTTCTTTTCAAAGGCTCTAGTTGCCACACCACTGCCTAACTCGTGAACCTTTACATAAACCTGTGTGAATTCAGATAACACTTCATTTGAAAACCCACATCGGTCTTGAGCCATTGATGGCCGCTTGTTGCGCCTAACGACAGGAGGCCTCCCTCCAACACTCGGTGTATCTGTTCCGCCTCCCCCGGTTTCTCCCTCACTTTGCATCCCAAATGCACCCATATTAGGTTCCCCAGATTGGCTTCCAGTGTTCATGGGTGTGTCTGGGCCATCTAAGTCGACAGTGATATCATCCTCGGAGGCAACGTCAGAAGGGATATGTGTGTCCGTTGAAGACATTGCATGATGTCCTCTAGCAATGTTCCTCCCCGCCATCATCTCGATGTCATAGTAGTGGGGAAACGACTTGTTAAGCAACCTAGCAAGGTCCTTGTTTGCCTAAGTATAAATTTTTTTTATTAGGAAATAAAAGTGTAAACAGATGACATTTTTTTTTAATTAAGGGACTGGTTATTGGATATACCGCAAGGCTCTCCCTCCATTCAGGGCTGTCGGGCAGCGTGGGCTTATGCCTAGTGTCATCCCATCCAACGCCACTCTTATTCATCACAAGCTTCAAAGCGGCATAGTCCCTCCTCAAGTTCTTCCACCGAGTTTTCAGCTGGTCTATATTGCAGGTCGTCTTCCCCATCCTATTTTGCATTTCCATAGTTGCCTCCCTCCAAGCCTCCCTAGTGAAATGACCATCGACACACCTGCCTAGGTCATATTGTCTGCGCAATGCAGATACTAGAGCGGCATCATAATCTCTTGCCCAAACAATACGAAACTTGGGGTCAGCGGAAGACATACCCCCGTAGGTGCTGCAATATATTATGATACACAAATCGTTATATCGTTTATCTTTTCAGATAAAGTATTTACTTAGATAGTGTCGTCTAAGATGTAATGACACTATGAAATTACCTTGTTCATCAGTTGCATATATTTTCCGTATATTAGTTCCAATAAAATAAAAAAGGATCTCAAGCCGTGTTATATAAATTTTAGGTGAAACATCCATAAAAAATAATTCAAAAATTTTCAGTAACAAATGAAGAACCCACCTCTTCTTTTATAAGGTCTTCAGATCTAATATTGGCACTCCAGCATCCATAAAAAATAATTCAAAAAAAGCAAGCTGGAACAGTGTATTAATGAGAGCATTATACGAGTTGACTCTAAAATGGGTGTTGTGAGATACACTCTATAATGCATTTAGTAGGTTTGATTACCCTAATTAGACAACAACTATATTTATGTAACACTTATTTGAGGAATTTACCCAAAATAATACCAAATTCATTTATTATTAGTTTTGGTCATTTAAAGGTCCATATGTAGGTCTATCGTTTTAAGGTTGACTTAACCATTTAACACTATGGTTTATGAAGTCAACTATAAAATCTGTAAACCTTTTTTACCTATAGTATAATTATACAATAAGTATGATGAAGAAATTTTTTTTATGTAAATCTAAAATTCCACAAAAATCAATGTGTAATGAAGTCACAAAAATCAATGTTTTTAGTTTCCAACATACAAGAATTTTAAAATTCATGGTATACGAGTGCAGTGATAACTATACTGCCAAAACATCCATAGGCACACAAGTGCAGAGCATTGGTAAATATAAAATATTCGCAAAAGAGGCAATTTAGAAGACAGAGAAGAGAACCAACTATAATATCTAGCAAGAGTGGTGACAAGTAAGATGATCATATATGCATGAAATGGGCAAAGTGGGGGAATATAAAAAGAGTCCAAAGAGATGAGGCACAGAAAGGCAGAGGAGAATAGTCCTGTCTAGGTTTTTATAACATGTGAAAAGTAGCACTAGTAACTCCTATCCAATCAATTATTTATTTCAGACAAAAAAAATTGCATCAGTCAATCGATCAGGTGCATTTGGAAAAGCAGTTTCTGCAAACTGAAGCCTCACAGTGTAATTCCTATAGTAACTCCTATCCAATCAATTATTTATTTCATAGTTATTGACGCAATCTTTCTGTTGTGGGGAATACAGATAGATAAATAATTAATAACAAAAGTGCTCAATCTAAACATTATTTAGGGAAAGAGGAAGTGAACCTAGTAGTGAATTAGATGATTTTACACCGACTTCTCAATTTTCTCAGAGTGGAAATGATGGACTCAATTTCAAAGTATAAAATATAATATCTGATCCTAAATTCAGACCCAGTGTCAAGCTATCACAGTATTGGTTATAAGGTTTTTTGTAGGCATATTTCTAGAAATGATTTGCACGTCGCATCACAATGAATGTCTATATACAACTTTTGCATAGAAGAAACATCAATTTATGCTAAGTTGGTTTGTTGGACTCTACAATAATTGAAAATAGTATTGCCATATATGCAACATTTTATCTTTTTTTGTTATGTTTCCCCTCTTATCACACAAAGCAGATATTTATCAATGAAAAATGTAGATATTGGAAAGACAAAGAGTATATAATCATGTACATAGGAAATGAACTCCTCATAGTTGTGAAAAGGGAAAAATAAAATCTCTAATTAATTATTATCAATGACTATGCTTTTTTTTTTCTAGACAAATAAATGTAAAAAAGATAAAATAGTAGTTATAGTTAAAAAAGACCAGTGATTGTAACTAAACTTACTCTATACAACAAAATTGATTCTGTAACACAATCATTGCTACATTGCACATGTCAGTATAAAATTGTTCTATTTTAGCTGTTGAAACAAAGGAAGTTGGGTCACTGAAAAATATTACTAGCTATAATAATAAAATAGGTCGACAAAATGATGTGTAATTGCACATGTATGTACAACAGAAACACTGATAAATTGCACATGTATGTATAAAACAGTTCTATTTCAGTGTAATGTACATCTTCAGTGCATGGAAAGTCAACAACAAGCCATGATAGGATAATCCAAGCATATTTGTTTGATGCTTTCAAGCAAAATAAATATTATGATATCATTTCAATGTTATAAATCATGACACATGCTAGGTATTATCATAGATTAAATCAGTAGATTAAATTGTTCCCCCTTATTACAACAATGAAGACCTGTAATACATTTCAATGTTATATAATGATATAATGATGTCATTTCAATGTTATACAGTTCCTGTATTACAACAATGAAGACCTGTAATACAGTTCAAGCAACAGAAATATAATGATATCATTTCAATGTTATAAATCATGACCTGTAATACAAGTAGTGTATAAATAAAGGTAGTTATTAGTACTCATTTTAGCTGTTGTTCTATTTTAGCTGTTGAAACATAGGAAGTTGGGTCACTGGAAACTATTACTACCTATAATAATCAAATAGGTCAACAAAATGATGCTTAAACTGAGGAATTGCCTAATGTTGTATCATATTAATAGATTGAGTAATTCGTGTAATTTAGTAAAATGTCATTCTGAACCACAACATTGTATCTACATAAGAAACTTCCTACTTTCACAAACTTATCTATGCAAGAAAATCATTTCAATGTTATAAATCATGACACATGGTAGGTATACCAAGAATACTACAAGTAATGTATAAATAAAGGTAGTTATTAGTACTCATTTTCGACCTATACTACTGCAATACTAATCAGTACATTAAATTGATTAAACTTTTGACTGAGCTAGTTATTATGATAGATAAAATCAGTAGATTAAATTGTTCCCCCTTATTACAACAATGAAAAAGTTGTTCTATTTCAGTGTAATCTACAGGTTCAGTGCATGGAAACTCAATAAGAACCCATGACATGACAATCCAAACATAATTGTTTGATGAGTTTCAAAAATAAGAAATATTATCATAGCATTTAAAAGTTAAATTAATGTGCACGTAGAAAGAGTACGATTATAAAGTAATATCACAAATGTAAAGAGATTTGAACTGCAACAAGTTGTTGAAACAGACTGGGTTGGGTCACTAAAAACTACTATGGTGATCAAATAGAAATAAAAAATAGACTGGGTTGCCTTTCAAATACAAATCAAATGTCAGAAATATATTATGGTGATCAAATAGACTCAATGTAATTCAACCATTGTGTAGAATCCAAAACAATAATCATTTTATTTTACAGACTATCTCTTCATAGTCGAAACTGATTCCATTTTTTACAAACCTAGGTATTCTATAACAGAAACACTACTAAATCGAAACTGATTCCATTTATAAGTACTGTTTATCATTTTATTATTCCATAGATGCACATAATCAGTTCATACAATTATTTTTTCGACAATAATATCAACCAAAAAGGGAGAGAAAGAAGGAACTTTGGGGTAGATATCAACCAAAAAGGTTGTATTATAGCAATACAAACATATTTGTTATATGAGTTGAAACAGAGGAAGTTGGGTCAAGAAAATCATTTATTTTACAGACCTAGGTATTCTATATAGAAACACTAGTTTTTACAGACCTAGAAAATTTGATATCCAAGGCCTAACTCCTGAATCAATTTCTTAGCTTCATGATAAGAAGATGGGAATGTGACCAAATGTGGAAAGGCATCCAATAGAAGTTTCAATAGTTGACTAAAGATGTGTTTGTCCAGTGAAGCATACATTTTAAATTAAATAGTCGTAGAAGGAATGACAGTGTTGACAAATTCTTATAACCAGGGTAAAGCTCATTATTAGAAAGAAGGAACTTTGGGGTAGATATCAACCAAAAAGGTTGTATTATTCCCTGGCCGTATTCAAACACAACAATTAACAATAATACTACAGATTCTGATTGTCATACACAACGATTAACAATAATACTACATAGATGGATATATTGTGGAAAAAGCATAACAACGACAAACATTGCTTAAACTATGCCATCGACTGATAAAATGTGACTGTCATACACAATGATAACTTGTTTGGAACCAATGTCGGGTGAATAAATACACAAATTGATGAGCAATCCACCTCAGAAATGTCTGCCCTAATCGACATCACAAACAAAACGTCGGCTACCCTATTTCGTAACCAACCTTAGCAGCAAGGGGCGAGAAAGAAGAAGCACTGCGGAATCCTGGCTGTGTGACCGCCGGATTTCAGCCACGGACGACCAGCTTCCGCGAACAGCTGCTCCAACAGGTGTAAGTGGAAGTGAATAACCTCGCAGCACAAGGCGAATATGAAGGCAGACGGACGCTTTGGCTTGGAGCTAGGGTTTCTCCTTCTCCTGTGCATCGACAAGATGGGACAATGTCAGATTGAGATAGTCGAAGACCAGGGCAGGGTATGGGTTACCTTGCTTTTGAGGGATGTAGCCGCCCCAGTAGACCGGCGGTTGCAGACGGCTGAATAAATTCTCCACGCGGGCGCTTCGCCCGACGATGACCTATGGCCTCCATCCGCGATTTCGTCGAGGTCGCAGACATCGCTTTTACTTCTCTCACACACGGACCAACAGTATTGCCCGCAGAGAACAGATGCGAAGCGTCGGGAGGCAGACCGCCGAGAGGGAGAAGGCTAGGGCGAGAGGAAGGGGCGAGAGGGAGGGGGCGCGAGGGATCGGGGTCGGGGGGGGGTGTAAACCGGACTGAGATTCGCGATCCTGCCTCGACCGGGACTGGGATTATGCGGATTATGGGATTCCGTTATCCCATAACGGGGATCGAACTGGGTTGGCTTCCAAACACCTTTTTCGACCAAACCGGACTGGCTCAAGCCCTCGTGGCGCTAAACGACAGGCGCTAATCCAAGCCCAGTCCGTTCCCAAACAGGGGCTAAGTATCAGACAGTCGAAAAACTGGTTTACGAGCCCATTGGATCCTTGTTGGGCCGTGAAGAATTTTGTCTGTGTGCTGCATAATGTTATGTGAAATTATATTCGTGGTTGCTGGTTTCGTCCCTCTCTATAACTTCCGGGAAGAACTTGTCGCCATCCAGAATCTAATCCAGATTCTACGTCTTGAGAAAGGGATACGCCACAATGCATGCGGTTCTTTCAGGTGGTCTCCGGCCTACCGCCGCTCACTTCTTTCCAAGAGGCGGAAGCAGCAACTCTGTCCTCGAGAGAGGTTAGGTTCACAGGCCCATAAGCACTTACTCTCTTCTCATATCCGTCTTATCGCCTGAATATCACTTCCGTTGGACTTGGAGATATTGATTGATTAACACGGCAGCATGCATAAGTATGCTGCAGAACCACTTGCACAGTGCCTGACTGCTGTTTCTAGTCTTATTATGAAATTGATGGAGGAGCTTTCATCTAAATTTTTTGAAGCTCTCTATTTCTTCTGTCACAGACAAATTAGAGGTATATGCCGCGTCCCTTAACGCTGGCTGCATATAAAATGTTTATATCGGTAATTTGGAAAATCAACTCACAGGACACCAAAAATTCAACTCACTGTTAGTTTTTTCAAAGGATACATAAACCTCTTGTGGTTACCCAAAAAATAATTGGGCTGTCCCATCATGGGGATCATCGATTGTGATGAACATATTTATCGAGAAACTTTGGAGCCTTTTGTGAACTACTTGAAGTGATGTACCCTCAAACTAGTCATTACAAAAGCTTTAAATTTGGATTCTCGTACTTGCTAATCATATAGTTCACAATAGACTCCCATGTTGCTGTTGCTTGATAGTTGTTACCTCCTTTATGCCGTTACGCGATTGTGTGCTGTGATAATCTCCCAAAGATCGTACTTAACATCAGCGTCTAATAGCAATTTATTAGCAATACTGAATGGCCATTTCTTGATGCAGCTTATTGTTGGCAGAGATTGCAGATGGACACGTATACTTTACTTTCCACAGACCCAATTGCACCATTTCAATGTCAAGCACTAGCTCTGAAGAAGGCAGAAGTGGAAGACCTAGAAGGAGCATTCCTCCCGGTGATAGATCTACCAAGAAACCTAGTGAACTAAAAGAAAAAGCTGGCGGTGAGTCCTCTAAGTCTAATCAAGGACAGATAATCGCATTGTTTAAGAGGATACAATCTTCCATCGCCGAAGGTTCAGATGCCAGCAAGAAAAGAAGACCAAAAAGTACCAGATATAAACAACCAGCTGAATCTTTCTTGGAAGAACCTCAAAAATATCCAACTGAAAAGCACGTCAGAGGTAAGTTCAACAATCTTTCTAATTGCTTAGTTTAGAAAATGCTTATTCTGCATCTGAGATACGACTGTACCATCATAAATCGTTTCAGAACTGATTTTCATGAGTTTTGCTGATCTTCATGAGTTCCATCGAGCAGTTAGGGACTTCAACTGTAATCCAAACTCGAGTAAACAAGTGCTGTTTTTGCCCATGGAGGGTGAAGAAATTGGTTTTGATGTTATGCTATTAATTTGATGTTCCATATATAACCCTCCTTTGGCTACTTTACCATCATATCGTTCAATGAAGATATGATACAAAACAAGAGCGGATTAGAAAGATTGATCCATGTATCCAACCCCAACGTTGCTGGGATTGAGTCTTAGCTTGCCGTTGCTCCAACATCATATAATGTGATGACGTGCCTTCAATGTTGTTACAGATCCAAAAATATTATTAAAAAATGGATATTTTTTGACCGGGAGCAATGATTTTTTTCATAGCGGCTGGGAGTGTAACCCCCACGGGTTGAAGCGGTCTACTGAACAAGGATCTGATTGTTGCGCTCTAGAGGGGATGAATAGAGCTAATAATAAACTTATGCAATTTTAAACCCAAGAAAGATAAATTGCAACTTGTTTAAGAATATATGATACTGGAAATATAAAGCAAGCAATTGAACAATGAAAGTAACCACACAAAATAGAAAAATGTAGAGTGGTTTCGTCAAAAGACGTTAGTCCACTACCTAGTTGTTTCCAACCATGATTTCGAACCTTGTGTTTTATTCCTTTTTTGTATCGATACAAAATAAAATACCTATGTCTTTTGTGGCTCAAGACAACCCTCCTTTTCTAGCTCAAGGAGAACTTGCACAATGCATTAGTTCGCAATCAACTTTCTGTCTTGGTCGCAACCTTCTCCCAAGAAGTAACTCCAAAAAGCTTCCCACAAAACAAGTAAAGAGAACAAGAGAGAGAAGAATTACAACTCTCACAAGATATACAATTTGTAGCTCTATGAACAAGTGACGATTGACTCACCACAAGTATTGAGCAAGACTATATTTGGTGTAGGATGCTCGAGTGTAGTTGAAGATAGCAAAAATGTACAATTCTAAACTTGGAGTAGGATAGCATGTAGTAGGTTGCTCGAGTGGGTTTTGAGTGTCCATAAATCATTCCTATTTATAGAAACTATTTAGGGATAGTTAAGAATACTTTTGGGAGTGTTTAGGATGAGATAAATGCTAAACTAGCTGTTAGAATGTCAAAAGTCGAGTTTACAATAGCTAGTAGACCACTACAAATTTAGTCTGCAGAACATTGTCGGTCAAATTGTACTTCAACCAAACTCCATCTTGGTTGAAGTGTAGTTTCACCGAGAGGCAGACTTTTTTCGAAGTTTGCAACGATTATATCTCAATTCAGAAGTGGTTTGACTAGATATATTTCGGTTGAAAAAGAGTTCGACCGAAAATATCCCTGTAAATGCACAAGTAACTATTTGTTTGGAAAACAACTCAAATGATTTTTTTTAACAAAATCTGATTGTCCTAAAATCTTGATATAAGTGTGGAATAGGGTATAGGATAGGTTCAGGCTGTTCATCGCTTGTTCTTCCTCATTCCTAGCAGGTTGTACAAAATGCACTTGTAGAAAACATACACATGGTACAACTTGACCTACAAGCATCCGATCACATATAATATTACATATTCTTTATTGTTGGATCTTGTCTTCTTTGATCCCTTGAAATACTAAATGCACTTGTTGATGACACAAATAGAAAAGATTTGCATCATAGAAATAAGAGTGTGACATATCTAAAAAGTCAACAATCTCTCCCTTTTTAATGATGACAAATGTTTCTATAAGATAATTTGAAAGTAGACAATTTAGAGTATGATACCTTATAATTGTTGTAGATAGACAAATTTATCTTCATAGGTCGTGCTCCCCCTTTGTCGAAGCTAAATAGGGGTTACACTTACCAATGCTCCCCCTCAAAGAGACACTCTCCCTCAACAAAATAGTCATTTTGGAGAGGAAATATATATACCCAATGAAAAACAAGGATGTACCTATTGAAATGAGATACCAATATGAATACACTTATAGAAAGTAGATACATTTCATAGTAGGGCGTATAGACAAAAAGCCATATTTGATCAAGGAACAAAAATATTGTCTAATTACCAATGAGAAGAATAAGTTCTGCATGATAAAGAGATCCTATTAAGCACAATATATATAAAAGATACTCTAAACTAATGGTAAGGAATATCAAGTCCACCATTGATATAGAGATGCCATGAATAAAACCATTTTTTAAAGAATATTTCAATATCAATACAACAAATGTGAAGTCCTCCATGATATTGAGATTTCCATAAAAACCAAAGAGAAACACCATAAAGAATCTCAAAACCGATATCAAAGAATTTTAAGCCCATAGCAAACTAAATCAAATGATTTGAGCTCCCCATTAAATCACATACTCATAGATATTGAGCTCAAACAAAGAAACTAATCAATAAGATAAGGGTATCCATTTAAGAACTGAAATTTTATTTGCAATATGTAAAAGAAGTCATTTCAAACGTAGAAAACAAATAAAACATGTAAAAGGAATATGAAAATCAATAGTAAGATAGCCAAAGTAAAACTTGACAGTCAATAGTTTGGTTGAACTGTATTTCGAATGAATTGCCTATTAGTCGAACTACATTTTGACCGAAAGGTAGTCTACCAGAAATTTTTGTATGTTGTCAACCAATTAAAGCAAGTAAATAGAACATGATCAATTACATATTCATCATTTTGCTCATCAACTTCTGTATTTGAGGAATTAACAAGAGTAGCCATTTTTTTTTCTTATTCTTATAATTTTCAACCTTTTCGACTTAAACTCAACAAGTTCATATTTAGAAAATGTTGAAAGAGATAGACCACTATCATCACTATATGTACTTTCTTGTTTTTGTTCATCATTTTTGGTGATTAGACATTCAAGTACATGATGACAACTGTTTTCCACATCTTCTATCTTACATTCTTCAATTATTCTATCTATAGTTCATTTCAGAATAGTTTCATATTTTATTATTTTATCATGTGAAATGATTTTAATTTATGAGAAAGCGTATTTATTTTTGAATTGTTAACTTCCTTGGTTCCTTCATGAGTATAGATAATTTGCTTGAATATCATAAGCGTATGATTAAATTCACTAAAAAGAAGAAAGGAATAAATCAAGTCTACGGTTCTAGAATAAAGGGTAGCATTTCTCACCGTAGCCGCATCTGATTCCTCAAAATCTATTGTTGGAGGCATGCATGGGTGGATGATCATATTCCAAAGATCAAGACTAAGACCTTGAATTAATAATTGCATATCCCACTTACAATGAGTGTGGTTGGATCCATCAAAGATAGTTGCCCGGTTGTCATGCGATCCTTCAATGTTGAGTTGGCCCAAGAGATTTTCCTCCATCTTTAAGACTCGTTGGAACTCCTTGAAGCCTGCTCTGATACCAATTGTTGCGCTCCAGTGGGGTAGGTGGTGAATAGGGCTAATTATAAACTTATGCAATTTAAAACACAAAGGAAGATTAATTTCAACTTAAGAATATATGGCAGCGAAAATATAAAGTAATTGGATAATGAAAGCAACCACACAAAACACAAAGATGTAGAGTGATTCCATTAAAAGACGTCAGTCCACTGCATAGTTGTTTCCAACCAAGATTTCCAACCTTGTATTTTATTCCTTCTCTGTACTCGATACAAAATACAACAAAGTTACCAGTGTCTTTTGTAGCTCAAGACAACCCTCCTTTTTTTGCTCAAAGAGAAATTGCACAATAGATTATATCACAATCATCCTTCTGTCTTGGCCTCAACCTTCTTGCAAGAAGTAGCTCCTAAAATCGTCCACACAACTTTCTCGCAAGAAGTAGTTGGAAGCAACAAGAACAAGTAAAGAGAACAAAAGGGAAAGAAGAAATCACAACTCTCACAAGATACACAATTTGTAGCTCTTTATGACTAGTGATGATTGACTCTCCACAAAGATTAGGCAAGACTATATTTGGTGAAGTAGGACACTACTATTGAGCTAAGACATAGACTAATTTGAGGGTAACTGAAGATAGGAATGTACAATTCTAAACTTGGAGTAGGATAGCATGTAGTAGATTGCTCAAGTGTGTTTTGGGTGTCCATAAACCAATCCTATTTATAGAAACTACTTAGGGATAGTTTAGAACACCTTTGAAAGTGTTTAGGACGAGATAAATGCTAAATTAGCTATTAGAATGTCAAAAGTCGAGTTTAGAGCGGCTAGTAGACCACTACAGATTTCGTCTGCTGAACATTCTCGGTCGAACTGTACTTCGACCGAACTCCATCTCGGTCAAAGTATAGTTCGACCGAGAGCCGGACTTCACCAAAGTTTGCAACAGTTATATCTCGGTCCAGTGGTTCGACTAGATGAATTTTGGTTGAGAAAGAGTTCGACCAAAAATATCCCTGTAAATGCACAACTATTTGTTTGGTAAACAACTCAAATGATTTTTCTAATAAAACTTAATCATCTCAAAGGCTTGATATAAATGTGAAATAGGAGATAGGTTTGGGCCGTTCATCACTTGTTCTTACATCATTCCTAACAAGTTGTACAAAATGCACTTGTACAAAGTGTTGGAAATAATGGGTGGACGATATATTCACAGTATTGTGTTATGATGTTATGTTTACAAGAGAGACCCCTCTCCTGTATATAGAAGGTGACATGACTCTAGAGACTTCCAAACCTGACTAGACTTGACTAGGCTAGACTAGACTCTATATGGGCCAACAAACTTCGACCCATATATGACATGGCTTATCTTCTAACACTCCCCACAACCTAGAGCATGAGATAATCACATGTCCAGGTTGAATGACAGACGAAAATAAGACAAAAAAAAGGTTATGACTAAAACATGATAGATATCCCCCTGACTTAGCACGACATGTGCACTCCCCCACACTTAATATCTTTGGCATCTTTGACTTTGAAGCTTCCCTTGAGATTGATACACATCGTATCTTTGAAACCTGTGGAGCTTTGACTAGGTCAGAGGTTATATCTTAGAGTATGCTGAAGGAAGATGTCAAGATCATCTGAGTCACAAACTCAGTTGCTACTGTCGTTGAAGTAGTTTCTAGGAAAATACCACTATGTGGTAGCCTAGATGGTCAATGTGCTTGATGGAACAAGGACGAACATCAGCATGATGGCATGTACGAACATCAACATGCTTGACATGGCATGAACGAATGTCAATGTGTTTGAAAGCATACAAACGATCATTAACACGTTTCACACAGACGAACATCAACGTGGACACATACAAACATCAACATGCTGGACATGGCACGGACGAATATCAACGTGGGCACGGACAAACATCAACGTGGGCACGGACGAACATCAACGTACTTGAGAGGGCACAAACGAACAAGGAGGAAACATAGATGATGTAGCCGACTGAATGATCTTCTTCAAAAGATAGGCGTGTCGAATTGACACACAATCAAATGTTCAAATAATCCAAGACGCTCCGATACTAGAAGACTGAAGTGTTGCTAGAGTAAAATGACCAAGACATGACTAATAAAGAAACACATTCACGTGATGTAGAGCGTCGATGACTTCCAATTGATCTAAGAAATCGTCTTCTTCAGCTGACGATGCGAGAGGATGAATTTTGATTGACAGATCAATGCTTGGCAACTCGGAATCTGGATGACGATGACGGACGACATTGGCCTTGAACTGGAGTGAGATTTTGACAACATGTTAAGTATCTAAAACTCCATATCTAGACAATGCTCTTCTTCTTCTTTCTTCTTTTGAGATCTGCACCTCAATTCTTCTCCTCATCCTCCTCATGTCATCTCCTCTATCTCCCCCCCTCACACCAACTGCGAAGAGATGACGAAGGTGGTTGGGGTGGACAATGACAAAGAGAAACTCCTCTGTGACATTAAGGAACATGGGGTGGAGAGGGAAGAAATGACTAGAGAAGAATTGGCTTGATATCACCGAAGAAGTAGAACCGATAAATTTATGGATCCGACAAAGATATATCTTTTTCTTGCTGGGGAGCTTCTAATCTAGGCTTTGAAGATGTCTGGAGAACTGATACGAGGCACGTACTTTGAAGATGTAGCCGTAGTTGATTGAGTTGCACACCCTAATGGATTGTTGGAGACGCGATGTGTTGGCTAATGGACACGCCGTGTACAAAGGCCTTCGATTTTTGGCAGAATGTGGACAACACGTCGTGTTAGTGATGGACACGTCGTGTGATTTGTCGGAGGCGTAACTCTGCCTCTCGTCTACATGGTGTGTCAGTGATGGACACATTGTGTAACCTGTCAGGGGTGTAACTCTGCCTCCAACCAACATGGCGTGTTCGATATCAACACGGCATGTGACTAGCGTACTGGATGAAAATTTGTACTGCCTGATGAAAACACACGACGTGTTGAGTGAGGAACACGTCGTGTTCCACGCCACCAGGGAAGATTTATGAGAAAAATGTTAGAAACATCTAACCCTAACTTCATGGATGATTCTTCTTCTACAAATAAGCCTCCAAGTTGACAATTTGGATGATGAAGACGACGATTCAAGTGGAGATAACTTCCACCTTGGATGATGATGATGATGATGGAGAAGACGATCTGGGTGGTGAAAATGACTCCACTATGAGGATGACGAACTGGATGGTGGAGAGGATTTCCACCTTGGAGAAGAAGACGACACAAATGGTGGAGATGACTTCGACCATGGAAGAGACCATCATGGGGTTGCTGATCTTGATGATGCAAGAAAGATGACACCTTGAATTTGGTGTGAATGAACCTTGTGCTTGGGGAAGACGAAAGACGAAAGATGGGCACACATGGATGCTAGATCTGGGTCTATGATGACAATCAAGACGCTAGTCAGATTTGGATCTATGATGTAGAGTCTTGGATGATGAAGGAGACGGTGAAGGGCCTTCAGAGAGAGAGGGCGTTGAAGATCACCCTTTGATGAGGATGATGGAGATGGCCCGGGCAGAGAAACGTTGCTTCCCCTCTAGGATTAGAGTCCCTGGAAAGAAGGCTCTGATACCATGTTGGAAACAATAGGTAAACAATATGTTTGCAGTATTGTGTTATGTTGTTATGTTTACAAGAGAGACCCCTCTCCTTTATATAGAAAAAGGTGACGACTCTAGAGACTTCCAGAGTTGACTAAACTTGACTAGACTCTATATGGGCCTACAGACTCCGGCCCATATATCATATGGTTTATATTTCTAACACAAAGTATATACATGATACAACTTGATCCATAAGCATCCAATCACATATAATATTGCATATTCTTTATTGTTGGATCTTGTCTAAGTTTTTGATCACTTGAAACACTAAATGCACATGTTACTGACACAAATAGGAAATATTTGCATCATCGAAATAAGAGTGGCAATATCCAAAAAACCAACACAGATTAGGATTTTGTATTCCTGAAGGTATACTCTGTTAGTGTTTTTTTGAATTCTATTAGGATCCACTGGGTTGTTCTATATGATATCTGATTCTATATGGAGTCTATATAATCTCCATCTGCTTTGTGGTTCATTATACCAACGGGTTCTGTTAGGAACACATCTATGAATCCCAATCCAAACCCCCGCTGATTAAATCTGGATTCTACGAATTATGTAGTCACTTTCTTCTGTAAAACCTACATGTTCGAGTAAAGAAACAATCTGTCACTGCATGTGCATGTAATCACTGGCCAATCTATGTGGACCTAAGTTCTGTATGTTGCTTGTTCATCTCTCTATCCAGATTTGCGTAACGCTTCCGTGTATCAATCAGTTTTTACAATACAACACAAAATTTTTAATCACCTGCAAAAGCACTCCACATTAAGAATTGAAAACTAGTGATTTTTTCATGCTTGAACATGACACTTAAAGTTTTATCCTTTTGTAATTCATGTGCAAATTGAATGCTAGATTACTTTTTATATCCTTTGTAGAGAAGCTGCGCGATTCCGAGTTATAGATTCTTTTATATTAAATATGAGGTTGTATTAGATAAAATGCGAAAACCAGTCCTTACGAATATTGTATTTAGGATATGAATACCTGTATATATTTTTTTGCTTGCCAAATAAAGAGTACAATATGTAATATATAGACAAAAATATGCAAAGATTTTGAAAGAGGAAACTAAATATATGACATTTTCAAAAGAAAAGAAATGATTCAGAAAACTTATGTAAATTGTGCTCTCAATTTGCTAAATGGAGTGATGAAAAATAAAACAGAAAATTTTCAATGCACTAGCATTTGTAATATGAGGTTGTATTAGATCCAAGTTATAGATTCTTTTATATGAAATTTGAGGTTGTATCAGATAAAATGTGAAAGCCAGTTCTCAACGAATATTGTATTTAATGTATTAATACCTGTGTATATTATTTTGCTTGCCAAATAAAGTTTGCAATATGTGATATATAAACAAAAACATGCAAACGTTTTGAAAGAGGAAAAGAAATATATAATTTTTTTCAAAAGAAACGAAATGAATAAGATTTTTTTTGTAAATTGTGATCTCAATTTGCTAAATGGAGTGACGAAAAATAAAACAGATTTTTTTTTCAATGCACTCTAGCAATTGAAAATTCGTTTACACATTTGGAATGTGTAAGTATTGAACTGCAGTTTATATTCAAGACTAGATTTCCAAAATAAATCTAAAGCAACAAAATAAATAGAACATTAGTTTAACTTTCTCCAAATGAAAGAAAAATGAACACAAAAACCAAAAAAAGTAAAATATACATATTTATGAACACTTATAAGATAACATTTTGGTTCAAAGTGGGTGCCTTGCCCACCTTAGCGGCAAAGATGGCAATTTCCCAAGTGGTGGTAGTCCACGTGCGAAACCAATCTGCTTCCATGATTTAGTTGCCATGGCATATCCGTTTCACTTTTCAAGAGGGTGAAATTGGTTGGATAGTGATGGCGCCTTACTGGGCACCTTGAAATTTAAATCCTGGTCCCCATGTCTTTGGTCTCATGGCTCATTTGCATTCTTAATTGTCCACATCATAAGAAACTAATCTTATATTTCATGGGAGGAAAATTTTATAGGCACCTTTGTCGTTGCCTCTTCACTGCTTGTTTCAAATTGATAGACTACACGTTCCTCCAGTGTATGTCATTATCTAGGGCATCTGATTACTTAAATAAGGCACTATCGTTACTTAATAGTTATATCCAATCTATTCACCACTTACAATAGTTGCTCGCTTCGTCTAATGCTACTTTATACAGATTTTCATGGTACAAAATTGATTCATATTTCTATTGGCACACTTGCTCATTATCTTGAAGTCAAGATCACCTTTATTCAAGCCATAATTAGCTTTATACTAACATTTGTGTCGTCCCGTACCTATGTATGTAATGAACAATTGGCAAAGTTCCTATCACTGGACTTTCATGCTCCCAAATTCATAATTTTTTTAGCATCGTGAATGAAAATATCAAATTTCAAATATTCTACTATACTACAAAACCATTTTTATGTGAGTATTTTAGACAATGGAAGTTATACAAGAAGGTATTTGTAATAAGTGGGACCCAATAGGGGATCCACTCATTACTATTGAGAAACAAAATCTATCCTTATCTAAACATATCAAGAAGTATGGATGCAAATATGTATTTTTCATTTCTCACAAGTATGATACATAAAGCAGTATGATTCTATATCAACAGAAAACTAAACTATACCACATTATTCTAATTACATCATTGTCTGTTCCTCACTCATATGGGCCACATGCGCACATTACACCAAGTAAGATACAAGTCTAACTAAACTATAAGGACCAGTTGTATAAGGTAACCTAGCCATTTCAAAAGATCCAAGCATACTAACATCAGATCCATGGTATTAGGGCTATAGAGTTAGGATAATATATTTCAATATATTACGACACTCCACCCCTTAAACATATTTCGTACTTAAAATTAGCATATCCATATTCTAATATGTTCTATCCTCCACCCTTTAAAAGGATTTTCCTCAACCAACATTCTACAGAGGTGTAAAGGGGTATGACAACTAAACAATATGATTCTTCCATTCCACTTGATCATCACCCTACACCAAATTCATCTACCAGTCATGGGGTTATCATCTAGGTATATCTCTAGTTATTGAATATTTCTTTTGATTATGACTTAGTTCATGAAATCATTGATAAAATCAGAGAACTTTTGTGTACATATAGGAGAGAATCATTTAATGACAAAACATTTCAATGCAAGACTAAATATGAGCCCAAAATCAATGTGAGAACCAAGTCACAAAGTCCTACAACTTTTTATTCTACTACTTCATCATCCTTATCACATTATTCTACTGCAAAGTTAGATCTCATATCCACATTACGGCTATATGGGCACTGTGACAAAGTCAGGTATTGCAGAAAGCTCAGGGTTGCACAACGTGTGCACCCTCATATATATATAACTGAGACAATTACAGAGAGGTCCATTTATAAAGGAAAATAACAAAACAAATAACATGCTATGTAAAACAGGAAATATATAATGTAACACTCCCCCTCAAGTTGGAGCATAGATGTCAATCATGCCCAACTTGTCCAGCAGCATGCAGAACTGTTTCTTAGCCAAGAGCTTGGTGAAGATATCATCAACTTGGTCTTCAGATCTTGTGAATGGAGTGCATATCTTGCCAGCAAGAATAGATTCTCTGATAAAGTGGCAATCAACTTCAATATGTTTGGTGCGCTCATGATATACAGGATTATTTGCAATGAAGATGGCAACTCTGTTATCACAATGCATAGGAATGGCCGATGAAGACTCAATCCCAAATTCTTTCAGAAGAGAACGCACCCACATCAACTCACAAGCAGTATGGGCCATGGCACTGTACTCAGCCTCAGCACTAGATCTGGCCACTACATTCTATTTCTTGCTTCTCCAAGTGACAAGATTGCCCCCTACAAAGGTACAGTAGCCAGAAGTAGATTTTCTATCAACTTTGCTGCCTGCATAATCATAATCAGAATATCCTTCAAGAACACAGTGCCCATTCTTCTTATAATGAAGTCCCTTGCCAGGAGATTTTTTTAAGTATCTCAAGACTTGGCATGCAGCATCCCAGTGGCATTGTCTAGGTTTGTCAAGGTATCTGCTAAGAAGACCCACTGCAGTAGCAATATCAGGACGAGTAACAGTTAAATAGATCAATTTACCAATCAGCCTCCTGAATTTTTTATGATCAGTAAACATAGCAGAATCATCATCATCCCAATTGACATTGGGATCAAGAGGAGTATCTGCAGGTCTCGCGCCAAGCATACCAGTCTCCTGCAGGATATCAAGAACATACTTTCTCTGCGAAAGAACCAAGGCATTAGAATTTCTAGAAACTTCTATGCCAAGAAAGTACCGGAGTCTGCCTAGATCTTTGGTAGCAAAATGCTTGCCCAAATGATCTTTGGTAGCCTGAATACCAAGAGTGTCACTGCCAGAAATAATAATGTCATCAACATATACAATCAGAAAAGTAATACCAGCAGAAGTCTTTTTTGTGAATACAGAAGGGTCAACTTGTGACCTCAGAAAGCCAAAATCAATCATAATCCTGCTCAGCTTATCAAACCAGGCACGAGGACTCTGCTTGAGCCCATAGATAGACTTCTTAAGCCTGCATACTTTGTGAGACTCCCCCTGAGCAACAAACCCAGGAGGTTGCTCCATATACACCTCCTCCTGTAAGTCACCATACAGAAAAACATTTTTCACATCAAGCTGCATGAGAGGCCAGTTTAGATTCACAGCAACAGATAAAAGAATCCTGACAGAGTTAAGGCGAGCAACAGGAGAAAAAGTCTCAAAATAATCAATGCCATAAGTCTGAGTATATCCCTTCACAACAAGCCTTGCCTTCAACCGCTCAACCGTACCATCAGGTTGATATTTGACTGCATAAACCCACATGCAGCCTACAGGCTTACACTGAGGAGGTGGATCTACTAGCTCCCAAGTGTCTCTGTCAGTAAGAGCAAGCATCTCATCATTCATAGCAGATGTCCAAGCTGTACTTTGCAAAGCTTCCTGAACATTCTTAGGTACATCCACGGTAGATAAGGCAGATACAAAATTGCTGGAATGAGTATTTAGATGAGCAGTAGACACACCCTGAACAATGCTATGAGAGGTGCAAGAACGAGTACCCTTACGGAGAGCAATAGGTATGTTAAGATCAGAGTTTACCTCAGGAGTAGCAAAACCTTCAGGAGGAGAAGATTGGTTGTCTTGGGGGGGTAGATGTGTGGAAGGTGCTTTATTCCTGCGATGATAAACAATAAGAGGAGGGTCTTGCTTTACAGTAGTCTCAGTATCAGTGCGGTCAGGCATACAGTCAGAAATAACAGGTAAAGGAGGAGCCAGAATATCTGTCTGCAAACTATCTCCTGCTGAAGAATAATATGGTGTATCCTCAAAAAAGACAACATCATTACTGGTAAACCACTTCCGAGCGCTGGGATTATAACATCTGTAACCCTTTTGAGTGCGAGAATAGCCCAAAAAAATGCATTTCGCAGCTCGAGGAGATAGCTTATCAGAAGTAGGTCCAAGCAATCGAACAAAATAGGTACACCCAAAAATTCTAGGAGGCACAGGAAACATGGAGATGTCAGGGTGCAAAACCTGGAAGGGAATTTTATTCCCAATAACAGACGATGACATCCTATTAATCAGAAAACATGCAGTCAAGATAGCTTCAGGCCAATAAGAGCATGGCATATGAGAATGCATCATTATTGTCCTGGTAACTTCTAATAAGTGCATATTCTTTCGCTCAGCAACACCATTTTGCTGTGGGGTATAAGCACATGAAGTTTGATGAAGAGTACCCACATATTTACAAAAAAAAACCACATCTTGCTTAACAAATTCTAAAGCATTATCAATGCGAAAAGTTTTAATAGGCAAGCCAAACTGCGTCTTTATTTCAGCAAAAAAATATTTAATAGTAGACATCACTTCGGACCTACTTTTTAACAGAAACAGCCAAGTAGTCCTCGAAAAATCATCAATAAACAGAATGAAGTACTTGTAACCAGACAAGCTTGGTACATTGCATGGACCCCATACATCAGAGTGAACTAAATCAAAACAGTTTTTACTGCTCACAGTACTACGTCTAGGATACACAGTACGAGTTTGTTTCCCTAGTTGACACGAATCACACTGAAAATGACAACTGCCAATATCAGGAACTAAACTACGCAGCTTCTCTTAAGAGGGATGGCCCAGCCTGTAGTGCCACTGGAGAGCAGAAACAGAAGCAGATAATGCAGATACCACAGCAGCTTTCTCTGATCTAGGTAACTGGTCCAAGTAAAACACCCCATCAACACCTTCATACCCCCCACCAATCTTCATCCTCGTGTGAAGGTCCTGAAAAACGCATGAACCAGGAACAAATGTCAGGTTACAATTTAAACTCCGTAAAATCTTGCTGACAGATAACAGGTTAAGAGGAAATCTGGGCACATATAAGGCAGATTTTAGGCCAAAATGAGAAATAATATCACCGACTCCAAGGACTGACGACTTAGAGCCATCAGCAAGCATAACAGAAGAATGTCGGGCAGGTGCAGATATATGTTTAAATAAAGATCTATTTCCAGAAATATGTGTAGATGCACCAGAGTCTATCACCCATTTGGTATTACCAGAAGTAGAAGGTGAGAAAGAGCTCAGGAAGGCAGTGTCATAACCAGAAAAGGCAGCATGTGCTCCACTCGTAGATGCAACAGAAGAGGATCCAGCACGCTCAAGGAGAAGACGCTCCACCTCAGCACGGATGTAGTCTGCGGTAGCCCCCGCAGGCTCTGGTGCAGGTGTCTGAGTAGCACCCTCAGACATAGAAGAATCAGCCGCAACATTGGCCCACGCCGGCTTACCATACTTTTCCCAACATTTTTCCTCAATATGGTTAGACCGGCCACAGAAAGTACACAAGCGCTGTCCTTGTTGAGGACGCACAACAGCAGAAGGCGGGGCAGCAGGAGGAGCTCCTCGTCCAACACCAGGTCCACGCCCTCGGCCCGCGCCCAGGGGAGGACGACCCTCACTGGAGCGGCCACGGCCACGGCCACGACCACGCCCGCCCCAAGCGACCAAAGCAGTAGATTCTTCGGTCTCAGGAGGCGGAGACGGTGTCGATGACGGAAGGCGCTGGAGACGCTTGTAGGCAGTCTGTAAGGTAGGAAGTGGATCACTCGCCAAGATCTGATCTACCACTCCAGTATAGGACTCAGGTAAACCACTGAGAAACTGAATCAGCTGAAGCTCCGCCCACTGTTTCTGCATAGAAGCTAAATTGGTGGACAGCGGGTGATACATCTCCAACTCCCCCCACAGACCAGTGAAGGTGGAGAAGTAGTCTGAAATGTCAGAACCAGTAAACTGCAGGCGCCCCAATTGCTTTGTGATATCAAAGACTTTCTTCGGATTTTCACTGTGCGAGTAGGTACTGGCGAGCTGATCCCACATCTGCTTCGCCGTAGGCAGCTGAAGAAGAGTGACACTAATCTTCTCAACGGAGCTATTGAGAATCCACGTCATGACGGTCGAGTCATCACGAACCCAGTCATCAAAGGCCTTGATGTCCTTTGCATCCGCCTCCTTTGCAGGCTGAGGCGGATCCGTCCGAATCAAGTGAGAGTACTTCCCTTGTGATTTGGCAAAGATCACAAAGGAACATACCCACAGCTGGTAGTTGCGCCCGTCAAGCTTAACAGTAGTGACTTGACGACGCGACTCTCTCCACATGTCATCCCCAGAAGACGCCATGAGAATATGCAGGAAGGCAGGCACAGACACAGGTAAGCACAGACAGAAGACGGACTAAGCCGTCAGGCAGGTAGAAGCAGGCAGAAACAAGTCACCGCGGACCTCTCACATACGCACTACGCCAAGGTGTAGCAGAGAACCCGGAGGCCGAAGCCTACACGGGCAGGCAGGCACAAACAAACACGAACCGACGGTAACCCCTTAGACGAACAATGCGCCGATCTCCCCCCGAAGACTGATCTAGTCCAGATCTACCAGTGGGTCAGTGGTCCCGTAGAAAACGACCACCCAGCAGCGCACTTGCTGTGCGAACAACAACTACGGTTGCTCAAGCACTAGCGGTGCACCACGCTAGGAGGCAAGACGGAACCACGGAGCCCACGGAGAGACCTGCGGCCCGCTGGAGACGGCCGACCGGAGCTGCGGTGGCCCTGGCTAAGCCAGCGGTGGCGGGGGGCGGGAGGAGAGAGAAGGGAGGGAGGGAAGCAAGGACGGCTAGGTTAGAGCCTGCTCTGATACCATGTGACAAAGTCAGGTATTACAGAAAGCTTAGGGTTGCACAACGTGTGCACCCTCATATATATATAACTGAGACAATTACAGAGAGGTCCATATATAAAGGAAAATAACAAAACAAATAACATGCTATGTAAAACAGGAAATATATAATGTAACAGACACCTTACTTGTATCCTATGGGAAAGCAAGTGGTGTCCTATATCTTGAGGGTTAACTTGCTCAAGATTCCATGGACACCTCATCAAATTCCATATAATTCTCCCATCCTAACATGAATAACATGAGGAGTTTCTAGGGTTGACATCTCATCTAGGGAGTTTCAACATAAGGTAAAGTTCATATAAGGATTTTTTTGAAGAGGTAAACAAAGATTAACTGATTGCCTTGAATTTGATACCATACTTGTAAGGAGTGGGACCAAAGAAGAAATCGACTCATTACTATTGAGAAACAAAATCCATCCCGATCCAAACATACTAAGAAGTATGAATGGAGGTAGGTATTTTTCATTTCTTACAAGTATGATACGTAAAACATTATGATTATGTAGTAGAGGAAAATTAAACTATTACATTATTATTCTCATTACATCATTGTTTGTTCGTCATCCATGTGGGTTGCATTACAAGTAAGATACAAGTCTAATGGAACTAAATGGACAAGTTGCAGAGGGCGCCTGGCCATTTCAAAAAATCAAAGCATACTTACAAATCCATGGGATTAGTCTTTCCAGGGTCTAGATAGTAGATTTTGGTATGTTAAATTATTGGAAGGTAGAAAATTCCATACTCCACCATTATTGAGCACAATTTAAAGGAAGAAATTTCTTATACAGGCGACATAGATCCACTCATAAGAGAATAAAGCAGAGTTACCAGGCAGATATGTAGGAGCTAAGGCACTATGTTGAAGGGTCTTATCTGGGCGATTGGATCACATTTTAACCAGAGCACCTAGGCAGGTAAGCCACCTATCAGTGCCTTTCCACCTAGGCAGTAGCTAGACATCCTTAACAACAATGATCCACTGCTGGCGACTGGACAGAACTTACATTTTAATGCTTTAATGCCTTTGTTTATATCAATTTCTTGCAATAGAATTTTTTTTTGAAAGCTCTTGCAGCAGAAATTGTTTGCTGTTACCGACCAAAAAAAAGAAATCGTTTGCTATTGAAGGAGGGGATCAATTCTTTGTTTCTGAGCATAGTTGAATAGCATACCCAGCACTGGTAATTACCTTCAAGCAATTATGCCACGTGTCTAGTGAAGTTCGTCGTAACCCTATGCTGCTAACCGTCTATACATGTATACATGGATCACGTCAGGAGTAGCCTGCTCCCTTCTAAAATGGAAGCAGCAAATCCGCTCTCCTTGTAATGAGCTTGAAATTTCAAGATTGGTTTTAAGAATTATGTTCCCTTCCGAATTGAATTTGTGAAGCTATACACACACACGCGCATGCATATATGAGTGAAGTTGGAACACACTCGAGTGTACTGGAGACGCTATACACCTCAATCGTTTTCCGTCATGAAGTATTTATTTTGAAAATCTAAACTTCCGATCTTCTTAAATATCTTAAGAACATACTATATACTAAATTTCAGCTCATTTGGACACTTATAGCTCATGCATCTAAAGGAGGCAAATAGTATGCACTTCAAATTAGTTTTGTGCGCTGATTTTGTTGTCCCTGGATGAGTGGCTTACACTCATCCAAATGAGCTTAAATTTTGTATGAGGCCTATTACTATTGTAATAGTGAAGATCAATGGATTATATTTTACAAAAATATTGTCTAGATAGGCAAACACCATTGAGGTGTATGGTACGATCTGTACACTCAAGTGTATTCTAGCCTGACTCCATACATATATGATTATATATACATATATATATATATATGTACATATATATGTACACACACACACACACAGATATATATATATATATATATATATATATATATATATATATATATATATAGAGAGAGAGAGAGAGAGAGCATGCTCGTTTGAACCTGTCGCAGTGGCTCCTCGATTTACCGATGGGCAGTTATCCGCCAGTTTTAACCCTCATGTAGACAGACTAAAAGATTGTGAGGTGAGAGAGCATCACGGATGTATAATGTGGGCTAGTAAGTAGTCATACCATACTTGGACATAGCATGATAAGCTGTCAAGCTCATGGAAAATTTATACAAACATTTTCTGATACAACATGCAGTTGTTTGGATGCCCTCTGTATCAACTATATCAGAAGTTCAAATCAACTAAGGTGTTGCTTGTATGCAACATTAACAGGTTGCATGACTTATCAGTTTATGCCAAAAACCTGGAGAGGAAGGCCTTGCTCGTCAACTAAAGACTGACCTGAACCCTGAACTTTATACCAAGTCTACAGATAAAGGTGTTACTCAAGTTATTTTGTACTTGTGGTATGGCATACCACACACCCTCTTATATAAGGAAAGCCTTATGCATCTTTAACAATTGACAAGTGACTGCTGCTAATGTTAATTAACACGGAATCAAAACGCCTTTCTAACCTAATTCCATTGATTTTTTTTTTTTTAATCTTTTCTTCCGGAAGGGTTGGTGCTACAATACAGCATTGTAGCGTCGCTAAAACAGTGAGGAACTGCAGACGTTTTGTTCACGTCAAGCTCCGCTCATCACTAGGTCTACCCATATGGATGCACACCACCTAGGAAGCACGGATACTCCAAACAAAAGTCCGTACTGGTTCTTGACACATATAGGATACCAATACTTCTTGGATATGTCTGTATATGTAATGGATGCTTCTACAGATGCATCCAAATTTATAGAGTTTATATATAAATCAAATATAATTTTTCTGTATGTTACTATTATTATGTTAGTTCTATATATTATTTTATTTTAAACCTTTTGGCTCTCAAATAAAACATAGAGTTTAAGAATTACCATGAAATCAGTGTATAGTAATTATGGATTTATGCAGCATATGGATTTATGCAGCACTATTCTGTAAACCAAGATGGTATTCTAATAAAAATATCATTACTTTGTTACTGTCATAAAGTTAGTTATATTTCTTGTTAGTTTCAAATTATTGAGACTATTCTAATAACAATCGCTAGTCTAAATTTTTCTTAAACCTGTTAGGCTCTCAAATAAAACTTGGAAGTTGGAACTACAAGGAAAATGAGGTTGAATATTAACTATAGATATACATATGAATTATTTATAAACCCAATATTAAAAAAATCCCTTCTAAACTATTGATCAAATGTGTGGCACCAATGGCCACTATTAAGTTGATGGTATCAACCATTAAGGGTGTTGCATTAAGATGATAATTAAATTTTCTTGTAGTATATTGCTAGAAATATCTCTATATTTTTGCTGGTTAAATTAGATTGTCTTAATTTGCATTTACATGAATATAATATTATTCTGTAATAGGTTAAAATAAACAATATCTGATGTATCTACTAGCGTACTCGTCTCCAATATTTCGGATTTTTTTCGGTACCATGTTTCTGTACCAATAAATTAGATCGCTTGAGAAATGATTATATCAGGAATAAAGTGGGGGTGGCGAGCATTGAGGACAAGCTGCGCAAGGGCCGACTCAGATGGTACGGACATGTGCAACGCAGACCGACTAATGCGCCTATACGAAGCAATGCTATTGAGTCAAGCACAAAATAGAAGAAGAGGAAGACCTAAATTAACATGGGATGAGCTTATAAAGAGAGATTTTGAATCTCTACATCTCAACTAGAAAATGGCCCATGATAGAGCTGAATGGAAACGAAGGATCCATGTAGCCAACCCCAACATAGTTAAGACTGAGGCTTAGATGATGATGATGATGATGTTTCTTTATCCACAACCATATTCATATCCGTGTTTGTGCTTCATAGCTTTGATTTACACGAACAAAAGTATTGTTCTATAATAAATTAAAGCAAATAGTATTTTGACATATCTACGGCATTTTCATCTCAAATATTTTAAAAATTTGTTGTACCATGTTTTTGTATCTAACCATGTTCATAGCCGTGTTCGTGCTTCATAGCTCTCTACCCCTATATCGGCCTAATAGTGGGATCACCCCTTCTCCTCCTTTAATTTGAGGAGAATGACGACTTGTTTCCTGGATGTGCCGTCGAGACTTTTCTACAACCACCTATGCCATAATCCCCTCCTCTTCCTCCTTTAATCTAGCCAAAAATCTCCCAACTATAGCATACTTTACCCATCATCCATCACCCTTCTAATTTTCATCCCATTTTAACTTCAATGAGAGGGCCGATCATACTTGTTAAGGCGTCAAGGCGATACGGCGTTCCAGCTGTACGCCTTGTGACTAGGCACGACTAAGCGTTGACTAGGCGACCTTTAAAAATATTAATTTATGTATATGTTTTATGTTTATATACATGTGTCACGGTTTTTATGAACATTCCCCACTCATATACACACATTGTATAGTTATATATGTAGTTATATACATACATATGGTCGATCTCCCTATATATATATTATGTATGCCAAAATAACCAATTACATTCTAATATATTACCATTAAAAATAATGTCAAAAAAATAATTATTGTAAAGAATGTAAGAGAGTGATCAACAAGTATATATATTTATTGTCATACATAGCTACAATTATTAAGCAATGTAATTACTTTCCTTTCATAGAATGGCTAATGAATACAATCTGAATTGAAGGTGCAAAATAAGAAAAATCAAAAGATACGTATTAATAGTATTAGATCCAGGTCAAAACAAAAAAGAGTATTAGATCCAATTAAAAGTGATATTTGGCACATAACATAGGCAACAATATTGATCTTAAACATTAAGATAGCCACATTAAACATTAAAATACATAAATATAGAACCAGACCCAGAAAACTAGGTCAATGTGGTATTATAAGCAAGGCGGCATTGCCTAAGCGCAGCCCTTGGTCTCCTTGCCACTTAGGCGGCCGCCTAGGCGAGTGCCTTGACAAGTATGGTGCCAATCTATGTGATCCTTGTATTGACATCAAAAATATAGGTCTCATAACACCGTAGAATGCTATAACATCACACATCAAACCCCACAACAAGATTTATTAGGCGCCTTCAATTCTCCAAGCATCTGTAAAACCCCACTACTAAGTCCTCTTCAATCTGTTCCTCCCCTTGCAAGTCCCCTATGTTTGGGTGAGTGCATGTCTCTTAGGGAATTACAGTTTTGTTCTTATTATAGTGTATCTTTCCTATGATATTATTTCCGATCTACTGTGTATATCTGTGGTGTATTCTACCCTGCCGTCATACTTCTTTTGGTAGTGATTCGTGTGATGGTTAAATATGAGGTTTGAATCATCATCTACAATGAACATGCCTACATTTTTAGTGATCAAGCTCAATGGGAGCAATTATCTCTTCTGGATGAATGCAGTGCATACCATTCTTGAACTAGAGATTAATTAAAATTCACCTCAAAACCTCTTAAAGAAAGTCATGATTAGGGACACACTTATAGGCAAATCAAAGGATGGTTGTTTAACAATATGGAGCTTCACATTGATGCAATATGCATTTTCTATCAAATTGATAAGGAGTTTGTGGGATGTCACTGTTAGAGAGTCCAATATTTAGTTAGTTAAGTCTCTTTGTTATATGGGCCCAAGTACGTCTTGGCCCATTAGGGTTAGGTTGTGTCTGTATGGCTCCTTGTTCTCCTATATATAGGAGTAGGGTTTGTTCTATTCAATACAATAATTAGCCGTCTTTTATTATTTCATATGGTACTAGAGCAGAGATCCTAAACCCCATGAGAGAGAGAGAGAAAATTGGAGGAGTGCCCCCTTGCGGGCGGCCGCCGCCCTTGGCAGAGATTGGCTGCCCGCAGGGAAATTTGTGCCTTTCCCTGCCTACATCATCTCCTGTATCCAGCCGTCGGTGCTTTTCCTCTGCTCGCTGTCGCTACTACCCGCCTGCTTCACCCCCTACGCCCCACGCTGCCACCCTACTGCTGCCTGTCATTACCGCCATCTTGCCGCTGCAATTGCTGCCTAGCCGCCGCCAATCACCCGCCTTTGGTGCTGCCAACCTGCGCTCCCCCTACGCCCACCTCCGCCCCACTTCCCGTCGGCCCCTGCTGCCCCACGCCCCACTGCTCCGCACCGCCCCACCGACTACTGCTCCTGACCCATCGCCGAACCACCATTACTGCCCCAACGCTGCTACCTTCTCTTGCTAGTGCTCACCGCCAATTGCTTCCTGCACATGTCCCTACGTCGCCGACCTTGCGCCCCCATGCTTCTCCCGCTATTGTTCCTTCCACTCGTCAATTAATATTGTTGCCCATGGTTGCCGCTACTACCCCACCACCTTCTAGCCACTGCGTCCTAGCCAGCTAGCAAGCCGCTGCCAACACCTGCCTGCAGCCACCCACAGTAACCGTTGTTGCCTCTATCTTCTTCCACCACCGCTATGCTACCCACCCAACCTCGGCTACCCACCGCTAATCAAAGCTACCAAACAACCCAATATTAAATCATATCCCCTCAATTTTTTTACTGCCCCCATATATATCTATATGCCTATTATTAATAAGATCTTTTATCGGATTTGATTTTTGGATTGGATAATACCGCGGAGGCTCCGCCCCCCTACATTTGTCGGCATGCCCGACACAAGGGCTGGACAAATGTGCCTTTTCGGGTTGCAAAATGATCTATTTATTTTTCTACCCAGATCTACCTAATCGGGTCATTTTTCACCTTGACTCGAGTTATCAGTTATCCTCCATATATCTACCTAAAAATTTGATAATTCTACCATTTTTTATGACTTTGCACCCCAATCACTCTTTTTGACTCCTTTCATGCTTGGTGTGAGGGGGAGTAAGAGAAGATGTGTAGAGGGAAGAGATGAGATGGAGGAGAGAAGAGGAAGCTTATTTATGCGGCCATTATTACATGCTTCTTGAAGAGATTGGTTTCTGGAGATTTATTTCTGCTACCTACTTTTTTGTGTTGATGGTCTTCTATCCGGCTACCTCCGCTTTGCTGCTGTGTGCCAGCACTCTCTGGCTTGTCCATGATTTGTGCATGTTGACTTTTTTACTTGTTCATGCCTGGTTTGCACGTCGACTTTCTGTTGTGTGCCAACACTCTCTGGCTTGTCCATGCTATTTTTGCATGTTGACCCGTCTGTGCTCTGTTTCACACTTTGACTACTACTTTTGCTGTGACCCAGCACTCTCTGGGCTGCGACGCTAGCGATGTGATGAAGACCATGAAGCTCTGTTGCTGCTTATTTCTACTCCAGATGATCGAGAAGCGTCTTCGACCTGCTAGCCTACCTAGAGTATCTACTTGAGGGGGAGTGTTTGGGTGATGAGTGCTTTAATGTAATATTGAGGGGGAAAAAATTCTTGTATATCTTTTTATTTGGTTTCTTTGTTTTCTAGTTTGGTTGTCTGTTTGCAAAATGACTTAAGATTCTCCCAACTTCAGCTTGAAGGGGAGTGTTAGAGAGTCCAGTATTTAGTTAATTAAGTCTTTTTGTTATATGGGCCCAAGTACGTCTTGGCCCATTAGGGTTGGGTTGTGTCTGTATGCTTCCATGTTCTCCTATATATAGGAGCAGGGCTTGTTCTATCCAATACAACAAGTAGCCATCTTTCATTATTTCATAGTCACCAAATGTCATAGATGATTCTTTGACAAACGAACATAGATGATTTATTATTGCTAAATTTCTCAATGGCCTGCGTCCGAAGTTGCTTCAATTTACCCATTATCCTGGTAGCTAATGAATTTACATCCCTGATGAATGTTTGTATCCAATAGTCTGATGTTTTTGCAATCACCATTTATCTTCAAAAAGCCAATGTGGTTGTGACCTTGCCGCATGAGAATGGATGCAATGGTGTCATACAACGATCTAAATGTAATTATATGGAAAACTGTGACACTTTGAAAATCTTTACCATGGAAGAAATTGTCAGTTTTCGACGGGCACATAAACATAATTTTACAGAAATGTTGACAGATGCATTCCTAGCGTTCGATGCCAAAAGGAATGGATTAGCTCATTAACTTTTATGAGATTGATTTACTAAATACACTTGTTATGCACTTATGTCATATTGGATATGGGAGGGAGGAGAGGGCCTCCTACAGGTGTGAGTGAAGGAAACTAAATTGTTTCGACGGGGATATCCATGTATTATGATCTAGGTAGTATATAGTACACATACAAAGTCACAAAAGTTCAATAGCTAGTGCACTTCGATATCCTATGGTTACATGTGTAGAATCTTTTATCAAAATTTTGACAATTTTGACAAAATAACGAACAATGATCTATGCTTTTGTATACAATGACATCTAACAAATGCCGTGGCCATGCTTTTGCACATCTAACCCAAACCCATAGCATTGGAGGATCTTCACGGGTCTCTTTATCCGTTGGAGAAAACAAGCAACTCCATCATGCCTCTTAAACTTCATTGGGTATTGATAACATCTGGTTACTTCTTTGACAAATCTAGCCTCCAACCATGGTGATGTTGCCACTTCAATGGTTGCCACCTATTCTAATTACACAGTTGATTCTGTAGCCACTCGACACGTCATGAGTATGAGACACATTCTTACTTCTTTTGGTGCCCACAAACCTGATATCTCGGTTACCTTAGCTAACAATTATATTTAGACTATTGTAACATGTGCTACTGTCCGACTTTTCTCTCCAGGTAAATCAAAATCTATTCATTATGTTTCGAATTTGCGTTTCAATTTTATGTCTGTTTCAGAATCGATGATCTTTCTGAGCTACTATGTGACCTTTGGCCCCACAATTTTTGTGATGCTGGATTATTTGAAGTTGATGATGATTGGGCATGGTTCTAGATGTGATGATCTTTATTTTTTTGCTATTTCGCCTTGCTAGTTTGCTCTAGTTACATGTTTTTCTATTCAACTCCACCAATGTTATGGTCACCCGTCTTTAGTAAAGCTTGAAAAATCACAACCTAATTGATTTTTTATTCAACATGTACTATGTGATTCTTGCGAATAGGCAAAAATGACCTCTTATCTCTTCCTAGTGGTATACAGAAACAATCTTCTATGTTGTTTGCTCTCATTGATATTGATGTTTGTGAACCCTTTTATAGTACTAGTTCTAATGGCTACTTCTACTTTCTTATATTTGTCACTCTTCCAAAAAAAATGTACATTTAATATTTATATGGAGCCTAACTCTTAGCGATCAAAATTCCTAGCAATTCTCCCTTGGTGTAATCACATATGAGCTCTCCTGTGTTTGTCATTTACTACCTTCAATTTAAAACTAATATTAGGTGTATCATCAGAGGACTATGAATCATGAGGTACGACCCCACCAGCAATCACCCTAAGGAAAGTTATTCGTTATGCACCATTCGTCATCCAATTGCTAATGTTCACTGTTTTGCCAATTTGCCTCCTATTGCTCCTGCTTTTGCCACTTCCTTGGACAATGTTTATGCGCTATGAACATGCCTTACAAAACCCTAGTTGGAAGGTTGTGATGGACGATGAAATGGCCACACTTTGGGCCAATCAAACTTGGCCTCTTTTGGAGATTCCCCTTCTGATAAAAATATTATTGTTTTTTGTCAGGTACTTTTTGTCAAGCACCACTCTGATGGATGAATCGAGTGTCTAAACGATCGCCTGGTAGTGAAAGGCTACACCCAGGTACATGGTGAGGGCTTGTTTGAGACTTTACCTCCTACCACCAAAATTGCATCCATTCCGATATGTATTTCCCTTTTCACTCGTCTAGAATAGCCACATCGCCCATATCTTAGTTAGATGTAAAAAACATTTTCATGCATAAGGATCTTTTGAAGGATGTCTATATACAACAACCTCCAGGTAATGTCATTCAGGGGGAAAATTCATTGAAAGAATGTAGTTTAAGGAGATTCATTTATGGACCAAAACAACCACCTTGTGCAAAGTCAAATCAAGCATTGTTTTGAACAACTTGTAGCTTCAAAAGTCTGACAAACTATCACTCTCTGTTTTCTACCAAGACATCAAAAGTTCATATTTTACTTGTTTATGTTAACATCGTCATCATAGGAAAAGATTCTGAGAGTATGTCTAACATAAAGAAAGTTCTCTAATCGAACATCCACAACAAAGATGTAGTGACACTGCGATACTTCTTGGGAATAGAAATCCTCTCATCAAAGCATGGAACTAAACTTCGGCGAAGTTGGGCGAAGTTTCGCCGAAACTTCGAACTTCGAGCCTAGGCGAAGTCGAATCTTCAATACTTCGTCTTCGTCTAAACTTCGGGGTGAAGTTTCCATGATTTCGTCAAAGTTGGTTTTTTTGTATGTATTTTCATCTCAACTTCTCCGAAGTTATCGAAGTTTCCTCGATGTTGGCGAAGTTGGGGCGAAATTGGGACGACCCAATACATTAATTCTAACTAGTGCACTAACGGCCATATAATACATAAGTGTTGCCTCCAACCCTCTTCACAACTTCTAATATCAACTCCTATGTTTGTTGTTGCCACTCTTTCCTAGAGAGGGTCTTGTAACTACTATTTGGTTGTATATTTGTATATAATACATATGTTCAATACTTGAACTGTATTAGTATGTGTATTGCATGTTTGACCATTGCAGACACACATCATATTATCAACCTACTTAGGGCTAAAGACTCATGAATCGTGTATTTTTTGTTAAATTAGCAATTATAAGAGAGAGGTATAACATAATTAGAAGTTTTCAATCGAAGTTTCCTTCAAATTCACATAATTTTCTTCAAAAATCGGCATCGAAGTTTGCGTCTAAACTTCCTCAAAACTTCCTCGAAGTTTCCACAAACTTCCACTTCCACACCTGGCGAAGTCGACATGAAGTCGAAGTCCTGCACCATGCATCAAAGTGTGGTATCAATCCATCTCCAGAGGAAGTCAGTTTTGATTCTTCTCAATTTCAAAGAGACACACATGATTTATGTGAAACCCATCTTGACTTGTATGGACTGTCATACCAAGCAACAACAAGAGGTTAAAATTTCATGACCTAGAGAAAATATAGGAGAATATATGGTAAACTTATATCTCACAATTACTCATTTGGATATCTCTTATGCACTTTGAGTTGTGAACTAATTTATGAGTGGGGCTCTACAGATTCACTGGGCCAATGTAGAAGAGATTTTATGATTCCTTCAAGGGGCTTAGGGAGGAGATCTCTTCTTTTGGTGGCCTCCCATTGAGGAGATTTGGGCAGATAGATTTGCATGTGCTGATTGAGTAAGAGATGCCAATGATAACGCTCTACATCCCGGTTTTGTGTTATAATGGCTATCATCTTGTGACCTGGAGAAGTAAGAAGCAATGAGTTCCAGCCCGCAAAACTCCACTGTGTGCACGACAGTTCTCATCTGGCGAGGGGTACAACCAAAACCCCATCCACATCCATCCTGCTTTGTTGGTTGGCATCTCAGGTTTGCCAACAGGTGACTCAAGATAGCTGGATGATTTTCTCGTACCATGAAATCTACACTGACACTGTGTTGTGCGATGTTGTGCCTTACGATGTGACACATATCATGCTTGAACGTCCTTCGTAGTATGACTATCACACGCTGGATGGTGGCTTCACTAATATCAACACCTATCTACTGGCAGGCGCGTCTGTTTGTCGACATCCTTAGTTGGTGGACTGCCCACATTGTATCATCGAACATTTGCCACCTACGTCAGAATGGTATGGATTACCTCAACCGCACCCCTACTAACATGGATTACTTCAACCACCCCTACTTGATTAGTGTGTGTCGTCTTCTGTCTTATATTCGTGTTCTTATCTATTAGTTTACTTTTAGAAGTTTCAGTTCAAGGATTTTATCTTCGTATTAGGAGTCATGTAATAGTTGGAGACTTAATTGTAAGATCTCAATCAAATAGTTTATTTCTGATTTCAGTTGGATCATTGGTATTAGGAGTTGTAATAGTTGGGGACTTGTTTGTAAGTTCTCAATCAAATAGTTTATTTCTGATTTCAGTTGTATCATCAGAGGGAATGAGCTTATCAGGGCTTCCGAGTTATCTACATGAAACCACACCTGGTGTTATTGTCCGGCGGTTGAATTACATGAAAGCATTTAGTTTTGCAAACGTGATTTGCATCACAAAATCTCTATGAATTTTATCGTGAGCATCAAGCCAGATTACTGCAACTCATAGCTATAGAGGAGATTAATTTTGCACACAATCTAGGACGAGGGATCTATCCGTGTGGGCGATGACAGCAGTTTTCAATTGTGGACTCGTCCATGACCTTTGGAAGGTGCTTGCTTGCTTGATCATATAGATCACAACTCACAACACACCGTGGAAGCTCGGACAGGGAATACAATTTAAGATTGGTTCTGTTGATAAAGACGGTGTCCAACATATTCGTCGTGTTTGAGGACTTAAGAAGCTAAGGGATTCCTTACTTCCAGTCCTATCCCAAGCTCGAGTGAGGATTTGTCTGCTCTTCTTGACGGGAAGGAGAAAACTAAACTATGAGACGCTTGGAAACTACATCACTCGATAAGTGCAGTGAATGATTTGTCTATCTGGTTGTGGCAACCAAAAACTGGCAGGTACTGTGATCCTCATATTGGAGGCAATCCAGAGATGCTCCCTACCCACAACGCCCTGCAATCTGTGTTCCAGATGCACTCTTTGCGAGAATCACAGTAAAATAAACAGCCTTGTGAAATTTCATTGTAGTTGTACTAATGGCTAGCTAGAGCTACTGACCTCAAGTTGATCTCTTCCTGCTGCAATAGAGGCAGGTTTAGACTTCATTCTCTACTATAAATGGTTCCAGCATAACAAGAGAAACCTTTGAATGGACACCTCAAAGGAGCAACTCTGAAGCTGGTATTTCATGATTTGGAGCTTTAGTATAGCAATTTTCATAGTTTTCTATTGCTTTTCTTTCTGACGGACATTAAGTTAAACCCTGATGCAATTAACCCTTTTGCTTTGGTAGTAAAGATACTATAGTTTCTTAATAGTTTCATTTTCTGTTAGTTTGGGGCGTAGGGGTCTATCATTTATATTATCTATTTGTGGAGACTCCGCATGTTATATGCATTTTTTTTTGGAACTATTATGTTCATAACTAAACCTTTCTCTTTTTAAGCTTAGAAAATCTAACCAAACACGGAACTTCACATAATTCTGTAATCTGAGGTGTGCTTTTCTCTTTCATTGCAGAGCAAGATTCTAGCCGAGTACCAAGGTTAAGGAATCCATTGGAGAACAAACAAGAAATCAATACCAGTGAGCTTTTTACGATGTCGAGGCCCGTGTCAAATTTTGTCAAGAGGTCTCCAATCCCTTCAGTGACTTCTGCTATAGAAGAGAATGATGCTGCCATTGTGCAGAACTCCACGGTGATGGTTCCTGACAAGTTGGAGTTGCAGAAAATTGATGAACTGAAGCTTCCAGAGTTGAAGGAACTTGCCAAATTAAAGGGAGTAAAAGGCTATTCAAAACTGAAGAAGAAAGAATTGGCAGAATTGTTGAAAGAGCTTGCACAACCTTGATGCTTTAAGCAGAATTTCATATTTCTGAGTCCGTTACGCTCTGTGATTAGTGTACTCAGTCGCAATGCGTGTGAGAAGTTAAAAGTTTTGACCTTTGCCTACTGACCACTGAGATCTTTGAAAGGCTACTTTTCTGAATTCAGGATGTTTGTACTTTATTTTGTAAGTCGTATATGTTTGATCCTTACATCCTGTATACCATGTGATGTTTGTGTTTCAATCATCCTGTAATGCGTTAGATAGTGACTGTCAGATCCACTCCATTGGAACTTACAGTGATGTAGAATGACTGGAACTCGGATTCCCTCTGAAATGTTCTACTACAGTTACATTTCGTTCGTAGATGGAGAACTGCCCTCAGTTCTGAGTTTTGATTCTCACATATGCACCTGTTTGAGCTCTTCAGGCTGGCACCACTATAAATTTCACGTATGGGTTTTGTAAAATGAAACATTACAATTGCTGAAGAAAATCTGAGTATTTTTTTACCAAGTCAGTTATATTGCATATAGTAAGAGGAGTATAATCATAGACCCGCGAGAGTACTCGATGGGAGCCTCAATACAAGCCAAAAGGTTATCCACTACGCCTTGAACAAACAAGGCCGATCAGGTGAGCCGCACCGTATAATCTTACGAGTTTTTTTCCCAAAACCCGCCTTACATTTGTCATAATTCTGTAAAACCCCCTCTGTTATCTTAAATCCCTATAGCCCCCCCTCCATTTCATCCTAAATTCCTACCAACCCCCTCCAGCCAACACCGTTAACATGTGAGTTAACGGCGGCTGCTGCTCTATTGCTTTTTGTTAAACCAGCTGTCTATTACATTAGCATAACAGATAACAATGTTTCGTTATTTATAATAATAATTATTATTTAAATGGTATGTTATAATGATATAGATGTACTAAAAATATATCAGGTGAGCCGCACCATATAATCTTACGAGTTTTTTCCCAAACCCCCCTTACATTTGTCATAATTATGTAAAACCCCCTCTGTTATCTTAAATCCCTATAGCCCCCCTCCATTTCATCCTAGATTCCTACCAACCCCCTCCAGCCAACACCGTTAACATGTGAGTTAACGACGGCTGCTGCTCTATTGCTTTTTGTTAAACCAGCTGTCTATTACATTAGCATAACAAATAACAATGTTTAGTTATTTATAATAATAATAATTATTTAAATGGTATGTTATAATGATATAGATGTAAATAATATTTGTTGACTAAAAATATATTTTTTGTAGGGGTGAGAAAATCGTAGTTCAGACTGGAAAATTAGACTGGACCTGTCGATTCAGCCTAGGGGTGAGCAAATAATGCTCCAGGATGCAAAACCATGAGTGGACTGTTCAATTCGGTCTGGTCCGTTGTGAGTTTGGTCCGGACCGAGGCTCGGGAATTTCAATGAGTTCGGTCTTTAGTCCGGCTCGGTCTAAAATCGGTCCAACCGCAGATCGGACAACACACTGACTTTTATATAAAATTCATGTATATTTGTAGGTATATTATGTAACACATACATATATAAGCACCAGTGGTATAAACGTTTGCTATTAATGTTATATAATTATTAAAAGTAACTAAGATTTTCAACTTTGTACAATTAAATAAGTTGTAAAATATGTAGAAAATATTGATTATGCTCCAAACAGTCCGGTCCTAGATAAACAGTCTGGTCACGGTCGGGTCCTACCTCAAATCAGTCTGGTATACGGTCCATAAATTTGTTAAAAAATGTTGATTACGGTCCAAACTGTCCGGTCCGGTCCTACATGAAACGGTCTGGTCCGGTTCTGGACCGACGCTCAGCCCTAGTTCAGCCTGGTTTATAACCGGATCGGACCGCAAACCGGATTTTAACAAATTTATAGACCGTAGATCGGGCCATTTTGAGGTAGGATTGCGACCAAGCCGTTTCATATAGGACCGAACCGCTTGGACTTTAATCAATATTTTTTAACAAATTTATGGACAGACCGGGCCATTTTGAGGTAGGATCGGACCACGACCGGACCGTTTCATGTAGAATCAGACCAGACCGTTTGGACCGTAATCAATATTTTTTAGAGTTTTTTCCCAAACCCCCTCACATTTGTCATAATTCTATAAAACCCCCTTTGTTATCTTAAATCTCTATCGCCCCCTCCCTTTCATCCTAAATTCCTGCCAACACCGTTAACATATGAGTTAACGGCGGCTGCTGCTCTATTGCTTTTTGTTAAATCAGCTGTCTATTACATTAGCATAATAGATAACAATGTTTAGTTATTTATAATAATAATTATTATTTAAATGGTATGTTATAATGATATAGATGTAAATAATATTTGTTGACTAAAAATATTTTTTTTGTAGGGGTGAGAAAATCGTGGTTCAAACTGGAAAATTAGACTAGACCAGTCGATTCAGCCTAGGGGTGAGCAAATAATGGTTCAGACTGTAAAACCGTGAGTGGACTGTTCAATTTGGTCCGGTCCATTGTGAGTTTGGTCCGGACCGAGGCCCGGGAATTTCAGTGAGTTCGGTCTTCAGTCCGACCCGGTCTAAAACCGGTCCAACCGCAGATCGGACAGCAGACCGACTTTTATATAAAATTCATGTATATTTGTAGGTATATTATGTAACACATACATATATAAGCACCAGTGGTATAAACGTTTGCTATTAATGTTATATAATTATTAAAAGTGACTAAGATTTTCAACTTTGTACAATTAAATAAGTTGTAAAATATGTAAAAAATATTGATTATGGTCCAAACAGTCCGGTCCGATCCTACATAAACAGTCTGGTCACGGTCCGGTCCTACCTCAAAACAGTCTGGTATACGATCTATAAATTTGTTAAAAAATATTGATTACGGTCCGGTCCTACATGAAATGGTCTGGTCTGGTTCTGGACCGATGCTCAACCCTAGTTCAGCCCGATTTATAACCGGACCGCGGACCGGATTTTAACAAATTTATGGACCGTAGACCGGGCCATTTTGAGGTAGGATTGCGACCAGGCCGTTTCATATATGACCGAACCGCTTGGACCGTAATCAATATTTTTTGACAAATTTATGGACGGACCGGGCCGTTTTGAGGTAGGATCGGACTGCGACCGTTTCATATAGAACCGGACCGGACCGTTTGGACCGTAATCAATATTTTTTACATGTTTTACAACTTATTTGATTGTACAAAGTTGAAAATCTTAATCACTTTTAATAATTATATTATATTAATAACAAACATTTATACTACTAGTCTGCTGTCCAGTCTGTTGTCCGATCTGCGCGGTTGGACCGGACTGACCGAACTCACTGAAATTCCCAGACCTCGGTTTGGACTGAATTTACAATGGACCAGACCGAATTGAACTGTCCGGTCACAGTTTTACGGTCTTGACCATTATTTGCTCACTCCTGGGCTGAACCGACATGTTCAGTCCAATTTTGCAGTTTGAACCACAATTTTCTCACCCTTACAAAAAATATATTTTAGTCAACAAATATTATTTATATTTATATCATTATAACATAACATTTAAATAAACATTATTATTATAAATAACTAAATATTGTTATCTCTTATGCTAATCTAATAGACAACTCATTTAACAAAAAGTAATAGAGTTGGCTGGAGGGGGTTGGTAGGAATTTAGGATGAAAGAGAGTGGGGCTGTAGGGATTTAAGATAGCAGAAGGGGTTTTACGGAATTATGACAAATGTGAGGGAGGTTTTGGGAAAAAACTCTAATCTTATATTACGGAAAGGGGTTGGTGGGTCCGCCCCATGGGTAATTTTTCACTTACGGCTTAATTTCACTAACTGGATCGTTTTTAACAACATGATCTTCAACCTGACAGATATATTTACACAGAAGGAACGACAACATTATTAAATCACCATGTAAACTGAATTTATGGATTAGTTGACAGTATTTTTATCTATAATTTACTTCTTACTCCAAGTAGTGCTAAAATAGCAATTTTTTCCATGAAGGTGGGTGATTCCTTCCGGAGGATGTGTGGCAGTGCTAACCCGTGAAGTCAGGCAAAAAAAGACAAACAAATAGAGGGATAGGAGAAAGAAAGGAAGCAAGTTGCACGAGCCAAAAAAAAAAAAAGTTGGACGAGCCATGTGTATATGCTTCAACGAAATCCAGAGATGGGTCCCTATGTCGAGAGGGAGAGCGGAGATTAAACCAATTCATAGTATAATGAATAATAGAAACAATGGAGAGAGTGGTATACAGCGTGCCCAAGAAACCCACAACACCCAATTAGAAAAGTAAAGTAATCTTCCTATAGAAGAGATGCCGGACAAAAGAAGGTTCCAACTATGATCTTGTATCTGACCCGAAGCACTTTTTGCCTTAAACCGGCAACAGTAGCAGTTATAAAAGAAACATAATGATAACATACAGCTATGTGATAATCTATGAGCTTTATTAAGTAACACCATAGTTGCAATAAGTCTTATAATTGATAGTTGCAATAAGTCCTATAATTGATCCGACTAAGGATATGGCGTACATACGAGGCATTATAAGATAAGTTAAACTGACTAATGGACGTAAGAGGGAATTGCCTATTGGTCCTATTATCACATCTAATTTACTTATTACACTAACACTCACCCTCAGCTTGGGGAGTACACATGTATTTTGAGTACAACACATATAGTTGGAAGGGGAAGGTGAAAGCGACTTGTTGAAGATATCAACAGTCTTCCCTCCACCGTTAGCAATGGCATGACTATCTCGAGGCATAAATAAATCTCACATAAAATGACAGTCAACCTTGATGTGTTTGGTTCGTTCACAAAAGACATGTTGTTGGAAATATGAATTGTAGCTTGATTGTCGCATTTGAGAGTAGCTTGAGAAGAAGAAGCATGCTACAAATTTTAGTGAGAGTCAATGTTACCCATTGAATCTCGTAACAAGCATGTGTCGTGGCCCGACATTATGCTTCATTACTTGAGCAAGCAACTACATATTGTTTCTTACTCCACCAGTTGATTGGATGATTTCCTACGAGAATAGAATAGCCATAAGTGGATCTTATGTCATTGAAATTCCCAAACCAATAAACATCAATGCAACATGTTAGAGAAATGCTTGGAGAAGAGATCTTTTTAAGAGAAGGCAACATTCTGATGCACTTTTCAGATAACGTAGAATCCTTTGTATGTTAATCTATTAACACACAATAGGTTGCTCCATGTGTTGACTAACTATACTAACTGCAAAGTCAATTTTTTGTCAGGTAATAGTGAGAAAAATTAGCTTCCCACACTATCTATTGATACCGCTCATGACCCCGGAAGGAATTCCCCTCAGAAATGACTTTGATGTGGTAATCAATTAGAGAAGATACGTGCTTGAAATTTATCACGCCAAAATTTGCAAGGAGGTCCAAAACATACTCCTTCTGAGAGAGATGTCATTTTGGAGTGAATTACAACTTCAATGCCCAAGAAGTAGCATAATTGTCCCATGTTCTTTGAGTCAAAATTTGTTTTGAGAGACTCTTTTAGTGCAGAGATGGTTGTAGTGTCACTACTAATTATGATGATATCATCAACACAGTCTACTAATTTGATGATGCCAGATGCAATCTTGGAAAAGAAGAGGTTGTGATCATTACTCGTTTCGAGAATTCCTAGAGTGGTAGAACTCAACATAACTTATCAAACCATCCTCTTTGTGATTGATCAAAATTGTACAAAAAATGTTAGAATTGATAGACTTGAGACCCCCCCCCCAGTAGTGAAACTTGAGGTTTGTTACATACAAATTCCCCCTCTAGCTGGGCATGAACGAAGGCAAGTCTGATATCAAGCTAGAACAAGGGCATTTGCATTTGTGTGGAGAGATAGATAAGAATATAGACTGAGACAAGACAAGTTACCAATGCAAATTTTTCAAAGAAGTCAAGCAAAATATCTTTGTGAAGCCTTTGGCAACAAGCCACACTTTGAGGCATCTAACATGTCCTCCAAAATTGATCTTGACAAAGATATAGTGACATCCCACAATTTTCTTATTTGGAGGTGAAGGGACAAGATCCCATTCACCATTGACACAAAAGTATCTCATTTCATCAAGCATCATAACTTTCCAACTAGGGTTTCAAACAACCTCATGATGTTTTTTAGGATCTTGATAGAGTTTATGAGTTGGGCAATAGTTTTAACACTACGAGAAAGCTTAGAAAGAGCAAGTATCAAAAATGGAAAGGCATAGGATGAAAGAGCGTATGTTTTTTCATAGTGGCACATGATATGTTACATACATAGAGTTGGACGTGAGTTTTGGGTCTTGTATATGGTGATTCATCTTTGGCAATGGTGATAAACCTAGGCAAACTCAGAAAGAGTGAAAGTTTGAGGAGGAAAAGAAAGGAAGTTTTACATTTCAAGATTTATGGCCTCAGATAAAATGATCTTAATGACGTGAATACTCATATCAACAAGGTTTCTCCTCCTTTTTTAGGTAGACCACCAATATGTATTCTATAGTTAAGCGTGTTTAGCTTGGAATTTTACTAGGTGGGTAACCTATCAGGAAATTTAATCTGGGATGTGTGTGAGTGAGTACCAAGCATGTAGACAAGTCAAGTGTTGATCTTCCCAATACTATACTAGAGCCTAGAACTCTCGACCCATGCGTTACAAAATGGTATTAGAGACAAACATACAACATCTATATAGTATTTGAGCATAATTTCAAATCACATATGAACCTACTAAATTGTAATCCATAATGGTGAAACTGAGGTGTCTAGGATTGTTGCACACATGGGAATTAGATATAATCACCTCCTATCCTCTTACATGTGGTTCCCTAGGTTCCTAGATGCACCTGCCTAGCCAAAGTGGATTCATAATTTGGATGGAAGGTTCTACTTTAAAATTAGATAATATTCTTACATCTCACCTCTTCTTTAAGGACTATTCTAAGACACCTATCTATACAAAGTTAGAATGGCCTTCTCATCTTTATCTACTTATTATGACTTTATACATACTCTTTCTGTTATGGGTAGTCTAAGGATGAGATACAATTAAAATATCAATCAATTTGTAAAATGAGACTACAAATATGAAGTCATCACAATATAATACTTGACTCAAACATTATTATGAGGAAGTCGTAGTATTAAATCTCTTGAAGATGACCTAAATACCTAATATAATAAGAATTGTGTAGGTCCTTCAGGTGCCAAGGATAATGAAAAGGGCACGGAGATAGGGATATGGAAACCGAGGAAGAGGTTGAGAACCTTGTCAGTGCATCCATTAATATGCAAGATTGATAAGACCATACATATGTGTCCTCAAGGAAGCCAAACATACCCTAGAAAAGCACACAACATTAGCATTACCTGGGTGAGACCACATTACTAACCCTAAGCCCCAACCCATACCCTTTCTAAATTCTTCAAACTAAATCTTGAGACATTCTATGGAGAGTATGTGGGAGATGTCATGGATATGGCTGATTCTTGGTTGATTTCCATGAAGAACATCTTTAGGGTCCTTAGATGGCATGAGAATGACATGATAACATATGAAGCCTACCAACTTAAGGGTAAAGTGAGATTGTAATGGGAAAATTATATCCACTCGCAACAAGTGGTGTTTGTAAATTGGGAATCTTCAAAATGTATCTTAACTAATTTCTTTATGCCAATTTTTGAGACGGAGAAGATTTTCTATTTGTATCATTACCAAATCAAACTTGTAAATTGTTGCATAAGGACAACAGTTATGATATCTAGAATGCCATGCTAAGAATCTAGCTGAAGTAGATAGAGTGAACCATTTTGTGGACACTCCCCACATTTCCCTTAAAGCCTTTATCTCTCTATACAAGCTCAATACATTTCAAGATTCCTATGATCGTGCCTTGACCATGGAGAAAACCCTAGAAATAGATAGGGAAAATGCCCATGTCTAGCCTACCCAAGGCCTATTGTTGAAGTGCATGCCAATCTAGAGAGGAAAGGAAAATACATAATACTAGTGGAAATAGATACAAGAATATAAACAACTAAGGGGCCACTCATGTACATAATGTAATATATGCTTAGGAGAATATTAAGGTCCAAATAGAAGGCAACACCTAACGTCCAAATAGAGGAAAACACCCATACTAGAATGTCAAAAGGTGTTACAACTGTGGCTAACCCTACAATGGCTCGTATAACTTCTCTAGATCATTGTGCCACTAATGCAAGAAGGAGGGACACTTCAAGGACAAGTGATTGGGTCATATTCTAGTCTGGGCCAAGAAGGGATATCATTGCCAACCCATAGTTTTTGCTCTCAAATCCAAAGAGGCAAATGCAAATGGAAATTACCTCATATAAGGTAGCCTATCTTTTATATTACTTTCATCATGCAATTATCATGGGCTAAGGAAATTTGCAAGAATATTGTACCTTGTATATGTGTGTATATATAAATGATATCTTTTATGATCAATCCCTAATTGCACTTTTTAACTCTGGGTCGACTAATAACTTTATGTCTAAAAGTTTAGTGTCTATTCTAAACTAAAGATACACGACTTAATGTATTTTCTTTATGTGACTACTACAAGTGGGAGAATGCAAACATCCTACCATATTTTCAAAAAAGACCATACCTATTAGGATGACACCAACTATAGTCTGATGACATCTTATTAGATATGGGGGATTTGATCTCATACTTGGGATGGATTGATATTATAAGAACCATGTTGTGACTATGTGTCAAGCCAAGAAAATCATCATAACAATACCCAATATCCCTACTCTTATTATTCCTAGAAGAAAGGCATGAAGCTATACTATTGCTATTTCTTGGTTAAGGCTTAGTCAATATATCAAAAGGGTGTAAAACATAGCTAGCAATTGTGAACCTTATTAATCATGATACAACAACCTTATAGAACATTGATAATGTATGCGAGTATCCATGTGTTTTTCTAGAGGATCTCTTGCACGTTATGTGGTATTTCCTATAGAGTTAGCATGGAGTAGTGTGCATATATCTCAAGCTCCGAAGAGGATCGCTCTTGCTAAATTAAAAATACAAGAAGTCGTAGGGATTACTAGATAAGGTTTCAATCCAACCTAGTTCTTCCCCTTGGGGATCATCAATACTCTTTGTCAATATAAGGATGGGTCATTATGCAAGTGCATTGTGTAATGAGGTATTTTCATTTTATCCAATTAACTAGGATCTAATTTAATGATTGTATTATTTAGTAGATCGATCCTTGATTGAGTTGGACCAATGATGGTAGTTTTTATGATATTTTGAACTACATGAGATACTTTAAAGCATGTTTGATTTGAATAATTAGGGTTTGCAAGTGAAAACCTAGTCGGTTGAAAATTAGAATTAATTTGATAAATACAATGTAGTAATTTTTTTTTACTATTTTAGTTGTAACTTGGATTTATTTGAAATTTAAATAACTCAAATATACATGTTAGTGCCAATATTCAGAATATTAGGATGTTATTTGAATCTGTTGGTCGTTTGAATTCCAAATCGACTGACCATGCTCTAGACTGTAGTATAGCAGTGTGGTGTTTGGTTTTCAAATATTTATTGGTAATTCCAAATGTGATAAAAGTTTTTCTATAGATATGAAACTACATGTCAAACAACATACTAACTTTTCATATTTTTGAAGTAGAATTTGTTAACTACAAATATCTTTCTCAACTAACTTTTACGAGAGGAACATTATGCTGAAATAAAATAAAATGTAATGTGTTTTTTTGCAACTGTTCCAAGCACCTTAATTTCTCTAGATGAGTAACCTAGTAATCTAGTAGCTCCCATGTTTCATGGTTCATTCCAAAGAATGAAATCCTAAAGAGAGATGGATAATTAGGGTTTGAGTGAGGAAGGAGGTGGAGATGTTGGTCTAGGGTTTTACATTATGAGGAGTAATGAAGGAAAGTAAGTTTACCTTTGTTAGATAGGTTTTCATAGTAAATCTTATCTTTCATGTCTAAATTCCTTCTCTCCATTGATTTGGATGAAAAGGACAAATCAACATTTCTCTATCTCTCTCTCCCATTCCCCTTTACTAGGGATCCTGAGTTAAAAAGAGAAACAAATGAATTGAGTCCTAGGGAGTTGGTTAGATTTCTAAAAATTCTAAACATGAAAAATGTTCTGAAGGTGCTTGGCACTTGACTTGAGTGTTTATCTCCCTATTAATCTCTATAATTATGTTGAAAGCTTAATTCAATGTGACTAAGAGTCAATAAAACCAATGATTGTATTGTATGTTGATGGGTAATCAATTGAAAATTTTGGGGAACTAAATATTGGTAATGTAGATTTATTCTCAGTGACTTGTATGTGTTTATCTCCTTAGATATATTTAAATTCTTTTTGAAAAATTGATAGTCAAAGAACTACCTTTCCATGTGCCTATATTGCCCAAAATCAACATAATGAATGCTAAGTTTGAAAATTGAGCCAACATATATAGAATCATATTTGAACCTAATAAGAATGAGTTCCTCAATTGTATTTGAGAATATTTGATACAATTACATATGGAATATACATGGGGATCAGTATAAGGGTTTAAAATGGATGTGTTCAGTGCCTAGAGTTAGTGTTGAGTATTGACACAAATAATCTAATGAATCGACGCGTACATGTAATTGATGACTGAATTGTGTGGAAATGGATTCTAGGGTTTCCATGTGTGTGAATAGAGTTAATGGAGACATGCATACCCTAATGAAATTGTTGAATGATATGGTGATTATGATGATGAATTAAGATATATTGAACTAATCAAGTATATTGAAATCCCTAAAATTGAGTATTCAGATGAGCATGAGAGATAGAGCTTAGACTTGTATATAAATTTGTAAATATGATTAAATTCTCATAGGCATTATTACTTCAACTTAAGATGATAATGCTGATTAGGATTATATAAGAAGAATGAATCTATTCTAGTGTAATACATGGAATACCGAGAAAACCTCACATGAATGCAAGTCTTCCATACTGGTCACATAATAATGATTTAAGAAAATGACTAGAGATTAAGGGGTAAGAAGAAGTAATCTAATACATACTATTTTCCTACAATGAGTAATCTTATTAAAAATAGAAGGATTGTTTTTAATTACCAAAATGCCATTAGAATCAAATAACATGGCACATGTATCTAAATATAAGAAAGGAATAAGGGTGAATCGAATTGTGATGATAGATTATGGAATAAATATTAATGAAATGAATATAATGAAGTCTATAATCTATTTACTTTAATTACATTTGGGTTGATTTAGATTGAAAGAAATACACAAAAATTTCACTATGATGTAAATTCATGAAGGATAAGCATTATGCAATAAATGAATTAAGAATGATGGGTTCAAAAAATGTAATAAACATTAAGTGAAAGGGTTTAAGCGTAACAAACCAAAATGGAGATAAAACCAATTAGTTATCTTGGTAGACCTAAGAGCCTAACTTTAACACTAATATGATGAACTATGTGATACGGATGAATAAAGCTCTCAAATAAGGATTAGGGAATGTAGGTAAGCATAGTTTTATTCAATTACAAAATGAAGTTTAAGGATGTAGTTGATTCATAAGAATGAGTTCTTGGATTGCAAGTGTCTACTAGAATACTTTAATTTTGAGAATGTTCTATTGTAATAAATTTCATATGAGACAAGATATGCATTGAATAGGGACCCTAAATGAAGAATGGTATATAGTAAAAGAGCACTAACAAATATTCTACGAGTGTTAATGCATTAAGATTCATTCACACCTATTGGAACTGAATGTAATAAATATATGTGGTATAATGAACCTGTTCTGAGCATGATGGATGATGTAAGACATTTATATGTTGATAGTGTTGCTGGTCCTAATGTCTCTGTGAATATTTGATAAAAAATATGATATGGAATGGACTAATAAGAAGTATGTTGGGATTGAATTAACATGCATTGATTATACTTGAGAAGCCCTATTTAGGATAAATGTTGGATAATGAGATTATGTCTCAGGATGATATCCCACTGATCATGAGTTGTATGAATGTTGTGGAAATGGAAGAAAAATATATGTTGAAAATTACATATTGTTGTGGTTCTTGTTTTAATATTTGTCTTTCTTGTTAAGACTAATCTAATTCATGTCATTCTAGTTGCGTGAGAATATCAACACCTGATAAATGATGATTTGAATTCTCTTTAAGATAAGTAATAGGATTATTTAACAAGTGAATTGATGACACATCTAGTTAGATGCCCTGAAGACTGTGGGTTTACCCCAAGGTCCATACTGGGGAAATGAAATAGATTTCCTTATAGTAATAAAACAATATGAGAAGGAATTCTGGAGAGTGGATTGAGACCTTGAAGTTTAGACCACCAAGATTTAGGAGTGAGACATCTGTTATGATTTTGTACTTAAATTCTCTACTTTGAAAGTCTATGTCCACGAGGAATAGACTTTGATGAAATATAAATTGGGAAACATGAGAAATTTTTGATATGTGATATTTGTTATGTTTAAATATATCTTGTATACCCAAGATGATGACCTGAGCCTCTTTAGGCAAACATGTGGTTAACTAGGGTCTATTATTGATATCTTAGGGTGGCTGGTTAAACCCTAAGATAATGACAGTGAGTCTTTGACACGAGAATCAGGCGTGGCAACTTCTACTTCTGAGGTACGAGCCAAGTGATTTTAGGGTTAATGAATAAAAGATGACAAGACATGTAAAATATGAGTTGAACATTTTTATTCCTTTTACTACTACTTCATAAATATACAATTATTAAATGTTTTTCTTGTTGTGGAAAATAATTATTCTTTTGTAAAGATAATATGTTATCATATTTGATATGTATTATGTGGAATCTAATCTCAAAAGTTGACAAATTGGCTTATATTGAGCTTTAATATCCACTCTTATTATGATTTAGATCTAGTTGTCATTTGAATAGTTTCATTTGGTAGACATGTCTTATGTGAAATTCAACTTCAGGACTACAAGGTATGTTCCTGGTCTGGATGGTGGGGTGTCACAAAATGACGTGATTGTTATGTATTGATTCTAATTGTCTATATCTTGACTTGTTACTCATGTAATAGCATTATCACTATGAGGTGATTAACATCTACTTCCCTATCAATAGATATGCTCTGAATTCTAAATGAGTAACTTATTTTTTTTGATGACCGGAGACACCTCCCAGAACAAGCCACTTTGTGACCTCCCCTGGTAGGCTATACCCGGGGGACCCTGACGCCCACACATTAGGGCCCACCTAGTCACATCAGAGGCTGGATGATGTGGTGGGAAACTAATTGCCAAGCAACACTTTCAGCATGAATCGAACCCGACACCCTTCATGAGGGGCCTCGTGCTGTGACCAACTAGGCTATTACTCGCCGGCAAATGAGTACCTTATTGATTGATTAGATTATTGTTATACAATGGATGTGCTAAATGCTAGAATTATTTGTTACATTTTCAACATTTATAAGTTTCTTTTAAGTTCAATATACTTAAAACTAATGATGATACATGTACTTATCTTGAGTGAGAGGTATCCACTCACTGGATCTCTTTACAAGTCTCATGACACTATTTTTCATACAAGTACTAATCTTGAGTGGGAGGTATTTACTCATGGGGCTCTTTACAACTCTCATGATACCATTTCACATGTTTAGGGTACAATGACATCCAACAGAGAGGTCACTAACATATAAGATGTAAATATAATAATGTAGTCTAGAATATTATTGTACTCTCTCTTTCTTGAGATTGGTATCATAACAAGTTTGTTCTTTCATTTACATATAACTAGTGTAAAATAAACTACATATAATAAGATTTTATTTCTGGTTTTAATGGAGTTGCATTATATTTGTGACGACTACATATGTTTTTGATTGATGTGACATTGGTTTATGAGGTTTCATGAAAAAATAAAAAGGAAAAATTTATTTGTGTTTCTCATATATTGCGTTATCATGTCTGTTAAGAAATTTGCATTTTGTTTCTTAATCTGGGTTTAGATTTAGGATTTCTCTCTAATAGTTGGCATTTATGCTAATTAAAAGAGATGTCCCTACAATGGGGTATTAGAAATTAGGTTAGATGATATGTAGGTACCATGGAAACCCATCACAACAAATGAGATTACTCAAAACAAAAATGCTGCTTAAACACTAATTAATCATATTACCAAGATGGTAGAAAATTAAAATCGAATAAAAATTTCAATCATTTATGAAGAAAATAATTACACAAAGGTTTAACATCACATGTGTTCATAGAAGGTACGTATACATGAGTCCCATGGCCTCAGTCATAACCTATTTATAAAGGGTGCTTTCTGCATAATTACAACATTTACATTATACACGAACCAAGGCTTACAATAAAAAACTTGAGTCAATATACATGATGTACAAATCCCCCTGCCCAAACCTAAGAGTATAGAGATGAATTGAGGACTCTACACAACCCAACTAACCTCTTTGCATCTACAAATATTCAAACTAAGCCTCCTTGCCACACACCGCCTGACCGCACTACTGATCACCTAAAAAGGGTGTGGAAACCCACGAGGTGAGACCCATGTCCCAACGATGTGATATAACCTCTAATACCATTTATTTCTTATAGAAAGATTATGTACTTTGAGTAGTTAAGGAAGATAGTATTACAGACTTGAAACACCATGTAATTTATAAAAGAGATCATGCATAGCTAGGGGTTATAAATACAATCTATTTCTCTTACCACATTATAAATCACCTATATATCCAAAGGAAACATAGCAAATATCATCATCCAATGTGATTCGTCTAAGTAACCCTAACAATTATGCAACACAACTGAATTACATATTTTTATCAAGCCATGGGTAGTTTGAGGCGTACCACTAAAACCACTAGGTTACCATTGCAAAGTCAAAATCATCCCCATATAATATCTAAGATGACCAGAATCCTAAAGATCTCTTTCCCTCAGTCAGTACGAGTAACATTCATAGTGGCATATCATCCCAACTGCTAAACAACCTAGTTCATCTTGGGTACATAGGCAATGACATTAGACATCAAGGTACAAATCCTTAAATTTGAGTTACAAAAACAAACACTCTCAATCACATCCGCATCGACATCCACATCTGAGACATGGCCTCAACCTCTCTCTAAAACCTTGGAATCAAGATGATAGGGATATATCCTTCTTGCACCCACATATACTCAACAATATATGACTCCAAACTCCTTTAGATTACCCGTTTCACTATCCAACAAGTTATGACACTAGAATAGTTCTAATGTCACAGGGCACTACGGATTAGGGTTACACTTGGTTACTTAAATCAGCTAAAAAAATTTGACTGCATCAATCAAGTTACATACAAATTCCATATAGATTGCACAAATTAATTGCGGTTTGCAACCTCAAAAGATATAAAATGAATAAAATGATTTCATGACACTCTAGGCATAGGTATACATACACTCAAACTATAATAGGTGAGCTGTGTTCAATACTAGGGTCTCATCCAACCATTAATATAGAATCATAACATTAATTTCAGGCCCTACAGTTGTATTATATGCTCAATAAACTATACGACATAGTACATGGGACAAATTGCCTTAATCCTTGGATACCAAAGCATCACATATATGACATTTTAGGAGTTGAAACACTTATATTCCGAATTTCAGACCTTTCATACTCATATGAGAGTTCAATATAAAGTAGGAGAACGTCCATGAAGACTAATTAAAGCTTAAGAACTTTTATCATCATCTTGTTACGTAAAACAACACTTAAAAGTACCGTTATTTAGCATTCTAAGAGTTTCTAAAGCAAGATTAAGGACATGCATATAAAAAGTAGGAAAAAATGCGGTCAAGGTTGTTTCACTCTCCTTGGTAGAGAAGAAAATTGAAGTATAGGGTGAAAATCTCAAAAATCAGCAATAAAGACCCAACTTGGTCCACTAAAGCTCCAAGAATGCCTCCCAACTCCATGAACAGAGTGATTCTAGAGCAAGGAAGGAAGAAAGGAGATTTCTTAGACCTTATGTGTGAGTTTTCTAACAAGAATCACCATGAAATTTGACTGTAGGAGAAGCAGAGGTGAAGAACAATAAGAAAAATAGTAGAAAAATAGGAATGTTACATGAATGAAGCAAGAAACATGATTAATGGCCTTACATCACTCCAAGGAGAACTCAAACTTGAGCAAGCACCCACAAAATCCCATGATCATTGATACTGATTGGTTGTTGTCGGCATCTAGATCACACAAACAAACTCATAAAAAAGGATGAGAGGAGAGTAGAAGAAGGGGGTGTTTATAGAGGTGTTGATGTGCGTGTAGTTTAGGCCAGTCGTTTGGAAAACATGCACAAAAGCTTTGTCGGTCACATACAATTGAAACTCGTCGGTCACCAAAAACCCATTGGTCGCCGAAAACCCATCGATCACCAAAAAGCCATCGGTTTATAAAACTGATAAAAACCCTAGTGGTCAGTAATCTCTTCAGTCATAGGATTAATCATCAGGCACCATGGGTCCTTCGGTCTAACAATCAGGCTAAAATATGTCGGCGAATGAAAAGACTATGCTACTACTAAACAAACTATTCAAGTATAAATCTTATGACAAGTTCAAAAGCATCCAAAGGAGAAGTAAAATTTCAAGATTTTTAAGAACATTATGAATAAACTCATGCAAGTGTTAGAAATTATGTTTACACCCCCTAGAAGAGGGTAATTTGCATAAAGGTCCTCATATAGAAAAGATTGTGTATCTGGAACAAACATGGTCTAATTTAGTTTCAAGACTAACATCCAATTAAGCTAAAAAATTATGTTTATAAGTTGAGCACGGTTAATGATCCTTACAACTATAAACCCCTAATAAGGATTTCACACCCAAAATTCTAGGTAAATAAAGAAGGGTACTTCCTACGCATCTCATCTTCTAACTCCCATGTGGTTTCCTCTACAACATGATGATTCCACAAAACCTTCACTAGTTTTATATCCTTTTTCCTAAGCTTCTACACTCACCTATCTAAGATCAAATTGGACCTTCAACGTAAGTAACATCCTCCTCCAATTCTACTTCTATTGGATGTAATGTCTACTCTGTATCAGGATGGCACTTCCTCAACATAAAAACATGGATCACATTGTGTAACCAGTGAAACTCTGGAGGTAATTCCAACATGTAAGCCAACTTCCCTACTTGAGATAGGATAGGGTAAGGTCCCATAAACCTAGGATCCAATTTACCATTTCTACAGAACCCCAGTACTCGCTTCCAAGAGGAAACCTTGAGATATACACGGTCTCCAACCTAGAACTCCAATGATGTCTGAAGATTATCTACATAAGACTTCTACCTATCATGTGCTACCTTCAACTATTGGTGAATCACATTGATCTTTTATGTGGTCTGTTGAACTAGCTCCAGACCCAACAACTGATTTTCACCAGATTCATACCAACAAAGAGGCTATCTAAAATGCCTCATAAGGTGCCATGTCTATAATCTTTTGGTAACTATTGTTGTAGGGAAACTCAATTAGAGTCAATTGAATATCCCAACTTCTAAGAAATTGAAGTACACATGGTCTTAGTAGGTCCTCTAACATCTTTATGGTTTATGCAGACTGACCATCTGTCTACAAGTGCAAACCTATATTAAATCTCAAGTGTGTCCCAAAAATTGTATGTAGATGTTCCTAAAGCCTTATTGTGATCTGAGTACCTCTATTTGATACTATTTTAATGGGTATTCCATGCAAACAAACTATATCATCAATGTAGATTTGTGCTAACTTCTCTTTTATGTAGACAATCTTAATCGATAGGAAGTGAGTTGACTTTGTGAACCAATCAGTGATCACATAGATGGATTCATGACCATTGTATATCCTAGGTAGACCAACCACGAAGTCCATAGTTATATGATCCCATTTCCATTGAGGAATTGGCAAGTGCTATAACGTCATTGCAAGTTTTTGATGTTCTACTTTGACCTACTGACAAACTGGATATGTCACGCCCCGATCTCACATTAACCACAAACCACGAGAATAGGACGCGACAGGATGGGATTTACACTTAAGCCAACCATTCTTCACCTTTTAAAACATATTAAAGACATTAACAGGGAAATCCGATTTATGCTGTAAAATGAAACTAAACAAACTGCGGAAGCATCTTTATTAACTGATTAGCAATATAAGCAGAGTCTTCATCATATTACATTTTCCGACATAAAATAAAGCATAACAGATAATTTACATCTTTATACACATTCACTCTCTCACTCACACCTTGTCCCAAAGATCGAGGGGAAAGGACTAAGAGACCTCTAACTGCTAACTACGAACCTTCTATCGACTAGGCGTAAGGATAAATCGATCCTTCTGATTTCCTACTGCTGATGATAACCTGAAAATGTTTTGAGTAGAGGTATGAGCCTACTCGCTCAGTGAATAGCATTTCACTTAGCTATCACTAAACAACTCGTCAGGTTTATAAACTGAAATTAAACATAAATGCAGAACTAAGCAAGGCAGTTCTAATAACATAACAAATATACAGATAATAACCACATTTCTAAGCATCAACAGGTATTTCAGGTAAATAAACAGTTATATAAATTTACTGTGAACCTATATGATTACTTATTCATTTTATTATTATGCCCTAAATATATGCAGTGTACTCTGCATATAAAGATCCACAGCAAGTTCATGCTACGGTCCCACCGTACAAGACTTAGCGACACACCCGGGAAGTGCTAAGTCTGACTACTCGTCCTGGTCTGCACAGGACCCAGGCTCTACGGCCTCAACGCACAACCACATGTGCTGCACAACCACGTGTGCTCCCGACTTCTCCTTTAACCCGAGTACACCGGCGGAGAGTCACAGGGTTACCTTCGTGACACAAGCACGAATGGTGTTAGATAACCATGTTTTCTTTTGTTATCGTAGTGCCATCATGACACAAGCACGATTGTTGTTGGACACTGCCTCTCTTTCCTCATTTGTTCGTGACACAAGCACGAATGATGTTGCAACACGAGTTTCACCCCAAAGTTGCAGACCCGTCTAAGGGGTTCTACGGTGTTAGGACACCTAGGTCTATTAACCGATTAACAAATAAACATTAAATAGGAATATCACATTTCATGCATATTGCACAATCTAAATATCACATGAAGCAAATATATATCCTTTATCATCATTAAACATGATTCAATCTCATTTATTCACTTTCGATGCTAAACATCTATTTTTAAATCAGCAAATACATTGCAAGAATAATACAGGAAATTTCATCCATTTCACTAAGTATATCAGGTATTTCAAGTTCCAATGAAACTAACATACTCTATTGTATGCACTACACAGTTTAGAAGTTATACTAACTGATACAGAAACAATTTAACATTTAAATTGAGTTAAATAATGATTACTAAATGAACTACTACTCACCCACTTCGGTGTGTTCGTATACACCGAAAAACGTCCACAACCACGCCTAATTCTGCCCTTTACAGCAGAGTGCACGCTGTGCACCTTCAGTGCACCCTTGTTCTACTTTTCTGCCACTTTGCACGCCGTGCAAACTGATTTGCACGCCGTGCACCTTGCTCTATTATGCCCAATCGAGTTCCAATTCAGACCCGTTCAAACCTATCACAAACAGTAGAGTATCTTCTTCACATGTACAGGTTGACGAGGGGCTGGGCTAGCCACTAGCCATTAGCTGCAAATTCGAACTTCATTCCTCAAGGGCGGAGTCAGGGCGGCCATTAGAGCTGCTTGCTTGCTCCAAACCTTCCTTTGGCTGGCGGCTTGCTGCATCTGCAGATTGGGTGGCCGGCGCCCTTGCTGGTCTGGCGCTGCTGCTGGGTGCTGCTTGAGCAAGCTGGAGGAAGAAGGAAGGAACTACCTAGCTAGCTTGTGGTTTTGGGAGCCTAGAAACCGCCCCGCCACTCCCCCTATTCCGCTCAATCGGCCGTGGCTGCTACTGCTGCTTCTTGCTGGGGCGCCGCCCAGCAGGTCAATAGCTGTTGGGCGCCACTAGGGCATGGAGGACGAGGAAGAAGAGAAGAAGGGGAGTGGGCAGAGGTAGAGGAGAGGTGGGCGTAGCCGAAATCAAGGTTGGGAGCAAGAATCGCCCCTCAATCGCCCCTGTTCTCCCTTTCTCTCTGTCGCTCAGTCGGCTACTGTTCCATCGGCCGACTGAAGGAGAAGATAAGCGAGAATGGTTGCGGAGGGGGCCGGCTACAATTTGCCCAATTATTTCCGATATTTACAACTAGGTCCCTAAACATTCAAAAGCCCGTATCTTTTAACTCGGAAGTCGGTTTCGAGTGATTTTTCTTGCAACGGTTTAAGCTCGGAATTCTCTATAACCTCAAAGTGCAAAACATGCTAAAAGGACAATTCTACTGGATCAAAGCTCTAATTACAACTGTGATTGCTTGATTCAACTTAATGTACTAAATAATCAACATTGTCATCGTTACTTACCTCAGATGATTCAATCTCAGTTATTAATTCACATCTTAGTGTATCTTGATTATCTATGATGTTTAATTTGATACTCAACACTAATTGAGGTGTTTTACGTAATTCGAGGTATTTATCGACTAAGCAAGGAGTGGGTCATAACAACCTTTTCCCCTTAAAAGAATTTCGTCCCGAAATTCCTAAAAGAGAAAGGAAACGTGTTACTCACTTCTGACTCGTGTTCCCACGTGGCTTCTTCTAAGTTAAGATTTCTCCACAAAACTATCACTAATGGTACCTCACAATTCGTGAGTTTCTTGATCCTCTGATCAACCATTTGCATAGGTCCCTTAACCTAAGACACATCTGATCTGATTCCAGATCGACCCACAAAACATTGTCTTTCCAGAACTGTTATAACAGTATCTCAATTTATGGTAATTACCAAGAAATTACCATATTCTACATGCAGACAAACTAAAATTCTTAAATTAAACAGAATGCATGTCAATCTGGTACTGAATTAAAATCATGCAATTTAACTGTTGAACATCATCACATCATACTGAGAATTGATATCAAAATACTTGATTCATCGTACACCCTATCCTTAGGGTTTCATTTGCCTTGTTCATTCATCACATGCCAACACCCTACTCTTAGGGTTTCCATTATCTCATCTGTTTGATTGCAATTCAAATCACAACACGATATCATTCTGGAACTGGCAGAGCAGTATATTTCAAATCATTGTAATTACTGAGTAATGTTTATATCATGCATGCAGACAGATTAAAAATTCATAAATATTCCAAACTCAAATCAATTTTGGCACATACATACTGAATTTCATGTAATTGAACATCTTATTATACCAATAAGAGTGACTTACTCTACTTATAAGAAACCATCTGTAATATTTATCAACTATCTGAAATTTCTTGAAGTACGTGCATATTAACCAAATTCCTGGTTTATGCACTACATAACTCAATTAAGAGTTATTTACGTATCATAACACAAATATTTAATAATACTTGAGAATTTCTCAGAGAAATGTGCCAATTCATGTAAATTTTAAGTCATACACATTAACATAACAGGAAGCATGCAATTAGGTTTATTTACATATTTTAATGCTATCTTGCTAGCTAGAAATCATACATCTAATGATTTACCAAATCTGTGTTTTTCTGGGTTCATACTCAAACCGTATCATTATCAGCTGTATGTTTCTAAACTCAATGTGATATGATTGAAACTAGATTACCAAGAAACCTAATAATTTTATCCATGTATATCTTAATCAAGTCTCGAGACATCACAGGTCGACTTAATATGAAGAAAGCGAGCAGACTAAATTAATCTATCCACAATCATTCATATCAAATCACAACCTCTAGGTGTCCTGGGTAATCTTACCACAAAATCCATTGTGATAAATTCCCATTCCCATTCAGGCATAGAAAAGATTACAAGGTAGCTATAGATTTCTAGGGTTCAGCCTTAACCTACTGGTACACACTACTTCTAACCATATACTCAGCTACATCCTTCTGCATATCTGACCATCCATTTCAACTACTTGGGATTCATATTCATCTTAGTGTTTCCATATCATACCTCGATACATGCACTTCCATAAGAATCTTTTCTTTCAATTCACTATCTCAAGGTACACACAACATGTCATGTTAATACAACACCTTATCATCTAAAAACTTAAACTCTGGTCTCTTTTCCTCCTATCATGTCATGCATGGTCTGGTTTAACTCACTATCACCCTTTAGTAGTTTCTTAATCTGCTCATAAGAAGTAGGCTTAACTTACATCTGTACAATCAAATCACTCTGTGTTATTACCCCTAAGTCTAAGTCCAATTCTCACATTTCTACTAACAGGTCTCTATTGAAACCTGTCATAGAGAATGCATTAGATGTTGAACTTGACTTTCTGCTGAAAACATCATTCACCACATTCTCTTTACCAAGGTGATAATCTATTGTCACATCATAAAGATAGTGACACCATGTCTTGAAAACATGAACTTCATCAGCTATCTTCATATCATATATTGGGTAATACTCCGTTTTCTATGCTACTTTCTTATTGTTATATTTTGGGTTTATGTTTTACTCTTTTCTCTAAGTCATTTCATGTTGTTTATATACTGATCAGATTATCTACTTCAAAACCCTAGATCACTATCAAAGCCAGTTTACTTTCTATAGAACATATCTCAAGGTCTTATTTTACAAAGATACTAGTATACAAGGTTACATCACTAATAATATCCTTTAAACTACTACAACTTTAATCATTCTAGGGTTTGGTTCTTATCAGTAACATAGAATTATTGTGTGTGTGTGTGTGGTCGATCATATAGATCAATTTGAGTTGCTTGGGTCAATGACATATTAACCCAACACTCAACTTAATTATATGGCTGAAAATTCAGTTTTTTTTTACAATAGTTTCTGTAATTCGTTCATTAAACAGCTAACAGAAGCTCCAACAATTCTGGAAATTTTATATGTTATACCTAATGAAGTTTCAGACCTCCAGTAAAAATTTAAGATCATTTCAAGTTACCAATAAATAATAAAAAATCAAACAGTGTGCTGCTATATAGAAGTCTGCAGCAGATTCGGTCGAGTTGCAACTCGACCGACACCTTACTGTAGAGATCAAAAGTCATCCAAAAATTACGCCAAATTAATAGAGTGTCTAAAATTGTGTTTTTCAAACACAGTTAAAATTTGAGATCAATTTGATATACCAATAAAAAGATAAAATTCAATTACAACACTGCTATATAAATCTGAAAATGTGATCGGTCGAGTTTGAAACTCAGCCGATGAACAGGTCAGAACATTCTTCAAAAATTCTGATATCTTCCAATGTTGTTCACATTTTATATATACAAATCATATCCCCATTTTAGCCAAATTAGAGTTACACATAAGATACTAAAAATCATTTACTAAAACACTTTACTTGTCAAATTTGTATTTATGTATCATCAAAACCCTGTTTTGGGCCGATTAGGGTCTATGCTTCTCAAGCCCTAATTCTCAAGATTAAAGAACATTTAGACTTCTTATCTTAGTTAAAACATCCTAGTGTATATACATTCTCACTATATTACGGGTCTAAATCATCCAGAGTCTATTCTTATTTTATTGTTAATAGGAGTCATTAGATCCCAGTAACGCATCCTGCCAGCCGGACCAGGCCGAACCTGTAGTCCTGAAGCCAAGAGCTACTCGGGATTAATCTACCCCTATTAATCTTAAACATGTGGAATGAATATCCACTCAGAGAAAACTCACTTAAACATAATTTCGGGTCTACTTTAATACAAAGAAAACAATCATTAAACAATTCACTTCATATCACAACAATATAAAAGAATCATACTTATTGTACAAACTGAAAGTTTAAAATCATGCATATAAGAGCGTTTCTAATGATCTTTAAATCAAATAAACAATATAAAGTAGGAGTTATATCACATTCCTTATTTAATCTCTTACTCCTACATTAATTTCTGATTTCTTAACCCTAAGATTTCTAGGGTTTCTCTCTAGCCTATCCTTCCTCTGCATACCTGGCCAGGGCATCCAGAGAAGAATAGACAGAGTAGCTAGATACTGGTCAATCTAAGTATTCAGACACCTGGCCAGGGTATCTAAACACTCAGACCTTCCAGAGCTAAAACACATCATTCATTATTCGCCTTACTTATAACCTTATCTTTGACCTTAATGATTCTTAACGACTCATCTTAAGCTCATTACTTGATTCTCGTGACCACATCCTCTTCCTGCTATCTGCAATAATGTAACAGAACACTTCCTGTTAGAAAATTACAGATAGAAGAAAGATACCTAAACCTTAATCCTATTGGTCTCTTATCGTCCCCTGACCTTGAGTAACTATGTACTCAAACCAAAGCTCTGATACCAAAGTTTTCACGCCCCGATCTCACATTAACCACAAACCACGAGAATAGGATGCGACAGGATGGGATTTATACTTAAGCCAACCATTCTTCACCTTTTAAAACATATTAAAGACATTAACAGGGAAATCCGATTTATGCTGTAAAATGAAACTAAACAAACTGCGGAAGCATCTTTATTAACTGATTAGCAATATAAGCAGAGTCTTCATCATATTACATTGTCCGACATAAAATAAAGAATAACAGATAATTTACATCTTTATACACATTCACTCTCTCACTCACACCTTGTCCCAAAGATCGAGGGGAAAGGACTAAGAGACCTCTAACTGCTAACTACGAACCTTCTATCGACTAGGCGTAAGGATAAATCGATCCTTCTGATTTCCTGCTGCTGATGATAACCTGAAAATGTTTTGAGTAGAGGTATGAGCCTACTCGCTCAGTGAATAGCATTTCACTTAGCTATCACTAAACAACTCGTCAGGTTTATAAACTGAAATTAAACATAAATGCAGAACTAAGCAAGGCAGTTCTAATAACATAACAAATATACAGATAATAACCACATTTCTAAGCATCAACAGGCATTTTAGGTAAATAAACAGTTATATAAATTTACTGTGAACCTATATGATTACTTATTCATTTTATTATTATGCCCTAAATATATGCAGTGTACTCTGCATATAAAGATCCGCAGCAAGTTCATGCTACGGTCCCACCGTACAAGACTTAGCGACACACCCGGGAAGTGCTAAGTCTGACTACTCGTCCTGGTCTGCACAGGACCCAGGCTCTACGGCCTCAACGCACAACCACGTGTGCTCCCGACTTCTCCTTTAACCTGAGTACACCGGCGGAGAGTCACAGGGTTACCTTCGTGACACAAGCACGAATGGTGTTAGATAACCATGTTTTCTTTTGTTATCGCAGTGCCATCGTGACACAAGCACGATTGTTGTTGGACACTGCCTCTCTTTCCTCGTTTGTCCGTGACACAAGCACGGATGATGTTGCAACACGAGTTTCACCCCAAAGTTGCAGACCCGTCTAAGGTGTTCTACGGTGTTAGGGCACCTAGGTCTATTAACCGATTAACAAATAAACATTAAACAGGAATATCACATTTCATGCATATTGCACAATCTAAATATCACATGAAGCAAATATATATCCTTTGTCATCATTAAACATGATTCAATCTCATTTATTCACTTTCGATGCTAAACATCTATTTTTAAATCAGCAAATACATTGCAAGAATAATACAGGAAATTTCATCCATTTCACTAAGCATATCAGGTATTTCAAGTTCCAATGAAACTAACATACTCTATTGTATGCACTACACAGTTTAGAAGTTATACTAACTGATACAGAAACAATTTAACATTTAAATTGAGTTAAATAATGATTATTAAATGAACTACTACTCACCCACTTCGGTGTGTTCGTATACACCGAAAAACGTCCACAACCATGCCTAATTCTGCCCTTTACAGCAGAGTGCACGCCGTGCACCTTCAGTGCACCCTTGTTCTACTTTTCTGCCACTTTGCACGCCGTGCAAACTGATTTGCACGCCGTGCAACCTGGGCAGAAACTCGTTCCACTTTCTGTAACTTTGCACGCCGTGCAAACTGATTTGCACGCCGTGCACCTTTCTCTATTATGCCCAATCGAGTTCCAATTCGGACCCGTTCAAACCTATCACAAACAGTAGAGTATCTTCTTCACACGTACAGGTTGACGAGGGGCTGGGCTAGCCACTAGCCATTAGCTGCAAATTCGAACTTCATTCCTCAAGGGCGGAGTCAGGGCGGCCATTAGAGCTGCTTGCTTGCTCCAAACCTTCCTTTGGCTGGCGGCTTGCTGCATCTGCAGCTTGGGTGGCCGGCGCCCTTGCAGGTCTGGCGCTGCTGCTGGGTGCTGCTTGAGCAAGCTGGAGGAAGAAGGAAGGAACTACCTAGCTAGCTTGTGGTTTTGGGAGCCTAGAAACCGCCCCGCCACTCCCCCTATTCCGCTCAATCGGCCGCGGCTGCTACTGCTGCTTCTTGCTAGGGCGCCGCCCAGCAGGTCAGTAGCTGTTGGGCGCCACTAGGGCATGGAGGATGAGGAAGAAGAGAAGAAGGGGAGTGGGCGGAGGTAGAGGAGAGGTGGGCGTAGCCGAAATCAAGGTTGGGAGCAAGAATCGCCCCTCAATCGCCCCTGTTCTCCCTTTTTCTCTGTCGCTCAGTCGGCTACTGTTCCATCGGCCGACTGAAGGAGAAGATAAGCGAGAATGGTTGCGGAGGGGGCCGGCTACAATTTGCCCAATTATTTCCGATATTTACAACTAGGTCCCTAAACATTCAAAAGCCCGTATCTTTTAACTCGGAAGTCGGTTTCGAGTGATTTTTCTTGCAACGGTTTAAGCTCGGAATTCTCTATAACCTCAAAGTGCAAAACATGCTAAAAGGACAATTCTACTGGATCAAAGCTCTAATTACAACTGTGATTGCTTGATTCAACTTAATGTACTAAATAATCAACATTGTCATCGTTACTTACCTCAGATGATTCAATCTCAGTTATTAATTCACATCTTAGCGTATCTTGATTATCTATGATGTTTAATTTGATACTCAACAATAATTGAGGTGTTTTACGTAATTCGAGGTATTTATCGACTAAGCAAGGAGTGGGTCATAACAGGATACTTGGCCAAAAACTTAGCCATGTCACACAATAAAATCTGGACACCAATATAAATCTTTGAGATTATGATATATATTTCTACTTCCAATATGCATAGTGTACATTGAGAAATGAGCCTCCTCAAGTACCATCTTCCTCAGATTCCAACATTAGGAACTTCCATCTGATTGTGGAAATAAATTGTCTCATCCTCTACCTCATGAAACCCATCATGCCTCTTACTCCCAAAATCTAACTTAATGTTTTGTTTCACATTGTCATCCTTCTGTGCCTCTCTGATTTGTTTCCTCAACATTAGTTTGACCTGTAACCGTGCCAACACACCTTCCGATTAAGATACTTCTAGCTATTTATTCATCTGTCTAAGTGACACTAACATATCACACTTGTGACAAACCATGCAATACAACCATGCTTGGTATTTAAATGATGACAAAGACAACTTTATTCTCAATGCATCAACTACTACATTCACCTTCCCTAGATGATAATCTATCATATAGTCATAATCCTTAGTTAGCTTCATCCATCTCCTTTTCCTCATGTTCATATCTTGTTAGAGAAGATATACTATAGGTTCTTATAATTTGTGAATATTTTACACTTGTCTCCATATAGACAGTACCTTCAAATCTTCAAGGCAAGAACCACAACTATAACACTAGGTCATGAGTTGTGTAGTTCTCCTCCTATTTCTTATGTTGTTGAGAAGGAAAAGAAAGCACATTCTTATCCCGATTCATCACACATCCCTACCCATTCTTAGAGGCATCACAAAAAATGATGTAACCCTCCCATGCTCTAGAAACACAAAGACTGGAGCACTTGTCAACTTCTCTTTCAACAACTAGAAATAATGTTGACACTTGTCATTCAAAACAAAAGGAACACCTTTCTTGGTTGCTTTGGTCAAAGGTAAGGCTACTGCACTAAAGTTCTTGATGAACCTCTTGGAGTAACCAACTAAATCTAGGAAGCTTTCAGACCTCAGTTGGTGTTTTGGGATACTCCCACTCCAAAGATGACTCCACCTTCTTAGGATCCATACAAAACCTTTTGCAAAGATAACATGACCAAGAAAAGACACCCCAGTCAACTAGAACTCACACTTATTAGACTTAGAATCAGCCTATGATGCCTCAACAACTCCAACACTTGATGAAGATGTTGTTCATGATGTTTCTTGTATTTAGGGTATATCAAGATATCATTTATGAACACCACCACGAACTGGTCAAAGTACGATCTGAACACTCTATTCATCAGGTTTGTGAATATTATTGGCACATTGGATAGCCCAAACGACATAAACACAAATTCATAATGACCATACCCAATCTTAGGTATGCCATCTTCTTTGATCCTCAATTGGTAATATCCCAACCTCAAGTCTATCTCAAAAACACTGCAACAACTCTCAACTTATCAAATAGGTCATCTATCCTCAACAACATGTACTTGTTCTTCACTATAACCTTGTTCAACTGTCGATAGTCTATGCGAAGCCTCATAGAATCATCCTTCTTTTTCACAAACAACACCTGGGTGCCCCAAGGGGAAGTGCTTGGACGTATGAAGCCTTTCTCCAAAAACTTGTGCAACTACTTCTTCAACTCCTTCATCTCAGTTGAAGCCATCCTATAGGGTTCCTGAACTATTGGTTGCGTACCATGAATTCAATTGATTTCAATGTCAATCTCTCTCAAGGGTGCAACACCTCAAAACTCATTAGGAAAAACATCCTCAAACTCCCTTAATACAAGTACATCTTAGATACTAGGACCCCTCACCTTGGTATCTACCATGTGTGCCAAGGAAGCTTCACATCTTTGTCTCAACAACTTCTCTGCTATCACTATCGACACCAGACAAGTAGGAAGAATCTTATTATCTCCTTGGAAAGTCTAAGAGATACCCCCTTAGAAAATGTCACCACTTTGGAATCATAGTCCAAAACAACCTTATATCTCTCCAAGGTATCCATCCCCAGGATTACGTTGAATCCATACATATCAAGTGGCATAAGATCCACTTGAATTTTGCATCTCGAGAAGGAAACAACACAAGAGGGACACACCTCCCACAACACAACAGAACCGCCAAAGGGGTTTCCAACAAAAGATTATCAATTCTACTACAAACATGCAAATGACAACTATTTACCACCTCTGTAGTGATGAATGAGTGTGTCACACCTGGGTCAACCAAAAATAGATGAAGGTAAATGTAGACAAGTCAGAATGAAAAAGTTCCATCTGACCTACCATGGTCTGTGGGTTGACCACTGATGGGGCTCCAAATGTTGCACCAAGAAAAACCCTAAAAGAATAACTTCTAGGTTTAACCAAAAGTAGTGCACTAATTCCCCACTCCACATGAGTGGAAGCTTTATTGCGGTTTACTTTAGGATCAAACCCAAGAGACAACCTTTTTAAGTAGTTATATTGATTCAACAATATTAAGAGTAATATTTATCACCAGGTAGTTGAAAGATTGATTAAATGAAATTGTTGCCAAAAGCAACAAAGATTAAAGAAGTAAATAATAGGTAATAAAGAGCACCAAGGCATGCAGTTTCACTATCTGAGCCCACATAATTATCCTAACAAGATCTAACTCTCTGATCGTCATTGCTAAATCAAGGCTTAGATATTGCACCCTCACATGATATAGGTCATCACCTAGTACAAACTCCTTGGAATCGACCATCCTCGGCACCCAAGTTCCTTGTCTATACCAGCTGAACTCCCTTACTTATGACCGACCATGCTCAACACGTAGCAGATCGAAGTCCAATCACCTCAATATCCCTTGCTGACATCTCAAGGGGGACAATAAGATCATTCTGGTGTTCTAATCATGCTCACAACAACCTGCATATCCATGGTTATAACATATATGTGAAACAAGTTGTCAATTTGCAAAGCAAGTCATTGAGAAGAATGATACTTTATTCAACAACTATATTGTCGAGTTTAGATACAAGCTAAGATAAAATACGCCCCATGCCCTAACACAAGGTGTCTACTCTCTCATGGTGAGGGATAACAATAAAGAGATAGTAGGAACAATGGAGAAGGCCATGACACCAGTGCAAGAAGACCAATCTCTCCGCTGTGGCCTCCTCCTCCTCGCTCCTCATTAGGGTTTGTGTTGCACAATGTGGCTTCTAATAATCAATTAGAGACCCCCTTGATGGATGATAAGGGTTCCCTTTATAGATGCATTCCTCACCTACAAAACCATAAAGCTGAATGCTTTTGGTCAAAGGCATCTGATTGCATGGCCCTTACTCAGTCCAACAAGTGACTCACGTGGGTTACTCAATTTAGACCTCACGTCCGGTTCTCTGGTTGACCAACATGATGTGAATCGAAATGGACTGGATGCTGAGAGCGTGTGTTAGAACATCAAAATTTAGAGGACTTCAGGCAGATAGCGACTCGAGTCAGGCGAACGGTAGAGATGATCGCTTGACTAGGTGGTTGGAAGGTGATCAAATGGAAATCTTTTGGACCTTCCTTCCCCTGAGGTGTGGCATCATGAAGGCTCGATTGTCCATCTAGGTGTTGATGAACAACTTTGGCTGATTTTGTATAAAATATATATGAAAATATATTAAAGTCCGGAAAAGGGAAAAATTGCATTTTAGTGAATATAAATCTAAAACTAGGAAATAGAAACACAAAACCCCTAAAAAGTGAGTAAAATAGTATGTAAAAATGGGTATAAATACACTCATAAACTACCACAGACTTAATCCTTTCCTCGTCCCAAGTAAAGTAAAATAAAAAGGAAACCAACAATTGATACTAGGGTCAAGGCCTTCCTCTCCCAACTGAACAAACCTTGTAGTCCCCTTTCCACCAATCACGATCAAGAGACTTTGATCCTTAGAGGTCACATAGTCACATTTGGATATCCCCTAATTGGGGCTTGTTCCTCTAATCGCTACACCCCAAAACCTATAATGAATTGCTTTCATATCAATACTACTCCTGATCTATCTATGCAAATAGAAGTAAGCACAAGTCAGGGCTATTTGGCTGTTTGGAGGGAGAATTTTTATAAGTACCCCTGGGTATGAAAATTGGATGAAAAGGGGAGAAAGATATAGCATGAACCTAATTCCCTGATATCTCCTCTATTTGACTTGAGACCTTATTTGAGATTTTCTTATTTTATTTGTCTCTCCTCTATTTGGCTCAAGACTTTTTATTTGTTTGCGGTTACATTGACCACGTGTTTTCATCTAGGCTCATTAGCTTCTTTTATTCATGCCATGCCTATAGACGAAAATTGAAAAGGTGCAATATTGATAGAAGGGGTGCCACCCCAGACTAGGGTTTGGCATATGGTGAGAATTTCATTTTTTTCTTTTTGTGGATGATGAAGAGGTAAGAAATGATGGAAGATGAGGGGGAACAAGAGCCTGCCTTGTGCTTCTTCATTTTATTACTGTAATGGAATCAAATCATCATATTATATCAATCAATTTAGTTAATGTAAAGTAAAGGATATTCACGAATATTGTTGCAAGTCATGTTGGAGGCACATGTGGCTTGACCTTTCAGATTCCATATGCTTACAATCATTTCTAAGGGGAAACAATGCTTAGTTGTTTTCATCAAGGCCCAGAATTGTTCAAGACATGTTTATTCCTTAAAACTTCCTTTTGCATGGGTTAGCTTGAGAAAAAGAAAAGTGGATAGTTCATTCATATATTTTCCATTTGTAAACATCAAAGTGACTGACTAGGTAAGGGTTGCAACTCACAAAAAAATGGAAAACAAGACAAATGCAAATAAAAGATGGAGAAGAAAAAGAAAGAAGTGTTTGAGGATGAGAAAGGGAAAGGTTAGAGTTGAGGTGTTAGAGATGACGTATCAACCATCCTCAACCTCCAACTTCAAAATTATGCCTGTCCTCAGGGAGATAGAAGTTAGATATGGAGGGGAATTGATATGGATATCGTTGAAGGTGCATATGGAGGAGTTGGACGATGCTTGCTCATCTAAGAGCACACAATAGAACCCTAGGAGTGGGTTTTTCTTCCGTTGGTGACAGCTTGATCTCAACGTAGTCATGGCCACTGGTTGCCATGATCTTCATTTGGTGGAGGCGACGGTGCCCTAGGCTGCATGCCCCATTCTGCTCAGCCTATGTCCAACTAGTGCCTTACTTCTAGGGTGATGGCTTGCTGATCGTATAGCCAGTTGATCAGTGGCTCCAAGTTTGGCGTTGGCATCCCCCGTAGATGTGTTAGGTGCACAAAATAGAGATCCCAAGGGACATATGTGTCATGGGTGTAGTAGCAGAGTAGATCCTGGTCAGAAGGGATCTCGTTAGTCGATGGAGGGCCACCGCCTCCTCATCAGAATCCTCCATTTATGTTGATGTTTGTTGCTTCCATTGATGGTGTCGATCTGGGAGAGATATACTAGGTTGTGCTTGATCCTCGAAAAGTTTTTGTGTTGCCAAGCCCTATCATTTCATCCATTATATAGTAGCATTGTGGAGATGTTACGAGTGCCCCAAAAGAATCAGCGGTTATACCATGCACGTATTATCCCTAGCACATAGGGTCTTCAAGTCAATCATTTCTTGGAAAGTATTGATCAAAATATGGCAGTAAATATTGATAATTGGGGTGAGATAAAAATGGCTACTATTTCCAAGGAAAAATATTTATCCTAAAAGACATGGATAAATTATTTGCGAGAATGAAGTAAAATTATTTATGAAAAATATAGAGAGAAATCCCATCAGGCCACGTATCCCACTCATCGCCTCTCATATAGTTTCACAAGATCATGAAATCTCCTTCCGTCAGTCAAGCGACTAGCGACTAGGCATTAAGGGATCTATGGAAAGTCCAGGGAATTTCATCATGAGGCTTGCTCGTCATACTGACTATCCATTTATTAGGCTTGTAAAAGACGTGGTACTCTTCCTTATCCTTCTCTCCTGGATCTTTTTTAGTAAGTTTGTCAAAAGAAAAATAAGGAATAGAAATAACGGAATAAAAACAATATAGAAAGGAAAAAAAGGGTTAGGTTGCCTCCCAACAAGCGCCTCAGTTTAACGTCGTGGACCCAACCAATAATAGTGTTTTCTAGTTAAACCAATAGATAAGGTATCCAAACCCTTATCTTTCAAACTTATGGACCCTAGATCATGGTTAGATGATGTCTATGGCTTGCATGTGGGCATGACCCTATTATCTTGATCAGTATCTTGTAGATGTATTTGTTGTAATCCCATATCACTTTCTGCCTTGAAGGCATCAATTGAATTATGCACTCTATTCAAATATTTGAGAAATTTGTATTCAATAGTCTTCTTCCCTAGTCGTATAACAACTTTTCTAGCCTCGATGTCCACTAGAGCTCATGCAATGGCTAGGAATGGTCTTCCCAGAATGAGCGGGAACCAATTGTCTTCTTTGATATGCATGACCACAAAATCACATGGGACGTAGGTGTCATGACCTAGCTTCATTGGGATATCTTTGATAATTTCCAGGGGTTTAGTGATAGATGCATCGACTAACTAGATGGTCATCGTCGTGGATAATAGATATGTGAACCCTAGGTGCTGGTATAGAGTGTAGGGCATAATGGATATGCTAGCACCTAAGTCAGCGAGTCCCTTATGGGATTTGTTATCTAAAAGACACAATCTATCCTCAAGGATCCTGGATCACTTCTCTTTTGTGTTCAATGATATTGAATGGCATCATTGGTTGTTGGCATTAATTTCTCCTGATTTCTTGGGGTAAATGCTTTCCTAACAAAATCATCTTAAGGTACCCACACCAGGCTGGTGTTTCAGTCAATAGATTTAGGAATGGTATGTTACCATGGATTCTCTTTATGACATCCTTGAATTTCTTGAGTCGACCACTGAGCTTAGTCTTCTTGAGACGTCCTGTATATGGTACATGTGGCGTGTACACAAGGTTGTAGGAGCTTCAGAGTTGATTGCTGGAGTCGCGTCTGTCATATTCTCACTAGTGTTGGACTGTGTTGGTGTCACAGGAGGTTCTACTGTCTGACCCTCTAGATGGCTGATCAGGCAAGTTGGAGCTTCAATTGGGGCACTCTCACTTCTTTTGACCATAATAGAAGCATAATGTGGCGTCTGACTCATAAAAACAAGATTAACTAATGCGGAAGCGATCATTAACAGTGGAATTACTGAAAATCACTAAAAATTTAAAAACTTTTTACAAAAAGATCCATAAACCGAAAAACTCTTTTCATAAAGAACCAAAGTAAGTTATTTACATCTCGGTTCATCAGTACATCACTTGTATCATCTCCTTCTCAAAAGTTACAAGCTTCAACTGCCCTGTTAAGCTATATAAAGGTAGTATAAAAATCTCGAGGCACCAAGCCAAAATCTCAGATCAATATTAAACTAACTACTGACTCCTAGGACCTGAGAGTATAGAGACGACACATAGGACTCTCTATTTACAGAGCATGACAGTCAGTGTCTCCACCTGAGGATTCACTGCTGTCCTTGTTGATGCTGCTGCTGCTGCTGATCTGCACCCACTATAGGGTTTCTGCCTCTTCCTCAACGTCTACCTAAGAAGTTAAATCCCACGAGGGTGAGACAATTGAAAATTGTCCCAGCGAGAGATATAACTCTCCTCCAAAAACATTATTATTGCAGATAATAGAATAAAACTGAGAGAAAGAATCATAAATATTCAACAACAGCTAAACCATTGACTATACTATTTAGAACAATATTCCCTATTCAAGTTATTTAAGCTATGTCTTGATAAGGCAGCATGCCAGTTATTCAATAAGGAATATGAAGAAAATGTATAGCATTTATCCAACTAAGACATACTAAGCAATATATCATCAACCATTTATTCTCGTATTTCAATCCTAAGCAAATACGCTACACGGATGATTACATTTTACAATCACAGCTTAAGCCATGAGGAGATGAGGTATACCGCCCATACTCCAACCGACCATTGCAAAAGTGAAATTGGTGCCATACATAGGTCAATAGAAGAGCCGGATTCCCATGACCTCATCTTCCTCAGTCAGTGTGAGGACCAAATGCATGACATCTTGTGTCTCTGCTAAATAGCTTTCCAGGGTATACTGGAAACTTCTCTATTAGAGTTACAGTGACATGTTGTAATTTCTTCACAATCGAGAGATTTCATATTTATCTCACATCGATTTGACATTAACATCATCGGGAGATTAGTGATACATCCATCCTAGCATATATATATACTGAAGGATTGAGAGATCAAATGTTTATCTCACATCAATTCCTCCATTAGGGCGTAAGGCTATTCACACCCATAACCCCCACATACAAAAAAGTATGCTCTCAAGGAGTTCCCATAAGAAAACCTATTTCACCATCACCAAACTGCTAACGATGATGGATCTATGGTCAGGGCTCTACATGATATCATTTCACTTGATTATTTAAGTACATTACAATATTCTTTTAGCATCAAGCATGTTTTCAAACATTAACTGTTATAACAATTGCTATAAAGAATGAGTACTATTTCTATCAAGTTCTTTTTGCAGCTTTATTAACATTGGGATCTTAGTCTCTTATCATCTCATCATCACGATTCAAGAATATGAGTGTTCAAACCCTTAGTTCATCAAAATATTTATTACCACTTTAACATGTAACTTAATGCCTTTAGGTCATCTGACCAAGGTAAACATGATAATTGAAATGTAGGTATTTCACATGGCTCTTGAAGCCCATTAATATCTCTTGTTACCTCTCTCTAGGAAACACATCATATTATGGCTCACAAGGTCTGTAAAACAATTTCAATAGTAAGACATCATAGCTTATACCTGGCTATGTCCAACATCTCATGAAACCTGCATAATTAGTGCACATAATAACAATTATATCAATTACATATCAACACTATGTATAATAATTATAGCATCACTATTCAAGAGTAACACCACTAATCCCTTACTAGGGTTATGGTTTCCTTTTTCATTTCCATCAGGGTTACTCATCCCCTTTGATCAATTAGGAATAATGATTCATCATTTCATTGTCCAAGATTAGAGTTTCATGCTATATAGTAGAGCTTGGAATTAGGGTTTCACATACACCTTTACCTTATTTAGAATTAGGGTTTACTATTCACATCACATTACCCTAGATTAGGGTTTATATTCAATACCCCACAATTAGGGTTTACTATTCATCCAAATTAGGGTTTTGGACCAAAATACCATGAATTAGGGTTACTCATGTCATTACCCGAAATTCATATCACATTATCTTCCTAGATTAGGGTTTCATTCAGAATTTCCCTAATTTAGGGTTAGGGTTCAATAATCTTGTCAATTAGGGTTTATGCTCATGATTAGGGTTTCATGATCTCTTTGCTAAGGATCATACCCTTAATCACCACACGAATCATAGTTATGTATGAATTCCATTCTATCATCCTATCAACTTGATTAGGTTATATCAACCTTTCAATCAAGTACATATAGCTATGAATGACATAGTGTACTAAGTTTTTGTTCTTATAAGCAATTAGGATTTATCCCTTTAAAGGTACTAATCATTTAGGTACTTTTAGGATTTCAACTTTTGTACCTTCATTGATTACCATCACTATCAATCATTGAATCATTGGAACAATCATCACCTTCAATTTCCAAATGATTGAATCACAATTGACCTTTATTCGGTTTTGAGGTTTCCTCACCAAATGGTTTTGAAACCGCTTGATCTCCAAACAGTTTTGAAACCGTTTGACCCCAAACGGTTTCAAGACCATTTGGGTCAAATCAGTCTCAAAACCGCAAGGGTTCTTTAGATAAACTTATCAATCAATTGAACATACTTTGCTACATTGAAACTTTCAATCGATTGAATTGTTAGAGTTCAACAATTATTAGCCCTTGGACTTTCAATCCTTCAATCACCACCTTTGACCATCCATGCGGTCTTGAGGTGCTTGACCTCATTCGGTTTTGAAACCGAATAGAAACTTTGTGCTCAAAACTGTTTAACCAAAACATTCATGAGATCGATTGAGCCTCAAACGGTTTGGGATTGTTTGGTCCCAAATGGTATTGAGACCGTTTGGACTCAAATGGTCTTGAGACCATTTGGTCCAAACCTCCTCAAAACCGAATGGACCAAAAATGATCTCAAACACTTATATTGATTTAGGGTTTCCAAGGTTGATTCCCTCATCGATTGAATTCATGTAACCACTCTCCAATTGAACCTAGCATCATACTTCAATTGAGTTTAATAAATCATCCTTCAATTGATCATCAATTAAGGTTTTGAATCCAATTGGATTAGGGTTTGAAATCGATGAACCTTCAATGTTAGTCATTGTGAAACTATTTATTTTGAAATCATTGGACCTCCATTCAAATTGGGTATGACCTGACGTCAAATGGTCTTGAGGTCGTTTGGATGACCTCCAAACTGTCTTGAGACTGTTTTCCCATTCCAACATGAAAATTGGTGGAATCTTATTAGGGTTTAGGTCATTGGATTGATCACTAAACAATTGATTACATTACAATTTAGTATTTTTGGATCTTCAAATACCCATCCATACTCAACCCTAGATCTCCAAACGGTCTTGGTTTACCTCTAAACGGTTTTGAAACCATTTGGGTGATCTCCAAATGGTTTTGAAACCATTTTGGTTAATAAACCCAAAGTTCTAAATCAATTAATTAGAAAATCAACACTTAACCCGATTAGGATTTGCTACTTGATGGACCTTCAACTAATGACCCTTTGAAATTAATCAATTATATATAATAGGTCATCAACCATCATTATTAGCATCAAATCTCCAAACGGTAAACCATGGTCAACTCTTCCAAATGGTTTGAAACCGTTTGCTCCCAAATGGTTTGATGAAAACGTTTACTTCCAAACGGTTTGATGAAACTGTTTCTGTTCAAACGATCTTGTGGAAACCGATTGAACGCTTTTGTTGAAACTATTTGGAATAGGATTTTCTTGGGAAAAGTGTCCAAGATGATTTCATCATCATCTCCCTTCGTTCATCCAAGAACTACTGCCGTTTTCATGGAAATTACAACAATGAATCAAAGGAAGTTCAAAATAGAACAAGATGAACAACAAATCATGGAGAATTGAATGCAATATCAATGTTTAAGGGTTTAAGTTATATAACCCGCCTTATAATCTGATTCCAAGCTCCAAGATCCACGAATCCATTGGTGGATGAAGCTTTAACAACTGCCCAAGGTCCGTTCTCAAGCTTTTGGATGAAATAGTTGGCTAGAGTTGAAGATTGGATGGAGAAAACAAGAAATCAAGCATTGATTTTCAGTTTTCACCATGAAACCAAGGTGAAAGAAGGTCAAGAACTTACCAAAAGGTTGGGGGTCGTCCTTCTCCTGCTCCTAAGCTCTCTTTTGGTCGGCCAAAACAAGAATAGAAAAGGAATTCCGAAAAGATCCTTAAGTGGGTAGAAAATGAGATATGTATAAGGAAATTCCAAGGAAAGAGAAAATGGAATTAATTCCTTTAATTTCCAAAATTGTTGAAACATATCCCCCCTCAACTCCTTGTCCACGAATCCATCTTATTCCCCTTTCAAAACCTCTTCATTATCCAATATTTAAAAGAAAAGAAATTAAGCACCTTAATCATATTATACTAATATCCCATTTTTAGTGGATATTACTTTTTATTAACTTAATGTGAGTGGAGTCTCCACTCAAACTAGATCTTTTCGTGCCTTTGTAAGGAACAAGCTCGTCCAACCCTTTTCAAATTCATCCCTCAACTTTTGGTTGAAGGGCTCTTCAAATATTATATTTCTTTTTGTATTAAATTGAATTAAAGTTCCATTTATGCTTAAATCTTGATTATTTTAATACCAAGATTCTCTCTCCTCCAAAATAATTCAAATGAGGCGCCCCTCTCATTTTATTTTATCTACATTATTCCAAAAAACATGGGGGACCTAATGAAGTGGTAATTTGCATATTGAACCCTAGGTTTTGGGTAAATTGCACATTATACCAAAACTAGGTTTTAATGCACAAAGATTGCTCAACAAGCTCTATCTTGGTGCTCAAGCTTGTGGAAGCCATAACACTACATCATACTCACTCTTATGATGTCTCAACATCTGAGTAACATTTTATGATGTACAATTTGCAAGTTAACCCCTCAACTTGGGTAATTTGTACTTTAGTCCAAAATTAACAAAACAATGTTTTAACATTATTCAAAAAGGACTGAAATTGAAATATAAGTTTCTCTTGAGTCTTAATTACTTTTAAAGAGTTAAGAGCAAGCATCTAATCAACTTTATTAGTCAAAACACCTAGGGTTAGAACATAACCCAGGTCAGGGATGTTACACAGAAGGTGTGGTATACACATTCCCTAACCTGGTCATTACAACGTTCAATTGGTCTGACTGCTCTGGGTGCTTAGGGTTGTTTTCTGGCTGGACAATAATTGTTCCTACTGGTGGTTACTTACTAGCCTCCAATCGGTTTTTTGAGATTCCAACGCCTTTTGATTCACCATGACGTTGGCAAATTGAGTCTAGTATGATGCCATCATTTCCTGAAGTGTCTTCATTGGGTCTTGAGCCGGTACAACTGTGATCTACAATGGTGGGGCTTAATTAGATTCAGAAATTGTTGGGGCTTGATTTGGATTCTGAAATTGTTGCCGTTGTTGGTAATTCTGGCTGGAAAAATTGAACCTAAAATTTTCCTGGTTGCGCAGACCATTATAGCTTATTGGTTTTCTAGCCTATGTGGGTTGCATCAAGATTTGACTTGGACCTTCGGCTCCAACGGGGTTTCCATATTGGAAACCATGATGACTTTGAGCTTGATTTGGATTATAGTATTCTTGCCCTAGAATGTTGTGGATTGACTTCACTCTTCGGCTTGAGTAACTATTGACTGTTGTCCGACTTGATGCTCGTGAAACACAATGTATAGTTGTTGGAAATGGACCCTGTTGTGATCCACCACATGACAAAATTTGCACAAGGGTGCAATGATTTGTACTTGGCGAGTCTGGCTCTTTCTTTCGTATGCACTGAAGGACTTCTCAAGATTATTGATCCTAGAGTTTAATCTATTTTTAATTTCCAGTAAAGGCTAATATAGAAGGGTCAATCCCACATGACAACGTTATTAAGATTGTTCTCTTTTACCCTGATTGACTTTTAAAATAATTTCTTTTTGGTATTTTTAAATAAGGAACAGAAAGTAAATTCCAATTTGGGAGTTAATTGATTACACTAAAATAAGAATTAAAGTGCAAAGAAATTAAAATATTACACTAAAGCAATGAAAGAAAAAGATTATTCTAAGACAAGAAGGTAAAGAAAGACATTTTTTAGCAAACAAGATTATCTAAAACAAGATGTAAGGTATTAGAAATAAAGAGAAGCAATAGAAAACAAACATTAGAAGAATGATTGAATCAGAATGAAAACCATCGAGGCTTAGGGGTTTCACCACCTTAGCCATTGTGAAAACAAGATCAAGAGATACATGAGAAGTAAGTTAAGTAGGTATGCAAATCATTTGTAAATAAAATACAAGAGATGAGATCCATGTGAACTCATTGGTCCTGAAATCGACACATCCTAGTCTTTCATCCTAAAGAGAATTTTTCCGCGGTCACATTCAAATCCTCATGTGAACGGTTTATGCATTTTAAATCCCAGTTTCTACAGTCACATCCACTATGATTAACCAAAGATAAAAACAATTAATTACTTCATGTAAATGGGTGATTTCTAAACTGAAAACCATCAATCTAAAAGAGTCATATAAATCTCAATCCGGTCAACACGTCTAAGGGCTACCCCCTCGCCTAGATAACAGAACTACTCACTAGTCACAGTAAGGAATGGAGAAATAAGGGGAAGAAGGTAGGAAGCCATAGAACACAAAGACAGAATCTATGAGGATACCAATGTTGGTGACAATTAAATAGCTTGCTCTCTTAATCCCCCTCTCCAAAAGAAAGAACTAAAATAAGGAACAAAAACAAAGAAGAAAATCCAAATCCCAAGATAAGAACCAAATTTTATTGCACAATGAAAGATTACACTATGAATTGAAAGTAACAAAGTTTCAATAATAAAACATGAGTACAAAACTTAGGACCTACAACTTGGTTTGGATTTACAACTAAGACTCAATTTACAACTAAGACTCGATACTTTTTCTTGTGGAGTCCCCCCCTCCATTTATTAGGAGACGAGGAGGGGGGGATCATCCTTGACATATGACTTTTTGGTGGTGGCGACCTCTTTTAGTAGAATGTTTTCTTGCTTCATCCAAAAGTAACATTGTTCAAACCTTGACCGCATTAATAATTTTATTTTTGGCAAATGTCTAAGTATTTATTGCATTCTTTTCTCCACATAAAATATGTGGAATTAGCCAATTCTTTCCTTTTCTCCTAGTGAAAAAAAATTAAGTGTTTTCTTGAATAGAAAATGGATGATTTTGTTGAATAGTCTTCCTTTATTTTTTTGACCGTTCATTTATTTCTTTGCTTCTCCTTGCTATTAAATTTCTAAAATTATGAAAAGAATGAATGGTGTGGCCATCCAACCACTTAGAAAGTCATGGAAAATATATTTTTCTTAAAGAGCACTAAATTCCCTTGCTAACATATACTTGTGCGTTAATTTGGAGTTCGGACGTAAGAGTTATGGCAGTTTTGGTACCGTATATACATGAATTTCAGGCATTGCGAGAATTGTGTAAAACATCTTCCAAGAGATATTGATTATTATACCATTTTCCTAAAACTACAACTAAATATAATTAAACTTTAAATAAAAAGAGAAAATTTAAACTAATACAATATATTATAAAACTAAGAGAATAAACAAAAAAATCCTAAAAAGATATCTAAAAGATGTAAATAAAAATGATAAATACACATTTATCAAAATACACCAGACTAGAATCTTTTCTTGTCCTCAAGAAAATAAAATCACAAATAAATCCAACTTATACTAACAACATGTTTATCCCCATCCTCACAACCATCACTTTATTTCCTTACCTCCAAATTTGGCCAAGCAACCCAATCTCCTAAAAATCACAAAACACAAAATTATATATTCCCTATCAAAACAAATATCATATCTTGTTTCTAGATCAAGACTTTGTAGAAAAATGGGCTTCATCTTACTTTTACCTTGACACTCTTGTTTTTACTTTTTTTTTCTTTTTGTGAGTTTTTGCACAACAACAAGATGAAAGGGGGAGGCACGGAAAAAGGTGATGATCCCTCCTCTATTCGACTTGGGATGTATTTGGTTTCTGAAGTTGCGGCTACATAGGTCACTGTTTTTTCATGTGCTCTGTTGGCATCTTTTGATGGTACACCCTTTGTGGGGTATGGAATTTTTTATTTGGGAAGAATGTCAACCCGGACTTGATTTTTGTCTGGTGGTGAGTCTTTGCTTCTCTTTTTTTAGAAAGAAATAAGGGGGAAAGTAAAGTTATCCTTGTGCTTATAGTTTCACTTTTTTTCTTCTGAAAGTGTCATTGCATCAGATAGAGTATTCTTGTCAATCACATGATATATGATTTATAACAAGTTAAGCCATAGTTTAAAATAGATAAAAATGTGTTTGGTTTTGATTGATTCCATACGACTTGCCAACTTCTCCAAGGAATGATGCTATTTTGGGGTCCTAAGTGACACATTATTTTCAGTCATGGCAATTTGTAAAAAAATTGCAAATAGGATTTAATGAATTCGAAGGGGTATAATGATTACAATATTTATTCATCATGGCCAACTAGATAAAGGCCATCGCAAATTAAGAAAATACACACATGACCGACTAGATAAAGGTCATAAGAGAAAATGAAGCAAAAGAAATACAAAAGTAACTACATGTAGAAAATGAAAGACAAAAAGATAATGTAAAAGGGAAACATAAGGGGGTGGAATAGAAACGTACCACCCACCTCTATCCCAGACTTAGAATTTTGCTTTCTCGAGCAAATCCCAAACCTGAGATGGAGGGAAAAATTATTGGGTTCACCAGGAGGCCCTGGTAGCTCAAAGAATCTCCAGATGAATTGAATATGTATGAGGGTTGGGACCTTGATTGCTGGAGATTCATAGTGTACCTAATGATGGGGTAGTTGTGGAATCTCAATGGGACATTCATATTTCTTTTCACCTTGTAATCCATCCAATAGGATCCATAGATCTTCCTTCAGTAGTTAAGGAAGTGTTGGAGATGGATGTGGATTTAGGGAGGCTGGTGGGTGCCCGACAGGTAACACATGTAATGTCAGATGTGTAAAGTTAGGCGGAGGATCTGGCTTGAATTTTCCCTCATCATATTGATCTGCATATAGGAGAATTGGTGGTGATATTAAAGGGACAAAATAATTTAAATCAACATCATAAGTATTTCAAAATTCATGCAATCAACCTTGGGAAAGATGGGTTTCATGTTTGGTATAGCATGTAACTCTAGTTCCTCTATGCAAGGAGTTCCCAAGGGTTCATGAGGGATAAAAATGGGGACATATTCCTTGTAGACAGTGGAAAGGGGTATGTGGACTTCTTCCAAAGGTGGTATCTCCCCTTCTAGATCAATAGTATGTGGAATGGGAATTGGTTGTGACAGAATGCGAGGAATTGTTTTGTCACCGAGGGTTGGTGTCTCTTTATCCAGAATAGGTTCAATCAAAGGGGATTGGTTGTTGGCAACATCAGGAATGATTTAAATGATGGGAATAGTTGTTGGAGATTCAAGATAAGAATGAATATTGTGCTGTGACTTTTCATATTCAAGTAGTAAAGCCTCCAATGGAAGGATCAGAATGCCAACATCCTCATCGTATGAAGATTTCCATTCATCCGTCATGGCTATCTTGATGGGGATTAAATTACTGACATTAACATGGGATAATCATCATAATCATCGAGAAGAACCATATTGGGCTGTTCTAACTTCTTTGAGGGTCTATGTGATTGAGCCTCTAGTAAGGTAGCTAGCAGGGCTTGTCGATTTTCTAAAGATTTATGTTGCTCTTTTAATATTTCCTGTTGCATTGCAACTATTTTTTCTAGGGATCTGATCCGCTCCTATTGAGGTGTAAAATGTTTTTCATAATAAGGATCATAAGCCCCAAGAAATTGTTGGTTATACCCCCCATACCCCGATAATAATATTGGTCATGGTGCCCCTCATATTGTTTGTGGATTTCTCCACATAATAGTCTTCAAGAGATGGTGGATTGAAATTTTCATTGCATCTGCCTTGGTGGGAAGACTCAATGTTACAAGGTGTTACCATAACATGAGGGGACACATTTTTGTAATCTGGGTTCTTTGATTGGGATTCTAAAAAAGCAACACCAAGGCTTGGATGGTGTCTGATTTGCATGTTGTTCTGCTTCTATCTTCTCTAGGGCCCTAAGCATTTCTTCTTGTTGAGGATGGATTTCATAAATATGTTCATAGCTCCTAATGTTTTGTTGGTTACACCCCTTATTAGAATATGGATAAAGGTAGAATGTATCCTTATGATGGCCCTCAGGAAACTGAGGGTTAGAATTAACATCATACCTATCAAGATAGGAAGACTCAAGACTACCATAATCATGGAACACATTAGGGAAATACAATAATGAACGGTTGTAATAACCACACAATTGACATTGTGAACCATAATGTGTCGACCACTCTATTTGAAAAGATTTTTTTAAAAATAAAATGAAAGGGAATTGAGAATTATGAAAAAAACTAAAAATTACCAAACAAAGGAGTTAATCAACTAAGAATTACAAAAAGAACTAAGGATTTATACAAGACTATAAATTATAAAAGAATAAGCTAAGGAATTATGACACAAGGCTATAATTTACAAAAACCAACTAAAATAATTTATTTTAATAAAGTTTTTTATATTTCACAGACTAGTGGTTTTGTAAAAAAAGTCATACTTCCAGAATGAAAACTCGGCAGAAGGAGGAATACACTTTTGGAATGGTATTCGAAAGGCAAAAAAAGTGAAAAAATTGAAATTTTTTCAGGGTTCAAGAAAACAATATGTGGTCCGCGAAAACAATGCCAAAATTGATATGTGCCAAAGAGCACTCCAATTCACTATGATAATTATCCTAGAGTTTATTCCTTTTTTACTTTCATGTTTAGTATAGAAGGATCGATCCTACATGACAATGTTATTAAGATTGTTCTCTTTTATCCCGATTGATTTTTAAAATTATTTCTTTTTGTTATTTTTGAATAAGAAACATAAAGTAAATTCTAGTTTGGGGGGTTGATTTATTACACTAGAAAAAGAATTAAAGTGCAAAGGAATTAAAATATTACACTAAAGCAGTGAAAGGAAAATATTATTCTAAGACAAGAAAGTAAAGAAAGAAAATTGTTGGCACTCAAGATTATCTAAAACAACAAGGTTCTAGAAATAAAGAAAAGTGATGGAAAATAAGTGTTAGAAGGACGATTGAATCAGAATGGAAAGCATCGAGGTTTAGGAGTTTCACCGCCTTAGCCATTTTGAAAACAACATCAAGAGATACACAACAAGTAAGATAGAAGCAGGTATGTGGATCATTCCTAAATAAAATGCAAGAGATGAACTCCACTTGAACCCATTGGTCATGTCGTTCACACATCCTAGTTTTCATCCTAAAGAGGATTTTCCCACGGTCACATCTAAATCCTCATGTAAATAGTTTACACGCTCTAAATCCCAGTTTCCATGGTCGCATCCTCTGAGATGAACCTACAATAAAAATGATTAATTACTTAATTTAAATCAGTGATTTCTAAATTGAAAACCATCCATATAAAAGAGTCATATAAATCTTGATCCGATCAACACATGGATAAGGGATACTCCCACTGCCTCGATAACGGGAACTACTTTCTAGTTATATCAAGGAATGGATAAATAAGGGGAAAAAGGTAGGAAGCCATAGACTACAAGGACAACATTTTTAAGCAGACCGAAGTTGATGACAATTAAATGACTATCTCTCTTAGCCCCCTCTCCAAAAGAAAGAAGTAGAAGAAGGAACAAGAACAAAGAATAAAATCTAGATCCAAAGACAAGAACCAAATTTTATTGTAGAATAAAAGATTACACTATGAATTGAAAGTAATCGAGTTTCAATATTAAGTACGAGTAGAAAAATGATGACCTACAACCTAGTTTGGATTTACAACTAAGACTCGACTTACAACTACGACTCAATACTATTTCTTGTGGAGTCCCCCTTCTTTTATAGGGAGATGAGGAGGGGGCAAAACCCTTGAGATATGGCTTTGTGGTGGTGGCGGTCACTTTTATTGGAATGTTTTCTTGCTTCATCTGAAATTAACATTGTTCAAACCTTGACCACATTAATAATTTTATTTTTGGCAAATGACTAAGTATTTATTGCATTCTTTCCTTCACATAAAATATCTGGAATTGGCTAATTCTTTCCCTTTCTCCTAGTCAAAACAAAATTAATTATTTCCTTGAATATGAAGTGGAATATTTTGTTGAATAATCTTCCTTTAATTTCTTTGACCGCTCATTGATTTCTTTGTTTCTCCTTGATGTTAAATTTCTAAAATGATGAACCGAACGACCAGTGTAGCCAGACAACCTCTTAGAAAGATATAATTTTTTTTTGAAGTGCACTAAATTCCCTTTATAACACATACTTGTGTGTTAATTTTAGAGTTCGAACGTAAGAGTTATGACAATTTTGGTGTCGTATATATATGGATTTCAGGCACTGAAAATTGTGCAAATAATCTTGCAAGAGATATTAATCATTAGGCCATTTTCCTACAAAAATATGACTAAATATATTTAAAACTTCAAATAAAGAGAGAAAATGTAAACTAATACAATTAATTATAAAATTAAGAAAACAAACAACAAAATAATCCTAAAAAGATATCTAAAAGATGTAAATAAAAATTATAAATACACATTTATCAATTATCGTGATGGAGGGAGAGAGCTTTCAACGCTTCAGAGATAGATTTGAGTTTTTACCAGTCTTTTACCTAGCCACTTTAAGAACACCCTTGTCTGAGGTTTTGGTCCAGTGGGTTTGATTCTCTACCGCAAGGTTAATTATCTTAAGAGCGATGTCAAAACTCTATCGCATAAAATTTCCCTTGGAGGAGGAATCGATGAACTTCTCCGTCTCGTCATCGACCCCTTGATAGAAGAATTCAATGATCTGATTCTTGAGGATTTTCTGGTGCGGGCACTTGCATAGGAGCTCATTGAATTATTCCCATGCTTCATACATGGATTCTTAGGACACTTGATGAAATCTTATGATCTGTCCCGAACCGAATATGTCAGCAAAGGAGGGTAGATTTTTTCTAAGAACTTGTTCTCTAAGGCCTCCCATGTACTGATCTGATCCCCTCAAAGAGTTTTATACCATGCTATGGCTTTGTCTGTAAGAGAGTATTTGATAAGCTACAGTCGCATGGTGTCATCAGTGGCGCTTGATGGCTTCATCATTGAGCAAAGGTCGATGAATTTGAGAATATGTTCTCGACAATCATCTTCAATCCTTCCTATAAAGGTGGAATTTTGTAGTAGGCAAACTCATTGGGCTCTGATCTCGATCGAGTCTCTTGGAGGTGGGACTAGATGAGTCAAGTTGGTGCCCTTAGGATGGAGAAATTCCACAATCCTTTCGCACACTCTACGGCTTAAGAGGCTTTGAGGATGGTCTTGAACTCAGCCTCCGCATGTTCTCTAGCTTCTATGGTGATTATTTCTCACTGGGAAGAGATAGATACATCGATGCACGCTTGGATAGATGCTTCTACATCTACCATATTTTCCATGGCTCTCTCCTTGCAAAGTTTCCTAAGGGTTTTCTCGATTTCAAGATTGAAGAATAATCCAAAGGAGAGACTTTTGGATCTTCACATAGGCTAGAAGTACCTAAAAAGAGAAAGAATTATCATGAGTGGTGCATTCGGTTATACAAGATTTTCAATATTATCAAGAAAAATAAACAAAAGAAAAGAAAAACCTTAATTACGCTTATACTTCCAAAAATATTTAACTAGCGTTGTTGCCGGAAACAATGCTAATTTTTTATGGGGCTCCAAATGTCACACCAAGAAAAACCCTAAAAGAATAACTTCTAGTTTTAACCAAAAGCAATGCACTAATTCCTCACTCCACACAAGCAGAAGCCTTACTGCATTATACTTTAGGATCGAACCCAAGAGAACACCTTTTTAAGTAGTTATATAGATTCAGAAGTATTAAGAGTAATAAATATCACAAAGTAGATGAAAAATTGTTTAAACTAAATTGTTGCTAAAAGCAATAGAGATTAAATAAGTAAATAATAGATAATAAAGAGTACTAGTGCATGGGGTTTCTCTACCTAGGCCTATGTAATTATCCTAACAAGATTTAACTCTTCAATAGTAATTTCTAAATTGTGACTTAGATGTTGCACCCTCACATGATACATGTTGTCACCTGGTATAAAATCCCTTGGAACCGACCATCCTCGACACCCAAGTTCCATGTCTATACCAACTAAACTCCCTTACTTACAACCGACCATCCCTGACACGTAGTAGACCAAAGTACAATCACCTCACTATCCTTTATTGACAGCTCAGGGGGACAATAAGATCATAATGATGTTCTAATCACACTCATAACAACCTACATATCCATGATTATAACATATATGTGAAACAAGTCTTCAATTTTCAAAGCAAGGCATTGAGTAGAATGATACTTTATTTAAAAACTATATTTTCGAGTTTAGACAAAAGCTAAGATAAAATGCGGGTGATCGGGGCTAGTCTCCATGCCCCAACACAAGGTATCTACTCACTCATGGCGAGGGAGAACATCAAAGAGAAAGTATGAACAGTGGAGAAGGCCATGATCCCTAGTACAGGAAGACCAATCTCTCCATTGCGGCCTCTGCCTCCTCACTCCTCTCTAGGGTTTATGCTACACAATGTGACTTTTAATCACCGGTCAGAGACCCCCTTGATGGAGGGTTCCCTTTTATAGATGCATTCATCACATTTGAAACCATAAAGCTGAATTCTTGTGGTCGAAGGAATCTGATTGCATGTCCGTTACTCAGTCCAACAGATGGCTCACGTGGGTCACTCAATTTAGACCTTGCGTCTGGTTCTCTAGAAGACTAGTATGATGAAAATTGGAATGGACTGGATGCTGGGAATGCATGTCAAAACGTCAAAATGTGGAGGACTTCGGACAGAGAGTGACTCGATTCAGGCGAATGGCAGAGCTACTCTCTTGAGTAGGTGGTTGGAAGGTGATAAAATGGAAATATTTTTGACCTTCCTTCCCCTGAGGTGTAGCATCATGATGGCTCAATCATCCATCTAGGTGTTGCTACACAACTTTGGCTGATTCTGTACATATATATATATATATATATATATATATATATATATATATATATATATATATATATATATATGAAAATTCATTAAAGTTTGAAAAAGGGAAAATAATTGAATTTGAGTGAATATAAAGATAGACCTCGGAAATAGAAACATAATGTCCCCTAAAAAGTGAGTAAAACAATATGTAAAAATGGCTACAAATACACTCATCAACCACTCCTTCTGGATTACTCATGGTGTATAATCTATCGGTTTCCTGATGTTGTCCCCAACCTCTACTAGATGGTTCGGAAGACCCTGCTCGCAATGAATAGCCACACACACCCTATAACCACAACTACTAAACTATTGTTGGTGCTATTGTGAACCCTACTGGATTTGCCTCAGTTGATGTGTAACCTCCTAATTCTTCAAAGGGAAAGACCATCTCAACTCCTTATATCATACTACGTCCTTGATGGCATTATCACAAACATCAAACCAGAATTATTTTCCCCATCTAGCAGATACTACAACCTCTTCCTTTCAAGGAGACCACTGCGACTGCACATGTGTCCTTGGCTCAGAAAATATTGACCTCTGTTGTGACTATTGATACTATGGTGAAGAAAACCTTGACTTCTTGAAATTTTTAGAGAACTGAGTAAACCTCTTTCTTGCACTAGAATCTCACCATTCCATGATCATCCTCTCTATCCTCCTTATAGATTCCACATTGATGGAAAAATTCCCATAAGACTCAAAGGCTAACGTGGTTTGTGACAACTCAACATTCAAACCCTTCTCTAACCTTATGATACTCTCTTTCTATTTGGCATCCATATGAGGACAAAACCTCAACAACTCCATGAACTTTGCCTCGTAGTCATTAACATGCTATGATCCTTGGTGCAACTGCTCAAACTGAAACCATCTACTCCTCTAGATACATCACTGGGAAGTAACAACTCACAAACCCCCCATAACTCCACCCATATGACCTCCTCACATGGTCTCTTCTCCTACTCAATGGCCCACCAGTTTCCAACACTAAGATTTAGAAGGTAGATTGCATGTTTCACCTTATCCTCCTTGTATATATTCAGAATCCTGAATGCTTTCTCCAGCTCTATCAACCACGTGTTGACATCTGTCGAGTCTGTTGTGCCCACATACTCCATGAATCCCACCTATTTCAACCTCTCAAAGGTCTTTCATAGACCCTAAGATTCAACATTTTCAGTAGGTCCCCTTAGTTGAGGTGCATGTTCCCTTTCCACCAGATGCATGATCATCTCCATTAGCTATCTACAAGACTAAAATGCTAGATTAGCTATAGTCAAAGAGTCAAATAGAAGCAGGACGAGTTGTTATAGCCCCGTCTCAGGTACTCTTTGATCATGTACCCATCTCCTACTACCACCTCCTGGCCCCACATAGCTACTCATGACACGTTCTTCACATTCTCTAGACATATCTACACAACCATAACCCATGGTTAAATATGTTGGATACATAAGAACATACACAACAAGCTAGGTCTTATCTCCCTATAGACTCACCAAGCCTAAGATTCTGATACCAACAAATGTGGCAACCCACTACGCCAATCGAGATCACTCAAAACTAAAATGTTGATCAAACACTAATTAATTGTATTACCAAAAAGGTACAACATTAACCCCGCCTATGTTTTTGTATATTTTGTGAAAATATAGTCGGTCCCAAGCCCAAGTAAAGGAGGGTTGGTGGTAGGTTGACAATCAACCATACAACTTTGTCACTCTTTCTATGAATTGGATCCTTACAAAAATTTCTTTGGAGCATTCCTACCTAGCGATGTGCTGCATCGACACCCGGGTGCAGTGATAAATATGCAAGGGGTTTTGACACAACGACGCCCAATTGTGTTGAAGGATAGATAAGGATTTCCACATCTTAGACGGGTGTGGGTAAAGAAGCTAGTCCTGCTACATCATCACCTGGATGTAGCAAAAAATGTGCAAGGATTTCCACATCATAGATGGGTGTGGGTAAAGAAGCTAGTCATGCCGCATCATTGCCCAGATGTATTGAAATATCTACAAGGGAAACATTTCCAAAAAAGGTAGGTATAGAAGCAAGTTCAACAAAAAGGATTAGAGTTGGATCTTAGAATATTGGCTCTCTGACATGAATTTTTTTGGAGATAGTGGATACCATGATGAGAAGAAAAGTCAATATGGCTTGCTTGTAGGAAACCAAGTGGATAGGGGAACGTTGTAGAGAGATTGGAGGCACAAGATACAAAATCTGGTATACGTGTATTGCTAAAATAGAAATGGCGTAGGGATTATTGTTGATAAGATGTTGAAGGATGATGTTGTATCACAAGGATGGATGGTATAATCATAGCTATTAAGGTTGATCTTCAGGAAATATTTTTAACATTATTCACACTTATGCCCCCAAGTTGGCCTTAAAGAGGAGGCTAAGAAGGATTTTTGGGATGACATGAATGCATTGATGCAGGGAATATCAACAGAGGAGAAGATTATTATTGGGAGTGATTTAAATGGCCATGCGGGGAGTAGCAATGTTGGATACAAGAGAGTTCATGGTGGTTTTGGATATGGAAGTAGAAATGAAGAAGTAGAGAAGATTTTAGATTTTGCAATTGCATATGATATGATTTTGGCAAACATCCATTTCAAGAATAGAGAATCTCATAAGATTACTTTCAAGAGTGGGCATAATTGTAACCAAATTTATTATTTCCTTACAAGGTGGTGGATCATAATATATGCAAGGATTGTAAAGTGATTCCTAGCGAAGAACTCATGACCCAACATAGGTTGGTGGTTTTGGATATTAACATGAAGATCAATAAAGGAAAGCATAACAGAAATCAAGATATCATGATCAAGTGATGTAATCTTAAAGGAGAAATGAAATTGACTTTTCATGATAAACTCAACAAGGAGGGAGGGAACTTGGAACTTGGAGTCTGGTGTTAACACTATGTGGCATAACATGAGCTCCTGCTTTACAAAAAATTCCAAAGAGGTTTTGGGGGATTCTAAAGATTGTGAGCCTCTACAAAAAGAGACTTGGTGGTGGAATGATGATGTACAAAAGGCTATTAAACTGAAAAGGGAAATCTATAGGAGTTTACCCAAATCTTGAGTTGATGTAACGTTCTAAATATACAAGCAACCAAAGAAAGAAGCTAAAAAGGTTATTCAGGAGGCAAGGTCTAGATACTTTGATGATATTTGTAAGAAACTGTACACAAGAGAAGGGAAAAAAGATATATATAAAATGGCTCATATTAGAGAAAGGAAAGGAAGATACTTGAGTCAAGTGAAATGCATCAAGAATGAAGATGGCAAGGTGTTGGTGAAGGACGATGATATCAAGAACTAGTGGAGAAATTACTTCCATAATCTTTTCAATGGAGATATTGCAAATAATGTTAGAGACTCGTATGACATGAATACAAGAGATACCATTTACACACAATGAGTTTCACCATTTGAGGTCAAGAATGTTTTGAAGAAGATGAAAATGATAAAGGCATGCATATCAGATAATATTCCCATTGATGCATGGAAGAGTATGGGGGTATGTGCATAAAAAAGCTCTTTAACAAGATCATGAAGACCAAGAAGATGGCAGATGAGTGGAGAAATAGTACTATAGTCCCCATCTACAAGAACAAATGTGATATTCAGAGCTGCAAAAACTATATAGGTATCAAGTTGATGAGTCACACAATGAAGATTTGGGAGAGGATTATTGAGAGGAGGCTAAGATCTATAACATGGATATCAAACAACCAATTTGGTTTCATGATTGTAAGATAAAAATAGATGCTATTTTTCTGATGAGGAGGCTTATGGAGAAGTATAGAGAAAGAAAAAGAGATCTTCATATGTGTTTATTGATTTAGAAAAGGCTTATGATCGAGTACCCAGAGAAGCGGTCTTAGTTTTGAAGAAAAAAGGTGTGCCAATCCAATACATTGACTTGATCAAAGACATGTATGATATCTCTACTGCAAATGTGAAGACTCCTGGAGGAGAGACACTGACTTTTCCTATCATAGTTGGGATACACCAAGGATCCACACTCATCCCATATCTGTTTGTTCTTGTAATGGATGAGCTAACAAAGAATGTTCAAGATGATATTCCTTGTTGTATGTTATTTGTTAATGATATTGTTTTGATAGATGATACTAAACATGGATTAAATGATAAAGTTGAATGGTGGAGAGAGGCATTGGAATCAAATGGATTGATGATTAGTAGGAGCAAAACTGAGTATATACATTGCAATTTCAGCCAATCCCACAGTGTGAATGATGGAGCCAAGTTGGACGGAGTAGATATACCAAAATGTGACAAATTTTGTTACTTAGGTTCTATTATTCAAATAGATGGGGATGTACAAAATGACGTTTGTCACAGGATCACTGCAGGATGATTGAAATGGAGAAGTGAAATTGGAGTATTATGTGATCGAAAAATACCTCTTAGGTTAAAAAGTAAGTTTTATAGAACATCTATACATCCAACCATGCTCTATGGGAGTGAATTTTGGGCGGTGAAAAAATAATGTCTCAACAATATGAATGTGGCTGAAATGCATATGCTAAGATGGATGTGTGGAAAGACAAGAAAATATCTCTTGAGAAAGGATTATATCAGGAATAAAGTGGGGGTGGCGAGCATTGAGGACAAGTTGCGCGAGGGCTAAATCATATAGTACATACATGTTCAACATAGACCGACTAATGTGCCTATATAAAGCAATGCTATTGAGTCAAACACAATAAATAAAAGAAGTGGAAGAACTAAATTAACATGGGATGAGCTTATAAAGAGAGATTTTGAATCTATGCATCTCAACCAGAATATGGCCCATGATAGAGATGAATGGAAACAAAGGATCCATGGATCCAACCCCAACATAGTTGGGATTGAGGATTAGATGATGATCATGATGACAAAAAAGGTACAAAAAACCAAATAAAAATTTCATACATTTATCAAGAAAACATTCACACAAAGGTCCAAGGTCAAATGTGTTCATAACAAGTACCTATACATGAGTCCCATTACCTAAGGCATAACTTGTTACAAAGGATGTTGCCCTTATAATTAGATCATTTACATTATATATGAACCAAGGCTTGCAACCAAAAACTCATGCCGATATAAATGTTGTACAACCCCCTTGTTTGAATATGAAAGTACATGAATGACTCTAGGACTCTACACAATCCAACCAACCTCTATGTCTCTACAAATATTTTAACTGAGCCTCCTTTCCACTTTGCATCTGCCCGTGCAACTGATCACCTAAAACATGTAAGGAAACCCATGAGGTGAGACCTGTGTCCCAATGATGTGATGTAACCTATAATAATATGTATTTCTTACTAGAAGATTATGCACTTTAAACAATTAAGGCATATAGTACTAGAGAGTTGAAAGGACATGTAATTTATATAAGAAATTAGGCATAGTTAGAGTTACAAATACAATTGATTTCTCTTACTGCATTATAAATCACGTATATATCAAAAGGAAACATAACAAGGATCATCATCCAATGTGATTTGTAAAGCGACCTGTGATGACCCCGCTTCCTGTACACCTTCCAAGTTGACATTCCTTAGATATGTGTGCACTCATATCTAATAAATGTCAAGAAGGAAAATGTAAGGGATTAGGTCCATCATAGTTGGTATCAGAGCCAATGTTCACACATCATGGTCTCATGAATCTCATTCACCCTATTGTGAGTCTAGGGTAGTCCTTGAGTTAGGGATATGAGGGGTGGAGGTGTCTAGGATAGCATCTGCCATGGGTCTGGCTAAAGTCTCTAAGCCACTTAGCTTGACAATCATGAGGCTACCTATATGGCAGTATAAGTCTACCTAGATGATATCCTAAATGTCCTCTACTTCTTGGGCATACCTTAATTAGGACCCTTCTCATCTATATATATTCCCTCTCATCTCTTCTATATGAATCCCCCCTCATCTTTGTCTGTAAACATTTCCCTCTCACATTTATGACATAAGGTTAGGAAAAGAGTCACTCTATTTAGAAAGTCCTAAGCACTGACTGATAAGGATTTTAGGGTATCCTCCACCAATCATAAAATTAAGATCATTAATAATTGATAAAGAAGAATAATGAAATATAATATGAGTCAAAAAAATGACGACGATAAATTTAATATGTTCCACCTAATTTCAGGATGCCTCCAAAGACCCGCAACTCCAAGGCCTCTAAAGAGTCATCCTATAAGAAAAGGAAGGAACTTGAAGCCTCTAAGGTACTTGATCCTGATAGTGCAGCCAGAGAAAGGTGGGAAGAACAAAAGAAAATCCCTCTAGACTTCATGGAGACCCTTGCCCTAAAAGGAACCCCTGAACCCAACTCATCTAGGAAGAAGGAGGTGACTATGTTAGATTTTATTAAGCTCAAGCCTGATACCTTTTGGGGGGAGGACCATCCTGAGGTCATGGATAAGGCTAAAGCCTAGATCTTGTTTGTAGAGAACGCCTTCCGTACCCTATAAGTACCCAGTGAGAAGAAAGTCAAATTTGCTACCCATCTGCTTAAGGGAAGGGAAAAAATCTGGTGAGAAAACTATGGCGGGAATAGGGGAGAAGAAGTAGATAACATGGGGTGGGAAGCCTTCAAAACCCTCTTCACTGACCGTTTTATGCGGATAGCTGAGAGGAAGAGGAAGGGGTAGATGTATATCGAGCTTAAGTAGAGTAGTCTCTTTGTGACTGATTACACTCAGAAGTTTTGGCTTCTGGAATGTTATGCCCTTATTAAGACTGAAGATCACCTAGTGGAGCATTATGTCGAATGCCTTACCACCCATCTGAAAACCGTAGTTATAGCCTCCCATCCCAGAAGCATAGATGAAGCCTTAGACATGGACCTCAAACAATAAAAAGAACAAGGTCTGTAGAAGCCTTCTAGCATGGGATACTTAGGGTTAACCACCACCGAAGAGGATAAGTCTAGGAAGTTCCACCCTGGCCATAACAATAAGGGATCAGGAAAAGGAGGAGGTTTAGGAAAAAGAGGATAGAACAAAAACTATAATCAGCTGGGGGACTACCGCAAAAAATGTAAAACCTGTAGACGAGGACATTATGGACCTTGTCGTTATACCAAGCCAGTTTGTTACAACTGCAAGAAGGAGGGTCATTTCCTCGCTAAGTGCCCTACTTCATCTATACTTGGCGAACCTCCAGTAGGTGCTCCACCTCCTCAGGGACACCACAACATAAGAGTTTTTGCAGTGACTGCAGAAGAGTCCAAGGCAAATCCCAACCAACTTATTGAAGGTAATCAAAATTCTTTTCGTAATCTAATATCTTGTTCAAGCCTTCAAATTATTAATAAGCCAATTATCCTATGTAGGTACCATATAGTTAAATGATCATCATGTTAAAGCTTTATTCGATTCTAGATCTACAAATACATTTATTTCTCAAAATCTGGCATCTATGTTACACCTCATAAAAGGGACTAGGGATATATCTTGAATGTGTCTACTCCTAGTGGAAAAATACTCACTACTCTACAGAAAATAGATGTCCTACCTATAAAATTCAAAAATCATGATATGCCCTTTGAAAGAAGATGGTAGTTCTCTCTCAGCCTTAGTATGGATTGTCTATACACGTATCATGCTCACATTGAATGTAGAAACAAGATGGTAGTTCTCTCTCAGCCTCATTCATGTCCTGTGGTGATCCCTCAGGGAAGTGGATTATGTAATAACATTATAATTTCTTCTCCTAAAGTTAAAAAGCTCATTTATAAAGGATGTAAAGTATTCCTTGCATTAGTCTCAGAGACCAGTCCTAACAATGGGCCTATAGAAAGACTGGAGGTGGTATGTGATTTTCTCGACGTATTTTTGAAGGAGCTTCCTGGGATGCCTCCAAATAAAGACATTGAGTTCTCCATAGACCTTCTTTCTGGAACCATTCTGATTTCTAGGGCACTGTATAGGATGGCTCCTGCTGAGCTTATGGAGTTGAAGAAACAACTATAAGAACTTCTCGATAAAGGATTAACCATCCCAGTGTTTCCCCTTGGGGTGCGCCTGTTCTTTTTGTCCAAATGAAAGATGGTTCTATGCATATGTGTATTGACTACCGCATGTTGAACCAGGTCACTATTAAAAACAAGTATCCTCTCCCTCGCATTGACGACCTCTTTGATAAGCTTCACACTACCAACATTTTCTCAAATATTGATCTTCTTTCTGTCTATCATCAACTTAAGGTCAAAGATTCTGATATTTCTAAAACTGGTTTTCGAACTCGTTATGGGCATTACGAATTTCTAGTGTTGCCATTTGGGTTGACCAACGCACCTGGTGTATTCATGAATCTGATGAACAAAGTCTTCCAACCTTATCTTGATGAATTTGTGGTCGTCTTCATTGATGGCATCCTGATCTATTCTAACTCTATGGAAAAACATCAGGAACACTTGAAGGCAGTTCTTGAAATCCTTTAAGCCCAACAATTCTATGGAAAACTTTCTAAATGTGAATTCTGGATTGATAAAGTCATGTTTCTTGGACATGTCATTTCTGGGGGTAACATATATGTTGATCCCACCAAAGTATCTGATGTAATTGATTGACAACCTCCTCGAAATCCTTCCAAAATCTGGAGCTTCTTGGGTCTAGCCGGATATTATCGTTGCTTTATTCTGAACTTCTCCAAAGTTGTAACATCCCTGACCTGGGTTATGCTTTAACCCTAGGTGTTTTGATTAAGAAAGATGATTATATGCTTAATCTCATCTTGTGAAAAGTAATTAAGGCTCAAAAGGAACCTATGTTTCAATTTTGATCCTATTTGAACAATGTTGAAGCAATGTTTGTTTATTTTGGACTAAAGTGCAAATTACCCAAGTTGAGGGGTTAAATTGCAAATGTTGCATGATAAGATGTTCCCCTGATGTTGATACATCATAAGAATGAATATGATGTAGTGGTATGGTTTCCACAAGCTTGGACACCAAGATTAAGCTTGTAAAGCAATCCTTGTGCATTAAAACCTAGTTTTGGTGTAATGTGCAATTTACCCAAAATCTAGGGTTCAATATGCAAATTACCACTTAAATATGGTCCTTAATGTTTCTTGGCATCATGTAGAGCAAATAAAATGAGAGGGACTCCTCATTTGAATTAAGTTGTAGGAGAGAGAATCTTGACATTAAAATAATCAAGAATAATGCCTATTTGAAACCCTAATTCGATTTAGGGCAAAAATGAATAAAAATAATTGAAGGGCTTTTAACCAAAATATTTTGGGTTGATTTTGAATAAGTATGGACATTCCTTTTCCAAGATAAGGAACGAAAATATCCTAAGTAGGTGAAATTCCACTCACCTTTTTATAAAGAAAAGTAATATCCACTCACATGTGGGATATTATATTATAAGCATTAAGGTGCTTAATTTGCTTTTCTTTAAATTGAGGATAATGAAGGAGAATTAAAGGCAAGGAAGGTGCCTCGTACCCAAGGTAGTTGAGGGGGAAGAGGCGGCCACTTTATTGGGATTAATTGGATTTTTATAAGGCATTTTCTCTCTCATCAATTTCCTTATAAAAGTGCCATTTCCAAGCCCAAACCAAGGCCTTTTTCGGATTTGCTTCTTCCCCTTGCTTGCAAAACCGACCAAGGAGCTAGGGAGGAGCAGGGAGCACGTCCCCAACCTGTGGGTAAGCCCTTGACCTTCGTTCTCCTTGATTTCATGGTGGAAATCGAAAATAAATTATGGATTCCTTCTTATTTTGATCTCCTCTTCAACCCTAGCCAACTTTTACAATCAAAAGGTTGAGGACGAGCCTAGGGGGAGTTGCAAGAGCTTCATACACCATTAATGGAGTGAGCTTGGAGCTTTGGAGCTCAATTGGAGGCGGGTTTTATAACTTAAACCCTTAAACATTGCTATTGCATCAATTCTCTATGCTTTGTTGATTGATTTCTTCAATTTGATGCACTCTTGTTTCTTGCTGCAATTTCCATCAAGAACGGTTGCTGTTCTTGGTTGTTCGAAGTAAGGGGATGATGAAATCATCCTAGATGCTTATCCAAAGAAAATTACCAAGCAAAACCGTTTTGATAGCTACTCCAAATCGTTTTAATTTGATTGGCTATGCGGTTTCAGCAAACCGTTTAAGGGCAAACGGTTTGAAACCGTTTGGGAGCAAACAGTTTCAAGACTGTTTGAGATGGTTGACCAAGCATTGACCATTTGGGAATTTTGTTCCTAATTATGTAGTATGATAACCCTCCAAATTTGATGGATTAACTCCAAAGGAATCGAGAATTGAAGGCCAGTCAATTAGGCAATCGAATTGAATTATGTGCTGATTTTCAACCTGATTAACTTGACCTGGTTGAGAAAACGGTTTCAAGACCGTTTGAGATGGTTGACCAAGCATTGACCGTTTGTGATTCCTGTTCATAATTATGTTTATTAATAACCCTACAAATTTGAGGGATTAACTCCAAATGAATCGTGAGTTGAAGCCTAATCAATTAGGGAAACCTAATTGGATTAAGTGCTGATTTCAATCTGATTTAATTGAACTTTTTGGGCAAACGGTCTCCAGACCGTTTGAATGCGTTGACCAAGCGTTGACCGTTTGAGATTACTGTTCCTAATGATGTGATCTAATGACTCACCGAATTTGAGGGATTAACTCCCTAGGAATCATGAGTTGAAGGCTATTCAATTAGGCAACCCTAATTGAAAACAGTGCTGAAATTCCAATGAGTTAAGTTGAGATTTTGGGTTGATTAGCCCAAACGGTTTCAAGACCATTTGGGGATCACCCAAACGGTCTCAAGACCGTTTGGGGATCACCCCAAGACCGTTTGGAGGTCTGGGGTCAAGTATAGTTGACCAATTGAAGGTCCAAAGGTACTAATCATATTGCAATGTAGTGCTGATCTGTTGATCAACTCGATAGACCAATCCATGATGATTTTTCACTAGAATCCAAAGGTTGGATGGGACAAACCGTATCAAGACCGTTTGGAGCTCATCCAAATGGTCTCAAGACCGTTTGGTGGTCACCCAAGACCGTTTGGAGGTCTAGGGTTGAGTATGGTTAGGTGTTTGAAGGTCTAAAGGTACCAAGCTGTTATACAATGCAATGCTGATTTGGTGATCAATCCAATGATCCAAACCTTAATTGGATGGCTTGGATTTGAGTGATATGATGGGAAAACGGTCTCAAGACCGTTTGGAGGTCATCCAAACGACCTCAAGACCGTTTGGGGTCAGGTCATACCCAATTTGGATAATGGTTCAATAGTTTCAAAGTAACCAATCTTGCATTGATGAGTGTTGTTGGATCTTCGATTCCAAACCCTAATTCAATTGAATCAAGCCCTAATTGATGACCAATTGAGGGTCAATTGAGGGTCGAATTAGTTGAAGGTTGACCTATTAAACTCAATTGAAGTATGAGCATAGGTCCAATTGATGATTGGTTCCATGAATTCAATGGTTGAAGGTCCAATGCAATCAATTGAAACACAATTAGTAGCATGATTGATGATCAACTTCAAAGCTCTAATTGGTGTTTATAAACCCTAATCCCATTGAGATCAGACCATAATTGAAGTCCCAATTGAGGGGTGAGCCATGATTCAAATGATTATTGAGTTGATGATCCAATTGGTTGAAGTTCCATTGATTAGAATTGAGTGTGGTTCAATTTGGTTAATTCAATTGGATACCTCATGTTATTGAAGGTCTAATTGATCAAACCTTTTTGAAAACCTAATGTGATTAGATGGGAGATACCTTTAATGGTACTAGTCATTAATGCATAACAAATTCATGGACCCAATACATGATGTAAACCCTAATTGAGGCTGATTCAATGTATAACCTTAATAAGAGGTTGTCTACATGTGAAATCACTAATTAGGATGTTAGTAAACCCTAGTTGAGGGTGTATCCTTGTGAAACCCTAGTGGAGGGTGTATCATTGTGAACCCTGGTTGAGGGTGTAACCTTGTGAAACCCTAGTGGAGGGTGTATCATTGTGAACCCTGGTTGAGGGTGTATCCTTGTGAAACCCTAGTTGAGGGTGTATCATTGCGATTGTTTATAGGCAACTTTATAATAAAGTTATGCCTTAAACTAAGATGAGTCCATATCATGTGAGATAGCTGGACAATTCTAATGTGTGGCCTATGCATTATATGCTAAGGGTGAGTATTCTGTGATGGAATGTATTAAGAGGGGAAATACCTTAATACAAGATAAAGTTGGTTAACTCAAGAGGGTCTGAATTAATGAGAAATGGGAAACCCTAACCCTGGTAAGGGAATAGTGGTGTTACCCTTGAATAATGATGTTATATATTGTTTTGCATGGTGCTGATATGAAATTGATGTATTATCATCTGTACTAACCATGCAGGTATGATGTGATGATGAACATAGCCAGGTATGAGCTATGACATTTTATGTATTGACATTGTTTATTGGGCCTTATGTGCCATGCTATACCTTATTGCCTAGTATGAGGTAATAAAAGAAGTAATGGGCCTTAAGTGCCATGAGAAGATGTTTATGTAATAAGCATCATATTTACCTTGGTCAGGTGACCTGAAGGTGATAATTACCTGAAAAAATGGTAATAATGCTCAATGATGAGCTAAGGGTTTGAATACCCAGAACCATATGATTATGGCATTGAGTTGCAAAGGAATGAAAATTTCCAGTATTGAAATGAGGGACTGAGATCCCCATGTCTTATAAAGAATGAGAAGTGATTAATGGAAATAGTACATGTTTTCTTTATAGCATTTGTCTTATTAAGCTATGTTTGGAAACTTGGCTGATGCTAAAAGAATATGATAATGTACTTAATTAATCAAGTGATACCATATAATGTAGTTGCCCTGATCACAGATCCATCAGCGTCAGAATTAGCTGAATGGTGAAACGAGTTTACTCGGAACGCATATTTTTGAATATGTGGGGGTAATTGGGCAATTAGATCCTTATGCCCCATAGGCATTGCTACGGGCTATGTCCTATGAACGGGATTGGTTACAGACCATACCCCAATAAGAGCATGGCTACGGGCCATGGCTCCACAAAATAATACCGGGCATTGGCTACGGGCCATATCCTGAAGAGAGTATATGCTATGGGCTATAACTCTAATAGCGATGTTGCCAATATACCCTGGAAAGCTATCTAGCAGAGACACAAGATGTCCTGCATGTTATCTCATACTGACCGAGATAGTTGAGGTCATGGGAATCCGGCTCTTCCATTGACCTATGTGTGGTACCGATGCTTTACGTAACCGTGGTCGGTTGGAGTATGAGTGGTATACCTCATCTCCTCAGGGCATAAGTATGATTGTAAAATGTAATCAGCCGTGTAGCATATTTGCTTAGGGTTGAATTGCGAGAATCAATGGTTGATGATACATGGTTTATTATATCATAGTTGGATAAATGATATACATGTTCTTCATATTCCTTATTAAACGAATGACTTGCTGCTTAATCAAGTTATAATTGAAATGATTGCATAGAGAATACTGCTCTGCATATCTTATTCAATGATTTACCTACTGTTGAGTAAATATAATTCTACTGCTCAGTGTTATTCTATTATCGGCAATAACAATGTTTCTGGCGGAGAATTATATCTCTCGCTGGGACAATTTTTATAATTGTCTCACCCCCGTGGGATTAAATTTTTAGGTAACCGCCGACGAAAAGGCAAGGAACCTATTACAGAGGAAGAGCAACAGCATCAGTAGCAGGGACAACAGTAAATCCCAGGTGGGGATATGAGCTGTCAAGTTGTATATAGAAAGTCCTATGAGTCATCTCTGTACTCTCGGGTCCTAGGAGTAATGTTTTGATGGATCGATCTGAGATTTTGGCTTTAAGCCTCGATGGTTTTATACTACCTGTGTATAGTTAAGACAGAGTAGTTGATGTTTGTATTCCTCGAGAAGTAATAGTACATGAGGTGTATATATGAACCAGGATGTAAGGTTTTACTTTGGTTCTGAATGAAAGAGTTTTCCTGTGAATGGATCTCTTTGCAAATGGTTTTAATTTTCAGTGATTTTTGCTAATCCGCTGCAACTGATTTGCTTCCGCATGTTTTATTATTGTTAATGACACTTGTTATCTTAAATGATGGAGGGTCTCGTGACAAAAGTGACACTTCCTTTAACTAAGCTAACTCAGAAGGACGAGCAGTTCATCTGGTCATCTTCTTGTGAGTCCAATTTCTCGGAATTAAAGCACAAGTTGACATCGACTCCTATTCTAGTCCTACCATCTATCAATGAAGGGTTCATGATCTTCACTAATGCTTTAAGAAATGGGTTAGGATGTGTCCTATAACAACATGGAAAGGTGGTGGCCTTTGCATCCATACATTTGAAACCCAATGAGATTAATTATCCCATGCATGATTTAGAACTAATTGCAATCATTCATGCTCTCAAAATCTGGAGGCACTACCTATACGGGGCGACCTTTGATATCTCCACTGATCACAAAAGCCTAAAGTACATCCTGATTCGGAAGGACTTAAATGCGTTACATCAATGGATCAAGTATCTGAAGGATTATGATTTCACTATCAGCTACCATCCGGGAAAGGCCAATGTAGTCACAAATGTCCATAGAAGGAAACGGCCAGTCTATGCATCTTTGTCTATTCCAGAGTAGAGGAATATGGAGGACCTAGTGGGCTAGAAGCCATAGTTTCTGTCTGATCTTGTACATGTCAACAACATCTCTATCACGTCTAACTTGCATTCTGAACTTCTTGAGGCACAAAAAGTTAGTCCTGATCTTGTAGAGCTATCCTCTCTCCTATCAAAGCATCAAACACATATGTCTGTGGGTCTTGATGATGGTCTTTGATACAAAAACTGGATGTGGGTTTCTGAACAGTCAGCTGTGAAGACGAAGATCCTCATTGAGGAACATGGGTCAAAGTACGTAGTTCATCCCGGTACAACCAAGATGTACAAAGACTTGCAACATCAGTTCTGGTGGAGGGGCACAAAGCATGATATTGTTGAATTCATTTCCAGATGTCTGACATGCCAGAGAATTAAGGTAGAGCACCAAAGATCGAGTGGTCTACTACAACCCCTTAATATCTCGGAATGGAAATGGGAACACATCACCATGGATTTTGTGGTGGGACTACCCAAGACCATAAAAGGATAAGATGTTGCATGGGTTATAGTGGATCATCTCACAAAGTCAGCTCGTTTTCTTCCCATAATGACTACTACAAAAGTTTCTGAGCTGGCCATCCTCTATATATGAGAGATAGTATGCCTGCATGGAGTTCCAACATCCATTGCCTCATAAAGGGACCTGAAGTTCACCTCAAAGCTATGGAAATAGGTTCAAGATGAACTAGGCACCAAAATGAACTTCATTACAACCTACCATCCGCAGACAGACGGATAGTCAGAACACATAGTAAAGATTCTGGAGGACCTTTTGCGAGCTTGTGTTCTTGATTGGGAAGGTTCTTGGGACCACTATTTTCCCTTAGCTAAGTTTTCTTATAATAATAGCTATCACGCAAGTATCAGGATGCCTCCCTATGAAGTTCTCTATGGCCATGCAGATCTCCGTTACACTAGGATGATGTCAGAGAACACACTTTGATGAAATATGAGGAGATGCATTTGTATACAGATAAAGTTGCATTGATCAGGTAGAGTATGAAGTGAGCACATGATATGTAGAAATATTATGCAGATGCTCATAGGCAGGAACTTCAGTTCAAGGAAGGTGATCACGTCTATCTGAAGATCTTACCTATTCGAGCTTTGGCCAAGAATAAAGGAAAGCTCAGTCCTTAATATGTCAGACCCTTTGAGATTCTAGAAAGGGTTGGTGAATGTGCCTATCATATCGCTTTTCCACCTCAGTATAGTGCCATGCATAATGTCTTTCATGTATCTAATCTGGAGCCTTATGTCAAAAACCCCAGTCACATTCTGAATCATGAGCCTCTCGAGTTGAAAGATGATCTGTCTTATGCTGAGTCCCCAGTCTAGATTCTTGATTTCAAGACAACGTAGCTTCACAATAATAGGCATATATATATATATATATATATATATATATATATATATATATATATATATATATATGGTGAAAGTTCTTTGGAGCCACCATGATCAGTCTGATGCTACCTAGGAGCTCAAGTATGATGTCGAGCAGAAATATCCACACCTGTTTCAAGCTACTTCAATTTTGAGGACAAAATTCTTTAAAAAGGAGGGGAGAATGTGACAAAGTGAGATTTTACTTATATTATCTCTCTTTTGTAAATTGTTAATTCTAATAATACCCTCAACCATATCCTTTGTTTAGTTGACTAAAAGTGATTATCAATGTCATGAAAATCCAAAGCCTAAATTTTAAGTTAGATAAATTACATGTATTAGGGTACACAATCAATTTACATAACAAACATTCAATTTTGACCCTTAATTTTACACCATAGTAGGTTAATGACATCTTGAAGCTCCACCTAAAATTTTGTTACAATTGGATGAACCAATTAGGAGTTATGAGCAATTGAAATTAATGTACATTATTTCATTTATTTAACCCTAAGACCTAAGTTGCTTATATTCGATCAATATGAGCACTTTTAGAGATGTCACATGGCTGTCACATGGATCATGATCCCTGGGGTTTGATCTCAGCCATCGAAGGAATGATTGGATGGCTAAAAAGTCATCTCCTACCCCTTCCTTTCTCGCTCCCCCTCAACAACCTGATCTCCATATCGCGGGTCCTCGAGCATTATCCTCTCGCTTACTCACAATTATAGAAGGATAAAGATCCTTTTCTAAACAAAATGAGATCAAAAAACCCTATACTGAGTTCCCTCGCCCTCGGAGAAGGGAGAAACAACTCCCTTATCCTTTCCATTCTCACTCTGACGACGGCTAATGAACCCCAACCTTGACCTAGCCCTAAACCTACTCAAACCCCTATATAAAGACCCCCCAAGGAGTCATTGCCATCTCCCTTTACCTTATCCCATTAATCCTGAGCCTTCTTGCATTCTTACGGCCCTCGATTATCCTTTGTGGTCTACTACAGACCTACAATGCCATCACACTGCCCACCTTGGGCGTTTCTTCTCCTCACCTTCTTTCCCCAAATCTCCACTCACTTCCACTTGACGAAGGCTCTCCGAACTCAGGCGACACCTTCCCACCCAAGATAGGATCTTGCTGATCCCTTTCCCCTCCAATACTGGTGAGCCCTCCACCACATTCACACACTCTAAAGGTGGCTCACACAAGGAGAAGAGGGACCCACGGGGCCAGCTGGACCTATTAGCGGATGCCACTTCAGCGAGCTTAGGCGCAAGTCAACTGAAGTCAGTGGAGCCACAAGTTTTCTTAGGACCAATCAATGAATGCCACATCAGTGATCCAAGATAGATCTTGTGAAACCTTGGATCCATATGAGCCATCGATCCAGTCGGATCCGGCTTTTGATCAAGGTAATATCTTTTCCCTTTTTATTTTATCAAAGAAAATAGGTTTACCTTAGAAAAATCCTAGTAAATGCTAGGAGTATCGGAAAATAACAATATTATATGCCATTTTCATCAAAAAAATGAGATCTATTCAAATAAAATATCATCAGAACCTAGGTCTGACTTCTATTCCAAAAACACTAGCTTAAATCCTAATGACCATACTTAGGTAAAGTAATCATGTAACAATGGTTATTATTTGATATGATCTGATCTTTGTGAATCCTAAACCCTAATAGAATCCCTAATCCTCACAATAGCATGAAACCCTAATCATGTATGAATGGTTGTTTAGAAACCCTAAATTCTAGTTCCTCTCTCTCTCTTTATGTATATTTCATACTTCAAATGCAAACCCTATTTTTCTTTATGACCCCACTATGATCATGACCGACTCTATAACCCTGGATTCAACCCTTACCTATCTGATTTATTGGAATCCTAAAAAGAAATAATTGATAATCTAACCAATAATAGAAACCCTAATGATACATGTTTCTTTTCTTTATATATAAATAGGCATCATGAAAAAGAGGAAACCCTAATATAAAGATCTGATCTTGTGACTCCAAGACAAAAGGAATGAATCAACCCTAATCTAATCAAAGAAAGGTGGAAATAATCCCAAGTAAAGGACAAACCCTATTTTGGGGTCATATGAATTCATAGTGACCCACACCCTTAATTTCATTTTAGGGTGATCTTTTCTTTTGTCCTTCTAGACTCTTGGATTCCATATCTAATCAAATAGGTATGTGGCCTTTATTAATTATAAGACTAGTTTTCCATGGTTGCATAAGATATGATGTATATTGGGTGACTTATTTGTTATATTTTGTTGGATGATTACTAGTAATTATGATTTTCCAAATCTAAATGGAACATAAATTAACTATTGATGAGTTGTAGCTACTACAACACAAATGGCCCAATATGGATGTATGATATATTGCCTAGTATGGATGTATGACGAATTACCCATCCTAGATGTATGATAAAGTAATTTTCCCTTTCGTGGGAACCTTTATCATACACCCAATATGGGAAAATTACTTTATCATACATCTAGCATGGGAAATTAGTCATACATCCATACTAGGAAATATATCATACATCCATACTGGGCCATTTGTGGTCTAGTAGCTACAACTCATCAACAGTTCATTTATGTTCCATTTTGATTTGGCGAAGCATAATGACTAGTAACCATCCAACAAAATATAAGAAATTAGTCACCCAAGACACATCATATCTTATGCAACCATGGAAAACTAGTTATATACTTAATAAAAGCCACATACCTATTTGATTAGATCCAGAATACAAGAGTCTAGAAAGACAGAAGAAAAGATCACCCTAAAAAAAAGTAAGGGTGTGGGTCACTATTATTCCATATGACCCCAAATAGCGTTTGTCCTTTACTTAGGATTATTTTCACTTTTCTTTGATTAGATCAAGGTTTATTCATTTCTTTTGTCTTGGAGTCACAAGATCGGATCTTTATATTAGGGTTTCCTCTTTTTAATGATGCCTATTTATATTCGAGAAAAGAAACATGTAACATTAGGGTTTCTATTATGGGTTAGATCATCAATGATTTCTTTTTAGGATTCCCATAAATCAGATAGTTTAGGGTTGAATCTAGGGTTATAGAGTCAGTCATGATCATAGTGGGGTCATAAAGAAAATTAGGGTTTGCATTTAAAGCATGAAATATACATACATATATATAGAGGAACTAGAATTTAGGATTTCTAGATAACCATTCATACATGATTAGGGTTTCGTGCTATTGTGAGGATTATGTATTCTATTAGGGTTTAGGCTTCACAAAGATCAGATCATATCAAATAATAACCATTGTTACATGATTACTTTACCTAAGTATGTTCATAAGGCTTTAAGCTAATATTTTTGGAATAGAAGTTGGATATAGGTTTTGATGATATTTTATTCGAATAGCTCGCATTTTTCTGATGAAAATGGTACATAATATTGTTATTTTCCAACACTCCTAGCATTTATTAGGATTTTTCTAAGGTAAACCTATTTTCTTTGATAAAATAAAAAGGGAAAAGATATTACCTTGATCAACGGTCGGATCTGACTGGATCGACAACTCAGATTGATCCAAGGTTTCACGAGCTTGATCTCGAATCACTAATGTGGTGTTCTTTGATTGGTCCCAAGAAAACTCATGACTCCACTAACTTCAGTTGACTTGCGCCTAAGCTCGCTAAAGTGGCATCCACCGATAGGTCCAGCTGGCCCCGCGGGTCCCTCTTCTTCTTGCGCGAGCCTCCTTTAGAGTGTGCGAACATGGTGGAGGGCTTTCCAACATTGGAGGGGAAAGGGATCAGCAATCTCCTATCTCGGGTGGGAAGGAGCCGCCCAATTTCAGAGAGCCTTCATGGAGTGGAAGTAAGTGCATATTTGGGGAAAGAAGGTGAGGAGAAGAAATGCCCAAGGTGGGAAGTGTGGCGACACCGCAGGTCTATAGTAGACCAAAAAGGACAATCGGGGAACCATAAGAACATGAGTAGGCTTAGGAGTAAGGGGTTAAGGTAAAGAGAGGCAGCATCGACTCCTTGGGGGGGGTCTTTATATAGGGGTTTAAGTAGGTTTAGGGCTAGGTCAAGTATGGGGTTCATTGGCCGCCGCTGAAGTGAGAGAGGAAAGGATAAGGGGGTTGGTTTTCCCTACTCTGAGGGTGAAGGGGCTCGATATAGGGTTTGTTGAGCTCATTTTGTTTAGGAAAGGATCTTTATCCTTCTATAATCACAAGTAAGTGAGAGGATAATGCACGAGGACCCACGAACTAGAGCTCAGGTTGTTGAGGGGGGCGAGAAAGGCGGGGGTAGGAGATGACTTTTTAGTCATCCGATCATTCCTTCGATGGCTGAGATCAAACCCCATAGATCACAATCCATGTCCCAACCGTGTGACATCTCTAAAAGTGCTCATATCGATCGAATATCAGCAGCTTAGGTCTTAGGGTTAAATGAATGAAATATTGTATATTAATTTCAATTACTCATTACTCCTAATTGGTTTATCCAATTGTAATGAAATTTTTAGTTGGATCTTCAAGATGTCATTACCCTACTATGGTATAAAATTGAGGGTCAAACTTGAATGTTTGTTATGTGAATTGATTATGTACCCTAATACATGTAATTTATCTAACCTAAAGTTTAGGGTTTGAATTTTCATGACATTGATAATCACTTTCAGTCAACTAAGCAAGGGATATGGTTGAGGGTATTATTGGAATAAAATTTTTACAGAAGAGAGATAATATAAGTAAAAACTCACTTTTCACACAACCCTAACAGTTATGTTCATGGTTGATTACATATTTTATTAAGCCTTGGTAGTTTGAGGCATACCACTCAAACTACTAGCTGACCATTTCAAAGTCAAAATCAACCTCATATAAGATCTAGGATGACTAGAATCCTAAAGATATCTTCCCCTCGGTCAGTATAAGTAACATCCATATTGGCATATCAACCCAACTACTAAGCAGCCTGGTTAGTTGTGGGTACATAGATAGCAACACTAGAAACTAGGGTACAAACTCTTAGATCTGAATTACAACTACAACCACTCTCAATCACATCGTCATCAAAGACACAACCTCAACCACTTTCCAAAACCTTAGAATCAGGATGAAATGGTTATATCCTACCTACACTCACAATACTCGACAATATACCACTCCTAGATCCTTTCAGACTATTTATTTCACTATCCAACAAGTTCTGACATTGGAAGAGTTCTACGGTCACATGGCACTACGTGATTAGGGTTACACTTGATTACTTAAGTCAGGTGAACATTTTTGACTGCATCAATTAAGTTACATACAAACACCCTATAGTTCAAATAAACTAATTAGGGTTTGCAACCATTAAAGATATAAAATGTATAAAGTAGTTTTATGTCACTCGAGGCATAGGTGTCCGTACACTCATAATAGATAAACTACTTTCAATACTAGGGTTTCATTGAACCATTATTATAGAACATAACAATAATTTTAGTCCCTTAAGTTGTATAAGATGCTCAATAAACTGTAAGGCATAGTACATGGGACAGATTGCCTTACTCATTGGGCACCAAAACATCACATGTATGGAATTTTAGGAGTTCAAGCACTTATATTTTGGATTTTGGCCTTTTCATACTCAAACAAGAGTTCAATATACATAAGGAAAATGTTTATGAAGACTAAGTAAAGCTTAAGAACTCATATCATCATCTTTTTACATAAAACAACACTTAACATGACAATCTTTTAGCATTCTATGAGTTTATAAAGCAAGATTAAAGACACGCATATAGAAAGTAGCACAAAAATGTGTTTAAGGTTATGTCACTTGCCTTGGTAGAGAAGAAAAATAAAATCTAGGGCAAAATTTTCCTAAATCAGCGGCAAGGCACCAATCTTGGTCCACCAAAGCTCCAAGAACACCTCCCAACTCCTTGAACAAAGTGATTCTAGAGCAAGGAAGGAAGAAAGGAGAGTTTTTAAACCCTATGCATAAGTTTTCCAACAAGAACCACCATGAAACTTTACTATAGGAGAAGAGGAGGTGAATAAAAACAAGGCAAATGGTAGAGAAACATGGATCTTACCATAATGAAGCAATAAACATAATCAATAGCCTTAGATCAGTCCAAGGAGAACTCAAACTCAAGCATGCACACACAAAATCCCACGACCGCCGACCCTGATGGGTTCTTGTTGGCCTCCATATTGCACCACCAAGCCCATAAAAGATGAGAGAAGAGAGAGAGAAGGGGATACTTATAGAGGGGTGGATGCGGGTATGGTTTAGTATGGTCATCGAGCAAATAAGCACAAAAGCTTTGTTGATCACATACCACAAAGAAAAATCATTGGTCATTGAAGACCCATCAGTCACCAAAAACCCATCGGTCACTGGAAACCCATCAGTCTGTCAGATTGTTAAAATCCTAGCAGTCAGTAATCTCGTCGATCACAAGATTCTTCAGGCAACAAGGGTCCATCGGTCCGATAATCAGGCTAAACTTTGTCGACCGCTAAATACACTATACTACTACTAAACAAACTATGAAAGCATAAATCTTATGAGAAGTTAAAAAGCATCTAAATGAGAACTAAAATTTTAATACCCTTAAGAACATCATGATGAAACTCTTGCAAGTGTTATAAATTATGTTTACACCCCCAAAAGAGTGTAATTTTCATTAAGGTTCTCATATTGCAAACATTGTATATCTAGAACAAAAAAGATCTGATTTGATTTCAAGATTAACTAACTATTAAGAAAAACAATTATGTTTGTAAGTTAAGTAGGGTTAAGGGGGCATACAAGGACAATCTAAGGCTACATGGTAATATGGATGTTGAGTATAACTTGAATGATACATATGCTGGTTGAACTTAATATTTAACTAATCTGTAAGTATTCGAGTACTAACATACGCTAGTATGAATCTACTAACTGCTCTTCCTCTAGATTCCCTGTACAAGCATCCATATGATGACAATTTGGGATTATAATAAGATGTAATATGCAAATGAAAAGTATAAAATTGGAGAAAGAGAAGGGGAAATATTATGAAATCTGGAAACTAAGACAAGTTGAAAACTTCATATCAAAAGGTGACTGAAGCTAAAGTGTCATGAAAGACAATTATTAACGTATTTGAATCTAAGAATGAATATGAAAATTGTAAGAAAATTTGAGAACAAAGAATGACACCTTAATATAGTAATCTTCTTTATGAAAGCAACCAATGATAATAGATGATCAATTACAATATCAACTCATGTGATATATAAACTTATCTGATACATAACATTAAATAAGATGTGAATGAAAAAATAGAAATGATTTATTAATAATATTTGTGAAGTAAATCTAAACAAGAGATATTATGATGATAGACAATGAAAATTTCAATAAAAAATGAGAAAATTCAGAATTTCAATGTAAAAGATCTACAAAGCAAGAAAATGATTCCATAACAAAAGAAAAATATGAAAACTGTATATAGAGAATACATTAAGTAAGATGCAGGATTAGATATCACCTTTTCTTAGATGATACAAAATCCTAAAAGGAGGGGAAAATTTTAATGACCTATTTTCATTTTATCCATTTAACTAGGCTTACTTGAATGTTTGCATTCTTTACTATATTGATCCTTGGTTAATTTAGATTAATGATGATAGTTTGTTATGATATTTCAAACTTCATGAGATACTTAATGCATGCTTTGGTTTGTATATTAGGGTTTGCAAATGATAACCGTAGTGAGTTGAAAATTAGGATTTTGGAAGTACATGAACACATAATTAGACAAATACAGTGGTGGAGTAAATTAGTTTTATTATTTTATGGGTAACTTGTATTTATCAAAATTTTTAATATAACTTATATAACTCAAAAATATTATGATCCTATTACTACATATGAGAAAACACAAGAAGAATGCAATATTATAGGAAGCTCTAGAAATAAGCCTCCTTACACACCTTATTCAAACATTGACAATCTAGGATGGAGAGATCATCAAAACTTCTACTACAATTGAAACCATATATAGAATCCTCAACAAGAACCATAGTCAAAGTCCAAACTGGAATCACTCTAGGAGAATTTTTTCAACTCAACTAAAGCAAAATGATGAGTTCCTTCAATAAAGGTAGTTTATCAAGGATGACATTCATCAAATCTCTTCTATCCTGGATGAAATTGGCACTCACCCATGAATGTTGTGAAAAGAAATTGGCCAACAAGCACTTTCCAAACAAAAAGTTTTAGGGAAATATGGCGACAGAGACGACATCATAAACAAAAATTTCTTGCCATATTCCCCATAAACAAGTGGATCACATCAACAATTATGAACGAGAATAAATGTTTCAAGGCATATACCTAGACCTGGAGCAAGTCCAATGACTACCCTTGCAGCAATGTGCTTCTTTCTTAACCAACACCCAGATGGTTGGCAATAACAACCTCCTGATGTAGCACCATGGATGGAGTTTATGACTTCCTTCTAGAGTGGTGGCAATGGCCTTCACACCTCTACATAGTCCACACAGACCACCAAGAACTCATGTCATTCTTCTAGAACTGACGGGGAGGAGTTGTCCCTTGTGTTGTCAACGTGCTAGCATATATTTTCTCCCCTTTGACAATCTCTCCCTTTTACGGGTAAGATGCCTATATCTCTCATGTTACCACATTGTTGAGATTAGGAGACTCATCCTAAGAGCCTTCTCCACCCCTTCATATAGGAGTGTATGGGTCAGGGTTTCCACCAACTTAGGGACATAAGGAGACAAAGTTTATGAATTTTTGACTACTACAAATCACCAATCAACTGATTGGGCTCCTAGTCGGTCGAATGGCATGCCGTTCGCTTAACTGGACACTCCAGTCAGTCAACTAGCATGATAGTTGGTCAACTAGACACTCCAATTAGTTGATTATCTATATTTCCTACTCACAAGCATATTATCTTTCAATGCAACAATTAATGCATGACACGACATCAACATCAAATCCTTGATCCAGTGTTATAGATCATCCATTTGGTCATCTGGACTTCTTTGTCAGTTGACTGGACACTCTAGTCAACCAAATATCATCGAATGTTGATTAAGCTGATTATCTAAACACTTAGTAACCAAGTTTAACATTATTCATGAGTAAACTCCCATTCCAGGTGCACCCTATGTGTGTGACCCTATAGGTCCCAAATTATGTTGGAAGTGAATGTCCATAACTAGATTATGACATCAAAAACATTGACAGGTACCTAGCAACACATCATTGCTTCCCAAACAATTGGAAATTTGAGGAACCACTTCAACCTACATCTGTGATCGATGTTATCATAATTGTATAGCTCCTTTGTCATGGATATTCAGATTGAACTCGAGGTATGGAATTGTCATCCTCTTAATATTCAATCTATGTCCCTTGAACTAAAGAAGACTATGTGAGATGCATGTGAGATCACATATCACATATTGATTCACATAAGTATGGCCATACGTTTCTCAGTCTTGCTTACCAAGTGGCCATGATATCAACTCTGAAAGGATGGACAAATCCCATATACATCACTCATAGTCAACCCCATGTGTCACAAAATACTCGAACATCACATGTATGGTAACCTCTATTCAAGGTCATGTTGGATGGTGTCAAAGTACATCGAACAACATGTGATGAGTGAAATGACTTCAGGTCTAAGTACACAATCACCACTATCACTATGAGAGATTATTATGACTACCATTCAATGGTTTCCATGTATCACTCTCGAGGCGGGTTTTTCTAGTAATGTTCTCTAACAAGTACCCATGTGTTTGTCTTGATATCACATATCATGAAAAATGAAATTTTATCATCAGTCAACACAAATTCTCATCTTATGTATTATTGTTGTCTATATTGTGTCCACTATAATATCCGACTAGGGACATAATACGAATATATATATACTCTTATCATACATATGATCTCATTGTTTATGTCCTCAACATGAAGACATATGTCATTGATTAATGTCATTTTTAGACATCTATCATGTTATACCATCGTAACATAATTGAACAAACATATAGACGAAAGATTACCTTTATTATTAATCAAATCTATTACATGGTGCCCCATTACAATCATTGTATGACTGGCTCTTTGGGCACACATACTGATAGACTCCCACTTGTACTATGAGCCAATCACCCATGAATTTAATCCCAAGTGATCTAACATGACCTTCATGCTTCTGTTGTGAAAGTGGTTTTGTTAAGGGGTTAGAAACATTGCTTTTAGTTGGTACTCTACAAATCTTTACATCTCCTCATTTTATGATCTCTCATATGAGATGGAACCACCATTGTATGTGTTTGGAGCACTGATGCAATCTTGGTTTCTTGGCTTCAACAATATCTCCACTATTGTTACTATACAACTCTACTACATCACTGATGCTTGGAACCACCCCAAGTTAAGTGACAAACTTCTTGATCCAAATAGATTCATTTGTTGCACTGGAGGCAATAATGTACTCAACCTCTGCTGTAGAATTAGCAACTGTTTGTTTCTTGTAACTCTTCCATCTTACAACTCCATTGTTTAGGCAAAACATAAATCAAGATTTCAATCTAACGTCATATTTGTCAGTTTTGAAGCTTGCATCAGTGTAGCCTTTTACCACCAATTCTTCTTCACCGCCATAGACAAGAAATTGATCCTTAGTTCTTCTCAAGTACTTAAGGGGTTATTCATGGAAATCTAGTGACCTTCACTGGGATCTAACTAGTATATTCTCATCATGCTTAGGGCATACAATACACCAAGATGCGTACATAACATTACATACATGATAGATCCAATTGCATATGCATATGAAATCTTAGTCATGCATTCCCATTCTTCACAAGAACTAGGACATTGAGATCTAGAGATACTAACACCATGATACATGGGTAAGTTTCCACTCGTCGAGTTCTCCATGCTGAAACTTTTCAGTACTTTGTCAATGTATGTGCCCTTCCTTAGTCCAAGAAGCCTTGTAGATCTATCTCTATAGATTTTGATTCCTAAGATACAAGATGATTCTCCTATGTTCTTCTGTTCTTCATATAGAATGTATTTCCCAAGAAACTTTTTACCTTTACTAAGGTAGGGATGTCATTCCCCATCAATGATATGTCATCAACATACAGTAAGAGGAATATATTCATGCTTTTTTTTTTATAAAAAAAATTGGCCATTCTATTCATCCCGTGGCCTGGGCTCGATCCTGGGACCTCTCACTAACAACTCGAGTGTCTAACCATCTTGGTGTCTTCGAATATATTCATGCTCCCACTATATTTCTTATAAACACATGGTTCATCTTCATTTTGACTAAAGACGAACTCTATGACAAATTAGTCAAATTGAACATCTAGCTCTGAGATGCTTGCTTCAATTCATTGATTGACCTTTGTAGCTTACATAATTTATTTTCTTCTTTGGATTTATAGAAACCTCAGGTTGTATCATGTACATATCCTCAAGAAAATTCTTGTTAAGGAATGCTATTTGAACTCCATATGCCAAATCGCATAGTCATAATAAGCTACAATGGCAAGCATGATCCTGATGGACTTAATCATGGCAACTAGAGAAAATGTTTTGTCATAGTCAATACCTTGAACTTGTTTAGAACCCTTTGCAACCAATCGACCTTTATAGGTTTGTACATTACCATCCATTTCAATCTTGTTTCTAAAGACCCACTTGCACCCTATGGGTTTTTCCCCTTCAAGTGTATCCACCAAGGTCCATACCTTGTTGGTGTACATGGATTCTATCTCAAATTTGACAGCCTCAAGCCACTTCTTAGACTCTGGTCCTTTAAAAACTTCTAGGTAGGTTGTTGAGTAATCATCTATGACCAACTCATTGCCTTCTTGAGTCATAAGATAACCAAATCTTCCAGGCTCAAGGCATTTTCTACTAGATCTGTGAGGTTCATGTGCTACATGAGTAACTTGAGATTCCACAATAGTTTGTGACTCTTCATGTTCCTTTCACACCTCTACAGTTCAACGCTTTCTTGTTGGTCTCAAACTGCTTTGAGTTCTACTTTCCTCCCACTGATTCCCTTGGTAATAAATTCCTTTACTAGAAATACAACATCCCTGGAAACTACTTTGTTCTATGATGAAGTATAAAAGTAGTATCCTTTGGTTTCCCTTGGATATCCAAAAAATAACATTTATCCAATTTGGGTCCAAGCTTTTTAGGAAATTTCTTTCTCACATAAGCTTCACATCCCCAAATCTCTATAAAAGAGACATTGGGACGCTTCCCATACCATATCTCATATGGTGTCTTTTGAACCAATTTAGATTGGTATGTAGTTAAGTGTAAACATTGTGGTTCCTAGAGAATATCCGTGGAAGGAAGTTGGAAGACTAGAAAAACTCATCATTGATCGCACCATATATAGTAATGTATGGTTCCTTCTTTCTTATACACCATTATGTTACGGTATTCCACGCGGAGTCCATTGTGATATGATAGAACAGTCTCACAGAAGGTCCTCAAACTCTTGGCCTAAGTATTCTCCACCTCGATCAGAATGAAGTGCTTAAATACTTTTACCAAGTTGATTCTATACTTCATTTATGAAATCTTTCTAACTTATGTTTCATCAAGTACACATAGCCATACCTATTGAAATCATTAGTAAAAGTTAATGAAGTACTGCTAACCACCTCTAGCATTTGTTCAAAAAGGGTCACATACATCAGTATGTATGAGTCCTAATACATCACTTGTTGTCTCAACATTATTAGTAAAATGAGCTTTTGTCATCTTGCCCAACAAACATGACTCACATGTCTCTATTCATTCTAGGTCAAAACAGTCTATATAACCATATTTTTGGAGTCTAAAAATGTGTTTCTCATTGATGTTCCCTGGACAAAAATTCCAAAGGTAGGTTTTATTTGAGTTATCGAGTATTAACCTTTTGGTATTTACATTAGAAACATTTGTCTCGAGACCTTATAAGTAAATACCATAGGACATAGGGGCACTACCATAAAATATCTCATCTTTAGAAAAAGAACATCGACCATTATTTATATGAAATTTGAGTCCATTCTTGTCCATACAAGATACATAAATGATGTTTCTATTAACAGTAGGTACAAAATAGCAGTTCTTTAACTCTATTACAAGCCCACTGGATTGAGATAAATGTAGGTTCCAACTACAGTAGTAGCAACTCTTGCTTCATTTGCAATGTGTAGTTCAACCTCACTCTTTCGTAAAGAATTACTTCTTTTTAGATCCTACATATTTGAACATATGTGAGATACACAACTGGTATTTAGTACTCAAGATTAAGAAGTAGACATATTTATCTCAATACCGTATATACCTGAAGTGCATATATCTATCCCCTACTTCTACTTCCTTAGTTCTTCTAAGTAGAGAGGGCAATTCCATTTCTAGTATCTAGCTTTGTGATAGTGGTGACAATTTCCTTCCTTATTCTCCCCTACCTTTACTGTGAGTGTAGAAGACGGGCTTACGACCAACCTTAGAACTCTTCTTAGACTTGCCTATGCCCTGGGAATTTCCTTTGCCTCTTCTGATCATCATCACATATTTAGGTTTGTCCGTCTTCATTTGCGCTTCAGCAGTTCTCAGCATGCCAAGCAATTTTGGCAATGGCTTATCAAAATTACTTATGTTGTAGTTCATCACAATTTAGTTATATGATTCTGATAGTGATTGTAGAATCACAAATATGGCTAACTTTTGACCCTAGGGAAACCCCAATATTTCTAAATTCTCCACATACCCAAGCACATTGGGCCCCACTAGATATCCTTCAACCATATTGCAGTTGAACAACGCCTTTGAGACATCATATCTCTCTTATTTTTACTGATCTTGGTACACATTCTTAAGATGTGTAACCATATCAAGGACATCCATATTCTTATATTGCCTTTGCAACTCATAGTTCCTTGATCATAGCATCATGCACTTGACATCTACATCATCCTTAAGAGTGCTTCTTGTAAGAATCCATGCCAACCTTAGGCGTTGTGGGAGCATGTTCATCTACCTCTGATGTCTCCAGGACATAGAGCTTACGCTCTCATGTGTGAGAATGATTCTCAATGTCTTGAACCAATCATGGAAGTTATTTCCATTCAACCTATCCTTATCAAGGACTAATCGTAAAGAAACATGGTGTTGTTTGCCATTTGTTTCTACAAAAGAAATTTGCATTTTATCAAACCCTTTTGATTTTATTTGAATTATAGAAAATTCTCTTGATATTAGTTAGGCCTATAATTAATTTTTGTTCTCACTATTTTGTTCAAATTGATAGGCCTTACTATCAATTCATAAGATTGTAGCTTACAGCCTTTTAGTGAGCCAGGATCCAAAACAATTAAGTTATTACCCAGCCAATTCAAACATCCATTACCAATTATTAAGGTAGACAACATTTTCCAATTACAACTCATGCAATTCTTGAATAGATGGTATGCACAACTCCTTGTCATGTCTCATCTTTATGATTCTAGGTTCTTAATCTCATTAAGCTCACCTAGTTAAGCCTGGCACATAAATGAACATGATAGAAATGCATCCTACTTGGAAGACCCAAATAACTATCACCACACTTCCATGAGATAGATGACACATCATGCTTGGCGTGCCCATGCTTAGTTGATCAACCTTTTCATGTGTGTTACTTATGGAAAGCATCTAAGACTTAATATTTGATTGAGGGGTTTTATTTATATATAAATACATATACATATCCAATTACGATATACTAATAATTTGTATTCTCTACATACCATATCTAAAAATGAAATATGCAATCATAAAATATGAGTGATGGTTATGGCTGCACTAATTCAATTTTTTTGGAGCCACAAAGAATTTCTATCCACCTAAGTTCAAACAACACATGTGCAACCTGTAAACAAACAACGGGGCTAGAAAACAAGTCAGACGTTTGATTGGACTCTTCTAGTTGATTGATTCATCTTCCTGTCGGTCGATTGGCCTTTGTGAGTCTGACTGGCTCCTAGATCAAGTGGTTGTCTACACTCCTCCAATCGGTCGATTGGGCCTCCAAAAATTGATCAATTTTCTCCTTCAGTATGCTACCTCTCTAGTCCTCCGTCCGATTGACTCAAATCCCCAATCGATCAACTCACCTAGGAAGAACGTCTTCTCTTTTTCTATAAAAAAATTCCAACTATCCTATTAATTTATTGCAATGTACAAGTGAAACCTCAAGTTACATTCAAGGGGAGTATAGAGAGGAAATCATTAACTTATATGTGGATAAAGAAAGAGAGGTCCAATATGCAAATTGAATTAAAATATAGGAATAAAACCATTCAACCATGCATACATATCCATGGGGTATTATCCATAACTACACATACATCCACCATCAAATGATTTTTTATGATGAAACGTATAAACTACATGTATATCATATCATATATATAGGATATTTGGGACATTTCCTAGTGTATGTTGCATTTTATCGGATGTTCACATTAATCATTTAGGTATTCACATTGCATGAATAAATAAATGATAAAACAAAAAACCAATAATATCGGTTAAATCATAAAATATAGTAAATTGATGTGGCTCTAATACCACTAAAAGAAAAAATGACGACAAAGATGACAACAGAAATAAAATTTTCTTGCCATATTCCCCATAAAATAGTGGATCGTGTCAACAACTATGAATGAGAATAAAGGTTGCAAAGCATATACCTAGTCCTGGAGAAAATCCAACGACTATCCTTGCAGCGACATGCTTCTTTCTCAAGCAACACCCGGATGATTGTCGACAGTAGCATCTTGGTGTAGCACCATAAAAGGAGGTTGATGATGTCCTCCTAGCTTGGTGGCAATGACCTCCACACCTCTACGTAGTCCACACAGACCATTGAGAACTCTTGTTATTTTTATAGAAATGATGGGAAGGAGTTGTCCCTCATGTTGTCAACGTGTTGATGTCAACTTTCTCCCTTTTGGCTATATCTCCCTTTTATGGGAAATATGTCTCTAGATCTCATTTTACAACAACGTTAAGATTAGGAGACTTTTCCTGAGAGCCTTTACCACCCCCCATATAGGAGTGGACGGGTTAGGGTTTCCAAAAACTTGGGTACACGAGGAGATAAATTTTATAATTTTGACTAGTGAGAATTACCAGTTGGTTGACTGGGCTCCCAGTCAGTCAAATGGCACACCATTTGGTCGACTGGACACTCTAGTCAGTTGATTGGCTATATTTCCTATTTGAAAACATATTGGCTTTCAATGCAACGATTAATGCATGTCACAATGTCAGCACCAATCTTTGATCCAGTTTTACTAATCCTCCAGTCGATCAAATGGACTTGTCAGTCAGTCGTCTGTATACTTCAATCAGTTGACTTACATTTCTAGTCAGTTGAATGGACACTCCTGTTAGCCAATTGTTAACCAATGTTGTTTAAATTGATTACCTAAACACTTAGTAACCAAGTTAAACCTTATTCATGAGTAAAATCCTATTCTAAGTGCATCCTATGTGTTTGACCTTATAGGTCCCAATATATGTTGGCATTGAATATCCATAACTAGATTATGACATTAGAAACAATTGAAAGGTATGTAGACATACATAATTTCTATCCAAGTAATTGGAAAGTGGGAGAACAATTCTACCTACATCTATGATTAGTGCTATCGTAATTATATAGTTCCTTTGTCATTGATATCTAGATTGAAATCAGGGCATGGAATCATTATCCTCTTAATATTCAGTCCATGTTTCTTGAACTAGAGCAGACTGTCTGAGATACATGCGATCTCACATATAATTGATTCAAATGAGTATGGACATATGTTTATTAGTCTCTCTTACAAAGTGACCAAAATATCAACTCCTGAAGGAGGGAGAAATCCCAACTAGAGTACTCATAGTCAACCCCATGTGTCACAACATACTCGAACATCACCTACATGGTAACCCTAATTCAAGGTCATGTTGGATGGTGTCAAAGTACATAAAACATCATGTGATGAGTGTAGTGACTTCAGGTCTAAGAACCACAATCACCACTATCACTATGAGAGCCAATTTAGACTACCATTCAATGGTTTCCATGTATCACTCTCAATGTGGGTTTGTCTGGTACAATGTTCTCTAACAAGTACCTAAGTGTTTAGCTTGATATCACATATAATGACATGTGAGATTTTGTCATCAGTCAACACACATACCAGTCTTATGTATAATTGATGTCTATATTGTTTCCACAATAATATCTAACTAGGAACATAATAATAATATATATACTCTTATCATACATATGATATCATTCTTTAGGTCCTCAACCTGAATACATATGTCATCGAGTAATTTCATTCTTTAGACATCTATCATGGTATACCATCATATCATAATTGAACGAAAATGTATATGAAAGACAGACTTTATTATTAATCAAATCTATTACATGATGCCCCATTACAATCATTGTATGACTAGTTCTTTAGCCGTACATACCAATAAAAGCACATTCATGGTGTTGGTATGTATGCCTAGAGAGCCAATCATGTGATGGTTGTAATGAGGCATGATGTAATTAATTTGATAATAATAAAAGGAAATTCATTTATTCTATTTTATTTAGTTAAGAGATAATGATGTAACATAATAAATGTCTAAAGAATGATGATACTCGATGACATATGTCTTTAGGTTTAGGACTAGGACAATGAGGTCATATGTATGATAAGAGTACATACAGACTTGTTAATGTCCCTGGTCAGTTATTACTATAAAATAAAAATAGACAACAATAATACATAAGACTAGAGTGTATATTGGTTGATGACATAATCTCATCGGTCATGATATGTGATATCAAACCAAACACATAAGTTCTTGTTAGAGAACAATATACCAGACATACCCACCTTCAAAGTGATACATGGAGGTCATAGAATGGTAGTCAGAATCAGCTCTCAAAGTGATAGTGGTTATTTTGTTAGTTAGGCCTGAAGTCACTACACTCATCACATGACGTTCAATGTGTTTTGACACCATCCATCATGATCTTGAATAAGGGTTTCCATAAAGGTAGTGCTAGGGTGCATTGTGACAAATGGGAATGACTGTGAGTGATGTAGATGGGATTTGTCCCTCCTATAGGAGTTTGATATCTTATTCACCTGATAAGAGAGACTGAGAAATATATGGTAATGCTCATGTGAGTCAATATATGATATTAACTTCATATGTATCTCAACGATCTGCTCTAGTTCAAGGAACATGGATTGAACATTGAGAGGATGACGAATCCATGCCTCGAGTTGAACCTAGATATCAGTGAAAAAGGAACTATATGACCACAGTAACATTGATCATGGATTGTAGGTTGAAGTTCTTCTCCAACTTTCCCATTACTTGGTCAATAATGATGTCTTTCTAGATACGACTCCTTGCTTGTGATGTCATAAACCAATTATGGGCATTCACTGCCAATGTAACTTGGAACTTATTGGGGCACACATAACATACACTTGGAATATGAGTTTATTCATGAATGCAGTCTAAACTTGGTTACTTAAGTGTAAGGTATTCAATTTAAACAACAATAATTGAAAGTTGATTGACAGGAGTGTGAACTGACTCATTCAAGTGTTGTAGCGATTGATTCATGTGTCAGGTTAACTCAAACCAACATTGGCAATTAGAACTCTAAAAAGACCAGTTCAACAAGTAAATTGTTTCTCTCAAATGTTTGAACTGACCGATTCAAGTTGTGAACCAGTCATTCGGTTGATCAATAGAATTAGATCAAGGATTGATGCTGACATCATGTTGTGCATTTATCGAATATTAAATCTCAATACAATTTCTATTGGGAAACACAATGAAATGACCAGTTCAAGGGTTGAATCAATCGACTCACATGTGAACTGATTGGTTCAACCGTGAACCGACTGGTTCAACTATGACCCGACTAGTTCATGGTTTGCAAGTTCCAAAAATTCATGAAATTCCATCTCTTCGACTCCCACTTAGACTAGAAATCTTAACCCGGACCCTCTTATAAATAGAGTGGTAGTCGAGGCTTTCTAGAGACACAATAATAAGCTCTGACAATTGTTATGGTAATGTGAGAACCCAAGCAAGTTATATCGGTCAAAGGGAGGAACAATAAGGCAGAGACAATTTGGAGAGCAAGTCAATGCTAGCACATTGACTAGAAGGGACAACTCCTTCTAATCTATTCATCTAAAATGAGAGGAGTTCCTGGTGGTCTATGTGGACTACTACAAAGATAAGGAGGCCTTTGTCGTTTGCTAAGAGGACACATACAACCACTATCCATGGTGATCATTCAGGAGACCATTGTTGATGTCGTATAAGTGCAACTTGAAGAAAGAAGCACACTACAACAAGGAATAGTCATTGGACTTTCTCTAGGACCAGGTATATATCTTGTAACTTACATTCCCATTTCATAATTGTTGACGTGATATACTGTCTAAGGGAAATATGGCAGCTAATGTTTTTTTTCTGCTTCCATATTTGATGCCATATCTCCCTACACATAGTCCTTACTTAGTCAACTGAAGATAAATCCTAGAGAAACATACAAGCTAATGACTTTAAAGAGTGGATCTATTATATGAGAATCTTCTTCACCATCAAAGAAGAAATTAGAAGAAGTTGTTGACACCAATGAAGATAATAATGTTGAAGCTCAAAGGAATAATCTACAATACATGCTCTACAAGTTTATTCTTCGATCAAGACAAATGTCCTTTTACCACATAGCCTCGACACATTGTTTCTTGATGAGAAAAAGTTTTCTGAATCAAATTTTGATGATTCTGAAGTGGAGAATGAAGAGACCAACAACATTGTTCTTAAAAGACCATTTCTACCGTAGATCAAAAGAGTAGGTCTTAGGCCCAAATAAAAGATATATTAACAATGAGGCATTGATCTTTGCAGCAACAAGTTCCTACTATAGACCAGAGCACATGACCTCCACCTTTCACATCTCTACCATGAAGAGGTATGGAGTTGCTACTCTCTTTGTTTTACTTCTACAATGAGGACACTACAAACTTCAAGCTTAGGGGAGTGAAACTATCTACTAGTGTTGTTTTTCTTATTCTTTTCATTTCCCTTCTTTAGTTATCTAGTGTGTTTAGAGGTTTATTTCTCATGCTATGTTGAATTCTCTTTTTGTTGAACCGTTCGTCCAATTTTTTGAGATACTAGTTGAAGAATCTGCTCAGAAGCCTCTCATAAATAAAATGAAATTTGTTTGTAACCACATTTTTTTCACTTTGGTTTCTCATTTTAGCCTTCATGTTCATCTTTTGCACTCCTAATTACTCAATTTATGTAACTACCTTTTGTTTTTGGATTAATCAATATTACATTGTTGTTTAGATTTCTAGATGCCCCTAACAAATCTTTAGTGCATTTTCAACCACCTTTTGAATAATTTCTTTTGACACAAATGTGAACTCTATTTTATTATGCAATACAGTCAACTTTCTTGTGATTTGGGGAAGATGTTTTAGTTTAAGGCCACATTGTTCTCAAGTAGAATCCAACTGATATTTGTTTATCTTGGCTTTTATTAAAAAAATTACACATTTTCATCACAAGTGTCATCATCACTACTTTGATGCTTCCATAGTACAATCACCATGTCAATTTGCTTATTCTAAAGTTCTTTAATTCAAATGTCAAGGATCTTAATATAGACTTCTTGGTTTATAGCGATTTCCTTCAATTAAATAGACTCATGGTTGAGGATATGGTTGGTGTATTTGTGCATCATGGTGTATTACATAGGAAAGATCAATTTTATGCACATTCATTGATACAGTCCAAGATCTCACATGGACCCATAGATCTCAAATGGACCCATGTATATGGGGCAAAATGACCCTTTTGTTCTTTACAATATTACTTTTTGACTTATCTTCAATAAAATGATCTCTTATTATAATTGCACATATGTTTTGTTAGTATGTGCATATGACTTATGCCAACCATGGTTCCTATTCAACCTCTGTCTAATTGGATTCATGTTGCTCTAATTTCAAATGAGTTTTAAATTTAAAATCATCTTGAGTCATCCTCCCCTACAAGTATACAAGTTCATTGTAGTCAGTGGCATGTCCTAAAGAAGCAGGGTTGTTAAATGCAAGAGTGTTGAATTTCAACAATATAGATCCATTTAACATGAGAGGATTTGTTTTCATTCAAGTTAACTAAGAAATTTAAGAAAGAAAATACTAAAACATGGGTAACTTATATGAAAGGATCAAGTTAGATTAAGGATTCTTGAGGATAGGTTTCACTACCACATAATGTCATGAAATAACAAAAAATCACAACCAAACAACATAATTACAAGGGAAGGTTCAAGTTCTACACCCTTCTTGGCAGTGTTGAATGGTTCTACCCTTACCTTGAACCACTATACAAATATTTGGAATAATACCACCAAAACCTTATAATCCCCTTCACTTTCTATCCACTCCCATGACCAAGGAAATGAAGATATGAAAAGCACCTCTTACCTCAATGTATATCTTCCATAGAATAATGATTAAACTAACATTAAGTAAGAAATTCGTTTTTCAACCATACATGACATGGCAGTTACTCCCTCATACCCAAGAATAATAGATCTACTCATCCATGGATGTAGAAAGAAGATACAAGCAGTAGCAAATAGAGTTGTACATCACAAAAGAAAGACAAATGAACTTGTATGTCACCAAAAGAAGTAGGACTGAATTGAAATTTTGGTCAAGGAATCAATACTTTGTCCTTGCTATTGAACTCTCTCTACAAGCTTTCACCCTAAGGTAGAGAGAAGAAAATTGTTGGAGATCTCTACTACAACTATTAGAGAAGAAGGAAGAAGAAGACATTTTTCTATCAAGAAAACAACTTTTCTTCCTTGGACGCCTCCAAATACTCTTGGCTCTTCTCTCATCAGGTTTTGCTTCAAATGATCTCAAAACATATGTGATAATTGTCCCATGATATTTTGGGGTTGTATGTATAGATGTAGAGAGGTTGCAATTGTGTTTGAGTGAATTTTGTAGGTGAAAATGGCATGTAGGTTGAGTGGCATGGTGTGTCACTTGTGTTTCCTTCAAATGTAACTAAGTGATAGATATTGATATGATGCATATGTGGATGACATGACATGGTGTGTTTCTCAAAAACTGTCAAATTTTGGTCCCAGATTTTTACACTGTGACATGGCATGTTGAAAATATACAAAATGTGTTGCTGATGTAGACACGACATGTCAAAATTCAAAACATTGTGTTGTTGATCTGCTGCTCCAAATTTTTCATTATGACACGACATGTTGAAATTTCAACACGGTGTTTCACTGATGTGTTGTTTGGGGTGATGCAGGTACAAATTTACAAACATGTTGGTCACATCATACAGTGTGGAGTGTTATTTTAGCAATTTTAGACTTTGAAGTGCATGTGTCATTGGGGATCGAACCAATAAGTGATATGATAATCTTCTCCTCATTATTTTGATGTCAAAATATAATACCTACAATCAAAACCATGAAACGAGTAAAGATAATATTAGATTGCAAAATCTAGCATGATTGTAGCAAAAATTTAGGAAAAAATGGATTGAAAAGTGCATGCAAGAGTAGGCAAAAATATGATATTAATTGTGCACATCAAATCCCCCTAAGCTTTAATCATTGATTGTCCACAAGTAAATGAATCAAGGATAAGAAATTGAAGAAAGTATCAAGCACATGCATCAATCAAATGAAATGGAAGAAGTGTATCAAGGCAACCCAACTATAGTCAAAGCATTTATGTTATTATCTATGAGTCCACTCAAACACTCAAGATAGAAATTTAAGTTAAAAAAGAGTGTCCAAATCTAACTGGAAAAATACCCTACACAATAGAATAGAATTTATATGACCAAGCCTAATGAATAGTGAAGATGCAACCTAGTTCTCTTTATTATAAGGATACTAAAAGATGAAATGCAAGTTAACATTAACAAACTAGCATTACTCTCTTTTCTTTTACATAAACAATATGATAGTTAAGTATGGGTTTTGGCACTCAACTACTAAAACATGCATATGCACACATGGAATGCATGTTGTGACAAATTTACCCTATTAATGTTGTAAAACCTAACCTTCATTACCACATCGTACTTACACTAGGCTAGCATGATACGTGAGTGATTTAGCCTTCTCAAGTCTACAATGGAGGAAACATTCTCTGATATCTTAAGTAGGGCAGGATGTGATGATGTGAGTTTTCCTACTCTTTACTTAATTTACCTTTTTACCCTTTCTTGTACTGAATGTTTCTCTCTTATCACTCACTTCTTGAGTTCAATATTGAACTATCAAATGTGACTCTCTAATTAAGAACTCAAGGATTTGTATCAAGGTATGTACACTTGTATCTGCTCAAATAATTTTTTTTTGTTTTTGTATTTTTGTCTAAGTAATTACATGAAGGATTTACATGGATTTCAGAATAGAAACTCTATGTATCCATACATGATGATATAGGAAAAAATGGGTATTTTTTATCCAGAAGAAAGCCCAAAAAATTAAAGAAAATATCATAGCATATTATATATTCAAAATATAACAAGGAACTTCTGAATCTTTGTGAAAAGGGGGAACTTGAATATCAACTTGATCATAAAATTTTAGCAAGTCAACATATCAAAATACCTTAAATAGTAGAATGTTGATACCAATCCACTCACCCAAAGTAGTCATTAGGAATATGAGGAAAACATATAGCTAGGTCACAATAAAAACACATGTAGGACAAGAAAAAATAACAAGACAAATGATGTGGGTCTAAATACTACCTCTAAGAAGATCAAAATCAAAAAGAGAAAAAATTATGTAAAAAAACAATCAATGATTGAAAAGTTTCACATTATAATTCATTAGACCAAAGAAATTTGTTTTGATTATGTTCCAAATGACATCAACTATGTGAGATTTGTCTTCATGTCCTTTACATTTCTTCCATCCTAAATATATGAAAAATGAACACATTGAGTAGTTTCTTTTTAGTTGGTGATGAATGCATATTAATCTTAGTTTCACTTGCATTTTAGTTTAATTTTTCATTTAGATCTCTCCATTTACCTTTGATTTCACCTCTATATAGTTTTTCTTAGTTGTATGTAAACACATAGGTTTTGGTCCAATTTATTGGATTTCATTGTAGGTTTGAGATTCAATTGATGCACACCAACTTAGGCCATGGTGATTCTGCAAACTGACTAGTGGGCCCAAGAAGCTTTCGGTAATTTGGACTCAATTTTCACGAACCACTCTCTTCGTCGATCGAGGTTCCCATCATCTAGAGTCCATTAGCACTGCCCCCCAATGGAATGCCAACAACCACTCCCCCGCCAGAGTGGGTTTGCTCTGAAGGAATTCTGACATAGATCGATGAGACATGGACACCAGTGATCTATTAGTCATCACCCAATGACTGAGCCTGATGGTCCCTCTGACTCACCATCAAAGCATGGTCAACTTCTGTTGACAGTTGACCAACGATTGATGGCTTCCCTAGGCTCAGCCCCAACAGGGCCCTAGAGTCATGCTAAATGGATGATCCCCAATAGGAGATCCTCCAATGGTCAACATAGTCGTCGATCGACGATGCTCCTATGAGATACCCACTGATGGAACTATTGCCTATTTGTTATTCTACTTTTAACAGATTCCTTGTGTGCCATAGGTTGACAAATCTTCTATGCCCAATTTTTGACCGATGCCTCAATGAAAATCCATTAACCAATGAGTCTCCAAGACCTATAAATGAGAAGATCCAACCCCTCTGATGTCCCATGTTTCTCATGCACCCAACCATCAAGCTACGCCCTAATGAGACGTAACTAATTGAACCTTTACTTTATCGATTGATGGAAACTCTTCCATGAGCTCTAATGGAAACTCTATTGCAATATATAAAAATAAGGTAGTGTCTTATGATATGGGATCTCTTTGATGGATGACATAGCAAGGCAACCACACTTCGATCACAACCATGGAAGACAAATGCCATTGACCCTATACCCTCGACCCTAATGTGATGACTTAGTTGCACCTCCATTCCACCTTCACATGGGCAAGTCCTACCTCTTAGCCACAAAGTGGGTGGATGAATGTCATTGTTTCCATCACTCCACCAATTGCCTCTTCTCTGGAAGTTCAGAGCTTAAGGGGAGGATAATCAAGGAATAAGGAGTATGTTTGATGCCTGTCCTTAGTATTCTCTCCTTCCCTTGCTTGGAAATAACCATTCTAGCAGGTTCAACTACTGTTGCTCACACTGATCCACATCTTCCCTATGATTGAATATGATTGCTAATTCTTCCTTTCTTATTTTGATCTCTTCATGAAGAGCGAGTAGTCCATTTTGTTGGGGGTGTAGGGATTAGCCCCACTACTATACTTATAAGTTTGTTTCATGTTCTATTGCTTGTATATAACTCTTTTCGTTCAATATTAATGGTTGGATTGCATGTTTAGTGGCTTGATCCCCCACTTTGCATGATCTATTGAAGTCCTAGGTTGTGAGAACTTCAATTCTTAGGTTTCAAATATCAATTAAATTAGCTAACACCCGTAAGAGAACTTCAGAAGAGATGTGTGATGACCCCGACCTTAGGGTTCATATATTGAGGATAGTTTTGAGGACCATTATCGCTCCATACACAGTTGAACACAAATTGAGAAATTGTGTATCCAATCATGGATCATTACAGGTGTTAAGGTGTGATTAAAGGTGCAAATAAGCCTAACCCAGTTCAATTAGGATTTATGTCTTCATTAATCAATTTGAGTGTTCATTAGATAAAACACCCATTTGATGGTACATATTAATTTGAAAGGTTGTATGTGACACTTGGGAGATATATTGACCATGATAATCACATTAAACTTGTTTGATGAAGATTTCATGATTGATGGAAGTACAGTTGATTAATATGAGCCTTTCCACCATACTACAAACCAACTCGTAGATATTTGCAACCCTGACATGCAGCTAGACATCTGTTGGATGATTTTGTGTGGACATGCTATGACAGTGAGAGACTAGGAGGAACCCTTCTGACCTGGCCTACCTCCTCCGTAAAGAAGGGAGTGATTAGACTGACTCTACAAGGAAATAACTGCAACAAAACAAACATATCTCGCATCAAGGAGATAATTATGGGGGTATCTCATACTGATCGTCATCTCTTAGCACTCTCCAACCTAGACAAGAATTCACACCATAAATACCACTACAACTCACAGGTGATGGATGGAGGTCGAGCTCCTTTGCTCACACCTTGGAAGATGGAGAATCAAGCTTTAAGTTCGGTCATCAAAAGAGTTTACAAGGTCCCAGACACCCAATGACCCAACAAATCAGGGGTGCGATGACCTATTTTGCCACTTCTATCTAACGTTTTCCCCTGTCATGTCTACTGACAAGGCTTAGAAAGGCCTCACTACCACTTCCAAAATGAGGTCTCTAATTTTGGGTGGGACTAGGAGTTTATGCCCAAGCTAAGCCAAAACCTTTGAAATTTTGCTTTCCCACTTCCTGGTTCCCACGGCCGCAATAGGAAAGCACCTAATGGCCATGTAGTGTCATTCGCTTTTAGACTTTCCTGAGGTGTGTCACCGATTAGGAGGAAAGAAAGCCCACCTCGACTCATTGCTTTCCAGAGAAAAGGCTCACATCAGTGGCATCTTCTTGCCCAGATCAAAACTGGCCATAGAAGACCCTCACGGTGGCGAGGATGTGGGTGTCGGGGGCTTGTAGCCACAGTAGATGTTTTGAGCCATCAAGGTCGTTACAGTTTATAGAAGAAGAATAGAGAAGGAGGGAATCCATGGCCGATCGCTCCCTAGAACAGTGACTCACACTAATGATGAGCATGCGTCAGTGGTGTCTCAAAGATGTAGTCTGATTTCCAAGCAGTTGAAGGCGGGGATCATGAGGCGTCGAGATTCCTTGGCGGAGGTCAGAATGGGCGAGGAGGAGGAGGTTCTACCTGCTTGCTCACCATGAGGACCAATCAGTTGAAGGTGCTCACATATGCCATCATTCACAAGGAATGGAGACCACATCTCAACTTGCCCCTCATCGACATCTTCTACAGCAGCGACACTCTCACCTTCAAAGACCGAAGTCTGAAGGATCGGGCGGCGAGCGGAAGACATGATCACACCTCGCACGAAGCCTAGTCCAAGTTGTCAATCCGGTCTAGTGGAAGCAAATCAGCTATCCCACCTGGGCAGCAAGTACAAGCCACAACCTGAAGGGGCCATGTGGCTGAAATCTGTGCCCCAAGCAACAAGATCCGATGACCTCCGTAAATCTGAGAAGGTAAATCTCAGTTAATTTCTATGTATAGACCAAATCTTAGGAATGACATTAAAGATATCTCATGCATCCAAATAATTACCCAAAAATATCCCTGGACTCAGAATAATGCCTACTTTATTATAGGACCCTTAGATCAACCCTTTAAAGTAGTAATGTTCATGGTTTTTGAACTAGTAGATGATGCTTCTTTTGTTAGGGTTAGTTTACTAGAATAATTATCATATCATGGAAATTAAATCTTAGAAAATATTACTGAACCCTAATATGATGTGGAAACCAAATATGAAGTCATATTTGACTATTATATCAAAATAATAGGCCATTTCTCATTAAAACCCAATTCCATGTTTGTAACCTCATTTAATTCTAGAAAATAGTGCAATCATCAGAAAAATATGAAATTTGGACCAGACCTCTAAAGTGACCTCCCGATCAATAAAAAAATTCGACACACAAGTTTAGGTCAGTTTGAACCTAAGTTTGACCTAAACCCTAATTTGGACCTAAAATTACCAAGAATATGATGTACATATATTAATGATGATTAATTTCTTTAAATCAAGTGCTAACCAGATTATCTAGATGATCATGTATATGTGAGGAATATTTGAACTCAGGTATGTGGATATAAGTATATGACTAGTTTTTTTGGATGTTAATTATAAGTTTCCGCTTGCATGTATTTGAATACATTGATGGATGTATATCTATGTGTATTGAAAATTCTGCCTGAACACACGAACATTAAGGGAATGAATAATGAAATGTAGTTATTGATGATGTTCATTAATATCCCTATTAGAGAGGGAAAGATTTAATGTTGACTAGCACCTCCCTAATGGTACAAGGTACGCAGGGAGATCCCTAATGGTACACGGGGATAGGGCCCAAATAATTTATGTTTGTGCTAAGTCCACCATAGTAATGCATCTTCATTTGAAATATGATTAATAACTTGGGTTTACCTGATTTTCCACCTTTAAATAGTGTTTTCCTCTCTTTATTCTCTTTTTAACTATTTTCAATATGCCAGCATAGTATAGCATTTTTACTACCTCGTACCAACTTTATGTTGATGTTTTTATTTCTCGTATTTTCTAGGTTCAGAGCTAGCATGGGATAAAAGAATACGATGTGAGCAAGTTGTTCAGGTTGTACCTATTGTCTAAGATCCTAGTTAGCATACATGTTTAGACTTGTATAAAAATTCTCTTTCAATATACAATTGTAAATCATGTTGTAATAATGTACATGTTGAATGTTGAGATGTGTTATGGTGTATGTTATGTTGTATGTTCATGTATGTGCAAATTGCTTCTGTAATGCACTTTGATACAATTACCTAACATTTTTGGGTTTCATTATATATATGTAAATATAAAAATGTGTCCCTCACACTGGAGAGTAGTTGGTGTTCATGTAACCTAAGTGAAAGGGAGTGACATCGGTCTAGAAAAGAGAGTAGTCTATATTAGTTGTCTAGAGCCTTATCATGATAGGTGATACATAGAGTAGATGATAGAATGATGGTTGAAATAAGCATGTGCAATCTTATATAAGTTTGATTTCTGATGGTATAAGTTTCCTTATAAAGATTTAAGTTGCATATGAGATGAGTTCAATTTTGGAAAATCTAAGCTAAGTCTTGATGATGAAAGACATACTCCTTTCTTACGAAGGCAATTTAAGTTAAGATAAGGTTGAATATGCATAAGCCTCAAGCTCTTTTACAAAGGAGGACTCCCGTGTTAGGACAAGACATGTGGTGAACTCCAGAGAGAGTGAGACCCACAGGGAGAGGGTCATAGGACCTAACCCCAATATATGAAAATATGAAATATGTTTAAAATGATGTGTCCTACACTAGATTATTCCTGAGTAGATGAGTTGAGTCCTTTTGCATGATTCAATCTTATATGTGAGAGTTGGGTAGGAAAAAAAATATAGGTAGGTAAATCATAATGAGAAAGTCAATCCTTTGACTGAGTTAGGTCCTAGCTTGAGTGACTTAAGTAAATGATGCTCATCATTAGCTGCATGAGAGGTGATATATGAAATGCAAGTTCTTGGAGTAAAATGCATTGTGCATAAGATACACACACATGTTGTCCCTTCTTCTTCTTCCTCTATTTATTAATATATGATGCTAGAAACCTCACTTGATCTATGATGATGATTATGTATGAAAAGTCACTTCTATAAGCTTGACCTATCCTATATTCCCTTCCTATATCATACATGTAATATCCAAGTTTAAAATCATGACAAGATCGGCCTAGTATATTCTTATTCCCCTTCTGTCATACATGAAAGATATAAGTTATGAAAGCATGATGTTGACACAAAGGTCCCTTTGGATGATATATATTGCATGACAATATAGTACTTAACCTTAATCCTTCTAAATCCAAGCTTATAGTTGAGAATTAACTACACCATGAGGTGGAAACGTAATATTCAAGCATGTTAACTAAGACCCTCTCACATGATGAAATTATGATGTGATGTTGATCATAAATCTTGACTAGTGATGTTAAGTGCCAACATTCTAGTAAATTATGCTTGATATCGCATTACATGCGTTAGTGGAGTGAAAGATTGAACCTTGAATCATACCATCTTAAATTCATATGTATGAATAAAATCCTTATCCTTAAGTGACTCTGAGGATGTAAATCCTAAAATATAATAATGTCATGTGATGACTAAAACACTAAGTGATGTGACAATTCATTAAAAAAAACGATGCTTCAACCTATATAAGATGGGGTGGGCACACCTTACGTGCTTAAATATCCTAAGAAGACAACTTAGGATGAATCTAGAATAATGATACTCTTGGAACTTAGAAGTGGTGGCCTAGAGGCATAAAAATCCTTGATATCATCTTAAGAATGAGACTAGTTGAATTTCGAGGACAAAATTCCATATTAGGTGGGGTGAATGCGATGACCTAGACCTTAGGGTTCATATTTTGAGGATAGTTTTGAGGACCATTATCACTCCATACACAGTTGAACACAAATTGAGAAATTGTGTATCCAATCACGGATCATTACATGTGTTAAGGTGTGATTAAAGGTGCAAATAAGCCTAACCCAGTTCAATTAGGATTTATGTCTTCGTTGATCAATTTGAGTGTTCATTAGATAAAGCACCCATTTGATGGTACATATTAATTTGAAAGGTTGTATAAGACACTTGGGAGATATATTGACCATGATAATCACATTAAACTTGTTTGATGAATATTTCATGATTGATGGAAGTACAATTGATTAATATGAGCCTTTCCACCATACTACAAACCAACTCGTAGATATTTGCAACCCTGACATGCAGCTAGACATCTGTTGGATGATTTTGTGTGGACATGCTATGATAGTGAGAGACTAGGAGGAACCCTTTTGACCTAGTCTACCTACTCCGTAAAGAAGGGAGTGATTAGACTGACTCCACAAGGAAATATCTTCAACAAAACACACACATATCTTAGATGAAGGAGATAATTATGGGGGTATCTCATACTGATCATCATCTCTCAACGCTCTCCAACCTAGACGAGCAGTCACACCATAAACACCACTGCAACTCGTAGGTATTGGATGGAGGTCAAGATCCTTTGCTCACACCTTGGAAGATGGAGAACCAGGCTTTAAATTCGGTCATCAACGGAGTTTCTAAGGTCCCAGACACCCAACAACCCAACAAATCAGGGGTGTGATGACCTGTTTTGCCACTTCTACCTGCTGTTTTCCCCGGTCATCTCCACTGACAAGGTTTAGGAAGGCCTCACTACCACTTCCTAAATGGGGTCTCTGATTTTGGGTGGGACTAGGAGTTTATGCCCAAGCCAAGCCAAAACCTTTGAAATTCTGCTTTCCCACTTCTTAGTTCCTATGTCCGCAATAGGAAAGCACCTAATGGCCCTATAGTGTCGTTCACTCTTAGCCTTTCCCGAGGTGTGTCGCTGATTAGGGAAAGAAGGCCCACCTCGACTCATTGCTCGTCGGAGAAAAGGCTCACAACAATGGCATCTTCTTGACCAGATCAAAACTGGCCACAAAAGACCCTCATGGTGGAAAGGATGTGGGCGTCGGGGGCTTGTAGCCGTAGTAGATGTTTTGATCCATCAAGGTTGTTACAGTTTGCAAAATAAGAATAGAGGAGGAGGGACTCAGTGGCCGATCACTCCCTAGAGCAGTGACTCACACTAACGACGAGCCTGTGGTAGTGGTGTCTTAGAGGTAAGTCTGATTTCCAACCAGCCTAAGGCGGGGATTGGGAGGCGTCAAGATTCCTTGGCAGAGGCAGATCAGGCGAGGAGGAGGAGGTTCTACCTGCTTGCTCGCCATGAGGACCAATCAGATGAAGGTGCTCACGCATGCCATCATTCACAAGGAATGGATACCACATCTCAACTTGCCCCTCATCGGCGTCTTCTACAGCAGTGACACTCTCACCTTCGAAGACCGAAGTTTCAGGGATCGGGCGGCGAGCGGAAGACATGATCACATATCGCACAAAGCCTAGTCTAGGCTGTCAATCCGATCCAATGGAAGCAAATCAGCCGGCCCACCTGAGCAGCAAGTACAAGCCACAACTTGAAGGGGCCATGTGGGTGAAATCTGCACCCCAAGCAACAAGATCCGACGAACTCCGTAAATCTGAGAAGGTAAATCTCAGTTAATTTCTATATATATACCAAATCTTAGGAATGACATTAAAAATAGCTCCTGTGTCCAAATAATTACCCAAAAATATCCCTGGACTCATAATAATGCCTACTTTATTATAGGACACTTAGATCAACCCTTTGAAGTAGTAATGTTCATGGTTTTTGAACTAGTAGATGATGCTTCTTTTTGTAGGGTTAGTTTACTAGAATAATTAGCATATCATGGAAATTAAATATGAGAAAAATATTACTAAACCCTAATACAATGTGGAAACCAAATATGAACTCAGATTTGACTATTATATCAAAATAATAGGCCATTTCTCATTAAAACCCAATTCCATGTTTGTAACCTCAATTAATTCTAGAAAATAGCGCAATCATTAGAAAAATATGAAATTTGGTCCAGACCTATAAAGTGACCTTCCATTTAGTATAAAAATTCCACATACAAGTTTAGGTCAGTTTGAACCTAGGTTTGACCTAAACCCTAATTTGGACCTAAAATTACCAAGAATATGATGTACATATATTAATGATGATTAATTTCTTTAAATCGGGTGATGACCAGATTATCTAGATGATCATGGATATGTGAGGAATATTTGAAACCAGGTACGTGAATATAAGTATATGACTAGTTTTTCTGGATGTTAATTATAAGTATCTACTTGCATGTATTTGAATACATTGATGGATGTATATCTACGAGTATTGCAAATTCTACTTGAACACTAAAGAACATTAAGGGAATGAATAAAGAAATGTAGTTATTGATGGTGTTCATTAATCTCTCCATTAGAGTGGGAAATGATTAATGTTGACTAGCACCTCCCTAATGGTACAAGGTACGTAGGGAGATCCCTAATGGTACAAGGTACGCGGGGATAGGGCCCAAATAATTTATGTTTGTGCTAAGTCCACCATAGTAATGAATGTTCATTTGAAATATGATTAATAACTTGGGTTTACCTGATTTTATGCCTTTAAATAATGTTTTCCTCTCTTTATTCTCTTTTCAACTATTTTCAATATGCCACCATAGTATAGTATTTTTACTACCACGTACCAAATTTATGTTGATGTTTTTGTTTCTCATATTTTCTAGGTTCAGAGCTAGCATGGGATAAAAGAATAGGATGTGAGCAAGTTGTACAGGTTGTACCTATAGTCTAAGATCCTAGTTAGCATACATGTTTAGACTTGTGTAAAAATTCTCTTTCAATATACAATTGTAAATCATGTTGTAATAATGTACATGTTGAATGTTGAGATGTGTTATGGTGTATGTTATGTTGTATGCTCATGTATGTGCAAATTGCTTCTATAATGCACTTTGATACAATTGCCTAACGTTTTTGGGTTTGTCCTCTCGGGCCTTCTAAGTCTTGAGATGGCAGAATCCAGGGACGTTACAAGATGTCTCTATAGCAGTAGATACATATTTTGTGAGTAATAAGACATCATGCTCATGAAGATATCTACTTGATTTTCCCACACATAATGGATGGAAACTTGATTCTTCTCCAATCAAATGCTATTATCAAGTTTGGATATGTCATGGATGTGTTCGTGCATGTAGTAGTCGAAAAACTCAATTTTGTCCCAGTGATTTCCATTGTTCATCTAGACCAAACTTTAATCCTACACTTTTACTTCTCTTTGTAGTTATTTTAACTCAACCCAATCAAGTCTTGGTTTTTAAAATATTATTCTTAGTTCAAATGGATACAAGCTTAAAGTTTTTAAAAGTGTTTTCCCTGAAGATTTCATCATTAACTATTATGTAATAAGATCCTCTTGTAGATCATATTATTGGATGTAGTTTGGGTTAAAACTAGGGAATTTTTTCTCTGGTTAATATATTAACACAATAGTTTCCACATTGATAAGAAAATAGCTAATCATCCCGATTCTCAAGTTTTTTAGAAATAGTCATCTCTTTGTTGGAAAGATAATGTTGGAAATCATAAAAATACATATAAATAATATATGAGATGAGTGTTCATACCCATTATTACAAAGTAAGTAAATAGAAGTTGTTTGACTTCCTCTCCTCCTATCATAGATCCCAAGTAGGAGGCTTTCTAAGAGAAGCCTTCCAAATCTAAACTTGAAATTTAATTAGAACCTTGCAATTCTAGATCCATTTAGATTTATCATCATCAATTTCCTTTAATATGATTGCCTACCATACATTTTTGAGATTAAGAGAATGAATATTTTTCAATAAGAAAGCATCAACACTCAAAATAAGATTAGAAAGGGACTTCATGAATTTAGCTAATTACTTTTTTCCTATTACTAGGAACTAGCTTTTCTATAACAAACTCACTAACATGACATCAATTTGTCTTCCAGATTTGTAGAGAGAATTCCTACCAATTACTTCTTGTACATACTATATATTGAGAATCCAAAGGGTCTTTGCAAAATTTGTAGTAGCTCAAATACCAATCATGAATTCAATTTACTACAATAGATATCCTCTCTATTTTAGAATCTTTTATAACACCTTAGACTTATTAGGATAAGGAATCATAGACCATAAATTTCTTTTAAGACACTGTTGGAGTTTTAGAAGAAAAGATCTCAACACTCTTATCCCCCACAAGTGTACGGGGTCTAATGTAGTCGAGTGTCAAACTCAAGGAGCTAGATTAGTCAGGAGTAGAATCATTAACTTTCATTGATCTAGGCCGGTTACAAAAGTCAAATTGATTACAAGTAACTCAAAGTGAGAAGAAAATAAGAGCTAGGATTAGTTTAGATCAGGAATTGGAGAATCTAAGGCATGGAATTTCACTACCACACCATCACATCATGCATAACAATGAAATTAAAACATGTAGTCAACTTTGCAAGGAGATTGCCATCATCATGTACCTCCCAGTAGCATGAGATGGTTCTCTTCATAGCATAACATTCCCATGTTTATGCTTGATTCAGACACAATCTAAAACCCTCAACATACTCTAGTCATTCCCATGGTCAAGAACATGTTGCCATGAATCCTTCTCCCTACTTCCTCATATATTCTCCTGAATAACACAAGAAAGCATAAAACATGTATAAAAGGTGGTCAGCCAAACATACAAGCAAGAAATCACTATAGGCATTCATGGAGAAGCAAATTGACTAACATAAGATATAAATTTTGTGTTCACATGAGTAATGTAATGGGAGCTACTCTCCCATACCCAAGAAAAGATTTCTACTCGTCCATAATGTAGATGCACAAAAACATTGTAGAAATTTCAGAGTCTTGCATGATTAAGAGAAGAAAAAGCTAAAGGAACCAAAAGTGTAGCAAAGGGGAAGTAGAACTCTGGATAGAGGATGAGATTCCACCCTTCGAGTTGCTCCAACTTGGACAATCCTCCCACCTAAGAAGCTTTCATGAGGAGAGAAGTTGTTTTGCACCTTTGGAGAAAAAATGGAGAAGAAAAAGAAGTAGAACAGAGGTTCTTTTCCATGAAAACCTCTTCTTCCACCCCAAAATCGTCTTCCCCTACTCTAGAAATTCTCTTGGATGAAAATTTCTTGCAAATGATGAGAGATAACCGCCTAAAAGGTTGCATTCCCTCTTTAAGATGAGGGGTAGTTGCTACTAATTTTTACAGAAACTGATAACGACACAACATGTTGTTGAGGAGACTTGTCGTGTCTCTTTGTGAAACTTGTTGACTAACTTATGTTGGCGAGAAATGCATGACATTTTCTGTGAGAGACATGACGTGTGATTGTCGCTAGAGTCGATCAGAACATAAGGTACATGATGTGTTCGATTAAATGCATGCTTGTGTACATTGATAGAGAGTCAGGGTTGGCCCCTGGATCGTGAGGACATGCCGTGTCTTAAATAAGACATGCCGTGTAGCTGCTATGCACTTTGGTCACTGAGGCTACTGGAATATTACATGTTGTGTCTTAAATAAGACACATCATGTTATTTATTCTTTGAACTCTTCTAGAAAGTTACACATCATGTCTTAAATAACACACGTCGTGTGTGATGCTGTTTCTTCAAGAATGAACTCCAAGTCAGCTGTAAATCAAGGGGAGGTCCCATTAAGGTCGTATTTGAGTTGGTCTATCTCCAATTTGACATTTGGAGCATGTTATGCAATCAATCATCATGCAACAAGTAAAATAACTAAAAGATGGTAAGTTGAGTGTAATTAGAGTCTAAATGGAAGATAAAACGAACACAATTTGTGTGCGGATGTGTGCAAAAAGTATATATGAAATGAGCACATCAAACCCCCCTAAGCTTAAACTACTACTTGTCCTCAAGCAGAAAGAACATAGAACACAAATGAAGGAAATGTAAATCTCATGTATAGATTAAATGAAATGGAATATATAAAAGGGGTCAAGCCAACCATAATTATCAGATTTGTACATAAAGCCTTGGTTTTAGCTTAAACATCCAAGAAAGAAAATTAAGCTCAGCAAGGATGGTAACGCATTAAACAAAGCAGTCAAATAGGCATCACTAGAAGGAACTTGGATGACTTGGCCTAATAATTAGTGAGCATGCAACAAAACTTTCAGCTATTACTGGTGCAAATGATGGAATCTTATTTAATGTTTGCAAACTTTAGCTCTCTCTTCTTGCTTCCCCAAAGGATGTGGTGTAGGATTGGTGTTGCCGACACTTGGTTGCTAATGTAGGCTTATACACACAAGGAGTGTTGGTTGGGGCATTGTACCTTCTTTTAGGACATGTCACCTAATCGTCGTGGCCAAATCGGACTTACAACAGGTTAGTATGACATGTGGGCAGTTGTAGCCATCTTTTATGGGGTAATTAAGGTGGAGTTGAAGTAGTGGATGGCTTGACTTATTTTTATTAGAGCAGAAGAGAGTTAACCAAATTGTAACATCACATAGATTCCATTCATTTGTTTTGAAAAAAATTCACCAAAAAGGGTGGTTGTAAAATCAAAGAGAGTTTGGCAAAATTATCCTGTGTTCTAAATAGTGTTGCAAAGTTGGCATGTTCATAATATTTGTTACCAATTACATGTATTAGGTAATCCAGGATGAATAGGTGAAATTTCATGCTACAAACATAAATCTGACACTTAAACACGTGTTGGTGACCATAAGATTTCATTTGATTCATGCATGCTCTTATAAATTTCTTCAATTGAAAATTCTAATGAGGGAGGAACAAGATAGTTCCAACTTATGAAGCAAGTCAATTCATTACATAGAATGAGCCTCACATTATACTAAACTTGTCAAGAGAGAAACAAAAACTAAAAAAAGAAACTGGAGAGGTAAACTAAAGAACTAGAAAGTGAAAATAACAAAATGACTAAACAACTACATTACCGACTGGTTGCACCCCCAAGCTTTAAATTTGCAGTGTCCTCATTGCATCAATCAAACTCAAAGAAAATGTAACTAGGTACATGTCATGGACGACATCAGTAGGAGGGACCAACTCCCCCATGACTAATGGGAAAGAACAGGCTGAAAAGATCATCATCTTCTAGAATGTCGACTGGCATGGGCTGTGGAGCAGGGTCAGACTGTGGCGGTGAAGGTGTAGGGTGGTGTGGCTGAGGCATTGGATAGTGGTTCTGAGAGATGTGCCACATATCCATGCACTGGACCATGTCGTGCATCACAGAATATTGTTGCCCCATGAGATCGAGGCGGCTATCCAGTTGGTCAAACCGCTGTTGAACATAGCCATGAAGATACCTGACATCAGGCATCGCCCATGAATACTTTGTCTGAGTGCTAGTAGAGGGCGGTAGTGTTGTATGCGGCTGAGCGGCTGGAGTATCTTGATCGGCAGATTCAATGCTTCATCGTTGTGGTGACTAAGATCAACCTTCCAATTGTCTTTGTTGCTCAAGGTGGTGTTTTCCCAATCAGGCAAGTCTATGTAGTCGGCATTTTCAAAGTATTGTCTAAACTTGGCATTGTTGTTGGGAATCCTACTAATGAGTCATGTAGATATCATGTACTGAATGTCCACCAGGTTCTTGCCTTGAGAAGCTTCTAGGACTATTAGGTCCACTTCAAGATTGGTGGCAAGAAGTGTAATCATCCCTCCACACGTGATGTCCCCGGATTCTCTCTTCTTGATTTTCTTGATGTCCAAGAATGGGGTGAGGATGAAAAAACCTGCATTGATTTTAAAATCATAGACCATTCCCCAGAAGAAGAATAAATCATGTCTCCTGCATACACCTTGTATTTCTTTTTTGGCAAAGACTCATGTGCTGAGCAAATGATGGAGGTAATTGAAAATGGGGTTGTTGATGGCAGAAGCTTTGGCCTTAGCGGCGTCGTGTCGCTCATCATTTATCAATTTGTTCCAGAAAATGTCACTTTCAAAGGCAGGAGGGAAAGATATAACACCCCCGTACTGGCATTCTAAAAGCTGACAGAAGTTCTCAAAAATGATTCTATAACTCTGACCTACCAAATAGAAACTGATAAAGGCATAGGGCTCGGGCATGTTCTTTGGGTCTTCCTCGACCTTAAGAAAAGTAATGAAATTTTAGACAACGTGAAGGTTAGTTTTCATTGCCAGAAAGCATATGAACTCGAGGCCGATGTATTTGAGGTTGTCCTTGGTGTCATTCTTGAATCCCAGAGCTTTCATGGTATCTTCGTAGGAGAAACGGGTAGGGAGGACCCTACGTGAGATGATGAATTGATAGGTGGCGTCTTCCTCTACTGTCACCCTAAAATGGGTGGAGAAGATGTAGTTGGAGGCGGAGGAAGAGGCCATGTCATGCTTGTAGTTGGATATTTTCTTTAAGTGCGCCAATTCTGCTTAGAATACTGTTAAAATGACCTAGAACGTGGTGTGTATTAAAGAGGACACGACGTGTTTCTAGACGGGAAGGGATTGTGAATAGGGAGTTTACATGACGTGTCTTTGGTGGAACACGGTGTGTACCTAGGGCTTCTCTGTGGCTGGAGGTTGAAGATGGTTGCTTCTTCACACGGTGGTGGTTGTTGCTTCCGGTGTGTCTTCAAGGGTAGATGGAGAAGAAGTATGGGACAATGGTGGAGGTGTTGCTTTTATCCTTGCTTGCAAGGAGGATGCATGAAGACGACGACGACGACTCTTCTTGAGCTCGGTTGGCAATGAGAGTGGCTTGCTTCTTGTTGTCGTCTCACATGGTGGCACGAAATGAGGGGAAAAGAGGGCAAAGTGTCGAGGAAGTTGTGGTGGAGCGTGGTGTTGTGGATGTGATGGCTAGACTTTGATGGCGGCTACACGGTGGCAAGGCTTCTTGAGCTCGACTGGGGAGAACAACAATAGAGAAGCTTGCTCCGGGTGGTGGTGGCATCGACGCACATGGTCGCTGGCTCGCACACGACTGGATCAAACCTGTTGCTTGAAGGTAAATGTGAGAGTGATGACTTCAAATTAGGGTTAAAAAACCCTTTTGTTGTCACTTTACACGGCGTGTCTTTTTAAGGACACAATGTGTATATTTACAGAGATCACCTGCTTGCTTTTGAACGAGCCTTTACTGCAAACCACACGACTTGTAAAAATTACAACACGACGTGTGAGATTCCAGAAGTCGAGGTTGATGTCGCCTTCGCTGCTACTGACACGTTGTGTTCAAATAAAGACATGATGTGTTACTTTCCAAAAATATAGCTTCATTTGAGTGAATAGAAGACATGTCGTGTGCATTTGAAAACACACTGTGTAATTTTTCCAGACATATGTTCCCGATCTTCAACCTGATAATGACGTGTTGTGTGAAAATAAAGACACGATATGTTAACGTCTAATTGGAATATGTGCTCTTTTACCTAATATCCACACATCGTGTGTATTAAGGACACACTGTGTAGTTTTCCAGAAAAACCTAAAGGTTTCGAGAGGTTTATCAGATTTGTCGTGTTTGATTAAAAACACATCGTGTTTAATTCTAGTGAGCTTGTCAGCGATCATACACACCATGTGAGAAATAATACACGTCGTGTAACTTTCAGAATCTTCATAATCGGTTCCTCTGTGGTTGACAACACATTGTGTAAAAATTAGACACGCTGTGTCTTTGTGGATTTCTGTAGAAATTTGTCATCTTTGTTTGTACCTGCAGAGATGATGATGCATATCTACAAGGGTCTACATTATTACATTTATCCATGACAAATTTATTTGGGGAAATTGAAAATTGTTCTTGATTGGAACTAGTAAATGAGATCTATCCTAGTGGTCAACTCCCACAAGTTCCTCAGTTTAAAGTCTAGAGTAAGACTCTTCAGCTGGTAGATCAAGCATCTTGGTGGGAGCAAGACGCTCCCTTGTCAATCTCCTCTCATACGGGGTACAGTTTGCACCTTTGTCCATTAACTTTGAATGTCGATTGCTTCCCTTACAGCTCCACTATCCCATATGGAAAGACTTTCAAGATCAAGAACGTACCATACCACTTAGATCTCAATTTCCCTAGAAAGAACTTGAGTTTGGAGTAGAACAATAGAACTTGGCCTCCTTCTTTGAAATCTTTGACCTTGATTCTTTTTTCATGCCATCTCTTCATCTTTTCTTTGTAGATCTCAACATTCTCATATGCGTCCATTCTGAGTTCTTCAAGCTCCTGGAGTTACAACAATCTTTTCTCTCTTGCTTTCTTTAGGTTGTAGTTAAGGAATTTGATTGCCTACAATGGTTTGTGCTCCAATTGTATTGGTAAGTGACATGAATTTCCGTAGACAAGCTTGAAGGGAGTAGTTCCAATTGGAGTTCTAAAAGCTATCATGCATGCCCATAGTGCATTGTCTAGCTTCAATGCCCAATCTTTGCTTGAGCTGGAGACAGTCTTTTCTAAGATAGCTTTTAATTGTCTATTTGAGATCTCCACATGGCCTGCTATTTGAGGATGATAAGGGGTGGACACCTTATGCTTCACTCCATACTTACTAAGCAGGTTGTTGATTTTTTTTTCATTGAAATGGTTTCCACCGTCAGATATTATAGATCTTATAACTCCAAACCTGGGAAAAATAATCTTTTGGAACAGTTTAATCACTGACTTTGCATCTGGTGCTTGAGTAGGGATTGTCTCCACACATTTAGATACATAATCACAAACTACTAGGATGAACTTGTAGCTGCAAGAGGATGGAAAATGGCCCATATAATCAATGCCCCACACGGTGAAGACTTCTATTTCCAGGATTGAGTTCAATGGCATTTCATCCCTCTTTGAGATTCCCCCAGCTCTTTGGCAATTGTCACAAGCCTTGACAAATGCATGTACATCACAGAATAAACTTAGCTAATAGAAACTTGATCGAAGAATCTTCATTGCAGTATTGTTCACTCCAAAGTGTCCATCGTACAGAGAGGAATGACAGTCTAAAATCACACTAGCAATCTCTTCATTGGGAATGCATCTCCTGATAAGTCTGTCTGCGCATTGCTTGAACATAAGAAGATCGTCCCAATAATTGAATTTAACATCATGAAGGAACTTTTTCTTTTGCTAGTATGTGAACTTAGGTGGAAGACATCCAGTGGCAAGATAATTTGCAAAATCAGTGAACCATGGCACATCAAGAGAATTTACCGCATAGAGCTTCTCAATAGGCAATTTGTCATTGATTGGAACCTTATCTTCAGCACTAGTGGAAAGACGTGAGAGATGGTCAGCAACATTATTCTCAATCCCTTTCTTATCCTTGATTTCCAAGTCAAACTCTTATATAGCAATATCCAGCAGATGAGGTGAGGTTTGGCATCTTTCTTGCTCATAAGGTACCCTATTGCAACATGATCAGTATACACTATGACCTTGGAACTCACTAGATATGGTCTGAATTGATCAAAGGCATATACTACGACAAGAATATCCTTCTCAGTAGTAGCATAGCTTATTTGTGCGTCATCAAGGGTCTTACTCGCATAGTGTATAGCATGGAGTTTGTTGTCTCTTCTTTGTCCCACGATTGCTCCTATATCATAGTCACTTGCATCACACATGATTTCAAAAGGAGCACTCCAATCTACTGGTTGGATGATGGGAGATGAAACTAGGGTGTCTTTCAACTTTTGGAAAGCAATTTGACAGTCATCATTGAACACAAACTTGACATCATTTGCTAGCAGGGAGCATAAAGGCTTTGTAATCTTTGAGAAGTCCTTTATAAATATTTTATTGAAACCCACATGGACCAAAAAGCTGTGAATTTCTTTCACATTGGTTGGCATTGACATATTTTCAATGGCTTCCACTTTAGCTTTATCCACTTCAATTCCTTTGCTTGAAATAACGTGGCCTAGAACAACCCCCATCTGCACCATAAAATGGCACTTTTCCCAATTAAGCATGAGCTTGACCTATTGGCATCTCTGCAAAACATTAGTTATATTCAACAAACAATCATCAAAGGAATTGTCGTACACACTAAAGTCATCCATGAATATTTCCATTATCTTTTCAATGTAATCATAGAAAATAGCCATCATAAACCTTTGAAAAGTGGCAGGGGTATTACAAAGACAAAGGGCATCTGCCTATAAGCATAAGTTCCATAGGTGCACGTGAAAGTGGTCTTTTCGTGATCGGGTGGGTAGATGGGAATCTGAAAGAACCCGCTATACCCATCAAGATAGCAAAAGTAGGAGTGATGAACAAGCCTTTCTAGCATCAAGTCAATGAAGGGTAAGGGGAAATGATATAACCTGGTGGCTTTGTTTACTTTTTTGTAATCAATGCACATTTGCCACCCGATGACAATTCTTATTTGTATCAATTCATCATTTTCCCCTATTATTATGGTTGTTCCTCCTTTTTTAGGCACAACATGTATAGGACTTACCCATGGACTATCACTTATTGGATAAATAACTCTAGCATCTTTAAGTTTGATAATTTCCCTTTTTTACAACTTCCATCATATTTTGATTTAGTCTCCTTGGGGGATGTATGCATGGTTTATCATTTTATTCCAAATCTATTATATGCATGCATATAGATGGGTCAATTCCCTTGAGGTCATCAATGGAGTAACCTATCATATCTTTGTAGCTTCTAAGTTTGTTTAAGAGTTTTTGTTCTTGATCATTGTTCAAGTCAGCATTTATAATAATCGGAAAAGTGGAGTTTGGGGCCAAGAAAGCATACCTTAACCCCGGTGGGAGCGGTCTTAATTCTACCTATTTTCTATGATCAAGGGTGTTTCTTTCCTTTCTCTTCTTAGAATTTTCTTCACTCGGTGGGGTCTTTAATGCTTCATGAATTTCTTCATTGGAAATGACATTTGCATCTTCTTCTTCAAGATCATCAAGGGTGGTCTCAATAGAATTCTTCTCTTCCTAGAGTAGTGTGTCAATAGAATCAATGATACAAAGATACTCCTTGGAGCTGGGCGCCTTCATGGCATCATAAAAAGAGAATACAAGTTCTTATCTCCAACTCTAACAGTGAGTTTTCCCTCTCTTACATCAATTAAGCAATTTGCAGTGCATAGGAAGGGTCTTCCAAATAGCACTAGATTGGTTGGGTCCTCATGCATGTCTAAAACTATAAAGTCACACGGAATGAAGAACTTACCTATTTGTACGGGGACATCTTCAATCACTCCTCCAGGATTCTTGATAGAAAGATCAACTAGCTGGATTTTCATAGAGGTCAGCTTCAAATCTCCCAAGTCTAGATTTTCCCACAAAGAGATAGGGATCAAGATGGTGCTAGCTCTAAGATCAACAAGGCCTTTACTAAAAGTGGAGTCTCCTATCTTAAAAGGGAGAGTAAAGGCACCTTGGTCATCTAGCTTTTTCAACATATTGTTCTAGATGATGGAGCTTAGCCTTTTAGACAACATGACAGTCTTGACTTGACCAAATCTTTTTTTCTTTGTTAAGATGTCCTTCAAGAACTTGGCGTAGGAGGGCATTTCAGCTATGAATTTAACTAGAGGAAAATTCACACACAACTTGTTCAGAATGTCCATGAACTTATTGAACTTCACATCATCCTTTGTGTTAGCAAACTTATGAGGGAAGGGGGCATTGGGTTCGCTAGAAGAATCACCTTGATGTGGATTTCTAGTAGATTTCTTTCTTTGATTTTCAACAGTTTCCTCAATAGTAGTGTCCACAACCTCTTCAAATTTCCTCTTGGAAGGTAGGTAAGACCCTTCTATGACTGCTCCACTTCTCAAAGTTATAGATTTACAAGTCTTCTTGGGATTCATAACCAGATGACTAGGCAAAGAACCTGAGGATGTTCCTCGGTTTGCTAAAGCTTGTTGAGCTATTCGATTTTCCAACATCTTGGTGTGGGTAATAATCCCATCAACCTTAGAAGACAACTGTGTAATAGCATCCTTCATAAGATTGCCACGTGTGCATAACTCGTCATTCTAATGGATCTGTGTGGTGACAAAAGTCTCAAGGAGGCTCTCAGGCTGGATTTCTGTGGTGGAGGAGTCACTTGTTGAAATTGATTGAAGTTCATGTTGCTATTGTTGTGGTTGTAACCTAGTGGTTTTTGACGATTGACATTCATTGATTAGAGGTTGCTCATAGGTTGTTGACCTTGAGCTTGACCTTGCTATTGGTTCTGTGAATTGTTGTTCCTGTATGAAAAATTTGTATGGTCTCTCCATCCTAGGTTATATGTCTCAAAAAAGTATTGTAGGCATGTATGTTATTAAAATTTCCTACGACGTTGACTTGTTTCAGTGATTCAGTGACATTCAGTTGTGGTGCAAAATAAGAGGTAGAGTTGTGGCCGGACATCCCACATGCCTCACATACTTGCTCAACTTCTTGAAATGAGTGAGTGGCTAGCTTTCCAAATTTTTGGGTTGAGGCATCAAGCTTGGCTGCAATCACGTTCACGACATCTACAATATGTTTCCCGCTGGACTTATCACTTGAGCCGGAGGAAGAAAATGGCTGACTGATCCATTCTGAACTCCATTGGATGTGATTGAGTGCCATATCTTTAATAATGGCATAGGCTTCACTATATGACTTGTTCATCAAGGCTCCATTTGCAGCAACATCAATGGACATATGAATGTTGTAGAATAACCCATTGTAGAAAGTTTGCAGCAGCAACCAGTTGGTCAAACTGTGAGGAGTACATAGGTGTTGTAGATCCTTAAACCTCTCCCAGGTTTCATAGAGCGTCTCTCCTTCTTGTTGCTTGAAGTTTGTGATCTGGTTCCTTAGTTGGGTCGTCTTGCTAGGAGGGAAATATTTGGTTAGAAAAGCATTTAACAATTCATCCCAACTTTTGATGAAATCTTTAGGCAATTAAGAGAGCCACACCTTGGTGTGGTCACATAGAGTGAATGGAAATAGGAGTAAGCATACTCCTTCAGCTGGAACATCGTTGATCTTAAAGGTGTTCATATATTGTAGAAACTCTGCTATGTGAAGATTTGGGTCTTCCATAGGAGATTTTGTTGGATCATCTGCATGATTGTAGAGATGATGGAGAAATTGTTGGCCTCTATTGCAGGATGATCTATGGCCCCATAAATATTGATGACGACCAACACATCAAAATCCTTGAGTGGACGGTAGTCCTTCATCTCCTATTCTTGAAGAGGATTGGGTGATGGCGGTGGTGAATGTGAAGATTGCATTGATGAAGGATGTGATTCCCCCAAACTTGAAGAGTTCCCACTCCTCCTTGCTCTCCTATGGCTACTAAAGGTTTACTCTATTTCCCGATCTAGAAATAGTGATGTCTATAGACCCCTCTTAGAATGAGGCATGCACCCTAAAAAGAAAAATTGAGTTATATTTACAAAAGCTAAGAGGTACCATGATGTGAAATGCAAAAATGATGGCTTAGTATCAATTACTAGTTGACTCTTCTACTCTAACAAATATTACCATAGCTCCTCGACAATGGTGCCAAAAAATTGTTGGAGTTTTATAAGAAAAGATCTCAGCTCTCTTATCACCCGTAAGTGTACGGGATCAAATGTAGTCAAGTGTCAAACTCAAGGAGCTAGGTTAATCAGGCGCGAAATCATTAACTTTCATTAATCTAGGTTAGTTTACAAAAGTTGGATTGATTACAAGTAACTCAAAGCGAGAAGAAAACAAGAGCTAGGTTTAGTTCAGATAAGTAATTGGATAATCTTAGGCATGGAATTTCACTACCACGCAATCACATCATGCATAACAATGAAATTAAAACATGTAGTCAACTTTGCAAGGAGATTGTCATCATCATGTACCTCCCAGTGGCATGAGATGGTTCTCTTCATAGCATAACATTCCCATGTTTATGCTAGATTCAAACACAAATTGAAACCCTCAACATACTCCAGCCATTCCCATGGTCAAGAACATGTTGCCATGAATCCTACTCCCTACGTTCTCATATATTCTCTCAAATAACACAAGAAAGCATAAAACATGTATAAAAGGTGGCCAACCAAACATACAAGCAAGAAATCACTGTAGACATTCATGGAGAAGAAAATGGACTAACACAAGATATAAATTTCATGTTCACATGAGTAATGGCTTGGGAGCTACTCTCCCATACCCAAGAAAAGAGTTCTACTCGTCCATAATGGAGATGCACAAACACATTGCAGAAATGTCAGAGTTTTACATGATTAAGAGAAGAAAAAGCTAAAGGAACCAACAATATAGACAAGGGGATGTAGAACTCTGTATAGAGGACAAGATTCCACCCTTGGAGTTGCTTCAACTCATACAATCCTCTCTCTTGAGAAGCTTGTGTGAGGAGAGAAGCTTCGTTGCACCTTTGGAGAAGAAAGGAAGAAGAAAATGAAGTAGAATGGAGGTTCTTTTCCTAGAAAACCTCTTCTTCCACCCCAAAATTGCCTTCCTCTACTATAGAACTTCTCTTGAATGAAAATTTCTTGCAAATGATGAGAGATAACACCCCAAAAGGTTGCATTCCTCCTTTAAAACAAGGGATGGTTGTTGTTAATTTCTACGGAAAACTGATAACGACACGGCGTGTCGTTGAGGAGACACACTGTGTCTCTTTGTGTAACTTGTCGACTAATTGTTGTTGGTGACAAATACACAACATGTTCTGTGAGAGACACAACGTGTGGTTGTTTCTGGAGTCAATCATAACATAAGGTGCATGGCGTGCTCGATTAAATACATGCCCGTGAACATTGGTAGAGAGTCAGGGTTGGCCCCTGGATTGTGAGGAAACGTCATGTCTTAAATAAGACACGTCGTGTTCTTTATTCTGTGAGCTCTTCTGGAAAGTCACGTGTCATGTCTTAAACAAGACACGTCGTGTGTGATGTTTTTTCTTCAAGAATGAACTCTGAGTCAGCTGCAAATCGAGGGGAGGTCTCATTAAGGTCGGATTTGAGTTGGGCTATCTCCAATTTGACATTTTGAGTGTGTGTCTGCAATCAATCATCATGCAATAAGTAAAATAACTAAAAGATGGCAAGTTGAGTATAATTAGAGGCTAAATGGAAGGCAAAATGATTTGAATTTGTGTGCGGATGTGTGCAAAAAGTAGATATGAAATGCGCACATAAGATACCCACTTCACCCATAATATATCCCTTTTAAAATCTATTTTTCATTCATTCATAAGCATATAACTTACACAAACCTCTTTGATTTTCTTAAATCCAAAACGTTTTTGATTGGGAAGAGTGACCTTATACCATTTCACTAGATGAATATAGTTTCATCCATTTTCCTCGTAGGAAATCCTTGCATGTATTTTTAGTGGCATTGATCACTAAGTTTGGAAGAGGAAAGGAGTAAATCCAGTGGAGGTAAAGAGTAGATATTATAGACTGAATCAAATCCAATGTAGAAGCCATTGTTAATGTTTTTTATTCCCATACTTCGTATGGAACCTCAATATACCACAGAGAGATTACTTAAAACAAAGAAACAATCTAACACTAAACAAACATCCTTAAGCAACATGTTATGGAAAACACAAAATAAAAAATTTGAACTGGATTCTGCAAGGATTGGACCTATGATCATATTACATTCATTCATCCATAAACATGTAACTATACATGAAATTATTCAATGTCCAATGTCACAATGTGTATGCAAAAAGGTACAACTTCCATGGAGGTTAACATGTGCAACTATATACTAGGCATGCAAGCCAAAAACCTAAATTGTAGATACATCTGATCAAATCCACCCTTCATGGACATTAATATATAGGGATGATTGTAGGATGCACCTATAAAAGATCATTACTAACCTTCAGCTAGTGTTGTCCACCAAAGGGAGACTCCCTTCCAATCAAGTCATGGTTACACTACTCATCTCCTAAAAGATGTGGACAACCACGAGGGTGAGACTCAAGTCATAGTAATATGATATAAGAAGAGAAAACATAATAGTCTTACAAAGGGAGACTCCCTTCCAATAAAGTCATGGTTACACTACTCATCTCCTAAAAGATGTGGACAACCACGAGGGTGAGACTCAAGTCATAGTAATATCATATAAGAAGAGAAAACATAATAGTCTTACAAATATATGACTAATGGAGTAGTACAAGCAAAATATTTAACAAGTGGTAACTTTTCAAGATATGAAATGATAGTAAGATGCAATATAAGAGTAATAAGTAATACTTGCATGTGCCAAACAACAATAAAGCATCCAATGTGAGTTACCCAAGTTACTTAAATAGATGATCCCTCAATGCTTGATTACTCATCTTATTATTAAACCTTGGGTAGTATGAGATGTACCACTCAAACAATTATTTGATGACTGTAAAGTCCCCTAGCTCATTGTGAGCTCTTAGGATTACCGGCCTCCATAAGATTCATCCACATCTTAGTTGTTTTGAGTATAATTAAATTAGTGAGAACATGGCCAAACCTACTAGTAGAAAGTTCAAAAGTGAGTTTATATTTGGGTCTATCATTGGTACTCATGTCGTAACACCTCATCGCAATGGTAATGAAATCCTAAAATCATCATGTCACATATCACACATCACTAAATATACAATCTAGATGGCACTCAAATACATATCCATAGTAGATGTCAAAGAAAACAATCTTTGGTCTTCATGTATACTCACAAGTATATGACTCCAAGTACCTTCTCAAAAATTAAATATTTATAGAAGGATACTCATTTTGTTATCCTGACTTCCAAACTCTAGGATAGCTCCTACCATCACATTGTTGGGTTTTAGAGGAGGCAGAGAAGCAGCGGAAACAAAAAAAAATTCTCCCCAAACCCAGAACAAAAGGAATCGCATCAACATCTATATAATAGGAAAGATGGTTTGTGAATCATACCTTATCCCGAGGCTTTCTCGGCGACAATACCACGCGCCTTACGCGGTCTTCACCTCCGGTCTTGGACGGTGTCTGTGCAGCTCCTGGTCACACCGGGACTGAAGACTCCTCCTCCTACCGGACTGTCGGATGACAGTTGTCCTCCTGAGCGGCAGTGACCTCCCGCCTCTGAAGTAGTCCACACGGACTACCCAGAACTCCACTCTCCTTGTCCCACAAGGAAGTGGAAGGAGTCGCACCCTCCTGTTGATGTACTAGTCGCCAACACACTCTCCTGCTGTCAATTGCAACTGCAGTTGTCCTTCCCTTGCTGCACCTCCCTTTGCAGGAAGCACTTGCTCGGGCTCTCTCTCGGTTACCAAAACCAGAGAGAACGACAACTTTGCAGAGCAATCAACTTGCACTGAGTCGTACTCTGAGAAGCCCCCAATACCCCTATATATAGGCGGGTCATGGGACAGGGTTCTCTGTGCCCGAAAATACGGGACTAAAGCAGGAGTAGAAGGGTTCGGGATTTTCCACAAAAAGCAACCATCTCGCAACCTGAACCGATCGGTTCATAAGTGAACCGGTCGGTTGGGGACCTGAACCGATCGGTTCACCACTGAACCGATCGTTTGGGACCCTTGAACCGATCGGTTCACTCATGAACCGGTCGGTTGGGGTTCCAGGTTGGTTCCCGATTGACTTTCCTTATTTCTTTCCCAATTGGTATCGAATACCAATATTATTCCCAATCGAATTGGGCAATTTGAAACGAAAGGAAAATTCTCACCAATCCTACTTTCCCAAGTTGCTCGATTGCACTAGTTGAACCGATCGGTTCAACACTTGAACCGGTCGTTTCACTCTGTGCATGAGCCGATCGGTTCAACAATTGAGCTGACCGGTTCAGCAACCTCAGCCGACCGGTTCATCACATGAACCGATCGGTTGGGAATGCAGATTGTGCAGAATCAGTAAAGTGCGATTTCAATCAATCCGATACTCTAATCAATGCGTCCAACACCTTGAACATTATGATATTGAGCTATCGATTAATTGAGTGTTTAATTGAACTACTAAACTCCTTTAGTAATCAATCTAAACATTTCTTGTGGACAAAACTCCTCTTCCAGGTTAAATCCTATGTGTGTGACCCTGCAGGTCCATTTCACGTTGGCAGTGAAAGTCCATAACACTTATGACTTCACAAGCAAAGAGCGGTGCCTAGTCACACATCATTGCTACCCAAGTGAAAGTAGAAAGTTGGAGAACAACTTTCATCCTACAATCCGTGAATGGTGTTACAGTGAATGTATAATTCCTTTATCACTGATATCCAGAATGAACTCGAGGCATGGAACAGTCATCCTGTCAATGTTCATTCATTTCCTTGATCTCAGAGTAGACCGAGTGAGATGTGTATGACATCAATATCACATATTGATTCACACGTGCATGCGCATTCCTTTCTCAATCCTACTCATCAAGTGGCCAAGGATATCAAACTCCCTTAGGAGGGACAAATCCCATATCTATCACTCACCCCTCAAAAGCCCCATGTGTCAAAGCCACCCAATCATCACCTTTATAACAACCCATGTTTCAGGACTGCGTTTGATGATGTCAAAGTGTACCCAACGACATGTGTTGAGTGCAGTGATTTCCGGTCTAAGAATCACACTCACCACCATCACTGTGAGAGCTGACTGTGACTACCATGTCATGGTTCCATGTGTCACTCTCACGGTGGGTCTGTCCGATACCTTGTTCTCTAACAAGTACCTATGTGCTTGGTTTGATATCACTATATCATGACTAATGAGATTCTGTCATCAACCAACACACAATCTAGTCTTCAGTGTTATTGATGTCTATGGATATTTCCACAATAACAACCAACTAGGGACTAAACAAGAATGTATACTCTTAACATCCATATGATCTCATCGTTTAGGTCATGAACCTAAAAGCATATGTCATTGAGTAAGACATTCTTTAGACATCTATCATGTTACACCATCATCTCAGAAATAGTTTAAACATATAGATTGGAAATTGCCTTTATTATTATTCAAATCATTTACAAAGTATCCCATTACAATCATCATATGACTTGCTCTATGGGCATACATACCAACAGACTCCCACTTGCACTTAGAGCTAGTCACCAAGGAAACACAGTCCTTGTGACCTAGCATGACCATCATGCTTCTGCTGAGAAAGGGCCTTAGTCAGTGGATCAGCTATGTTGTCTTCAGTTGGTACTTTGCAAATCTTCACATCTCCTCGCTGTACGATCTCTCGTATGAGATGGAAGCACCGCAGTATGTGCTTGGACCGCTGATGTGATCTGGGCTCCTTAGCTTGTGCAATAGCTCCATTATTGTCACAATAAAGCCCAATTGCATCACAGCTACTGGGAACTACACCAAGTTCAGAAATGAACTTCCTGATCCACACAGCCTCCTTTGCTGCATGCGAAGCAGCAATATACTCGGCCTCTGTAGTAGAATCGGCAACTGTTTCTTGCTTGGAACTCTTCCAGCTCACAGCTCCATTATTAAGGCAAAACACAAATCCTGACTGCGATCTGTAATCATCTTTATCGGTTTGGAAGCTTGCATCGGTGTAACCCTTTACAACCAGCTCTTCCTTACCGCCGTACACAAGAAACTGATCCTTAGTCCTTCGCAAGTACTTGAGGATGTTCTTCACGGCTGTCCAGTGAGCATCCCCGAGATCTGACTGGTACCTGCTCGTCATGCTGAGAGCATACGAGACATCTGGGCGTGTGCACAACATAGCGTACATGATGGATCCGATGGATGATGCATATGGGATCCCATTAATACTCTCCCTCTCTTCACAAGATTGGGGACATTGAGCTCTAGAGACGGTAACTCCATGTAGCATAGGGACGTTGCCTCTCTTTGAGTTCTCCATGCTGAACCGCTTCAGCACCTTGTCAATGTACGTGCTCTGACTTAGTCAGAGAAGCCTTCTAGATCTATCTCTATAGATCTTAATTCCTAGAATATAGGATGCTTCTCCTAAGTCCTTCATTGAGAAAGTTTTCCCAAGCCAAGTCTTTACCTTCTCTAAGGCTAAGACATCATTCCCCATCAAAAGTATGTCATCCACATACAATATGAGAAATGTGGTCGAGCTCCCACTAACCTTCTTGTACACACAAGGTTCATCTTCATTTTGAATAAAGCCAAACACTTTGACTTCTTCATCAAATCAAAGATTCCAACTCCGAGATGCTTGTTTCAATCCATAGATTGACCTTTGCAGTTTACAGACTTTATTGGCATTCTTTGGATCTACAAAACCTTCAGGCTGTGTCATGTACACATCCTCATGAATATTCCCGTTAAGGAATGTGGTTTTAACATCCATATGCCAAATCTCATAGTCATAATAAGCTGCAATAGCAAGCATGATCCTGATGGACTTAATCATGGCAACTGGAGAAAATGTTTCATCATAGTCAACACCTTGAATTTGTCGAAAACCCTTTGCAACCAATCTACCTTTATAAGTTTGCACATTTCCATCCATGTCGGTCTTTTTCTTGAAGACCCACTTGCACCCTATGGGTTTTACCCCTTCGGGTGGTTCCATCAAAGTCCATACTTTGTTGGAGTACATGGATTCCATCTCGGATCTCATGGCTTCAAGCCATTTCTCAGAATCTGATCCCTCCATAGCCTCTACGTAGGTAGTTGGATCATCATCTATGATCAACTCTCCACCTTCCTGAGTTACAAGGTATCCAAACCTCTCAGGCTCAAGGCGGGTCCTACTAGATCTACGAGGTCCTTGTATTACTTGAGGAGACTGAGATTCCACAATACCTTGTGAATCTCCATTTTCCTCTGGTACATCTACCGGTTCAATGTTCTCTTGTTGGGCTTGAACCTCTTCAAGCTCTATATTCCTCCCACTGTTTCCTTTGGAAATAAATTCCTTTTCTAGGAACACAGCATCCCTGGCAACAAACACTTTGTTGTCAGTTGGGTGGTATAAATAATATCCCTTGGTCTCCTTGGGATATCCAATAAAATAACATTTATCAGATTTGGGTCCAAGCTTATCAGGAAACATTTTCTTGACATAAGCCTCACAACCCCAAATCTTCATAAAAGACAAATATGGACGCTTCCCAGTCCATATCTCATATGGTGTCTTTTGAACCGATTTAGATGGTACACAGTTAAGTGTAAACACGGCGGTTTCAAGAGCATGACCCCAGAAAGAAATTGGAAGATCAGCAAAACTCATCATAGAACGCACCATATCTAACAATGTGCGATTCCTTCTTTCAGACACACCATTATGCTGTGGTGTTCCAGGCGGAGTCCATTGTGATACAATACCACGGGCTCGCAGAAGGTCCTCAAACTCCTGGCTCAAGTATTCTCCACCTCGATCGGAACGAAGTGCCTTAATACTTTTACCAAGCTGGTTCTGTACTTCATTCATGAAATCCTTGAACCTTTCAAGGGTTTCTGACTTATGTTTCATCAGGTACACATAGCCATACCTACTGAAATCATCAGTGAAGGTAATGAAGTACTGACACCCATTTCTGGCATTAGTTCTAAAAGGCCCACATACATCAGTATGTATGAGTCCTAATAGATCACTAGCTCTCTCACCTTTACCTGAGAAGGGAGTCTTGGTCATCTTGCCCAACAAACAAGATTCACATGTCTCTATTGATTCACAATCAAAAGAGTCTAGATAACCATCTTTATGGAGTCTAGAAATGCGCTTCTCATTTATGTGCCCTAGACGACAATGCCAGAGATATGTTTTGTTTGAGTCGTTGAGTTTTTGCTTTTTGGTGTTTACGTTGTATACTCTTGTCTCCAAGTCTATCAAGTATAGACCATAAGACATAGGGGCACTGCCATAAAAGATCCCATCTTTAGAAATGGAACACTTTCCATTCTTAATAAGAAATTGAAATCCATCTTTGTCCAAACAAGAGACGGAAATGATATTCCTATTTATGGCAGGTACATAATAGCAGTTCTTCAACTCTATTATTAGCCCACTAGGTAGAGTTAACTCATAGGTTCCTACGGCACTGGCGGCAACTCTTGCCCCATTAGCAACACATAGTTCAACCTCGCCTTTCCCCAAAGGCCTACTTCTCTTAAGATCCTTCACATTTGAACAAATGTGAGATCCGCATCCGGTATCAAGTACCCATGATGAAGAAGTAGTAAAGTTAATCTCTATCACGTATACACCAGAAGTAGAGATCTCTATCTCCGACTTCTTCTTCCATTTTTTCTTCCATCCTCTCCATGTAGAAGAAATTGGTTTGGCGAGAGAACACTTCTCTCCCTTACCTGGTTTCTTCTTCACCAATGCATTAAGCGTACATAGAGTGGATTCTAAGGCTCCTGGTATATCTGGATTGTGCAGAACACTTCTCACAGTCCTCAACCAGTCATGGAATTTATTCTCAATTAATTTGCCCATTTTAAAAGATGATTCTTTTGCCATTCTACAAGAGAAAATTTGCATTTGTCAAAACCTTTTTGATTTGATTTGAATAAAATTTGACGATAGTTAATTAGGCCTTTAATTAATTACCGCTCCCACTATTTTGACTCAAATTGATAGCCCTCACCATCAATTCGGAAGATTGCAGCGTACAATCTTCTAGTGGGCCAAGATCCTAGAATCCTCTAAGCCATGGACCAGCTTTGGCTGTCACCCACAACTCAGATCTTCTGGGTAGGCAACTCTTGCCAATTGCATCATATGCAACTCTTGATGAATGAACATGCGCAACACCTTGCCATGAACATTCCGTGCCTCTGGGCTTAGACGCTCTAAGAATCACCAGTTAAGTCAAACCCATAAGCCGACACGGTAAACATGCACCCTGCTTTGGCAGAACCTACATGTCGACCCTTCACACTTCCACAAGATAGACAGCGCACCACGCTTTGGCGTAACCTACGCTTGGTCGATCAAGTTTGCCATGTGTGTCGCTAATGGAAGGCATATAAGACTTAATATTTTAATGAGGGATTTGGTTTTTATATACATATACATATCCAATCACCACAATATATAGTACGTATCATATACATGCTATATCCCACAGAAAACATGCATAAACGATAAAAGCAATGATTATGGCCATCCTATTTGTGATTCCTCGAGCCAAGAGGAATCACGGTCATCTAGGTCTACATCACATGCAACCTGTACAAGATGAAATCTGTGCCTGCCTTTCTGGGTTTAATCAGCTCATCTCCATGACTGATCGGCTCGCCATCATGTAGGTTGTCCGGGTGCCACCAGCCGATCGACTGGCGCCTCCAGCCGATCGGTTCACCAGTCATCGTGCATCTCCTCTGTCGCCACCCGCTCATCTCGTTCCTCGAACCGGCCGTCTGGATCACCAACCGATCAGTTCACTCCTTGAACCGATCGTCTTCAGGTTGTCCGCCATTCTTTGACATAACAGGAAATAAAATCTATCCTATTTTACAATTGAATTGTGAAACCCCGAGTTACATTCGGGGGGAGCAAAGGTAGGAAAAGAATTCTTGAATTATTTCAAGTTACATCAAGAATATGAGAAAGGGAATCGGTGCGCAGACCGAGATGCAAGCAACCACACAAACAACCACACACAGATATAGGGGTTTATAGGCCATAATCATGCTACACATCCACCACAAAACTCGTTTAAGGGCGACACGTATCGAGTGCATTAATATTACATATCATATATGTATGTTAGGGATTTGTGGATTGGACATGTATAAAGCCGATATTATTCGCATTGCATGCAATAAATAAAGGCGACAAACCAAAATCGATCACATCGATAATCCTAAAATATAGAGCGGTTGACCTGGCTCTGATACCACTGTTGGGTTTTAGAGGAGGCAGAGAAGCAGCGGAAACAAAAAAAAATTCTCCCCAAACCCAGAACAAAAGGAATCACGTCAACATCTATATAATAGGAAAGATGGTTTGTGAATCATGCCTTGTCTCGAGGCTTGCTCGGCGACAATACCACGCGCCTTGCGCGGTCTTCACCTCCGGTCTTGGACGGTGTCTGTGCAGCTCCTGGTCGCACTGGGACTGAAGACTCCTCCTCCTACCGGACTGTCGGATGACAGTTGTCCTCCTAAGCGGCAGTGACCTCCCGCCTCTAAAGTAGTCCACACGGACTACCCGAAACTCCACTCTCCTTGTCCCACAAGGAAGTGGAAGGAGTCGCACCCTCCTGTTGACGTACTAGTCGCCAACACACTCTCCTGCTGTCAATTGCAACTGCAGTTGTCCTTCCCTTGTTGCACCTCCCTTTGCGGGAAGCACTTGCTCGGGCTCTCTTTTGGTTACCAAAACCAGAGAGAACGACAACTTTGCAGAGCAATCAACTTGCACTCAGTCGTACTCTGAGAAGCCCCCAATACCCCTATATATATAGGCGGGTCATGGGACAGGGTTCTCTGTGCCCGGCAATACGGGACTAAAGCAGGAGTAGAAGGGTTAGGGATTTTCCACAAAAAGCAACCATCTCGCAACCTGAACCGATCGGTTCATAAGTGAACCGGTCGGTTGGGGACCTGAACCGATCGGTTCACCACTGAACCGATCGTTTGGGACCCTTGAACCGATCGGTTCACTCATGAACCGGTCGGTTGGGGTTCCAGGTTGGTTCCCGATTGACTTTCCTTATTTCTTTCCCAATTGGTATCAAATACCAATATTATTCCCAATCGAATTGGGCAATTTGAAACGAAAGGAAAATTCTCACCAATCCTACTTTCCCAAGTTGCTCGATTGCACTAGTTGAACCGATCGGTTCAACACTTGAACCGGTCATTTCACTCTGTGCATGAGCCGATCGGTTCAACAATTGAGCCGACCGGTTCAGCAACCTTAGCCGACCGGTTCATCACATGAACCGATCGGTTGGGAATGCAGATTGTGCAGAATTAGTCAAGTGCGATTTCAATCAATCGGATATTCCAATCAATGCGTCCAACACCTTCAACATTATGATATTGAGCTATCGATTAATTGAGTGTTTAATTGAACTACTAAACTCCTTTAGTAATCAATCTAAACATTGCTTGTGGAAAAAACTCCTCTTCCAGGTTAAATCCTATGTGTGTGACCCTGCAGGTCCATTTCACGTTGGCAGTGAAAGTCCATAACACTTATGACTTCACAAGCAAAGAGCGGTGCCTAGTCACACATCATTTCTACCCAAGTGAAAGTAGAAAGTTGGAGAACAACTTTCATCCTACAATCCGTGAATGGTGTTACAGTGAATGTATAATTCCTTTGTCACTGATATCCAGAATGAACTCGAGGCATGGAACAGTCATCCTGTCAATGTTCATTCATTTCCTTGATCTCAGAGTAGACCGAGTGAGATGTGTATGACATCAATATCACATATTGATTCACACGTGCATGCGCATGCCTTTCTCAATCCTACTCATCAAGTGGCCAAGGATATCAAACTCCCTTAGGAGGGACAAATCCCATATCTATCACTCACCCCTCAAAAGCCCCATTTGTCAAAGCCACCCAATCATCACCTTTATAACAACCCATGTTTCAGGACTGCGTTTGATGATGTCAAAGTGTACCCAACGACATGTGTTGAGTGCAGTGATTTCAGGTCTAAGAATCACACTCACCACCATCACTGTGAGAGCTGACTGTGACTACCATGTCATGGTTCCATGTGTCACTCTCACGATGGGTCTGTCTGATACCTTGTTCTCTAACAAGTACCTATGTGCTTGGTTTGATATCACTATATCATGACTAATGAGATTCTGTCATCAACCAACACACAATCTAGTCTTCAGTGTTATTGATGTCTATGGCTATTTCCACAATAACAACCGACTAGGGACTAAACAAGAATGTATACTCTTAACATCCATATGATCTCATCGTTTAGGTCATGAACCTAAAAGCATATGTCATTGAGTAAGACATTCTTTAGACATCTATCATGTTACACCATCATCTCAGAAATAGTTTAAACATATAGATTGGAAATTGCCTTTATTATTATTCAAATCATTTACAAAGTATCCCATTACAATCATCATATGACTTGCTCTATGGGCATACATACCAACACACATGGCATTACATGATTTGGGTTTCACTTGATTAATAGGTCAATGTACTTGTGTTTTATTTTGGATTAACCAATGGTGAAAAAAAAGGCATAAAAGTGATATTGAACTCAATCAAGTATAAGTAACTCTATAAGATATAAAATGATTTATAATATGCATCAAGTACTCATACATGGACACAAATAACCACTGTCGAACATAACAATCCAATACATTTATTAAGGTTTCATAATGATCTTTAAGGGTACAATTGGATTCATATTACATCCATGAAACACCACACAAATATTCAAGGTAAAAATTTGGAGTATGAGAATGTTATGGTTAATACAAGATTTTACATTAAAAAATCATTTTAAGGTATAAATGATCTGCCTTTAGGTGTTTAATCTATGTCCAAAAAAATATCAACAACATAAAGTTACGAAAACATGACATTTCCACTCTACATGACCATGAAAACAATAAGGAAGATTATATTTTTCATATTATGTTCAACATGGTACCAAACAACCATAAAACAGTAATTTTTAGGGAAAAATGTTCTTATTTTGAATATTATCATCAAGAGGGCATATCATTACCACTGAGAATCAAAATTGGATAATAAGGCATAAATATTATGTCACAAAAAGTCCATAAAAGTTCCTCTTTTAGGTAAAAGGAGCAAATTTAAGCACATTAGGGTTTTGTGTGCAAGTTTGTAGACAATGGATTGTAAAAGCCCTTATATCACTAGCCTTATATATTAAGAAAATTTAAACAAACAATAACTCCTTAAGATAGACACCACGCCACCTCCGAACAGTACTTCCAAGCTTCTAGAAAACACCATCAAGCAAGATCGATGGTCAACTAGGAAAAAATGAGAGAAAAGGAGGGTTATTTATCTATAGGAAGCTAATCCCACAATGAATGACCATGGATCTTGACTGAAGGAAAGATATGAGAGGTAAAAAATAAGAAAAGAGAAGAGAAAGAGTATATATTTCATGGTTTATGGTTGAAAATTACTTATCAAGTTTTGGAACCACCTATGGAAGCTGGATCTCCAACTTTTATCCACATACAAACTCCAAACCCTCTTTCTCGAGGTCCTTGCGCTCCTCATCAACCATTGCCATCCTACTCCTCATTTTCTTTCTACTCTTGTATTACAAATGAAGCATATGATGATCGGGTGGGGTATATCTAGCCAAGTGTGGTCAAAAGACTAAAACAACCCAACTAAAGTGAGAAATCCACCCCAAGCATAGGAGGGCTACTAAAACCCTTGGACTTCCTACCCATCGAGGATGACCCATAGAGGGTCTAACTCATTGAGGGCACTCCCCCTCCTTGGTCCATAAAAGTTCCCTCTAAACTCCCCCATCAGGACTCAACACCCTCACCCATCAAGCTCTAAACAACATTGCACATCGAAGTACATCACCTTCATATTATTGTGGCTCACTTTCCATCACATATATCAAGGTTCAACCTTCACTACACCTATTAAGGGTTTACATATCTATGATCAAGGCCATCAAGATCCCCTTCCCACGACCCAGTTAGCATACAAACTACTTCACATGTAATAGCTTCCCCTCTACCTATCGAGGTACTCCATCCATGAACCTATCAAGAGAGCTCCTCACCAACCCACCAAGGTTCAACTCAATAAAGACATAACGGCTTCAACCAGGCCTATTGAGGGTGGTTCAAGGTAGGGTAATTAGATCTCACCTAACCACAGACTGATTGGCGTCAAGGTTCAAGGCTATCAAGCCTTAACTACTTAACTACTAAAATTAAGATTAGGTTTAGGGCTAGAACCTCATAATGAAATTTGATTCAACTAAGGCTATAAGGCATCAAACCCCATCAAAAATCTTATATATATATATATATATATACATACATGTACATTTTTAAATTAGGTGCTATATTCAGGAAGTCACAAAACTATGAGAAATAAAATGCAAACAGAACATGTGGACTTTAGAGCTGAAGGAAATCTCCATTACTCACCTGACTAATCATATCAGAAGGAAAAGTAATGCTAACTGAAGAAGCATGAAGAGAATATCCTAGTAGGAACCAAGGAAGGCAACAACTTAACTGGCAGACACAACCTAAAGGCTCCATTAAGATCAATAATAATGATGTGTTTAAAGGGAAGAGAGGAGTCATTATGGAAATCATGAGAGATTTCAATAGAAGTTGGCATGATGATATTGGAGAAAATATATCGTCCAATTGAGCACTATAGGTAGAGTTACAAGCCATCAATCTATCCCTAGTTGTAGCTACTGAATGCAACCTTGACAAAGTTATTATAGTGAGTGACAACAATCCTCATTCGGAATGATATATGAGGACTACATTATGAACCGTTTATAGACAATTGGATCATTGACATTGAAAGGAAATATAGGAGAACTTGAGGGTTGTGTTTTAAATAAGGGAGATGAATAAAGTAGCATATTGGATTGCTAAGGAGCATCTAAAATTAGATATGGGCCTTATAGCAATATAAGACCCCCTAAGGAGGTAAGCAACCTTCTACCAAATGAAGCATGTAAGGGTAGTAGTACTACCATAAATAGTTTTATGCATTCAAATTTTTGTACTGCCTTTATGAATTTTCTTGTACAAGGACAACAAGATGAATAGACAACCTCCTAGCTCCACTCCCTCAAAAAAGTGAAAATTGAACCTAACTTGTATTTCTACTTAATTAATTATAAAACATAATCATGCATTCAATTATGATTAGAAAACAAGATTATAGGTTAATATAGGTCATGGTACTTACAATCATAAACACCTAACAAGTATTTCTTCCCCAAAATCCTACAAAGAACATTGGTACTTCGTATACATCTAATCCTATAAAATCCACACAACTTCCTCTATAACACAATGATAACACCTTCACTAAACTTCTATCCTTGTTCCTTAACTTTAGAACACTTCTATCCACGATCAATAATGGACCCTTTACATATGATATATCATCATCATGTTGTACATCTATTCCTAGCAAATTCTATTTTGACACTTACTTAACGTAGACACATGGAAAACACCGTGCAATTGACTCAATTGTGTAACTACAATATGTAGGCCACTGTTACAACACACTTGATGATGGAATAAGGCCTTGTAAACTTGGGATCCAACTTATCCTTCTTTACAAACCTCAAAACACCCTTCTAAGGAAAGACCTTAAGATATAAAAGGTATCCAACTTGGAACTCAAGCATCTTACATTAGTTATCTACATACGACTCCTGACTATACTCTTTTACCTTTAACTATATCTCGATGATTTGATATTCTATGTCATCTATTGCACCAACTCATGACCCAAAATTTATTATCATCAAGCCACATAATCATTGATTTTCATCAAAAAAATGACACTAGAACTATTAGACGTCGGTTCAAAAAAAAATATCAACACATAACCTAGTGTTGACAAACACGGTCGTGCTTACCAGCACGGCATGTTGGTGACTTAGACGTGTGGTTACCTATAAAAATCAATGAAAGAGGTCATTAATGGAAAAAAAATAGCCTGACTAAGGGCCTTAATCATCAGTTGCATAAAAAACTGACACATATCCTAGTGACTTGGACGTCAGCTCTCTATAATAAACCAATGCTAAATGCAATTATCTGAATGAAAAAAAATCATCCTCATTAGGGCCTGAGTTGTCAGTTTCCCAAGAAAGAACTGGCACTAGAGTGCAATTCGGGGGAGGACATTTTTGTGTGGAGACATGGCGTGAACACTCTGATGCCGTTTTTTAAGACAACCCGGCACAAATTGTGCAAATTTTCACAGTTTTCCCTGTGAATTAGTGTCAGTTTTAATGATAAAAAAACTGACATTGTAAGTATTTTGGAGGCAAAATCAATTTTGCACAAAGGTGTCTATTGTCGGTTCTTTCACAACCAACACTCATCTTAAACTTTTTAGAGGCAAATATTTTTCTCCAAAAAATTGCATTTTGCAGGTTATTTTAGATGTTGGTTTTTTGTAAAACTAACAGACGTTAATGAAAAAGTGGTACCCATGTCTTTTCTTATTCGACTGGACTTGATCTATGGTGACGCTTGTGCTAGAGAACCAACATTTTTTATTATCTAGTGTCAATTTTTTAGTGTAATCGATATTAGGAAAAGTGACATTAGATTCCATAAATGTACTAGTGATACTTTGGGAATTGTAAGAATTAGCTTCAACATATATCATAAGATCATCTGCAAATACTAGATGAAAGAATACAAATTTGTATTTGCCTTAAGGAGTTAAATTAACAAATATAATTTTCCCTATATCATGCTATGAAACACATGATCACTATCATTAATAAACAAGGAGAAATAGAATATCCTTTCCAGTCAGCACTAGAATATTTAGATATTTCAACATTGTCTCCATTAAATAAGACTTAATAAGAATTTGAGTATTTCAAAAATCCAATTAATCTAAATATTTGGAAGTTTCATTTTGTTCCTAATAGAGAGAAGATATTTCCAAGTTATTGAACTATGAGCCTTATTTATGTCCACTTTCAAATGTATTTTACTCCTTGAGTTACTTCTAGTCAAATCATAGAGTACTTCATTAGTTATGATAATTACATCTTTAATACTTTTGGCTTAAATAAATGCACATTGATTAGAACTAATAATATTAGGAAGAATAGTTTGAAGCATGTTGGTCATATTATTTGTGATGTCCTTGTAGACCACACGGCACAAGGAAATATATCTCCAATACTTTCAAAATAAGAATCTAGACCTTTGGGAATGCAAGAGATAAAACTCTCAAGTTTATAATGCCCTCATTTCTATTTAACTCATTCCTTACTTGATTATAGCATAATCTTACATCAACTATTGACTCTCAAACTTATTACTCAAGGAGCAAAATTATTACAAATATTGGGTCCATTTTTAACAAATTTAGAGCTCCCAATAATTTGATATGAATTTGTCAAATGCAAAAATATCATGTTTCATTTTCTTTTATTTTTTTGGCATGTGACCATTTACTTCGGTTGAAAAAAAGGGACCACTGGATGAGGCAACCTGGGTTGGGGCTCAATCCAAATGACTCCCCATCATTTCTACCTCTTGTAATTAACACTAGAGTTGGTTGTGGCGTGTCCGTAGTGAGGACAAAACTGCATGTTGTATTGGATTTTCTTTTCCCACCCAAACCATTACTTTCGTAACCCCAACCTCATTCATGTCTGGTTTGACAATTTTTGAAGGCATAAATGTGGAGTTTGAACTCATTGTTTCTACTCTCATTATGTTGGAGAAGGATATCATAAAGCATAATCTCATATCAGCCTCTATCAAAGCCTCCTTTCTCTCTGTCGTGTCCCCCCTTGCATCCTCGCATCCTCACAACCACTCCTTATGCTCTAAAAATACCCCAATCTCCTCTATCCCATGCTAGTGTTCTGCCATCAGTTCTCTTTTGGGGTTTATATCCCATGTTAACCCGACTTAATCTAAGGCAACCCTTGTCCCCGTGAGGACATGTCGAACTTAACGAGATGCACCACATGCCCTTCCTCTTTCTCCTCTACCATCTCAATACTTATACTATATGACATGTCACCATGCTTTGAGCAGTCGAGATTCTTGGTGACGTATCGAAATTGTCTAATATTTAATTCAGTGGCATGAGTTTTTCCTAGCTAAGTTAAACACCCCCCCTCTAATCACTATTCTAGAAAAAAACATGAACTTCAGAGAAAAGTCTATGTTACTATGATGTCCAAAAAATGATTTCAAATATAGGTTTTTGGTTAAAAAGATGATGGACACTATTAAAAATAATTCCAACATCTATATCTCACCCACTCTCCTTAATTTTGTGAAAACCCCAAATTTGAAGATATTAACCTAGTTCAAAGGATTAACTTTGATCTAGTTTCATGATGGTGATTTTCTCACACATGGATTGGATTAGTCCTAGGTCAATTTTGGTGTTAAATTCTTTGTGAGTAAATGTATATATACCATTATGTGTTATTAGTCATAAAGATCAATATGATGTGTGAGTAATTTATATTATCAAATTCCTCACCTAGAGTTGACTAGGATTTATATATCCATTGACTAGATGCATCGTTTTTTATGTTTACCCTTCTAATCTTAGTTTTATTTCCATTCCACGCCCTAGGATCTAGTATGTGATTTTAACCCTAAATATCTACTCAATACTTTGAATAAATGTAAAAGGTAAACTTCCTCCTATAGACATGTATAGAGGGTTTTTTTTCTGGTGAACCCAACATGCCTCTCCCTTTTTATTGCTTTTGTTAGAAAAAAGTACAAGCAAGATAAAGAAAAAATGTACAAGAAAAGTTGTACAAGATAACTGTACACGATCTCAGATTCATGAAGTATAAGATCCCAAATATAATGGAACTTCCTACTATTATTACGAAAGATCGTCCTATTCCTCTCAAGACAAATGTTATATAGAGCACATCAAGCATATCTCTTGTCTCTCCCAGTCAGATTGAGAAGCTCACTCTTATTATTTGTCCAACCAAGGTTGAACTTATGAGAAAATAGATTCCATATATGTATAGAAAATGAACATTTAAAGAATGAGTGAGTCTGATTATCTTCTTCCTCGTAGAAAAGAGAACACCGAGAAGCCATAGAGTAACCAAACATACGAAGAATATCCACAGTAACCAATATGTCTAGAAAGAATTTTCACAGGAAAAATGAGATTCTTCTGGGAAGCATATTAGACCACACCCATCCCCCCAATCAACCTTAGGAAATTCTACTCTAGATAAATTCCAAAAGTTTCTAATAGTGTCCTTCAACAAATCCTTCAGAACAATATAGTCTTCCACATCAATAGTAGGTTTTGCAATAGAACTAAGATAGCTTTGAGCAGCTTCTGCACCTATCACCTCTGGAAATTTCCATTCACCTTTACATATGCAACAATTCAATTTGCAGTTTAGGCTCTTTCCCAACCTGAAGACCAATTGTGAGGCAACATTCTCCAGAAGAGACATATTATTCAGGCACCAGGGATCTAACCACAGAAGAAGCTTATTTCCATTTCCAATCTTAAAATTTATAAATGTAAGGAGCTCACTCCCTTGTTTCAACAATATGTTCCTCATCCAAGAACAATTAGCTTTGGTTTTAACTGACCATAGGGAATCTTCACCAATATGTCTTTCGTGAACCCACTTCAGCCAAAGGGATGCCTTAGAATTATCAATATCACATAGATTACAGAGCAAGCTAGCCTTTGACCATTCAAAAATCTTCCTTAGGACTAATCCACCTTCTTCTTTAGGCCCACAGATAGAATCCCACGAGACCGAGTGGAGCTTCTTCTTGCTATCATTGTCAACCCAAATGAACTCCTAATGATCTTATCTATCTCCATGATAACAAATTTAGGAATGGGAAAGGCTGATGTCTATAAAATATAGAAGGAAGAGAGAGTAGAAATAGATAATTTCACATGACCGACCATAGAGAGAAGTTTGCACTTCTAAGAACCAAGATTCAATTTCAATTTGTCAATTAAAGGAGCACAAAAAACCTTTGTTAGCCTACTAGTAGGAAGAGGAAGGCCTAAGTATGTGACCGATAAACTTGAAATGATGATATCATAATAGTTAGTGAAAGTAGCCTTGACTCCTTTGCTCAAAAAAATCCACTTTTGCATTATTAAGAAGAAGGCCCCAACATCACCAATGATATCTAGAGATTCATTAATCCCTCTAAGATTGTTGGAATCTACTTTAGAGAAGATTATGAGAAATCACTAAATTTGCAAATACCTATTCATCTTTGTTTGGCTTAAGTATTACTGTCTAGTAGTATTGATGATACTAAATTTGCAAATACTTATTCATGTTTGTTTGGCTCAAGTATTTCTACGAAATATTTCTCCTAATGGATTTCTATGTTGAGTTTCATGAATCTAAGTTGTAGGATGCATGAACAGTAAAGAGACACTTCCATCATACATATTTATCCAAAACCCTTACTTTCACCTAAGAGGTGACAAGGCAAAGGATATCATGTGATTCAGAGGCTTTTGGCTCACTTGTTGAGTATTGGATGAAGTGATATTTGGTGTATTTTGGAACATTGTCCTCTTATGGAGGTATTAATGAGTCCATGTTTTCCTTCCCTTTCACATTGATAGTGATTGATTGAGTGGTAACTATACCCGTTTGTGGCATATAATTTGTGTAAATGAAATTGTAATTCCTTAAGTGTAATCATTTTATAAAAGGACTTATAAAAAATTCCAAACATCTCATCATGACATTCCAATAAATAAATCCAAGTCATTCTAGAAAAAATTACCGAAAAAGGTAAATAGATAACAAATTACATTAAAACTAATAGTTCCAAAGAGACTGCAAATGTCAATGTGAACAGGATCAACAACAAATTTTGAGCACGAATGAAGTTTTGTGAGGAAATTAATGTTATTCCCTAATTTAACAAAAAATTCAAAAAAGAGTTTTTTTGTCTAGATAAGGATGGAATCCAAGAATTTGAGATTAACCAACAAGGGATGTGTGTAGTGTTGGTGAAATTCATTTGGTGATTAGGAAAGAAGGACTAAATGTGAAGAACCACCACCAAAATAGAAAGGTCACCAGCCCTAAAACCCAAACAAGACATCTTTAAGTTTCAAGAATTATGTAATACAAAGCCATGACAACAGAATGCTATGTTACATTTAAAATCCACGACATGGTTAGCATTTGACATTAAATTGAAGGAAAATGAGGGATATAATGGACATGTTGAAGTTTAAGGGTAGTGAAAGATTTATCGTGCCACATTGTTATACTATTTTCATTTATCTGTCACAAAGTGTGACAAAGGAATTGGGAACATTGGATTCAAGAGTAGAAAGAAGGTGTTATTACCAGCCATTTGTTATGTAGACCAGAATACAACTAGTTAGCGAAAATTGGAGGTTGAAGCTACCATCAAGGCCCCTACATTACCTTATTTGAAACCTAGATGCACAAAATAGGTTACATCAGGTTGTATAGTCATGGAATTCTCAACCCACTCATGTTTAGATATGGATGAACATGTTTCTCCTATTCTACTGAAGTGATGGCGATAGAAGAGTTTTGTAGTTTGGAAAACATGGATATGCTAAGTCCTTTCCTATAGGGATGAACATGATTTTGCTAGCACTTCTTCTCAAGCTGGACAAAGTTTCATAGAAAATACACTTGGCTTTAGGAGAATGTAAACTTTTAGCCTTGAGGTATGACAGTCATGGTCAATTGTGAGTTTAGTACAATAACTGAGCTATGTTGTGGGAATATATCTAATTGAATACACATCCTCCAAGGTAGGGAACTGATCAGTTGACAAAATAATATTGCAAACAAGAGCAAAGGTTGAGTACATGTCATTATGCAATTTTTTAGTTATGAGGCATGCACACTCTTTGGTCTATTCATATGAGGTGATATGATGGAATAAATCTAGTTTCTATGATAGGGAAACAATTGAATTATAGTATTCATCTAGAGATTTGTCTCCCCAAAGTGTTCAAGAAAGAGCTTATCTCAAATCTTGCAGATACAAAGTACATTCTTTTTGTGAGTGAAATGGAGAGGAGGTTTCTGACATACCTTTGGAATTCTTGTGGAATATGTATTTGTGGGTGATGGAGGGCTTTATACTATTTGATTTCTAGTTCTCATCTTGGTTGTTTCCCCATCTTCACTTGCAGTGTCCTTGACAAGCTTCTAATGAACCTCAACTTATATCTGAATTCTAGAATAGTGTAAATGTATTCCATGCAAGGTAAATAGTCATATCCATTTAATTAGATAATGGAAGTTGGAGACTGTAATTCTATATGATTGTCAAGGGTGGATGATCTTTACCTTTAGAAGTGATTGGAGATGTATAACACTGATAGGATAGAATTGCATCATTATCGAAGGATCAAGGCCATGGTGAGAATGTCGGTAAGATGTGTGGCTATGCACTATCATATGTAAGAAGTGATGTGATATGAATAATGAGAGAGTCCCTAAGTTGGAAGCACTCACCCATGTACATATGGAAGGTAATGTAGAGATAAAAGTAACAAGAGGAAATCTGAATTCAATTACAAAAGTTTAGAAAATTACCATTACCATAGTTGCCATAGTCAACAGGCTGTAGTGACATTTCCATTGGCTTCAAAAAGGTTTATGATGTGGAATGAGGAAACATTTTCCCAGTCAGATGAAGTTATAGGGGCTTACAGTGCCCACTGCTCTAAGAAGGAGAGGTGGCGGTGTCAGATGAGCTCTGTTGGAGCCTAGTGTGTTGCTTTATCCCCATAAGAGGTTGTGGAATCACCTCTTATGGGGGGAAGCTATTGAACCCATGCTTTTCCCTAGAGTGGGAGACAATAGGGATTGCCTAAAGCTACTATTGTCGTTGCTGGAGAAGAGCATGATTGCCCTTGGTAGCGCCTGCTTCTTTTTTGGGGGGTTGCATATATAAAACCCTAAGGATTCTAAAAGCTACTATGATACCACATGATTAACTTGTAGTTTTGAAAAGTCTAAATATAGCTACAATGAATCCTATATAAACACTCAACTAAAGGTACATTGCACATGCAAAGTATTATAAGATAATTATACTGATGGTAATGGACTTATGTGATTGAGGGACATTAGTCTTATTATCATCGTATCTACTTGCTACCTTAACAAGCCAAGCATATATGTTATGTTAGCAACAACTACACCTTACATTTATAATTCAAAAGTACCTAACATGGGTATGTATCTCACAAACAAACAACAACGGTTAAGACTATTTAGATAGTGTTGTCGTAATTACAAATCTCCCTGTCACATTCAACACTAAATGATGGTTGAAGAAAATGAGAAATGGGATGTATAACTCCACCTTGCATTTAGTTTCTCGAATTTCACAAGACTACTAATCAACTTCAGAATCAAAGCATTCCCCTAGATGAGTTTACTATCAAAAAATTCTCAAATTATCATACACTTTCTCCATGATGCTCCACTGGCCTCAATTGGGATGAAGTTGTTCAAGACTACACCGTTCTCAAAAACCCATTAAATCTCTTCCAAAATGAGATCACCACCCAGGTGATGTATCCATCTTTATGATAGGCCCAAACATTGTTATGCCAAACATGATGTTAAGAAGACTATGCATTAAAATTCATATCATACATAAAAGTCTTCAGTAAAGAGGATCAAGCTAAGATCACCACGCAAAGATGTTGTTGATGCCTTCATAATCAACAAAATAACAAAGTCAATGGAACACATAAAAGGTCAAAAATTTATGAATGCAAATTGAAACGCGCAACACAATGTATGTAATATCCTAAAAGAATCTATTTCACATCTAGAAAGTGAGCATTCCTTAAGAATTATGTGAGAAGTCACATAACAAATCTAGTTGCTTGTGAACAATTGAAGATAATTGGATACCATAACAAGAACAGAGATACAAAATGCATTAGGGATAAGAACCTCCATTTCAAACTATTTTTATGTAACTAACTTGACATTAAGAGTTTGAGAAAGATGAGAAATTAAGTGTTATCCACCACAAAGAGTACTTATGATCAGGGGCGGAACCAAGGGGCGCAAGCAGGGGACATCCCCCTCTAATAATAATAATAATAATAATAATATATTTATTTATTTATTATGCATAAGTATATACATTTATGGACATTATATATAATAAACATGTCATAATACACAGAAGCTTGTGCTAGCTTAGTGGCTTCATTGTGTGCGGCCTGTGTAGATGTCTCAGGTTCCAGACTTATTGTCTACATTTTTCCTATTATGGAATTTATTTCAATTCAGTAATTTGAGTATATATATTTATATATATAAAGAAAAGAATACAGATATACACAAGAGACGTTGTAGTTTATTAGATTTAGTGTGCACGTCTTGTGAGGAGGTCTTATGCTCGAGATCCGTTGCCCATTTTCTCTACAATGGAATCATGCTTTTAGTTTAGTAGATTGGATATATATATATATATATATATATATATATATAAATATATAATAGAAAAAGAATACAAATGTGCACAAGTGATGTTGTATCTTAGTGGATGAAATGCGTTGAAATCATTTACTGTCTTGGGTTCAATACCCATTTATCATGTTTTTTCATAACAAACAATTTATAATTCTAGTTAACTAGATCGGTCGAATTATGTATATAATAGGAAAAGAATACAAATATTTATATGAGATGTTGTAGCTTAGTGAACTAAATGTGTGTGTTATGTTTGGATGTCTTGGGTTCAATACCAATTTTTATCTTGTGTTTTTTCATATTGGGAAGCTTACTTTTATTTTTTAAAGATTATTGAATTATATATATATATATAATAGAAAAAAATATAAGATGATTTTACTGATATGTAATTTTCATATTTAAAGCATGAAAATCATGTATACCCATCCTGAAATATATACAAACATTTATTCAGCTCATCGGTTTATTTTTACGTCATTGTATAAACATTTATAATTAGGTTTCTATATAGGTCCGAAATTCTATACTTTATGTAATTCTAAACCATGAAGGAAAAAATATCACGGTCCATTGAAGGTATTCTTACAGAAAAAAACTAATATCTTGAATAATAAGTCTTAAATTCCATTCACACGTAATGACAATCGAACAAACAAATGGATATGTTGCAACAAAATGTGTTTCATATAGTTTTCGTTGTGGCCTTTGAAACATGTCTTTGAAGTAGTGCCCCCCCCCCCCTCTCACACACACACACACTAATGTACTTATCATGATCGAACCTCACATTATAACGAAATACCCGTTATGAACATTGTTACGCATTGCCATATTGATACGGAATACCCTTCTGGATAGTAGGTATACTAAAGCACTGTTTCGGAACCTTTGGTTCCCATCAATTGCTGGCCATAGCTAGCTGGTCTACCACAATAAAAAGGTCCGGTGAATTCTGAGCGGCGAACAACCGTGTTTTGAAGAAAACTCAATAGAAAATATTAGTGGCATTCTGTCTGTGTTAGGAACGAACAATTGCCTCATGTCCGTGTTGTATCACAAGAAATAAACGCTCCTTGTTGGGATTGGAAGGTTCCGGCTCATGTCATATTGGGATTCAGACTTAATAAGAGTTGACATGTGTTTCCAATCCTAATGGAAGTTAAATCCAAGAAGGAAAGAAGATAGTTCCTTACGTGCAACATTAGAATTGAATTAGAATTTATTGGAGTTGATATTTTGTGTTGTCAATCCTAATATGAGTTGAGTTCAAGAAGAAAAGAAGGTGGTTATGTGTAACATGGAGTTGGATTAGGATTTGAACTAGGACTAGAATTCCTGGTTGCAATCACATGCATGGAGGTCTATAAATAGAGGCCCTCGGTGAGGCCATTGAGATCATCCCACCGGTTGGTGTGTGATCCCATCAGTTGTTGGTTGTTGGTGTCTCTGTGGTAGAAGAACCAGAAAATAATAACAACGGGTAGTGCTCTCTTATGGTAAGAGAGGGTCAACGATGTTGTCTTGAAGCGCGGCTGACAATTGGTGACACATTATTGGTGACGCACATCAGTCGGGGACACATAGGTGTTACATCAACTACGACGACGGATCCGAGCAGTGGAAGATACACACCGGTTGGTGGCACACTATTGATGACGTGACAACGACAATGGTCCGTTCGATTAGCGGAGGATGCGTATCTACTCTCTCTAGTAGAGGGAGTTGTGGCGGTACGTGGGTTTTCTAATTGGAGGCGCCAACTAGAACGAGTACCAAGAAGACGGTAGCGAGGTAAGTGACCTCGTGAGGAGAAGAGGCTACCCGGTCAACGGTCGCAGCGACAACAAGTAATTCCAACAGCGGCAACGGTATCGTGAGGAGAAAAAGTGAAAAGGGAGGGTTTGTACACATTGGGTGTAATTATGTTTTTCTTTATCTTTATTCTCAGGAAGGGGGAGCTTCCCGGATTTAAGGGTGATTAAATCTGGGCAGTGTGAGTTATAATTCAGATTACTTAGTGTTTGTTGGCCGGTATTGTCCCGTAGTTTTTCTCTCCTAGTCTTTGAGAGAGTTTTCCACGTTAAATCTTGTGCCTTCAGTCTTGCAGAGCATCGTCACTTACCTACTACAATTTCCTAACAAGTGGTATCAGAGCAAGGTTTGAAGGATTTAGTGGGCGTAGTGAGATGGCATCTGAAGACAGGAGGGCAACGTCGACTAGAAGCGATCACAGAATAGCCACATGTTTGAGATGCAGATTCAATCTGGAAGGACAATAATATGCAGCAAGACGGCTCCCAGTCAGACAAGGTCTCTCCCAAGCATTTTTCAGGACAACATGCGTGTGAAGAAGAAGGGCAATACAATGTGTGTTCAACTGTTAAATCTAAAGTAGAGGATCAAGCTTCTACAGAGGAGTTGCATAGACAGGGGAGCGTCATCAAAGGGTTTCTGAGCCTTAGTACAGAAGGTCATAAATACGTTCTTCATCAAATATAATCGATCAAGGGGAGCTTACAATGTTCTAGGTACATACATGAAGAGAGAAGCGACATTGACATGATACTTCTTCTCAGTTGTCTGGGAACAGAGTGAAGTCATGGTGGCACTTCAACAAGATGGATGAAGACGAGATGGTGCTGACATGTTTGAGAAGATTGGATCTATCACATGTGGTGGTAGGGTAAAGAAGATAATCTAGATGATCGTTGAAGACAAAATCTCCCGCATGGGCTGGAGGGGGAGATTGTTGGGATTGGAAGGTTCCAGCCCATGTCCTATTAGGATTTAGACTTAATAGGAGTTGGCTTGTGTTTCCAATCCTAATGGAAGTTAAATCCAAGAAGGAAAGAATATGGTTCCTTACTTGCAACATTAGAATTAGATTAGGATTTAATTGGAGTTGGTATTTTGTATTGCCAATCCTAATATGAGTTGAGTCCAAGAAGAAAAGAAGGTGGCTATGTGCAACATGGAGTTGGACTAGGATTTGAACTAGGACTAGAATTCCTGGTTGCAATCACATGCATGGAGGCCTATAAATAGAGGCCCTCGGGGAGGTCATTGAGATCATCCCACCAGTTGGTGTGTGATCCCACTAGTTGTTGGTTGTTGGTGCCATCTGTGGTAGAAGAGCCAGAAAATAATAACAACTGGTGGTGCTCTCTTACGGTAAGAGAGGGTCAGTGACTTTGCCTTGAAGTGAAGTAGTGGCTGACAATTGGTGGCACATTAGGTGCACCGACAGTGCATCTCTCTTATGGATAAAAGAGGGTCAGTGACTTTTCTTTGAAGCAAAATAATGGCTGACAGTTGGTTGTACTTTGGATGCATCAACAGTGCAACTCTCTTGTGGATAAGAGAAAGCCAACGACTTTGCCTTGAGGCAAAGTAGCGGTTGGCAGTCGGAAACACAACGCCAGTGCATCGACAACGGAGGCGGGTCCGATTAGCGGAGGACGCACATCAGTTGGTTGCACTTTGTTGGTGCTATGACATCGACATCGACTACGGCGCATCCGAGCAGAGGAAGACACTCATCATTCGGTGGCTACAAAAATGATAGTGGAATGTCTAGTTAGTGGAAGACACACATCAGTCGGAGACACATATGTGGTGCATCAACTACGACGGCAGATCCGAGTAATGGAAGATGCATACCGGCTGGTGACACACTATTGGTGACACGACAATGACAATGGTCCGTCCGATTAGCGGAGGATGCGTATCTACTCTCTCTGACAGAGAGCGTTGTGGCGGTACGTGGGCTTTTTAGTTGGAGGCGCCAACTAGAATGAGTACCAAGAAGACGGTAGTGAGGTAGGCGACCTCGTCAGGAGAAGAGGCGGTCCGGTCAACGATCGCAGCGACAACAAGCAATTTCAACAGAAGCAATGGTGTCGTGAGGAGAAAAAGTGAAAAGGAAGGGTTTGTACATATTGGGTGTAATTATATTTTTCTTTATCTTTGTCATCGAGCAGGGGGAGTTCCCGGATTTAGGGGCGATTAAATCTGGGCAGTGTGAGTTGTAATTCATATTACTTAGTGATTGTTGGCCGGTATTGTCCCTTGGTTTTTCTCTCCTAGTCTTTGGGAGAGTTTTCCACGTTAAATCTTGTGCCTTCAGTCTTGTAGAGTATCATCACTTACCCACTACAGTTTCCTAACACCCCGTACAACTCAATCGTGTTGTCGGACACAACATAATACTCAGTTGTGGTTGATCTGAAATGTAATTCTGAGTAATATCTAAATTTCTATGGTAGAAATAGTGGATGAAAATGTATTATGTAGTCTCTTCGTTGCTTAGGCACATCTAACATGTAGATGGTCCATGGATTTTTCTTTTTCTAAGGTTTTGTTCTGTTTGAATTTTGTTGTGAATGATGAGCCAAATGAGGATCTTAATTTTTAGTGGACAGTTGATTTTCCAACATACGAAAAGGTTCGTGGTAATGCCTCTATAAGTGAGAAAATGATAGGCGTTATGTAGAGTATATATGTTTCCCCACTTCCAAGAAATGTGGTCAGTGGTGTTGTAGCAAGGTGTCTTGTTAAGTATTGTGTAAGCAGTTGTTTGAGGGAATTTCTTGTATTGTTGGTGAGGAGTTTCAATGCTCTAGCGGCATGAGCCCAACATTCTTATGGTGGCGATCATATGTCATATTTGGTCAGAAAGAAATTCTAGACAACATAACAACATTTATCACACACCACATCATATGATCATAGAGATTGAACATAAATACAATCTCTTTCTACATGTAGGAAATCCAACGACATCGACCTTGGAGAGGAGAGATGAAAACTCTCATATGACCATCTTTGGAAATAACAAGGGTGGATGCTTCACTGTGAAGGAAAATTTGGCAGATGATACCGCCTTTTAAATTTTCATCATATTATTCTATTCCAGAGTATTGTGAACATCCTTTGTGTTTTTAGCTGAGGCATATTGTTAAGGGGAGCATCCCCCAAAACTTTTACAATTATCTCTTTTTCCATCAATATCTTCATCACTTCTTTATGACATTTTAGTGTTGATACTCTCGAACACACTCCTAATTGATGAACTTTTCTATCGAAAAATAATTCTCGGCTGTGGAAACCGCGTTTGATGGTCCAACAACTTGCATGCTATCCGGTAACTGTAAGGCTTTCCAACCGCGATTATCAGCAGAGACAACCACGGCCGAAAATATAATATTTTTGTCAATCGAAAGTACAGCTAGCCACTTTCAATAGCGCCATATTTCGTTTCACACAAGAAGAGGTTCGTGTACATATAAAAATAACAAAGCGGCCTTTCTACTCATGACTAATATATAACGTTGAATTGACTTTGGAGACTAAGGCTTAGTTTGGCTAAAACCTTTGCAAATCCTGGTAGTTGCGCAGAAGAGCTGAGACAAGGGCGGGAAAGGAACCAGTTCTGCATGGGAGAATGTCACACAAAATCAATGATGGTGGGAGCACGACACTGGCATTTTCAATGCCTGCCGCTCCGGGCATCATTTGCAATTACCAATTTTTTGCTCAATCATATACACAACGGTCATTAACAAATACAAAAGGACAACCGTTTATGACAATCCGCTGTGTATGCCGTGCATCAAATACAGTCAGTTTGGATTACGATGGCCAAACTAGGCCTAAGTCCGTATTCAAACTTGTACACATAGAGTCGACTCACATTAAAAGCACATAATAATATCCACATCCATTATAAACATAATAACGACTGATCCATGTACATTTGTTTATTAAAACTAAACAAATGATATCGAATTTATATTTTTTGTTGTGTTTTGATCCTATTGACGTAGAAACTTCTACAAATAACAATCGAGGGCTGTGTTTTTAGGCTTATCACTAAGAGGTGAAATTGAGGTAAGCATGTAGTTATCTAAGGACAAATACTAATACTTGTCTCATATGTTTTAATAGATTATACTCTGCACAGAGAACATTTCGTAGTGTTCACTTGTAGAAGACAATCATCTATCAAACGAAGCTTTCAGCACATGAATCATATACTACCTAAAAATTATTTGCACGTAAAAGATTTTTCCGGACAAATGGGACAATTACTACATATCTCTTCAGATAAAAAAAATTATGACAAGGAATCTCTTTCGGGCAAGACCATTATTAGATCAGATCCAACTAAGGGTAAATTCCAGAATCAGTTGTATATTTTGGGGGCACCGTAACACGCTCAATAATGTGGGTCTTGTTGCATCTCGAGGGAACTGTCAGAGTCAAACACATGTCCCTTCATTAGGGATTGTCGAGCCGCACCGCTAAACTACTCCCTCACCCCCTCTTTCAGATAACTTTTGAGTTATACCTAAGTAGAAAAACACAATATTCAGCTTCAACTTTAACGAAAACATATTAATGTTATGAAATATGCAAGGCACTTGCACATAAGAACCTCTTTCGGAAGAGATGACATCTTTCTTTTGTATAAAAGTCCTAGATATGCCGCATCCACCGGGCCGAGAATACAACTCGGTATTACCGAATGTATGTCGGTGGCATCAACATTGCAAAGAGGAACAAACTAAAATCAAGAAATTCGGTAGTACTGACACAAGAATCGGTACTACCGACATCTAAATAGGAGCGTTCAGGATGAATATCGATACTACTGACGTCCAGCTCGGTAGTACCGACTTGTACCGAAATCTATCAGGGATGGTCAGAGACAATCTCGGTACTACCGACGATCAACTCGGTAGTACTTACAGCTTATAATGGGTCACAACTAATCAAGGGAGTCGATACTACCGACACCTAGTCGGTAGTACCGACTCGACGCAATCAGACAAGATCAATAATCATAATTAATCTGACAGTCAGGACTTATGACATCCTAAGTTATTTCTATGACTTAGGGGGAGTGCGGCCAGACCTAGGTATCACATTTGTTTCTGTTGCACGACAGCCGAGGGCTAGGAGAGGAGAAGAAAGCCACGTTCTGGAAGATTTCGGCACCTACATTGGACGGATTTGGATCTAGAGGTTAGCAAATTGGCATGTTCGAGAGAGGGTCATTTGGACCGTCTTCTTCAGGGGTTACTTTAGTTTTCTAATATTTCCCATATTTTTCTCTTCTTCTCCCATGGATTTCATTATGAAAATCATGCGGGGCTAATCCCCTTTGTTCCTTAGGACCCGAGAGTAGCCCAGTTTTGCATTGTAATTGATAATTATGAATTAATATCCATGTTTCTCTTGACTTCTGGATATATGTCTACGAGAGCATAAAAAATTATCTGTGTTTGATCACTATATGTAGTTACTTAGACCGTTAATTGCTTCGAGAGAGGGATTAAGGGTTAAAAAAATTATAAATATACATAATTCATATCGTGCCTTGAGAGAGGGCTTATGATTATGGTGAGAATAACCCAGAGAATTCGGTAAAGCACCTAACCAATAATCAAATTTCTATGAGAGTGGGATTTATATTAGATTAGGTAGTGAATTACACTACGAGAGCGGGTAATTCTTTCTACAAGTCTCTTTGTTTTAGGAGAGATTAATATTAATGAAATGATTATAATTATAATGTGAAATGAGGTGAAACTATAATCCTTAGAAATTCATTTCATTTGTGATCACAATGAGTAACTTTAGTTTTACTTCCTGCAACTTAGTCAATTAATCAAATAGTCACTCTTTTTCTCAGGCCTAGCTGATTAGGTCATAGTTGGTAGCAGTCTCTGGATATACATTTCCCTATGTTCAATATTTGGGCCTTTTTAGGCCTATATTACATTGATACGTGTACTTGTGATTTTGATGAGTAGTTTACGCGCATCAAGTTTTTGGTGCCATTGTCGGGGAAAAGAGTGTAACCAACACTACGACTGTTGTGACTGGCCAATCCAGGAAACACAATTGTATTTTTCTTTTACTATTCATAAGATGAATTCCAAATATCTATTCAATCATTAGTATCGATTTCTCATACATATTTCATCAATTGGAGGTACTAGTGCATGGTGCAAACAAGAAGCACTAATTACGGAGGTTCAACTCCATGAAGTGCATTCCAGGAGGAATTCTTATGCAGAGCATAGTAGTACGGTAACTCCATACCAAAATTGATTCAAACTCCACCACATGAAACTCCACCACCTCTAACAGAACAACCTAACCAGCAAAGATGGGTGATGCAGAACCAGATGAGCAGAGCATATGGGAGAAGATAAAGGTGTCATCTGCAACAAACTCAGTTCAGCTCGATAAAAAGGCAGGCTATCAATGTGGGAAGCTATAAGATAGACCCTGGCTTGGTGGCACTAGTTAAGTCACAAGTGTTCCATGGCCATACAATTGAGGATCCAATTACGCACATCAACAACTTTGTCGAGAGTTGTGATATGGTGAAGATTGATAGGGTTCTAGCAACGGCCATATACTTGAAATTATTCCCTTCTTCATTGATAGACAATGCAAAGGCATGGTTCCTTAACTGCCTGCCTGAGTCAATAGAAATATGGGAGGGGATGATAGACATTTTATTTGATCGCTATTCCCACCCAGAAGACAAATGAGTTGGTCAGGAAGATTTACAACTTCAAGAAGCAGGCATAAGAATCCTATTCTGAAGCATGGGAGAGGTTTCAGACAATGTTGAGGAAGGTCACTCATCATGGGATCGATCTTTATATCCAAGCAAAGATCTTCTATTATGGGATGCATCAAGGAGAGAGGACCACACTTGACAATGCAGAAATAAGATTCTTCCTCAACAACAAGCCATCGAGGTGTCACAAGATTCTGAAGAACATGACTATAAATTAGTCATGGGGTGATGAAAGAGAACGTCCAACAACTGTTAAAAGTGTTGGAGAGTCTAAAGTCATTATTTTATTGAATAATAAGTTGGACCTAATTGCCAAGAAATTATGTCAGAAGGATGGAAATTCCTCTGGAGGAAAGGAAGAAGAATGCATGTATGTACGATAGTAGAATTATAAGGGAGGAAATGACTACTCTTGGAGGAAGGATCCAATTTTTTCTTGGAAGGATCCCAATAACTTTGAGCATGATCCATTTCAAGCACAACAGGGCAAGCAATACCAAGGCAACGCACAACAGCATGATAGGGGTCCCAGCAGGATAGACCGCATTGATGACTTGCTAGGCAGTTGGTCAGTCAGAATGAGGTTATCATTGGCTAGACACAGAGGGAATTGCAGAACCAAGGGTCATAGATCCGCAGTATAGACAATCAAATTTCCCAGCTAGCAGCAAAGGTGGCTTCCATAAAGAAGCCCATTCAGTAGGGATTTCCTGGGAATACAGAGACATCTCTTCAACATCACAATGTAAAGTTTGTCTCTATTGTCAATGATCTAGAACATCCTACTGAGGAGTCTCCAGAGCATCTCACTCTAGAGTTGGATTGGGTGTATGTACTAAAAGTTTCGTTTCCCCATAGTTTATATGGAAAATTAGGGGGATGCAACACACCAGTGTGGTATGCTCACACATGCACCTCAGTTGATACAAGGTCAATGAAAAATGACAAGGAGACCACATCTTCACTAGCTTTATGGGGCAAGGAACTTCCCAGTTCCTCCACTGTTATGTCATTGCCTCCAGTTCCAAAAATGGTGCCGAAACAATAGGAACAGGTGAAGGTTCTACTTCATAGTGGAACAATCATAGTCAATTAGGAGGCACCCACAAGTCATAAGGAGCAGCCACAGATTATTCCATCCATAAGAGATGTGCCAAATTCTATCCTAGAAGGTGGCATTAAAGAAAGCTTAGGGGAGGAGATCCCTAATGTGCCATATCTTCTGCTGCATAAAAGTACAGAAAAGTCAGATGTGCCTTTCCCGGATAGTCTGAAGATGAGAAAAGAGGAAAGGCAATTTAAAAAGTTTCTAGACGTCTTCCTAAAGTTCCACATCAACATCGCACTCGTGGAGGAGATAGAGAAAATCCATGCATATGGAAGATTCTTGAAGGAAATCATCAACTGGAAAAGATAGATAAAAGATACAAATGTCTTGTGTGTTGATGAAGTGATGAGTATGATGATCCTGGGAAGAGTGTCCATGAAGAGAAAGGACCCAGGATGTTTCTACACCCTTTAAACTATAGGCAGTCAACATTTCCAACAAGCACAGTGTGACTCTGGGGAGAACATAAATCGCATGCCTCTCTCTACGTTTTGAAAGTTGGGATTGAAGGAACCAAAAAAAACATCCATGACAATCGACTTGGTAGATGGATCAATTGTGAGGTCGTATGGGATATGTGAGGATGTTCTACTAAAAGTCAAAAAATTCAATTTTTCTATTGATTTTATGGTCATGGATATGCATGAGATATGAGTATTAGAGATGTTGTTAGGAAGGCCATTCCAATATATGGCCGACCTTATCACTGCCATTGGTAGAGGCTATTTGACACTCAATATAGATGATGATACAATGGAGTTTAGACTTCCATATGAATCTTCACAACCATCCCGTGACAATCCAGGATGAATAAAACTCATCTTGTCAAGACTAGGATGTAAAACAAGGGTGCTTCCTGGGAGGAAACCCAACCATCCTTCACCATTTTAGGATTTTGTTCTTTACATTCTAGTTGCATTGCATTATTTTCATTGTAAAAAGGTGCCTTGATCATTCTTGTTTGGTGTGGAAACAGAGCAAAATTTAGTAGTACCAACTGCACAGTCGGTAGTACCGACGTAATCAAAGGGACAACAGGGTCGAGTTTCACAAAAACTTGGTACCACCATCATGCATGTCGGTAGTATCGATAGCTCTCAATAGGGACGGCCAAAAATCTTCTCGGGAGTACTAACGTCGAGGATGGCAGCACCAAATTTTTGGTGAGACAAGCCAAGTTAACTGAATATAGCTTGGTACTACCGAAACCCAATTTGTTAGTACCGACACCACAACCATGATCTAAGTTCGGGATACCAAGAGACTGTTTGAAAGTATTGACATTTTTAAAAACTCGGTACTACCAACACACCTATCGGTAGTACTGACATCACTTAACTGCGGCAAGCATAAATCATCTCGGTACTACCGACACACTTGTTTGTAGTACCGACATCTGACCATGCCACGTCCACCACCATCACCATTCTGATCGATACCATTGTTTGAGCTCTGTGTCTGGATTTTAAATATGAGGACATAGTCAAGTTCAAGCTTGGGGGGGGGGTTCTAAACATCTTTGTCTTTTATTTTCTTTTTAGTTTTTATTATTCCGAGTTTTTAGGATCCACATATATCTAGTGTAATTGTGGAGCAATAGAAGCATGATTTCTGTCTTTGTCAATCACAAAATGTGTTCTTCCATGTCTTTGCAATGAAAATTAAAAATTAAAACATTTGCCTTAGCTGCAAATTTCCTGAGTGGCGCCACCTAGAGGAAGTGTATGAGTTAGTCAACTTATGGATATTTGATATGAATGGAAATCTTAATTATCCATGTAAAGTGGATGACGATGGGTTTGAGTTTGAATTGATCAAACAATTAATGAGACCTTACATTGAAGTTTAAGAAAGAAATCATAAGGTTAACATGTACATAGGTCAGTAGTAGAGGGACATATCATAGCTTAAGATAGGCATTGCCTCTTAATTGTGTGATTTCATCCATTCTTCCATCCATTTTGATCCACCATTTTAAGATGATCAAGTAATCGTTTACTCATCATTGCATTGCATAGCATAATAGGCGACATGATAGTTAGTTTCTTTTTATTGTATTAGTCAGACTGAAAAAAATAAAAAGAGAAAAGATCTTATGCATATCATCTAGTTTCATGACAACCCCATGTAAATTGCATACTTTTTGCATCCTTCATTCTACACCGTGTATTTGCATATTTTCTTTTGAAATAAAAAATGCAGGGATGCACATCCATACCTCTTAAAATAAATTGAGAAAAAAGAGAAACAAAAGAAAATGTGATTAGTGTAGTGAAGCCCGAGCATACTCTTCAATAATGCTAAAACATGGGTTAATGAAAAAAAATTGATAAAGAGGTAGGAAGGATGCCCTAGATTGGATCTGGATCATGCTTCAAAAGAATATGTACTCATGTAATTCTTTATTTCACTTTCATTAGTTGGATGAAATTTTGTAGTGCATATATTATTCCACCAACAATAGTAGGCATTAGGATTCATGCATTTACTCACCTTTACCATATAGGTTCATCATTCTTTATGTTTTCATAAGTGGTTCAGATTTTACTTGTGACTCTTCATAAGCCACCTATTTCATTCCATCCATTATTCTTATTGGTAGGCCACAAATATGATTGATCTCCTCATTCATTCTTGTAAGGAGATTTGCTTCCAATTAGTTTGTAGTTAGGAAAGGTCAATGTAGATAGGGAATTACATGATGCACCAAGTGGATGGCTGATTTACTATGATATTAACTGCTCTACTGATAGTGCTTCATATATCTGAGGGTGGACATCTTTTATCAATATTTTTGGTCACTTGAGGGTAGTTGATTGTCCAGTGGTCAGTAAAGGCCGGTTTGGGACCTTCAAATGGGGGTAGTTGAGAAAGGAAATTCATATCTTGTGTCCTTTTGTTGATTTATCTCAAACAGATCTGAGGGTGTCTTGCTTGCGGACGAGCCGCATTTAAGCTTAGGGGACTTTTATGTACTAAATAATTGTCATTTTCACATGCTATTTTATTATCTAGTGTGTACTTATTTCCCATTTTCATATTAATTGTGCATGATTTATCATAAGTACATGTGACATTTAATAACATCAAATATTCATTATTTTTACTATTCCTGATTGGTTTATCATTATTGTGGTGCTTATGTTCATTGTTATTCACATTTTAGGTGAATCTATAAGAAACAACATAGCTCGGTACTACAGACATGCATGTCGTTGGTACTAGCATTGGACGAAGAGAAATAGAGTGGAATTGAGAAATCTCAGTAGTACTGATATAAAAATTAGTACTATCGACATCTTAACAGGAGCGTTTAGGATGAATCTCGACACTACCAATGCCCAGCTCGACAGTACCGACTTAGAGCAAAAATCCAACAGGGAAGGTCAGAGACAATCTCAGTACTACCAGCGATCAACTTGGTAGCATCAACATCTTACAATGGATCACAACTAATAGAGGGCGTCGATACTATCAACACCAAGTCAATAGTACCGACTTGGCATGATCAGGCCATATCAAGAATCACAATACGTTCTTTTGCATTGCATGACAATCGAGAGCTAGGGGAGGAGAAAGAGGAGAAGAAAGTCACATTTCGAAAGATTCGGGCACCTCCGGTGGATGGATTTGCAGCCAAAGGTTAGCAAATGGATACATACAAGAAAGAGTCATCCAGATCATCTTCTTTAGGGGTTACTTTAGTTTTCTAATATTTCTCACATTTTCTCTTCTTCTCCCATATATTTGACAATCGAAATCATGCAGGTCTAATCTCCTTTGTTCCTTAGGACGCGGGAGTAACCCAGTTTTGCATTGTAATTAGAAGTTATGAATTAATATCCATGTTTCTCTTGATTTCTAAACATACGCCTAGAAGAGCATCATGAATTATTTGTGCTTGAACACCATAGGTAGTCGTTTACACTGTAAATTGTTTCGAGAGAGGAATTAAGGGTTGGAAAACTCATAGATATAGACAATTTATATTGTGTCTCGAGAGAGGGCTTATAATTATGAAGAGAATAACCCAGAGAATTTGGTAAAGCACCTAACTAATAATCAAATTGCTATGAGAGTGGGATTTGTATTAGAATAGGTAGTGAATTATGATGCAAAGTGGGTAATTCTTGCTATAGGTCTCTTTGTCCAGGGTTAGGAGAGATTAATATTAATGAAAATATGTTAATTGCAATGTGAACTAAGATGAACCATAATCCTAAGGAATTCATTCCAATTGTGATCACAACCAATAACTTTAGTTTTACTTCCTGCAATTTAGTCAATCAATCGAATAATCACTCTTTTTCTTAGGCCTAGCTGATTAGGTGATAGTTAGTAGTAGTCTCTGGATATACATTTTCTCTGTGTTTGATATCCTGGCCTCTTTAGGCCTAAATTACATTGATACGACCACTTGCCTTTTTTATGTGTAGTTTACTTGCATCAGCAACCACTTGGAATCAATTTAGTTTAAGATAAACATTAGTTGTCCCATTTTTTGGCTTATATTTGAGAAGAAATGCATGTTCATATATTTCAATTGAATATGGAAAAATGTTGATAGCTTGGAAACTAGATTGGATGTGAGTATATGAAAAACCTTTAGTTGATAAACTGTATAAAAGATTAGGTATTCCTGATAAAAGGAATATAGAGAACAATAACCAATAGTTAGCTAGTTCAAAATAATATACACAAAAATATGTTATGGATTTGTTTTCACTTTAAAATAGTATCCAATAAGCTAAAATGATTTAGAAACTAAAAACAATGCATGTCATATAACAATAAATCATGGTGACAAGAAGTAAGTTGATCAAGTTTTATATCATAGTTCTTACTAATTAAAGAGATGAAATTTTACTTACAAACCAATTTGGATAGTATTAATCATGTAACAACAAATAAAAGAAATTCCTTGAGTAAATCTACATTGAACTCATATTTCAAATGTCACATACCAAGTTGTAATAACTTCATTTGGTTAAAATATCCATTTTAATGAACAATTATCAAGATGAGAATCTTATAGAAAAATCTGCATACAATAGCATCCATATTACTAAAATATGAAACCAATAAGTGTTGTACGCTCATTAAAATAGGTTGCGACAGTGTCTCGATTTGCATTATATTTGAATTTGTTTTGATAAAATGTAGAGGATGATCAATCAATTATAGTTTTGGTAATATACTAATATAATTAGGTTTGATTTATCTCAAACATAGAATATTTTTCATAATGAAAAGTTTCACCATACCACCAAGTTTGGAAAATAAATGATTATCATATGATTTATTGGGAATTATTGAAGTTTAAACAACAGTAATTCATTATGGAGTTTTAGAGCTCTAAAAGGGAATCGGGTGACATAATAATTATCTGGACATAAGAATAATCCTATGGCTAGGTTTTGATTTGACTTGAGGGTTATTTGAGTGGGTAAATAAATTAGATAATATAATGGCAAGATGAATAAAGAAATAGTGGTGAATAAGGAAATTTGGGTTTCTAGTTTTTATGGTTGTATGTTGGTTATTGGAAGGATGAGGGATCTAGCCCATGTGATCCCAATGGCTGGTGGATCATCTTCCACCTTCATCCATTTTGGTAACATCACCTCTCTAATATGATCCAGATTTGTCTCAATGCAATGGATGATTTTGGAAATGAAGAGTTCATCGGTTAGTGACTTGTTTTAACTCCATATAAGCCCCACCTTTAATTTGTCTTCTTTTAAATGAACCAGATCCTCCTTCATGCTAGAAAATTCTTATTATGAATGTCTTTCTTTAGAGTTTATACATACCATATTGTTCTAATGGGATAGGGGAGGCAAAGAAATAATCTCATACTTTACTATTATGATCAGTAAATAGTGAAGATTAGACCAGACTTAATGTGTGAAGGATATGGTTCTGGTTCTCTTCTATCTCGTTCCTTCAATAAAAGAAGAATCAATTTCCAAGGCTAGTGTCAATGTATACTTCCCTATGTTCCTAACATCCTCTCTTTGTAGTCGACCTCCGTGGAACAATTTGTAGACAAAGGTGTCCCTCACACAGGTTGGGCTCAATTTTAAGAGCATTTTGAGACTTTAGGAGAGGCTATCCGTTTTTAAATTTTAGTTGATATCTACCTAACAGACACCACCAACTGTCTCTCCCTCCTCATCAACATTGAGCTTGTCCAAGGAGGTCAAGCCACCTTTGTCTAAGTAACCTTCCAATTAGCTTACAAAGATGTTCGTCGACTTCTTTGCAATGTTTTAGTGTGTTGAGATTTAGAATAGATTAGTATATGAACCCCTATTCCTTCTTAGATATGGAGAGCCTTGTTGGACCATCTAGGTATCATTTTCTTTGCAAAAATCAGTCCCTCACCCTCTATATTCCACTAGAAAACTGCTTCCATCCTCTCTCATGGTTCGTCGTTGCTTGATCAAAATCAAAGTTTAGGTTGTGTCATGGAGGTGGAGTTCCCGTGCCCCACAAAACCTCAACAAGGTTCACTAAGTTGACAGCTGCATGAACAAGTGAGATGGCACATTTTTTCCAGATGACAATGCTTGTTGTTCGTGTTTTAACTAGATCTTGGTATTATTGGGAGCTTCTCAATGCCATGGCAAGGAGAAGAATCTAGACACAAGATTTACCTTGTTTCCACTATGATTCAATATATGTCACAATTTGCCAAGGGCATTTGGGGAATTTATGAGTTTAGTTAAATGTAAATTTCTTAATTGTTCAAGTTAGTAATTTGACTGATGTTAGTCATGTTATGCCCAAGTTTGGAAATTTAAATTAGTCCTTACGCCTTTCCATTGAGGTGAGATTTCCTAGTTGTTTTAATGATTTATCTTGCATATAAATGGTCAACCATAGCCTAATATTCAATAATTCTGCATGATTAATCTAGGGCTCGAATAGGGTAAAAATATGGATTTTTATCATTTTTGAGATCTAGTTAATGGGTAAGGTTAAAAGATATTTTTTGATTTAGTTTTCAAGGAGTTTCATATTTATTATAATTAGGGTCTAGGATTCTAATTAAGAAATATTAGGTTATCATTACACATTGATTGAGGTATAATCTTAGGTTAATCATAGGAATTTTATTCCTAATAGGTAAGTGGGAAAAGCCTCGAGTATTCAATAATTATCATTGTTAGCATGATTACATATTCCTTATTGCTAAGGAAGATGTTCATGATTTATGTGATCCAGTTTTCAATATTTTAAGTTTAGACTGTCAATAATATTTCCATATAATGATTAAGATTCATGATTAAAATTACAAGATAAGATTCTATTAAGATCCAAAATCTAAGTTCATGATAATATTTTAAGATTATATTACATTATGATTTATGTTAAGATAACTTCAAAATGACATCAAATTATGGATTTATACCTAAGAACTAGAGGTAAGTCAACTCAAGAGACATGACCTAGGAACCAGAGTGTAGGCCATGAGACCCAAGTATGAAAGTGCAAGCTGATTCAAGAAATTTTATCAAGTCACCTCAATGCAGGTCATGAGGCCTCGATACCAAAGTATATGAATTAAGAGTAAAGAAATTTTAATTTTTTGTTCTTATGATTTTATATTTTACTATCATATTTTATATATGCTTAATGTTTAAGAATATTTTATACTTTCTTAGTATTATAGTTCCATATATGCTAGAATACTTATGCCCCTTACTGATGTTTGTTTTTCCAACACATGGTTGGGGACAAAATGTCTGCATGTGGGGAAAACGAGAAGAATTAGAACCAGGGACATGAGAACAAGAACTGAGTAAGATCTAATCTGGTGGGGTGCCAAATATTGGTAGATCCTAAGTGTTATAGATTCAACTTTGTTTATGTTTAGTATTTCAATATAAAGACTTAGTCTTAATATGTTATAGATAGACTTTCCTTTTATGCATGTTGGGCTCTTATGTTTCCTTTTATAAGAACTTTTATGAGAATAAATTCATATTTAATTTTGTGTGGATCAGTTATACTTTTGTGATATATGTCAAGTGCATGTAATGCTTCCTTAAGTACATGAGTTATGAATAACTCAGTGTTGTTTATACTATGCACCTGTGTGCGCTGAGGTAAACTGTTACAATATGGTGGATAAATGACATTATAGTTGGTCTCCAGAAAAGTTATCATGTTCTTATGTTGAAGTGGACACGATTGAGGAATCAGATAAGTAACTATTTGTTTTTTTAGGACTAAGATAAGATTTGATAAATTAGGAAATATGAAATGAGGTTTAGTTTTCTCTGTGGTAAAGTTGACCTAAGATATGTATTAGGTTATGTGTCTAGCTACTTTACACTTTACATGTTAACTCTAGATTTGCCTACAATATGAACTATCTTTATCCCACATGTTTGTGGTATGGGACTTAAGCTTATGGGGTGTTGTGGAGTGTATGTTTTGAGAAACAAAATACTTATAATGCTTGTCTCACCCATGAAAGTGCACATTGTATCAAACGTGTGCACTAGTGACGTGTTGATATAAGTACGATAAGACTCGTAGGCATGTATCGCAAGGTGACAAAAAAAAAACGAATAGTCATTAAAAAATTTAGCCATATGGTCACTTAAATATAAACACATACTTATTGGACCTATAATGCTTGTGAAGGGCAGATAATTTGACGTACATAAGTGAGTTGGTTGTCAAGGTGGAACTAGTACCCTAATCCACCTCCTTAGAATTTGGTAGGGGAGATGATGAGGATATAGTTTAGACTCCAAGATCCATGAGTAGTATGTGAACATGTTAGTTATATTAGTAATGTTAGACATAGATTATTTGCCAAATGATGGTCATACCTTGAAAGTTGTAATGAGATTTTATGTCAAGTGTTGGGAGTTAGTGTACATGGAGTATGTGAAACCCTAAAGTGGGTATACTAGTAGAATTTTGATGATAAAATTCCTATTAGGTGGATAGTATTGTCATATCCAAAATTTAGTAACTTGCATTGGCTACTAGATCCATCTTAATGAAGAATAATGAACCTAGGGGTATATTATGCAAAATTCCTATACAGTAGCATTCATCTTATTAAAATATGAAACCAATAGGTGTTTGATGCTTATTAAGATGGGTTGCAGAAGTGCATCAATTAGCATAATATTTAAATATGTTTTCTAATAAATATGACAGAAAATAATTTGAAATGTTGAGGATAATTCATTAATGATGGTTTTTGTAATATATCAAGATATAGAGGTTTGATTGATATCAAAGTTATAAGGGTTTTGCAGAATAAGAAGTTTCTCCTTATTGGAAAGTTCGGAAATAAATAACTATGTTATGATTTATGAGAACTATTAGTGTTTAAATAGTATTAATTCATTTTAGGTTTTTTAGTGTTCAAAATAGGAATAGGTGACAAAATAATTATCTACAAATAAAAATCATCCCATTGTTAAGATATGTTCAATTTGGTGGTCGTTTGAGTGGGTAAATAAGCAAAGAGAATGGAAAAATGAATAAAGAAATAGTTTCAAATAAGATGAAATTTGGTTTACAAGTTTTAATGGAAGTTATGTTGTCTATTGGGTGGACGTGGCTCTAGACTGCATGTTCCTAATAGTTGGTGGATCATCTTCTACCTAGGAATCTATCTCTAATGATAACTTCTTTAATTCAATCCAAATTTCTCACAATGTAGTGGATGATTTTGAAAATGAAGATATCCATTACGTCTAAAACTTATTTCTGCTCCATACAAACCCCACCTTGAACCCTAATCCATCTTCTTTAATAAATTCCCAATATTCCTTCCTACTACCTCCATGAGACAATTTGCAAACAAAGATGCAATCCATTGCATGGATTGGGCTCAATCATGAGAGTATTGTGCAACTTTACAAGAATCTATCATTTGTTCAGTTTCAATTGAAGATTGCTTCACATCCACCACAAACCAACTCTCCTTCCTCATCAACGAAGAGCTTGTCCAAGGAGTTACCATTGTATAATTAACCTTTGTGTAAGCTTCTAAACTTATTTTTATTCCTTTTGTAGCATTTTAAGTGATTGGTAACCTCTATCTTTTGTAGAGATCATCTATTCCTAGGTATGATGTGACAGTTGTTGTCATTGTCAACTAGATACATGCATCACCAACACACGGGGTGTTGCACGGTTCTATGCTCGATGTCACTTACATCGCTAGCCACCCGTTTCCTCCTCCTCACGTGTTGTCATTTCCACTTTGCCTTCTCAGGAATTTACCAAACACAGATCTTAAAGACAACAAGGGAGGAAGACTATGAAATGTGACTTGTGAGTGGATGACTAGGATGTTGGGTTGGATCCCCCCATACTAGATTTTCCAATCATCAACATTGTTCCTGCCTCCCCCATATCACTATTATCATGATAAGCTCCTACATGTTTCTACTAGATCCTCACTAAAGGTATTGAAGATATTTTTTTCAAGGATTATCAATGGGATCCTATTTGCTCCTCTATATCCCTTAGTGATTTAGGTTGATCAATTTATCTTGCATTTGTAGATTTCATCCAAGAGACTTGGAATCTATAGGTTTTGAAGACAAACTCAGATTTGTCCTCTATCCCTATGCCTAAGTCCCTCTATTTATGTAGAAATGGAATATCATGTGCTTCATCCAAGTGTCTTCCATGCACGGTTATCTTCCCATTTCTGTATCAAGCTTCCACGCTTGCAAGTTGTTATATGGTTCTGGCACACGTCCACATCAAGTGTCCTTTTAGCAGTCTTGACACATGTTGATGCAAGCCATTTATTCTTGGAAATTTTACCAATAATCCCTGGATTGTGCATTTGTCTTCCCTTACATGATTTAGTGACATCTATAGGTACTCCTACACCAATGTGAGGTAAGTCTTTCTGATCCATTTCCATTATTCGAAATATTGGGTGTGTTGCATTTGCCTTGGTATCCAATCTTAGTCCAAGTTATTCCCCCACTAAGATACTGAAAGATCAAAGGCCACTACCACTCTTTGTTGTTGTTCGGGCATGACCCTTATAGTTAGAATGCCTATCCAAATCAAACATGGTTTTCTAATTTTTTTTCTCCTTGTACTCTAACAATCACTAATGTATTGAGCCACCACCACCTCCTGTAGATTGTCCCCTTTTATGCACATATCTTGTCCATTTGGTGTTCCATTCTAGTTTCCCTTAGGTATAGAGTATATGGCATGACCTAAACCTACTAAATTTGGTTTAGGTCTGTTAAGAAGGGATTAAACTAACCATCCAAATGTAATTATTTATGAAAATTCAGCCTGTGTGCTTCTTCGGATAAAAAAACTAGATGAGGATAAGATGTGAATCTAGAGGAGCCTCAACCTCTTCTACAAAAGGGGACCTCTAGTTCTAGGACCAGATATAGAGTTAACTCCTTAGAGAGTGGAACCCAAAAGGAGAAGGTTGGGAACCTAGACTCCCAAGACATGAGGCATGATGAGAAATATTTGTATGATATGTCGTAAACTAGACTGCCCCTAAATGAATGAGTTGAGATACTTTATGCATGATACCTAGATGCTTTTTGTACCCTAGATGTCCTTGGAAGGACCAAGCCCTAGAGACAAAGAAGGAGTCTTCTTATACATATGTATGGATGATATGAGTACCTACCATCTAGGTGAGGGAAAGAGAGTCCCAAGGTTTGGGAGAGGTGCAGAATGGTAATATGTTTTGAAACCTCATATTCAGATTGCTAGTCCCTTGTGTAGGACTCTAAGGGTTGTTTATGTGAAGGACAGAGTTGGGTAAGAATATTTTGTGAGCAGGAATCTAAGAAGAAAATTCTATTTCATGTTTCAGTTCAGTACGTGCTTGAGTGGCTAAATCATGCATTTTAGATGACCAATGGTAGGGGGTAAACCCGAGGTCCTAGATCAAAGAGGAAAATTGGCAATATCTAGTGCATATAATGCTTACAAGGCTGAGTGAGCTCATAGAGATTAAGCATGCCCCCCCTCAAGTTTTGGGTTAAAAGAAAACCCCACCTGGACTCTGATACATGTTTGATGAGCCACTCACACAAGTTGGTCTAGCACTACCATGTTGTCATATGTACATATGAAACTGGTCCAACCTTGAGAGATGATGAATGGATATGACATAATAGAAAATATAGAAATGGTTTAATAAGTTCTCTACTTGTTATTGGTTAGCCACATTCATGAAATATGATAAAGGAAAGTGACTAACTAACTTCAGGATGAACATTTAATAAGGAACACAACCTAATATGAGAAAGTGAAAATGAGATAATGATCGCAAAAATATTGAACATGGTTGTCATTGACGTGAACGATTAAGTGTGTAACACATAAGAGCACATAAATTGAGTATGAATTTTGGAACCCATGTATGAAGAAAAGTCACTATGGAAGTGACTGATAGAACGGGACCAGGCCCAGATGGGTAGGTCGCCATGCATGATCCCAATAAAGGGGCATAAAGAAAACTATAAGTGCCCTAAGGAATGAAGGGAATTTGAGTGGAAGAATTTTTAAGGATATAATGTGCCTATATGTCATCAAAGAAACCTCAAGTAAAAGATGTGATAAAATAAAGTTGTGATGCCTCAAAGAAACCCTTGGGAAGTGTAGGGTCGCCAGTCAACCCTAAGATCTTGTAGGATGATTATAAGTATATGAAATTTATGAGGAGGAGGAAAGATGATGTGCTAAGTGTATAAGGCTCGTAGAGGTTAAGAGGATATCATTCCAAAGGTACCTATGCCCTAGACATCTTGAGGAATGACTAAGGTTGATGACATATGAGATGTGTATAGGAAGACATGTGATAATGTTTGAAAAAGAATCTTAAATAGTAGTTATGCTTAAAGACTCAAAGGTTATGAGGAAAGTTTTCCTTATATGTGTACATGGAACTAAGGAAATAGTGGTATTCATGGTTTGGAATCATGTGGGGAATGATTCAATCTGGATATAAAATTAAATATTCATCATCTCTAATCTTGGAATGAGATGAGCTTTGTATTTGGACTGCATCAAAATGCTTATTACATCTTGTGATGAGTATGAGAGATGAGACAAACACATGCCATATTAGAAATGGAAATGATATGAGAAATCAATACTTAAGTTGAAATCCTTTTAGGATAATCGAGGAATTGAGGTATTCACATACTCTTATGATAGGATATTGAATGAATGGTTTGGAAACTTAGGTGAACAAGGTAATCGCCAAATTAACAAATTTAAAGGAGGATATATTTATCAAGTGGAATTTGAAATTTTATAGGTATGAGATTAAATTTGTTTACCAAAATAATGGATGCAACAGTTGTGGTACCAAGTAAAGGTAAACCAAGCCTAATTTGTTTTACAAGCTTGTGATATCCCAGTTCGATGACCCAGAGTTAGATGCGATGAATAGTTTGACTAGAAAAACCTCAGACACATATCTCAGTGGATGTGGATGGTGGAGTCTAAAATAAGAATCGCATTTGGGTTCGTGAGGATTCTCCCTTCATAACTTAGAAGTTCATTAGTCTAATTTTACCATGCACCCAGGTATCACAAAGATGTTTAAAGACTTCTAGTGATATTTCTAGTAGCCTGGAAAGAAGAGAGATATAGCAACATATATAGCCAGTTGTCTTACATGACCAGATGGTGAAGGCTGAACATAACCTGATGGGTTACTACAACCAATTGAGATTCCTGAGAGGAAATGAGACCAGAACACAATGGATTTTGTGGACGGTCTCCCCATGACAAAGAAAGTCATGATGCAATATGGGTTGTGGTGGACCTCCTAACTAAGTCGTCACGTTTCCTCACCTTAAAGATTGATGCTAAGGCGTCAGACCTAGTTGAACTATATGTTACATAAATAGTTCACCTGCATGGTGTTTCGAGTTCAAATATCTCTTCTCATGACCCTAAGTTCACTTCAAAATTTTGGAAGCAAGTGCATGAGAAATTTGGTACGAGGTTGAAATTTAGCATAGCTTCCCACCCCTAGACTGATGGACAGTCAGAAAGAATGATCCATACATTAGAAGACCTATTGAAAGCATGTGCACTCAATTGGGGTGGATCATGGGAGCAGTAATTTCCCTTAGCTGAGTTTGCCTATGATAATAGCTACAAAGCCAGTATCATGATGCCTCTGTATGAATCTCTTTATAGGAGGCCATGTTGGTCATTGCTTCACTGGGATGATGACGGTGAAAGTATCTTGCTAAGGTTAGAAGAACTACAGTTATATGTTGAAATGGCTTCTTTGATCAAGCAGGGGCTGATGAGAGTCCATGATTGACAGAAGTCGTATGCTGATGAAAAGTGGACAGATTTGTATTTCACAGTAGGTGAATATGTGTCTCTGAAAATTTGACCCCTCTGAGCTATAGCTAAGAATAGAGGAAGATTGAGTCCCCGATATGTGAGTCTGTTTGAGGTTTTAAAATGGATTGGTGAAGCCGCCTATCGTTTAGCCTTACCCCTGCAATATAGCATGATGCATGATGTGTTCCATGTGTCCCATCTAAAGCGCTATGTGAAGAGTCCTAGTCAAGTGTTGATCATGGGGCCTATTTCACTCCGAGGGAGGGTGACATACCATGAGTCACCTATGAGGGTACTAGATACCAAAGTGAGAGAGCTCGGGAACAAAAAGATAGAGATTGTAAAGGTTCTTTGGTAGCATCATGGAGAGGATGAAGCCACATGGGAGCTAAAAACGGACATGAAAAAGTCACATCCAAATTTGTTTATATGATTGGTCAAATTTTGAGGATAAAATTCATATAAGAGGGGAAGGATGTTATAACCCGAATTTTTTCAAGTATTTATACATGTATTTGGATACAAATAATGAATTGTTATGAATATAATAGAAAGATTGATGTGCTTTGTTTGTAAAAGAATGAAGATTGATTTGCAAATTCACCATTGCAAAGATTTTCATGATTTTATTGTCTTACAATAATCCAATGATAATAATGGGGAAAAGGAAGAAAGAAAATCCAATAATCAATATGATTGCCAAAGATAATGGATAGTTGCTATTTTATTTATGGATTATGTGGATTTTTCCAGAAAGGATAAATTGAAGGCAACTAGTAAGATTAATTTTGATCCTCAAAGAATATATGTGCAAAAATATGGTTGTTTGCCAAGTTGTTGGGAAAAAGTGTTATTATGTGATTTAAATGGATTTCTTAAGGGGAAATAAAAGAGTACTTAATCTTTTTTGTAACACCAAATAATGCTCAAACAAAAATATAGTTATTAAAAGGATTCCTTTAAAAATTGGGGCCTATTGAAGTAAGGATGAGAGAGAAATGTGCCTTATTTAAATGTCCATAATTAAAAGTTCACATATAAGTCCTTATGAAACAAAATATGAAAAAGTGGATCTCGTACCCAAGATAAATATCCTAGATAATTGTTGATTAGATATAATCTTGATCTAAGAATGTGGGAGAAAATCTAGAGGGTTCCAATATATCTTGTGTCCTAAGAAACTTATTTGATAAAAATTTTGTTTTGTCTTAAAGTCTAGTTTCAAGTGAGTAAGGGATTAATTAAGGAGTAATCTTTTCTGAATGAAAGAAAATAATGTGGGTGGAGTTTCCCTAAACTTTGATGGAAAAGTGAGTTATTGGGAGAGAAATATAATTATTTTTCTGATATGGGTCTTTATTTAATAGAAGGAAAGTTACTTTTCTTATTCATTAGGAACTCTACTCTCCCATGGAGTTCTGCCCCTCTCTACTACCCAGAGGCTATATAAGGGTGAAGGGTTTCCATTTGCCATGAAAAAGGGGATCAAACAGGCCCTGCGACATGGCCCATATCCTAGCTTATTGCCTGGAGACACCTCAAATACGTAATCTTCATCCTCATGATGAAGCAAGCAGGAAAATACTTCAGACTCCCCTAGACTAAGGATCAATGATGGAAAGCCACCAAGAGGACTCCTTCCAACTAAATTACTTCATAAGATGCAAGAGAAAGGGCTTGTACCCATCGTCCTCAGTATTACCATATCATAGCCCTAGCAAGTAAGGATTTGATCCTCAGCTTCGTCCTTGATCACATCTGGTTTACCGAGTGGATGCCCCAGATCAGAGAGACGGGTGGATCTCCTCTAGCCTTCCATGAGGCTTTTCCGCTCAAGAACCAGTAAGGGTGGCTCATAAATGTTTTGCCAAAGTAGGGATAGATGTTGAACCTCCCGTAAGGAAAGAAGACTAGTGAAAAGACCCAGATGCCCCAGCCAAATACGTGAAGCATGAAGGGCAACATCATCTTTATCGATGTTTAAGAGGGCTTCCTGTGTGGAGTGTGGGGTTGAGATGGCCGCAGGCTATTGGCTAGAGTCGGCACGTATGGCGAAAGGAAATGATTTGATTTTTGTTGATGTGACAGTTGCTTATTGGTCCAAGTAAGTTTTTCTTTGCAAAAATCATAGTAATTGGTAGGATTTTCCAATGACAGCATATAATTTATGAAACTTTATGAATAAATACAAGGACTGTAATAAAAGTATAATCAGGACCCAAATCTGCGTCTAGTTCAAAAAGTACCAATAGAATCCATCTTTAATGTGTTTAATGTATTAGAACCCTACATTCTAAGTTCTTATGATCTTAATATGTTCAACGGATCTTAATAAACTTTCTAGATAAAAATGATAACTTGGATCTAATTTGAGATTAATAACACATTAAATGATGAATTGAGGTTTCCTTGATATTAAAAGTGCATAATTGTTAAGATGAGAGTTTGTATACCAAAAGAGCATGAAAAATGATAATTAGGGTTTGGGAAGCCAAAACCATAATGGAACCCTAATTTTACCATAAAGCCCTAACTTGGAACCAAGTCAGACTTAATGATAGATTTTGGACAAAATAGTAATGCATGGGTATTATGCTTTGATTTCAGGATAGTTGCTTGTTTGGTTGCTCTTGTTGCTTTTGCTTGGACATCAAGTAACTTCTGAAAAAGGTATGTGGTAATGCATAAGACTATCCACATAAGTCTGCTGATGTTTTCCAAGGATTGTCAAAATGGATTCCAAATAAATGCTTGCTTATTTATTTATTTCCAACAATCTATAAAGTCACTATGGATATCACATTATATGCTTATAACTTGCTTGAACCCTTCATACCAACTCTGAAAGTTTATGAATAAAAGAAAAAGAGTGACCACAACAAATATTTGGAAGGTCATATGAGGCACCTAACTCCATATTGAGAAGGTGGCCGACTAATATGGCACCTAACTCTAGATTGAGAAGGTGGCCTTTCGTCCACTGTAGGGATAAGACCATGAAAGGGTATCCCAGAGGTTAAGTAAAAATGGGTTGAGAAGTTATGAAGAAAATGTTAATTTAGTTTCTATAACAATAATTGTTGTGAGTATGTTGTTACAACTAGATGTGAATATTTTGTTTCTCCCACATACCAATATAACTTCTTATGCTGACTGTGTTTTTGATTCACAACATTTTAGTTGAATCCGATGATATCCATCAATTAATGATGAAAGATGGACACCCAGAGATGAAGGCAACACACACAAAAAATATAATGTAGCTCTCAGAGGATACAGTTAGATAGTTGTACTTCATATGGTAAACTTTAGAAATCCATACTTTGTAAACCATGTTGGAGAATTTGTATTTTATCTTGTACCAACCTCATTTCAATATTGTGGAAATTTTAAAATTATTTTTGGTTATTTGATAAACCTCAATCATGTATTTATGGTAATGGACATTTCCCTCTTGGTCCACCAGAATAGGGGATAACTAGGGGAGGGGGTCATTGCAAAAGTTGAGTCATGGATATGTGGGTCTGTTCGATATTCTGGAATGGGTTGTCAATTTTGCTTATCATCGTGCCCTACCACATCAGTATAGTATGATTTATGATGTGTTCCATGTGCCCAACCCAAAGTGCTATGGACATGCCCATGTGTTAAACATTAAACCAATAGAGCTCCAAAGTAGTTTGTCATATCCTGGGTCTCCTATAAGGATCTCAAATTTAAAGTTGATGGGGATCAAAAATAAAAAAAATATATGGTTAAAGATCTTTAACAACACCATGATGAGGACCAAGACACATGGGAGCTGAAGACAGATAGGGAGAAATACACCCACATATCTTTTCTAGCTATCTTAATTTTTTAGGAAAAAAATCCTAATAAGGGGGGAATAATGTTGTAACCTGAAATTTTGTGATTTTGTTTTACATGTACAAAAACCTAGTATTAAAAGGGTGATTTTGAAAAACTCCATGATTCTATATATTTGTTTTGCAAAATTGTTCCATAAATGCAAATTCTTCAAATTAAAGGAATTTAATGTTTATCTAGTTTCATTGAAACATTGAGAGTTTTTTATCTAAAGTTAAAAGGTAAACATAGGACTCTAGAATATTCTAATTTTATCAATAATTGAGTAAATAATGCATGGTTTAACCCTAGTTTTCTTAAATCCTAAGTTGAGGGTAACAAATGGGCCTAGTTGGGGGCCTCCTATAGATCAACGTGACATGATTCTTAAATGAAGATAGTTGTCAAATTTGAAAGGATAATAAGATTATTTGTGACCTAGGTGGTTAGACTAACTAAATACATAGGAGGCAAGAAAAGGATACCTATCTTTCACCTCTAATATCAAAATTTTCCTAAGTCAAGATAATGTTTTCGTAGAAATTTGGTGTCAACTGTATATTTCTAGACACCCTTACAAATTTTCAAAGATTCACCTAAAGAGAGATAATTCTAAGATAATTTGATTAGACAAAATTAAAATAAGCCCTCCCGATCTAAGTCTAGATAACACATGACTTAGCCACGGTGGCATGGAGATGTGACCATCTCCTGGATCCCTCAACTGAGGATCAAATGGCAGTTGCATAGTTTCCTTCCTCACAACTTGGAGTCCCACCTGACTTGGACTCTTCCTTAAATCATATGTTGCTTGTGTCTTCATTGTTTTCCCTCAGACTTGTTCCTTTGAGATCAGGAAATGAAACCAAACCTAACAAGATAAGGCTTGAGTGTTATCATCACCTATAGTGATAACAACCAATTCTCTAAAACTCCTATGACTGAGTATTGGATCCCAATGCCTCTAGACATCACGCCATGCTATGAATAAGATCCCCTAGTAGTTTCCCTATACCCTCATGAGTCAAAACCATCCCCCAATTGATGGTCAGAGAGCTAGTGACATGTCACCCCTAAGCCACCATCTTTTCTGACAGTGACGACCTCTCCCCCAGGCTACATAGATGCTCTGGCCAAGTCATTTTCCACAAGCATTGTGAGGAATTTTTCAAAAAGGTCTTGATATTTGGGAGCAAACAAGGAGCCCCTAGTCTCTCTCCCCTTAACACCAATGCCCCCTGGTTGAAGAAGCTCACCGAAGTTGCATCTTTAGGCCACTACAAGAGCCTTATGAGAGTTGGAATTGATTCAAAGCAACCTAGGAAGGATTCTCCAAGCTTTAGGTTGTCACAAACACATCTCTCTCCCTCCTTGCTTCTTCTCTACTATTTTGACTTTGACCTTCCACACCAGACCACCTCGACCATCGTGTCATGATTGGTTGGTACAACAGGACCTAGAGAAGACATTAGGACCTTCAATCGAGGTTGCTAAGGACTAGGAGTATAGTCAATCATGGTTTGACCCCATAGCCTCCTATATCTCAGGATGGCACAAGAGAGAACAATCTGTAATGACCCTACCCTTACTTAGTGGATAATTGAGGATTATACGACCCTAAGTTGAATTTTCAAATGTTTAATGTGTATTTGATATCTAATCTAGATTTGCACGATCCTTACTTGAATACATAGTTGGAAATATGTTGTATTTTATTAGAAATCCTTATATACGATGGTTATAAGTTGCTCATGCTAAAAGCAAGAAAATTTATAGCATAAAATTAAAATTGTGATGAGAAATTTAGTGACAAAAATAGCAGAGAATAAATGATTTAAATATTTTATGAGCTCATATTATTTTACAAATTGAAGTATATTAGATAAGTCTTAGTGATGATCTATTAGAATTTCTATAAAATTTGTCTTATCGATGGACTTGTCTATCAACTGAGTTTTATTAGCAAATATTCAGACAACCAAACGTTTCATACTAAATTTTGTCAGTATAGTATATGATCCTTGTTATTTTATTCTTAAGTTCAAATAATATGAAATTTTAACTATATATCTCAAAAAGTATTTGCAAAAACATACTAAATTTCTAGATAGTTTGGATATCTTTGGACTGGTCAAATAATTAAGATATCAGTTAGTTTTTGGAGTGTCAGTAGATGGTGGGTGCTCATTTGTTAGCTTGAGGGTAAAATAGTATCAGACACCATAATGAATGAACTTAAGAGCTGAAATTTATTTGTATCTATCATATACTCCATAAACTCAAACTTAAAGATTACCTGTTATGGGGATCTAGAGGTAGTTTTGGGAGATTTTACCAAATGAGCAAAGAACAATATTGTTCTTCATTTATGGGATTTCAAGGTTCCACTCAGATATGGTATAGTTTCCTACTAATGTAGATTCGAAATATCATGTGAATTTACCAACTAATCTTCATTCCTCCTCCTTTCCCTTTTAAGCTTCTTAGTATGGATCTAAGGGGCTATGTGGAGCCCTATTCTTACGGGGAAAAGCTTTGTTATGAATAATTGACTCGATTGAAGGTAAATTAGAATTATGTAGCAAATTATAATCAAGATAAATGATTAAAGTAAATGATTAAAAGAATCTTTCAGTCAATCACACTTAAATAGATGTTAATTCTTCGAAATTATCAATTTCTCCATAAGTGATACTGAACGAAATGTTATTCTTCTTAAAGTCTACTGATAAGACATTTCATTCAATGCTTAGAGCATGATCAAAATATGACTATATGATTACATAGATTTGGAATTTCATGTATCTTGAATACTAGAGAATTTATAATTTATTTGGAAAAAAATCTAAAAACTAGAATTTCTAAATTATTAGGGTGTTTTGAGTAGCAGTTTAGCTAAAATCCTAATAAATATTGATATGGTCATGCTTATGTGATTAATTTAATTAATCAGGCATGTTTGATCATTTTTATTTGACATATTTACAACTATACTTTATTATTTATACAATACATATCTTGTAAAAGAAAGTAATTGGTGATGGAAACCAAACTGTGTATGCTTCTAAAAGGATAAATGACATATTCAACAAAAAAATGGGTGATGGAAGTGCTTCATGTGATAATTTGGGTTTATAGCTGAATATGTTTTTATACACACACATAGTTTATGTGATGCTAAAACTATAGCATAGATCCTTGTCATGAAGTAATAAGTTGTTATGCTACTTCAAGTAAACAAAAATGCATTTCCTCAATCAAAGTTTTATTGGTGCGATACAGAAATGTGAGAGATGTTAAATGAGAATGATTATATCAGTAGACATGATTTCTATAAGAATATGTGAGAAATGTTATATGGAAATGAGTTATGAGAAACCCTAAGAGAAGGGTACTCAAAAAATTAATAATGTAGCTCAGTATCATTAGCGAGTTCAGCTCAGTAGTCTAAGTAGTCGGTAAAATATATAGATAAAAAGACCAGTCTGAGAGAAAGATACAATTCAAAACAATAGTAGTCGATGTTCTAAATACCATATAACCCATCCATGTAGGTCTATAGTGAGAAGGGTGAAGAAAATTGTGGACTATCAAATATATGTTAAGAAGTAGTTGAGATACTATATACTCAACACCAACCAACTAGGTATAGGTGGGACTTCAGTATAACATAGTACCCAACAATAGATGGAGATCCCAGTGGTACTAGTTTAGTAGTATGGGTATCCAACATTAAATGGAGATTTGGGCAGTAACCATGACCATTGGAGTATATAGCCCTTGTGGACCTATTTCTTTTGGCAGTTACTCTGTATTGCGTGTTAGCACTTGTAGAATTGCATTATGTGGAGTTAGAGGCTTTTTAGTCTAACGGAACCCCTCTTCAGTACCCTAGGGAAAGGGGTCACAATTATATAGCCAGCTATTTAGTTGGTGTCAGGACTTATGAGACATACTTGATGTAGACTAAGGAGTTACTAATAGTCTCAAAAGACTCTGGGGTTACCTTAAGATTTGTACAATAAATGGTAGAGTAGTGGATTTTTCTTGGATGCTACAATCCAAGTGAGTTCATGGGAAAATTAAAAGAGAAATGTAATTGAGTTAAGTTAAGGCTAGATAAAGAATTTAGTTAGTTAGACCATTCAGTTATGTTCAGTTGGCCAACATAGTAGTAGTAGTCAATTCAATAGTCAAGTCAAAGTAAATGAAAGATCAGAAAGAGAATAATGAGGAATATATTTTGGTATTTGATTATTTCTAGCAATGCATGCTACAATAATACTTATAAATTTTTAAATAGCTAGTATTTTCATCTACATTACTACCTAGTTTTTATTTTAATTATGCAAGAAAGTTGAAGTCCTACTTAGTACTTTAGATTTTTTTATTGTTTTACTCATATATTGAGTGAGTAGCTCACCCCTCTACTCAAAATCATGGGAATTGAATATCCCAATGCATTAGGGTAGATATACCACAAATTATCTAATTAATCGAGTTCATTACACCCCTATCATTATGGGTAATTGCAATAAAATAATAGAGTTGTAAATGATGATGTGTAATATTATTCCTTTATTAACAAAGTTTGTATCTAACTATTAGGACTTGTGTATGTGTAGTATGAAAATCAAAATGAATGTATTAGATATGTATCGTTATGTTTGAAATTAGATTTGAGTAATAAAGGTTTAAATTCATTTGCGTAGTTATTTATGTGTTTGAATATTAGAAACCAAAGAGTTTAAAATCATAAATGTTAAGAATGATGTTTGATTTTATGTTTAATCCTCAGTTTATGCCCTAATATCATCATTAGTAGTTTTTGTGAGATATGGGTGTAACAACTTGGTATCAAACTTAGGTTGAGTTGTCAAGGGTTTCTAAGTCAGTAAGCTAGAGTCATAAGTGTGGTATATAGGATATGATATGATATATATCTAGGGGTTTGAGCATTTGGATATCCTGGCCTGATATCTGAATACTTAGATCAACCAGTATCAAGCTACTATGTCTATTCTTCATTGTATGTCGTGGCTAGGTATGTGATGGGAGGATGTGATAGAGAGAAATGCTTATTAGATTTAGAAGGCCAAAAAGTAAAAAAAGAATAAGGACATAATGATAGAATGTGATATACATTTTATTCTATATTGCTATGTTGATTTGAAACTAATAGAAATGGGCTTATCTATATATATCCAAATATTAAGCTTTCAGAAATATATATATGGTTTTTTTAGATTGTGTGCATACTATGAAGATACACTAGAAGTTGTTTATCTTATTTGCATCAAGTAGACCATAAATTGTCTCTAAATGAGTTTTACCTAAGTAGATACTCTTTTCACATGTTTGAAATGAAAAGGAGTTGGTTAATCATGGGTAGCTCTTTCCTTCAGGACTGCATGTTCGGTCTGGTCTGTCTGATAGGATGCATTATTGGGATCTAATGAATCCTATGTATTTGAATTAGAACAAGATATAATAATGCAATATCAAGCTATAGGAGGTCATGAGAATACTAAGATACTCGAATTCGAAGGAAATGTTGGAATATCTAAGAAAATTATGTTCCGATTAGTAATCAAGTGAAGATTTGAAATCATGATAGATCGGGCTAATTATAAGCAAAAAGAGAGAATAAAAAGGGTAACTCAAGATATGGATGTGTTTAGAACACATCAGATAATATTCATGCCTAAAATGGGTTCGAGTAGGTCATGATGGTGTTTGGATTATATCTGAAAAAAAATCTAAATTGCCTAGATCTAACAGAGAAATCTTCCAACTAACTGATAGGTTGATCGAGTAGTTAGCAAGTCGAGTTACTAGTGAAGGAAGTTGATTGACTTTCCCAAATGCATGTAAAATTATTTAAATAGACTTAACAAAAGGAGAAACAATTATAAAATAAAAGAAAAGGAAAATGATTGAAATTTGTGTCGCGAGATGGGATTATTAATTTATGACAAGAACCTTGAATATGAGTTATTGAATAATACTAAAGAAGCATAAACACAAGGAATTAAAGAAAGGAAATGGAATTGGAAGAATGAACTCCATATTTGAGCTTCATAGTTATGTATTCCTTAAGTGAAGAAACATCATGTGAAAGAAATTGGACTAACTAAAAAGTTAATTAAAGAGGGATAATTCTTAAAAGAATAGAAAAAGAGAGAAATTTAACAAAATAAATGAATCAATAAGATGTGAGGCCAAGATTATAAATTTAGATGACACAACAATATCAAGAAAAGACAAATACCAACGTGTACAAAGAAAGGGATGTATTATAATATGAGTATATGAAAACATACATCCAATGCTAAACTCAAATGTATTCATCCTTGTTTCTATTTTATGAAGATGTTTCTATCAAGTAACTGGTTGGTTTTACTCTTATATGCTTAAATAGTTACTCCTAACTAGATAAGTCTAAAAGGATGAAGATGATATCCAACAAGTTAATGAGTTGCATCGATATGAATTGATATCAATATTACGATGAATTTTTTCCAGTATATAACTTATATGAATTGAGATGAAGTGAAAGTCATGTACTTAGTTTGATATGGTGGTGTTAACCAGGAAAATATTCACTCATAAATTTAATCCATGGGAATTGTGAGAATCATACAAATCATGTAATTATGAATTTCCATAGATTTGTCTATGAGAATTGACTAGTAAGATTTAGTGAAGGCTAATGGTAGGTGGACAGAATGGTGCACATAATGGAAATGGTGATGAAAAAAGCACTAATAATATAAAAGAGATAAACTTATATTTAAGTCATAATAAGGAAAATATAACAAGAAAAAAAAGACTTATACTTGATTGTCGTTGTTATGATTAGACCCAAAAAAGACAAGAATACTAAGGTTTCTAAGAAAAAAGTATTCAATGAATATTTGATGAACATAATTTGAAATACTTAAACATATCCTTATATTCTATATCTTCTTATGTGAAGGTAAAATAAAAAGGAGAACCCATATGCATGTAAGAGGGATATTAAAAAATTATTTAAAGATGGGAAAATGATAAGAATGAATGAAGCAAAGCAATAGTATGAGCTTGGAACATGTAATGTACTAATACCTTTTGCGGAGGCATTACTAGTGTAATAAAATGAATACACCCAAGAAAGTATACTTTATTTATATGATTCTAATTATGTATGAATGTATGCTAATTAAATGGAAGGGATAATTGATTACGATTCATGTTACTCAAACTTTAAAATTTTCAGCTCAACGGTAGAATTGTTGTTATTATGGTCTCAGGGCTTATGGAGGTTTAAAGATAATACCACAATAACAAAGTATATTCTTTTGTATTTTCAATTGTGCTACAAAACTATAAGGGAGTAATAATTGTATGAGTTGATACACAGAACAAGATACATATAAATGATAAACCTCAAGATCATGTGCAAGTTGAAGGAAAGAGTATTATTAGAAATTGACCACTAAACCTATGTTTTCTTGTTCACATTGAAATGATTTATTAAAAGTGATTGGAACTTGAAAGAAAAAAAAACTTATGTGTAACTCAGTATTTAGATAAGATATACAAGAATAAGAGAAATCCCAAAAACTAGAATGTAGAAAGAAATTTTGAATGAACCTATCTCTTTATATTTGTAAGTTTTGAGGACAAAACTTTCTGAAGGGGTGAGATTATAATGACCATGCCCCTGTTTAGTAGATAATTGAGGGTTATAAGACCCTAAGTTCAATTTTTAGATGTTTAGGAATTTTATATCTAATCTACATATGCATGATCCTTATTCAGATACATAGTAGGACATATATAGTATTTTATTAGAAATTCCAATATACAATACTTATAGTTTTTTGAAGCTCGAAGCCCTAATTTTGATAGCATATTAATAAAAAATGTGATGAGAAATTGAGTGATGAAAATAGCATTGGAATAAATAATTTACTTATATTTTTTGGGAAGCTTAGACTGCTTTGAAAATTTTAGATTTACTAGATAATTTTTATATTATTATCTACTAAAATTCTTGGAATTGTTGGCTGATTGATGGACCTATTTATTAAGTGAGTTTTATCTATAAATATTCAGCTGACCAAACTATTTAGACTACATTAATCAGTAAGATTATTATTTTATTCATAAGTCTGAATCATATGAAATTTTTATTGTCATCTTGAAAATGTATATCAAGCAACATAGTAGTAAAGTTTCTAAAATTTTTGGATCTCATTTTAGTGGTTAAATTAATAATGTATCAACTATTTTTGGAGAATCAGCTGATGGAATTTGATAAGTTGTTATCTTGAGAGTAAAATAGTATTTGACACTGTTATGGATGGACTTAAGCAGTCAAATTTGAGCTTTAGCTTCATTATAATCTTATCTATGAATCCAAATACTAATATTTTCTATTATTATGATTCTAGAGGTGATTTCGGGAGATTTTTCGAAAAGAACAAAGAATAATTATTTTTCTTTATTTATGATCTTAATCAAGGTTGGATTCAAATCTAGTGTAGTTTCCTACTTCTATTGGTCTAAAATTTCATATAGATTCACCAAGTACTCTTCCTTTCTTCTCCTTCCGCTTGAAATCTTCTCAGTATGGATCTAAGAGGCTATGTGGATCCCTATTTTTGTGGGGAAAAGTTTTTTTGTAAAGAATTGACTCCTTTGGAGGTCAATCCAAATTTAGTAGAAAATTATAACCAAGATAAGTGACTAGGATGAGTGAGTAAAAGAATCTTTGAGTCAGTTGCACTTAATTAGATGAATACACTTTGAAATTATCAATTTCTTTGTAAGTGGCAATGAACATAATGTTACCATTCTTAAAATCTATTTATAAGACATTTTATTCATGCTCAAAACATGATCAAACAATGATTATATGATTAAATAGATATGGAATGTCATGTATCTTGAATATTGGATAATTTTTAAATAGATTTTGGAACTTTCTAAAAAAATGAAAATTTGGATTATTTGAATGTATGAACAATAGTCTAGTTGATATTAAGATAAATGCTTATATGATCATGCTTATGTGATCAACATAATTAATAGTATGTGTTTGATTAATTTAAATTTTATATATTGATCAGTAGACTTTCCGATTCATACAATAGATCTTGTGAAAAACAAGTAATCAGTGATGGAATTTTAGTTTAGTATGCTTCTAGAAGCATAAATGTCTTATTCAATAGAAAGGTTGATTGAAGTGATTCACATTATAATTTGAGTTTCTAGTGAATATTATTTTATAAACATACATAATTTGACTGTGTGGCATGGAATCTCTAGCATAGATCCTTGTCATGAAATAAATGAGTTGTTATGCTACAATGCATTTCTTTAGTCAGCGATTTTATTGATGTTATACAGAAATGTTGAATGAGAATGACTGTATTAGTAGACATGATTTCTATTTGAATATGCAAGAAATGTGAATGAGATATGAGAAACCATGAGATAAGGGTAGTTGGCAAATTAAGAACTTCGTTCAGTGTCATCAGTGAGTTCAAATCAGTAGTCCAAGTAGTCAGTATAATACATTAATAAAAGAGACAAGTCTAAGAGAAAGATACAATAAAAAAATTAGTAGTATATGTCCTACACATTGGAGAACACATTCTTGCATGTCTGTAATGGAAAGGTGAAATAAGTTATGGACTATCAAATATAGGAAGAAGTAGCCCAGATTAACTAGTTACCAGTGATACTTCAGTATAACACAGTACCCAATAATAATCGAAGATCCCGGTGGTACTAGTTCAATAGTAGGGGATTCAATAATAATTACAGATTCTGGTGATACCCATGACTATAGGAGTATATAGCCCTAGTGGACGTACTCCTTTTGGCAATTACTTCATATTGCGTGTCAGCCCTTGTGGAACCGCATTACATGGAGTCAAAGCCTTTATAGAATAGTGGCACCCCTCTCGAGTACCCAAGACAAGGTGGCACAGTTACACGTCCATATGCTAATGTCATCATGTCTTATGAGGCAACCTCAATGCAGAGCAAGGATTTAGTATCCGTCTTAAGGTCTCTGGATTTACCATAAGACTTGTATGGTAAGTTACATAATAGTGGTTTTTCTTGGATGGTACGTTCCAAGTGAGTTTAGGGGCAAAGTAAATGAAAAAGTTAACTGAGATCATTGAAGTCTAGATAAAGAGAATCAGTAAGTCAAGTCAGTGAGTTATGTTCAATTGGCCAATATAGTGGTAGTCAGTTTAGTAATCAAATCAAATTAAAGTTACGGAAAGATAAAAAATTGAATAATGAGGAAAACATTTTGATAGTTGCATATTGTTAGTGATGCATGGTACAATATTGTTTATGAAGTTCATGTATAGCTAGACATTTATTTCTATAATACAACCTTGTTGTTATTTTAATTATCCAAGAAGATCACTTTAGCCTTTTCTCTTTGAGAAAGGGGATTGGGAAGTGGAAAGATGGAGAGTTTTACATGGTAACAATGGGGTAGCTCTCTTACAACATGCCTAACTCATTCATAATCATGAAATGCTTTGTAAATGAGAGAGAGAAAGGGGCTCAAAGGGGCTTAGCACACTCAAATATAGCAAGGACCAAGGATAGCATGAATGAGAAACCTTAGAATGAACTCTAAGAGGTCCTATTTATAGATAGGGGTGTTCCTTTGAGTGTGGGATCACTTAAGAACAAAAAATAGTCATTTTACAACTTTCAATGGATCTATTTTTGTTTCTAACAACTCTCTAATGGTTGGAATCACTTTTTGTATGTTTTTTGTATAGTGCATTTGGTCGAGTTTCAATAAAGGTAACTCGACCAATCCACTATCCGATAAAGCTAATTTTCAAACTATTGGTCGAGTTTGTCCTGGGGTAACTCGGCCGATCAGCTAAAATCAACTTTGGTTAGAAAGTTGGTCGGTCGAGTTTTATGAGTGTACAACTCGACCGATCCAATCATTTCCAAGAATACGTCACTGATCGGTCGATATTCAAACTCGACCGATTAAGTTGTTGTGACAAATTTTCCAAAATGATTTTCAAGTGATCAAATGATGGAATTGTTGGCTAAATTGGTCATTATTAAAATCCCTTTGTTTTGATGATGACAAACATTTCATTCTTGTGGATCTAACATGCTACCTGAGTGTTGCAGGAACTAGGTGGATGACACAACTTGGAAGATCTATATGCTCAAAATGCTTTAATTTCATGATTGTAATCAAATGTAAAAACTTGTACAAGTATATAATGTACAAGTACTTAGATATCATGTAAATCAAGCATTTAGATCTTCCCTAGCCACACACAACACTTAGATAAGTCATCCCCTATAATAGTGTCACAAATGCACACTGATACACACACTTAGTACATAGTTTAAAACATTGAAATAGAGTCATTCTCGGTCGACAAACTTCTTGACCGAGACACTCTCAGACGACAATCTCCTCGACTGAGAATGACCCAAGTAGCCATTAGACACAGAAGACAAGGTAGTTGGGAGTTGGAATTGAACGTTATACACACTTGCTCTAGACTGTCCCTCGGTCGACAAAAACTTCGACCAATAGGATTCTCGGTCGACAATTCCTCGACCGAGAAGAGCTCTGTATGCACTTTTCAAAATTAATTAACTAGCCATTGCTAAAGCAATTAGTGGATACCTAACGGCTAGTTAAGCACTAAGAACCCCCTAGAAAGTGTCTAGAACATCCTTAAGCACTCATAGGCCATTCCTATAAATAGGACATGCCTTAGGACACCCAACACACACTTGTGCAATACTTGAGCATACCACTTGCAATTGGCAATCATCTCTTATGAGCAATTGAGCAACTCCAACACTTTCTATTCATTTCCATTGCTCCAATTTTGAGTCCTATAGGCTAGCATCTCCTACCCACTACATTTACACTTCCATACACATTGGTTAGGAGATCAAAATGCTTGATATAGGAAATCAAGCCTGGTGCTACAAGCGGTAATTGTAATTTCTATTTTCCATTCTTGTTCTTTCTTATTGCTTGTACTCTCCTTGCTACTCCTAGGGTTGGAGGCTGTGAATTGGAGAGGGTTTGATCTTCTCAGTGGAAAAGGAGGACTTTAGACTACTTCAAGAAGGTTGTCTCAACAGGAAGCTACTTCAAGAGGAAGGCTACTTCACGGGGGAGCTTGAAGTTACTTCAAGGAAGGTTGCTTCGAGGTTGATGAGACTACTTCAAGGTGAAGGCTGTCCAAAGGGTGGTGAAAGTGTTTGTAATTTTATGTAACATCCTTGTGAGGTAATAAAATTAAATACTTTCAAAAACCCATTTGGAAACAATTGGGTAGTGGACTGAATCCTTTAGTTTTTGCTAAAGGTGGAACCACTCTAAACACCTTGCCTCCTTATTATTTCAATTGTGGTTGCTTGAGTTGAATTATGGTTAAAATATTTATAAAACCCTATTCACCCCCCTTCTAGTGGTTTTTCAGGAATTAAGTGTCCCTGATTTTTTCTCATCTTATTTGCAAGTCATATCATCAATACAAATGATTACAAAAATATTCTAAGGTGGTTTGGAGTATTTTCCACAAAATTGCATTTTCATTGCTTTTGACTTGAACTTGAACAAGCTAGGGCTTGAGGAAATTGATTCTTTTTCATGTACCTAATGCCTACAATCAATCTTAAACAAACATATTATATACATATGAACGTAATGGTTAAGTCATTATCAAAATATGGATAATGTATAAGTCTCAAGTCAACATTCTCCCCCTTTTTTAAAATGACAAACCATTCCTCAACATATTGAAAAGGATATGTAAAGTTATACCTTAGCCTTGTGAATTGTAAGGGATTCATAATTTTAATAATGTAAAGTGCTCCCCCTCAGTCTATGCTCATTCTTACCTGCATATTTATTTTTTCTACACAAATCTATATAACATGTATACTACATGGTACTTTAGCAAGTCACATGATAAAACATATACCTAGACAAGAAAAGGATCACATAGGCAATAAATAAAATATGGTTTAGCTTCAAAACATAAAACTTCTCTTCCCCTTTGGTCATTATCAAAAAGTAAGGGGGTAGAAGAGCATAAAAATAGGTCTTCTCCAAGCACAACCAAAATCATGTAACCACATGATAAAACATGCAACCACATAACACATATCAAATAGAGACGAGAGACAAATCAGCAACCGGTGTCATCATCAAAATATGGAAAGCATACCAATAACTCACATGATAGAATGTACATAGAGTTGTCATACATAGGATTAAGATTACAACACATAATCATATTGTTAAGGCAACTACAAGCCAACATGATGAAAATAACATGATGATAGAATAGTACAACTTGGATAATGTACCCAGATGTTTTTAGTACAAAAAGGTCTAGAAATATATATATATATATATAATCAACATCTAGGAGCTAAAACCTAAAACATCTAAATGTCTAGGCTATCTATGTCCACAACATCATCATCGACATCATCATCATCATCAGCTCCAGGCTCATAGTCCTCATCTCCATCTGAAGGTGCAGCAGAGGCAGTAGTGTCACCTTCATAACCAGAGCCACCAACAAAGTCATCATCATCAGAACCATCCTCAGGGCCATCATCCTCAGATTCCTCCTCATCATTGGTAGCAGCTTCCTCATCAACCATGTTATGTCCTCAAATTTGGTAAAATTGAATGATATAAATATAAATTATGATTGGATAAATAATTTTTTCCAATGAAATAATTGATGGAATAATAGTGTTAATTGCCTTTGTGGCATGGGTGCTTGTGGCACAAGATGAATAAATAAAATGAATTCGTACATGAATAAAAGATAATGATTTTTGAAATATTTCCTAAAATAAATATGGAACAATATGTAAGTTTCCATAAGAAAATAAAGTATGTGGTGTTTTAGGTAATTAAAAGAATAAATATCTTGCCGAAAGTGGCAACACAACATTTTAAGCATCAGATGAGAATATTTTGTTTTAACCTTTGATATAATAAAAAATAGTAATGGAAAGAGGAATATTCTAAAAGTGGGAGGAAACAGACGTTTCTTAGGACGATGATAATTGTTTTAAATAAATGTCAAAAAGAGCATGTTTTGTATGGAAAAGATATCCCATAAATCCCATGCACCAAATGGATTAGAAAGGAGTTTAATGAATTCCTATTTTGGGTTTAACAGATATATCAAAGAGAGAGAGAGAGAGAGAGAGAAAAGGGACTATCTAGATCACAATTATAAGATTTCCTTGAAAGATTGATAACCAATTGGTGGCATATGTTTATATGCTCTCCCAATAGTTTTGATGTACCAATTAAGTAAAACTAGTAGACAATCTTGAATATAAGAAATTCTATTATGGAAAAGATATCGAACATGTTCTTTTTGGGCAATTATGTAGTGCCTTTTTCCATAAATATTTGGCCATAGTTGTGAATGATTAGTAGAATGTAAAAAGAAATACTTAGAATATGTCCTATTCTCATGTACTTGAATAGGGAACAATAGGACCGCAAAGTAATTAAAGAAAATGAAAAAGGAGGAGGCATAAGTTCATACAGGTATAAAGAAAGGTCTCGTGAAGCCAATATATATAGGGGCATCAGGCTTCATCTTTCTCTGAGGCACCTCTCCTTTTTCATTATGGATCATCTTCCTCCTTCTAGTTTTAGGGTACGTAGATCTCAGGAGAAGTGTCACCACTTTGGACCTTTGAGAAAATGCTATCAACCCTTCAACCTAAACCCTACCTTTTGTGTTTGGGTGATGTTCATGTTACTAACATGGTCTCTGCCATCAGAAGGGAAGGAAAAAAGAGGAGGACCGCGAACGACGGTAAGAGAACCAGACCAGAAAGGCAATGGTCCCTCAGCCAACATTGGTGTCAGAGGACTTGCGACCGTGCAAGACAGACTGCCAGTCTTGCGTTGGTAGTCTCGGACGGAAGGGAGTACGAACCGGATCCAAGTCGGCCGCTGGTGAAAATTGGAGGAAGGGGAAGCCTTCCTTTGTGACTGTGGTGATGGCGGATAGAGAGGGTTGTGCTAGGATGACCGGTGGTTCTAGGATGGTGGCGCCCTGCAACTTGGCTAGCGGAGGTGCGCTGCCGCAGCGCCGTGTGGGCACGCTGGCGGGAGGCAGCCGCAGCAGAGCCACGGGGAAGGAGAGGATGGATCCGGATGATCGACGCTAGGAGATGGCGTTGGGCCTCTGGTTTTGTGTTTCAGAGAGCTAGGTCTCGATTGCAAAGAGTAGTCCATGAGCAGTAGGACTCGGCATAAGGTCGGTCTCACGCGGGCTGCGTCGCGGAGAGGGATGCGACGTGAGGTTGGGGATGGAGTTGAGTTAAATTACCAGCATAGCCCTAAGTTGCTGCATACCAGGTAAGGATAAATCAGTCCTTTAATTATGTTTTTCAGTAGCTGCTCACGTGGCGAATTAGCTTGTAGAGATGCTGACGTGTCAGCATGTGATTGGTTCATATCAGTTTAGCTTGCGAAAATCTTAGCAAATAATCAGTAACTTAGATGGAGACATATTATATATGAAAATTGATCAGTAGAATGAGAGGAATCCAAATAAAATACTCTTAGAACCTGATTGTGCTTCCTGTTCAAAAATTATAGGCTATACATGTCCTAATGTGTTTAATGGAAAGGAAAACCTAGATTTTCCTTAATCTGATTGCTTAATTGTATAGATTTGTTCATGTAAGGCTAACACCTGATCTTGCCATGTATAATGAATAAAATATTGATAATGATGAATAATGGATGATTCCAGATTAGTAATCTTATATATGTTGTTTTAGGGTTTCAAAACTAATGTCGACATCTTGCTATATTCTTGATAATGTGATATGCTTAAGTCGATGATTACGGTTTAATCTAATATACATAATTGAAATTGTAATCTTAGAAACCAGACTATGTTGGAAATAGGGTTTGTAACCCTAATCCCTAGTCCAAACATGAGATAACCTAAACCCTAGTTTAGGAGCGAATCTAGATCTGAGTAATATAATGTGAATACATGGTGACACATATGCATTATTCATGTTTCAGATATTGTTGATTATATGCTTGGTTGCTTGGATGTTTGGATACACTTGTAAAGTATATGATGTTTTGCATGGTTTCTGCGATGGAATAAGGTACATGGTTACACTTATGATTACATATATCGAATCGCGAGATTGCCAATGTTTCTCGATGAGATTGAACGACAAATAAACTGCTTGGTTGTTTATTTACTTCTTTCAAACTATAAAGTTCATATGAGGATCATGTAAAGTAAATAACTACATTCTGAACCCTGGGTTAGACTGATCTTAAGGGTAATGCACATGAGCCCCGGAGGGACAGTGATTACACCTGAGGTAGTAGACCAGATAAGGGTTAGAATATGAAAATGAGTTTATGTTCTTATATGCAAGATAAAGATGTTTGCTTATATATGTTACTTGTGATTATTGTTTGAATCCACATACCAGTATAGAAATATACTAATTGTGTATCTGTTTGTCTACATTTTAGGTTTCAAATATACTTGATTCATGGACATGAGGGTACGGATAGAGATGTTGAAGACACTACAATTTAATCATGAAGGTTTAGTCTTAGTGGTTTATCCTCACATATGTAAAAGTTAATTCTGTTTAAAATTATGTAACTCCTTAGAGGAGCTTTTTATGTAAACATGTAAATATTTGTTCATTAATGGAAATTGTTTACTATTTTGTATTATTTCATGAATCCGATCCTGGAATTTATGAGTGACGATTCGCGACTTTAAGGTCTTTAGAAACTCAAAGTGTGGGTCATTACATTTGATATCAGAGCACAGATTCATCAACTAATACTAAATAGTTTATAATTTCATATCATCCTTAGAAAATTTAAGAGAAAAATTAGTAAAGCCTAATGTGTCTTTTAGGTTTCTCATCTCACATTTTTGTCTACTTCTCATCTCTTGCTTAAAAATCTTTGAAAAGAAATTATTAATTAGAGGAGTAATATGTGAAAAGATGTAACCTTTTGTGTAGGTCCCTCTAGAGAGGGTAGACACTAGAAAGATACTTGTATGGGTAAGCCCTTTCTTAGAGGAAGGACTTGGATTAGGTTATGAAAACTTTATAAGGTCAAGGGTTATGGAAACTCTTCAAAATAGAGCATATCCCCTAACCATAACCCTAAAATCTTAATCTTAAATAATGAACATGGTGTGGTAGTATGGGACACTACTCATGTGAAACTTGAAATTAAGAATAAGAAGACAAAGGGATGGGTGTAGGTGACCCAGTCTTCCATGCATGAGTGCATGAGGAGCATGACCCTTAGGTAAGAGGTCTTAAGAAATATATGAACCCAATAGTTATATATACATGAAAATGAAGGTTGAGTATAACTTACTCAAACCCCTTATGTTGTATCTAGAAGTTTAGTGATGGTGGCCAAGGCCCTGGAGTGGAAGGTCGATGTAGCACCAAGCCCATGGAGGGGAAGGTGATCCAAGCTCATTGAATGGACAAGGATCATGAGAGGGGTATTCTAGAGGTTGAGCAAGCATGGGTTTATATGTTATAATGATAAAAGTTATGCCTAATGAAAAAAAGAGGTATCCACGAAACCTTTAGGGTTAGTGTGCCAACCTAGGGTGGGTCAACCCAAAGAGTGGGAAGATGACATGTGAGGGAGGCAAAACCTAGATCTTGGGATTAGGTTGTGGCTAGAGAGCCTAACCCCCTCCTATGAGCCAAGAAGGCACCCTAGGCTAGGACTTTCCCTTAAAAGGTAAGTGAATAAATGTATTTAAGTATTGAGATAACCTTAATCCTCATCTAGAGGAGTGAAGAGTTAAAGATATAAAATAATGAAAGTACTTAAATTCTTTGAACCCGAGGATGCCAACTCTAAGTGACACAACTGGTCAAGCCTAGGAGGGAAGACCAGTAAGGCACCAAGCCTGGGAGGGAAGGTGGCCTAAGTGGATGACCAAGCCCAGGAGGGAAGGTCATGAAATGGTCAAGCCCATGAGGGAAGACTAGGAAGGCACCAAGCCCAGGAGAGAAGGTGGAATGAGCCCAATGATGGGATGACACTGCATTATGTGTACTCAAAAGAGAGATGAAGGCAATTTGGGTTGAAGAATTAAATAAGAGAATAATATGCTTAAAAGATGTGACATCTCAAAAGAAACCCTTAGGGAGGGTAGAGTCCTAATGCAATCCTAGGGTCAAGTATGGTGTATTAGAGGTACATAGGACTGATGGGTTGGGAGTTGATTGTGCCCTAAATGCACATGACCATGTGGTCGGGAGGTAACAACTAGGTTTATCCAAGGTACATGACTCAGGAGATTAGCTACCTCCATGACGATCATGTAGCCTAATGGGTGAATGTGAAAGGCACTCTCTTGATGCATAAGGATGAGATCACTCCAAAAGTACCTATACCCCTAGAGACCTCAAGGATTTAGCTAAGCCTCATAATGATACATGAGATGATAATATAAAAGATATAAGGAAGTCACAAAAACTTGAGAGAAGGTGTGCCCTAACTTAAGAGTAAGAAAAGGGACACTTAACTTCATGGAATATAAGTATGCTATGAAATTGAGAACAAGTGAGTTTAGAGTCATATCAAGTATGATCCAACTTAATATGTGAAATTGAAAGGTAATGTGTGAATGTACTATCTCTGCTCTTGGAATGGAATGAACATTGTGTTTGGGCTGCAGTCAAATACTTATTTCATCTCATTATGAGGGAGGGAGATTGGATAGACACACATTATGCTTAAAATTGAGATAATGAGGATGAATATCCTACATTGAATGTGTAATGACTTGATCTAGGGTTAGAGTTGTTACCTCACCCTTGTATGAAATTAATGAATAATAGGTTGGAAACCTAGGTGAAAAGAGAAATCATCAAGTAATAATGAAATCATCAAGTGATGATAATATGCATATACTAGATATGTAGATATACTTGAATTTCAATTCAAGCATCAATCATAGTAATAAAATGAAAAATTGCTATGCTAATGAAAAGTGGTCAAGCCATATAAGTAGGGTGCTAACCCTAAGTTGTGAAAATAAGATGAGTTATCATTCACCTAGGCTTAGTTGGCTTGAATTTTGAGGACAAAATTTCTTTTAAGGAGGGGTGAATGTTATGTGATGGAGCCTCCACTTACGTGGAGTTGTGTGCACCACTTAAAATCCTAGAGATAGTTAATATCTAAGTTTATCCTTGTGTATGCTATATAAGATCTCCACCCACGTATGCTAAGATATGTGGAAGTCTTATCATAGTATAGTTAAGGGTCGAATCCATGAGACAACGGTCTTGTTAAGAGTTTAACAAGATGGAAAATGTAATAATCATACTTATCCACTTAAAAATTGATATTTATATCAAAGAGTTGATTTGATGGTTAAGCTAATGCGTGGAGAAAGAAAATAACAAGAAAGTAAACTTAAGGTTGTAAACAATATTTATAAACCACTAGGATGTGATCAGGTTTCACCACCACTACGCATGGATCAAAACATACATCACAATAACTCATCTTGCAAAGGAAAGGGTCTAAACAGTTAGTATCTTTGTAGACTTAGCTTCCTTTCGGATAACTAACTACGAGAAATGTGGAAGCATTGCAATGCCAGCCATACCCAGACGAATGGTCACTTACTTTGCATCACTCCCCTCACAAAGTGTGTTCCTCGACCTGTCAAGGTTGTACTTTCATACATCAACTCATTCCATTTCATAGTATGAAAGCACAACAATGGAGGTGAGTTTACTCCACTCATTGAGAAACGCTCCTAGATACTGAGCCAAACGTATGGTGACTACATACAATCTGGAACCAACAAGCAGTCGGTATTCAAATCTAGAAGTACAAACATAGACAATTTGCACTACAGATAATAGATAACACAAGTTGGTGATCAAGCAACTAGCATTCATTAAACATTTGATGTTGAACTGGAAAAATAATGTTTTTCTATTGCAAACTCATAAATTACAATGTATGAAATGAAAACATGGGTAGCGGGGCTACTCCCCGCACCCTGGTGTATGAGACTACTCGCTCATGGCAAGAACAAAGAAGGAGGTGGGAAGAGAGAGAGAAAGCATCATCTCCACATAGGAGGGAGGAAGGTCGACCCCTTGGAGGAGAGAGAAACTATCTTCATGCCACATGGTTGTCTTGATGAAGAGTCCTCTACTTCCCACCTTCTTATGTTGATGAGAGAGGAAGTAGCTTGAAGATGGAGTATGGATCTTAAATCGTCAGCCTTTGGGTGAAGGATGAAGGTAGAACAGTTGTGGAGTGATTGGGGCAGCCTCTGGGCATCCAAGAAGTTGATGCCAAATGAGGACTCCTTAGGTCCTATTTATAGGCTTCCAAGGAATCCCAAACGGTCTTGGGACCATTTCAGTCTTTAATATTTTGGGGACCGTTTGGCATCAAATGGTCTCAAGACCATTTGGCTTCATACGGTCTTGGGACCGTTTTCCTTCATTCGGTTGCCAAACCGTTTGTCTTTATTCAGTCTTGGGACCGTTTGTGTTCATTCGATCTTGGGACCGTTTGGACTTCATTTGGTCTTGGGACCATTTGCGCTTCATTCGGTCTCCGGACCATTTGAGTTCATTCGGTCTTGGGACTGTTCAGACTTCATTCGGTCTCAGGACCATTTGAGTTTATTCGGTCTTGGGACCGTTTGGACTTCATTCAGTCTCTAGACCGTTTGCCTTTATTCGGTCTCGAGACTGTTTGAGTTCAATCGGTTTTGGGACCGTTTAGACTTCATTCGGTCTTGGGACCATTTGCCTTTATTCGGTCTCAGGACCGTTTGCGTTCATTCGGTCTTGGGACCATTTGGGCTTCATTCGGTCTTGGGACAGTTTGGACTTCATTCGGTCTCCAGACCGTTTGGACTTCATTCAGTCTCCAGACCGTTTGCCCCTTTTGCAATTTTTTTGGGGTTTTTCTATAAGAAGAAGGTGATGAATGTTAGTTTAATGGTGAATTCATAATAATGCAGAAAGTTAAGGATTATATCTAATTTATCTAAGAAAGAATATGGAAAATTAAGAAAACCTAGTAAGATAATGTCACAAAATGGGAGGTTATCACCCCCCCCAACTTAGAGTCTAGCTTGTCCTCAAGCTGGATAGAGCTAAGGCATGTAGTGGTGAAGCAATTTTATTTAGTGAAGATTTCTATACTCTTGCTCCAATTCTAAACCACAGATCTCCTAGAGTTTTATCGGGGCTTTCTCTTGCATTAACTCTTTCAGGTGGGAGTTGCATGGATCTCAGGTTTCTTCTGTATCGTGTAACTCACACTGGGACCACCTTTTCCTTGATCGCATTCTATGCATGTTTTCGACTCTAAGCAGTTTTATACTTCTTTGAAAATCCTACCGAAAGCTAAGATAGGTATGAGGGTTGACTAAAGGTTGTTGTGTAACTCCCCCTTTAGGTGGGGGAGGGTTTATCTAAACTTTTAGGATCTCACTACCGGGCACGAAACATCTGTCTTTGTGAGGGCAGCTAAATGTATCGGCTGGGCAGATCCTTTATCAATTTTTTATATACTTGGAGACCTTAGGATCTCACTATCAGGCGCGACACATGTTCCTTTGTGAGGGCAGCTAAATGTATCAGTCGGACAAGATCTTCATTGGTTTTTCATATAAGTCCTTATGCATGGCACAACTTTCATGTTTTTATTCAACACTTAGGCTTTTATTCATATGCTCACATGCTTAGGATTTGGGTATTTAGGATTTTATTTGGGTTTCCAAGCCTCTTTTTTAAAAGAAGAAAATTGTTTCTTAGGGTTTCCTGACATGCACTTATTACGGTTTCGTACTTGGCGGTCCGCTTGCGAGGTTCCTTGATATTGATTTCACTTGGTTCCCTCCCGTCCTTTAGAGTGTTTAGCTTATTTCGGCCAGGATGTTAACATGTGGAGAGTCTGATGCAGAATTGAAGCAAAAGCATAAGAATCGAGTATGAAAGTGATTTATTAATTCGTCATTACATGCCTAAATGCTACATATGTAAGTGAGGATTACTTTGTCTCTAACTTAGCTAGGGGTGTCCCTTTTTCAAAAAGAATGTTTACTTATGTACAACAGTTATTCTATCAAAGAAATTATCAGAAGAAATAGTTGTCAGAAAAGGAAAAGAAATTGTACAAAAGAATAAAGATAAAAGAAAGAGTGGAGAGTAGAATGTTTGAAAATAATACCTTGCCCTTGCCCAGTGTACCCCCCCTAACTTATCATCCACTCTGTCCTCAGAGTGTCAAGGTGATAGGTTGAGAAGTACATAGGCAAGGGTATCACAGTTCTGTTAATCCCTTATTTGCTCCATAGGATCATAGGATATTAGCTGCAAACTTTCCATGTAAAGTGTGATAATCCATGTCCTTCATGTCTTCCACGTTCTTACTGAGGACAGTAAGGGTATACATCCAGTAAAGGACATGGAAACCATAGTCGTTAGATTCTCTTATCTGCTGGGGACATTTGTGGCTGAAGGTTGGGCGGTGAAAATGTTCTTTTGTGTACGCCTTTGTGTGTTTTCCCAGGATATCATGTAGTCATTCAGCACAGTCCTTCGCCACTTCCTCTGTGGGTGTCTTTGCTGTAACAGCATACTATTTTTGGTTTGGATCAAACTGGCTGTCGGAACTATTGTAGATTATTGTGGTTCCCTCATGTAGGTTTGTTGCCAGTAGCATCCAGTGTTTGGAATGAAGAAAGGGAAGCATAATGAACTTTGGAGTTGTGTGTTGAAGATATAAAATGAGTGCATCTGTGGTTCCGAAGTTCTTCGACCCTAATAGATCATCCTTCATGTATGTCGACACCATATAAAATGTAGGGTGGTCCCGTTCTAGAAGGAACTGGTATGCAGTCATCATGCTCATGGATAAAGAACCTTTAATTTGTACAGTTTCACGGAGAGAATCTACCATTACCAGAATATCTTCTTGCAAGAAAACTAGCTCATCATTTTTAGTGTATAGCCTGGACATGATGAGTCGGAGTTCATTGTTGGAAAGGCTCTTGCATGCATTAAGGTCGAAATTTGGAAACGTTGGTTCTATGGCAGATAGGGGCACCATTGGATGGAATGATCTGTTGATGGTGGCCCCTGTTATCAAGTCGATGTCCCCTTTGTCCTTCCCCATATCAAAAGCATACGGGTTCCACTAGCGTTGTTCCGGAACCTTGGTGGTTTGTTGTTGCGTTTTCTCCAACTCCTTTAGAGTTGTCCTGTATGGACGCTTTTGCGGTCGTTGGATAGCAGAGAAGAGATACCGAGGTACGTCATCTAGTTCCATTATCGGATCCTTAAAGAATCATCTTTTGTAGATGAGTTCCATGGCATAATGTCCTCGTAAAGAGTGCATATCCTCTATTGCTAACTCGGTAAAGGGGATTTGTTGATTTAATGCTTCTGTGTCTTATTGTACAGAAAGAACAATCCCCTGAACCCTCAAATGTTTGGATTGGTGGGTTGATGATTTGGAACTAGGGTTGATTCTAACCATGTCTAAGCGATGGGCAGGCGGACCATATTATTTTGAGAAGCCAAAAAGGAATGCATCATGCTTCCCCAGCTTCTAACCCTGCGAAGTTGATCTGTCTGGCTTTTAGTTCACTAGCGCAGAAGTTGTATACCTTAGTGTCGCGTGCCTCGATGTCGACGATCATGAGCATCCATTGTCCATAAACTTTAAAGGGCACGGTGATGTAGCGTGCCCTCCTTACTAGACCAGTCTGCAACTGCTCTACGGACTTCGCATATAAGTCCTTGTGTAGAAGAGATAGGGATAGGGTGGGTGAAGTGTTGAAAATAGGTTGCGCTTTCTTGGAGCTTCAGAATTCTTCTATAGCATTGGCAAGTAGGACGCGGAAGAGAGCCATCATCACCGCCGATTGTGGTCGAAGGAGAATACGAAAATCTTCACGGGTCAATTTGTGTTTTGTCTTTGTATTGTGATATATGATGTCCCCCCTATTCTTTGCATAGTCTAAAATAGTGTTTAGGATAAAGATGTCCTGAACATCTAGTGTAGAGATGGCCGCCATGTCTAGGTCTTTCATCATCTGAGGTAGAGATGGCGGTGGGGGAAGGTCATGTGGAGGGAGTGGAGTCTGCGCATTGTCTTCTAAGAACAGAGGTAGATCTTCATCTTTGTCTGAGTCATAACTGGAGTCGAGTCTATCTTCTGTGTAGAGACTCACTCTATCGGGTTCTTCCTGTTCTGGGGGGGAGTTTGTAGATTGTTGAATTGCTGTTGTAGCTGGGCTTATGTTGGTTTCCATTATACATTGTTGAAATTCAGCAAAAACGACTTCTTTAGCAGCTTCCCCCAGTGATCCCATGGCTAAGAAATTAAAGAATTGGTCCCCATATGACATTGTGATGTTGTCATTGTTATTTGGGGACTTGGGATCTTTGGTTGCACCTTCTTGGTGGCCTCTATCCTGTGCTACTTTTGTGGGGTTTGTCCCTCGGCTTGCGCCCTCCCCAGCATTGCCTGGGTCGTTAGGTTGATCGTCTGAGGAGGAGATGTCATCGTTGGAGTCAACCAAGGAGTTAGAGTCCTCATCATCATCTTCACTGGCGTCATCATCGTCATCCACCACCTTTTCTTTTGCCTTCGTGATCGACTTCTTTTTGCACTGTCGATGGATTACTTGTAGCTCTTCAAGTGCCACTGATAACACCAAATTTTGTGATGTTTTTGCCCTTTATTCTGTTATCAAAACTACCCTTTTTTGCCATTTTCCTCTATTTTTTTAGCATTTTCGCAATAATTGGCCAAGCAACGCTCTTATTCCAATTTTTCCTATCTTCTACAGAGTTTTCCTCGTTTTTGTGCAATAAGGCTGATTCCGGCCCACAATAAGTCTAAGCCCGTCTCGACCTTCCTGACGCCCGATACAACCCAGCCCGACAGGGGCTGGGCGACACAAGAATGATCAACGGAGGAGGGCACCTTGCGAAAGGGACGTGCCGGCCGACACACCTTCTACCCGACAGGGAGCCAAAGCCGCATCGACGACCCAGCTCGTCGAGCGACACGACCACCCACCGGCAGGCGTGCCGCCCACCACGTGACCAATAGCCAGCACCTCGCGCTGAGATATGCCTGTATCGGCCATCCACATCCATCGACCGGCGTATGAGGGAGCTACGTGGCGCTTCGAGCACCATGTTTTCTCACCAACCAGCTGACTATAAATAACAGCTACAGGTAGCCGAAAAGACAGGTTGGATAGGTCCGGACGGCTGGCCAGTTCATAGTTCGGACAGTTGGGGACTTGAGCTATCTGCGAGAGAAGTGTGAGAGCAACCGTATCGTGCCCCAGTGCTCGTACCGGGAGACACTAGGTGAGCTCTTCCTCATCCCGAGAGGGAGGGGATTGGTTCACCTAGGACTGTACCGGACGACACTGAGGGCCGATATCGGTCGATGTAGATACGCGACACGAGTGCCTGACAACAATGCCCGACAGTAGTATATGTAAATCCATGGCCGACACGATACCGAACCCGATACGCTCCGCCCGTCAGTCGTGCCGCCTGAGAGGGTGTGACGCCCGACATGAGCGTATCGGTCAGGGTCTTCGAACGATATAGTCGTCCGTCAGGCGTGCCGTTCGAGAGTTCGTGCCGCCCGACACGGCTGTACCGGGATAGGTCCCTGGACGGTATCAGGCTGGGAGTAGTAGTAGTTTGTCGCCCTTCTACATCAAGAAGGCTACATCTATCTTTAATTCTGTTATTTAAATTCTTTACTTCAGCATTGTATTAAGACCCTTATTGCTTATGGAAATAGAAATGCTTAATTGCTATTTGTTTAATGCTTGATGCCTTATGATTGGGTAACTGTTGTGTTAGATATCTGAACTCTAGCTTGCATGTTTTGGATCGCGTTTCTCTTAGCTACCGAATCGTCTTTCCCGTCGCAACTACTTCGAGAGTTGGGTTGTGGCTCTAGTGTTTGGTCCAATTCTGGAGTACGAGAGTGCCTGGAACGGAGTTGTTTTAGTATCATTCCACTCTAACTTGAGCCCAGCAACCTCGAGAGGGGTGTTGAAGCTTGGTTAGAGGCACCCGCTCTGAGAGGAGGGGTGCAGGGTGTTACTGCTACCGCTTGTCTTACTGAAGTCTTATCCCTTGCATTATGCCTTAAACTACAGTTTATCTTTCTATTTTCTGTGCATGAAAATTCCTAAAAACTGCTAAATGACAAAATCTTAATCTTTCTTGTAACTCCAGTTGGAGATAGTTTTCTTTGATTTAATCGTGACATCTTGTTGTTCCCTTCAGGGAATTTTAATATCTCTTTATACCCACCGGAGTGTAGAGTGTCGATTCAGAGTCGCCAACACAACCCATCTTGTCCCTGTGTTCGGCCCCGTATGACTACTTCGACCCCGTAAACAAAGTTGTGGGGGCCTAGAAGGATTCGGGTTATAAATGTGAAGGCTCGACTACCTCAAATACGCCTCTAATTTTAGGATGCGCGATTTAGGCCGGTCAACTTTCTAGCGCCGTTGCCGGGGACAAGGCAAATGGCACTGTTGACGAATCCGAATCCACTAACTACACTCCCGTGCCTCAAGCTTAGAAATAGGCTTGACAGCACTTCTTTTTCTTTTTCTTTTTCTTTTTTTTTCTAAGCATTATTCTTTACCCCAATTATAATTTTCTAAACATGATTTTTATGCGGTTTTCAGGTACTCTGATCTACTGAACACTGAGACTGTCAACCATGCCTCCTCGCGTAGAGCCACCGTCTGGAAACGAAAGCCCAGGAGGGAGGCCAGCTTCGCCTCCACCGGAAGACAATGACCGGTATAGTGATCATGAGCGGCAAGAAGATCTAGAATCACCAGGGCACGAGGAAGAGCATTATCAACATAGACGTCGTCGGAGACACATGAGGAATCATGATAACCGGGAGCGACGCCGAGATGCCAGCAACAGTGACGACTCGGAGGAAGAAGAGAAAACTCTGAGAGAGTTGGCTTCTACAAAGGCCAATAGATCGAGGTGCCCCGTTATCATCCCAAGGTTCAATGCGACAAACTTTGAGCTCAAGCCATCTGTGATCTCCATGATTCAAAATAAAAGCTTCAGGGGGAGTTCTAAGAGTGACAACCCTTACCATCACCTTGATGCTTTCAAAAACATCTGCGACACCATAAAGATGCGAGGGGTTCCCCAAGAGGTCATTTACTGCAAGGGTTTCATCTTCTCTTTGGAGGATAAGGCTCTATCATGGTACCTTGGGCTACCCCACCAAGCGCTGAATGGATGGGGAGAACTGGCTGACGTATTTGTAAACAAGTTTTACCCCACTGAGAAGACGATGAGGAACAAGTTAAAAATCACGTCTTTCACGCAAAAGCCAAATGAAAACCTCCACGACGCCTGGGAACGATATCTGGAATATCAGAGGGACTGCCCTCACCACAATTTCAAGAAGGGTTTCCTGGTCTCCACCTTCTACAATGGGCTAACTCCCAATGAAAGGGTATCGCTGAATGCGGCAGCAGGAAGTGACTTCTTAGGGAAAAAGCCGAGCAAGTCCGAAAAGATCATTAGGAACATGGCTGAGTTGAAGGCCGATGTTGACTATGATAGATCCGATAGAGGGCAGGTGAAGAAGGCAGGGGAAGGAATCTCTCTTGAGTCCAAGGCTCTGGAAAACATTACTTCTCATATTCAAAGGATAGCAACATATGTGAAACAACTGAAGGATCATGGCGGAAAGGGGAAGAAGCAAGTTGAGAAAGTCATGAAATGTGTTACCTGCGGTGAAGGAGGACATGGGGTAGACAACTGCGTCTACACCAAACCCGGCACCGACAATGACTCCGACTCGGAAGAAGAGAGGACCGAGAATGTATCCTACATGAACTTCAAGAGACCAGACCACCCCGGATTTAATTATGGCAACAAAGACGCGGCCAAAAACTCGCATCATCTAAACACCCTGGCCAGGCCCGTGCAACCTTTTGAAAAGAGGGGGGGTCAGGCCAATACACCAAGAACAGCCAGTTCCAGCCAGCAAAAGGTAATTTCCAAGCACCAAGAAAGTACCAAGGCCCGCCCCGTGAACAGGAGAAAGGGGTGAACCAATCCGAAGTGATCGGCCAGTTGTTCGATTTTGTCAAGAAGAAGGACACTGTTAATCACCAGTTAGCGCAAAGTGCACTGTCCAATTCGGGGGTTTTGAACTCATTGCAGGTCCAGTTGGCAGATATGCAGACACATCAGCGCCAAATCGACCAGCAGCTAGCGCAGCTCGCCGAGATTATGAAGAATCCTGTAGGGAAGATCCCGTCTAACACCGAACCAGCTAAAAGATAGATCAAGATGAACAAGCTGAAGGACGTCTATCTGTAGACAGGAATTGCAGCGCTCCTCGGGAGGCAGCCCGCGCTTTTATTTTCCTAGAATAGGATGTTATTTACTTTCTTGCAAGACAGACATTACAAACATTATGGACTGTAATAAGGCCCGAGTCAGTGCATGCGCACGTGTGCTGACTCTTTTTGTTCTAAGGGCCACCGCTTTAGTTTTATTTGCCAGGATGGGTAAATACCATCTGAGGCCGGGTTTAGCCTTAGGCCAATGATGTTTTACCCGCCTGTCGCCTCTTTCTTTAAGTGGGTTTTACTTCGAAGTTTTGTCCTGAAAAATCTTGTATCGGTCGGGCGAAGTCTGGTCTAGCAAATCTTTTTTCCCAGACCAGATCGGGCGGCACACCAACCGACATACAGATTGCGCCCGTCCTGGGAGGAAATGTTTTTACCGCGACATCCGGCCGCTATATATAAGGCAAAAACTTTACCGTGTCGCGCTCCCGGACTTTACCTTTTTCAGCTACCATATCGCACAGTACTTTTCTTGCCCTCCGCTCCCATGTCGTGCAGAGACCTCTTTCGATCCCGTGACGCGCAGCACCTTAAGGAAAACAAAGGTATCGTGCGACAGCTCTATCGCCCGAGCATACCCGATACGGACCTTTATCGCGTACGGCGTATCGGGCGAAGATTTTGCGTTGATTTTTCTTGTCGCCCGATACTATTATCACGCGACACGCTTCTCTCGCACCTGCCCGATACATCTGTGTTGGGCAGTGACCGTATCGTCTCTTTATTCTTGTACCGAGCAGCGCTCTTTCAAGACCCTGCCGGGCACTCAGTTCCTTTTGGTCGTATCGCCCGACACGGTTGTATCGGGCAAGTTTTACCTGATCATGTCTCAAGGCCCGATACAGTCGTGCCGGGGTGCCTTTCCCCTTATTAATTTTCCTATTGATGACAAAATAGCATTTGTTTGATTGATGATAGGGATGGCACGCACAAAGATAACTGTTAGGCTCGTTGATGAGCAAGGCAGGAGGGTTGTCACCGAGCCAGAGGCAGAGGTGGCAACGGTCGGTCAGAAGCGCTCGAACCCTGAAGCAGCTGGACCCTCAACGTCTGGAAAGAGGGTGAGGACAGAAGAAGCGGCCACTCCAGCTGCAGCACCTGCTCCAACAACAGAACCCCTGGAGCACACGCCAGGAAGGTTTGTGCCAAGAGATGAGGAGCACGGACGCCGATATGCTGAGCTAGGATCCAAGCTCTACAGGCCTAGCAGGTTCGACCACCAGTCATCCTTCATGCAGTTGGGCATCTTCGGGAGACTGGAGGACGTACTTGTTGTAGCCGGTCTGAGGCAAATCTGCTTCAGCCTATCCGCCTCCTACACCGAGCTCACGAAGGAGTTCATGGCGTCCCTTCACCGAGTAAAGAATACACCTGTGGAAGCCAGAAAGTATGGCGGAGCAGACAGACTCCAGGGGCGACTTTACAATGCAGAGCACGTCATTTCAGAGAAGCTGCTCAACCAGATTTTCTCCTCCAGCGAAGAGGAGAGAGGGAGACTAGATAACGGTGAAAGAATCACTGAAGGGGACGGATTCAACCTCGTAGATATCTGGGAAAAGCTAACCGGGGAGTCATCTTTCAAACCCGGGAGCAAGGTGGCGGCAGTGCACTCATGCTTCTGGAGGATAATGCACAAGTTGGTGGCGTGCCTCCTCTTCAGCAAGAATGAGTCCAGCAACATTTACTCCGAGGAACTCCACGTCATGTGGCACATGATGGAGGGCCGGACTATCAACCTGGGGCGCTTCTTGCTGAACAGGCTGCACCCAATAAAGGATGCCACCAAGGAATATTGCATGGGTGGCATCGTGAACCTAATCGCGGTGGGGTTGGGATACCCGCGTGAGTCGCGCAGCCTCTCAAGAACAAGAGGGGACGAGTTGATTGACCTCAAATACCTCATGAGGTCGGGTATAATAAAGAAGGAGGGGCGGAGTTACTTCTACAAGTTCGCACAGACAAAGATCCTTCTCCCGCTTCCTCGTTGCGCCGCCTACGACGCAGAAAAGCTAGTCTTCACCAAGCCGAGATCGAGGTTGTGGCAGCGGGTGCAAGCTGCGCTCCGCCCCCAAGAAGCCAAGAGCGGGGGATCACCAGGGGGCCCATCCCACTGGGTACTCGGCAGGACGTATTTTCAACCGCCCCTGCCGAGCGGCCCACTGCCTCGGAGCCACAAACGACAGCCACGACAACAAGGCCAGCGGTGGCAAGAGAAGAACTGGCGATCGTGGAGGTCGCCAAGACAAGAACTGGAACTGCAGCGAGAGAGACGGCTGCAGTCCCCATAATTTCTGCTGCGCCCTTAGGGGCGATTGATGAAGTACAACCGGATGTCAGCGATGAGCTATTCGCCGACATCCTACAAATGGAGCTCGAACGAGCACAGGTGACACCGACACTGCCACCAAAGTCACCTGTTGTAGTTGTTGAGGAGATCGTCGACAACGTCAATATGGGGCAGCATCCGTCCCCCACGACACGGTCTCCTCCGATACAACAAGAGGACAGGGCAGCACCGACACCTCGCTCAGAAGCATCAGCCGCGCGGACGATAGAAGTAGGTTCTGCCTCGTCAGGTAGACCATCGCGCGGGAGGAGCATTTTGAGGTCGAGGGGGAGACAAGCGGAAAACCCTCCTTTGCTCGGAATGATGCTGGGACAAGAACTCGATTTCTTGCGGGAGGTAACAGAAAACCATTCTACTACATTTCTTTCCCCAACCTGCAAGTTATCATTTTTCGAACAAAGGCTGGATGGCCAGGAACGAGAGCTGCTGGCTTTGGCCAGCCTACCTGGCCGGCTAGAGGCAGTAAATGCCACGCTACAACTAGTCCTGTAGCGCCTTAGCGAGATCGAGGGGAGGCTGAACAGGGAGGACGACCATCCACGCCCAAGGCAGCCGAGAAGATCGTCGTCGCCTCCTGGTCCGGGCTCTCAATCCTCGTCGTCAAGAGCGTCGTCAGGATCATCAGCATCCACCTCCTCCTCTGGCAGATCTTCATTGGCAATCGGAGGAAATTCATCACAAGGGCGAGGCTATGAAACTCCAGCCAGACAAGGAACCCCTTTTGACCTGAATGAGGTCGCTCCCTCAGCCCCCTTTGACGAAGCTGAGGATAACGATGAAGATATCAGCGTCGGGGAGGGCTCTTCTGATGAATCCGAGGGAGAAGGGGGGGACATCTGCACCGCAAACGAAAGACACCTCCCCAGAAGAAGGAGTTCGAGGGCTGATCTCACCGATTTCTCCGCACCGACAGAGATACCTTCCTTCAAAATGGCTGACTTTGACATAAGGGTCATAGGATATCTAACAATTAGAGACCAGAAACTACTCAACATGGTCCTGAGATCACAAGCCGACAAGGAAGAGGTACTCTGGAGCGACAGTTATTTTTCGGTGAAGCGGGGAACTCTGAGAAACATCTTCCGCGCCAAGGCCGTCATAGGGAAGAGTTTGTTCAGAGTACTAAAAGGGACCATTATAGAAAACGCCGACAAGAAGAAAGGCCAACATACAGTTTACGCTGCCACCCCAGCCCTAGCAAGAAGACTAATGTTGGGGTTGTACAATTCTACGCAGGTAGAAAGTATGTTGGATTACATTGAAGTACACAATCCGAAACTGGTGCTGGCCCCTTACAAACACAGAAACAACTGGTTCCTGTGCATTGCCGACCTCCGAAATCATGATGTCCAACTGCATTGTTGCTGCAGCAAAGAGGTCCCGCACACAGGAAGTACGTTCCTACACCCAAAGGACGTAAAGCTAAGACTGCTGCCGCTACGTCTCCACCGGGTCATCAAGTACGGAGTCCAGCGCCACAGCTGCATCTGGAATTTCTATTCACTAAGGGACTTCCCAGTCCAAGAAGAGGAGGGAAGTGGAAATAGTGCATTCATAGTCCTCAGAGCCATGGAGATGATACATATCTTCGGATACTTCAAGCAACTCCAGAATAATAACTTCTACAGTCTCAGAAGCAAATATGCATTGCTACTGATAAAGGACAAGCGCTACTTCCGAGACGCGGGGATACCAGAAGAGCTGCTGGATAGTGAACAAGAAGAAGAGTTGTCTCAACACAGCAGCCCTCCTGAAAAAGAAGCAGAAGCAGAGACGAACGTCTGTGGGGAAGGCAAACAGATAAACATCTTGCGACAAGTTTTCAGACACGACGAACATGCCTCGCCCCAGAACCTGGAGGGGTCAATCCACAACTTCGACCGTTTCTCATGCGCCACCCTCACGCAGGAACAGGTCAACGAAATCCACATGAAGTTGGCTGACTCCAACCCTGCAGACATAGCTTACTCGGTAGGCGATGTCATAGTCCCGATTGATGACTTAAGGGACATGGTAAAAGAGGGAGGATGTCTGGTGTTATCTGTGGCAGTCGCCTACATCCAGATACTACGAAACAAGTCTGAACACGCATACATAGCAGATCCAATGTTGTTCAACGACATTTGCCTAGCCGATGAACAAGGGGCGAAGGAAGCTTTCCTAGCAGAGTTGGAATGCAGAGTCCTGGATACCATTCTCCTTCCAATCCTGCACAACAACCACTGGATGCTCTTGACGATGTACACCCAACAACGAGCAGGGATTTTCTACAACAGCTCGGACAGCAATAAAGACCATCCAGTGCCTTGTACATCGACAGCGCTGACATCTCTTGAACGATTAGTACGAAAGTACTATATCGATATAGCAGCGCTGATACAACCATTCCTGGGAATGCAAGCAAGAAGCTGGCATGAACTCCAGTTCTGCCACCGCAGCCCGCAGCAAATTCAACTATCCAACGACTGCGGCATCTTCGTCCTGGAATGGATGGGAAACGAGGCAACGCCTGATCAGCTCCTCCACATCGACTATCACAGCAAAAGAGGAGAATATGTGTGGGAGCTCTTATCTAGCCCAGGCGCGCTGATCATCTAACCCTCACTGATTAACATTTCCTTACCTCATCTACTTCACAACTCTGGGACAGAGTGTGGAGTAAGTTTGGGGGGGGGTACCATGTACCAGTGAGGGAGGTACAAAACTTTTCTCCTTTGATCCCCCTCGTCGTATCCAATTCAATTAGTGTACATATAATTTTTTTTAGTGTACATATAGCATATAACCTTTTTAGTGTACATATAACTTCTTACACATCCTTTTTCCTTTTTGCTAAAAGTCTTGAAAACTTTGAAAATTTTTGCTTATGATCCCCTATACTTGCATATGTACAAAATTGTTGTAATTATAATAAAAACCTGTTGTGACTTCTTGCAAAGTTTACTTTCTGTATATTTAACGAGTTACAAGTTCTGTCATATCTTTCTGATAATGTTGTCTCAAACAAACAAAAGATTGTGCCTTGCCATCCAAAAATTTTTGAAAAATAATAATATCGCAAACAGCTAAGAGACGAGTATGGAGAAGGAAAAAGCTGCCCAAAAAGCAGATATCTCTTTTGTTTTCCCTTACCCAGCAAAAATCCCAAAAAGAGAAAGAAGCCTTATGAGCGTGAATAAAAGCATGAGAGTTGTGCCCAATAAAAGAAAAGAAAAAAAATATATACACACTTGTTTTCCAAAAGTACCCATCTTTAGGCATGGTAGATCCGGGGCAGTGGTACGTAGGATGTGAAATCACTGCTCTAAAGCCAACTGGCTTGGACTGCAGGGACCACTTGCCCGTTAACGGACCCTTACCTGGATGGACTGATGGGAAACAAGAAGAAAATCCCAAAAAGCCTTAGCCTACCCTATACACAACTTTCTGCCCCTAAAATAAAGCTGTTTGGTGTTGAAGCTAACTTCGGAATCATACACCAAAGTCTCGCTGAAGCTGTGGAGAAGAAAAACTTTACTTAAATAATAAGGCAAGTAGGGCAAGGTCTTTTGTTCGCATTAAGACAGCATTACCTCCAAGACATCACAAATCTTGTGCTACCCTTTAGCCTTAAAGTTTTGCTGTGCAAGAAGAAGCAACATAAAGTTTAGTTTAAATATTGATTGAGGACAATCAAAAAGCTAAGTTTGGGGGAGTTGATAACACCAAATTTTGTGACGTTTTTTCCCTTTATTCTGTTATCAAAACTACCCTTTTTTGCTATTTTCCTCTATTTTTTAGCATTTTCGCAATAATTGGCCAAGCAACGCTCTTATTCCAATTTTTCCTATCTTCTACAGAGTTTTCCTCATTTTTGTGCAATAAGGTCGATTCTGGCCCATAATAAGTCTAAGCCCATCTCGACCTTCCTGACGCCCGATACAACCCAGCCCGATAGGGGCTGGGCGACACAAGAATGATCAATGGAGGAGGGCACCTTGCGAAAGGGACGTGTTGGCCGACACACCTTCTACCCGACAGGGAGCCAAAGCTGCATCGACGACCCAGCTCGTCGAGCGACACGACCACCCACCGACAGGCATGCCGCCCACCACGTGACCAATAGCCAGCATCTCGCGTCGATATATGCCTGTATCGGCCATCCACATCCATCGACCGGCGTATAAGGGAGCTACGTGGCGCTTCGAGCACCATGTTTTCTCACCAACCAGATGACTATAAATAACAGCTACAGAAGCCGAAAAGACAGGTTGGATAGGTCGGGACGGCTGGCCAGTTCATAGTTCGGACAGTTGGGGACTTGAGCTATCTGCGAGAGAAGTGCGAGAGAAACCGTATCGTTCCCCAGTGCTCGTACCGGGCGACACTAGGTGAGCTCTTCCTCATCCCGAGAGGGAGGGGATCGGTTCACCTAGGACTGTACCGGACGACACTGAGGGCCGATATCGGCCGATGTAGATACGCGACACGAGTGCCTGACAACAATGCCCGACAGTAGTATATGTAAATCCATGGCCGACACGATACCGAACCCGATACGCTCCGCCCGTCAGTCGTGCCGCCTGAGAGGGTGTGACGCCCGACATGAGCGTATCGGTCAGGGTCTTCGAACGATATAGTCGTCCGTCAGGCGTGCCGTTCGAGAGTTCGTGCCGCCCGACACGGCTGTACCGGGATAGGTCCCTGGACGGTATCAGGCTGGGAGTAGTAGTAGTTTGTCGCCCTTCTACATCAAGAAGGCTACATCTATCTTTAATTCTGTTATTTAAATTCTTTACTTCAGCATTGTATTAAGACCCTTATTGCTTATGGAAATAGAAATGCTTAATTGCTATTTGTTTAATGCTTGATGCCTTATGATTGGGTAACTGTTGTGTTAGATATCTGAACTCTAGCTTGCATGTTTTGGATCGCGTTTCTCTTAGCTACCGAATCGTCTTTCCCGTCGCAACTACTTCGAGAGTTGGGTTGTGGCTCTAGTGTTTGGTCCAATTCTGGAGTACGAGAGTGCCTGGAACGGAGTTGTTTTAGTATCATTCCACTCTAACTTGAGCCCAGCAACCTCGAGAGGGGTGTTGAAGCTTGGTTAGAGGCACCCGCTCTGAGAGGAGGGGTGCAGGGTGTTACTGCTACCGCTTGTCTTACTGAAGTCTTATCCCTTGCATTACGCCTTAAACTGCAGTTTATCTTTCTATTTTCTGTTGCATGAAAATTCCTAAAAACTGCTAAATGACAAAATCTTAATCTTTCTTGTAACTCCAGTTGGAGATAGTTTTCTTTGATTTAATCGTGACATCTTGTTGTTCCCTTCGGGGAATTTTAATATCTCTTTATACCCACCGGAGTGTAGAGTGTCGATTCAGATTCGCCAACACAACCCACCTTGTCCCTGTGTTCGACCTCGTATGACTACTTCGACCCCGTAAACAAAGTTGCGGGGGCCTAGAAGGATTCGGGTTATAAATGCGAAGGCTCGACTACCTCAAATACGCCTCCAATTTTAGGACGCGCGATTTAGGCCGGTCAGCCACTTGCACATGCTCGTGGGTTTCGAGTAGTGTGTCATGGCTATCTTTAAGATCCGCATATCTTACTTCAGCGGAGTGGAGTCGTGCAGACAAATCAATTGTTTGTGTGTAAAGGTCATTAAGTTCTTTGTTGGAGTCCTCCTGGCGGCGGATGAGTTGTAGAAGGTTGTTGTTGATGTCGTCCAAGCACGTGCTTTGAGCAGTTTGCTACTGTTGAACCTCACGGAGGGTCTCAGGAAAAGGTTGAGTTTGTGTAGAGACCCTATCAACTTGTTGGGCCAATTCTTCTTGCTGGCCTTTCATCTTGAGTACCAATTCCGACAGGGTTTGTAAGTGGCTCTCGATGTGGTCGACTTGCGGAGCCACTGCTTCCTGCCATTGTTGGATGCTTGCGATGATTCTAGGTAAAGCATTGGTCCGCTCGTTGGTCTTGGAGACGTGAAGTCATTTCCTACACATAAGAAAAAATAGATGATAATATGTTAGAAGGATCGGTGAGGAGGTTTCGAATGGTGTCAAATTGTCGTCTGAATTCCTCACCGACATTTGAAAAGGGGACCCCGGAGATGGAAGGGTGAGGTGGCTGGGGTCGGGGTGGAAGGGTGGTAGTGCCTTGCGAAAGTGACACTATTGATGGACCCATGAATTGCGTGGTGACTGTTGATGGAGTCACTAGCGATATCGGGGTGGTGGTGGTAGATGAGGTGGTGGATGGGAATGGTGGTGACATCTCAGGTGAGAAGGGATGAAATGGAAATGACGAGGGGAAAGAAGCTGAAGTGAAGGTGAGATCGGGTGTTGAGGTGGAGAATGGAGTTCCCAAGGGAGAAAAGAGTGAGGCAGAGTATGCAGGTGAAATTGTGGATGTGGAGGAGGAAATTATGGTGGGCGTTGTTGTTGAGAATGGGGGAAGAGTGATGGATGGTGGAATGGTGGAGGGTGGTGGTGTGGGGGCAGAGTGGTGGAAGGTGGTAGTGGTGGTGGCGGTTGTAGAGGTGAGCCCAACATTCAGATCAAAGATGAAAGTTTCTGGTGTTTCGGTGTTGTGTGGTGGCTCCGCCTCTGGGTTTATCTTTGATGTGGGCGTCTTTGATTGTTGTTGTTTTTGTATATGTAGCTTTGAAGGTCGTGTTACTGGAATTTTCTTTGGCCTTACTGCGGGGGCAGTGACGTTGTGCTCAGTTTTCCCTGTCTTTTCCTGTTTCTCTTTTGCTTTGACGGAGGCTATGAGGTTGGCGATGTGACGACACCCGCCATCATTTAAGATAACAAGTGTCATTAACAATAATAAAACATGCGGAAGCGATCGTTAGCAGTGGATTACTGAAAATCACTAAAAAATAAAACCATTTATCAAGAGATCCATTCATAGGAAAACTCTTTCATTTAGAACCAAAGTAAAACATTACATCTTGGTTCATATATATACATATCATGCCTCTTTGCACAAAATCTCAGATCGGAGAATCAAAACACTAACTCCTAGGACCTGAGAGTACAGATACGACTCATAGGACTATCTACACAAAACCAGACAGCCAATGTCTCCACCTGTTGGATCACTGATGTCCCTATGACTGTTGTTGTTGCTCACCCACTGAAAGGTTTCTTCCTCTTCTTCGGCGATTACCTAAAAATTTAATCCCACGGGGGTGAGACAATTATAAAAATTGTCCCAGCGAGAGATATAACTCTCCGCCAGAAACATTGTTATTGCTGATAATAGAATAACACTGAGAAGTAGAATTATATTTACTCAACAGCAGGTAAATCATTGAATAAGATATGCAGAGCAGTATTCTCTATGCAATCATTTCAATTATAACTTGATTAAGCAGCAAGTCATTCATTTAAGAAGGAATATGAAGAACATGTATATCATTTATCCAACTATGATATAATAGACCATGTATCATCAACCATTGATTCTCACAATTCAACCCTAAGCAAATATACTACATGGCTGATTACGTTTTACAATCATACTTATGCCCTGAAGAGATGAGGTATACCGCTCATACTCCAACCGACCACGGTTACGTAAAGCATCGGTACCACACATAGGTCAATGGAAGAGCCGGATTCCCATGACCTCAACTATCTCGGTCAGTACGAGATAACATGCAGGACATCTTGTGTCTCTGCTAGATAGCTTTCCAGGGTATACTGGCAACATCGCTATTAGAGTTATAGCCCATAGCATATACTCTCTTCAGGATATGGCCCGTAGCCAATGCCCGGTATTATTTTGTGGAGTCATGGCCCGTAGCCATGCTCTTATTGGGGTATGGTCCGTAACCAATCTCGTTCATAGGACATAGACCGTAGCAATGCCTATGGGGCATAAGGATATAATTGCCCAATTACCCCCACATATTCAAAAATATGCGTTCCGAGTAAACTCGTTTCACCATTTAGCTAATTCTGACGCTGATGGATCTATGATCAGGGCAACTACATTATATGGTATCACTTGATTAATTAAGTACATTATCATATTCTTTTAGCATCAGCCAAGTTTCCAAACATAACTTAATAAGACAAATGCTATAAAGAAAACATGTACTATTTTCATTAATCACTTCTCAGTCTTTATAAGACATGGGGATCTCAGTCCCTCATTTCAATACTGGGAATTTTCATTCCTTTGCAACTCAATGCCATAATCATATGGTTCTGGGTATTCAAACCCTTAGCTCATCATTGAGCATTATTACCACTTTTTCATGTAATTATCACCTTCAGGTCACCTGACCAAGGTAAATATGATGCTTATTACATAAACATCTTCTCATGGCACTTAAGGCCCATTACTTCTCTTATTACCTCATACTAGGCAATAAGGTATAGCATGGCACATAAGGCCCAATAAACAATGTCAATACATAAAATGTCATAGCTCATACCTGGCTATGTTCATCATCACATCATACCTGCATGGTTAGTACAGTTGATAATACATCAATTTCATATCAGCACCATGCAAAACAATACATAACATCATTATTCAAGGGTAACACCACTATTCCCTTACCAGGGTTAGGGTTTCCCATTTCTCATTAATTCAGACCCTCTTGAGTTAACCAACTTTATCTTGTATTAAGGTATTTCCCCTCTTAATACATTCCATCACAGAATACTCACCCTTAGCATATAATGCATAGGCCACACATTAGAATTGTCCAGCTATCTCACATGATATGGACTTATCTTAGTTTAAGGCATAACTTTATTATAAAGTTGCCTATAAACAATCGCAATGATACACCCTCAACTAGGGTTTCACAAGGATACACCCTCAACCAGGGTTCACAATGATACACCCTCCACTAGGGTTTCACAAGGTTACACCCTCAACCAGGGTTCACAATGATACACCCTCCACTAGGGTTTCACAAGGATACACCCTCAACTAGGGTTTACTAACATCCTAATTAGTGATTTCACATGTAGACAACCTCTTATTAAGGTTATACATTGAATCAGCCTCAATTAGGGTTTACATCATGTATTGGGTCCATGCATTTGTTATGCATTAATGACTAGTACCATTAAAGGTATCTCCCACATAATCACATTAGGTTTTCAAAAAGGTTTGATCAATTAGACCTTCAATAACATGAGGTATCCAATTGAATTAACCAAATTGAACCACACTCAATTCTAATCAATGGAACTTCAACCAATTGGATCATCAACTCAATCATCATTTGAATCATGGCTCACCCCTCAATTGGGACTTCAATTATGGTCTGATCTCAATGGGATTAGGGTTTATAAACACCAATTAGAGCTTTGAAGTTGATCATCAATCATGCTACTAATTGTGTTTCAATTGATTGCATTGGACCTTCAACCATTTAGTTCATGGAACCAATCATCAATTGGACCTATGCTCATACTTCAATTGAGTTTAATAGGTCAACCTTAAACTAATTTGACCCTCAATTGACCCTCAATTGGTCATCAATTAGGGCTTGATTCAATTGAATTAGGGTTTGGAATCGAAGATCCAACAACACTCATCAATGCAAGATTGGTTACTTTGAAACTATTGAACCATTATCCAAATTGGGTATGACCTGACCCCAAACGGTCTTGAGGTCGTTTGGATGACCTCCAAACGGTCTTGAGACCGTTTTCCCATCATATCACTCAAATCCAAGCCATCCAATTAAGGTTTGGATCATTGGATTGATCACCAAATCAGCATTGCATTGTATAACAGCTTGGTACCTTTAGACCTTCAAACACCTAACCATACTCAACCCTAGACCTCCAAACGGTCTTGGGTGACCACCAAACGGTCTTGAGACCGTTTGGATGAGCTCCAAACGGTCTTGAGACCGTTTGGCCCATCCAACCTTTGGATTTTAGTGAACAATCATCATGGATTGGTCTATCGAGTTGATCAACAGATCAGCACTACATTGCAATATGATTAGTACCTTTGGACCTTCAATTGGTCAACTATACTTGACCCCAGACCTCCAAACGGTCTTGGGGTGATCCCCAAACGGTCTTGAGACCGTTGGGGTGATCCCCAAACGGTCTTGAAACCGTTTGGGCTAATCAACCCAAAATCTCAACTTAACTCATTGGAATTTCAGCACTGTTTTCAATTAGGGTTTGCCTAATTGAATAGCCTTCAACTCACGATTCCTTGGGAGTTAATCCCTCAAATTCTGTGCGTCATTATATCACATCATTAGGAACAGTAATACCAAACGGTCAATGCTTGGTCAACGCACTCAAACGGTCTTGAGACCGTTTGCCCAAAAAGTTCAATTAAATCAGATTGAAAATCAGCACTTAATCCAATTAGGTTTCCCTAATTGATTACGCTTCAACTCACAATTCCTTTGTAGTTAATCCCTCAAATTTGGAGGGTTATTAATAAAAATAATTATGAACAGGAATCCCAAACGGTAAATGCTTGGTCAACCATCTCAAACGGTCTTGAAACCGTTTGCTCAACCAGGTCAAGTTAATCAGGTTGAAAATCAGCACATAATTCAATCCGATTGCCTAATTGATTGGCCTTCAACTCTCGATTCCTTTGGAGTTAATCCCTCAACTTTTGAGGGTTATCAGCCTACATAATTAGGAACAAAATTCCCAAACGGTCAACGCTTGGTCAACCATCTCAAACGGTCTTGAAACCGTTTGCTCCCAAACGGTTTCAAACCGTTTGCCCTTAAACGGTTTGCTGAAACCGCATAGCCAATCAAATTAAAACGATTTGGAGTAGCTATCAAAACGGTTTTGCTTGGTAATTTTATTTGGATAAGCATATAGGATGATGTCATCATCCCCTCCCTTCTAACAACCAAGAACAGCAACCGTTCTTGATGGAAATTGCAGCAAAGAAACAAGAGTGTATCAAATTGAAGAAATCAATCAACAAAGCATAGAGAATTGATGCAATAGCAATGTTTAAGGGTTTGAGTTATAAAACCCGCCTCCAATTGAGCTCCAAAGCTCCAAGCTCACGCCATTAATGGTGGATGAATCTCTTGCAACTCCCCCTAGGCTCTTCCTCAAGCTTTTGATTGCAAAAGTTGGCTAGGGTTGAAGAGGATATCGAAATAAGAAGGAATCCATAATTTATTTTCGATTTCCACCATGAAATCAAGGAGAACGAAGGTCAAGAGCTTACCCATAGGTTGGGGTTCGTCCTCCTGGTCCTCCCTATATTCCTTGGTCGGTTTCCAAGCTAAGAGAAGAAGTGGGGTCGAAATAGCCTTTCATTTGGCTAGGAAAAGGCCTTTTATAAAAATTCAATGAAAGAGAAAATGCATTATTAAAATGCATTTAATTCCAAAATTGGTGCCGCCTCTTCCCCCTCAAATTCTCCTCAAAATCCTTAAGGACGAGGCTATCTTCATTGCCTCTTATTCCTCTCCATTATCCATGATTTAAAGAAAATCAAATTAAGCACCTTAATGCTTATTATATTAATATCCATATGTGAGTGGGTTTTCTTTTCCTTATAATAATGGTGAGTGGAATTTCACCTACTTAGGATATTTTCGTTCCTTATCTTGGCAAAGGAACGTCCATCCTTATTCAAAATCAACCCAAAACATTTTGGTTAAAAGCCCTTTAATTATTTTTATTCATTTTTGCCCTAAATCGAATTAGGGTTTCAATTAGGCATTAATCTTGATTATTTTAATATCAAGATTCTCTCTCCTCCAACTTAATTCAAATGAAGCACCCCTCTCATTTTATTTGCTATACATGATGCCAAGAAACATTAGGGATCTTGTTGAAGTGGTAATTTGCATATTGAACCCTAGATTTTGGGTAAATTGCACTTTACTCCAAAACTAGGTTTTAATGCACAACATTGTCCAACAAGCTCTATCTTGGTGTCCAGGCTTGTGGAAACCATACTACTACATCATATTCATCCTTATGATGTCTCAACATCAGAGGAACATCTTATCATATGCAATTTGCAAGTTAACCCCTCAACTTGGGTAATTTGCACTTTAGTCCAAAAGAAGCAATCATTGCTTTAACATTGTTCAAACAGGACCAAAATTGAAACATAAGTTCCTCATGAGCCCTATTTACTTTTCACAGGATAAGTACAAGCATATAATCAACTTTGTTAAGCAAAACTCCTGGGGTTAGAACATAACCCAGGTCAGGGATGTTACAAATTATCCACCCCTTATAAGGATTTCGTCCCCGAAATCATCAACAAAACATTAAGAGAAAAGAGTAGGATATTTCCTCCTCAACTCCCGGATCTATTAACACAAATATGAAGCAGGATAAAGATATATCAGAATTAAAGTAATTCCATCTGACCTGTCACAACCCGAGGGTTGACTACTGCTTCAGACTGGTTCATAGCATAGAGCCTAGCTGTTGCCTGCTGTTGGCCCTGTGCTCTATTATTGGACGCAGAAGATCCTGCCTGGGATGCTTGTCCACATCCTCGGGTACCACTAGCAAACTGCTTTCTCTAAGAACCTTGCTGACTTTGTCTCGGGGGTTGATTCACCATAGCATTCCCCGTTGGGCAATCCCTTGCCAGATGACCTACTAGTCCACATCGATGACAAGTTCTATTCTCTTGGTGTGGTCTAGGGGGTCCAGTTACTGACATAGAAGCTGAACTGTGAGCTTCCTTTGGTGGTGTAGGCACAGAATACCTTGGTTTCTTGAAACTCCCAGTATTATGCCCTTGAAACTGTGGGTATTCCTTCTTACCCTTAGTTTGTCGCTTCTCAACTATAGACCTCTCTATGCGTCTTACATACTCCACAAAAGTTGCAAACCTCTCCCAGTTCTCCAGAGCAGACACCAGAGTGGTTAATTCAGTGTTCAACCCCTTCTCGAATCGCCGAATTCTTTCCTCATCATTGGATGCCATGTGCGGACAAAACCGCAACAACTCCATGAACCTAGCCTCATACTCACTAATGTTCATAGGTCCTTGTTTAATTCTCTCAAACTGGGATATCTTCTCATCTAGAAATGTCTTAGGAAAGTATCTAGTGACAAATTCACGCCTGAATTCATCCCATCCAATCACAACTCCAGGTCTTTTGCCCTCCTCAATGGTCCACCAGTGTCCAGCACTCCCTTTCAGGAGATATACAGCATGCCTAACCCTCTCATCATCAGGTATCATGAGGATTCTGAAGGCTTTCTCTAATTCAGTCAACCATAGGTCAGCATCTTCTGGATCAGCTATACCATCATACTCTAATGCTCCTACCCTCTTCGGCCTTTCAAAGGTCTTGCCGACACTATGTCTTTCATCATTGGGTGGTGCCCTGGGTGCAGGTACTGGCATTCTATCCGTCATGTGGGTCATAGCTGCCATAAACTGCCCGAACATAGTCTGAAAGGCTAGGTTCCCCATATCAGTTGGGTTGAACTGGGGTTGATCAGGTACAAGTTCCTCCCTGTCCTGGTCTCTTGCACCTCTTCCCGGGGCAGCTACACTGCTCTCAACAGCGTGTTCATCGTGTGATCCATACATCTTTAGTTCTTCTTCTCCTATATGAGCAGAAGACACTATCAGATAAACTGGAAGACACTTAGAACAGACTCAACTACCTTAATCCTATGTCTCTGTAGACTCAGCGAACCTAGAGCTCTGATACCACTAAACTGTGACGACACCCGCCATCATTTAAGATAACAAGTGTCATTAACAATAATAAAACATGCGGAAGCGATCGTTACCAGCGGATTACTGAAAATCACTAAAAATTAAAACCATTTATCAAGAGATCCATTCATAGGAAAACTCTTTCATTTAGAACCAAAGTAAAACATTACATCTAGGTTCATATATATACATATCATGTCTCTTTGCACAAAATCTCAGATTGGAGAATCAAAACACTAACTCCTAGGACCCGAGAGTACAGAGACGACTCATAGGACTATCTACACAAAACCAGACAGCCAATGTCTCCACCTGTTGGATCACTGTTGTCCCTATGACTGTTACTGCTGTTGCTCACCCACTGAAAGGTTTCTTCCTCTTCTTCGGCGATTACCTAATAATTTAATCCCACGGGGGTGAGACAATTATAAAAATTGTCCCAGCAAGAGATATAACTCTCCGCCAGATACATTGTTATTGCTGATAATAGAATAACACTGAGCAGTAGAATTATATTTACTCAACAACAGGTAAATCATTTAATAAGATATGTAGAGCAGTATTCTCTATGCAATCATTTCAATTATAACTTGATTAAGCAGCAAGTCATTCATTTAAGAAGGAATATGAAGAACATGTATATCATTTATCCAACTATGATATAATAGACAATGTATCATCAACCATTGATTCTCGCAATTCAACCCTAAGCAAATATACTACACGGCTGATTACGTTTTACAATCATACTTATGCTCTGAGGAGATGAGGTATACCGCTCATACTCCAACCGACCACGGTTACGTAAAGCATCGGTACCACACATAGGTCAATGGAAGAGCCGGATTCCCATGACCTCAACTATCTCGGTCAGTACGAGATAACATGCAGGACATCTTGTGTCTCTGCTAGATAGCTTTCCAGGGTATACTGGCAACATCGCTATTAGAGTTATAGCCCATAGCATATACTCTCTTCAGGATATGGCCCGTAGCCAATGCCCGGTATTATTTTGTGGAGTCATGGCCCGTAGCCATGCTCTTATTGGGGTATGGTCAGTAACCAATCCCGTTCATAGGACATAGCCCGTAGCAATGCCTATGGGGCATAAGGATATAATTGCCCAATTACCCCCACATATTCAAAAATATGCGTTCCGAGTAAACTTGTTTCACCATTCAGCTAATTCTGACGCTGATGGATCTGTGATCAGGGCAACTACATTATATGGTATCACTTGATTAATTAAGTACATTATCATATTCTTTTAGCATCAGCCAAGTTTCCAAACATAACTTAATAAGACAAATGCTATAAAGAAAACATGTACTATTTCCATTAATCACTTCTCAGTCTTTATAAGACATGGGGATCTCAGTCCCTCATTTCAATACTGGGAATTTTCATTCCTTTGCAACTCAATGCCATAATCATATGGTTCTGGGTATTCAAACCCTTAGCTCATCATTGAGCATTATTACCACTTTTTCAGGTAATTATCACCTTCAGGTCACCTGACCAAGGTAAATATGATGCTTATTACATAAACATCTTCTCATGGCACTTAAGGCCCATTACTTCTCTTATTACCTCATACTAGGCAATAAGGTATAGCATGGCACATAAGGCCCAATAAACAATGTCAATACATAAAATGTCATAGCTCATACCTGGCTATGTTCATCATCACATCATACCTGCATGGTTAGTACAGATGATAATACATCAATTTCATATCAGCACCATGCAAAACAATATATAACATCATTATTCAAGGGTAACACCACTATTCCCTTACCAGGGTTAGGGTTTCCCATTTCTCATTAATTCAGGCCCTCTTGAGTTAACCAACTTTATCTTGTATTAAGGTATTTCCCCTCTTAATACATTCCATCACAGAATACTCACCCTTAGCATATAATGCATAGGCCACACATTAGAATTGTCCAGCTATCTCACATGATATGGACTTATCTTAGTTTAAGGCATAACTTTATTATAAAGTTGCCTATAAACAATCGCAATGATACACCCTCAACTAGGGTTTCACAAGGATACACCCTCAACCAGGGTTCACAATGATACACCCTCCACTAGGGTTTCACAAGGTTACACCCTCAACCAGGGTTCACAATGATACACCCTCCACTAGGGTTTCACAAGGATACACCCTCAACTAGGGTTTACTAACATCCTAATTAGTGATTTCACATGTAGACAACCTCTTATTAAGGTTATACATTGAATCAGCCTCAATTAGGGTTTACATCATGTATTGGGTCCATGCATTTGTTATGCATTAATGACTAGTACCATTAAAGGTATCTCCCACCTAATCACATTAGGTTTTCAGAAAGGTTTGATCAATTAGACCTTCAATAACATGAGTTATCCAATTGAATTAACCAAATTGAACCACACTCAATTCTAATCAATGGAACTTCAACCAATTGGATCATCAACTCAATCATCATTTGAATCATGGCTCACCCCTCAATTGGGACTTCAATTATGGTATGATCTCAATGGGATTAGGGTTTATAAACACCAATTAGAGCTTTGAAGTTGATCATCAATCATGCTACTAATTGTGTTTCAATTGATTGCATTGGACCTTCAACCATTGAATTCATGGAACCAATCATCAATTGTACCTATGCTCATACTTCAATTGAGTTTAATAGGTCAACCTTAAACTAATTTGACCCTCAATTGACCCTCAATTGGTCATCAATTAGGGCTTGATTCAATTGAATTAGGGTTTGGAATCAAAGATCCAACAACACTCATCAATGCAAGATTGGTTACTTTGAAACTATTGAACCATTATCCAAATTGGGTATGACCTGACCCCAAAAGGTCTTGAGGTCGTTTGGATGACCTCCAAACGGCCTTGAGACCGTTTTCCCATCATATCACTCAAATCCAAGCCATCCAATTAAGGTTTGGATCATTGGATTGATCACCAAATCAGCATTGCATTGTATAACAGCTTGGTACCTTTAGACCTTCAAACACCTAACCATACTCAACCCTAGACCTCCAAACGGTCTTGGGTGACCACCAAACGGTCTTGAGACCGTTTTGCCCATCCAACCTTTGGATTCTAGTGAAAAATCATCATGGATTGGTCTATCGAGTAGATCAACAGATCAGCACTACATTGCAATATGATTAGTACCTTTGGACCTTCAATTGGTCAACTATACTTGGCCCCAGACCTCCAAACGGTCTTGGGGTGATCCCCAAACGGTCTTGAGACCGTTTGGGTGATCCCCAAACGGTCTTGAAACCGTTTGGGCTAATCAACCCAAAATCTCAACTTAACTCATTGGAATTTCAGCACTGTTTTCAATTAGGGTTTGCCTAATTGAATAGCCTTCAACTCACGATTCCTTGGGAGTTAATCCCTCAACTTCGTTGAGTCATTATATCACATCATTAGGAACAGTAATCCCAAACGGTCAATGCATGGTCAACGCACTCAAACGGTCTTGAGACCGTTTGCCCAAAACGTTCAATTAAATCAGATTGAAAATCAGCACTTAATCCAATTAGGTTTCCCTAATTGATTAGGATTCAACTCACGATTCCTTTGTATTTAATCCCTCAAATTTGGAGGGTTATTAATAAACATAATTATGAACAGGAATCCCAAACGGTCAACGCTTGGTCAACCATCTCAAACGGTCTTGAAACCGTTTGCTCAACCAGGTCAAGTTAATCAGGTTGAAAATCAGCACATAATTCAATCTGATTGCCTAATTGATTGGCCTTCAACTCTCGATTCCTTTGGAGTCAATCCCTCAAATTTGGAGGGTTATCAGCCTACATAATTAGTAACAAAATTCCCAAACGGTCAATGCCTGGTCAACCATCTCAAACGGTCTTGAAACCGTTTCTCCCAAACGGTTTCAAACCGTTTGCCCTTAAACGGTTTGCTGAAACCGCATAGCCAATCAAATTAAAACGATTTGGAGTAGCTATCAAAACGGTTTTGCTTGGTAATTTTCTTTGGATAAGCATCTAGGATGATTTCATCATCCACTTCCTTCGAACAACCAAGAACAGCAACCGTTCTTGATGGAAATTGCAGCAAAGAAACAAGAGTGTATCAAATTGAAGAAATCAATCAACAAAGCATAGAGAATTGATGCAATAGCAATGTTTAAGGGTTTGAGTTATAAAACCCGCCTCCAATTGAGCTCCAAAGCTCAAATCTCACGCCATTAATGGTGTATGAAGCTCTTGCAACTCCCCCTAGGCTCTTCCTCAAGCTTTTGATTGCAAAAGTTGGCTAGGGTTGAAGAGGAGATCTAAATAAGAAGGAATCCATAATTTATTTTCGATTTCCACCATGAAATCAAGGAGAACGAAGTTCAAGAGCTTACCCACAGGTTGGGGTTCGTCCTCCTGGTCCTCCCTAGCTTCCTTGGTCGGTTTCCAAGCTAAGAGAAGAAGTGGGGTCGAAATAGCCTTTCATTTGGCTAGGAAAAGGCCTTTTTATAAAAATTCAATGAAAGAGAAAATGCATTATTAAAATGCATTTAATTCCAAAATTGGTGCCGCTTCTTCCCCCTCAAATTCTCCTCAAAATCCTTAAGGACGAGGCTATCTTCATTGCCTCTTATTCCTCTCCATTATCCATGATTTAAAGAAAATCAAATTAAGCACCTTAATGCTTATTATATTAATATCCATATGTGAGTGGGTTTTCTTTTCCTTATAATAATGGTGAGTGGAATTTCACCTACTTAGGATATTTTCGTTCCTTATCTTGGCAAAGGAACGTCCATACTTATTCAAAATCAACCCAAAACATTTTGGTTAAAAGCCCTTCAATTATTTTTATTCATTTTTGCCCTAAATCGAATTAGGGTTTCAATTAGGCATTAATCTTGATTATTTTAATATCAAGATTCTCTCTCCTCCAACTTAATTCAAATGAAGCACCCCTCTCATTTTATTTGCTCTACATGATGCCAAGAAACATTAGGGACCTTGTTGAAGTGGTAATTTGCATATTGAACCCTAGATTTTGGGTAAATTGCACTTTACTCCAAAACTAGGTTTTAATGCACAACATTGTCCAACAAGCTCTATCTTGGTGTCCAGGCTTGTGGAAACCACACTACTACATCATATTCATCCTTATGATGTCTCAACATCAGAGGAACATCTTATCATATGCAATTTGCAAGTTAACCCCTCAACTTGGGTAATTTGCACTTTAGTCCAAAACAAGCAATCATTGCTTTAACATTGTTCAAACAGGACCAAAATTGAAACATAAGTTCCTCATGAGCCCTAATTACTTTTCACAGGATAAGTACAAGCATATAATCAACTTTGTTAAGCAAAACTCCTGGGGTTAGAACATAACCCAGGTCAGGGATGTTACAGGCGAGCTCTTCTTCAGTGAAGAGAAGCTTATCTTTGTCATAGTTTGCCAGTTCTAGAAGAGGTAGCAGAGTTATGGATGCTTTGACGGTTGGGCAGAAAATGTAGTGGAGTTTAGCATCCTTCTCCATTATAATGTATGAGTTCTTTAAACTCTGTTCATTTGTAAGGATGTCACCCTTTATCATCGTGCACTTGGGTAGCGGTCTGTCCATCTTGAGAAATTTCAAGATTGATGTTATATGACCACCCATGCAGATTTCTTTCCCTAGGGTATAAGTTGTGTGCTTGTGAATCAGTTGTCAGCCTATGTTGACCAGCTACCCTGTGAGAATGGACCATAGGATAAAGAGATCTGAGATAATAACGTTCCCACTCTCTGTCCTGGGGAAAAGGGTGCCGGTAATGATTTTGTGCAGTGTGCACACCAGGCCAGAATGAATGTTAGAGGCCTTACAAGTTTTTGCCTCGTAGGTTGGAATCCCCGTTAAGGATTTCCAGAAGTTGTTCCTGTTGAACTGGGATTTGTCTAGGCCTACAGCTTTCGCCTTCTTCAGTTGATCCTGGTTGTCGATGAAGATCTCATTCAACATGTTCTCGGTTAAGACAACCTTGCTTCCAAAAAGTGAGGTGACAAGCCTGCGGTCACCTCCGTCTTTCCATTTATCCTTTGCATCCACAGTTTCTTTGTTGAGGTATGTGAAGAACTCTACTGTGGGATCAACATAAGAGGTTTCTGCGACAAAACAGATTTTTGAAAGATTCACGTTATCGAGAAAGGCGAGAACTATGTCATAGGTCCCTATCTTCTTCATTATGTTGCAGCAGACGTACTTTGTCGGTCACAACACTTTGTTACCAGCTGAGAGGTGTTGGATGTATAGGTCAGCTAGTGCAAGTTCTGTGGTGGTGGTGGTGATGGGATTTGCAACAATAGGGATAGTGTGTCCTGCCAAGATCTGTTCCCTTACAGTAGAGGGCCGAACTTGCTTCCTTGCCCTTTTCTTTGATGGTTGTCCCTTGGCGGCTTCTTCAGTCTGCCTTTTGCCTTTGGACTTTGGGACTGGGGATTCTTCCTTGGAGTTTGGTGCGTACTCCGAACCCTCATCACTGGAGGAAATCTCCTCTACTTCTTCAATAGGATCTTTGGTTAGGCACATGTTGATTCGGTCATTTCATTCATGACTTTGATCATGTCAACTTTTGGTGGAACCTTTCCGGTCTTTTCGTAAGTGTCCACGATTTGCTGGAGCTTTGTGCGGTCCTCCAGTAGTTTCTCCCTTGTCTAGAAAGGAGCATCAGCAGTTCCTGTGGCTTGTTTTGCAGGTGAGGCCATTCTTTGATCAGAAGATTATATATGTTAAAAAGGAAAAAAATGTTGAAAGAATTGCAATATTGAAAAATGAAATCGTTTTAACGGTGAAATCATGTTTTCCAAGACTGTTTGGGTCTGAACGATTTCAAGATCATTTGGCTCCAAATGGTTTCAAGACTGTATGGCTCCAAACAGTTTCAAGACCATTTGTCTCCAAACAGTTTCAAGACCGTTTGGCTCCAAATGGTTTCATGACCGTTTGGCTCCAAACGGTTTCAAGACCGTATGGCTCCAAACGGTTTTGAGACCGTATGGATCCAAATAGTTTCACGACCATTTGGCTCCAAATGGTTTCAAGACCGTATGGCTCCAAACAGTTGCATTACGGTTTGGCTCCAAACGGTTGCACGACCGTTTGGGTCGAAACCGCAAGGAAGATGAAACGGCAGGGACGACTAGCGGTAAAAAGATGGCAAAAATGGTGAAAATTGCACCGTCGATGAAGGTGTTGATGGCGGTGATAGCGGTGGCGGAAATCGGGAACTTCGTTCGTGGTAGAAGCGGTGGAAACAACACTGGCGTCAGTGTAAATGGTGGTTGTGATAGCAGCGTTCTACCTTGCTTCTTAGACAATGATGACAGTGGTGAAAGATGTGTCGCGGTGGCGGTATCGTCAGGGGAGCGGATGGAGCAGGTTGAAATGAACTGGAGACGAGAGGAAAAGAATAGCAATAATGAGAGAAGAGAGTCAGAGTGAATAAAATAGGGTTTCGCATGAGAGAAAAAGATCGGGAGGCGAAGGAAAGAAAAAGAGAGGGGGTCGAATGATATTTATAGAAAAAGGAGGAGCGACGTTACAAATTCTCAAAGGCAAATGATTTTGAGACTGTATGGAGTCCAAACGGTTTTGAGACCGTATGGGTCCAAACGGTTTCGAGACCTTATGGAGTCCAAATGGTTTTGAGACCGTGTGGATCCAAACGGTTTCGAGATCGTATGGGTCCAAACGGTTTTGAGACCGTATGGAGTCCAAACAGTTTTGAGACCGTATGGGTCCAAACGGTTTTGAGACCATATGGATCCAGACGGTTTTGAGACTGTATGGAACCCAAATGGTTTTGAGGCTGTGTGGATCTAAATGGTTTCGAGACCGTATGGGTAGGATTGAAAAAAGAGTTTTTGGTTTTTATATTTTTATGTTTTTTTAGATGTTGAGTAAATTGATAAAAGTGAAAGGTCTAAAGGAAATGGAAAATTTTCAAAACTAGATAAAATAAAATAAAAGGTGATACTCAGTTCTTGGGTTGCCTCCCAAGTAGCACATGGGTTTTACGTCGCTAGCTCGATGAAGTTCTGACTTGGTTAGATTGATGTAGCAGGATCATGAATCTCGATAGTTTGTCTTGGAATTTTGTCAGCTGGGGTATAATATTTCTTCAATCTATCGCCATTGACAGTTCCCTCCCCTCCATTGTCATCAATAATGATGATTGCTCTGGTTGGGTAGATGTGCTTGATGGTGAATGGCCCAGACCACTTTGTGCGGAGTTTTCCGGGGATCATCTTAAGTCTAGAGTTGAAAAGAAGGACTTTATCTCTAACAAAGATATCTTTCCTTTTGAGATGTCCATCGTGCCACATCTTAGTTTGTTCTTTGTAGATCCTAGAGCTTTTGTAGGCGGTCATTTGTAGTTCCTCAAGTTCTTGTAATTGCAGTTGTCTATACTCGCCAGCACTTTTGAAATCGAAATTCAATCGTTTGATGGCCCATCAAGCTTTTTGTTCCAGTTCAACTGAAAGATGACATGACTTTCCATATACCAAACGAAATGGGGTCATTCCTATTGGTGTTTTGTAAGCCATGCGATATGCCCAAAGGGCATCAGGGAGCTTAGTGGACCAATCTGTGCGATGTTTGTTAACTGTCTTTTCTAGAATGGCCTTTAGTTGTCTATTTGAAACTTTGACTTGCCCACTTGTTTGTGGATGATAAGGTGTGGCGACCTTAAGTTTAACTACATATTTTCTTAGGAGGGCTTCGAAAATTCATTCTAATAAATGAGATCCTCCATCTGATATGATTGTTCGAGGGATTCTGAATCTAGGGAAGATGATATCCTTGAACATTTTGATAACTGGTCTGGAATCGCAAGAAACGATGGGTATAGCCTCTACCCATTTTGAAACATAATCCACATCAACTAGTATGTATGAGAATCTGTAAGATGAGGGGAAAGGACCCATGTAGTCTATTCCCCATACAACAAAAAGTTCAATTTCTTGCCAAAAGGTAAGAGGCATTTCATTTCTTTTAGATATGCTCCCGGAAAGCTGGCATTTATTGTAGGATCAGACGAAGTTATGGGTGTCCTTTGCTATCGTTGGCCAAAAAAAAACATATTGAAGAATTTTGAGAGCGGTTTTCTTTGAACTCATGTTCCCCCTAGTAGGGCCAGAATGACAATGTTCTAGAATAGGGATAATTTCTTCTTCTGGTAGACATCGACGGAAAAGTCTGTCCGCACATAGACGGAAAAGATATGGTTCGTCCCAAAAGTATTTCTTACCATCATGAAGGAATTTCTTTTTATCATGGTGAGAGGCGGAAGGGTGGATAATTCTTGTAGCCATATAGTTCACTATATCAGCATACCAAGGAAATCTGATAGTAACTTTCATAAGTTGGTCGTCAAGTAGGGAATCTCGAATAGGTATATTGTCATCCTCCTGAGACTCGATGCGAATTAGATGATCAGCGATGACATTTTCCACCCTGCTCTTGTCCTTTATTTCTAAGTCAAATTCTTGAAGCATCAATACCCAGCGGATGAGTCTGGGTTTTGCATCTTGTTTCTGAATTAGGTATTTGATGGCAGAGTGGTCTGTGTATACTATGACTTTCGATCCAATTAGATAGGAACAAAATTTCTCAAAGGTGTAGATGACGGCCAAGAATTCCTTTTCAGTAGTAGTATAATTCTTATGTGCCTCATCTAGCGTCTTTGATGCATAGTATATCACATAGGGCTTTTTGTCTATTCTCTGCCCTAGCACTGCTCCTATAGCATAGTCACTGGTGTGACACATTATCTTGAATGGTTGTGACCAGTCGGGTTCTCTCAGAACATGTGTAGAGATTAGAGAATTCTTTAATGTTGTGAAGCTATGTAGGCATTCATGGTCAAAATTGAAATCAGCATCCTCGGTTAATAAGTAGGTCATGGGTTTCGCTATTTTTTAGAAGTCTTTAATAAATCTTTGATAGAATCCAGCATGACCCAGAAATGCTCGCACTCCCCTTATGTCCTTTGGCGGTGACAGCTTTGAGATGACATCGATCTTCACTTTGTCTACTTCAATTCCTCTTTCACTTACTTGATGTCCGAGGACAACACCTTCGGTCACCATAAAGTGGCACTTTCCCAATTTAGGATAAGGTTTGTTTCCTCGCATCTTTGTAAAAATTTCCTGAGGTTGAGTAGACAATTGTCAAAAGAATCTCTGTAAACTGAAAATTCGTCCATAAATACTTCCATTATGGACTCGGTTAATCCCGCAAAAATTGTTGACATACACCTTTGGAAGGTTGCGGGTGCGTTACATAGCCCAAAAGGCATCCTTCTGAAAGCGTAGGTTCCAAAGGGAAAAGTAAAAGTTGTTTTTTCTTGGTCTTCTGAGTGTATTGGAATTTGATAGAACCCGGAATAACCATTGAGGTAGCAGAAGAAATTTTGGTGGGCCAAGCATTCAAGGACTTCATCAAGGAAAGGTAGAGGGAAGTGATCTTTTCTTGTTGCTTTGTTTAGTTTTCTATAATCGATACACATCCTCCATCCTATGATAGTCCTTGTGGGTACTAGCTCATTTTTATCATTCAGAATGACAGTGGTCCCCCCCCCCCTTTTGGGAACCACTTGGACTGGGTTGACCCATTGAGAATCAAAAATGGGATATATGATACCAGCTTTTAGGAGTTTAAGGACTTCGAGGCGAACCACTTCTTTGAGGTTTGGGTTTAGTTTCCTCTGATGTTCCCTTGATGGTTTGAACTCTTCTACCATAGGTATTCTGTGCATGCACAGAGCTGGATTTATTCTCGTTAGGTCACTCATTTTATATCTGATAGCTTTCTTGTGTTTCCTTAGCTCAGTGAGAAGTCTTTCCTCTTGATCATCTATTAAAGTAGAGTTGATTATGACTGGGCACAGTTTTTCTTCATCCATGAAGATATGTTTGAGCCCTATTTGTAGGGCTTTCCTTTCAGGGGCCTTGAGTACTTCTGTAGTTTCCAAAGTGGTGACACATTTCAATTCCTTGAAAGTGGCTGCCGGAACTTCTTCGGCTTGGTCTAAGTATCACAAACATTGTTGTACTAGTTCGCTGGCTGAAAATTCAACCTCTGGGTTTGTCAAGACATTCTCCAGATCATCAGATGGTTCGGCTATTTCTGGCTGTAATTGAGACATTTTTTCTATTGCCTCGAGAAGGAAAACTTCTTCCTGGATATTGGGCCCATTTAGGCTGTTAAGGACTCTGAATTGGATGGCTTCCTTTCCTAGTCTTAAGATAAGTGTGCCTACTGCAACATCGATAAGTTCTCTTGTGGTAGCAAGGAAAGGCCTGCCGAATATTATTGGGTATCTTAGATCTTCCTTTATATCCATAATAATAAAGTTCCAAGGGACATAAGAGTCCCTCCCTATCCTGACTAGGATATCTTCAATGATCCCCAATGGTGCAGTGATGGTAGAATCAGCCAGCTGAATTGTCATTGTTGTTGGTAACAACTCGGTAAAACCCAACCTTTTGCACATTGAGAAGGGCATAATAGATATACTAGCTCCTAGATCAGCTAAACCTTTTTTGCTAGAGGTGTTCCCGATGGAACATTGGATACCAAAGGATCCAGGATCTTTTTGTTTCCTTGGCATTTTGTTGAGAATAATATCAGAAGTTGTCTAAGCCAACTTAACAGTCTCTTGTTCTCCAGTCATACATTTTCTTGATAACAAGGTCTTTAGGTATTTGGCCCAAGCTGGTATTTCATAGAGAGTGTCAAGGAACGAGATATCAATATATAGTTTTTTCATCGCTTCCTTAAATTTTTGGAACCTAATATCCAGATTAGTCCCTCTCAACCTACCTAGGTATGGTATTATGGGCTTATATGGCGGGACTTCAGGTTCTTTGAAATCTAGTCTTTTTTCCTTTTCCTGCTCGCATTCTTCGGTCTTATCAGTTTCTTGGTTTGTGCTTGCAATTGGGTTGATCACAGCTATATCTTCATCTTCTTGAATGATTTTCATGGCTTCAGTAAGGACACGACCCGACCTTGTGGTGATGGCTTTCAATTATTCTTGTCTGGGTTGATCGTGTCTTGGGTTTATCTCTGGTTGACCACCAAAAGTGCCTACCGGAGGTTTTAGTTGAGCTGCAATTTGTGCTAACTGAGTTTCAACAGATTTTTGTTGGGCTTGCTGGTTGGCAAGCATGGTTTGTTGTGAATGCAGCATTTCTCTTTTCAATGACAGTTCATCTGTTGGTGGAGGCGGATTATTCTTTTGTAGATTTTGTTGAAACTATTGTGGTTGTTGCTGCTGAGGCGCGGTGGATAATTGGGGTTGTTGAATTTGTGGTTGTTGCAGCTGGGGTTGCTGTAATTGTAGGTGCAATGGTGGATGAGTATATTCGTAATAGGAAGAAGGGTTTCTTGGTTGTGTATATCCTTGCAATCCTACTCTAAAGTTTCCCTAGTTTCGAGTATAATTGTTCTGGAAACCCGGTGGAAATCTATTAAAAACTCCTCCTTGGGTCTGGTGATGCGGGTTGGCAGTCCCCGTAGGATACCCATATTGAAACCCGAGATGGTTTCTTGGTTGATTTTGCTTATAATAAGCTTGTCCGTGTATAGTGTGGATGGAATTTACTTATTTTGGTGACAGATCCTTAGGTTGTTCAATGATTGGTTCGTATTGTGGTTGTGGTGTCTGCATGTCCATCATCACATTGTATAGGAGACCACATGATAATGTGGGATGATCGGATGCATGACATGCCTCGCAAGTCATGGTAGCTGTCTTGACCTATTGGGGGCTCTTCTTTTCTTCGAGTGTCATTTTAAGAACTTTTTTCTTGTGAGCGATAGTTTTTAGGGCTTCAGCGATAGCTTTCATTTCCATTGATTCTTCAGCCTTACAAACTTTTAGAATTCCCCCGGTGGATGACCTTCCCCAATTAGATTGGTTCTCGGTCCCAAGTGTAACAATCCTCCAGGTATCTTTGTAGTTCTTTCGCATGAAATTCCCCCCAGATGAGGAATCCAAAAATTTCTTAATGTCATCACTTACTCCTCTATAGAATGCCTCTATCAGTTGGTTTTGAGAAATTCTGTGATGTGGACATTTCCTCAAAAGTTCCTTAAATCTCTCCCATGATTCTGTCAGTGATTCCCCAGGGAGTTGATAGAAATTATTAATTTGTCCCCTAATCTCATAAGTCAACGAAGGTGGAAAGAACTTCTCTAGAAACTTTTCTTCCAAAGGAGGCCAGGTGGTGATTAGCTCCCCATCTAGCGTGTTATACCAACTCAATGCCCTTCCAAACAAAGTGAAGTGAAAAAGATGTAGCATGATTGCATCTAAAGGAACTCCGGCATGTGGTACTAGCTGACAAAGAGACTTGAATCGCTTTAGGTGATCCATGCAGTCATCCCCAGCACCTCCAGAAAAAGAAATGCCTTGCATAATCTGGATCCATTGCGTGTGAATCTCAAAGTTAGGAACATTGATGAGCGGGAGCCTAATAGGGTGATTGTCTTCAAAGTTCTTAGGAACGGCGTAATCCCGAAGTTGCTTGTTTTGCAACACTATTTGAGTAGTGGCTATGGTTGCTTCATTCTCAGCTTGAATGTGGGCCTGTTCTTCAGCTTAGACTTCAGCTTGAATCTGAGCTCATGTGTCAACAATAAGTTATGCTCTTTGAGCTGCTATGGCCACGTTGACTCTTTCCATAACCAAAGTGGCTTGGCATTGTTCGTCAGCCATTTGTCTGGCTCATTGGCGGTTGAGTCGGATGCGTCGGTGGAAGCTTCGTTCTACCTCAGAGTCGTACTTTGGTTCAGGGGAGAATCTGATGTTATGCAAAGGTTGCATACACATTTTCTACCTGAGTAGAATAAGAACACGCTTTAGATAATGTAGAAAAAATGATGAAATTAAGATGATATGAATTATGGTTAAAGAAAAGTGTATATTCCTTATCAAATAGAAAGTTAACAAGTAAAATTAGAACGTTTCATTGTCCCCGACAACGGCACCAATTTTTGATGGAGCCTCCACTTACGTGGAGTTGCATGCACCACTAAAAATCCTAGAGATAGTTAATCTCTAAGTTTAGCCTTGTGTATGCTATAATAAGATCTCCACCCACGTATACTAATATATGTGGAAGTCTTATCGTAGTATAGTTAAGGGTCGAATCCATGAGACAACGGTCTTGTTAAGAGTTTAACAAGATGGAAAACATAATAATCCTACTTATCCACTTAAAAATTGATATTTAGATCAAAGAGTTGATTTGATGGTCAAGCTAATGTGCAGAGAAAGAAAACAACAAGAAAGTAAACTTAAGGTTGTAAACAATATTTAGAAACCACTAGGATGTGATCGGGTTTCACCACCACTACGCATGGATCAAAACATACATCACAATAACTCAGCTTGCAAAGAAAATAGTCTAAATAGTTAATATCTTTTTAGATTTAGCTTCCTTTCAGATAACTAACTACAAGAAATGTGGAAGTGTTGCAATGTCAGCCATCCCTAGATGAATGGTCACTTACTTTGCATCACTCCCCTCACAAAGTGTGTTCCTCAACCTGTCAAGGTTGTACTTTCATACGTCAATTGATTCCATTTCATAGTATGAAAGCACAACAATGGAGGTGAGTTTACTCCACTCCTTGAGAAATGCTCCTAGACACCGAACCAAACGTATGGTGACTACGTACAATCTGGAACCAACAAGCAGTCGATATCCAAATCTAGAAGTACAAACATAGACAATTTGCACTACAGATAATAGATAACACAAGTTGGTGATCAAGCAACTAGAATTCATTAAACGATTCATGTTGAACTAGAAAGATAATGTTTTTCTATTGCAAACTCATGAATTACAATGTACGAAATGAAAACATGGGTAGCGGGGCTACTCCCCGCACCCTGGTGTATGAGACTACTCGCTCAAGGCAAGAACAAAGAAGGAGGTGGGAAGAGAGAGAGAAAGCATCATCTCCACGTAGGAGGGAGGAAGGTTGACCCCTTGGAGGAGAGAGCAACTATCTTTACACCACGTGGTTGTTTAGATGAAGAGTCCTCCACTTCCCACCTTCTTATGTTGATGAGAGAGGAAGTAGCTTGAAGATGGAGTATGGATCTTGAACCGACAGCCTTTGGGTGAAGGATGAAGGTAGAACAGCTCTGGAGTGATTGGGGCAGCCTATGGGCATCCCAGAAGTTGATGCCAAATGAGGACTCCTTAGGTCCTATTTATAGGCTTCCAAGGAGTCCCAAACGGTCTTGGGACCATTTTGGTCTTTAATGGTTTGGGGATCGTTTGGCATCAAACGGTCTCGGGACCATTTGGCTTCATACGGTCTTGGGAGCATTTACCTTCATTCGGTTGCCAAACTGTTTGCCTTTATTCAGTCTTGGGACCGTTTGAGTTCATTCGGTCTTGGGACCGTTTGAACTTCATTCGGTCTTAGGACCATTTGCGCTTCGTTCGGTTTCCGAACCGTTTGAGTTCATTCGGTCTTGGGACCATTCGGACTTCATTTGGTCTCGGGACCATTTGAGTTTATTCGGTCTTGGGACCGTTTGGACTTCATTCGGTCTCCAGACCATTTCCCTTTATTTGGTCTCGGGACCGTTTGAGTTCATTCGGTCTTGGGACCGTTTGGACTTGATTCGGTCTTGGGACCATTTGCCTTTATTTGGTCTCGGGATCGTTTGAGTTCATTCGGTCTTGGGACTGTTTGGGCTTCATTCGGTCTCCAGACCGTTTGGACTTCATTCGGTCTCCAGACCGTTTGAGTTCATTCGGTCTTGGGACCATTTGGATTTCATTCGGTCTCCAGACCATTTGGACTTCATTCGGTCTCCAGACCGTTTGCCCCTTTTGCAATTTTTTTGGGTTTTTCTGTAAGAAGGAGATAAATGTTAGTTTAATGGTGAATTCATAATAACGCAGAAAGTTAAGGATTATATCTAATTTATCTAAGAAAGAGTGTGGAAAATTAAGAAAAACTAGTAACATAACGTCACAAAATGGGAGGTTATCATTATGTCCTCAAATTTGGTAAAATTGAATGATATAAATATAAAGTATGATTGGATAAATAATTTTGTCCAATGATATAATTGATGGAATAATAGTGTTAATTGCCTTTGTGGCATGGGTGCTTGTGGCACAAGATGAATAAATAAAATGAATTCGTACATGAATAAAAGATAATGATTTTTGAAATATTGCCTAAAAGAAATATGGAACAATATGTAAGTTTCCATAAGAAAAAAAAGTACATGGTGTTTTAGGTAATTAAAAGAATAATTATCTTGCTGAGAGGGGCAACACAACATTTTAAGCATCAGATGAGAATATTTTGTTTTAACCTTTGATATACTCAAAAATAGTAATGGAAAGAGGAATATTCTAAAAATGGGAGGAAACGAACATTTCTTAGGACAATGATAATTGTTTTAAATAAATGTCTAAAAGAGCATGTTTTGTATGGAAAATATATCCCATAAATCACACACACCAAATGGATTGGAAAGGAGTTTAATGAATTCCTATTTTGGGTTTAACAGATATATCAGAGAGAGAGAGAGAGAAGGGACTATCTAGATCACAATTATAAGATTTCCTTGAAAGATTGACAACCAATTGGTGGCATATGTTTATATGCTCTCCCAATAGTTTTGATGTGCCAAGTAAGTAAAATTAGTAGCCAATCTTGAATATGAGCAATTATATTATGGAAAAGATATTGAACATGTTCCTTTTGGGCAATTATGTAGTGCCTTTTTCCATAAATATTGGGCCATAGTCGTGAATGATTAGTAGAATGTAAAAAGGAATACTTGAAATATGTCCTATACTCGTGTACTTGAATAGGGAACAATAGGACCGCAATGTAATTAAAGAAAACGAAAAAGGAGGAGGCATAAGTTCATACAAGTTTAAAGAAAGGTCTCATGAAGCCAATATATATAGGGGTATCGGGCTTCATCTTTCTCAGAGGCACCTCTCCTTTTTCATTATGGATCGTCTTCCTCCTATTTTTAGGGTACGTAGATCTCAGGAGAAGTGTCACCACTTTGGACCTTTGAGAAAATGCTATCAACCCATCAGCCTGAACCCTGCCTTTTGTGTTTGGGCGACGATCATTTTACTAACACGGTCTCTACCATCGTCTCCCTGGCGGGTTAGGTCGGAGCACTTTGAAAGAAAAACAAAAGGTGCAACTTTCCTCTCCCCTTTTGGAGTCTTCATGACCACCTACGATCTGGAGGACTTCAACCACCAGGTTCATAGTGAGAGCAGTAGTCGGTCCCTCTCTAGGGAAACCAAGAAGCCAGCGTTAGAAGGGAAGGTCGCTGCCTGCAGACGAGAAGCAGAAGGGAAGGACAGAAGAGGAGGACCGCGGACAGTGGCAAGAGAACCAGACTAGAAAGGCAATGGTCCCTTAGCCAGCATCAGTGTCAGAGGACTTGCCATCGTGCAAGATAGACTGCCAGTCTTGCGTTGGTAGTCTCGGACGGAAGGGAGTATGGGCTGGAACCAAGTCGGCCGTTGGTGAAGACCGGAGGAAGGAGAAGCCTTCCTTTGCAACTATGGTGATGGAGGACAGAGAGGGATATGCTAGGACAACCGGCGGTTCTGGGATGGCGGCGCCCTATAGCTGGGCTAGCGGAGGCACGCTGCCACAACGTTGTGTGGGCACGCTGGCGGGAGGCAGCCGTAGCAGAGCCCCGGGGAAGGAGAGGATGGATTCGGATGATCGACGTCAGGAGATGGCACTGGGCCTCTGGTGTTGTGCTGCGGAGAGCTAGGTCTCGAGTGCGAAGAGTATTCCATGAGCAGCAGGACTCGACAGAAGGTCGGTCTCACGCGGGCTGCATCACAGAGATGGATGCGACGCGAGGTTGGTGATGGAGTTGAGTTAAATTACTAGCATAGCCCAGAGTTGTTGCATACCATGTAAGGGTAAATCAGTCCTTTAATTATGTTTTTCAGTAGCCACCCGCGTGGCAAATTAGCTTGTAGAGACGCTGACGTGTCAGCGTGTGATTGGTTCATATCAGTTTAGCTTGCAAAAATCATAGAAAATAATCGGTAACTTAGATGGAGACATATTATCAATAAAAATTGATCAAGAGAATGAGAGGAATCCAAATAAAATACTCTCAAAACCTGATTATGCTTCCTGTTCAAAAAGTATAGGCTATACATATTGAAAAGGAAAATATAGATTTTCCTTAATCAAATTGCTTAATTGTATAGATTCGTTCATGTTAGGCTAACACCTGATCTTGCCATGTATAACGAGTAAAATCTTGATAATGATGAATAATGGATGATTCCATATTTGTTATCTTATATATGTTGTTTTAGGGATTCGAAACCAATGTCGACATCTTGCTATAATATTAATGTTGATAATGTGATATGCTTAAGTCAATGATAAGGGTTTCACCTAATATACATAACTGAAATTGTAATATTAGAAACCAGAATATGTTGGAAATAGGGTTTGTAACCCTAATCCCTAGTCCAAACATGAGATAACCTAAACCCTAGTTTAGGAGTGAATCTAGATCTGAGTAATGTAATGCAAAAACATGGTGATACATATGCATTATGCATGTTTCAGATACTGTTGATTATATGCTTGGTTGCTTGGATGTTTGGATACACTCGTAAAGTATATGGTGTTCTGCATGGTTTCTGCGATGGCATAAGGTACATGGTTACGCTTAAGATTACATATATCAAATCCTGAGATTGCCGATGTTTCTCGATGAGATTGAATGACAAATAAACTGCTTGGTTGTTTATTTACTTCTTGCAAACTATAAAGTTCCTATGAGTATCATGTAAAGTAAATAACTACATTCTGAACCCTGGGTTAGACTGATCTTAAGGGCAATGCACACGAGCCCCAGAGGGACAGTGATTACACCTAAGGTAGTAGACTAGATAAGGGTTAGAATGTGAAAATGAGTTTATGTTCTTATATGCAAGATAAAGATGTTTGATTATATATGTTACTTGTGATTATTGTTTGAATCCACGTACCAGTATAGAAATATACTGATCGTGTATCTGTTTGTCGGCGTTTTAGGTATCAGATATACTTGATTCGTGGACAAGAGGGTACAGATAGAGATGTTGAAGACACTACAATTTAATCATGAAGGTTTAGTCTTAGTGGTTTATCCTCACATATGTAAAAGTTAATTCTATTTAAAAATTATGTAACTCCTTAGAGGATCTTTTTATGTAAATATGTAAATATTTGTTCATTAATAGAAATTTTTTACTATTTTGTATTATTTCATGAATCTGATCCTGGAATTTATGAGTGATGATTCACGACTTTAAGGTATTTAGACACTCAAAGTGCGGGTCGTTACAACCCTGGTCGGGCATCTCCTCATCGTTAGAAGGGACAAAACTGTGACTGGGCCACATGGCATTCTGCTTGTCCCAAGTCATGTCAAGATCATGGAGTTCCTTGGCCTGAGGGAAAGTGGGAGCAGAAGTACCAAGGCCTGCAAGCAGGGTAGATATGGGGCTAGCAAGTAGAGGTAGCACTCCAGGGGTAGGTGCAGGGGCAGGTCCACCAATAGTAGAGGGTGTAGCAACGGAGGTAGCAGGTGGATGGGCCAGGTAGAAGTGATTATATGCATAGGAAGCATAATTACCATCTGGGTAGGGCTGGTAGGCAGGGTAATGGGCACATTATATGTTCATGGTGGACATGATCTGGCAAAGATCTAGATGTAGGTTCTCCTAATGTGTATGTTATGTGCGTGCTAATTCACTGTGTAACCCATGAGGGCTTCATTGGATACATGAAACGATGTGTGGGCAGGTCAGGATGGTGGTGGAAGTAGAGGTTCCTGGGTGGAGGTAGAGGCTCCAGGTGTGGTGGAAGAAGATATAGGCAAAAAGGTTTTCTTGATAGTGGTCTCACTGATACAGACTCCTTTTCTAGAAGGTTTGTAATGAAAATCATGAAAAAGAGACTTCCCAGTCACAAAGGTGAAGAGACCACAAATCAAGACTAGGTAGGGTGGGTGGGTGCCTCGGGTATTCTTCTTGGGAGTCAAAGCAGGTCATGTGATGGAGAATGTATCTAGACCACTTGAATCCTATGTTTTTCAAAAAAACAAAACATAATTATTGTGGTATCCTCTACAATTTTACTTTGATTCTTCTTGTGGTGAATATTGCAGTTGACTACTAGAGCAAGTATGTGGTTTTTGAGACCCAAGGAAGAGTCTGGAATGGTGGACTTCTTCCTATAGGGTGTCTAAGGCTTCTTCAAGAACTTATGAATATTAGGGAGAGTAATATCATAGTTCTTGTAGAAGGACTCGGGGTCAAGCAAGTCAAAGTACTCAGGATAGTCTTTCCTCCATGTATCGTTTACCTCAGTACCATTGAGAAAGATATATAAGGTATCATTTGAGATAGTGAATTTCTTACCGGTGATCATGGAAGTGATAATCACTTGAGTATTAGGAGGGGGTACAAGAGTGTCATAATTCCTCGATACATTGGTGTAGAATTCATGAACCGCCTTAGTGCTTGTAATGGAATGGTGAAAGCATCAGCGTTCAACACTCAAGGTTGTAAGGTGATGGTCATAGAGCAACTCAGCTACCTCATCTGTCATCTTTTGTTTATGTAGACGAGACTCAAACAAGGCACAAAAAGGGAAAGGGTTCCTAGCAAGGAGCTCCTTATACCTATTTATAGCTTCGTTTGAAACAAAGAAGGTGTCATCGAAGGGAATGAGGTGAGAGTTGTAGGAAGATGATGATGCTCCAGAAGGTGCGACCTTATTTCTTCTTTTGGAGGCCATGGAGGAAAAATGGAGGATATTGAGAGACCAAACACGAGATAAACACCATCAAAGGTCGTCTAACCACCTAGGGCATATAGGAAAAGGTGCTAGGTAGTTCAAATGAAAGTTGGTCAGGGCTAGAGTGGGAAGGTCGGGGCTAGGGTTGAAAGCTTACAGAAGCTGCAGTGAGGACCGGTCGACTTTTATCTAGTTCAGAGGGAGAAAAGTTGGTTGAAACCTACATAAGAGTTAGTTCAGCCCAGCCATTGGTCAAGTTTTGAGAGAAAGAAACTCAACCGAATGGCTTTTGACAAAAGCCCTCGACCACCAATCAGTTGAGTTGGCAACTAGATCAACAGAAGTTTGTCCCAAACTTAGAAATTCTAGTTTATAGCCAAATGAGTGTTAGTTGAATTTATTTTTCTATTCCATTTTGCATTTTAGACATATTTAGGCACATTTCACTAATCATTCAATACTATTTAGCTGTAAAACATACATTTGCAAAAAATACCCAAAACAAGCAAAAAAAGGCATAAGAACATGAAAATTTTAGCACTTTAGCAAGCAAGGGTGATCAAGACATGAGCAAAGCATATAGGATAGATAACAACTAACTAGAAGGCATATCAGATTCATCCAAAGCAGTTATGAGAAGTTTAGATCTAATAAAATTAAATCGATCTCTAGGTATAGGTTTAGTAAAAGTGTCCGCCAACTAATTTTTCGTGTCCACATGCATGATATAAATATCCTTCTTCGCAATGTGATCGCAAAGAAAATGATGATGGGCCTCTATATGATTGGCTCTACTATGGAATATAGGATTGTAAGATAAATTGATTGCACTATTATTGTCACAAAAAATAGGAGAAGCGTCAAAATAAATGTTAAAGTTTTGGAGCATATTTGCTTCATCCATAGAACTTGGGCATAACAACTCCGGACTACAATGTATTCAACCTCAATAGTTGATAGAGCCACTGTGCTCTATTTCTTGGAGAATATGCACTTTTTATAAATCAAATAGCATGTGTAATCATCATCACTATAAGCAGTAAGAGTAAAGTCCCTCGACTTAGGATACCATAGTCCCAAATATTGGATTTTGGCTAAGTACTTCAAAACTTCTATTAACAGCTATAAGATGTGATTTCTTAGGACTCTATTGAAAGTGAGCACACAAGCCAACACTAAACATTATGTCAAGTCTAGAGATAGTTAAATAAAGTAAAACTTCCAATCATACCTCTATAGATCTTCTCATCCACTTTCTCACCTTCGTCATCTCTATCAAGTTTGACGATGTTTGACATGGGGGTGTCCATCGGCTTGGTGTTCTCCATCCTATGCACTTGAGTAGGTCACCTGTGTACTTGCCTTGGTTGATAAAGTTCCCATCTTTAGTTTTCTTGATTTGAAAGTCGAGGAAGAACGTAAGCTCACCCATCATGCTCATATCAGACTCACTCTACATAGGATCACTAAAATCCTTGCAAATATCAAGATTAGTTCCACCAAAAATGATATCATCAACTTAAATTTGAATGATAAGAAAATTGTTAGAAGCATATTTGAGAAACAAGGTAGAATCTACTTTTCCAATGATATAGCCATGATCTAACAAAAAGGTATTTAGTTTCTCATACCAAGCTCGAGGTACTTGTTTGAGACCATAGAGAGATTTCTGTAATAGATTAACATGGTTAGGCAAACTATCATGTATAAAGCTCAGAGGTCATGCAACATACACTTCCTCCTCAATTGCACCATTCAAAAACGCACTTTTAACATCCATTTGATATAGAAGGAAATTCTTATAACTAGAAAAAGTGAGCAACATTCTAATGAACTCAAGTCTAGCTACATGTGCATATGTTTCATCAAAATATATACCTTCCTGTTGATTGTAGCCTTGAGCCACTAACCTTGTTTTCTTCCTTACCACCTTGTATCCAGAGCAATAGACCCACTTGGTGCCAATGATCTATCTATCACATGGTCTTGGCACAAGAGTCCGCACTTTGTTCTTCTCGAATTGCTCCAGTTTTTCCTGCATGGCTAGGATCCACTCATCATCCCTAAGAGCTTCTTTGACATTCTTTAGATCGAGTTGTAAGATGAAGGCATTGTTGGCTTGTTCTTTGTTGTAGGCAACCCACGTCTTCACTCTTTTAAATGGACCACCTATGATTAGCTCTTTAGGATGATTCTTTGCAAAACAGGGAGTTGGATCCTTCTTTTCTTCATCTATTTCTTCTTCCTGAGTGACCATGTCACGCCCCAATCTCACATTAACCACAAACCATGAAATTAGGACGCGACAGGATGAGATTTACACATAAGCCAATCACTCTTCACTTTTTAAAACTTTTTAAAGAGATTAATAGGATAATATGATTTATGTTGTAAATTGAAACTAAACAAACTGCGGAAGCATCTTTATTAACTGACTAGCAATATAAACAGAGTCTACAGCATTCTACATTGTTTGACATAAAATAAAGCGAAACAGTTAATTTACATCTTTGTACACATTCTCTCTCTCACTCACACCTTGTCCCGAAGATCGAGGGGAATGGACTAAGAGACCTCTAACTAGACTAACTACGTATACCTTCTACAGACTAAGCGATAGGATGAAAGGATCCTTCAGATTTCCTGCTGCTGATGATAACCTGAAAATGTTTTGAGTAGAGGTATGAGCCTACTCGCTCAGTGTATAGTATTTCACTTAGCTATCACTAAACAACTCATCAGGTTTATAAATTGAAATTAAACATAAATGCAGAACTAAGCAAGGCAGTTCTAAATACATAGCAGATATACAGATATTAATCACATTTCTAAGCATCAACAGATAATTCAGGTAAATAAACAGTTATATAAATTTACTGTGATCCTACATGATTACTTATTCATATTATTATTATGCCCTAAATATATGCAGTGTACTCTGCATATAAAGATCCGCAGCAAGTTCATGCTACGGTCCCACCGTACAAGACTTAGCGACACACCCGGGAAATGCTAAGTCTGACATCAGCCCTGTTCTGCTACAGGACCCCAGGCTCCACGGCCTCAATGCACAACCACGTGTGCTGCACAACCACGTGTGCTCCAGACTCCTCCTGACCTGAGTACATAGGCGCAGGGAGTCAACACAGGGTTACCACCAGAATTACTCAACCGGTTGGTGTTGGATAACCCTTTATTTTACTTATTATTTACCCCAGTGCCACCGAAATTACTCAATCGGTTGGTGTTGGACACTGTCTATCAACCCTCGTGCCACCAGAATTATTCAACCGGTTGATGTTGGACACGAGTTTCACCCCTAAGTTGCAGATACCTCTTAGGGGTTCTACGGTGTTAGGGCACTTAAGTCTAATAATTAATTAACAAATAAACATTTAAACAAGAATATCACATTTCATGCATATTGCACAATCTGAATAACACATGAAGAAAATATAAATCCATTATCATCATTAGACATGATTCAGTATCATTTATCCACTTTCAATGCTAAACATCTATTGTTAAATCAGCACATACATTGCAACTTTAATACAGGAAATGTCATCATTTTCAATAAGCATTATAAATATTTCAAGTTCCAATGAATCTGACATACTCCAATGGATGTATTATACTATTTAAAAGTTATACTAACTGATACAGAAGCAAGTAAGCATTTAAATTGAGTTAATTAATGATTACTGAATGAACTACTACTCACACTTCTGGAACTCGGCCGACCAAACTGGGAACTCAGCCGATCGGTTGACAACTCGGCCGATCCACCTGCAACTCGGCCGATCCAAACCCTGATCGATTTCCTATAAAGGGAAACTCGGCCGAATCACATCCAATTCGGCCGATCAAAACGCTGTTCGTTAATCCTAATAAAGAAACTCGGCTGAATTATATGCAACTCGGCCGAACGGTGTACAGACTGAAATCTAAAGTAAACCTGTTGCAATTGAGCATTAACTTCTCACGTACAGGTTCACACGCTCACACACAGCGCTGCTTGATTTGGGCGTCAATCGATGTTGCTTCGTGCTTGGATATTAAAGATGAGTTCAAAGCATCGTTCCTCGGTGCTTCCTCGCGCCCAAGGTAGCTCAAGGCCACGGCTGCAGCTGCTCCTGGCTGGACCTGCTGCAAGCAAGCAGCAACACACACACACGTTCAGGTTGGAAAGGAGGGCTAGCTAAGCCTAATCGCGGTTATTGGCTGCGGATCCAAGCTTGAACCTCAAGGCCGAGCTTGATGTTGCCTTTTCCTAGGTGTTTCTCGATCCCAAAGCAGCTCCTGGCCGGCCGCTGCAGCTACTGCGTGGCACTGCTGCTCGGGGCGCCGCCCTGCAGGTGGGGTGGCCGCGATTTGGGCGAGGAAGAGGGAGGAGAAAGGCAAGGGAGGTGGCGCCCTGGCTGGTCGGGACTATGGAACTCGAGAGTCGCCCCTAATTTCCCGTCTGCTGCAGCCGACCGGGCTGCTTTGGGCGCCGCTCAAGCGGTAGTTATGTTCTATCGGGAAAGAAGGAATAAGGGAGAAAGGGATAGGGGGCGAAATGCAAATTCCCCAAACATTTCCAATATTTACAACTAGGTCCCTAAACACTCAAATGTCCATATCTTTTAACTCGGAAGTCGGTTTCGAGTGATTTTTCTTGCAACGGTTTAAGCACGGAATTCTATATAACCTCAAAGTGCAAAACATGCTAAAAGGACTATTTCACTGGATCAAAGCTCTAATTATAACTGTGATTACTTGATTCAACTTAATGTACTAAATAATCAACATTGACATTATTAATTGCCTCAGGTGATTCAATCTTAGCTATTAATTCGCATCTTAGCTTATCTTGATTATCCATGATGTTTAATTTGATACTCAACCCTAATTGAGGTGTTTTGCATAATTTGAGGTATTTATTAGTTAAATCCTGGAGTGGGTCATAACAGACCACCTGTTTTCCTTTTTGGCAGATGTTGAGTTCTTTCAAGATAGGAATTACTTCATCTACAACATTATCATTAAGAATATCCTTGAACATAGAGGGGTTAGTCTCAATAAATTTGACATTCTTCTACTTTACATAGATCAACCTAATACACTCTATAAGCCTTGCTAGTAGTGCTATAGCCAAGTAAGAAAGCCTTACAAAATTTTAGATCAAACTTGTCGAGAGAATCTTTCATGTTCAAAACAAAATAAGGACACCCAAAAACATGAAAATACTCGATAGAAGGCTTCCTACCATGCCATATCTCATAGGGGGTTTTCTTCAAAGAGGGATGTGTGAAAACCCAATTTTGCACAAAACATGAAGTATTAATGGCTTCGGCCCAAAACTTCTTTGGAGTGCCATACTCTAGAAGCATGGTCCTAGACATTTCCTATAGTGACCTATTTTTCATCTCTACAACCCCATTCTGTTGAGGTGTTTGAGGTGAAGAAAAATTATGTGCATATCAAAACTCTTCACAAAAATTTTCAAAAAGATCATTTCAAATTCTCCCCCATGATCACTACAGATAGAAACAATGCGGCAAGAAGCTTCATTTTCAACTCATTTGCAAAAGCTAGAGAAAACATCAAGAGTGTCACTCTTAGAAACAAGAAATAAGGTATAAGTATATCGAGAGAAATCATCGACAATAACAAGACAATACTTGGAACCATGAAGCCAACTGAGCTCTAGTAGGTCTAAATAGATCAATATGGAGAATTTCAAGAGCTCTCTTGGTACTGAGGACTCCTTTGGATTTGAAGGAGGACTGGGTTGGCTTTCCTTATATACAAGGTTGGAATTCTTCATCCTTTTCAAAATCCAATTTGGGAAGTCTTTTGACCAAGTCCTTTTTGCTCAACTTCTTCAACTGATGCATATTTACATGACCTAGTCGACGATGCCAAAGAGAAATATCATTCGAATTGACTACTAAGCATCTACCAACCACATGCCTAATATAGTCAAGCACAATTACATAAAGATTAACATTCCTAGTTCCCTTATATGTGGCATTGTAAGAGAAGGAATCTCGAACCAAGCATTCAAAAGAAGTAAATAGTGTAAGGTAAGCATTATCACATAATTGACTAACACTCATTAAATTGTGATGTAGGCCATCCACAAAGAAAACATTCTTGATACACAAGGATTCACCTACATCACCCTCACATTTTACTTTACCTCTCTTGTTGTCCCCGAAAGCAACTAATCCTCCTTTATTCTTTGTGAAATTGTTGAAATGGCTTATATCACTCGTCATGTGCTTTGTGCAGCCACTATCAACAATCTATTTTCCTTTTTCCTACAAGAAAGGAGAATGGTGTTCCCAACTCAAACTTTGGGATCCGATGTTAGCTTAGGGACCCATTTCATCTTTGGGTTGGTCCCCTTAGGCTTGTACGCACAATAAGTAGAATAATGGTCATCACTCTTGCAAAGAGAATAAATCATAGGGTTCTTTGAGCCAGAAGACTCTCCATGGAAGAAAGGAGGTTCATTACTCTTCTTCTTACCTTTGTCCTTACTCTTTCCCTTAGGAGCTCCCCCTACAAATCCCAAACCACTAGTACCACTTTGTTTGGTAGAATGGTCAAGGATTTCATTTAGGGAGTTCTTCCCTTTGAGGAATTTTTGTAGAGAGGCTCTAAGTATATGATCGTCATCAATAGGAGAGATAATAGTAGAAGACAAACTAGCAAGATCATCTCTAGCATGAACAAGGTTGTCCTCTAAATAGAGGGCTTTATTCAAATAAGAATCCTTTTCAAGAGTAATAGAAGCAACATCATTACTAAGAAAAATAGGTCTAGATGATCAATCATTCACTTGAGCAATAAGCCTAGCATTCTCAGATTTAAGCAATTGAATTTCTTTGATATAAACATCTCTACAAGCATCACTAACAAGCTTAAGATCAGCATTTTTAGTTTTAAGTAACTCAAGCTCGTTAAGGCACTTTTGGTTATCTTCCTTATGAGATGCAATATTCTTAAGATAGACACCATTCTATACTTCAACTCCATTGTATAGGAGCTCAAGATCAATAAATTGGCCTTGCAAGGAATCAATGCTCCCAAGATAAATTTTCTGATTTTGCTCAAGAATATCAAGTTTAGCATACAATTCATCAATAATTTTACCCAACCTCTTCTTTTTAGATTTACATTCGAAATTAGAAGAATGGGTAGAATTAAGCATGTCAATAAGAGTTTCTTTATCTAACTCATGCAAACTTACCTCACTTACCTCACCAATATCTTCACTTTTGGAGGTCATGAGTGCAAGGTGGCATTCTCCATCTTTATCAGAGCTTGAGCCACTAGAGGATGAGCCTTCCCAAGCGGCATGAGCGGCATCTTTGTTCATCCTCTCCTTCTTGTCCTTCCTCTTGTATTTGCTATCTTTCTTGTAGTCTTCCTTCTTCTTAGAGCTACTCTTGTGGTGTGAATTTCTAGCCTTAGGACATTCACTCTTGTCGTGTCCTTTTTTACCACACTTTTAGCACCTTGGAGTATATGAAGAAGACGGCTCCCCTTTGTAGTGCTTTCCCTTGGTGAAGTTGGCTTTATGTTCACTAGGGCCATCATCTTCACTAGAGGGGGAGGGAGAGGTCCGGAAAGCAAGTTGTTGTTGAAGAATGAGATCCTCCACTTGAGCTTTAAAGGCACTATCTTTGATCTTACTTGATTCTTTTTCTTCTTATTTTGCTTCCTCTTCTTGCTTGTCAAGTCTTGGCTCATGAGATTGTAGATTTCCCATAAGCTCCTCAGTTGGAAGATCACCAAGACTTCTTACTTCTTCTATGGAGGTCACCTTTGACTTCTATGTCTTTGAAAGAGACCTTAGAAACTTTTAATTGATTGCTCCTCTATCCAAAGTGTGTCCTGAAGCAGCTAGGCCATTGATGATGATGTTGAGTCTTTAATACATCTTGGATACTCTATCTTTCTTCCCCATCTTTAAGTTCTCTAGGAGGTTGTTCAACATGTAGATCTTTGCATCCTTCACTTGCTTTGTGCCTTCATAAGTGATGCACAACTTGTCCCATATCTCATAGTGTACGACCATCATCAAACTGACAAACAAATCGTTACTAATTAAGCGGAATAAACATAATAAGTGGATTAACAAAAATCACTAAAATTTAAAACTATTTTGCAAGGAGATCCTTTTCCAGAAAACTCTTACTGAAAGATCCAAAACTCATACATATCATGATTACATTGTAAAACATCTCATCTTGAGGACAACATATAACAGTTGCTCTATCAAAACACATAGTGGAGCAACACAAAACCTCGAGGCATTCAAGCCAAAATCTCAGATCATTTATGAAACCAATACAAACCAACTCCAAAGACCTGAGAGTACAGAGACGACACATAGGACTTCTATCTACAAGACATGACAAACAGTACACTCAACATGAGCTGTCACTACTGCCTCAATTGTTGTTCCTCCTCTACAGAAAGATCTTTGCCACCTCGTGCACGTCCACCTAAAAAAATGTGGATCCCATGGGGTGAGACAATTGTCCCAGTGAGAGATATAACTCTCCGTCAACCATATTATTATCATAGATTAAGCATTTATAAACTAAGCAGAGGTTCTTTTTATATTAACAGGTAGGATAATTCACCAGATGAACATAATGAAGTAATCTCCTTTCTTAAGGAGAACATTGCATATACCCATGGTAGAGTTATCAATCATCTATCCTACTTGGCAAGGAATGTAAAGAAACATAAATATCATCTATCAACTAAGATGTATAACTGAAGTGTGCATCAATCAATATTTTCCATATTTGATCATTAAGCAGATATGCTACATGGCTAATTACATTTTTCAATCACACTTATGCCCTAAGGAGATGAGGTATACTGCTCATACTCCAACTGACCACGGCTACGTAAAGCATCAGTACCATACAAGGTCAATGGGAGAGTCGGCTGCCATGACCTCTATCATCTCAGTCAGTGCGAGACCACAAGCAGGACATCTCATGTCACTGCTAAATAGCTTTCTCTGGTATACTGGCAACTTCGCTATAGAGCTACAACGTCAACTGCACTCTCTTCGGGGATATCTCAATTATCCATCCCCGACCTTCATCATCATCGGGAGATTCGTGATACATCCATACCAGCATATATAATGGATAATTGAGAGATATCATGTTTATCTCACATCAATCCCACATTAGGGCGTAAGGATATTCGCGCCCATTACCCCTGCATATTCAAAAATATGCCCTCCGGGTTATGCCGCGGAGCAACCCGTTTCACCATTCAATAAATTCTGACACTGATGGATCTATGATCAGGGCGCTACATGATAAGATTCCACTTGATTAATTAAGTACATTACTGTATCTTTTAGCATGAGACAAGTTTCAAACAATAATTATTATAAGAGATGCTACAAAGAAAGGTATAATACATCTATCAAGTACTTTTAAAATCTTTAGAACACATATTACATTTAGGATCTCAATCCCTTGTCTCATTACTGGGAATTCTCATCCCTTAAAATTATCATCATGATTACTAGATCTAGGTATTCAAACCCTTAGTTCATCACTGAACATTGTTACCACTTATCAGGTAACTAATACCTCTAGGTCCTCAGACCAAGGTATACATGATACTTGTTGCACAAGCATCTCACATGGCTCACAGGGCCATTGTACATCTTGTCACATCTCACTATGCAACAACTTATTCACATGGCTCACAAGGCCATTACACATCTTGTCACCTCTCACTAGGCAACAACTTATTTACATAGCTCACAAGGCCATTACATATCTTGTCACCTCTCACTAGGCAACAACGTATTCACTTGGCTCACAAGGCCATTAAGCATCTTGTCACCTCTCACTAGGCAACAAATTATTCACATGGCTCATAATGCCATTAATCAATATACTTGTTGTACAAGTATTTAACATGCCTTACAAGCATTATGCAATAAGAGAAATACATCCTTCCCCATTATTAGGGTTAGGGTTTCCTTTTATAGCCGAATAGGGTTTCAAGTTAATATCATTAGTCCAGACCATAATTCATTTCTCCACACATCTAGGAGCATATATTCATATCATAAGTATGCAATCATACTTATTTGTTCTCATCATTTGTCATTAAATGATTATCAACACAAGGTATGAGTTTCTCTCTCATCCTCTCGAGGATATTGATTACATCATACTTTATTATCTTGGCTTGACCCTTTCTCAAGGTATGTTAGCCTACACTTATCAAAGTGCATTACATCTCAAAGTAACAATTGACATGACACACTTCATGTGTTACTCATCCAAGTATGTTGGATTTAAGGTGCATCAAGGTGCATCAACCTTGAGGTGTTGGATGAGGTATTTATCATGCCTTTATGTATTACTTCCCTCGTTGATTTTAACTTACTTAAGTTCATAAACTTATCTTGTATTAGGTTATATCCCATCCTAATACTTTATGCACTAACATGTCACATTTATCATGTAGTGTATTGGCCATAAGTCACACAATTGAATTACCCAACTATCATCAAGTGATATAGACTCATCTCAAGTGAAGGCATTGTCGATATACCATTATCAACCACTTTAGGTGTTCTACCTATCAAGGTATTAACCAAACCACATCATTACTTGGTGTTACACTCATCACTCCTAAGAGTGTTTTACCCTCACCTTTACAAGGTGCATCAGATTGAATCATGTATGTCAAGTTGAACACATGTACTGAATTAGGTGTATATCGATCTAGGCATCATCATATCCCTCAGACCCTTACCCATTAAGGTATCAAACTTATGATTCATATGGTGTATCAACTTCACCATACATGAGTGTAACGTCCTCACCTCTCTTGAAGATATTGGCCACACCATACTTTAGTGTATTGGCCATCACATGTTCTAGGGTATTAACCACCTTACCACTTTTGTCATCTAGTGTATTGGATTACCCACCATATCATTTTAGAGATATGTGCTCAACGCCATATCATCCAAGAGGTGTATGCTTAACCCAATATTGGTTTAGAGGTGTATATGCTTGCTACCCATGTCACTTTAGAGGTGTATGTATGCTTACCATATCGGGCAAGAGGTGTATGCACTACTACAGAAACAGCCTTTCGCGTCGGTTGTTTAACCCCCTTTGGCGTCGGTTTCTGAGGGACGCCTATGTGGGCGCCGCTAAAGGTCGAACACTTCGGCGTCGGTTTTTTAACGGACGCCTATTTAACATATAGGCATCGGTCTTTTAGTAGATAACCGACGCCAAAAGGGTTCACGCCACAGAAAACAATGTCATCTAGGACACATTCTGCGTCGGTTATCTACTAAAAGACCGACGCCTATATGGACTATATCGTCGGTGTTTACTTGGTAACCGACGCAGAAAGAGTCCTAGATGATGCTGTTTTCTGTGGCGCGAACCCTTTTGGCGTCGGTTTTCTATAAAAAACTGACATCATACTTCAAGACGACACGGTCGTGCTTCCCTGCACGGCCGTGTTTAGTACTATAGGCATCGGTTTTATATGAATAACCGACGCCTTTTCCACCACGGTCGTGCTATCCTGCACGGTCGGGTTGTTTGTACTATTAGGCGTCGGTTTTTATCCAATAACCGACGCTGTAGGTCTTTGCTTACGGTTTTCTATAAATGACCGACGCCTATATCTATTTTTTTTTCATATCAGTTTGCAGGCCTGTTGTGGCTGGTCAGCAGGATGAGAACCTGCAGTTCAGTTTTCTGAACTGCAGGTTTACGACATCCATTGATATCAGCCTACAAACAGGCCACAAACCTGCAAAAGTCCCAAGGAAAATTTCACACACGTAAATACATTCAGACATCAATTCAATTCTCACATTCACACATATAGAAACATTCAAATACATGTATTAACATTCAGAAATATTCATTTACAAATTATCATTCATTATCGCTATCAACATCCCAATTATATCTTACAGTTGCCACTGCTTGTATGGCTTTTGCCCATTCTTCTCTTATTTCATTTAATGCTTCCATCGTATATGGATCATGTATATTTTTTAAGCGTTTACCTATAGTGTTGTCAGTTTTAAACACCTACAAAGAGAATGATGTATATATATAAGTAATAATATAAAAATAAGATTGATATATTTCATACTAACTAATGAGACCATATATAATACTTCATGTATGGTATCGATGTCCAATGCGGCATGTTTGATAATCATCTGCATAAATCGCATCACATAGTATGCGCATGCCCATCCATTGTCTTGTGTAGCGCACTATAAATTAAACATACAAAATAATACAACTAAGCACAATTCACATCAATAATATATACATTGGAGTCGGGAACTTACTTGTACGTTCTGCCAATTTATTGGCTGGTTCTTTTTCCTTGGGACCGTTCCTCCAGCCTTTTTGAATGCATCTAAACCCCTACATGTTAATATAACACAGTAAATTACATAAGTAAATAGTAATGTAATAACAGATGTTAACAGATACAAAAATGAAATATTTCTCACCAGAATAATGGCATTCTCATTACGTGTCCAATTTTAGTATTTAATGTACTTCCCACGGGATCTAGATAATAAACAGTGAACGTCCCGAGGACAATAACTAGTAACTCCCAATGTTTACCGCTAGAGGTAAAAAGTTAACAATTAATAACTCAAAATGCATAATAAAAATGGAATTTTCTTAAGTCCAAATTATAAATAAAGTAAACTTACTTGACATTGAATGGAGCTATTATTATCGTCTTCTTTTGCTGACCAAAAATTGTAAAAGCATCTATACAGTATTGTTGAACATTATCAGGGTCTTTAGCTACCATACTAATCAATGATGGAATCAAAAATCCCACATGATCAAATGCAAATTGTTTGCAATGATCTTCGACTAAGTAGCTGCAAAACATGTATTACGTATGCATTAATATATAAGAAACCAGATCATCAGATATTACACAAGGTATATGGATGTATAAACAAGATCTCACCTTATCCATGTCTCAATCATTGATGTATTCAGCCAATCATACATAAACAGCTCAATAATATCTTGTATAAATAAAGAGCTATCATATGATTGACCTGCATAATCTGCATCTAAAGAAACAATTATCGGGCAATGTATATTATGTGCCCGTAGCCAACATGCCATTCCCCTACAAGCAGGACCTAACGGGTATGTTAGGTCAGTTGGAACCCAAGTTGGTAATGCGGGAAGTGGAGGTGGAGGCCTAGGTGCTCCTGGTGTCTTCTTTGTAACCTGTATATATAATTTCAGATCAGTTGACATCATATATACATTATCAGTCTAAATCAATGTAAATTTATCTTACAATTTCAGTAGTGTTGACGACATCTGCTTTGGGCCACAATATGACCCTGCCTTCTGCCTAAGCAAGTGTATCAATATCCGGGTGGGGATATGGCAATGTAGCTTCCCTCCAATCGGGTAACACACGTAATGGGCCCACACGAACGTAGCCCTGTGGCATTGGAGTCCCATGAAACCTTTCCCCAGGAAGGGACGGGTAAGCCTGCGCCTCTGCAACAACATAGTCTTGTATTCTTAAGCGGCATGGCTTCAATGCCTTCAAATTTACATAAAGAATGTTATACATATATACATATCATCTTGAAAACATATCATCTTGAAAAGACTAGCTACAATGTCATAAACAATACTTACAGCAGACGTGTTAGGCGATGGGTCTCCAGGATTACTCGCAGTCTGTGCATCAGGAGAAGAGTGGGTCGCCATAGGCTGATTGGAAGCCTGAGATGCCTGCCACCGCAGAAATTCTTCCTTGACCTTCTCAGCAACTACATCGTTGACCTTCTTAGCAACTATATCCTCGACTCTCTTATTATCCTATACATAAATAAAAGAAACATTAGCTTCTTATTATTGAATTTCCTTTTGCAGTAACATTCTAAAAAAAGAATAGGTTACCTATTCTTGAGAAAGTCTCGCTCTGGGTTTGCGCTGGGATGGCCCAAAGAATGCTTTGATGCCCACACCAGTTCCTGCACCCCTAACACGTCCAGGATGCTCTCGGTTACCCAGAGCAACTGTCAATTCATCCCTTGTGCCCTGAGGGATGAACGTGCCTTGTTTCCTCTGCTCGTGCAGCTCCCGCTAATCACCATCAACAGAAATTGGTAAGTTAACACCACAAATAATCAATATTCAAACGATTGCTCTAAGAGTTGTATTTTACCATTTTCGCAGCCGCCTCAGCAGTTACAGGCTTCTTTATTTCACCCTTCTTGTTTTGCCTCCCAGCTATCCAGATATCATGGCGAGGCATGGGTGTGGCAGACTCCTGAGTAGGAGCAGACTCCTGAGTAGGAGCAGACTCCTGAGTAGCCGCAGACTCCGCATGTAGTCTTTGGCGAACGCTTGCATAGCCTTTTGGACCCATAGTGTGGCCATGCACATTCAGTGCACGCCTTGCTTTTTGTGTGTCACTGAGGGCCTAGTTAGTATGCACATTAATGATTTGGTTAGTATCACTAAATGTTAATCTTGAATAGGTGAATACAATGTATATTAATTAAATTGGGAGTGACACCTAATACCTTGAAATCTTCAGATTTTCTTGAAGCAACAAAATTGTCCCAATCTTCTTTGTCCAAGAAGTTCCATTATTCAAGGGCTGACTTATTTTTCTTATCACCCTCTTTTATGTGTTCTTTGTTCAGATTTGTCCTATAATTCCTAAGCATCTTTCCAACGTGTTGCATCACACTTTTACGATGCAACTTCTCATCCAATGCAAACAGATTCTGTAAAATAGAAATGTTATTAACTAGTATCCAAAATAAAATTGCAAATAATAGAATTTGTAATCTACAAAATAGAATTGCAAATAATAATAACTCACGCATAAATCCTTCCATATCAAGTCTTTTTTCCCCTGAGGAACTTTATGCCAATTATCATACTTAACACCACAATGGCTCCGAGTGGTACACCCAAGATAGTTTACAAAATTATTGCGGTTCACTCCAATTGCATTTCCTCCATTATCAAACTCCACAACCAATTTGGATCCAATGCCACTAAGCGCTATTAACTTCTTCAACAGAGTGATGCCCCTTTTCTTGTTAAGTGTTTGGTGTTGTGCATCAAGTTGCTCCAGTGCTTCAGTGGGTACATGTGCATCATCAACCTAAAATTTGACAAAAATAAACACACTGAATTAGCCCAATATAGAAATATAAGATATATGACATAACTAGAAGATAATGAATTTTATAGAAATACAGGATATGTTTTTAGAACTTATATTGGTATCCTCGCCATGCTCGTCATGGATAGCATGCTCATCATGGACTTCATGCTCATCATGGACATCATGCTCATCATGGTTAGCCATCTGAAAATGTCATTAAAAAGGCAAACATTTAGCATTTGTATTAACTAGAAAAAGGCAAACATTTAGCATTTGTATTAACTAGAAAAAGGCAAACATTTAGCATTTGTATAAACATACATGTCTCTAAAATTGTGATCTTTTATCAATTAACAATCCTTCATTGTGATCTCCGCGCACATATAAGTCATCATTAGCTTCAATATTTTATGGAGTTGGCAACCCAACTGAGAATGGACTGGAGTCATCATACTTATCATAGTACTCTTCTTCATCTATAGGATCTTCAATGAACTGTTTTTTACCATGAAGAACAACCGACCATTTATCATTTGTAGGATCATCGATATAGAATATTTGTTTCGCCTGTGATGCCAATATGAATGGTTCACCCTTCTCGCCAATCTTTTCAAAGTTCACCAAAGTGAAACCCAATTCATCCACTATAACTCCTTTGGTGTTATCAACCCAATTACATTTAAAGAGCGGAATTTTGAAATCTATGTAGTCAAACTCCCAAATGTCTTCAATGACACCGTAATATGACATTTTAGCTTCACGTGGACTCTTATCCTTTGCACTTGCAAAGTACATAGTCGACGCTTTAAGAGTGACCCCACTATTTTGGACGACACTCTTATCATCTTGGAGCTTTGTGTAATATGTGAATCCATTAATGTCAAACCCTTCATAAGACATAACATTCGGTTTTGGTTTAAAGGCGAGGCATTTGATAGTTTCTGTAATATCATTTGGTGTTTGAGATAGTTGATGTAAGACTTTATCTTCAAACCACTTAGTAAAAGTCTTATTATGCTCTCTAGCAAGCCACATTGAACTTGCTCGAGGATGTTGTCTCTTTATGAAATTGGTATGTTCCTCGATATAAACACTCACTTCGTCCATATTGTGTAAAATATACAAGTGAGCTTGTTCCAACTGCTCACGGCTAATTACTTTCACCCGTGATCCCAAAATTCATTTGCCCTCCTCAATATTCTTGTCATTATCAGGAGTGTCATTACCACTGAGAAAGTCATTGCAAAAATCCATAACCTCTCTCACCACATAACCTTCAATAATACTCCCTTCAGGCCGATAACGGTTTCGAACATCACCTTTAAAAATGCTCATGTATCGTTCAAATGGATACATCCAATGCAAGAAAACTGGTCCCAACATTTTCACTTCCCTAGTCAAGTGGACAACAAGATGTACCATGATATCAAAGAATGAAGGAGGGAAATACATCTCAAGCTGACATAGGGTAACAACCACTTCTCTTTGCAAATTATCGAGAGTATCAGGGTCAATAACTTTGCTGTATAGACTGTTGAAAAAGAAACAAAGTCTGGTAATTCCAAACCTTACATGCTTAGGCAATATAGATCGAATTGCCACGGGCAATATTTGTTGCATTAGAGTGTGACAATCATGAGATTTAAGACCTATCAACTTCAGATCTTTCATTGATACCAATCTACGGATGTTGGATGAGTAACCATGTGGCACCTTTACATTTACTAAGCATTCACAAAAAGTTTTCTTCTCCTTTCTAGACAACGTGTAACAAGCAGGAGGTAAGTATGTTCTTTTATTACCCATTTCACGTAATTCTGTTAATTCTGACCTTATTCCCATTTCACGTAGGTCCAGTCTAGATTTTATCCCATCTTTAGTCTTACCTGGTATATTTAACAGAGTACCAATGATGCTATCACAGACATTTTTCTCAACGTGCATTACATCGATACAATGCCTGACTGTCAAAGAACTCCAATAAGGAAGATCCCAAAATATTGACTTCTTCTTGAATGAAGAATTGTCACTCCGTGTGGCCATACTACATTGTGATTTCTTACCAAATTCATTGACAATGTCTTTTACTCTTGCATAAACAACATCCCATGGTATAGGTTTAGGTGCACTCCGTTCATCATTCCATCCATTGAATGATTTGCGCTTCCTACGATACGGATGGAATTTTGAAAGAAACCTTCGATGACCAAGATATACAGTCTTGCCGCCATGTTTTAGTCTTATTGAATCAGTGTTTTCTTCACATATAGGACATGCTTTAGCTCCTTTGACACTATATCCAGACAAATTCCCATATGCTGGAAAGTCATTAACAGTGCAAAACAACATAGCGTGCAAACGAAATGTCTCTCTTGCTGAAGCATCATAGGTCATCACACCTTCAGCCCAAAGTTTCTTTAAGTCATCAATCAAAGGTTCAAGATAAACATCGATATCATTTCCGGGTTGTTTAGGGCCCGATATCAACAACGACAACATAACGTACTTATTTTTCATACACATCCAGGGAGGAAGATTGTATATAACAAGCATGACTGGCCAAGTGCTATGTTGGCTGCTCAATGTCCCGTACAGATTCATCCCATCTGTACAAAGCCCAAGTCTTAGATTCCTATCTTCTTCACCAAATTTGGGGTACAATAGATCAATCTTCTTCCACTGTGGGGAATCAGACGCATGTCGTAGGATCCCATCATTATTTTTCTTAACATCTGCATGCCACCTCAAATTCTTCGCATCTTTCGGATTTGCAAACAAGCGTTGAAACCGTGATATTTTAGGTAGATACCACAACACCTTGGCAGGAGAACCAGTTTTGGACTCCCCCGAAGTTGTCAATTTATACCTTGACGCACCACATTTTGGACAATCTTTCAAATCTACATAGTCCTTTTGAAATAATACACAATCATTCGGGCATGCGTGTATCTTCTTGGCCTCCATTCCCATTGGGCACAACATTTTCTTTACCTGGTATGTTGAGATTGGCAGCTCGTTTCCTTCAGGAAGCATTTCTTTCAACAAAGTCAACATAGAAGTGAAGCTTTTGTCGCTCCATCTATTGTTAGCTTTCAACTTATACAATCTCAACACAGCGCTAAGCTTCGTAAACTAAGCACAGCCTGTGTATAACGGTATCTCAGCATCATGCACAATGTTTCTAAAGATAGGAGGTGGATCGGTGTGCTCTACCCTACAACTATCTAGCATCGCATCAACGATGTCTGCTGGAACTGGTTCGTTCATATTTACGTCATCGGAGTCAATTTCTTCTTCCACCCAAGCACTGCTATCGACATCTACTAGTTTCGATTTTGAAATCTCTCCATGCCAGTGCCATTCTATATAGCCTTGTACAATCCCGTTGCACATGACATGACTTTTGATTTCCTCACCAGTGTTGACTTTCAAGTTGTTACCGCAATGCCTACATGGACGGTAGAACCTATCTGTAGGTTTTTTCCTATGTTCCTCGGAAAATCTAATAAATTGATCAAGACCAGATATAAACTCTGGGGTGCAATGATTACGAATGGACATCCATGATCTATCCATTCTATGATCAGAGAAAACAAGTATATATTAGGAAACAAGTATATATTAGGAAAAGATTAGGGTATACACTTACATCCTAAGTGTATAATGTGATGTCATTCTTATATATAATAAATGTGTACCACCTATCCCATCCTTGAACACCTAATCTCACTAGTAAGTGCATAATGTGTATTGGGTTTTCAAGAAAATTTCGGCAGCATTTCCCCGTTGTTCTCTAAGTACATATGTACTTAGAGAACAAACGGGGAAATGCTGCCGAAATTTTCTCAAAAACCCAATACACATTATACACTTACATCCTAAGTGAGATTAGGTGTTGAAGAACAGTCCCAAACCGGGGACTATCCAAGATTTACTCCTAATGAGTCAATCTTGGATGGGTTTCTAGGCCAACAAACACATTTGATGTCATTCTTATATATAATAAATGTGTACCACCTATCCCATCCTTGAACACCTAATCTCACTAGTAAGTGTATAATGTGTATTGGGTTTTCAAGAAAATTTCGGCAGCATTTCCCCGCTGTTCTCTAAGTACATATGTACTTAGAGAACAAACGGGGAAATGCTACTGAAATTTTCTCAAAAACCCAATACACATTATACACTTACATCCTAAGTGAGATTAGGTGTTCAAGAACAGTCCCAAACCGGGGACTATCCAAGATTTACTCCTAATGAGTCAATCTTGGACGGGTTTCTAGGCCAACAAACACATTTGATGTCATTCTTATATATAATAAATGTGTACCACCTATCCCATCCTTGAACACCTAATCTCACTAGTAAGTGTATAATGTGTATTGGGTTTTCGAGAAAATTTCGGCAGCATTTCCCCGCTGTTCTCTAAGTACATATGTACTTAGAGAACAAATGGATAAATGCTGCTGAAATTTTCTCAAAAACCCAATACACATTATACACTTACATCCTAAGTGAGATTAGGTGTTCAAGAACAGTCCCAAACCGGGGACTATCCATGATTTACATGTACAGGCCAACAAACACAATAATAGATATGTACATGTTAGGGTTTCATCACAATTGATGTTAGGGTTTCATCAATGTTAGGGTTTAATCAAATCAAATTAGGATGCTAGAATGGATTTAAATCAAATTAGGGTTTAAATCAAATCAAACACGGTCGTGGCTGTGTTGGCCTACCACGGCCATGCTGGGCAGCACGGCCGTGCTGTCCAGAATGGCCGTGCTGCCCAGCACGGCCGTGGTAGGCCATTCTTCTCAGTTCTCAGTGAAAGAAGTGGTGAAACCAAGATTTAGATGCAATATTAGGTGAGCAACAACAACTGACCTCCCAGCAGTGGTGGTGGTGACCGGCGAGCTCCAGGCGGCAGGGCAGGCAGGTGCAGCGGTGGCCGGCGAGCTCCAGGCGGTAGGGCAGACAGACCAAGGAGCAGCGGCGTCGGCGGCAAGGAGCAGCGGCGTCGGCGGGCGGCGGCACGGAGGAAGGCGGCGCGGAGGCGAGCTCCAGGCAGCAGGGAAGGCAGACTAAGGAGCAGCAGTGGCTGCGGAGAAGGGGGTGCGGCGGAGAAGGGGGCGCGGAGAAGGGGAAGAAGGCAGCAACAGTGGCGGCGGAGAAGGGGGTGCACCGGCGGCGCGGCGGCGCTGTCGTGGAGGAAGAAGGAGCTTTCGTGGAGGAGAAATCAGCGGCGTGGTCGGGCGACAGCAGAGAAGAAAAGGGAAATCGGCTCACAATGAAACAGAAGAAAGGGGAAGAGTCGGGCGATCGCGGGATATTTAGCTCCAAAATAGTGTCGGTTGTTTCAAACAACCGACGCCTAAACCTCTTTAGCGTCGGTTGTTTGAACCAACCGACGTCCAATTGGACGATATTTTTCACGAAATTGTTTGGCGGGAACCACATTCAGCGTCGGTTATAAAAGGTTAACCTATGCTGAAAGTGACACTTTTCGTGCAAATTTTCATTGCGCATAGGCGTCGGTTTCTATCTACATAACCGACGCTGAAAGTGACACTATTTGTTTTGCTCGAAAATTGGATTTCGCGAGCGACTTTAGGCGTCGGTTTGTTATTAACAACCGACGATGTATTCAAAGCGGTACCCGTGTCTGGGTGGTCTTCGAATATAGACGTCGGTTTGCCTAAATAACCAATGTCTAATAGTGTAGGTGTCGGTTTTCCTAAAGAACCGACACCCAGAAAAGCGACACTGAATGATGTTTCTGTAGTAGTAATGCTTGCTTTACACCATATTGGGAAGAGAGGTGTGTGTGTGCTTCACACCATATCGGGTAGAGAGGTGTGTGTGCTTCACACCATATCGGGCAGAGAGGTGTGTGTGTGATTCACACCATATCAAGCAGAGAGGTGTGTGTGCTTCACACCATATCGGGCGGAGAGGTGTGTGTGCTTCACACCATATCGGGCAGAGAGATGTGTGTGTGCTTCACACCATATCGGGCAGAGAGGTGTGTGTGTGTGCTTCACCACATATTAGATAGAGAGGTGTGTGTGTGTGTGCTTCACACCATATCGGGTAGAGAGGTATGTGTGCTTCACACCATATCGGGCAGAGAGGTGTGTGTGTGTGCTTCACACCATATCAAGCAGAGAGGTGCGTGTGCTTCACACCATATCGGGCAGAGAGGTGTGTGTGCTTCACACCATATCTCGCAGAGAGGTGTGTGTGCTTCACACCATATCGGGCAGAGAGGTGTGTGTGTGTGCTTCACCCCATATCAGACAGAGAGGTGTGTGTGTGTGTGTGTGCTTCACACCATATCGGGCAAAGAGGTGTCTATGTGTGCTTCACACCATATCAGGCAGAGAGGTGTGTGTGTGCTTCACACCATATCGGGCAAAGAGGTGTGTGCTTGCTCACCATATCACTTTATAGGTGTATTCTTGACCTCATATCGTGCAAGAGGTGTATACTACACCAACATATCATGCAAGAAAGTATTAAATCATATCGGTATCGTTTTAGTGAAGTAGTTGCATCACCATATTGGGTTAGAGGTGCTTGCTTGTGTACTTGAACCTGATATCACTTTATAAGGTGATACCATCTTCTTCAAGCTCTAAACCTTCGTTCTAACGGTTATAGTTCATGGAAACATGTCTAAGCAACTACTAGAACTCATACTGTCATCAACTATTTCAGAAAATTTCGGAATTAAAAGTAGATCATTAAGTATAGCAATTTAGGTGATGAATAATAACATGATAGAGTTCAAGTTATATAACCCACCTTAATAACAACTTCAAAGATCCAATCCCCAAAGCTCCACGTTCCTAAGGTTGAAGATGACTTATCAAAAGGCCAAGGCTCGTTCACAACTCCTTCATATACAAGGAATCACCATGGATAAGCAATTGGTGAAGAAGAAAAGAAAGGAAGATCATAACCCTAAAATCATGCTTCAATCCAAGGTTGAAGAGGATCATGGTCTCACCATAGAGTTAAGTATTGAGCTACATGTTACACACCATTCATACAAAATGTCATTAACTCAGAGGAAGCGATCATTAACAGTAGAATTACTGAAAATCATTAAAAATTAAAACCATTTATAAAGAGATCCAAACACAGGAAAACTCTTTTATTTAGAACCAAAGTATTTTATTTATATCCCGGTTCGTAATTGCATATCATGTACCATCTCTTCTCGAGGATTACAAGCATCAACTGCCTTGTTAAAACTATACACATACAACATAATAACCTTGAGGCATCAAGCCAAAATCTCAGATTGATTCATTAAAGGTACTAACTACTAACCCAGAGGACATGAGAGTACAGAGATGACACATAGGACTCTTTATACAAAACATGACAGCCAGTGCCTCCACCTGGAATATCATTGTTGTCCCTATTGTTGTTTCTGCTGTTGTTCTTCCCCTATTATAGGGTTTCTGCCTCTTCTTCTGCGTCTACCTAAAAAGTTGGATCCCACGGGGGTGAGACAATTGAAATTGTCCCAGCGAGAGATATAACTCTCCGCCAGAAATATTATTATTGTAGTTTAATAGAATAAAACTGAGTAGAGGAATCATATATATTCAACAGTAGATAAATCAATGTCTAAATAGATGAGAGCAGTATTATTATTCAAAGCATTTCAGTTAAGACTTGATAAAGCAACATTTCACTTATCCAGTAAGGAAATGAAGAACATATATAACATTTATCCGTCTAATATATGCTAAGCAAGGTAACATCAATTAGTGATTCTCATATTTCAACCTTAAGCAATTACACTACACGACTGATTACATTTTACAATCATACTTAAGCCCTAAGGATATGAGGTATACCACTCATACTCCAACTGACCATTGCGAAGTCGAAATCGGTACCATACATAGGTCAAAGAAGAGTCAGATTTCCATGACCTCATTCTCCTCAGTCAGTGTGAGGACAAAATGTAGGACATCTTGTGTCTCTGCTAAATAGCTTTCCAGGGTATACTGGTAACTTCGCTATAGATTTATAATGGCAGATGTACTCTCTTTGCAATTGAGAGATTTCATGTTTATCTCACATCGATCCGGAATCAACCATATCGGGAGATTCGTGATACATCCATCTCGGCATTGGGAGACTAGTGATACATCCATCCCGGCATATATAATGAAGGATTGAGAGATTTAATGTTTATCTCACATCAATTCCTCCATTAGGGAATAAGGATATTCACGCCCATAACCCCCCACATACTCAACAGTATGCCCTCCAGGAGATCCCGTAGGAAAACCTGTTTCACCATCACCAACTACTGACGATGATGGATCTATGGCCAGGGCTCTACATGATAAGATTTCACTTGATTAATTAAGTACATTACCATATTCTTTTAGCATCAGTCAGGTTTTCAAACATAAATCATTATAACAAATGCTACAAAGAATGAGTAATACTTCTATCAAGTACTTTTCAAAGCTTTATAAAACATTGGGATCTCAATCCCTTGTCACATCAGGGGTATTCTCATCCCTTAACATATCATCATCATGATTATGTAATATGGGTATTCAAACCCTCAGTTCAATAAAGAACACTTGTTACCACTTATCAGGTAACTAATACCTTCAGGTCATCTGACCAAGGTAAACATGACACTTGCTACACAAGCATCTCACATGGCTCTCAAAGCCCATTTAATTTCTTGTTACCTCTCACTAGGCAACAAAGCATATTATGGCTCACAAGGCCCATAAAACAATTTCAATAATAAAACATCATAGCTCATACCTGGCTATGTCCAACATCTCATGATACCTGCATGATTAGTACACATGATAACAGTTGTATCAATTACATATCAGCACTATGCAATGTAATGGTAGCATCACTATTCACTCATTAGGGTTAGGGTTTCCAAAATTCATGTCAATTAGGTATACTCATCCCATTATCCAAAATTAGGATTATGGTTTATCATCATATTTCCCAATATTAAGGTTTCATGCACTATAACCCAAAACTGGGGTTTCACATACCTTCACCCTATATTAGGGTAGGATTTCATATAGCATTACATAGCATCACCCTGAATTAGAGTTTCACATCACATCACTGCATTAGGGTTTCATATGACATCACCCTTGATTAGGGTTTCATATCACATCACTACATTAGGGTTTCATATGACATCACCCTTGATTAGGGTTTCACATCACATCACTGCATTAGGGTTACACATGGCATTACCGTAGATTAGGGTTTCACATGTCATCACCCATGATTAGGGTTTCACACATCATTGTCTCAAATTTAGGTTCCTTATAACTTTTCCCTAAATTAGGGTTTCATGTTGCTTTACCCGAAATTAGGGTTTCATGAAGCATACTCTTGAATTAGGGTTTTTCATTATATTACCCTGAATTGGGATTTCTCATATCATTACCCTAGATTAGGGTTACACCATTACCCTAGATTAGGGTTTCATCTAACATTGCCCTAAATTAGGGTTAGGGCTCATCAACCTTCTCGATTAGGGTTTCATGATCTCTTTATCAAGAATCATACCCTAATTACATATTTTATTCATGTTGAAAGTGTTGAGGTTTAACCACTACATGATTATTATACATGTATGAATTCCTCTCTCTCTCTCTCTCTCATCCTCTCTAGGATGTTGATTACTTCAATCTTGATTAGATTAGGTCAACCCTTCATTCAAGTACACACATTTAGGGTTAGCATGGTGTATTGAGATATTACTTTCATAAGCATCAAAGGTTAACCCTTCTAAGGGTACTAAACACCCCAGTACCTTAAAGATACAACCATTGTAATTATCTTTGATAAACACCATTAACAATCATAGGGTTAATTGATTGTTCATCACATTAGGTCTTCAAACGGTTTTGATACTTTTGAACCTTCAAACGGTTTTGACCTCCTTGACCTTTAAATGGTTTTGAGACCATTTTCCCTCCAAAAGATCTTGAGACCGTATGGGCATCTAGGGTTGAAATCATTTATTCTTAAATGGTTTTGAAACTGTTTAGTGCCTTCAACCCTTGAAACCGTTTGATCAAAAATAACCTTGAAACCGAATAAACAACCCATCATTGAAACTGATTGGATAAGTCAACCTTGAAACTGATTGGACCTTCAAATGGTTTGAGAACATTTGCCCTCCAAATGGTGTCAAGACCGTTTGGTCCAAACCACCCTGAAACTGAATGTATCAATTAGGGTTTCTTAATCAATCGATTTAGGGTTTCCGCTCATTGAACCAACCAACATTAAGGCCATTGAAAGTAGATCAACTTATAACCCTTGGATCTCCATCCATCCATGACTCCTCTTGACCTCAAACGGTCTTGAGACCATTTGAGCCATTCAACATAGAAATTGACTCAACCAATTTAGGGTTTCAACCAATCAATCTGACTAGGGTTTACAATCAATGGATCATCCATGTTTGAAACCATTATAATTAGATCAATTGGAACCATTGGATATGCATCCAACTACATCAGCAATTGACCCCAAATGGTCTTGAGACTGTTTGACCTCAAACGGTCTTGAGACCATTTGCTCTTAAATGGTCTTGAGACCGTTTGATCACCAAACGGTCTTGAGACCGTTTGGTCATCAAGGTTGAAGATCGTTTGCCCAAGATTTTTATTGAGGTGTGTGCTAAGATGACATCATCATCTTCAAGCTACAAACCTTTAAAATTTTCTATGATTCTTATAGTGATTTCATCAACTAATCAAAAGGAATTTTGGGAAGAAGAAAGATTCAACATATGATGAACAAATGAAATCAATAATAACATTTAAGGGTTCAAGTTATATAACCCGCCTTCAAAGTTAAGCCAAGCTTCAAGCTTCACGTCTTCAATGGTGATTGAAGCTTCCTCAACTTCCCAAGGTCTGTCCTTAAGTCTTTGAGTGAAAAGAATGGCTAAAGTTGAAGATTGAATGGAGAAAAGAAGAAAATAAGCATTGAATTTCAATTTCCACCATGAAATCAAGGTTGAAGATGATTAAGGAGCTCACGTACAGGTTGGGGTACGCCCTCTTATTGCTTCTTATCTCCCTTGTGTTCGTCCAAAGCAAGGAAAGAAAGAAGAGTAAAAGAAAAACCTTTCATGTGGGTGAAAAATGGGATATATGTAAGGGAATTTCAAGAGAGAGAGAGTGTTATAAAATTTCTCCAATTCCCAAAATTGGAGCCACTTATCCCCCTCACTTCCTTTCATACGAAGCCATCATCCTCTCCTTCAAAAACCTCTTCTTTATCCAGGAATTAAAGAAAACAAATTAAGCACCTTAATCAATATAATAATAATATCCAAAAATGAGTGGATATTACTTTTTCTTTAACTAATGTGAGTGGGCTCTCCACTCACTTTAGATATTTCAGTTCCATTGCAAGGAAAAAGGACGTCCACACTTATATAAATTCAACCATCACATTTTTGTTTGAAGGGCACTCCCATTAATATAATTATTTTTGCATTAAATTGAATTAGGGTTTCTATTATGCTTAAATCTTGATTATTTTAATATCAAGATTATCTTTCCTCCAAAGAGATTCAAATGAAATTCCCCTCTGATTTTCCTATCTCTAATTGATACCAATAAACATTAGAGACTCTCAAGAAGTGGTATTTTGCATATTTAACCCTAGGTTTTGGGTAATTTGCACATTACACCAAAACTAGGTTTTAATGCACAAACATTGCTTAATAAGCTCTTTCTTGGTGCTCAGGCTGCCACAAGCCATACCTCTGCATCACTTTCATTCTTATGATGTTTCAACACTTGAGGAACATTTTATCATGTAACATTTACAAGTTAACCCCTCAACTTGGGTAATTTGCACTTTAGTCCAAAACAGGCAAAACATTATTTTCAACATTATTCAAAAATGACTAAAATTGAAAATAAGTTCCTCTTGAGTCTTAATTACTTTTCAAAAGATAAGAGCAAGCATATAATTATCTTTCTTAAACAAAACATCTAGGGTTAAAGAATAACCCAAGTCAGGGATGTTACAAATTATCCACCCCTAACAGGGATTTCACCCCCGAAATCATCAAGAGAAAAGAGAAGGGTACTTCCTCCTCGTCTCTTCCTCTAGCTCCCACGTAGCTTCTTCAATTCCACAGTGATGCCAGAGAACTTTCACAAGACATATGTCTTTCTTTTTCAGCTTTTTAATTCTTTTATCAAGGATCATCACAGGTCCTTCAACATATGATATATCATCATTTAATTCTACCTCCACAGGTTGCAAAACTAACTCTGTGTCAGGTTGACACTTTCTCGGCATGGAGATATGGAACACTGGATGTAACTTATGCAGCTCAGCTGGCAACTCTAGCTTATAGGCTACCTTTCCAATTCGTTCAATGATTGGATAAGGCCCCATAAATCTAGGAGCTAACTTTCCCTTCTTTACAAATATAAGGACACCTTTCCAAGGTGACACCTTGAGATATACTCTATCTCCAACTTGGAATTATAAAGGTCTTCGCCGTTTGTCGATGTACGACTTCTGCCTATCCTGTGCAGTCTTTAATTGTTGTTGTATTACTTTAATCTTCTCAGTTGTCTATTGCACAAGCTCAGGACCCAAAAGTTGATATTCTCCTATTTCATACCAACATAAAGGAGATCTACAATGTCTACCATATAATTCTTCATATGGTGCCATATCAATACTGTGTTGATACCTATTATTGTAAGCAAATTCTATCAAGCTCAGGTGTAGATCCCAACTTCCTACAAACTAAATGACACATGCCCTAAGCAAATCCTCTAAGGTTTGTATGGTACTCTCAGATTTTCCATCTGTCTATGAGTGAAAGGCAATACTAAACCTCAATTGTGTACCCAAAGATTTATGTAATCGTTCCCAAAAATGACTTGTGAACTGGGGACCTCTATTAGAAATAATAGTAGTTGGAGCCCCGTGCAACCGCACTATCTCATCTACATATATCTGTGCAAGCTTCTCAGCAGTGTAGGTTGTTTTGACAGGAAGGAAATGTGTTGTCTTAGTCAACCTATCAACTATAACCCATATGGAATCATGACCTTTGGTTGTTCTAGGCAAACCAACCACAAAGTCCATGGTCACATGATCCCATTTCCACTGCGGTATAGGTAAAGGTTGCATTGTTCCTGTGGGCTTTTGATGTTCATCTATAACTTGCTGACACATCGGACATAGCATAAAAAACTCAGCTACATCCTTCTTCAATCCTGGCCACCAATACATATCCTTCAAGTTATGATACATTTTGGTGCTTCCTAGATGCATTGCATACATCGAAGAGTGAGCTTCCTCCAAGACTAACTTCCTTAAGTCATTAGCATCAGGTACTACGATCCTACCATGGTAATAGACTACCTGATCCTCAGACTCATGAAAGCCATCCCATTTCTCAGTACCATACTCTGACCTGATCTATTGAACCACAGCATCAGCTTGTTGTGCTTCTTTAATCTGCTATCTCAAAGTAGTTTTCACTTGCATCTCAGCTAACAACCCAGCTAACAATGATACCTTAAGATGTATATTGTTTTGCCTCAAGGAGATAAGCGTATCTCTTTTAAAGCACACTAAGGAGTTCAACTGTGCTTTATCTAAGCCTGGTGATGATGATTTCCTACTTAGTGCATCAACCACTACATTAGCCTTCCCTGGATGATAATCAATTGTACAATCGTAGTCCTTGATTAACTCCATCCAGCAGCATTGTCTCGTGTTCAACTCATGTTGTGAGAAGATATATTTTAGATTCTTATGGTCTGTAAAAATCTGGAATGTTTCTCCATAGAGATAATGTCTCCAGATCTTCAAAGCATGAACCACAGTAGCTAGCTCTAGATCATGTGTCGGATAATTTTCCTTGTCTTTCTTAAGTTGTCGAGAGGCAAAAGAAATCACTTGATTATCCTACATCAACACACATCCTAGGTCATTCTTAGATGCATCACAGAAAACTATGTACCCCTTGTTGGCAAAATTGGACATTATTATAATCCTTTTTTTTCGATGATGACAAACATTTCATTCTTGTGGATCTAACGTGCTACTTGAGTGTTGCAGGAATTAGGTGGATGACAAGCTACTTAAAGATCTATATGCTCAAATTTCTTTAATTCATGATTGTAATCAAATGTAAAAGCTTGTACAAGTATATAATGTACAAGTACTTATACATCATGTAAATCAAGTGTTAGATCTTCCCAAGCCAATCACAACACATAGATAGGTCATTCCCTATAATAGTGTCACATCTACACACTCATACACACACTTAGTATCTAGTTCAAAACATTGAAACAGGGTCATTCTCGGTCGATGACGTGTATTTTACTACGCGCTTAAACGCAAGTATACGCGTCGAGTAATATAGGCCTTGTGAGGCCCGAGTCGAACTCAGGGATACGTGAATTATTGGAGACTTCTACTAACTAATCGCAATCAGCTAGACCGATTAACAAAGTAAGGTTTTGTTGTTCAAATTAAAAGAAAATAAAAATCAAACAAAGAAAACAATCGATTAAAGGTTAATTTAATCAATTAAAAGGATATCTTTAGGATGGCGGTTTCACCGCGGGTCAACATTGTATTAGATTTCATATAATTCCTCACACTTCTCTCTCTATCCGGGTAGTGGCCTGAAATGAGAATTACCCATTGTCGTGGTGTAATCCACTACTTAGATTTAGGTTGATTCCATCGTCATAGTAATCATTCCCCTAAACTAAGCGCATTAAGATCGGTCCCTCAGTTCCCACCATTAATTTTACAACTCCTTTGTCAAGGGTTTTATTAATTAATGTAGAATTCGTCTCTTTTCAACCGTTAATCCTTCTGTCGAAGTGATTAAGGGCATTAATTTATTATTATGGTGATCAAACATAACAATATCAATAGAGAAAACGAATTTATACCACGGATATGAGAGAAAAATATGAATTATCAATATAAAATCATCATACAATGTATCCCCGGGCTACTCCCGGTCCTAAAGATTGAGGGTTTTAGCCTCTCATGTTCATCTCACACGAGTACATGGTAGAAATTGGGGAATTCATAAGAAAACGTGAAATAAATGGGAAAACCCCTGAACGGAGAAGAACCGGTGGATCCTTGGTGTAGAACACAAGCTTTCCCCGCCTGTCGGTGGTGGAAATTGTCTTCGGCAGCGTCCGAATCACCCGGGATGAGCTTCTCGGTCTCCGTTCTCCTTTCTCTCCTCCTCGGCACTCGTGTAATCCAAAAATGAGATGATCCTCACGTCTGGGCGGCCGTCATTAGGTATAAGTCCCTAATTAGGTCGTCAAAATAACAACAGTCGTCCGATCGAAATCAAAACAAATCCAACGCATATCTGCCGGCGTCGATACCATCGACGCGAGTCGATGGTATCGACCCAGCGGATTAGCGGCAGCTTTCCTTTCTTTTATTCTGAGCGCCTGTGGTGATCTCGATACCATCGACTTGGGCGTCGATGGTATCGACTCCTTTAGCGTCGGTTGTTGTCGTTTAGCGACGATGTAGCTCTCCTAGTGTCGATGGCATCGACTTGGGTCGATGGTATCGACACTGTATTGCTTTTCTCAGCTGACAACCTGTGGCTTGGTCGATGGTATCGACTTCCGTCGATGGTATCGACGGAAGCAGATACTTGTTTTTCCTAAAATTTCACAACAAGACCAAGTAAATCCACACAATTTATAATAAGATGATAAATAATGCTCAAAATAGTAAAACAAAGGGGATTTGATATAAAATGATGGCAAAGACCAAATAAAGTGAATTATGCAATAATATCCATGAAAATGAGTAATTAAGGCACAAAACACATATGAAATAGGTCTCTAAATGCGACTCAAAATCATCGCATCAAACTCCCCTAAGCTTAAACATTGCTCGCCCTCGAGCAACTAATCCTTAGAATAGAATTGCAGATGTCAACTAACAATCAACACATCACCCCACATCCCACATGACTCCCACTGAACGTTCTCAAACCGGCCTTTCCTAATCACAGAACAGTAATTACCCTACAGGCGACAATAATCATCAATAAAAGAAATTATCCTTCAAACCGATGAACACTATCACATAAGGCAGTTAACATAATAAAGTTCGCCGATTCAGCCATGGTGCATCTTGTGATCGCCTAAACTACGTTGCTCGCCCTAACTACCATCTACATGGAAGCAGTCCTCCTTATAATCATGAGTGAGGAGAAAATCACGGTGACCTACCAATTCGAGCAACGGGTGGATGGAATGGGTGGTTCATGGAAGAATTTGGAAGTATTACACAGTTTCAAAATGCATATAACAAAATGCCCTAAATGATGCAAATGCACATTAAGAATGCCCTAATGCCTAAAAGTGGGTGGAATGATGCATGCACTAACCTTCTACCTCAAAATGAGATAGAAATCTACTCAAGTCACATCATGTACTCAAATCCCCTGTTATACAAGTGATATCATTCCTTTCTCCCTCTTATTCCATTTCCTTCTAAATTCTCTTCTTTTTTTTTCTTTTTTTTTCAAAATTTTTTTTTCTTTCAGATTTTTTTCTTTTCCTCTTAGCCCACATATCCATAATTGCTTAGAGATACATGTGTTAGGCTATTTTCTTCATGATTGGAAATCTTTTACTATTGCGAGGGTATGGGACAATTTAGATCACTTTGTAAGACAACCTGAGGTACATGGTGTACTTATGCGTGAAAATCATGAAAGTTATGAGTGCAACTACATGACATGCACCTAAAGGTAATGTGCATGAATCACTATACATTTTTTTTTCTCGTTTTATGCAAAAGTATGAAAATAACAATGCAAATCCTATCTACATGCTATGCACACAAAAGAAATTGAAACTGCACTTTACTTCCAATTCTTGGGTGGATTATAGAAAATGGGGTGGAATGATCACAAGATTAAGTGACTGAACCTTAGAAGAAAATTATGTGTCCCTCCTTACTGACATGTGTAGTAGTTTAAAGGGTTCTTTCTCTTACATCTGATTAAGGTCTCATTACCATTTGATTAGGTTAGGCTCAAACAACCGTTACTATCCACTTTTCATGAGTCAATGGGGGTGTGAGTATGACATATTGCTTCAAAGTTGACATAATCAATCATTTTCATAGAACAAGTTCCCCAAGGACAACCAAGTAAAGCTATCCAAATGACACAGAAAAATTTTAAATTCCCTTAATTTCCCCATGAAAACAGCAAGATGACAATTTTTGACAATTTTTAAGACATCCACGATTACACTAGATAGATGTGGATCCTAAATAAAAACTTAAAATTGCAAAAACAAATAACAAAGCAGAAACTAAAAACAACTAAAGAAAAGATAAAAGATAGAGTTGTTCCAGCCACCCCCCTAAGCTTGAATTCGACTATGGCCTCATAGTCAAAAACTAACTTAAGGGCGGAACAGTGATACCAGATCAGTCTGATGGTGGTGGAGGCGGGTATTGCGGGGCCGTAGGGTCCGGAATTGCTCTGGATGACACTTGGCGCAAGTGGAGGAAGAAATCGTTGAAGATGTGACTTCATTTGACCAATAACCCTGTCTTGAATAACTGACCCCAACACTGCTGTGTGCCCGTCGATACCATCGACGGAAGTCGATGGTATCGACTCGCTGATTAGGGCAACTGCCTCGCAAGTCCGGCTGCCGCCTTTTTCACTTGTAAATGTCGATACCATCGACCTGTGTGTCGATGGTATCGACTCTACTGAGTCGATTTATTCTGAAAATCTCCAGAGATCTCGATGGTATCGACTGGCATGTCGATACCATCGACCTGTGTTGCGCAGCCTGCCTGTAGGTATGTCGATACCATCGACGGGACCGTCGATAGTATCGACTCAGTGCGATTTTTGCAGCTGTCAACCTGAACCCATGTCGATACCATCGACCAGTGTGTCGATGGTATCGACCCTGCCTGTGCCTGCACATTGAACAAAAAGGATCAAGGTATCTTCTTTACACTAAAATTTAAACGAAATAAAGGCAATCTACAACTATATCTAAACTATCCTAATGTACCAATGGTTGGGTTGCCTCCCAACAAGCGCCCTTCTTTAGCGTCTTAGGCTAGACGGTGTGACAATCATCATCTTTTCACCTTGGGAACTGGGCTCAGAGGATCATTTGGTAATTTGAATTCGACTCGATCTCCTCCAATACCCAAGGACAAAGTCCCTCTGCCTAAGGCAGTCACGACATCCGCCGTTGCTTGAAACGGTCTTCCTAGGAGAATTTCACAACTTTGGAGTGGTGGCATATCCATGACGACAAAATCCACCGGGAATATGAATTTATCCACTTTGACTAGAACATCTTCACATACTCCATAGGGTCTCACTGTAGACCCATCCGCCAATTCAATTGTTGCAGCCAACTTCTTTATCTCTTTTAACCCCAGCTTTTGAAATGTCGCCAAAGGCATGAGATTTATGCTAGCGCCAGAATCACATTGCGCTTTAGGGAAATGTTGACCACCTATTGAGCACGGTATGTAAAAACCTCCTGGGTCCTTTCTCTTCTTTGGTGAACTCCCTTGGATCATAGAGCTCACCGTCTCATTCATCCAATAAATTTCATCGTCTTTTATCCGCCTCTTCTTATTGATGATTTCCTTGATAAACCTCCCATAGGCGGGTACTTTCTCGATCATCTCCACTAATGGAATATTGATGTGGAGTTTTCGGAATATCTCCAGAAATTTCTTAAAGTGGCGATGCTCTTTCTTTGACTTCGGATTTACCGGATCCGAAACATCAGCTGCATCAACACGCCTATGAGGTGGCACATAAGAGCTTTTCGGGGGTACCTCCCCTAAGCTTGCTTCAAGCACTCCCTCCGACGTGGGCTTTGGCGAGACATCATCAATAGTAGCAGCTTGTTGTGGTTCCTCTCTCGCCTCAGATGTCTCCACATGTGCACAAACAACCTGCACCTGCTCCTCTTGCCTAGATGGAGATACCATACTCACAACTCTCTCTGATTTTCTGAAGAAATGGTTTCCGCCCGGCAATCTATAGTAAGTGCGTGGATACGGTATCGCCGGTGTTGCATTCACATTGAAAGTCATTTTTCTTTCTTCTACAGCTTCTTGCACCTGAGATTCCTCCTCAGTGCTTACCACAGACATGTATTTGACCTGATGATGTGCTTGTGGCACATGCGCAATCTCAGCCGGTTTCTGTTGATTGGCGTGCTTGATGGCCGCCACTTCATTTGAAATCTGTGCCACGGTGGTCTCTAATGCTCGCATCTGTGCTCCATGACTTTGCAGCGTCTACCCAAATTTGGTTAGAATGTCACCTTGAGATTGCAATTGTTTACCAAACATGGCCATCATCTCTTGGTTTTGCTGAACCATTTGACTTAGCAATTCAGTGTTCTTGTCCTCGGTTTTCTGCTGTGGCTTGGCATCCGGATCCTGCAGAAAATTATTCGGATCCTTCCATGAAAACTTTTTATCCTTTCTCCATGCATAGTCATTGTTTCTATAGCCCTGTTGTTGCATGTACTTTACTTGGGCTTCCTCATCCTTAGATGCATCCTCCTTAGTTAACACCTTCTTGGCTAGAAGATCTAACTTATCATTCAGCTCCCTCACTATTCTGGATTCACCAGCAGCCTTGACACATTCCACGGCACCTCTGTCACCCCATGACTGCTTCCTAGCCATGTTTTTCAGTATCTCCCAACATCTGGTATCGGTGTTATTTAAGAAAAATCCAGAACCAACCGAGTCTAGGTTACTTCTATCATGCTCGGAGAGAGCAAAGTAGAAGATCTTCACTTGGGTTTCCTTGTCTAGTCCATGGTGTGGACATCTCCTCAACATGACCTGGAATCGCTCCCAAGTCTCAGAATAAGTTTCACCCGCCTGTTGGGTGAAATTGTGGATCTTCCGGATCATATCATTGGTCTTCTCAGGAGGGAAGAACCTCTCGAAGAAAACCTCCACCATGTGATCCCATGATTCAACAAACTCGTCGTCGAGGTTATGAAGCCACTCTCTTGCTACTCCAGCCAAGGAACTTGGGAATAACTTGAGATACAACACATCCTGCGGAAATCTGTCGATCTTCACCATATCGCAGTTCTCCACAAACTGACTAATGTGTGCCACTGGATCTTCATTTTTCAGTCCGTGAAATGCATTGGATTTGACCAAATTAATCATTGTTGGGTCGATCTTGTATGTAGGTATGTTTAGCCCCTGTTTCTTGATAGGCCCCTTTGAAGCTGATGAAGAAGACGCTTTGATCTTCTCCCATATCGTCTGTGGTTCGGCCATTTCTGCTGCTTGCTCTAGCTCAGATTCAGAATCTATGTCGCTTTGGTGATCTTGCTCGTAGTAATCCTTGTCCTCTGGTCCCGTAGGTGGAACCTCAGGTGTGTGATTCGCGTAGTCTGTGCTACGTGTATGCACCATGCAAAGTACCTGAAATAAGAAAATCGGGGTTCAGTACTATGCTTTGAACGAGTAAACACAATTATAGAGAAATTTAAGAATATTTAAAATTGTTTTAAAAGAAAAAAAAATAATAAAAAATGTGGCCTAGAGTGGCCGCTCTTAGCACTCAGAGGGCCAATAATTCGCCGTATCCCCGGCAACGGCGCCAAAAACTTGATGTGTATTTTACTACACGCTTAAACACAAGTATACGCGTCGAGTAATATAGACCTTGTGAGGCCCGAGTCGAACTCAGGGATATGTGAATTATTGGAGACTTCTACTAACTAATCGCAATCAGCTAGACCGATTAACAAAGTAAGGTTTTGTTGTTCAAATTAAAAGAAAATAAAAATCAAACAAAGAAAACAATCGATTAAAGGTTAATTTAATCAATTAAAAGGATATTTTTAGGATGGCGGTTTCACCGCGGGTCAACATTGTATTAGATTTCATATAATTCCTCACACTTCTCTCTCTATCCGGGTAGTGGCCTGAAATGAGAATTACCCACTGTCGTGGTGTAATCCACTACTTAGATTTAGGTTGATTCCATCGTCATAGTAATCATTCCCCTAAACTAAGCGCATTAAGATCGGTCCCTCAGTTCCCACCATTAATTTTACAACTCCTTTGTCAAGGGTTTTATTAATTAATGTAGAATTCGTCTCGTTTCAACCGTTAATCCTTCTGTCGAAGTGATTAAGGGCATTAATTTATTATTATGGTGATCAAACATAACAATATCAATAGAGAAAATGAATTTATACCACGGATATGAGAGAAAAATATGAATTATCAATATAAAATCATCATACAATGTATCCCCGGGCTACTCCCGGTCCTAAAGATTGAGGGTTTTAGCCTCTCATGTTCATCTCACACGAGTACATGGTAGAAATTGGGGAATTCATAAGAAAACGTGAAATAAATGGGAAAACCCCGGAACGGAGAAGAACCGGTGGATCCTTGGCGTAGAACACAAGCTTTCCCCGCCTGTCGGTGGTGGAAATTGTCTTCGGCAGCGTCCGAATCACCCGGGATGAGCTTCTCGGCCTCCGTTCTCCTTTCTCTCGTCCTCGGCACTCGTGCAATCCAAAAATGAGATGATCCTCACGTCTGGGCGGCCGTCATTAGGTATAAGTCCCTAATTAGGTCGTCAAAATAACAACAGCCGTCCGATCGAAATCAAAACAAATCCAACGCATATCTGCCGGCGTCGATACCATTGACGCGAGTCGATGGTATCGACCCAGCGGATTAGCGGCAGCTTTCCTTTCTTTTATTCTGAGCGCCTGTGGTGATCTCGATACCATCGACTTGGGCGTCGATGGTATCGACTCCTTTAGCGTCGGTTGTTGTCGTTTAGCGACGCTGTAGCTCTCTTAGTGTCGATGGCATCGACTTGGGTCGATGGTATCGACACTGTATTGCTTTTCTCGGCTGACAACCTGTGGCTTGGTCGATGGTATCGACTTCCGTCGATGGTATCGACGGAAGCAGATACTTGTTTTTCCTGAAATTTCACAACAAGACCAAGTAAATCCACACAATTTATAATAAGATGATAAATAATGCTCAAAATAGTAAAACAAAGGGGATTTGATATAAAATGATGGCAAAGACCAAATAAAGTGAATTATGCAATAATATCCATGAAAATGAGTAATTAAGGCACAAAACACATATGAAATAGGTCTCTAAATGCGACTCAAAATCATCGCATCAGTCGACAAACTCCTTGCCCGAGAAGGACTCTCGATCGATAATTTGTCGACCGAGAAGAGTTCTGTCTGCACTTTTCTGGATTAATTAACTAGTCGTTGCTAAAGCAACTAATGGATACCTAACGGCTAGTTAAGCACTAAGAACCCCCTAGAAAGTGTCTATAACATCCTTAAGCATCCATAGGCCATTCCTATAAATAGGACAAGCCATAGGACACCCAAAGTACACTTGTGCAATACTTGAGCTTTCATACTTGCAATTGGCAATCTGTTTTGAGCAATTGAGCAACACTAGTACTTGCTACTCATTCCCTTTGCTCCAAATTCATGTTCTATAGGCCAGCATCTCCTATCCACTAAACCTACACTTCCATACTCATTGGTTAGGAGATCAAAATGCTTGATATAGGAAATCAAGTCGTGTGCTTCAAGTGGTAATTGTAATTTCCATTTCCTTTCTTGTTCTTTCTTATTATTGCTTGTGCTCTCCTTGCTACTCCTAGGGTTGGAGGCTACGGATTGGAGAGAGTTTGATCTTCTTGGTGAAGAAGTAGATCTTTGGACTACTTCTAGAAGGTTGTCTCAACGGGAAGCTACTTCAAGAGGAAGGCTACTTCAAGGGGGAGCTTGAAGTTACTTCAAGGAAGGCTGCTTCAAGGTTGGTGAGACTACTTCAAGGTGAAGGTTGTCCAAAGGATGTAGAAAGTATTGTAATTTTATGTAATATCCTTGCGAGGTAATAAAATTTAATACTTTCAAAATCCCAGTTGGGTAAGAAATAGGGTAGTGGATTGACTGCCTTAGTATTTGCTAAGGTTGGAACCACTCTAAACACCTTGTCTCCTTCTTATCATCTCAATTGTGGTTGTTTAAGTTAAATTATTTTAAATATCCATAAAACCCTATTCACCCCCCCCCCTCCAGTGGTTTTTCACCCCTTCCCTTGTTCAAGTAACACCAGCACAGGTGCACTTGTTAACCTTTCTTTGAACAGCTGGAAAGAATGTTGACACTTGTCATTCCAGACAAAAGGAACCTCCTTCCTTGTCAACTTGGTTAGGGGTAAAGCTATAGAACTGAAGTTCTTAATGAACCTCCTGTAATATCCCGCCAGTCCTAGGAAACTGTGTATCTCTATTGGCGTCTTTGGTTGTTCCCATTGCAGGACATATTCTACCTTCTTAGGATCAACACAGATACCTGAGGTAGATATTACGTGTCCTAGAAAAGAAACTTTTGGTAACCAGAACTCACATTTGCTAAACTTAGCATACAGCTTATGCTCTCTTAGCAAATTCAAAGCTTGATGGAGGTGATGCTCATGTTGTTGAGCATCTCTACTGTATATCAAGATGTCATATATGAAGACTACTATGAACTGATCAAGAAAAGGTCGGAAGATTCTATTCACGAGTTCCATGAATGCATTTGGTGCATTAGTTAGTCCAAACGACATAACTATGAATTCATAGTGACCATACCTTGTCCTAAAGGTAGACTTAGGTATCTCACTCTCCTTGATAGGAAAATGATGATATCCTGACCTCATATCTATCTTAGAGAAGATAGTTGCACCACACAACTTATCAAACAGGTCATCGATCCTTGGTAGAGGATATTTGTTCTTTATGGTTACTTTATTCAACTGTCTGTAATCAATGCATAACCGCATCGATCTGTCCTTCTTCTTAACAAAGAGAACTGGAGCACCCCATGGTGAAGTACTTGGTCGGATAAAACCTTTCTCAAGCAACTCCTGCAGCTGTTTCTTGAGTTCTACCATCTCAGCAGGTGCCATTCTATACAGGATTTGTGCTATTGGTTGTGTGTCTGGGATTAGATTAATCTCAAAATCAATCTCTCGGGGTAGAGGAACACCTAGAAGTTCCTCAGGGAGCACATTCTCAAACTCCCTAACTATCAGAACTTCATAAAGATTAGGGTTATCCATTGTGGTGTCTACCACATGTGCCAAGAATGCAAAGCATCCTTATCGCATCAGCTTCTCAGCTACCAAAGCTGACACTAGACAGGTTGGAAGAATCTTTCTATCTCCCTGAAAGATACATGTGTCACTGTCATCTGTGAACACGTCTTGCTTGGAATCACAATCCAAGACAACCTTATACTTTTCTAGGGTGTCCATCCCAAGAATTATATCAAACTCGTGCATCTCAAGTGGTATAAGATCCACCTGAATGCGATGTCTAGAGAAGGAAAGAATGTAGGGAGAACACACCTCTCGCAGCACTGCAGATCCCAACAAAGGGTTTTCTAATAATAGACTATCTACTCTATGACTGACAGTCATGAATCACTCTTTGAGTGATAAAGGAATGTGTAGCACCCAGATCAATTAAAACAGATACGAAGTAGGATGAAGACAAATCAGAATGAAATAGTTCCATCTGACATGTCACAACTTGAGGGTTGACTACTGCTTCGGGTTGATTCATCACATAGAATCTCGTCATTGCTTGTTGTTGACCATGTGCTCAGTTGTTGGGTGTCGACGGACCAGCTTGGGATGCTTGTCCACGTCCTCTACCGCCATTCGAAAACGGTCATCTTTGAGAGCCTTGTTGACTCTGCCTCTGAGGTTGAGTCACACTTGCATCTCTAGCTTAAAAATCTTTCATCAAATGCCCCATCTTTCCGCATATAAAACAACCTCTGGTCTCCCTTTGTGACCTAGGTGGTCCTGTTACTAACACTGATGTTGAGCTGTGGGCTCCCTCTGGTGGTAAACTACGACCTCTACCCCTACTCGACGTCCATTGTGTCTGGGTATTGAACTTTGGTGGTGCTGCTGGTGCAAAAAACATGGGTTTCTTAAAACTCTTAGACCTCTGTCCTTGGAACTGAGTATACACCTTCTTACTCTTATTCTGACGCTTCTCAATCACCGACCTTTCTATCCGTCTCACGGACTCTACGAAGGTGGCGAACCTCTCCCTATTCTCTAAAACAGACACAGGAGTGGTCAATTCAGCATTCAACCCCTTCTCAAAATGCCAAAGCTCCATGAACTTAACTTAACTTATGCGGACATAACCACAAAAGCTCCATGAACTTAACTTCATACTCGATAATGTTCATTGGTCCTTGCCTTAACCTCTCAAACTGAGCTAGATATGTCTTGGGTAAGTATCTATTGATGAATTCTCATCGGAATTCTTCCCATCTGATTTCAACACCTGGCCTCTTACCCTCTTCTATTGTCCACCAGTGGCCAGAACTCCCTTTTAAAAGATACACTGCCTGCCTCACCTTCTCTGCTTCAGGGATATTGAGGATTCTAAAAGCCTTTTCTAGTTCATTCGGCCACATATCTGCGTCTGCTGGGTCAGCTGTACCAGCATAATCTGTGGCTCCAACCCAGTGAAGTTGTTTGAAAGTCTTGTTGACTCCCTGTCCTTCATTATGGGTTGGTGCCCTCGATGCAGGTGGTGGCATCCTATCCGCCATATGTGTCATGCTTTCCATGAACTTCCCAAACAGATCATGGAAAGCTGGGTTTTCTAGTGCATCCTGGTTAAGCTCGAGATGTTCAGGTACGGGTTCCTCACTATCCTAATCCCTTGCACCTCTTCCTGGTGAGCAATGCTACTCTCAGCAGCATGTTCTTCATGTGATCCAAACATCTTTAAGTTCTTCTTCGCCTATATGAGCAGAAGACACTATTAGATAAATTGGAAGACACTAGAATAGACTCAACAACCTTAATCATATGTCTCTATAGACTCAACGAACCTAGAGCTCTGATACCAACTAAATTGTTACGCACCGTTCGTATAAAACGTCATTAACTAAGCGGAAGCGATCATTAACAGTGGAATTACTGAAAATCACTAAAAATTCAAACCATTTATAAAGAGATCCAAACACAAGAATACTCTTTTATCAAGAACCAAAGTATATTATTTACATCTTGGTTCGTAAGTACATATCATGTACCGTCTCTTCTCGAGGATTACAAGCATCAACTGCCTTGTTAAAACTATACATAGACAGCATAAGAACCTTGAGGCATCAAGCCAAAATCTCAGATTGATTCATTAAAGGTACTAACTACTAACTCCGAGGACCTGAGAGTACAGAGACGACACATAGAACTCTTTATACAAAACATGACAGCCAGTGCCTCCACCTGGAATATCACTGTTGTCCCTGTTGTTGTTGCTACTGTTGTTCTTCCCCTGTTATAGGGTTTCTACCTCTTCTTCTGCGTCTACCTAAAAAGTTAGATCCCACGGGGGTGAGACAATTGAAATTGTCCCAGCGAGAGATATAACACTCTGCCAGAAATATTATTATTGCATTTTAATAGATAAAAATTGAGCATAAGAATCATATATATTCAACAGCAGATAAATCAATTTCTAAACATATTAGAGTAGTATTCTTATTCAAAGCATTTCAATTATGACTTGATAAAGAAGCATTTCACTTATCCAGTAAGGAAATGAAGAACATGTATAACATTTATCCGTCTAAGATATGCTAAGAAAGGTAACATCAACCAGTGATTCTCGTATTTCAACCTTAAGCAATTACGTTACACGGTTGATTACATTTTACAATCATACTTAAGCCCTAAGGAGATGAGGTATACCACTCATACGCCAACCGACCATTGCGAAGTCGAAATTGGTACCATACATAGGTCAAAGAAGAGTCAGATTTCCATGACCTCATCCTCCTCAGTCAGTGTGAGGACAAAATGCAGGACATCTTGTGTCTCTATTAAATACCTTTCCAGGGTATACTGGCAACTTCGCTATAGAGTTACAGTGGCAGTTGTACTCTCTTTGCAATCGAGAGATTTCATGTTTATCTCACATCGATTCGTCATCCACCATATCGAGAGATTCGTGATACATCCATCCCGACATCAGGAGACTAGTGATACATCCATCCTGGCATATATAATGAAGGATTGAGAGATTTAATGTTTATCTCACATCAATTCCTCCATTAGGGCGTAAGGATATTCTTTCCCATAACCCCCACATACTCAACAGTATGCCCTCTAGGAGATCTCATAGGAAAACCTGTTTCACCATCACAAACTACTGACGATGATGGATCTATGGTCAGGGCTCTACATGATAAGATTTCACTTGATTAATTAAGTACATTACCATATTCTTTTAGCATCAGTCATGTTTTCAAACATAAATCATTATAATAGATGCTACAAAGAATGAGTAATACTTTTATCAAGTACTTTTCAAAGCTTTATAAAACATTGGGATCTCAATCCCTTGTCACATCAGGGGTATTCTCATCCCTTAACATCTCATCATCATGATTATGGAATATGGGTATTCAAACCCTGAGTTCAATAAAGAACACTTGTTACCACTTGTCAGGTAACTAATACCTTCAGGTCATCTGACCAAGGTAAACATGATACTTGCTACACAAGCATCTCACATGGCTCTCAAAGCCCATTTAATTTCTTGTTACCTCTCACTAGGAAACAAAGCATAGTATGGCTCACAAGGCCCATAAAACAATTTCAATAATAAAACATCATAGCTCATACCTGGCTATGTCCAACATCTCATGATACCTGCATGATTAGTACACATGATAACAGTTGTATCAATTACATATCAACACTATGAAATGTAATAGTAGCATCACTATTCACTCATTAGGGTTAGGGTTTCCCAAATTCATGTCAAATAGGGGTACTCATCCCATTACCCAAAATTAGGATTATGGTTTATCATCATATTGCCCAAGATTAAGGTTTCATGCACTATAACCCAAAATTAGGGTTTCACATACCTTCACCCTATATTAGGGTAGGATTTCATAGAGCATTACATAGCATTACCCTGGATTAGAGTTTCACATCAAATCATTGCATTAGGGTTTCATATGACCACACCCTTGATTAGGGTTTCACATCACATCACTGCATTAGGGTTTCATATGACATCACCCTTGATTAGGGTTTCACATCACATCACTGCATTAGGGTTACACATGGCATTACCCTAGATTAGGGTTTCACATGTCATCACCCATGATTAGGGTTTCACACATCATTGTCTCAAATTTAGGTTCCTTATAACTTTTCCCTAAAATAGGGTTTCATGTTGCTTTACATGAAATTAGGGTTTCATGAAGCATACTCTTGAATTAGGGTTTTTCATTATATTACCCTGAATTGGGATTTCTCATATCATTACCCTAGATTAGGGTTACACCATTACCCTAGATTAGGGTTTCATCTAACATTGCCCTAAATTAGGGTTAGGGCTCATCAACCTTCTCGATTAGGGTTTCATGATCTCTTTATCAAGAATCATACCCTAATTACATATTTTATTCATGTTGAGAGTGTTGAGGTTTAACCACTACATGATTATTATACATGTATGAATTCCTCTCTCTCTCATCCTCTCTAGGATGTTGATTACTTCAATCTTGATTAGATTAGGTCAACCATTCATTCAAGTACACACATTTAGGGTTAGCATGGTGTGTTGAGATATTTCTTTCATAAGCATCAAAGGTTAACCCTTCTAAGGGTACTAATCACCTCAGTACCTTAAATATACAACCATTGTAATTATCTTTGATAAACACCATTAACAATCATAGGGTTAATTGATCTTTCATCGCATTAGGTCTTCAAACAGTTTTTATAATTTTGAACCTTCAAACGGTTTAGACCTCCTTGACCTTTAAACGGTTTTGAGACCGTTTGCCCTCCAAACGGTCTTGAGACCGTTTGGGCATCTAGGGTTGAAACTATTTATTCTTAAATGGTTTTGAAACCATTTAGTTCCTTCAACCCTTGAAACTGTTTGATTAAAAATAACCTTGAAACCGAATGAACAACCCATCATTGAAACCGATTGGATAAGTCAACCTTGAAACCGATTGGACCTTCAAACGGTTTGAGACCGTTTGCCCTCCAAACGGTCTCAAGACCGTTTGATCCCAAACGGTCTCAAGACCATTTGGACTCAAGAGGTCTCAAGACCGTTTGGTCCAAACCACCCTGAAACCGAATGGATCAATTAGGGTTTCTTAATCAATCAATTTAGGGTTTCCACTCATTGAACCATCCAACATTAAGGCCATTGAAAGTAGATCAACTTATATCCCTTGGATCTCCATCCATCCATGACTCCTCTTGACCTCAAACGGTCTTGAGACCGTTTGACCTCAAACAGTCTTGAGACCATTTGACCTCAAACAATCTTGAGACCATTTGAGCCATTCAACATAGAAATTGACTCAACCAATTTAGGGTTTCAACCAATCAATCCGACTAGGGTTTGTAATCAATGGATCATCCATGTTTGAAACCATTATAATTAGATCAATTGGAATCATTAGATATTCATCCAACTACATTAGAAATTGACCCCAAATGATCTTGAGACCGTTTGACCTCAAACGGTCTTAAGACCGTTTGCTCTTAAACGGTCTTGAGACCGTTTGATCACCAAACGGTCTTGAGACCGTTTGATCACCAAACAGTCTTGAGACTGTTTGGTCATCAAGGTTGAAGACCGCTTGCCCAAGATTTTTATTAAGGTGTGTGTTGAGATGACATCATCATCTTCAAGCTATAAACCTTTGAATTTTTGTTGTGATTCTTATAGTGATTTCATCAACTAATCAAAAGGAATTTTGGGAAGAAGAAAGATTCAACATATGATGAAGAAATGAAATCAATAATAACATTTAAGGGTTCAAGTTATATAACCCACCTTCAAAGTTGAATCCAAGCTTCACGCTTCACGTCTTCAATGGTGATTGAAGCTTCCTCAACTTCCCAAGGTCCGTCCTCAAGTCTTTGAGTGAAAAGAATGGCTAAAGTTGAAGATTGAATGGAGAAAAGAAGAAAATAAGCATTGAATTTCGATTTCCATCATGAAATCAAGGTTGAAGATGATTAAGGAGCTCACCTACAGGTTGGGGTACGTCCTCCTGTTGCTCCTTAGCTCCCTTGTGTTTGTCCAAAGCAAGTAAAGAAAGAAGAGTCGAAAAAAATCATTCATGTGGGTGAAAATGGGATATATGTAAGGGAATTTCAAGAGAGAGAAAGTGTTATAAAAATCCTTCAATTCCCAAAATTGGTGCCACTTATCCCCCTCACTTACTTGCATAGGAAGCCATCATCCTATCCTTCAAAAACCTATTTTTTATCCATGAATTAAAGAAAACAAATTAAGCACCTTAATCAATATAATAATAATATCCAAAAATGAGTGGATATTACTTTTTCTTTAACTAATGTGAGTGGGCTCTCCACTCACTTTAGATATTTCGGTGCCATTGCAAGGCACATGGACGTCCACACTTATATAAATTCAACCATCACATTTTTGGTTGAAGGGCATTCCCATTAATATAACTATTTTTGCGTTAAATTGAATTAGGGTTTCAATTATGCTTAAATCTTGATTATTTTAATATCAAGATTCTCTTTCCTCCAAAGAGATTCAAATGAGAAGCCCCTCTGATTTTATTGTCTCTAATTGATATCAAGAAACATTAGGGACTCTCAAGAAGTGGTATTTTGCATATTGAACCCTAGGTTTTGGGTAATTTGCACATTACACCAAAACTAGGTTTTAATACACAAACATTGCTTAATAAGCTCTTTCTTGGTGCTCAGGCTACCACAAGCCATACCTCTGCTTCACTTTCATTCTTATGATGCTTCAACACTTGAGGAACATTTTAAAATGTAACATTTGCAAGTTAACCTCTCAACTTGGGTAATTTGCACTTTAGTCCAAAACAGGCAAAACATTGTTTTCGACATTATTCAAAAAGGACTAAAATTGAAACATAAGTTCCTCTTGAGCCTTAATTACTTTTCAAAAGATAAGAGCAAGCATATAATTATCTTTCTTAAACAAAACATCTAGGGTTAAAGCATAACCCAAGTTAGGGATGTTACACTGCCTCTTTCTCATTAGCACCTTGCACGATATGCCATCACTTGTGGCTGATATCCCCTTCAATTGTGGCCAAAAACACTCCACTATGGCTGATATCACCTTGCTAGGCCGATATCACCTTGCTAGGCCGATATAAACTTGCTAAGGCCAATACCCAAGGCATGTGCATGATACCACATCACCTATGCACGACACAAAGGATACATGCACGATATCTAAGAGCAAGGAGGTGGTAGGATTCGAAAAAGTTCACTAAGGGGTGAAAGAAGGGGTATATATACTTGTTGTTCATGAAGAAGTGTGAAGATGAGGTATCATCAATTTAAGCTACTAGGTGCCACGTGTCCATGCATGGTTGACACATGTACTTGCATGCACTCCATCTTTATCTTACCATGCAAAATAAAAACTTCAAGATAATGCAAGGGATAAGGGTTGGCCCCCTTTGGTTATCTTCTAGGACAAGCCACTTCCACTCACATTATTATATTCACAAATTCAATGCAACCTTTTCCAAAGGAAAGTTGCAAGCCAATAACCATTGCTTTATTGAGGTGCTTAGCTCGTTTTTGAAGAGTAAAAGAGTTAAAAACATGATATGGGGGTCTCCTCTTTGTCTCCTTGGCCGATAGGGACTCCCATTTAATCACTACAACCTGATACACTTAAAACAAGCTCAAATTAGGGTTTCCATTCAACCCCTTTCTTGGTCTTTTCATCACCAAGAATACCATCACTCATAATTGATTCAAACATGGTTTCTCATTCATTATATCTCCTCTAAATGCTACATAGAGGAAGTATAAACACTCTAGAGGTAGTAATTTGCATATCAACCCCGCATTTTGTGTAAATTACAATTTGTACCAAAATTGGTGCACACGGTACTAACATTATTCAAACTAGTTCAAACTTGGCATTTAGGCTTTCCACAAGCCACCACTTAGCATAAATATCTCTCTTATGATGCTAAAACACTTAAGGAATGTTCAATATGTGACATTTTGCAATATAACCCCTCATATTGGGTAAATTGCACTTTGGTCCAAAATAAAGGAACATTGCTCAAACAGCATTCAATCGGGACCAAAGTTGAAACATAAGTGTGTCATGTGATAAAAAAAAACTCCTTAGAGGATTATATTAAATTTATAAGAAACTTACTTAGCCAAAACAAATAGGGTTACCTCATAACCCAGGTCAGGGTCATTACACATAGGCTATGTCCCATGAGGAGATGTTGTTGAACTCAGAAGGAGTGAGGGATGCATAGAGGATGTCACATACTAGATCTCAGACCCTACCCTAGAAGTTGACATTTTGGACTTAGCCAAACAAGGTTGAAGGTTAGACCTAAATAGAAGTTTAGTATAACCCCAATGAGCTAATGCATGTATAGATCACCTTAATGCAGCCTAATGTTCTAACTTAGGTTTATCATGGATACATTATCATGTTCTAACTTAGGTTTATCACCTTAATGCAGCCTAATGTTCTAACTTAGCTAAATATGCCACATAACTCATTTTGGTGGTAATATGAAGATAAGAAACTTAATTGGATCAATAATTTAGATAATGGGCCATATGACATATCTTATAAAAATAAGTCTCAAAAGTGGAAACAAATTTCAAATTCGAAATCTACATATCAAAATTACCCTACATATCAATTTTCATCTAATTTGGACTCCTTGAAATATTAGGATAAGTTTGGGAGAGAGAAAATGAGTAAAAGGCATAAATAATGAATAATGTGATTATATAAATTCAAAATATGGAAATAATAGCAAATTCATGTTCAACGCATCAAAGATAACGTGTGGATGAAGTTTGGTCCAATTTGGATGTTGTTTGTGCAAGTTATGCAATTTTAGTACATTCTGGACTTTTCTACAATTTACACATTTGGGAGTTTTACTTTGCAAATTGTCACATTAATTATAATCCTTATATATTCCCTTACCATTCTTGAGTTTTTGAACCATGGGGCACCTAGTTGCACCTTGGTTTGAAAGTGTTACTTTCCAAGGGCATTTTAGGGATTACTCTCTTTATAAATGAGCTTATCTTCAGAAGCTATCAACCAATGGGGTTATTTCTTTGATTGGAGGTCAGTTGGGATGGCCTATAAGTGTCCATAAACTGACATTTGATATTCAAGAAGCCTCTATGAGCTGTCCTCTTACATTGACATGAAATCACTAGGCTAAGGACACATGGAAAGCTCCATGGACACCTCATGCTTGACTTCTTCCTTATCCATAAAGGTTTGCATGTCCATAGGCAACCTTAGCATTGGACACATGGAAAGTAACTTGACACCTCGTTATTGAATTCTTCCTAATCTATAAATTCTTGCATGTCCATGGACACCCTTATACATGACACATGGAAAGTCTCATAGACACATCATACTTGACCTCTTTCTTTATATAGCCATATCTACCCCTTCCCAACTCCAAATTCGAAAATTCTTGCTCTTATTTCTTTCCTCTAGCTTAGAGCATAACTCCTACTCTGTTTAGCCACGAAGGTGTTGTCCCAAGCTAAAACAAGGTGCCTACCTTGGTGAAGAAGGCTCCTAGGATTCCAAATTTGCTCTATTTAGGGTTTCTAAAGCTCCTCCTTGGTTATTTAGACCAAAACTAGTAAGGTTTCTCCTTTCCTTCCCTATTTTCATGTTGTTAGTCTTCCTTCCACCTTGATCCAGGTTGAAACCCTAGTCTTCCATGGTGAAACCCCGCCTAGAGCCCTTAAACACCCCATCTCCATGTTCGTTTGTTAGGATTTTTCACCTCTAAAGTGGAGAAGGTGCTTCTTGCTCGAGATAGGAGCTTTTTTGGAGAAACCAACCTCTTTAAGCTTGGGAACCTTACTTATTGGACCTGTCCACCTTCCCTAGAGGTTCTTTGGAGGCCTAGGCTTGGATCTAGGACCGACTTGGATTGTTTAGACTCTGAAGTTGAGATATGATGTATCCCATATTCTTCATGTTGAGAAATTCACATATGCTTATTCATTCTCTTTATCCTATGGAAATTAGCCTATACATAATGTATTTTCTTTTGAAAATCATGGTTCATGTGAACTACCTTATTTGATATTGTTCATGTGATCATGGATATTCTTTTGAACTCTTATCTTATGCTCATGATGGAACTCTAAAAGATGACATGTGATGTCTTTTGCCCACTTATGAGGTGGATGTATATGTTGGTCACTTATATGGTGACTAGTTTATATATTTTGACTATACTTTCTACTTGCCTCTACATTTAACATGATATGTGATTCAATAGAACTAGAGTGGTGTAATTGCATTGGTTTTTATGGCCGATGTGTTATTTCCTGCCGAGCAGATGTGATATTTCCTTCTCTTTTAGGATGGAAAGGAACCTCATACCCAGGGCAAGATTTGTGATTCTTAGCCCATGTTTTATATATTTGGGAGATTGGAAGTATTACTTTCTCTATCAGGTTTCAAGTTTATGAGACTTTGCCTCCTTTGTGTTTATATTGTTCTAGGGCTATGTTTATCTCACATGCATGTAGGTTGATGATATGGGGTGTGTGCCCTAATTCTTTACATGTGCTTGTGTGGCACAATCTTTATGTTTTATTAATGGAAAGTATTCTTTTATCATATGATTTCAATTCCTTTTCTCTTGATACCCATTTGGGTGTTCCTTATCCTTTCTATGGGAAGCCTTTTATATTTGATGTCTTTTATTCCATATATTTCTCAATTTCCTATTTAGTATGCACGTACCAGCCTTTGTTGATGTCATCTATTTTCTCTTCTTGCTGGGGTATGCTTCCAACCCTAGGTGAAGGACTTAGATGATAAGGCATGAAGTTTTGGACTAGCTTAAGGAGTTAAAGCTTGGAGACAAAGTTGTTATGGTTTTGATTTTCCTCTACTTAAATCATTATGTTGTATCATACATGTAAACCCTTATGGGATATTATGATGTACTTTTTGTAATCTTTTGTGAAAATTGAATATAGTCAATTTTTTATTCTATTGCTATACTTTGGTTGTTTTGAATACCATTTATTGAAATTTGAAAATTTTACACCTATTCCAGCATACATTTGAGTGTGTTTGGAATGGATTTTAATTCTTCAAAAAAAATTGTAAGGGGATGATCCTGCCTCCTTACAGCATGGTATCAGAGCCCATAGTAGTCAGAATCTGACTATTTCAATTTTATCTCCCTAGTTAGAATACTTGCCTTACCTTTAAGTGACATGTTTTCCCTAGATTTGATGAATAGATGATGAAGGTTTGATTTAGGATCCTATAGTTTCACATTCGAATAATGATGAATAGATCCGTAAAATACTTACAACTAAAAGATGCATAAGTAATCATAGTAACTTGAGGTTGTTTAGCTTGGCCTTTAAGCAGCTACTAGGACATGAAGTTGAAAGCAAAGTTGTCTAGAAAGGATCATGGTTTGGGGGATGGCAAGATTTTCCTCCGCACCACTAGCTTGGTTTATGAAGACTCCTAAATCCATATGATATCGGCCTGGCCTGAGTTGATATGAATTGTATGAAATTGCATGCTTTTAGGCAATAGTAGCCCTAGACATCTATATGATTTATCTTTAGGGACCCTAATATTTTGAACTAGTCTCTTAGGTGTAATGACTTGTTTGAGGATAGACAAGAGCAATTTAACCCATTTTTCATAGTTAGTCTTTACAAGTTATGTTTCTTTTTTTTTGCATGATGCTTATGTAGTTTGATGTAAGGAAGTGTATTTGAACCTTTTGTACCTAAAGAATAGTTTTGACTTAATAAGATGAATCCTTTAAGGGGTGGTAAATAAATTGTTTTCTTATATGTGGATGTTTTGATTTCGAGGACAAAATCCCTTTAAGGGGTGGTGTGTTGTAACATACTAGATCTCGGACCCTACCCTGGAAGTTGACATTTTGGACTTAGCCAAACAAGGTTGAAGGTTAGACCTAAATAGAAGTTTAGTATAACCCCAATGAGATAATGCATGTATATATCACCTTAATGTAACCTAATGTTCTAACTTAGGTTTATAAAGGATACATAAAATGTGCCACATAACTCATTTTGGTGGTAATATGAAGATAAGAAACTTAGTTGGATGAATAATTTAGATAATGGGTCGTTAATGGGCCATATGACATATCTAATAAAAATAAGTCTCAAAAGTGGAAAAAAAATTCAAATTCAAAATCTACATATCAAAATTAGCCTACATGAAAATTTTCATCGAATTTGGACAACCTTGAAATATTAGGATAAGTTTAGGAGAGAGAAAATGAGTAAAAGGCATAAGTAATTAATATTGTGATTATATAAATTCAAAATATGTAAATAATGAAAAATTCATATTCAACACATCAAAGATAACTGGTGGATGAAGTTTGGTCCAATTTGGATGTTGTTTGTCCAAGTTATGCAATTTTAGGTACATTATAGACTTTTCTGCAATTTACCCAATTGGGAGTTTTTCTTTGTAAATTCCCACATGCATTATAATTCTTATATATTCTCTTAACATTCTCGAGTTTTTGAACCATGGGGCACCTAGTTGCACCTTGGTTTGAAAGTGTTACTTTCCAAGGGCATTTTAGGGATTACTCTCTTTATAAATGAGCTTATCTTTAGAAGCTATCAACCAATGGGGTTATTTCTTTGATTGGAGGTCGGTTGGGATGGCCTATAAGTTTCCATAAACCAACATTTGATATTCAATAAGCCTCTATGATCGGCCCTCTTGCATGGCCATGAAATCCCTAGGCTAAGGACACATGGAAAGCTCCATGGACACCTCATGCTTGACTTCTTCCTTATCCATAAAGGTTTACATGTCCATAGGCAACCTTAGAATTGGACACATGGAAAATAACTTCACACCTCGTGCTTGACTTCTTCCTAATCCATAAAAGCTTGCATGTCCATGGACACCCATATACATGACACATGGAAAGTCACATAGACACCTCATACTTGACCTCTTTCTTTATATAGCCATATCTACCCCTTCCCAACTCCAAATTTGAAAACTCTTGCTCTTCTTTCTTTCATATATCTTAGAGCATAACTCCTACTTTGTTTGTCCATGAAGTTGTTGTCCCAAGGTAAAAGAAGGTGCCTACCTTGGTGAAGAAGGCTCCTAGGGTTCCAAATTTGCTCTATTTAAGGTTTCTAAAGCTCCTCCTTGGTTATTTAGACCAAAACTAGTAAGTTTTCTCCTTTCCTTCCCTATTTTCATGTTTTTAGTCTTCCTTCCACCTTCCTCCAGGTTAGAACCCTGGTCTTCCATGGTGAAACCCCACCTAGAGCCCTTAAACACCGCATCTCCATGTTCTTTTGTTAGGGTTTTTCACCTCTAAAGTGGAGAAGGTGCTTCTTGCTCGAGATAGGAGCTTTGTTTCTAGAAACCAGTCTCTCTAAGCTTGAGAACCTTGCTTATTGGACCTGTCCACCTTCCCTAGAGGTTCTTTGGAGGCCTAGGCTTGGATCTAGGACCGACTTGGACTGTTTAGACTCTGAAGTTGAGGTATGATGTATCCCCTATTCTTCTATGTTGAGCAATTCACCTATGCTTATTCATTCTCTTTGTCCTATGTACATTAGCATATACATGTACAATGTCTTTTCTTTTGAAAATCATGGTTCATGTGAACTACCTTATTTGATATTGATCAATTGATCATGGATATTCTTTTGAACTCTTATCTTATGTTCATGATGGAACTCTAAAAGATGACATGTGATGTCTTTTGCCCACTTATGAGGTGGATGTATATGTTGGTCACTTATGTGGTGAATAGTTTATATATTCTGACTATACTTTCTCCTTGCCTCTACATTTAACCTGCTATGTGATTCAGTAGCACTAGAGTAGTGTAATTGCATTGGTTTTTATGGCAGATGTGCTATTTCCTGCCGAGCAGATGTGATATTTCCTACTCTTTTATGATGGAAAGGAACCTCATGCCCAGGGCAAGATGTGTGACTCTTGGCCCATGTTTTATATATTTGGGAGATTGGCAGTATTCCTTTCTCTATCAGGTTTCAAGTTTATGAGACTTGGTCGCCTTTATGTTTATATTGTTCTAGGGCTATGTTTATCTGACATGCATGCAAGTTGATGATATGGGGTGTGTGCCCTAATTCTTTACATGTTCTAGTGTGGCACAATCTTTATGTTTTATTAATGGAAAGTATTCTTTTATCATATGATTTCAATTCCTTTTCTCTTGATACCCATTTGGGTGGTCCTTATCCTTTCTATGGGAAGCCTTTTATATTTGATGTCCTTTATTCCATATATTGTTCAATTTCCTATTTAGTATGCACGTACCAGCCTTTGATGATGTCATCTATTTTCTCTTCTTGCTGGGGTATGCTTCCAACCCTAGGTGAAGGACTTGGATGATAAGGCATGAAGTTTTGGACTAGCTTAAGGAGTTAAAGCTTGGAGACAAAGTTGTTATGATTTAGATTTTCCTCTACTTAGATCCTTATGTTGTATCATACATGTAAACCTTTATGGGATATTATGATGTACTTTTATAATCTTTTGTGAAAATTGAATATAGTCATTATTTTTATTCTGTTGTTATACTTTGGTTGTTTTGAATACCATTTATTGAAATTTGAAAATGTTACACCTATTCCACCATACCTTTGAGTGTGTTTGGAATGGATGTTAATTCTTCAATTTTTTTGGTAAGGGGGTGATCCTGCCTCCTTACATAGGATGCTAATTGCTTTGGCATTGAGTTGTGTATTCTTTAGATTTGCCTCATCCCAAGTAGATACAACTTCAGTTGGCTTGTTGTAGGGTGCAATCATCACTTTCCACGTGTCAAAGTTCATTCCTTGAATGTAAAATTGCATTTGCCTCTTCTAATAGAGGAAGTTGGTGTCGTCGAAGATCGGGGGCACATGGAGAAGTCTCCCTCTAGGTTGAGGGAACCAATTAGGTTATCACCCATCTTCTCATCTTGTAGGAGATTTGTTGGAGAACATCCTTGATCTCATACCACTTTTTGGATCTAGGACTCTATAGGAAGGGGTGAATAGAGCTTTAAAACTTGCACAAGAAAAGTTAGACCTTCAAATTATATCAATTGAAACAAAATTATAAAAGTGAATTTGAGGTCCTATCTAAACAAGCATAGCAAGGATGAGAGAGATTCAAACAAACACTTGGGCAAGGTGTTTAGAGTGGTTCCAATATCCAAACTAGGAGACTGTCAGTCCACTACCTAGAGAGGTCGACCTCTAGGACTTTGCAACCCATGTATATTTATTTTCCATTATAAGACATACAAGAAGACCATCTTACATCCAAGGGCTTACCTATACAAGAGCTAGTCTTCTACCTCAGAACAGGTCTTACCCACTCTTGCAAGCAGCTTGATTCCTTCTCCTAGGACATCTCCTCACAACAAGTCTTCAACCTTAAGGATTTACCCACCAAGCTCCTTGGATCTTCCACCTTGTCCTTCTCCTTCACTTGGAGAATATCTTCATACCTTCTTCAGCCTTGAAGAAGAACAACAACTCCTCCTTCACTTGGAGAAGATCACTTGAGCCTTTACTCTTTGAGAAAGGGGATTGGGAAGTGTAAAGATGGAAAGCTTTACAAGGCAACAATGGGGTAGCTCTCTTACAACATACCTAACTCACTCATAATCACAAAATGCTTTATAAATTAGAGAGAGGAAGGGACTCAAAGGGGTTTAGCACACTCAACTATAGCAAGGACCAAGGATAGCATGAATGAGCAACCATGGAATGAACTCCAAGAAGTCCTATTTATAGTTGGGGTGTTCCTTTGAGTGTGGGATCAGTTAAGAATGAAAAATAGCCAATTTACAACTTGTAACAGATCTATTTATGTTTCTAACAACTCTTCAATGGTTGGATTCACTTTTTCTGCATTTTCTGTACAGTGCACTCGGTCAAGTTTCAATAAAGGTAACTCGATCAATCCGCTATCCAACAAAGACAATTTTTAAACTATCAATCGAGTTTGTCGTGGGGTAACTCGACCGATCATCTAAAATTAACTTTAGTCAGAAAGTTGGTCGGTCGAGTTCTATGAGTGTACAAATCGATCGATCTAATCATTTCCAAAAATCCATCATTGGTCGGTCGAGATTCAAACTCGACCGATTAAGTTGTTGTGACAGATTTTCCAAAATGATTTTAAGTGATCAGATGATGGAATTAAGTGTCACTATTTTTTTCTCATCTTAGTTACAAGTCAAATCATCAATATAAATAATTACAAAAATTGTCTAATGTGTTTTGGAGTGTTTTCCACAAAAGTTCATTTGCATTGCTTTTGATTTGAACTTGGACAAGCTAGGGTTTGAGGAAATTGATCCTTTTCATGTACCTCATGCCTGAAATCAATCTTAAACAAACATATTAGATACATACGAATGGAATGTGTAAGTCATTATTAAAATATGGACATTGTATAACTCTCAAGTCAACACATATAAGGAAATAAGAGAGTTGTAGATGATTACGTGTAAAATTATTTATTTATTTATTAACAAAATATGTATCTAATTATCAAGACTTGTGGATTTAGTAGTATAAGAATCAGAGTGAATGTCTTAGATATGTATTGTTATGTTGGAAATCAGATTATCGGTGAAGATTAAATTCCTTTGCAAGGTCAATTCATGTAATTGAATTACATAAACTAAAGAATTTGAAATTAAAAAAAAGGAATAATGTTTGGTTATATGTTTAATTCTCAATTTATGCCCCAATCTCATGATGAGTAGTTTTCTGAGATGTGGTTGTAACACAATCCCGATAGGGATTGGACCAATTTTCCCTTGATCTATCTAACAAAAAATGTCATAGTGTATGGGCATATGGGTAATATCCTATATATTTACATCTGACTGTGTCACACTGGAAAAATAATTATCTGTGTGAGGTGTCAACATGTGATTGGTTGATTAAGTATTATTTTGCATTGAATCTAAAAATTAGAGTGTAACTCTAATTAAGGTAAATACACATGTCAAAATGATTATAAAAATGTGTAGAATCCAATATTTTGTTTTAAATATGATTCCATCTTGAATAAAAAATTATATGTTGATACATAATTTGATAATATTGAATACATTGACACCCTAAGTTTATGAAATTAATGATTATATCTTATTATGTGAAATATTGATACACAAAATCTAATAGAAATTAGTGATGATGCATGATTAGATCCAATCTAAGATTTAGGGTTTCATTTGATGTCATATTGAGGCTTATAAACTTTAGGGCCTCAATATGGAATAACTAGGGTTTGTGATATCAAGCCAGATATAACCCTAAACCCTACCTAAGAGCCAGAACAAATTTAGGTATCATTTCGAGAGCATAAAAGTAACACCTTGGTGTTATACCCTTATTACATGTTGATTGGTTGAGTTGACTGGTTTTGTACTTGTTTTCTTGGATTATAAACATTTTCCAAAAGGTACGTGGTTAATTATGATTTCGTGCCCATATCGATATGAAGTTTGGTGAAGTTTTCCTAATGTATTGCAACCTAAACTATTGAATGTTTATTTACTTTCTATTTAAGATAATGCCTATGGCTATCATTTATATTAATAATAATTTCCTAAATCCAACATGCAATATCTAAGGGTAGTCGAAGGAGGTAATAATCCTAAAAAACTAAGGCTAATTCATTGAGAAAGTGACTGACATTAATGATATACATGTAACCAAGTCTAATGATGAATAGTCACCTTGAGTCCAATGATGGATCAAATCCTAGAACCCAATGTTAGATCAAGGGATTAGTGTACCTACAAAGATATGCCAGTCATGGGTTAGGGAATTATACAAAAAGATGAAATGTTCACATATTGTTTATAATTTATAACTATAATTGATATGTCGTTATACCTGCATGCACATATTTTGTATGCACACGTCCAAATATCAATATACTGATCTGAGCTCTGACTATTGGTGTTTTAGGTTAAATTGCATCTTTTATCTGAAAACATGGACAAACAGAAGCTAGAACCAAAAGAATACATGGTTAAAGACTACTTGAGGATTAGATGTATTGTTAAATTTACTTTCAATTTAGTTCTCCCTTTGAATAATCACATAACTCCCTTGAGGAGGATTCTTCTTCATTTTGTCATCAAATCTTTTTATTCAATGAACTTATGATTCGTTGTAAGTTATTTTCTAAACATGGATTATGGAAAGTTGTCAATAGCCCTTGCCCTCTCGGTACACCTTTATTGGGGATAAAAGGGGGTGGGGGTGTTACAAGGTCACCCTAATGTTGGGACACAAGATAAACATGACAACTCTTTGATTCTTTATGGATCTACACTTTTGCGGTAGTACGAATAGGTATATCATGCATGCTCTCTCATCTATAACTCGGTCTAATTGGAAAGAAAAATCGGGGTCATCTTCACATATCATTGGTAATGCTTCAATATTTAATTTTGTGACTCCATTTGTCAAACCTTTTCATACCAAGGTAGTTGATGGTTCTTTTTACCAAATTATAAGTCTTGGTAGTGTATATATAACCAAGTAATTATCTCTTGATAAAGTTTTGCATGCACCAAATTTTGGTTTTAGCTTATTATCTATTTGCCATATCACAAAATCTCTAAATTGTCATGCCCATATCTTTCTTCTACATGGTCTCATGAAGATGAATTATATTTGTGACATCTTTGAGAATTAGTGCCTTTATTACCTCCATCCATTCACCACTCATCCTACATGCTACTCTACAAGCATATCCCTATAGCTCCACCACCGCCTCGAACAACCCAATATTATTGTGCTTTGCCGACAGTTTCTGGACAAACCTACTTCTATGTCTCTCAAGTCTGAAGCATGTCAACTTGGCAACTGTCATAGGTCATGTTTTCCCTCACGAAAAGGAAAACATTCACATCCAACTTTTGATATGGTCTATGTTTATATTTGGGAATCATATCATCTAAAAAGTCATAGGATCTTTAAGTATTTTCTTATACAAGTTGATGACCTTTCTTGTGTGCCTTGGCTATTTTTGCTTAATGACAATTATGAAGTTGCATGTCATTTTTTTAAATAAAGACACACTTTTCTTCTCTTAAGATGATTTTTTATAGTGATAATGGTCTAGAATTTGTGAATAATGAGTTAGTGAATAATGAGTTAGACACCTTTTTTAAAATCTATGGGAGCAATCTACCAAGCTTCATGTGTTAAAACTTCACCATAAAATGGAGTTGCCGAAAGAAAATTGTGGCATGTTCTTGATATTGCATGCACCTTAATGTTTCAAATGAATATTCCCTCTTCCTATTGGCTTAGTGTATGTTAGCTTCTAGATTCCTCACAAATAGAGTTTCTTCCTCTGTCTTGCAGGGGTTCATTCCCCCACATTATTTAAGGTCTCAAAAATTCTTTGTTTTTTGAACCATCAAGAGTCTTTGGTTGTGTGTACTTTGTACATCTCTTTGGGCAAAGCAAGCGGTTACCTTGGACTGTTAAGTGTATTTTTCTTGGTTACTCAATGACTCAGAAGGGATATGTTATTCACATATGTCAATGTTTACGCAGGTGTCGGGAAGCGCCGGCACCGCTCGACTCCTAATTTGCACATTTAAATTATTAACGCTTGCTTAACGCTAATTAGTTGACTGATATGTGTGATGTGATCTAGTGAAATTACACGATTGATCGAATCCCAATTTACTCTATTAAATGTTGAAACCATTAGTGCACGGCCAGTAACTGGACAGTTTAGGTATAAACCCAGGCTGCATGATTTTAGTAATTCAATTGATGCACAATTACAAAGAAATGACTACGATATAAAAAATATTCAAAGAAAACCTAGTTGCACGCTTTAGGTCATATTTAATGTGAATGATTTAATATCTACTCAAATTGACACGCTTCTCAAAGATATTATTAGAATTCCTCAATTATTATTAATAATTTGTGACATAATAAGTAATTAACTCTTAACTGAGTTATGTGATGCACAAACCAGGACTAGGGTTAATGTGCATGTTTTTCAAGGAATTTTAGAAAATTTACAGTGCTACTGATGATTTCTCATATATCGAGTAATTAACTCTTGTTAGTGTGTTACGATGTTAAATTGTATGATTTCAGTGTATATGTGCCAAGTTGACATGAATTCTATTTATTTAAGAATTTTAGTTTGCATGCATGCATAAAAATGTTGATTTCTCAGTAAATTACAAGTGGTCATGTATTTAGTTTATTTAAGAACTTGAAATCTGCATGCATGCTTAATATGTCGAATCTCTAAGCATTTGCAATGCTTGAATATACTACTCTGTCAAATTTAGAATGATATTCATGTCGCATTGTAAAGTTCAAGTAAATAGACATGGTACCATAGAGATACCAGAGTCAAGTACAAGTAAGAGAAATCTACAATCTAGTAAGAGTTTTCTAGAATAATAAAATAATAGATTAAGGTCCCTAACACTGTAGAATCCCCATGAGAGGTATGTGCCTTAGGGATGAAATGACCTACCCTGGCGGCGTTTCCAGTATACGGGGGTCGGAACGCACCCACAGAGCGTGCAGGGAGACGAAGCCCTTGAGGAAGTGTCCTAAGAGAAGATAGGTTACCCAACATAAACCGGAAGTCCCGGTGGTAACCCAGAGGTACCCACAGAGTGTACCAAGTTGAGGCCCACAGAGCGTCTCAGACCCTCTACCTGTGTACTCAGCCAAGAGGAGGATTCCAGTTTACGGCACCATAGAAGTGTTGAGGCTAGAGAGCCAGTTTTCCTATTGCAGACCAAGACATTAGTCAGACTTAGCTATCCCGGGATGTCGGCTAAGTCTTGTACGGTGGGATCGTAGTTCGATGCGAGTCTTCATATGTATAGTACACTGCATATGATCAGGGAATAAGATAAAACATGTTCATATAGGTTCATAGAGTTAGTTAAAGAGTTAAGAAAGGTTTGAGTTAGTTTCGCAGTAGTTGTCCTTTAAATGAAATTTTAGTATTTTTTGTTATTTAATTGTATCTACAGCTTTGCAGCAATTGTTATCATAATGAAATGTTGATATCTTCTGTTGTTTAAATTATATTGCATAGATCTACTCAGTATATAATTATCTGGTATTTTATTAGAATTATCTGGTATTTTATTCCAATTAATAAACATAAATGAGTTATCTACGATGATTGGGTGAAATTCTATTCACTGAGCCAGTAGCTCACCAACCTACTGAAACATTTTTCAGGTCAGCGTCACCACAAGGAAGTTGAAGGATCGTATCACCCAAGTTCTTCGAAGGTAGTTCGTAGTTAGATAGAGGTCTCTTAGTCCTTTCCCCTTGGTCCTTGGTCATGAGGTGTGGTAGAGAGAGAATGTAATGTAATATGTAGATTAGATTTTAGTTATCTGTTTGGGTTTACTTTATGCATGAACAATGTAATATGTCAAGTATGTTTGGTTTTCTTTCAAGTAAGGTAAATAGTAAGTTGTTTCCGTAGTTTAGTAAGATTCGGTGTTATTTAAGTTATAAGACTTCCTTTAAGTAAATTTTAAGTGATTAAGGAAAGGAAAAGTTAAGGGTGTTTTTGTATTAAGTGTAATCCTCTTTTCATGCCCTAATCTCATGACTAGTGGTAATTGTGGGATCATGGATCCACAACTAATTTGGTATCACAGCATAGGTTGAGTACATAGTTACTCTAAGTCAAGGTCAGGGGATGATAAGAGACCAATAGGATTAGGACTTAGGTGTTTTCCTTCCAATTGCAATTTTCTAACAGGAAGTGTTCTGTTATACTATTGCAGATGGCAGGAAGAGGATGTGGTCATGAGGACCAAGTTGAGAGCCACATTGGATGTGGCCCTCAGGTGATGGGTCTAGGTGGTGGAGATGATGTGGATGAGGTATCAAGGATGTACAGGATGTTTCTTGAGACTAGGGAAAATTATAAGATGGAGAGGTGAGCTTCTACCTTGAGCAGTAAGGACCTGATGAGATCCTATGAGCTGGTTAAGAAGCTTGGAGGTACTGAGTTCAATGGAACTATAGACCCTGCAGTGGCAGATGAATGGCTGAGACAGTTCGAGAAAGTGTTTCGTCTGATGGAGCTGTCTAAGGAAAGACAAATCAATCACGCAGTTTATTTGCTTAAAGGTGATGCAAAGCTATGGTGGCGTGGAGTGGAAGATAAAAGGAGGGATACGGTACTAACTTGGAGGGATTTCATTGATGAATTTCATCTTAAGTACTACCCACCTACCTTTCTGAGTGAGAAAATAAGACAGTTGCACACCTCACAAGGTTGGCAAATTTTTGTCCGCAACTTGTTCCTAATGATGTAGAAAAGTGCAGAAGATTTCAAGAAGGATTAAGGTCAGAGATTAGACACACCATATCAGCCATTGGTCGAAGAGATAGATAAAACTTTGGGGAATTTGTGGAAGCAGCGAGACGTGTAGAAGAGTTAGTTAATGCTGATAAGCAGTCTGAGAGTAAGAAAAGATCTGGAGATTTTATTAGAAGGGGGGCAAAGTAGTGGTGGATACAGAGGAGGTGGCGGTTTCTTTTCAAAGATAGGACAAGGACCTGGGTGTTTTGGTAGACAAGGATCTAGTTTTTCATCAAGTAGAGGGAGACCTAACTCCAATAGATGGAATACACAATCTACATGGACACCTCCAACTAGGTCTTCTGGATCATTAATGTTAGTGACAGAACCGCAGAGTCATGATGCATCCATGTGTGATATCTGTGGAAGACCACACTCAGGACAGTGTTGGGGAACAAGGTTTCAAGGATGTCATCAATGTGGACAGATAGGACACATCAACAGGAATTGCCCCCAGTTACAGCAGTCAGCATCACAGGGTTCCCAGTCACAGTATTAGAATGTCCCGAGACAGGCTCCAGCTAGAGGACCCGGTTCCTCTGTAGCTTTAAGTTCTCGAGGTGGTGTTCCCGAGGTGGTGCAACACCCATTTCTAGGGAAGGACAATGAGGATATCATGGGAGAGGAAGAGCTTCAGGACGCTTCTTCTCTTTGACACCATAAGAAGGTGTTGTTTCTTCCTGACTGATTACAGGACAAATGCTTCTCTTTAACAGCATTTCAGTTATAGTTTTGATAGATCTGGTTGCAACTCACTCATTCATACAATGTTCTTTAGCTTGTGAGTTTAACATGTTAACCCAGGAGTTATCGGTTGAGTTGTTGTTAAGGGTTCTAATAAGTGAACTGATAGTTTTGACGGAGTTTTGTCCTGGATGTTTGTTGACTTTTGGTGGTTACACCATCGTAGTTAATCTTATACCCCTAGATATTAATTCTTTTCAACTTATCTTGGGTATGGATTGCCTAGAGACGTATCGAATTCAACTTGACTGTTGGAAGAAGGAGGCTATCTTTCAATAGGGTGAATTTTCTTATGTCTTTACTGGAGATAGGAAAGTTTTGCCTACGTGTATCGTATCAGCTGTTGTAGCTGATAAGATGTTGCAGAAAGGTTGTGAGGCATTCTTGGCACATGTAGTAGATACTAGAGCTGAGAAAAGCACAGTCAGTCTATGGGATGTGCCAGTGGTCTGTGAGTTCTCAGATGTTTTTCCAGATGAGTTTCTAGGTCTACCTCCTAAAAGAGAGATAGACTTTGAGATCCAGGTGTTTCCAGGTAGTCAACCTATAGCACTACCAGCCTATAGAATGGCACCTGCAGAGTTGAAGGAACTCAAGATTCAGTTACAGGAATTACTGGATAAGGGTTTCATTTGACCTAGTTCTTCACCATGGGGAGCTCCAGTCTTGTTTGTGAAGAAGAAATATGGTACTATGAGCTTATGCATAGACTACAGACAGTTGAATAAGATCACCATCAAGAATAAGTACATGTTGACAAGGATAGATGATTTGTTTGATCAGTTGCATGGAGTGACAATCTTTTCTAAGATAGATTTAAGATCTGGATATCTTCAGTTGAGGATAAAGGCTTCAGATATTCCTAAGTCGGCTTTTAGAACAAGATATGGGCATTATGAGTTTTTGGTCATGTCGTTTGGACTAACTAATGCCCCAACAACTTTCATGGATATGGTGAACCGGATTTTCAAGCCCTTTTTAGATCAGTTCATAGTAGTTTTCATAGATGGCATTTTGATTTATTCTAGAGATGATGAGCAGCATCTGAGGATAGCATTATAGTTGTTGAGGCAGCACCAGTTATATGCTAAGTTTAGTAAGTGTGAGTTCTGGTTAGCTGAGGTGTCTTTTCTTGGACATGTCATCTCAGGTGATGGAGTAAGTGTTGACCCTAAGAAAGTTGAGTCTGTTCTATAATGGGAGCATCCTAAGACTCCTATTGAGATCAGAAGCTTCTTAGGATTGGCAGGTTACTACAGGAGGTTTATCGAGAACTTTAGTGTTGTAGCGTCACCTCTAACACGATTAACAAGAAAGAATGCACCATTTGTCTGGTCAGACAACTGTGAGAAGAGTTTTCAGATCTTGAAGAAGAGATTGACTACAGCACCAGTGTTGATCCTACCCGAGGCAGATAAAGGCTACACAGTGTTTTGTGATGCTTCAAGGAGAGATTTAGGATGTGTGTTGATGCAGGAAGGCAAAGTAGTAGCTTATGCATCTAGACAGCTTAAGAAGAATGAGGAGAATTACTCGACACATGATTTGGAATTAGCTTATGTAGTTCATGCTCTTAAGACATGGCGTCACTATCTTTATGGTGAGGCATTCCAGGTGTTTATAGATCATAAGAGCTTGAAGTATATCTTCACCCAGAAAGATCTTAATCTTAGACAGCGGAGGTGGTTAGAATTGATCAAGGATTATGATGTGACCATATATTATCATCCTAGTAAGGCAAATGTGATAGCAGATGCCCTCAGCTGGAAGTCAAGTTCAATAGCTGATGCATTTTCTATGGCATGTTTCAAGAGAGACCTACTAGTAGAGATGCAGAAAGTTGAACTTGGACTTAGGGATGATAGAGAAAAGTGGTTTGATTGCACAGATGCAATTCAAGCCTACTTTTTATGATCAGATCAAGGAACTTCAGTAGAGTGACAGTGAATTACAACAGATCATGCATGATATGACAAAGGGAAAGAGACCAGAGTTTAGGTTTTCAGATCATGGGTTGTTGTATCAGCATGACAGGTTGTGTGTACCTGGAAACAGTGGTTTGAAAGAAAGGATTCTTGAGGAAGCACATGCATCGATGTATGCTATGCATCCAGATAACACTAAGATGTACAAGAATCTTAAGGAATTGTATGGGTGGTTAGGTATGAAGTAGGATGTAGTTGGTTATGTGGCTAGATGTAGTGTGTGCCAGCAGGTTAAGGCTGAGCATCAGAAACCTACAGGTACTTTGCAATCTTTTCCTATACTAGAGTGGAAGTGGGAACATATCACAATGTATTTTGTGGTAGGGTTTCCCAGGACACCTAGAGGTTGTGACTCGATATGGGTGATTGTTGATAGACTGACTAAGTCTGCTCACTTTTGTTATGACCCCACCTCCCGATAACCCCCAATTAAGGGAACTGAGAGGTCAAAGCCGCACCCATAACTTCTGGATCAAAGGTTCGACACTTAACCAAGAACAATTATTAAATTTCAGCAATCTATACTGAAAAGATGTAAAAAAAAATGCATACCTTTTGAAAATTTTAGATTTATAAACTTCTATCCATGTATGTATTCTACTCTAACTAATCCTCCTTGCATTTTACTTCATGTATTTCTCAATATGACGATTTACTGTTTATCCATTTGGCTTGTACCTAAAATGCCGACAAACAAAATGTCTGTCAGTCGAAGCTGGTATGTGGGGGAAACAATAAACGTGCAACTATGATAACAACGTAATCATTCAATTAATCATTTAACAACCAAGATTACGTTTTAAATATAACTTCGTGATCCATGAGTACCCTATCCTTTGTGATATCCCTACAGTGGACCTGGATACTACCTTCCTTATGGTAGATCCCCATTAAACCCCTCATGGTCCCACCTATAGGTGAACTAGTTTCTAGGGTTAAGTCACATGGCACTACTCGTAAGTAGCCCACTCCTTAACTCATGGAAGGCTAATGGGTCTCATGGCACTACACTTGGTAGCCCAATTTCTAACCCACGATAACCTAGACCTTGCTCTAGGATTACCCCTTTTTAGCCTTTTCAAAGCAACAGAGGTGGACCCGGATCTAGCCAGTTATATGTATACTTATGGTGATAATCATATTCACTTTATAGTTGCATGAAATAAAAGGCATCCAACGGTTATTTTCAAGCAACCGATAAAACCATTCGGAAATCGCTGTGAAACTAAAGCGATTATTCATAAGCATAACCACATACCTGATTTGATGATTTCACAAGCATTAAGCAAACCCAACCAAGAATAAAATCCAAGCAAGAAATTCAATCATCACATAATTCCTGAAAAGAATATTCACTCTGTTTATTAAACACTTTATCAAGAATCTACTTTATTGACTTGGATTCACTTTCTAGGGTTTTTGTATCCATTTTAGGGTTTCATTTTGCAATTAGGGTTTCCCTTCATCTTTTACCATATTAAACCCTAATTTTATGCCATTACTCATAAACCCTAATTATCTCATCTATTCTTCAATATTAAGGTTATCTTAACAACATATAACTCTATTTCCATATTAAAGGCACATTAATCATTAATTAATTTCATCAAGCTTCTTTTCATTAAAGCTACTTTTTTATCCTTTTAATCCATGACAATATCATTATACTCATTCATCATCAATTCAAAGTTCATTATGGTCTAATTAACATATGAACTCAATTTATCATCATTTCCACCTTTTATTCATGAGAAAACCCTAATTACTATATTAAGGGTATTTACCCATAATTAAAGACTTTTGTATTCAAATAACTTAAAACCATCATTTAACAACATATTTTCACCTTTTTCAAATCATATATGATCTTATCCTCTTTTACCCTAAATTAGGGTTCTAAGGTTTCTTACAAAATCCTAATCATCTTAATTATCTTCATTAAGGATTCTCTAATCCAAACTATGTTCAAGAATCATTATATTACAGTTGTATTCTTGCAATATTGTGTTATGACCACTAAACTCATATTTACTCAAATCAGGGTTTTTAGTCCATTAAACCATGTTCATGATCATAAAACCCTAAAACCAACATACTAATCATCCTTTTATGATTTTACCATTCCTTTTACTCTTAACAGGTTAAGATTGATCAAAAACATATAAAAGATTCATCATGTTCATTTTTATATCATTCTAGGGTTTTTCTATTAATTAATGCATCAAAAGATGTAAAACCCTATATTTTTTAGTTTCAAGCAGAATTAGGGTTCAAACATAATTTCTTTGTGTTCCACTCGTTCTGAGGATCAAAATTCATATATTACTTGTCCTAATCGGAGTTACCAATATGAAGATATGATTTTTGCAAGAAATCACTTACCACAACCAATGAGATTGTGCCACATCATCTCAGTCCATGCAACGTAGCTCCTTTCTTTGAAAACATTTCGATTTTACTTCTTTACCCTCGGTTAAGTGATTTTCTTCTACAGCCCATGGAGGGCATTTTTGTCCATGCGCCTCTACCCCCTTCTTCAACCTTGGGCAGCACGACGGCTGCTACCCTAGCCGCTGATCTACAGCAAACGGGGGTGCACCCCCTCCTCTCCAGAGTCTGGCGACCACCGGGGACGCCTCCCCTGACTCTGCCACACCTTGTTGTACTTGGTGCGCCACCCGGTCGCAGCCGTCATGGTCATCTTCACACTCCTCAGGCCTGCGACGTGCGGCTGCTTTTACAGCCGTGCGACCGCTGTTGCGCCTCGGCTAGGGCCTCGGGACGATGGCTAGCCTTCACTTCAGCCACGTACAGTGTTGTTCTTCCATCACGAACCCTCCATAGCTCCCCGTAGCTCCTTGTCATGCTGGCTTTCCCGATTAGGGTTTCATGGACGGAAAGAGAAAGAAGAAGAAGGGAAAGGAGGAGAGATAGTCACATGGGATCCCTCTGGACTTGGCCAAGGGTTCGACCCCTCTTATAGGGAGTACATCCACGCCCTAATGTACTTGCTCATGAGAAAAGCAAGGCTTCTCCTCATTAGGAAACTATCTTTCCATAGATGATAATAAATTCTCTCTCTATATTAATTCTTTGTTTCCCCTTGATCCTTAGTCATTAAGAATTCAAAATTCTTTTCTCTTATTCTCTTTATTTTTTCTTTTTAATCCATAAGCATGAATTTCTATTTTCTTTTAGTAGACACTATTTTCCTTTTTAACAATATCACCAAAATTCATTAATAATGTATCACATTATCATTTTATTTTGCAATTTTGGTATTTTCTCTTTCTTTCCTCTTTATTGGGACTCTTGCATCCCAAGAAACTCTATTATTTCGAAATTCTTTCTATTGGATACTTATTATCCTTCTAGATGCATCTTTATGCATTATTTCACATTATCTTGTTTATTTCTCATTAAAATATCTCTTTTTGAGGATTTCTCTTTATTTCTCTTTTATCTTCCTCATTGTTATTCCTTTTATCATTGGTAATCCTTGGGATATGAAATTCCACCAAGGATAACCCAATTATACCTTTTTCCACTTATTTCCAACATTTTAACATTATTTTCAATTTCTTTCTTACTAAAGAAATACTTAATTAAACTTTTCTTTTCTTATTGCCTTTTCTTTGCAACTTTGGACTCCTTGGAACCCAAGGAACCCAAGAGGCACGAAATCCATACTTGGATTACATCATTTTGCCTTCTAGAGGTTTCTACCTCTTCCTTTTCTCAAATATTCAATTATTCAATTACTAATTGAATTTTCTTTGTTATTTGGGCCCAATAGCCAATAAAGCCCACAACATAGACATCAAGGCTATTGTAAACAAAATCCATGTATTCAAAAAAATTATACCATTCTTTATTCAATTATCGTTAATATGAGAAATTACATTTCTCACCAGATGAACCCAAAAATTGGGGTTGTAACATCCTTCCCCTCTTATAGGAATTTTGTCCTCAAAATTCAATCAAGCAAACAAACAATTCAGGATAATACTACTCCATGTCCATCATTGGTCCCTATGTGACTTTACCTTACCCATGGCGCTTCCAAAGAACCTTTATCATCACATATTCTTTTCTCTGAGTTCTTTCATCCTGGCGTCTATAAACTGCACAGATGACTGAGGCCATTTCAGCCTCCCTTGGGGCTCACTAGGTTCATTGCTCAGCACATGGTCGGGGCACCTCACATAGTGCTCTAAATTGGACACATGGAACTCATCACACATTACTTTATCCTGAGGGGTAAGGTCAAACTTAACCTTCTCCACCAATCCATCTCAATGGACCCATGTATCGGGGACTCATCTCTTTTAGCTATAACTTAGAGGGGTTGGATTTTTCATGTCATATATTCTCCCACAGTGAACTTGTATGTCAGTCTACTTTGCATCTGCTCATGACTCTCATTGTCTCTAGGCTCCTTTCAGCCCTTGCACAATCAAAGTGACTTCATCTACACGCACTGTGGTCCTTTTCTAACCATCACGTGGTCCTTTCACCAACATCACCTTACTGAAGTGGTGACCGACACAACCTCTCTTACAGAGCTTCTTTAAATCCCGATACTGGCTACGGTAGTTATCTTCACATCTTTCATAGGACAAGAACTGTCTCTAGCTATCACCCTGAATGAGCACATATGCTCTCATCAGACCCTTTAGTCTGGATCATACTAACCATTAGATGTGGGTGATGAACTATACTAACATCGAGTTCTTCATGTACCTACTTCCCCCTTACAGAAGTGAACCTTTAGGATATACTCAATGACTTTTGAACTCGATTCATGGTGTAGTTGAACCATCTCTCTCATGAGTAGTTCAACCAGATTGTCTCTTGACAGAACTCTCTTCTTTCTCATGTCATCTAGGTAAGGCGATCAACCATAACCCACATTGCATCTTGACCTTCCTTGGTCTAGGGGAGACTTATCACAACATCCATAATGATGAACTTCCATTCCCCCTCAGGGACTCTTTTGTCCTCTATATCAATACACTGGGTTACTGGGGTTTGTCCTTCACCTCCTGGCTTGCATGGCCATATACCACATGCAACTTTATCCAAAGTCCTACTGTCACTTATTATCTTGGTACTAAGGTGTATGGTGATCTTAAATTCATGGTCTTGTGTATGTCATGATTCCTCAAGATTGATTCCTCAAAACCCTAATTCACTCTAGTCGGGGTTTCATCACCTTCTTTTCCAAAGAAGTGCATCTGAGGTTCTACCACCATCCTTTCATTGCATCAAGGACTAGACTGGCTAACCAAACAACCATTAACTTGTTCAACATATCTCATTACATCGGAGTATTAGCCAAACATATCTCCTTTCCAAACTTAGGGTTAGCCTAACAACCTTTTCTAGCTTCTAGCCAAACTAGTCAGATACATCTCAACCAGAACATCCATTACCACTTCACATCCTTAGGTATTAGGTAACATTGAAGACATACACTTCCACGTATTTCACTTATCATTTCAAACTTGAATTCTAAGTCTATCTTTATTGAGAACACTTTGAGCTCATCTTCTTGGTGATCAAACTCAATCTTGTATGACTCATATCTCATGATAAAGATTACCTTAGTACTCTTACTATTTGTAAACCATTTATGTATTATTCACTCTACAAGGATATGTTATCATCTCTGTCCTCTTACTTCATAGCAACGTTCCAACTCATATCTATCTTTTATCCTTAGTGTATGGCATGTGTACTGTCCTATCTCTCACTCCCATAACAAGAGGAAATAAGCATTTGGCGGTCGTCCAAATACAAAGTTCTACCTGTTCCACGAGTAGAGATGGTACATCCCACATTGCCAGTACACCTTCCAATCTAAGTTGAAACGCGCAACTTATGTCTCTACATCACAATCATCTCGATATCAAAGTTACCTCCATGGAAAACTAGTCTTGAACCTACTGAGGTTTATATCCTTGATCATCTCCTCTAGGTCTATAGGGTGTCGGCTCTTATGGGGTCATCCCTCTTCCCTCATGCATCAAGAGAGTTCCCTACTCACCTGCCCTTTGGGTCCCATGAGTTCATGAAGGTGATCAATCTCCTAACCCATGGCCCTCAGACAAGGATAGTTGTTACCTCCTGACCCTATGGTCATGTGCAACTGGGGAATTAGGCAACTCCTACTTCCATCGGTCTTATCCCTACCTGACCCTAGGATAGACTTAGGATTCTCCATAGTACATGTTCAACTTAGAACCTTGCCCAAGCCTTCATCATCTCCCTTTATATACATGGGCTGACATCCATTCTTTCATAGGGGTCATGGTGACTTGCCTACCTTGGTCAGGCCCCTTACCGGTTACCTCCATGGTAACACATCCACATGCACTTAGAGATGGATATCTATGGGTCTGCAGGTTCATTCTCATACCATGTACTTTTCACTTAGATTCTCAAGATCCTATGAGACCTCTTTAGGGTACCTTAAACCAACAAAACTGATATACACCCTACCAAAGGGGTTCCTCTCCCAGGATGGGAGGAAAACTATCTCTTGACAACATGGTCACAAACATCCTTAGGGTTTACATCCACATGAGCCTACTTAACCCTAGCAAGCTATTAAGGCACAACAGATCACCTACTGAACCATGCTAGGTCATACTTGTCCTCTTTCCTCCATGCTGGATCAAGATCATACCTTCCTTTATCATCAACCTAGCTGTGAGGGGTTAAACAAACATACCTTAAACTTAAGGGGCTTCCCTTTTCCTCTATACATGAGGAGTAACATGCTCGAAACTATAGCAACTTAATTCTCGTCATGAGCATTAGGTATACCACTTCCCCTCTTAGGCCTAGGAACCCTAGGTTCACTTGTAGGTGTCCAACTACATGCTCTATCTCTTAACCACGAACCAAGCATGCAAAAGGCATGACATGCACTTCTTGTCATCCTTCAATTCGAGCAAAACTTAGAGTTGGGTCCTCCTTAAGGACAACCAACAAGGTACAAGGCCTCATAACCTGTTACTAAACCTTTCTAGGTCTAAGGAACTCTTCTTCCTACCTCAGAAGGTAAACAGCTATATCGTAGGCACATAGGTACCAGAAGCTTCATCTTCTCTCTCTAGGGTTTGGTCCCTCTAAAGGAAACCAAGGTATCATCAACTTCCAGGGATCGATCATGAGGCAACCACTATCATCCATTGTTCCTCATATCTCGGGGTTTTAGGCTTCCAACCTTCATGTTGGGTTTCCTACTCTCTCTAGAGCTAACCCTAAATCCAACCTCACCATTAGAGGTCCTCTCTTCATGAAGGATCAACCTCAAAAGCATGCTCCTACCTGGATGAAACTTATGTTCGCTCAAGGTTATCCATAGCTCTTTATGCTTATTTCATAGGCCATCCTTCCTACTCTCCTGGTCAGGGTTTCAACCCTTTGCTCACACTACTAATGTACCCTGGGTGCATGTTATTCCCTACTCGCATAAGCCCATAGGGTTTCTAAGGTCCTTCACTAACATCATCATCTAAGGAGCTATCCTTTACTCTAACATGCATGACCCTTCCCAGGGTTGGGTTGCCAAAGGTGCTAGGTCACCCATGGATCATATGGCATCCCAAAGTCATGTCCTTTCAAACACCTAGTCTAACTCATCTCTCTATAACCTTCACTTAGGGTTAGGGATAGCATCATCCTCAGATGATGTGCCAGGTCTCTACTTGCAATGGAGATCTCTATCTCCAAGACTAACTTATCATCCCGACAAGAAGGTCTAGCCTCAGGTCTCTTCTGAGGACATGACAACTTATGTCATACGACCTAAGCATGTATATATTCTTTAATTAATTTGGTGGAGGATTCCTTAAACCTTATTAACCTTACCCATACCTCAAGAGGGTGAGAAGAAGAAAGAAAACTCTAATCCTTTAGGTCCTTATCAGAATTTTGTGATGAGAAGGGATGAATAATATGAGAAAGTCCTAAAGGTATCTTATTTCGATTTATACCCTAAGACTTTGGCCAGGCAGTCACACGGATCTGGGAGTCCTCATATTTTGACTAGCGGTGCGGAGGAAAATATTTCCAGCCCCCAGTCGTGATCCTTTTCCAGAGAGCTCTGTCTTTCGGATAATCCTCTAATAACTCCCTTGGGTTCTATGGAGTTTGAAATTTTTTAATAATTATTAATGGTTAAGTGGGGAACCTACGCTCTGATACCAAATGTTACAACCCCACTTCCTGATAACCCCCAATTAAGGGAGACCGAGAGGTCGAAGCCGCACCCATAACTTTCGGATCAAAGGTTCGGCACTTAACCAAGAACAATTATTAAATTTCAACAATCTATACTAAAAAGCTGTAATAAAATTTTGCATACCTTTTGAAAATTTTGGATTTATAAACTTCTATCCATGTATGTATTCTACTCTAACTAATAATCCTTGCATTTTACTTCATGTATTTCGCAATATGATGATTTACTATTTTTCCATTTGGCTTGTACCTAAAATGTCGACAAATAAAACGTCGGTCAGCCGAAGCTGGTATGTGGGGGAAACAATAAACATGCAACTATGATAACAATGTAATCATTCAATTAATCATTTAACAACCAAGATTACATTTTAAATATAACTCCGCGATCCATGAGTACCCTATCCTCTGTGCTATCCCTGCAGTGGACCTGGATACTACCTTCCTTATGGTAGATCCCCATTAAACCCCTCATGGTCCCACCTATAGGTGAACCAATTTCTAGGGTTGAGTCACATGGCACTACTCATAAGTAGCCCACTCCTTAACTCATGGCAGGCTAATGGGTCTCATGGCACTACACTTGGTAGCCCAATTTCTAACCCACGATAACCTAGACCTTGCTCTAGGATTACCCCTTTTTAGCCTTTTCAAAGCAACAGAGGTGGACCCGGATCTATCCAGTTATATGTATACTTATGGTGATAATCATATTCACTTTATAGTTGCATGAAATAAAAGGCATCCAACAGTTATTTTCAAGCAACCGATAAAACCATTCAGAAATCGCCGGGAAACTAAAGTGATTATTCATAAGCGTAACCACATACCTGATTTGATGATTTCACAAGCATTAAGCAAACCCAACCAAGAATAAAATCCAAGCAAGCAATTCAATCATCACATAATTCCTGAAACGAATATGCACTCTATTTATTACACTCTTTATCAAGAATCTACTTTATTGACTTGGATTCACTTTCTAGGGTTTTTGTATCCATTTTAGGGTTTCATTTTGCAATTAGGGTTTCCCTTCATCTTTTACCATATTAAACCCTAATTTTATTCCATTACTCATAAACCCTAATTATCTCATATATTCTTCAATATTAAGGTTATCTTAACAACATATAACTCTATTTCCATATTAAAGGCACATTAATCATTAATTAATTTCATCAAGCTTCTTTTCATTAAAGCTACTATTTTATCCTTTTAATCCATGACAAAATCATTATATGCATTCATCATCAATTCAAAGTTCATTATGGTCTAATTAACATATGCACTCGATTTCTCATCATTTCCACCTTTTATTCATGAGAAAACCCTAATTACTATATTAAGGGTATTTACCCATAATTAAAGACTTTTGTATTCAAATAACTTAAAACCATCATTTAACAACGTATTTTCACCTTTTTCAAATCATATATGATCTTATCCTCTTTTACCCTAAATTAGGGTTCTAAGGTTTCTTACAAAATCCTAATCATCTTAATTATCTTCATTAAGGATTCTCTAATCCAAACTATGTTCAAGAATCATTATATTACAGTTGTATTCTTACACTATTGTGTTATGACCAATACACTCATATTTACTCAAATCAGGGTTTTTAGTCCATTAAACCATGTTCATGATCATAAAACCCTAAAACCAACATACTAATCATCCTTTTATGATTTTACCATTCCTTTTACTCTTAACAGGTTAACATTGATCAAAAAATATAAAAGATTCATCATGTTCATTTTTATATCATTCTAGGGTTTTTCTATTAATTAATGCATCAAAAGATGTAAAACCCTATACTTTTTGAGTTTTAAGTAGAATTAGGATTCAAACATAATTTCTTTGTGTTCCTCTCATTCTGAGGATCAAAATTCATATAAGAGTTACCAATATGAAGATACGATTTTTGCAAGAAATCACTTACCACAACCAATGAGATTGTGCCACGTCATCTCAGTCCATGCAATGTAGCTCCTTGCTTTGAAAACATTTCGATTTTACTTCTTTACCCTAGGTTAAGTGATTTTCTTCTACAGCCCACGGAGGACATTTTCATCCACGCGCCTCTACCCCCTTCTTCAACCTTGGGAAGCACGGCGGCTGCTACCCTAGCCGCCGATCTGTGGCAAATGGGGGTGCGCCCCCTCCTCTCCAGAGTCTGGCGACCACCGGGGACACCTCCCCTGACTCCACCACACCTTGTTGTACTTGGTGCGTCGCCCGGTCGCATCCTTCATGGTCATCTTCACACTCCTCAGGCCTGCGACGTGCGGCTGCCTTTGCAGCCATGCGGCCGCTATTGCGCCTCGGCTAGGGCCTCGGGACGGTGGCTAGCCTTCACTTCAACCACGTAGAGTGTTGTTCTTCCATCACGAACCCTCCATAGCTCCCCGTAGCTCCTTGTCATGTTGCCTTTCCCAATTAGGGTTTCATGGACGGAAAGAGAAAGAAGAAGAAGGGAAAGGAGGAGAGATAGTCACACGGGATCCCTCTGGACTAGGCCAAGGGTTCGACCCCTCTTATAGGGAGTACATCCATGCCCTAATGTACTTGCTCATGAGAAAAGTAAGGCTTCTCTTCATTAGGAAACTATCTTTCCATAGATGATAATAAATTCTCTCTCTTTATATTAATTCTTTGTTTCCCCTTGATCCTTAGTCATTAAGTATTCGAAATTCTTTTCTCTTATTCTCTTTATTTTTTCTTTTTAATCCATAAGCATGAATTTCTATTTTCTTTTAGTAGACACTATTTTCCTTTTTTACAATATCACCAAAATTCATTAATAATGTATCACATAATCCTTTTATTTTGCAATTTTGGTATTTTCTCTTTCTTTCCTCTTTATTGGGACTCTTGGATCCCAAGAAACTCTATTATTTCGAAATTCTTTTTTTTTGAGGCAAGGTAATGATATATTGAATAAGCCCATCAGCAAGCGAAGACCTGCTAATGTGAAGTAACAGATAGAGTTTGTAGAGAAAGAAAATAAGTTGAAAGTAGCTCGGGGGAGGCACCCCTTAAAACAAGCCTCTTTTAAATTAAAAAGTTTTTGCAAACTAGGAAATGATACTAAAAGTGTTGAGCTAGCATGGGATGGAATGACACTATGGTTGTTGCACAAGACTGACACCCGTCTCATCGTCCACCATGGCTTTTAGATCACATAGGAAAGCTGCTTCCGATTCCGCTGCTTCAGAGTTACCTTCACTTGATTGCTCTTGGGAAACACCTGCTATTTTTCCTGCAGATTGATAAAGATGTGAAGATCGGCATCGATATCATTTAAAATAGTCTTAACCATTTTTTTCTTATTGTTGAACATCCTATTATTTCTTTCCTTCCAAAGATTCCAGCAGATGGCTGAGAATAGATCATTACTTTTGTGCTGCCTGTAAAGCCTAGATGGAGGAATATGAATTGGAAAAATAGATTCTTGGAGACCAGGAAGACTATTTCGCAAGAAGTGTGAGATGATAATTTGAGAGAAAGGGCATTTGAAGAAGATGTGACTTGTTGAATCCTCATTTTGCTCACAGAGTACATATCTAAACGGACCTTGGAAGCCCTTTTTTTATGATTTCTCCTGTAAGGAGCTTATTGTGGAGGAGAAGCCATAAGAATGTTTTATATTTATGTGGCCATTTTTGTTTCCAATGTTTAGATGAAGATGGGGTGATACCTCTGTAAGAAAAAAATTGTAAGCATGTTTCACCGAATAATCCTTACCCCATTTACAATAGATGTTATTTGAAGTGTTTTCTTCTAAAGAGGTTGAGATATTGCTGAGTTCATGTTGACTTAAAACAGAGAGGATACATCTTTTTAAGGAGTTTGATCTTTTGCTGGTGATAAGGGAGAGGGCTTTATCAATTTTTATATGGATGAGATTTTTTGGAATAGCCCATAATGTTTTGAGGTTTATAATTGAATTGTTATACCAATGGTCTGACCAGAAAGAGATATATTTATGAGAGTGTGGAGGGGTATTTAGCAACTGTTGAATAGTATTGATGTTTTTCTTTATGTATTTCCAAAGGGGGGAAGCAGATTTCCTTTTGATTTGATGCCAAGGCGGTGTTGAGCGATAATATTTATGCATGATGAGATTTGTCCAGATTTTTTTTTGGGTGAGGCAATCTATAATTTTGGTAATCAGACAAAGGGAGTGTGTTTCAAGGTTTATAATCCCCCATCCACCTTGATCAATAGGAGCAGAGATTGTTTTTCAATTAACCAGGTGACAGTGTTTCCCCAATTTATCATTTTTTTGGGTATTATTCCAAAGGAATTTTCTCCGAGTTTTGTCCAAGATGTGTCTGGTCTTTGAGGGCAAGGGAATGTAACTTAGGGAGTGTGTTGGTATAGGAGTGATGGCACTATTAAGGAGGGTTAGCCTGCCCGAGAGATTAATAAAATTGTTTTCCCAGCTAGAAAGTTTTGAGTTTATTTTTGTTACAATGGGATTCCAAATAGCATTTGTGATGTTGTATGGAGTGATGGGAAGGCCCAGGTACTTGATCAGAAAGTCCTCCAATTTACATTTAAGAAAATCTTGCATAGTCTCGAGGGTGGAATGATGGAGGTTAACTCCAAAGATGGAAGATTTTTGAATGTTAACTTTAAGACCAGATATGTAGGAAAATAAGCTTATAATCCTGAAGATGTTTTGAACCGAGGATAAATCAGGAGAGGAAAAGATGATGGTGTCATCCGCAAATTGAATTATATTTTCCTTGCAGTCCTCAGGAGAAGAAATGATATTATTTTGAACGCCCAGATGGATCATCCTGGAAAGGAGGGTAGTAAGGATGATGAAAAGATATGGAGCGAGGGGGTCACCTTGTCTAAGTCCATTTGTATTATGGAAATAGCCAAAAGGGACACCATTTATGATGGTAGAAAAGTGATTTGTGGAGATGCAAGCATAGATCCAGGAGATCCATTTATCAAGGAAGGCAAAACATTTTAGAGTTTTCAGTAGGCAACTCCAGTTTACAAAGTCGAAGGCTTTCTCAAAATCCAATTTGATAGCCAGAAGAGGAGTTCTATTTTTATGGCAGAGATGGATAGTTTCATTGACCATTAGGAAGGCATCTTGGATGCTCTGGTTTTTTAGGAAGGCTGATTGGTTTAGAGGGATGATGTCGTTCATCAGAGGTTTAATTCTATTGGCTAAGGTTTTAGCAATGATTTTATAAGAGGTATTTATAAGACTGATTGGTCTGAAGTGTGTGATTAAATTAGGTTTGTTATTTTTTTTATCAAAGAGATGAATGTTTTATTTATGTATTTTATGATGTTTTGGGGGTTTGGACTGGAATGAAAGGCTGAGATAAGAGCAAGAAAATCATGCTTATAATGATTCCAATTAGTCAAGTAAAATTCCACATTGAGACCATCAGGTCCAGGGGATTTATCTTTGCCTAGATCGGAAACAGCGTATTGTAATTCCTCCAAATTGAAAGGTTTGATAAGGTCAAGGGGATTTTGGATTTTGTTTTGGCAGATGGAGTGCCATTGAAAGTGATCAAGACCAGCCGGATTGTGATTTGAGTTGAAAATATTTTGGAAATGGTTTTTTATGTGCCTAATGATGGTTTCTTTATGGGAAGTGAGACTTCCGTTTATCTTGAGGTGTGTTATATAGTTGTTTCTGAATTTTTTATTGCAAATTTTATGGGAAAATTTTGTATTTTTATCTCCTTCTTTGGCCCAAAAGATTTTTGCTCTTTGTCTCCATTTTGTTTCTATTTTGTTGTTTATGTTTTCTAGATCAGCTTTGAAGGATAGGATTTGAGCCGGATCTGCTGAAGGATCTTTTTCTAAAAGCAAAAGTTGGTCCTCTAGGTTTTTTTTGTCATCCAACAGGGTCGAGGGATTGTTGGTCAACCAGTTTTTTATATGTTTTTTTTATTTTCTTGTATTTGTCAAAATATGAAGACCCAGGTTAGTCGAATGTGAGCAAGCAAGATCCCAAGAAGCAAGACAGGAAGAGTTGAAACTTTCATTTTGAAGCCAGATATTTTCAATTCTAAAAGGGTGGGAGACCCAAGAGGAAGAAAAAGTGTCCATGATAAGGGGAAAGTGGTCGGAGATGGTTCTGTGAGAAATGTATATAGACGAGAGAGGATGTTTGTCCTCCCAAAGGTTTGAACATAAGAAGTGATCTAGTCGTGCAAAGGTTTGGTTTCTAGACCAAGTAAAAGAGGCATTTGAGGGAGCATGGTCGATAAGTGAGTAGTCAGATATCATCTGTTTAAATTTTTTGTCTATAGAAGATAAGGGGGAAGGGGAAGGATTTGAGTTAAGTCTATCAGAGATTTGAGTGACTAGATTAAAGTCCCCACCTAAGATCCATGGTAAACTGTGATAGTTTATGAAGAGGCTGTTTAATTCCTCAAGAAAGAGGGATTTGTCATGTCCTGGTTCTCCGTAAATACCAGAGAAAGACCATAAGAAGTCATTAGAAAGATTTTTGAAATCAATAGTAATCAAAAATTTTTGAATTGAGGAATTTTGTAGCATGAGGACCTGGTTGTTGTAACCCACAAGAATGCCACCTTTGAAGCCCTTGGGAGGGAGTTGAATCCAGTTTGTGATTCTATTTCCTCCAATCATTTTGAGGGCAAAAGGAGTGAGGAAGGTCTTTGTTTCTTGAATAGAAATCAGGTCTATTTTATTTTTATAAATATGTGATCGGATTTTTTTCCTTCTTTGTAAATTTGAAGCTCCACAGATGTTCCAAGTAGAAATTTTCATTTATACAGAAAACAATGGGAGACCAAAAGATAGAAAGGCAAGATTAACAACGTCTGTTTGACCAGCCCATATAAGATTCAAGGTCATTTAGGATATACTGAGCATCATCTTCCTTCTCAAGGCAGAAACCAATCTTATTTGCAAAAGAAGAGAAACTTTTTAAGCTAGACCAAGAGGCTAAATCGTCTATAGTATCAGGCTTATTTTGTACTTTATTTTTTATAGATGTAGATGTAGAAAGAGATGATACCGAAGAATCAAAACAGATAGAGGAGGAAGGAGAAATACCTTTCTTGACCCTGTTTGAGATACTTGATCCATTGTTGATAGAGAGGCCGGGCTGCAGAATCTTTTGGATGTAGCTTGTGTTTGTTTTCTGAAGAGGGCTCTTCTGTTCCGCACTCTGCAGGGAGTCATCCTTGAAGTGTTGAGAAGAGTCTTGAAAAGCAGAGTTTTGATTTGTTTTATCTGGAGAATGCCATCTATCCTTTGTGGATGAAGATGAAGGACAGGATCTTTTGAGTGATGGGATGTTTGTTGTAGGGAGGGGAAGAATAGGAGATCGATTTCTCTTTTTGTTTTGAGCTAAGAAAGCTTTGTCAGGGGGGTTTGAGGGTTTCCTAGTCCATACTTGGCTTCTGATCTGGGGGGGTCTGGTGAGTGAGGGGTGGTTATAGCTCTTGTTAGGGCTAAACCATGATGGAGGATGTGAAGAGAGGTTAGAAAAAGCAGAATAATGTAAGGTGGGATGTTCAGCTGCTAGCTTAAGATGGTAGATCGATTCACCAATTCTAATGTTAATGCAAGGAGGGAGGGAGATAGCAGCTTTGACTGAGAAGAGACAATAGGCTTTAATGTATTGAGTGGGATGGAGAGTTTTCAGGCTGATGTATTGAAGAGTAGCCCCTATTGAATGAGCTATCCCTCTGAAAATTTCTAGTTCCCACAAATGAGGAGGAAGGTTTGAAATGGCAACCCAATCAGAGCCACCCGCAGGGGCTGGAAAAGAACCAGAGTCGGCTGACCATTTGGAAAGGCGAGCCATGATGAAGCTGGATCCACAAGGGATGGTAAGAACTTGATTGAAAATGTGGGTAATCTGAGTTCCTTCAGGGACAGTGTAAATAAGCTGGGTGGGCGAGAGTATTTTTTTTTTAGGATGGTATGGCTGGGAAGAAGGAGGGCTAGAGCTCTAGTGATGTCAAGAACATTTATGGGGTTGTTGTCAAGATTGTTTTCAATAGAGACAAGGATGCTTCTAAGGGAGAAGACCTTGAGAAGACGCATCGAATTTGCAGGAAGATCCATGGCGATGGCATATTCCAGGTGTTCAGCAGTCTTCATAGTATGTGCGGGGGAAGGTTGATGTTCTTTGTGTGTTTTAGCATGTGTGATCTTGGACAAGGGGGAAGGTTTTTTAAAAGGGAGCTTGGAGCGGTTACTTGACGAGGGTTTTGAATAGGGAAGGTAGGGTTTTGAAAAAGACGGTAACCTTGAGTTTTCGAGACTAGGGTTTGAAGATGTTGCATGATCTGGCGGGAGATTTTTCAAGGCATGCAAAAGGGTTGCTAGAAAGGCAATGATTATGAGCAGACATAGAAAGGGGTCTGTTGGCAGGAGGATGTCGTTTTGGGACCACTGAACCATTTTGGAAATGTGAGAGATGTCTAAAGCGGGAGTGCATGTGAGAGCTATGTGGATTTAGCTGTTGTCCATGACTGTTTGGAGAAGGTCGCTCCATGCAGTGCCTTTTTATGTGCCCTATGAGACCACACCTGAAGCATGCAAGGTGAGAGAAACATCTGGAAGAGGAGTGGTTGTTTCTGAGGCAGAAGCGGTAGAAAATAGCTTGAAAGGACTTTTTTGGGGGAACCTTTCTCCAGATATGGCCAGAGGGGTTTTTCTCCAAATTGTCAATGATGAGTGGGGAGGATTTTGCTTTCCCCAGAACCGGAAAAGAAAGATTGAGTAGGTCAAGGTCCTTGGGGATGATTTCGCTTATCAGGGGAGGTTTTTGTGCGATGGTTTTGTAGAGAGATGTGAGTTTGAGGTTGGGGACCTTATTTTTAAACAAAGCAGAAGGTGAGGGAAAGAGTTTGTACCTTCCTACAATGGAGCTGCTTGGTTGAAGCACAGGAGTTGAAACCTCTTCTTCATCATCTTCAGACCCGGAAGAGATGGAGATGGGTGTAGACTTTACACCTATATAAGGTTGATATTCTGCTCTGACAAAAAGTTGATCCGCTGAATCTGAAGACGACGAGTTGTCCTGATCATATTTCTTGTAAAGAAAAGTGAGAGCAGGTGGGGATTGATGGTTGAAGTCTCTGACCCAAGCCCAGAGAGTGCGATCTGCGTAAGGTTGTAGAAACATTGACCAATCCGGTTGAAGCTTGAGTTCCGATCGCATCTCCGGCCAGCCATCGGAGATAAGGAGAAAAGGGGTTTTTTTCCCCAGATGGTGTCCTCAGGAGGTGACCATGATATTGTAACCTGAAATGATCGGTGACTGATGTTTATCATACAGATGCCAGGGGAGATATTGAATATGTGGTATATCCAAGCTCTAGGAAGCGGGATGGAGGACGAGAACTTTGGATCATCCAGATGAAGCTCAATGAAAGGGAAGCGTGAGTTCATAGTGGTAGGAGAAGAAGGAGCTTTTGGAGAGCTTTTCGATTTGTGTAGTTTGTGACTCTGAAGGGCACAACGAAAAGTCTTAACTTTGCCAGATTTTTGCATGCGGTTAGGTCTTGATAAAGAGGCAAGAATGAAGCTACCACTGGTTCTCATAATGAGAAAAGATATGTTAGGTGAATCTAGTAAGGAGTCTGGCTGTGAATGCCAAAGTTGTATCAGTCCAGGAAGCCGTCAGAGTCTGGGGAAGGAGGTCTTGCCGGCAAAGGGAATGAAGTGGTGCAATCAATGAGATGTTGGAAGAGAAACTGCTAAAGGGAAAGTTGCAGATAAGAGATGGGATTCAACAGTTTCACAGGGAAAGAAGGGTCAGAAAAGCTGATGAATCATCGCATTTAATGGGAATGTTTGCAGAGACTGAGAAACAAGGCAACTTAAAACCTTAATAAACTAGAGAAAGGCAAGGAGAAGCCACTAAAGAAAAATCTCGGTAGAAGATCATTTTTGGAATTAACGATGTTGCATAAAGCCGAAGGCGATGAAAAACAGAGCGATCAGGTAACAAAACTAGGAAATCCGGGAAACCCTAGAAGGGTAGCAAAAGAGAATAGGTGTAAATTGAGAGATGAAAGAGAGCAGATCCACGAAGATGTTGCAAGCCGAACAAACCAAAGCAAGATTTTACCTGAGCTGGGGAGGAGAGACTGTCGGAGATCTCCTGGTGGGAAGGGAGCAGCACGGGGGACGACGAGAACCGGATGGAAACTGCTAGAGAGAAGCCAGAGCTTTCTCTCACTAACTTACCGTTATGACTATTACCTGAGAACCTGACCTATGAGGAGTTGCCTATGAGGATTCTAAATTCCTGAGTTAAGCTGTTGAATTTTCGAAATTCTTTTTATTGGATACTTATTATCCTTCTAGATGCATCTTTATGCATTATTTCACATTATCTTGTTTATTTCTCATTAAAATATCTCTTTTTGAGGATTTCTCTTTATTTCTCTTTTATTTTCCTCATTGGTATTTCTTTTATCATTGCTAATCCTTAGGATACGAAATTCCACCAAGTATAACCCAATTATACCTTTTTCCACTTATTTCCAACATTTTAACATTATTTTCAATTTCTTTCTTACTAAAGAAATACTTAATTAAACTTTTCTTTTCTTATTGCCTTTTCTTTGCAACTTTGGACTCCTTGGAACCCAAGAGGCACGAAATCCATCCTTTGATTACATCATTTTGCGTTCTAGAGGTTTTTGCCTCATCCTTTTCTCAAATATTCAATTATTCAATTACTAATTGAATTTTCTTTGTTATTTGGGCCCAATAGCCAATAAAGCCCACAACATAGACATTAAGGCTATTGTAAACAAAATCCATGTATTCAAAACAAATTATACCATTCTTTGTTCAATTATCTTTAATATGAGAAATTACATTTCTCACCAGATGAACCCAAAAATTGGGGTTGTAACAACTTTCTTCCTATTAAGTCAACCTTTGATGTCTCAAAGCTGGCTAAGATATATGTGGATGAGATAGTTGGTGAAGTTTGTTGCCAAACATCAATTAAGATAAGTGCGGAAGCGATCGTTATGACAGCAGAATTTCTGAAAATCACTAAAAATTAAAACTTTTTACAAAGAGATCCAAACACAGGAGAACTCTTTCAACAAGAACCATAATAGTACATTCACATCCGGGTTCACATAGTACATTCTCTGTACCATTTTTTCTTGAGGAATCTATATACATTATTGCTTTACTAAAAAGCACAAGTGACAAAATCCTTGAGGCATTCCAGCCAAAATCTCAGATCTATTATAAAAACACTATCACTGACTCCTAGGACCTGAGAGTATAGAGACGACACATAGGACTCTGTATACAGATATACAAGACTTGACAGCCAGTATCTCCACTTGAGGATTCACCGTTGTCCCTATTGCTGTTGTTGCTATCGTTCTTTCCTTTTTATGAGGTTTCTGCCTCTACCTCATCCACGTCCACCTAAACACGTTGGAATTCCACAAGGGTGAGACAATTATAAAATTGCCCCAGTGAGAGATATAACTCTCTTCTGAAAACATTATTATTGAAGTTTAATAGAAATAAACTGAACAGTGGAATCATATATTCAACAACAGATAAATCAACATCTATGTAGATTAAAGTAACATTTCTGTTCAAGTATTTAAGCTATAACTTGATTAATCAGCATGTCTCTTATTCCATAAGGACTTGAAGAGCATATATAACATTTATGTATCTAGAACATGCTGAGCAAAATAACATCAACCAGTGATTCTCATATTTCAATCTTATGCAAATATGCTACATGGCTGATTATATTTTGCAAACATTCTTAAGCCCTGAGGAGATGAGATATTCCGCTCATACTCCAACTGACCTCGATTACGTAAAGCATCAGTACCACACAAGGTCAATGGGAGAGCCAGATTCCATAACCTCATCTGTCTCGGTCAGTACGAGACTACTTTGGCAGAGACATCATGTGTCAAACTGCAATTAGCTTTCCAAGGTATATTGGCATCTTCGCTATAGAGTTATAGCCCGTAGCATATACTCTCTTCAGGGTTATGGCCCGTAGCCAATGCCTGGTATTATATTGAGGAGTTATGGCATGTAGCCATACTCATATTGGGGTATGGTTCGAAACCAATCTCATACATAGGACATAGCCCGTAGCCATTCCTATGGGACATAAGGATATATTTTCCCAATTACCCCCACATATTCAACAATATGTGTTCCGAGTAAAACTCGTTTCACCATTCAGCTAATTCTGACGTTGATGGATCTGTGGTCAGGGCAACTACATTCTATTATATCACTTGATTAATTAAGTACATTATCATATTCTTTTATCATTATCCAAGTTTTCAAACATAACTTATTAGAACAAGTGCTACAAAGAAACATGTATTGTTTTCATCAGTTACTTCTCAGTCTTTATAAGACATTGGGATCTCAGTCCCTCATTTCAATACTGGGAATTATCATCCCTTAACAATCTTAATACCATTATTATATGGATCTAGGTATTCAAACCCTTAGCTCATCACTTAGCACTGTCACCACTTTTTCAGGTAATTATCTCCTTCAAATCATTTGACCAAGGAAAACATGATACTTGCTACACAAGCATCTCTTATGGCACTTGAGGCTCATTAACTCTCTTGTTACTATTTACTAAGCAACAAGGTATATTATGGCACACAAGGCCCAATGAATAATTTCAATGAACAAAGCATCATAGCTCATACATGGCTATGTTCATCATCTCAGGATACCTGCATGGTTAACACACATGATAACAGATATATCAATCATATTTCAGTTTCATACTAATCAAGAGTAACACCACTATTCCCTTACTAGGGTTAGGGTTTCCCATTTCATGTTAATCAGGGTTACTCATTTCCTTTGTACAACTAGAACCAATGATTCATTATTTCATCCAAGATTAGGGTTTCATGCTATACAGTATAACCCAGAATTAGAGTTTCACATATCTTCACCCTATTTTAGAATTAGGGTTCACTATTCACATCACATCACCCGAGATTAGAGTTTATATTCAATAACCCATAATTAGGGTTTACTATTCACATCACATTACCCTAGATTAGGGTTTATATTCAATAACCCACAATTAGGGTTTACTATTCACATCACATTACCCTAGATTAGGGTATATATTCACTAACCCAAAATTAGGGTTTACTATTCACATCAAATTACCCTAGATTAGGGTTTATATTCAATAACCCACAATTAGGGTTTACTATTCATCCCAAATAGGGTTTATCAACCAAATATCCTGAATTAGGGTTACACATGTCATTACTCTAAATTCATATCACATTATCCCCCTTGATTAGGGTTTTACTCAGAATTGCCCTAAATTAAGGTTTGAGTTAATTAATCATCTCAATTAGGGTTTTATGACCTCTTTATCAAGGATCACGCCCTAATGGTATATCACATCATTTTGAATGTTTTAGACTTAATTGCTACATGATTATCATTCATGTATGAATCTTTCTCTCTCATCCTACTCAGGATGTTCACTACTCAATTCTTGATTAAATTGAGCCTACTCTTTATTCAAATACATGCATTTATGGTTAACATGATGTATTGAATCATTACATCATTATACATTAATGATTAATCCCACTAAGGGCATCAATTATAAGTATATCAGGTCTCCAAAAGATTTGATCAATTGAACCTTCAATTATATGAGGGATCCAAAAGAATTGACCAATTAAACTTTCAATTACATTAGGTGATCAATTGGATTAACCAATTAAATCTTCAAGTGCATTAGGTATCCAAATAGATTAACCATATTGGATCTTCAATTACATGAGATATCCAAATGGATTAACCATGTTGATCTTCAAAAGATTTAATTATTTAGACCCTAAACTGTCTTAGTTCTCATAATTCAATTAGTTGAAAACCATTTGGGCAAATTGCCCTTGAAACTGATTGGACAAGAAAGGTGTTGAAACCGAATGAACTTTGGGTCTCCAAACGGTTTGAGACCGTTTGGACCCAAACGGTCTTGAGACCGTTTGGTCCAAACCCTCTCAAAACCGAATGGATGAAAAAGTTCTTTCAACACTTAAACAATTCATGGTTTCAATAGATGAGCCGATTAACAATTGAATCATTGATTCATTCAATAATTGAACTATTGAATCATCCCTCAATTGGACCATCAATTAGGGTTTTGAACCCAATTGATCTAGGATTTCTACTAAAGAACCTTCAACTATGGCTTTGAAATCGAGGAACCATCAATTATCAACATTGTGAAACTAATTCAATTAAAATTAATGAATTATCATCAAATTTTTGATATGACCTGACCCCAAACGGTCTTGAGGTCGTTTGGATGATCTCCAAATGGTCTTGAGACCGTCTTCCCAATCCTATCCTTGAAATTTGTGAAATTCCATTAGGGTTTTGATCATTGGATTGATCATCAAATCAGCTATTAATTGCATTTCAATTTGGTATCTCTGGACCTTCAATTACTCAACCATACTCAACTCTAGACCTCCAAACGGTCTTGGTTGACCTCCAAATGGTCTTGAGACCATTTGGGTGACCCCCAAACGGTCTTGAGACCGTTTTAGCTCAATCACCCAAAAATCTAAATCAACCAATTTGAATTTCAGCACTTAACTCAATTAGGGTTTGCTAATTGATTAACCTTCAACTAATGAACCCTTTGGAATTAATCAATCAAATTCGATGGGTCATCAACCATCAATATTAGCATCAATTTTTCCAAATGGTCAACCCTGGTCAACTTTCCCAAATTGTTTGAAACCGTTTAGCTTCAAACGGTTTGATGAAACTATTTGCTTTCAAACGGTTTTGTTGAAACCGAATGAACAAATTGTTGAAATCGAATGAAATACAATTTCTTTGGGAAATGTGTCAAATATGATTTCCTCAACATCTACCTTCGTCCCTGTAACTTATAGTACTTCAGATTTCATTAATTTACCAATTACAACAAACAATTAATCAAGAAGATGAAGAACTCAACGAAATTGCAAGATTGATAGTTGAATAACAATGTAGAGGGGTTCAGGTTATAAAACCCACCTCCAACTGAGCTTCAAAGCTTAAATATCACGTCAAAAATGGTGTATTCAAATACGTTCACTATTCCAAGGCTTGTCCTCAAGCTTTGAGTGAAAAGGAATGGTTAGAATTGAAGATGGGATCGAGATAAGAAGAAATCATGCATTGTTTTGTGATTTCCACCATGAATTCAAGGTGAAAGGAAGTCAAGAAGCTTACCAACAGGTTGGGGGTCGTCCTCCTTCTCCTCCCAAGCTTCTTTGGTCGTTTTTCAAGCAAAGATAAGAAGTGGGTTCGAAATTACCCTTTCATTCTATGGATAAAGGAGCATATATGTGAATTTTATTGAAAATTCATTTAGGAGAGAGAAAGTAGGAATTATCTCCCCCAAATCCTTGCCACTGGCCCCCTTCTCTTCCTTAGATACGAGGCTATCCTCCTTGCCTCTTATTCCTCTCAATTATCCACAATTTAAAGAAAAGCAAATTAAGCACCTTAACCCTTATAATATTAATATCCATAAGTTAGTGGATATTTCTTTTTCTTATAATAATGTGAGTGGAGTCTTCACCTCCTTAGGATATTTCGTTGCCTTTGCAAGGAATAAGGGTGTTCACACTTGAGAAAATTTAACCATCTCGTTTTTGGTTGAAGGCCCTTTAATTATTTTATTTATTTTTGCATTAAATTGAATTAAGGTTTCAATTATGCTTAAATCTTGATTAATTTAATATCAAGATTCTCTCTCCTTCAAAGTAATTCAAATGAGGCACCCCTCTCATTTTATTTTCTCTACAAGATCCCAAGAAACGTGAGGGACCCTCTAGAAGTTGTATTTTGCATATTGAACCCTAGGTTTTGGGTAAATTGCACATTACACCAAAACTAGGTTTTAATGCACAAACATTGTCTTATCAGCTCTTTCTTGGTACTCAGGCCACCACAAGCCATACCTATGCATCATCTTCATTCTCATGATGCTTCAATACAGGAGGAACATATTATCATGCACAATTTGCAATTTAACCCCTCAACTTGGGTAATTTGCATTTTAGTCCAAAATAAGCAAAATATCATTTCAACATTATTCAAAAAGGACTAAAATTGAAATATAAGTTCATCTTGAGTCTTAATTACTTTTCAAAAGATAAGAACACGCATCTAATCAACTTTATTAAGAAAAACACCTAGGGTTAAAGCATAACTCTGGTCAAGGATGTTACAAATTATCCACCCCTTACAAGGATTTCGTCCCTGAAATCATCAAAGAAAATATTTAAGAGAAAAGAGTAGGGTCTTTCCTCCTCATTTCTTCCTCTAGATCCCACGTAGCTTCTTCAATGCCATGATGATGCTAGAGAACTTTCACAAGACATATATCTTTCTTTTTCAGCTTTTTGATTCTCCTATCAAGAATCAACACAGGTCCTTCAACATAAGATATATCATCATTTAGTTCTACCTCCACAGGTTGCAGAACTAACTCTGTGTCAGAATGACACTTTCTTAACATGGAGATATGAAACACTGGGTGCAATCTATGCAACTCATGTGGTAACTCCAGCTTATAGGCTACCTTTCCCATCCTCTCAATGATCGGATAAGGCCCCATAAATCTAGGACCTAATATCCCCTTTCTCCCGAATCTAAGAACTCCCTTCCAAGGTGAGACCTTGAGATATACTCTGTCTCCAACATGGAATTCTAAAGGTCTTCGTCATTTGTTGGCATATGATTTTGGTCTATCCTGTTTAGTCTTTAACTATTGTTGTATTACTTTAATCTTCTCAGTTGTCTGCTGCACAAGTTCAGGACCCAAAAGTTGATTTTCTCCTGTTTCATACCAACATAAGGGAGATCTACAACGTCTACCATATAAAGCTTCATATGGTGCCATGTCAATACTATGCTGATAGCTATTATTGTAAGAAAATTCTATTAAGCTCAGGTGTAGATCCCAACTTCCTACAAACTGAAGGACACACGCTCTAAGCAAGTCCTCCAAAGTTTGTATGGTCCTCTCAGACTGTCCGTCTGTCTGTGGGTGAAAGGTTGTACTAAACCTTAACTGTGTACCCAAAGCTTTATGGAGTCGCTCCCAAAAATGACTCGTAAACGGGGGACCTCTATCAGAAACAATAGTAGTTGGAACCCTGTGTAACTGCACTATCTCATCAACATATAACTGTGCCAACTTCTCAGCAGTGTAGGTTGTATTGACAGGTAAGAAATGTGTTGTCTTTGTCAACCTATCAACTATCACCCAAATGGAATCATGACCTTTGGTTGTTCTAGGTAAACCAACCACAAAGTCCATGGTCACGTGATCCCATTTCCACTGCGGTATAGGCAGAGGTTGCATTGTTCTTGCGGGCTTTTGATGTTTAGCTTTAACTTGCTGACACACTGGACACCGCATAACAAACTCAGCAACATCTTTCTTCAATCCAGGCCACTAATACATATCTTTCAAGTTATGATACATCTTGGTGCTCCCTGGATGCATAGCATACATTGAAGAGTGAGCTTCTTCGATAACTAACTTTCTCAAGTCATCAGCATCGGGTACTATCATCCTACCATGGTAACAGACTACCTGATCCTCTGACTCATGAAAGCCATCTCATTTCTCACTACCATAGTCTAATCTAATTCGTTGAACTACAACATCAGTTTTTTGTGCTTCTTTAATCTGTTGTCTCAGAGTTGGTTTTATGTGCATCTCAGCTAACAACCCAGTTAACAATGATACTTTTAGTTGTACATTGTTTTGCCTCAAGGAGATAAACATATCCCTCTTAGAGCACACTATGGAATTCAATTGTGCTTTATCTAGGGCTGGTGTTGTTGATTTCCTACTTAGTGAATCAACAACTATATTAGCCTTCCCTGGATGATAATCAATAGTACAGTCATAGTCTTTGATTAATTCCATCCAGCGGTGCTGTCTCATGTTCAGCTCATGCTGTGAAAAGATATACTTTAAGTTCTTATGGTCTGTGAAAAACTGGAATGTTTCTCCATAGAGATAATGTTTCCCGATCTTCAAGGCATGGACCATAGTAGCTAGCTCTAGATCGTGTGTTGGATAATTCTCCTCGTGTTTCTTAAGCTGTCAAGAAGCAAAAGAAATCACTTGTTTATCCTGCATCAACACACATCCTAGACCATTCTTAGATGCATCACAGAAAACTACATACCCCTTCCCTTGCTTAGGTAATACCAACACAGGTGCACTTGTTAACCTTTCCTTCAACAACTAAAAAGATTGTTGGCACTTGTCATTCCAAACCAAAGGAATATCTTTCTTGGTCAACTTGGTTAGGGGTAAAGCTATAGAACTGAAGTTCTTAATGAACCTCCTGTAATAGCCTGCTAGTCTAAGAAAACTATGAATCTCTGTCGGTGTCCTTGGTTGTTCCCATTGCAGGATAGATTCTACCTTCTTAGGATTAACACGAATACCTGAGGCAGATATTACGTGTCCAAGAAAAGAGACTTCTGATAACCAGAACTCACATTTGCTAAACTTAGCATACAACTTATGCTCTCTTAGCAAAGTTAGAGCTTGACAGAGGTGTTGCTCATGTTGTTGAGCATCTCTACTGTAGCTCAAGATGTCATCTATGAAGACTACTACACACTGTTCAAGAAAAGGTCAAAAGATTCTATTCATGAGTTCCATGAATGTGGCTGGTGCATTAGTTAGTCCAAACGACATAACTATGAACTCATAGTGGCCATACCTTGTCCTAAAGGCAGACTTAGGTATGTCACCCTCCTTAATACGCAACTGATGGTATCCTGGCCTCAGATCTATCTTAGAAAAGATAGTTGCACCACACAACTTATCAAACAAGTCATCTATCCTTGGAAAAGGATACTTGTTCTTTATGGTTATTTTATTCAACTGCCTATAGTCGATGCATAAAAGCATAGACCCGTCTTTCTTCTTAACAAAAAGAATTAGAGCTCCCCAGGGTGAAGTGCTTGGTTGGATAAAACCCTTCTCAAACAACTCTTACAGTTGTTTCTTGAGCTCTGCCATCTCAGCCAGTGCCATTCTATACGGCGTTTGTGGTATAGGTTGCGTTCCCGGAATCAGATTATTCTCAAAATCAATCTCTCGAGGCGGAGGTACACCTGGAAGTTCCTCAGGAAACACATCCTCAAATTCCCTGACTACTGGAACTTCAGAAGGATGAGGGCTCTCCATGGTGGTATCTACCACATGTGCCAAGAATGTGAAACATCCTTGCCTCATCAGCTTCTCAGCTATCATAGCTGATACAAGATAGGTTGGAAGAATCTTTCTATCTCCCTGAAAGATCCATGTGTCACTATCATATGTGAACACAGCTTGCTTGGATTCACAATCCAAGACAACCTTATACTTTTCTAGGGTGTCCATCCCAAGAATTATATCAAAACTTTGCATCTCAAGTGGCATAAGATCCACTTGAATGCGATGTTCAGAAAAGATAAGAGTGCAGGGAGAATACACCTCCCGCAACACTACAGATCCCAACAAAGGGGTTTCTAGCATCAAACTATTTGCTCTATGACTGACAATCATGTTGCAGTCATATATCACTTCTTGAGTGATAAAGTAATGTGTAGCACCTGGATCAATTAAAACATATACGAAGCAGGATGAAGACATATCAGAATAAAATAGTTCCATTTGACCTGTCACAACTCGTCGATTAACCACTGCCTCGAGCTGATTCATTGCATAGAATCTCGCCATTGCCTGCTGTTGGTCATGTGCTCTATTATTGGATGCAGAAGATCCTGCCTGGGACGCTTGTCCACATCCTCGGGTACCACTAAAAAAACAGCTTTCTCTGAGAGCCTTGCTGACTCTGTCTCGGGGGTTGATTCACTACTACATTCCCCGTTGGGAAATCCCTTGCTAGATGTCCTAGTAGTCCACATCGATGGCAAGTTCTACTATCTTGAAGTGGTCTAGAGGGTCCAGTCACTGATGTTGATGCAATGCTAGGGGCTCTACTCGGAGGAAGACTACGCCCTCTTCCCCTACTTGACGTCCACTAGGTCTGGGTATTGAACCTCTGTGGTGTTGTCGGTGTGGAAAATCTTGGTTTCTTGAAACCCTCATACCTTTGTCCTTGAAATTGTGTGTACTCTTTCTTACTCTTGGTCTGACACTTCTCAATCACAGACTTCTCTATCTGTCTTACGGACTCCATGAAGGTGTCAAATCTCTCTCGGTTCTCTAAAGCAGACACTGGAGTGGTTAATTTAGCGTTCAGCCCCTTCTCGAAATGCTGAATTCTCTCCTCATCAGTAGATGCCATATGCAGACAAAACCACAAAAGTTCCATGAATTTAGCCTCATACTCACTAATGTTAATTTGTCCCTACCTAATCCGTTCAAACTGAGTAATTTTCTCATCCAGAAAAGTCTTGGGAAAGTATCTACTGACAAATTCTCATCGAAACTCTTCCCATCCGATCTCAACACATGGCCTCTTGCCTTCTTCTATGGTCCACTAGTGACCATCACTCCCTTTAAGGAGGTATACAGCATGCCTCACCTTCTCATCCTCAGAGATATTAAGGATCCTAAAGGCTTTCTCCAACTCATTCAGCCATAAGTATGCATCAACTGGATCAGTTCTACCAGCATAATCTATGGCTCCCACTCGGCGAAGTCATTCAAATGTCTTGTCGGCTCCCTGTCCTTCATGGTGGGTAGGTTCCCTAGGTGTAGGTAATGGCATCCTATCTGTCATATGAGTCATGGCTGCCATAAACTGTCCAAACATGGCTTGGAAGGCTGGGTTCCCCATATTTGCTTGATTGAACTAGGGTTGTTCAAGTACGGGCTCCTCCCTATCTTGGTCTCTTGCACCTCCTCTTGGTGCAGCAATGCTGCTTTCAGCAGCATGTCCATCGTGTGATCCAGACATCTTTAGTTCTTCTTCTCCTCCTATATGAGTAGAAGATACTATCAGATAACTGGAAGACACTAGAACAAACTCAACAACCTTAATCATATGTCACTGTAGACTCAGCGAACCTAGAGCTCTGATACCACTAAATTGTGACATCTGTTGCCAAACATTGATTAAGATAAGTGAGGAAGCGATCGTTATAACAGTGGAATTGCTGAAAATCACTAAAAATTAAAAAAAAATTACAAAGAGATCCAAACAAAGGAGAACTCTTTCAACAAGAACCATAATATCACATTCACATCCTGGTTCACATAGTACATTCTCTATACCATTTCTTCTCGAGGAATATATATACATTATTGCTTTACTAAAAAGCACAAGTAACAAAATCCTCGAGGCATTCAAGCTAAAATCTCAGATCTATTATAAAAACACTATCACTGACTCCTAGGACCTGAGAGTACAAAGACGACACATAGGACTCTATATACACATATACAAGACTTGACAGTCAGTATCTCAACCTGAGGATTCACTGTTGTCCCTGTTGCTGTTGTTGCTTCTGTTCTTCCCTTTTTATGAGGTTTTTACCTCTACCTCATCAACGTCCACCTAAAAATGTTGGAATTCCACGGGGGTGAGACAGTTATAAAATTTCCCCAACGAGAGATATAACTCTCTGCTAAAAACATTATTATTGAAGTTTAATAGAAATAAACTGAATAGTGGAATCATATATTCAACAGTAGATAAATCAGCATCTATGCAGATTAAAGTAACAATTCTGTTCAAGTATTTAAGCTATAACTTGATTAATCAGCATGTCACTTGTTCCATAAGGACTTGAAGAGCATATATAACATTTATGTATCTAGAACATGCTGAGCAGAATAACATCAACCAGTGATTCTCGTATTTCAATATTATGCAAATACACTACACGGATGATTACATTTACAAACATTCTTAAGCCCTGAGGAGATGAGATATATTATTCATACTCCAACCGACCTCGATTACGTAAAGCATCAGTACCACACAAGGTCAATGGGAGAGTCGGATTCCAAAACCTCATTTGTCTCGGTCAGTTTGAGACTACTTTGGCAGAGACATCATGTGTCAAACTACAATTAGCTTGCCAGGGTATATTGGCATCTTCGCTATAGAGTTATAACCCGTAGCATATACTCTCTTCAGGGTTATGGTCCGTAGCCAATTCCTGGTATTATATTAAGGAGTTATGGCCCGTAAGCATACTCTTATTGGGGTATGGTCCGAAACCAATCCCATACATAGGACATAGCCCGTAGCCATTCCTATGGGACATAAGGATATATTTGCCCAATTACCCCACATATTCAACAATATGCGTTTTGAGTAAAACTCGTTTCACCATTCAGCTAATTCTGACGCTGATGGATCTGTGGTCAGGGCAACTACATTCTATGATATCACTTGATTAATTAAGTACATTATCATATTCTTTTAGCATCAGCCAAGTTTTCAAACATAACTTATTAGAACAAGTGCTACAAAGAAACATGTATTGTTTTCATCAGTTACTTCTCAGTCTTTATAAGACATTGGGATTTCAGTCCCTCATTTCAATATTGGGAATTATCATCCCTTAACCATCTTAATACCATAATTATATGGATCTGGGTATTCAAACCCTTAGCTCATCACTGAGCACTATTACGACTTTTTCAGGTAATTATCTCCTTCAAGTCATTTGACCAAGGAAAACATGATACTTACTACACAGGCATCTCTTATGGAACTTGAGGCTCATTAACTCTGTTGTTACTATTTACTAAGCAACAAGTTATATTATGGCACACAAGGCCCAATGAATAATTTCAATGAACAAAGCATCATAGCTCATACCTGGCTATGTTCATCATCTCAGGATACATGTATGGTTAACACACATGATAACAGATATATCAATCATATTTCAGTTTCATACTAATCAAGAGTAACACCACTATTCCCTTACCAGGGTTAGGGTTTCCCATTTCATGTTAATCAGGGTTACTCATTTCCTTTGCACAACTAGGACCAATGATTCATTATTTCATCTAAGATTAGGGTTTCATGCTATATAGTATAACCCAGAATTAGAGTTTCACATATCTTCACCCTATTTTAGAATTAGGGTTTACTATTCCCATCACATCACCCTAGATTAGGGTTTATATTCAATAACCCACAATTAGGGTTTACTATTCACATCACATTACCCTAGATTAGGGTTTATATTCAATAACCCACAATTAGGGTTTACTATTCACATCACATTACCCTAGATTAGGGTTTATATTCACTAACCCACAATTAGGGTTTACTATTCACATCACATTACCCTAGATTAGGGTTTATATTCAATAACCCACAATTAGGGTTTATTATTCATCCCAAATAGGGTTTATCAACAAAATACCCTGAATTAGGGTTACACATGTCATTACTCTAAATTCATATCACATTATCCCCCTCGATTAGGGTTTTACTCAAAATTGCCCTAAATTAGGGTTTGAGTTCATTAATCATCTCAATTAGGTTTTATGACCTCTTTATCAAGGATCATGCCCTAATGGTATATCACATCATTTTGAATGTTTTAGACTTAATTGCTACATGATTATCATTCATGTATGAATCTTTCTCTCTCATCCTACTCATGATGTTCACTACTCAGTTCTTGATTAAATTGAGCCTAATCTTTATTCAAATACATGCATTTATGGTTAACATGATGTATTGAATCATTACATCATTATACATTAATGATTAATCCCACTAAGGGCATCAATTATAAGTACATCGAGTCTCTAAAAGATTTGATCAATTGAACCTTCAATTATATGAGGGATCCAAAAGAATTGACCAATTAAACTTTCAATTACATTAGGTGACCAATTGGGTTAACCAATTAAATCTTCAAGTGCATTAGGTATCCAAATAGATTAACCATATTGGATCTTCAATTACATGAGATATCCAAATGGATTAACCATGTTGATCTTCAAAAGATTTAATTATTTAGACCCTAAACGGTCTTAGTTCTCATAATTCAATTGGTTGAAAACCATTTGGGAAAATTGCCCTTGAAATCGATTGGACAAGAAAGGTGTTGAAACTGAATCAACTTTGGGTCTCCAAACGGTTTGAGACTGTTTGGACCCAAACCCTCTCAAAATTGAATGGACCAAAAAGTTCTTTCAATACTTTAACAATTCATGGTTTCAATAGATGAGCCGATTAACAATTGAATCATTGATTCATTCAATAATTGAACTATTGAATCATCCCTAAATTGTACCATCAATTAGGGTTTTGAACCCAATTGATCTAGGATTTCTACTCAAGAACCTTTAATTATGGCTTTGAAATCGAGGAACCATCAATTATCAACATTGTGGAACTGATTCAATTAAAATTAATGAATCATCATCAAATTTTTGATATGACCTGACCCCAAACGGTCTTAAGGTCATTTGGATGATCTCCAAATGGTCTTGAGACCGTTTGCCCAATCCTATCCTTGAAATTTTTGAAATTCCATTAGGGTTTTGATCATTGGATTGATCATCAAATCAGCTATTAATTGCATTTCAATTTGGTATCTTTGGACCTTCACTTACTCAACCATACTCAACCATAGACCTCCAAATGGTCTTGGTTGACCTCCAAACGGTCTTGAGACCATTTGGGCTCAATCACCCAAAAATCTAAATCAACCAATTTGAATTTCAGCACTTAACTCAATTAGGGTTTGCTAATTGATTAACCTTCAACTAATGAACCCTTTGGAATTAATCAATCAAAGTCGATGGGTCATAAACCATCAATATTAGCATCAATTTTTCCAAATGGTCAACCCTGGTCAACTCTCCCAAACAGTTTGAAACTGTTTATCTTCAAACGGTTTGATGAAACTGTTTGCTTTCAAACAATTTTGTTGAAACCGAATGAACAACTTGTTGAAACCGAATGAAATACAATTTCTTTGGGAAATGTTTCCAAGATGATGTCATCATCATCTACCTTCGTCCATGTAACTTATATTACTTCAGATTTCACGAATTTACCAATTACAACAAACAATTAATTAAGAAGATGAAGAACTCAACGAAATTACAAGTATGATAGTTGAATAACAATGTAGAGGGGTTCAAGTTATAAAACCCGCCTCCAAATGAGATTCAAGGCTTCAATATCACGTCAACAATTGTGGATGAAACTCCTTTCACAATTCCAAGGCTCGTCCTCAAGCTTTGAGTGAAAAGGAATGGTTAGAATTGAAGATGGGATCGAGATAAGAAGAAATCATGCACTGTTTTGTGATTTCCACCATGAATTCAAGGTGAAAGGAAGTCAAGAAGCTTACCAACAGTTTGTGGGTAGTCCTCCTTCTCCTACCAAGCTTCCTTGGTCGTTTTTCAAGCAAAGATAAGAAGTGGGTTCGAAATTACCCTTTCATTCTATGTATTAAGGAGCATATATGTGAATTTTATTGAAAATTCATTTAGGAGAGAAAAAGTAGGAATTATCTCCCCCAAATCCTTGCCACTTGCCCCCTTATCTTCCTTATATATGAGGCTATCCTCCTTGCCTCTTATTCCTTTCAATTATCCACAATTTAAAGAAAAGCAAATTAAGCACCTTAACCCTTATAATATTAATATCCATAAGTTAGTGGATATTTCTTTTTCTTATAATAACGTGAGTGGAGTCTTCACCTCCTTAGGATATTTCGTTGCCTTTGCAAGGCATAAGGGTTTTCACACTTGAGAAAATTCAACCATCTCGTTTTTGGTTGAAGTCCCTTCAATTATTTTATTTATTTTTGCATTATATTGAATTAAGGTTTCAATTATGCTTAAATCTTGATTATTTTAATATCAAGATTCTCTCTCCTTCAAAGTAATTCAAATGAGGCGCCCCTCTCATTTTATTTTCTCTACAAGATTCCAATAAACATGAGGGACCCTCTATAAGTGGTATTTTGCATATTGAACCCTAGGTTTTGGGTAAATTGCACATTACACCAAAACTAGGTTTTAATGCACAAACATTGTTTTATCGGCTCTTTCTTGGTATTCAGGCCACCACAAGCCATACCTCTGCATCATCTTCATTCTCATGATGCTTCAAAACATGAGTAATATATTATCATGCACAATTTGGAATTTAACCCCTCAACTTGGGTAATTTGCATTTTAGTCCAAAATAAGCAAAATATCATTTCAACATTATTCAAAAAGGACTAAAATTGAAATATAAGTTCCTCTTGAGCCTTAATTACTTTTCAAAAGATAAGAGAAAGCATATAATCAACTTTATTAAGCAAAACACCTGGGGTTAAAGCATAACCCAGGTCAGGGATGTTACATAGTCATGTTGCATGGTATCCCAGTTTCAATAATATCATATAGAGATCCTAAGTTCACATCTAGGTTTTAGAATCAGTTGCACCGTGCTTTGGGCACAAAGTTGAGACTCAGTATAGCTTTTCACTCGCAGACAGATGGTCAGTCAGAGAGGACCATTTAGACTCTTGAGGACATGTTGAGAGCATGTGGCTTGCATTTAAGTGGAAGTTGGGAAGAACACTTAAGCCTTATAGAGTTTGCATACAACAATAGTCACCATTCCAGTCTTGGTATGTCCCCGTATGAAGCTCTATATGATAGAAAGTGTAGATCACCCATATGTTGGTACGGGGTGGGTGAAAAAGAGATTCTTGGACCATAGATAGTGGATTTGACAACAGAAAATATTACAGTGATCAGAGAACAGTTGAAAGTTGTACAAGACAGGCAGAAAAGTTACGCTGCGAAGAGACGTAGACCTCTTGAGTTTGAGGTTGGTGATGAAGTGTATTTGAAAGTTTCACCATGGAAGGGAGGGTTGAGGTTTGGCAAGAGAGGCAAACTGACTCCTAGGTTTATGGGCCCATATCATGTCATTGAGAGGATTGGACCTGTAGCCTATAGGTTGGACTTGCCATCCGAGTTGGCTAATCTACATGATGTGTTTCATGTATCGATGCTAAAGAAGTGTTACCCTGGTACAGAGAAGATAGTGGACCCAGAACCAGCACAACTCAGATCAGATGTGTCCTATGTTGAAGGACCAGTACAAATAATTGATCGGAGGATCAAGAAACTCAAGAATCGAGAAATACCATTAGTGAAAGTTTTGTGGAGAAACCACAACTTATAGGAAGCCACATGGGAGCTTGAGTCAGAAATGTGTAACAAGTTTCCTTTTCTCTTTTAGGAATTTCAAGACGAAATTCTTATAAGAGAGGGAGATTGTTATGACCCACTCCAAAGCTAACTAGTAAGTTCAATGATAACAACATCATTAAGTTAATTGAGATAAGTGAAGTGCTCAAGATGCGATCAGTTCTTTGATCAAGTGAGACAATTTAATTAGCATAATTTTATGGATTGAGGTTGTAGAGGATCTCACACTTGGAATTTTGCAAAATAAATCGTTCCATTTGGACCTACGAGGCAAAAGTTATGACAATTTCTAATTCTTGGGCTGAATCTGCAATTTACCCATTAATTGGCTTAATAGCCCCACATTTCTTTTTCATCCCTTATCATATTCCTCGTTTGATCTGAACAATCGATAGAAGCGGCGCCTGATAGAATAGCAGCAGGGGGCGAACGACGGGTGATTTGGGTGCCCTTAGCTCTGCCCAGCAGCACCCTGCCTCCGCCCACTCCTCTCCTTCCTTTCTTCTTTCTTATCCCTGCCCTAGCAGTACCCTAGCACCCAACCTGCTAGGGGCGGCACCCCAGCAAGAAACAGTAGCACGACTGCTACAACTATGGCTAGGAGCCCGATTGGCATGAGCAGTAGCACCAAAACGGCCGCCCTGACTCCGTCCTTAAGGTTTAGACAAGAAGTCACAGCACCTCGCCTCCATTGCGCCACCTACACCTCACTTTAGTAGGGGTGGTGCCCCATCTTGAAAGAGCAGCAGCAGCTACTGCAATAATGGCCAGGGACTGATTGGGTGCAAGCAGCAGCACCAAGCATCGTATTTGAGTTCGACCTTGAGGTCCTTGCAAGAATCCACAGCCACTTAGCTCCGATTCAGCACCTAGCTCAACCCCTCTTCAACCTGTTGTGTGCAGCATGTTCAAACTAGGTAGTTCCAAGGTTGAAGACAACCTGCTGATGCTCCTAAATTGGCCTCTAGATGCGTTTCAGGGTGTTTTCGGCCGTCTTGAATCAAAGTGAGTAGAATCTCACTCCCATCGCATGATTTAACTTGAATAATCAGACGTTTCGGTTAAAAGTAGTGTTATTCACAGATGTCAGCGTTTACGTAGGTTCCGGGCAGCGCCGGCACCGCTCAAATCCTAATTTTCATGTTTAAACTATTAATGCTTGCTTGACGCTAATTAGTTGACTGATATGTGCGATGTGATTTAGTGAAATTACACGATTGATCGAAACCCAACTTACTCTGTTAAATGTTGAAACCAGTAGAACACGACCAGTAACTGGACAGTTTGGGTATAAACCCAGGCTACACGATTTTAGTAATTCAATTGATGCACGATTACAAACAAATGACGACGATATGAAAAATATTCAAAGAAAACCTAGTTGCACGCTTTAGGTCATATTTAATGTGAATGATTTAATATCTACTCAAATTGACACGCTTCTCGAAGATATTATTAGAATTCCTCAATTATTATTAATAATTTGTGACATAATAAGTAATTAATTTTTAACTGAGTTATGTGATGCACAAACCAGGACTAGGGTTAATGTGCACATTTTTCGAGGAATTTCAGAAAATTTATAGTGCTACTGATGATTTCTCATATATCGAGTAATTAACTATTGTTAGTGCATTATGATGTTAAATTATATGATTTCATCATATATGTTCCAAGTTGACATGAATTCTATTCATATAAGAATTTTAGTCTGCCTGCATGCATAAAAATGTTGATTTCTCAGTAAATTACAAGTGGTCATGTATTTAGTTTATTTAAGAACTTAAAATCTGCTCACATGCTTAATATGTCAAATCTCTCAGCATTTGCAATGCTTGAATATACTACTCTGTCAAATTTAGAATGATATTCATTTCGCATTGTAAAGTTCAAGTAAATAGACATGGTATCATAGAGATACCAGAGTCGAGTATAAGTAAGCGAAATGTACAATCTAGTAAGAGTTTTCTAGAATAATAAAATAAAAGATTAAGGGCCCTAACACTGTAGAATCCCTATGAGAGGTCTGCGCCTTAGGGATGAAACTACCTACCCTGGCGGTGTGTCCGGTATACGGGGGTCGGAACGCACCCACAGAGCATGCGGGGAGACAAAGCTCTTGAGGAAGTCTCTTAAGAGAAGATAGGTTACCCAACATGAACCGAAAGTCCCGGTGGTAACCCAGAGGTACCCACAGAGTGTACCAAGTTGAGGCCCACAGAGCGTCTCAGACCCTCCGCCTATGTACTCAGCCTAGAGGAGGAGTCCATTTTACGGCACCATAGGAGTGTCGAGGCCAGAGAGCCAGTTTTCCTATTGTAGACCAGGATAGCAGTCAGACTTAACTATCTCGGGGTGTCGGCTAAATCTTGTACGGTGGGATCGTAGTTCACTACGAGTCTTCATATGTAGATTACACTGCATATGATCAAGGCATAAGATAAATTATGTTCATATATGTTCACAGAGTTAGTTAAATAGTTAAGAAAGGCTTGAGTTAGTTTCACAGTAGTTGTCCTTTAAATGAAATTTTAGTATTTTCCATTATTTATTTGTATCTACAACTTTGAAGAAATTGTTATCATAATGAAATGTTGATATCTCATGTTGTTTAAATTATATTGCTTAGATCTGCTCAGTATAGAATTATCTGGTATTTTATTAGAATTATCTAGTATTTTATTCCAATTTATAAACATAAATGAGTTATCTGTGATGGTTGGGTGAAATTCTATCCACTGAGCCAGTAGCTCACCAACCTACTCAAACATTTTTCAGGTCAGTGTAAGAACGAGGAAGCTGAAGGATCATATCACCCAAGTTCTTAGAAGGTAGTTCATAGTTAGATAGAGGTCTCTTTGTCCTTTCCCCTTAGTCCTTGGGCATGAGGTGTGGTAGAGAGAGAATGTAATGTAATATGTAGATTATATTTTAGTTATCTATTTGGTTTTACTTTATGCATGAACAAAGTAATATGTCAAGTATGTTTGGTTTTCTTTCAAGTAAGGTAAATAGTAAGCTGATTCCGCGGTTTAGTAAGTTTCGGTGTTATTCAAGTTATAAGACTTCCTATAAGTAAATTTTAAGTGATTAAGGAAAGTAAAAGTTAAGGGTGTTTTTGTATTAAGTGCAATCCTCCTATCATGCCCTAATCTCATGATTAGTGGTAATTGTGGGATCGGGGCGCCACACTTCAAGTTGCATCGGACAGCATCAACATCAACTTTCTGATTGAACACCACAGATAGTGGTTGACTTCATCCTCCTGACAGGTGGCAACGACCTCCTCACCTCTGTAGTAGTCCACATAGACCACTGAGAACTCTTATTGTTCCAGTTGAATGGATAAGAAGGAGATGTCCCTTCTAGTCAGTGTGCTAGCACTGACTTGTTCTCCTAATTGTCACTTCCTTTTTGTTCCTCCTTTTGATGGGTAGAACCTACTTGGGTTCTTAGGTTACCACAACTTTGAGAAGACAACAATTGTTAGAGCTTATGATTGTGTCTCTAGAAACCCTCGACTATCCTTCTATTTATATGAGGGTCATGGTCAGAAGTTCTAGTATGAGTAGGAGCCAAAGAGATGGAATTTCATGAATTTTCCAGAACCTGTAAAGGTTGAATCGGTCAGTTTATAGATGAACTGATTGATTCACATGTGAGCCAATCAGTTCAACCCTTGAACTGGTCATTTCACTATGTTTCCCAAATGCAATTGTATTGGCAATAAATATCTGATCAATGCATAACATGACGTCAACATCAATCCTTGATCAAATCTAATTGATCAACCAACCGATCGGTTCAAAACATGAACCAGCCGGTTCACATACTTGAGATGATTGGTTCACTTGTTGAATAGGTCATCTCATGGATATGATTACCAATGTTGGTTCAAATTTACTTAACACTTGAATCGATCAGTTCAACACTTGAATCGGACAGTTCACAGTTCAGTCAGTCAACTCTTGGTTATTATTATTTAAAATTGAATACCTAACACTTTAGTAATCAATTTTAAACTACATTCATGAGTAAACTCCTATTCCAAGTGTATCTATGTGTGTTACCCTATAAGTTCCAAGTTACATTGGCAGTGAATGTCATAACCAACTAATGACATCATAAGCAATGATTGGTATCTAGCAAGACATCATTGCTACTTAAGTAATTCGAAAGTTGGAGAACAACTTCAACCTACAATCTGTCATTGGTGTTATAGTGATTGTATAGTTCCTTTGTCATTGATAACTAGATTGAACTCGAGGCATGGAATCATCATCCTCTTTAACATTCAATCCATGTTCCTTGAACTAGAGAAGACTGTCTAAGATATATGTAAGCTCAATATCACATATTGACTCACATAAGCATAGACATTCATTTCTCAGTGTCACTTATCAAGTGTCCAAGGTATCGTACTCCTGTAGGAGGGACAAATCCCATCTACATTACTCACAGTCATCCCCATGTGTCATAATGCACCTGAGAACCACCTTTATGGAAACCCTTATTCAAGGTCACAGTGGATGATGTCAAAGTACACTGAATGACATGTGATGAGTGTAGTGACTTCAAGTCTAAGAACCACAATCACCACCATGACTATGAGAGTTGATTCTAACTACCATTCTATGGTCTCCATTTATCAGTCTCAAGGTGGGTTTTCTAGGTACATTGTTCTCTAACAAGTACCTACGTGTTTGGTTTGATATCACATATCATGGCTGATGAGATTTTGTCATCAACCAACACACACTCTAGTCTTATGTAATTGTTGTCTATTTTGCTTCCCCAGTAACATCCAACTAGGGACATAACAAGAATGCATGTACTCTTATGATACATATGATCTCATTGTCCAAATCCTAAACCTAAATAAATATGTCACTGAGTTTCATAATTCTTTAGAAATTTATTATGTTACATCATTATCTGATAACTGAATAAAACCAAATAAATGAAAATGCCTTCTATTATTAACAAAATCATTTACAAGATACACCATTGCAATTATATGATGTGGCTCTCTGGGCATACATACCAACAAACTCCCACTTGCACTTAGAGTCAATCACTCATGAATCTCATTCCAAGTGACCTAACATGTCCATCATGCTTCTGCTATGAAAGTGTTTTTATAATGGATCAATAATATTACCTTCAGTCGGTATTATACAAATCTTCACATGTCCTTGTTGTACGATCTCTCGTATGAGATGGAACCTCCTTAGTATGTGCTTTGAATGTTGATGTGAATTGGGTTCCTTCGCTTGTACAATAGCTCCATTGTTGTCACAATACAACTCTACTGTGTCACTAGTACTTGGAACCACCCCAAGTTCACTAATGAACTTCTTGATCCAGACAACTTCCTTTGCTACATTGGATGCATCAATATACTCAAGCTCTATTGTTGAATTGATAATTGTCTCTTGCTTGAAAATATTACATCTCACAACTCCATTGTTGTGACAAAACACAAATCCTTATTGTGATTGACAATCATCTTTTCCATTTGGAAGCTTGCATTGGTGTAACCTGTTACACCTAACTCTTCCTCACTGCCATAAATAAGAAATTGATCCTTAGTTCTTCTCAAGTACTTAATGATGTTCTTCATAGAAATCTAATGACTCTCACTGGGATATGACTGATATCTACTCATCATGCTCAAGGCATACAAGACATCATGATGAGTCATAATGTTGCATACATGACATATTCAATTGCATTCACATATGAAATCTTACTCATGTGGTCTTGTTCTTCACAATAATTGGACATTGGGCTTTAGAGAGAATAATTCCATGAGACATGGGAAAATTTCCTCTCTTTGAGTCTTGCATGATGACCTCTTCAACACTTTGTCAATGTATGTACTCTGACTTAGGCCAAGAAGTTGTCTAGATCTATCTCTATAGATCTTGATTCCTAAGATATGGAATGCTTTGCCTAAATCCTTCATAGAGAAGGTATTCCCCAGCCAGTTCTTTACCATATATAAAGTAGGGATGTTATTCCCCATAAATAGTATTCCATCTACATACAATATGAGGAATATAATTATGCCCCCACTAACCTTCTTGTACACACAAGGTTCATCTTCATTTTGACTAATGCCAAACTCTTAGATTGTCTCATCAAAATGAAGATTACAGCTCTGAGATGCTTGCTTCAATCCATAGATTGACCTTTGTATCTTATAGACTTTATTTGCATCTTTGAATTTATAAAACTCTTAGGTTGTGTCATATACACATCCTCAATAAAATTCTCATTAAGGAATGATTTTTTAACATCCATCTGCCAAATCTCATAGTCATGATAAGTTGCAATGGCAAGCATGATCCTGATGGACTTAACCACGGTAACTGGTGAAAAAGTTTCATCATAGTCAATACCTTGAACTTGTACCTTTTTCAAGCAATCTTTCTTTATAGATTTGTACATTACCATCCAAGTAGGTCTTCTTCTTGAAGACCCATTTTCACCAAATGGGTTTTACCCCTTTTAGTGGACCTTCAAGGTCCATACCTTATTTATGTACATGGATTCCATCTCAGATTTCATGGTCTCAAGCCATTTCTCAGTCTCTAGTCCCTTAGTAGCTTCTAGGTAGGTTGTTGGATCATCATCTATGACCAAGTTACCTCCATATTGAGTCACAAGATAACAAAATATTTCAGGCTTAAGACGTGTCCTACTAAATCCATGAGGTCCTTGTGTTACATGAGGAACTTGAGATTCCACAACAATTTGTGAGTCTTCTTGTTCCTCCTGTACCTCTACTGGCCCATTGTTTTCTTGTTGGACTAGAACCTCTTTGAGTTCTACTTTCCTCCCCTTGCTTCCTTTGGAAATAAATTCCTTCTCTAGGAATGCAGCATCCCTGGCAACAAACACTTTGTTATCAATTGGGTTATACAAATAGTATCCCTTGGTTTCTTTGGGATATCCAACAAAATAACATTTATCATATCTAGGGCCAAGCTTTTTAGGAAACATTTTCCTCGCGTAGGCTTCACATCCCTAAATCCCCATTAAAGACATTTTGGGACGTTTCCAAGTCCATATCTCATATGGTGTCTTTTGAACAGATTTAGATGGTAAACTGTTAAGTGTAAACATTGTGGTTTGTAGAGAATGTCCCAGAAGGAAGTTGGAAGATTAGCAAAACTCGTCATTGGTCGCACCATATCTAGTAATGTGTGATTCCTTCTTTCTGATACACCATTATGTTGTGGTGTTCCAGGTGGAGTCCATTGTGATATGACACCCAGGCTCATAGAAGGTCCTCAAACTCTTGGGTTAAGTATTCTCCACCTCGATCAGAATGAAGTTCCTTAATACTTTTACCAAGTTGGTTTTGTACTTCACTCATGAAATCCTTGAACTTTCCAAGGGTTTCTGACTTATGTTTCATCAAGTAAGCATAACCATACCTACTGAAGTCATCAATAAAGGTAATGAAGTATTGATAACCACCTCTAAAATTTGTTCTAAAAGGGCCACACATCCCAATATGTATAAATCCTAATATATCACTTGCCCTCTCATTGTTACCAGTGAAGGGAGTCTTTGTCATCTTTTCCAACAAACAAGATTCATATGCCTTCCCTGATTCAAAATCAAAAGAGTCCAGATAACCATCTTTATGGAGTCTGGAAATGCTTTTCTCATTTATGTTCCCTAGATGATAATGCCAAAAGTGTCTTTGGTTTGAGTTATCAAGTTTTTGTCTTTTGGTATTTACATTGTACATATTTGTCTCCAAATATATCAAGTATAGACCATAAGACATTGGGGCACTGCCATAAAAAATCTTATCTCTATTAATAGAACATCGACCATTCTTTATAAGAAATTCAAATATCTTCTTGTACAAACAAGATACATATATGATTGTCCTATTAAAGGCAGGTACATAATAGCATTTCACCAACTCTATTATTAGCCCACACGGCAAAGATAACTCATAGGTTCCAATTACACTGGAAACAACTCTTGCTTATTAGTAACACACAGTTCAATCTCACCTTTCTTCAAAGGTCTACTTCTTTTCAGATCCTTCACATTTGAGCAAATGTGTGATCCACATCCGGTAGCAAGTATCCAAGATGAATAAGTAGCAAAGTTAATCTCAATTACGTATATACCACAAGTAGAGATCTCCATCCCTTGCTTCATCTTCCTAGGATTCCTTACTCATATCCTTATTTTGAGTGTAGACTTGGACTTCAACTTAGCTTCAAAATACTTCTTGGCCTTACTTTTGTCCTTGGACTCTATTCTGTTGATCACCATCACGGGTCTTGTAACATCCCTGACCTGGGTCATGGCCTAACCCTAGAAGTTTTGCTTAAGTCATTTAAAAACTTGCTTCAATCTTTTTAAAAGTAATTAAGGCTCTTTGTGAAGTTTGTTTTTAGGTTTGAGCTTACTTGCAAACTATGTGTGCATTATATGATAGTATGAGTGTAAAGTGCAATTTACCCAACATGAGGGGTCATATTGCAAATGTCACATGTTGAATGTACCCTAAGTGTTCTAACATCATAAGAGAAAGAATGATGTTAATTGGTGGCTTGTGGAAAGCCTAAATTCCAAGTGAAAACTTGTTTGAATAAATGTTAAGTGCTTTGTGCATCAATTTTAGGTACAAATTGTAAATTATCTAAAATGTAGGGTTGACATGTAAATTACCACTTCTAGAGTGTCCCTACTCCTTCCTAGTATGATCTAGAGGACAGAGAAATAAGGAGACACTATGTTTGAATCATCTTGGAGAGATAGCATTCTTGGTGATGAAAAGACTAAGAATGTAGTGTAGTTATAGCCCTTATATGAGTCATATCAAGTTGTAGACTTGATATGGGAGTCCCTATCGGCCAAGCAGCCATAGAGGGAGTCTCCTATCTGTTTTTTCACCCTTGGCAAAATCCATGATGTTCTAGGCACCTCAATAAAGCAATAGATATCATTTTGCAACTTTTCTTTGGAAAAGGTTGTGTGGAATTGTGAATATAATAATAGTGGAAGTAACTTGCCCAAGAAGATAACCAAAGGGACAAACCTTATCCTTTGCTTTATCCTTAATATTTTATTTTTTCATGGCAAGATAAATATGGGATGCATGCAAATACATGTTTCAATCCATGCATGGCTATGTGGCACTTAGTAACTTAAGGTAATGACACCTCTTACACTCTTTTTCATTAACCCCAACTATAAAAACCCTTCCCTTCACCTATTAGTAGAATTTTCAGATCTCACTATCATCTTTCTCTTAGATATCATGCACAACATCCTAGTATCGTCCATAAGTAAAGGAGTGTTGAGTTTAGAGCCTTGGTATCGGCCAAAGAGAAGGGATATCAACCAAGCAAGGTGATATCAACCTAGCAAGGCAATATCGGCCACAAGTAGTGAAGATATCGTGCAAAGTGCTAAGGAGATCAAGCCTTGGACTTTTATTAGATCATCTTCAACCTTGGGAATGTAAATAGTTTGAGATTTAAGCTTGAAAGTTGTTCTTGAGGTGGGTTATATAACTTGAACCATTTTATGTTATTATTCACCTTCAATATTGTTGAACTTGTTGATTTACTTTAAATTTTGAATTCTTTTGATCAATTGATGTTCCTTTGAGTTCCAATAAGTTGTTAGGACTGTTGTCCATGAACTAGAATAAGCAAGACAAAGGTCTTGAGGTTGATGATGATGACATCATCATGGTACAACCCGATATGGGGTTGAAATACCTTAAAACCCGATATGGAACCCAAGATGAAAGGTAACCTGATATGGAGATGGGTGATACCTCATGAATGATATAAGGGATATGTCATGAATGATATGAGTAATACCTATAGAAACCTTGTGTACGATATAAGGTCAAGTCTATACCTCTTGCACGATATGGTACACCCTAACCGATATGAAGTTGAAACCATAGATGAAGAAGTGGAATCTGATATGTTTTTGAACCCATACCCCTATCCTTTTGTGTAATGGATTGTTGTGAAAGAGTTCAACCTGATATCTAGTTGTCATTGAATCATATTAAAAGAACTGATCCCTTGAAAGTATGAAAGGATAAGAGCCTAATGGCCTACCCAATATGCTAACCAGATATGTCAATCAACATGGTAACCTGATATACCAATCCAAGGTGGGAAACCTGATATGGTATTATGTATACACTTCCAAACGATACCATGATGAGACATATACTACATACACGATATGGTGCACACCTTGTGCACAATATGGTACCAAATATACTCTTATACCCGATATGAGGTCAAGCATCTAGCTCATACACGATATGAGGTTAACTTGAGATGATAAGAACTAAGTGATAGCCAATCCAAGATGGATACACGTTATGGTGTTGGGGAATACACCCTAAACAATATGATGATATGGTTACACCATATGCTCAAGATAGCTACACGATATGATGTGAAGGTTGTATCTCAAACACAATATGATAGCATATATATTCACCATGTTGCCTGACATGGTAGGTATGCTTCAATCCAATGTTTTTGACTAAGTGATATATGTTGTTGTAATGTTAAATGCAACATAAAAGGTAATGACTTTAATGCAATTTCATAATTATGAGCTAACATACTTTAAAAGGAGAATGAAGCCAACTTAATAAAAGTATGGTGGAATCAACATCCTAGTGAGTATGAGAGAGAAACTAATACTTGAATGATTAACATGTAACGAGTATATGTGATACTCCTAGTATGAATGGAGTATGAATTAGGGTTTAATCTTTTATGATGTGACCTTGAAAACCTAATTGGTTAATGAAGGTAAAAAATTAACCCTAAGAATGGGTGAAGAGATGATTTGAAACCCTAATCGGTTGATAAAGAGAAACCCTAACCGTAAATAATGGGAATAATCTGTTTCTTTTGCATTGCATGGTTATGACATATATTTGATATTGTTGTTAGCATGATATACTAACCATGCAGGTATCATAAGGTGATGAGCATAGCTAAGTAAGAGCTATGATATTTATATGATACAGATTTAATGAGCTTTGTGAACTATGTGAATTAATACCTTGGTCTGATGACCTAGAGGTAATGGTTACCTCATGAGTGGTAATGGTACTCAGTGATGAACTAAGGGTTTGAATACCTAGATTTAGTAATCATGATGATGATAAGAGATTGAGATCCTAAGTGTTATATGTGTTCCAAAGAATTATGAACGTACTTGATAAACATATTGTATCTTTCTTTGTAGCATCTGATATAATTCTTGTTTGCAACTTGATTGATGCTAAAAGATAATGTAATACACTTAATTAAGCAAGTTAAATGATATCATGTAGTTGCCCGGACCATAGATCCATTTAGTGTCAGTATTTGCTGAATGGTGAAACGAGTTTAACTCGGTATACATATTTTTGAATATGTAATTAATATATCAGGGTGCTCAGTGGACTCCCAACTAAACCAGGATCACTCAATGGTCTTCCTGATGAAACTAAACTAGGATCGGATGTATCCCTTCCTCTGTAGTCCGATTTCTACTTCATCATCCTCATCCACCTAAAAAAATTGTGGATCCCACAGGGTGAGACTCTTGTCCCAGCGAGAGATATAACTCTTTGCCAACAATATAATTATTACAAGAAATAGTGTAAAACTGAGCAGAGGATACTTTATGCAATTAGCAGGTATATTTGTAGTGCAAAGCAATAGATAAGATAGTTCAACTGTTCATAATAGAGTTATAAATCATCTATTTGATTTATAAGGAATATGAAGAACATGTATAACATCTATCTACTAAGATGTATAAAAGTAATGAGGTATCAACCAATGTTTTCCATATTTGATCCTTAAGCAAATACACTACACAGCTGATTACATGTTCACATTCAAACTTATGCCTAGAGGAGATGAGGTATACCGCTCATGCTCCAACCGACCACTACTAAGTCAAAATCGGTACCATATAAGGTCAGTGGAAGAGCCGGCAGTCAAGACCTCACATGTCTCAGTCAGTACGAGATAACTGGAAGGACATCTTGTGTCAACTGCAATTAGCTTGTTGGGGTATAGAGACATCTTTGCTATAGAGTTACAACCACAGCATGTACTCTCTTTGGGAGAAGACCACTGATATTTCCTGAGTTATTTTTCATCAGGAAGATCACTGAGGGACAACAGTAGTAACTCAGGTTGAGCGCACTGTCTGTCGTATCTTGTAGATAAAAGTCCTATGTGTCGTCTCTGTACTCTCAGGTCCTTGGGGGATAGTTCTTAAGTGGTTTTTATGTACAACTTGATATTTTGGTTTGTTTGCCTCAAGGTTTTATGTTGTTGTTGTATATGTTTGAGTAAAGCAATTGGTGCTTGTTGTCCTTGAGATGAGACAGTATAATTTATGAATGATATGAACCACATGTATATAAAGTTTTAGTTCTTTCAGTAAGAGTTTGTTTTCCTGGAAGAGGATCTATGTGCAAAATGGTTTTAATTCTTAGTGATTTTGTTAATTCCATTGCTTATGATTATTCTGTGATTATTACTGGTGATGGCTTGATTTGTAATCAGGTCATCACAAAGTTTTGGTATTAGAGCCTAAGATTCACTGAGTCTACAGAGTCATAGGATTAAGTTTGTTGCGTATGTTCTAGTGTCCTTCAGTGTATCTTATAGTGACTTCTCCTCATACATGAGAAGAATTAAAACTAAAAGATGGTTGGAGCACACGAAGAACATGTTGCCGAGAGCAGTGTTGCTGCACCAGGAGGTTGTGCAAGGGATCAGGCTAGAGAAGAACCGATGTCTGAGAATCCCCAGCTTGACCAAACTCTGCTAGAGAACACAACCTTTCATGCTCTTTTTGGGAATATCATGACTACAATGACACATATGGCTGATCGGATACCAGCACCAGCACCTAGAATACTAGTTCCTAGTAAGGGACATGGATCTGGTAAGACCTTTGAGCGATTGTGTCGGGTAGGAGCCACTAAATATGTTGGTACAGCTGTCCCAACAGATATAGATTCATGGCTTACTGACATAGAAAAAGCCTTTAGGATCCTTGATATTCCAGAGGTTGATAAAGTTAAGCATGTTGTGTACCTTTTAAAAGGAAGTGTTGGTCATTGGTGGGCCATTGAAGAAGAGAAAAGACCTAGTGTTGTGGTCGGAAGGTAGGAATTCCGACAAGAGTTTGTCAGTAGATACTTTTCTAAGACTTATTTGGATGAGAAGATTTCATAGTTTGAGCAGATTAGAGAAGGATCGTTGAAGGTTAGCGAGTATGAAGCTAAGTTTATGGAATTTCTACAGTTTTGTCCGCACATGGCTACTACAGATGAGGAGGAAATTTGGCATTTCGAGAAGGGCCTAACGCTGAGTTAACCAAACCTATATCTGCTCTAGAGAATAGAGAGGTTTTCCACCTTTGTGGAGTCAGTTAGGCAGATAAGAGGTCTATGACTGAGAAATGTGAGGCGAATAGTAGGAAAGTTCCTACACAGTTCCAGGGTCAGAGGTCTGGAAATTTTAAGAAATCGAGGTTTACTACACCAGTAGAATCACAGAGGTTCAGTGCTCAGACGCAGTGGACGTCCAATAGAGGTAGAGGTCGTAGTTTTCCGCCAAGTGGAGCCCATAGCTTAGCATCAATGTCAGTGACAGGACCACCTAGGCCGCAATGGGAGGATAGAGTCTGCTACAGGTATAGGCAAACATGACATATGATAAAGGATTGTCATTTTAGAGATGTGGAAGTAACCCAACCACCGAGGCAGAGTCAACAAGGCTCTCAGAGACAACAGTTCAGTAGTGGCACACGAGGACGTGGACAAGTGTCCCAAGTAGGATCATCTGCACCATCCAATAGAGCACGAGGTCGACAATAGGCAACATTAAGATTCTATGCTATGAATCAGCCGGAGGCAGTGGTTAATCCACAAGTTGTGATAGGTTAGATGGAATTATTTCATTTTGATATGTCTTCATCCTGTTTCATATATGTTTTGATTGATCCGGGTGCTACGCATTCCTTTATCAGTCGAGAAGTGATTCATGATTGCAATATGATTTTCAATCGTAGAGTGGATAATCTGTTATTAGAAACTCTGTTACTTGGATCTGTAGTGTTGTGAGAGGTATGCTCTCCATGTGTTCTTTATTTCTCAGAACACATCATTCAGGTGGATCTTATACCACTTGAAATGCATGGGTTTGATATAATTATTGGGATGGATGCCCTAGAGAAGTATAAAGTCGTCTTGGATTGTGGTTCCAAGCAGGCTATGTTTACACATGGTGATAAGATATGGGTCTTTCAGGGGGATAGAAAGATTCTTCCAACCTGTCTAGTATCAACAATGGTAGCAAAGAGGTTGATGCGATAAGCATGCTTCGCATTCTTGGAACATGTGGTAGATACCAGAGTAGAGAATCCTAGTCTTTGTGAAGTTCTTGTTGTCAGGGAATTCGAGGATGTGTTTCCTGAGGAATTTCTGGATATTCCTCCACCCTGAGAGATTGATTTTGAGATTATGTAGCATCCAACTTATAAAAAAAACATGATTAACTTAGGCGGAAGCAATTCATCAATAGTGGATTACTGAAAATCACTAAAAATTAAAACCATTTACAAAGAGATCCAAACATAAGAAAACTCTTTCATCAAGAACCAATGTATAACATTTACATCCCGGTTCATAAGTACATAACTGGTACCATCTCTTCTCGAGGATTATAAACATCAACTGCCTTATTAACATTATATATAAACAGCATAAGAACCTCGAGGCATCAAGCCAAAATCTCAAATTGATTCATTAAAAGCACTAACTACTAACTCTGAGGACCTGAGAGTACAGAGACGACACATAGGACTACTATCTATATGACTTGACAGACAGTATCTCCACCTGAGATCTCACTGTTGTCCCTATTATTGTGGTCCTTCCTCTGCTATAGGGATTTCTATTTCTTTGTCCGCATCCACCTAAAAATGTTGGATCCCAGAGGGGTGAGACAATTTGTAAATTGCCCCGGAGAGAGATATAACTCTCCGCCAAAACATTATTATTGTAGTTTATTAGAATAAAACTGAGCAGAAGGATTTTATATATATTTAACAACAGATAAATTACTATATGAATAGAGTGAAGTAATCGCCTTTCCTAAGGAGAACATTGCATCTACCCATGGTAGATTCGTAATTCATCCATCTACTTGCAATGAATGTAAAGAGATATAAATAACATCTATCAACTAGAGATGCATAAAAGAAATGTAACATCAGCCAGTAAATTTACGTATTCAATCCTTAAGCAAACATGCTATACGGCTGATTACATTTTACAATCACACTTATGCCCTGAGGAGATGAGGTATACCGCTCATACTCCAACCGACCATTGCAAAGTCGAAATCGGTACCATACACGATCAATGGAAGAGCCGACTTCCATGACCTCCCACATCTCGGTCAGTGCGAGACCACATGCATGACATCTAGTATCTCTGCTAAATAGCTTTCCAGGGTATACTGGCAACTTCACTATAGCGATACAGTGGCGGCTGCACTCTCTTCGCAATCGAGAGATTTCATGTTTACCTCCATCGATCTGGTATTAACATTATTGGGAGATTTGTGATACATTTATCCCAATCTTCAGGAGATTCGTGATACATCCATCCCCGTACAAATAATGAAGGATTGAGAGGTTTAATGTTTACCTTCCATCAATTCCCCTATTAGGATGTAAGGATATGTTCGCCCATCAACCCCCACATATTCAAAAATATGCATTCTGGGTTTTACCAAGGAGCAACCCATTTCACCATCAATAAATACTGACACTGATGGATCTATGGTCAGGGCTATACATGATATGATTTCACTTGATTAATTAAGTACATTAGCATATTCTTTTAGCATCAGTCAATTTCTCAAATAGGAATTATTGTGACAAATGCTACAAAAAAACATGTAAGCTCTTCTCAATTGCTTTACCAGAACTTATAATACATTGGGATCTTAATCCCTTATCTCATCACTTGAAAGTTATTATCTCACAGCAACATCATTGTCTTACTTATCAAATCTAGGTATTCATACCCTCAGTTCATCACTAATCACTATTACCACTTGTTAGGTAACTATTACCTCTGGGTCCTTAGACCGAGGTATACATGACACTTGTTATACAAGCATCTCACATGGCTCACAAGGCCCATTAAGTGTCGTCACCTTTCACTAGGCAACCACTTACTCATATGGCTCATAAGGTACATGCACATTTTGTTACTTTTACTAAGCAACAATAACATTAAGACACACAAGGCCGATCAACATTTTTATTATATAAATATCATAGCTCAAATATGGCTATGTTCATCATCTCATTATATCTGCATGGTTAATACACATGATAATAGTCATGAAAATTTCACATCACACCATGAAATATAGTAGTAACACCATTATTCCCTTACCATGGTTAGGGTTTACCATCAAATAGGGCTTTTCATCCCTTTACCCAAAAATTAGGGTCAGGGTTTCCCATTTCACATTAATTAGGGTTTCATGTTTATATTATCTATCCAACCCTAATTTATTGTTCAGTTCCTCTAGGAGCATTCAATAATATCATAAGTATTCACTCATGATCATTACTCTCATCATATATCATTAATGATTATCAATTTAAGGTATGAGTTCATCTCTCAACCTTACCATGGTATGTTTATATCATACTCATTATCTTGGATTAACCCCTTTCGCATAGTATGTTAGTCAACACTTATCAAAGTGCATTGAATTCATTACATCTTCATTGTAAAAATTTACATAACACTCACTTCTTATGTTTCTTATCCAAGTATATTGGATTTGAGGTGCATCGAGGTATATCAACCCTGAAATGCTAAATATGATATCTATCATGTCTTGATGTATCACTTTTCTCATCACTTCCAACTTACTTAACTTCATCAACTGACCTTGTATTAAGGTATTTCCCTCTTAATACTTTTAACCACTAACCTATCACCTTCATCATGTAGTGCATAGGTCACCCATTAGAATTGTTACAACTATCTTTAATGATACAGACTTATCTCAAGTTAAGGCATTACATATATAAGGTTGCCTGTAATCAACCACTTGAGATATTTCATCTCCATAAGGTATTACCCACTATTTCATCATTAGGGTTTTCTCTTACCTTCACCCAATTTTAGGGATAGGGTTTCATATAACATTACATATCATTACCCTGGTTTAGGGTTTCACATGGCATTACCCTAGATTAGGGTTCCACATACCATTATCCATAATTAGGGTTTACTATTCATCCCTATTAGTGTTTCATATTCCATTACCCATAATTAGGTCTTACTATTGAACCCAATTAGGATTTCACACTCCATTACCCATAATTAGGGTTTATTATCAAAATACCCTGAATTAGGATTTCTCATGTCATCACCATTAATTAGGGTTACACTGTTGACCTAGATTAGGGTTTCACTCAGAATTGCCCTAAATTAGGGTTTGAATTCATCAATCAACTCAATTAGGGTTTTATGATCTCTTTATCAAGGATCATACCCTAATTGTATATCACATTTATTTTAAATGTGTTAGGATTGCCTGTTTACATGATTATCATTCATGTATGAATCTCTCTCTCTCATCCTACCCAGGATGTCCACTACTCAATTCTTGATTAGATTGAGCCTACTTCTTATTCAAATACATGCATTTAGGGTTAGCATGATATATTTAATTATGGCATCATTATGCATCAATGATTAATCCCACTAAGGGTATCAATCATCTAAATACATTAGATGTTCAAATGGTTTGGTCAATTGAACTTTCAGTTACATGAGGTATCCAATTGAATTGACCAATTGAACCTTCAAATACATTAAGTATTCAAATAGAATGGCCAATTGAATTTTTAATTACATTAGGTATCCAATTGGATTGTCCATGTTGAACCTCAAATGGTTTTTATTACTTAGACCCCAAACGGTCATGGTCTCTCAGAACTCAAACGGTTTGAAACCATTTGGGAAAAATGCCCTTGAAACCATTTAAGCAATAAATGTATTTAAACCGAATGGACTTAGGTCTCCAAACGGTCTTAAGACCATTTGGTCCAAACCCTCTCAAAACCAAATGGACCAAAAAGGTCTTTCAACACTTAAATAATTCAAGGTTTCAATCAATGAACTGACTATCAATTGAATCCTTAATTCATTCATCAATTGAACTATTGAATCATCCTTCAATTGGACCATCAATTAGGGTTTTGAACCCAATTGAACTAGGATTTATAATCAAGAAACCTTCAATTAGAGTTTTGAAATCGAGGAACCTTCAATGATTAACATTGTGGAACCGGTTTAATTGAAATCAATGAATCATCATCAATTTATGATATGACCTGGCCTCAAACGGTCTTGAGGTCGTTTGAATGACCTCCAAACGGTCTTGGTACCGTTTGCCCCATCCATCATTAAAATTTGTGAAATTCAATTAGGGTTTAGATCATTGGATTGATCATCAATTTAGCTATTGATTGCATTTCAATTTGATATCTTTAGATCTTCAATTACTCAACCATACTCAACCCTAGACCTCCAAACAGTCATGGTTGACCTCCAAACGGTCTTCAGACTATTTGGGTGATATACAAACGGTCTTGAGACCGTTTGGGTTAATCAACCCAAAATTTTAAATCAACCAATTGAAATTTCAGCACTTAACACGATTAGGGTTTGATAATTGATTAACCTTCAACTAATGAACCCTTTGGAATATCAATTAGATTTAATGGGTCATCAACCATCAACACTAGCATATAATCTCCAAATGGTCAATTGTGGTCAACCCTTCCAAATGGTTTGAAACTGTTTGGTTTGTAACGGTTTGATGAAACTGTTTGATTTCAAACGGTTTTGTTGAAACCGATTGAACAATTTGTTGAAACTGATTGGAATATAATTTCTTTGGGAAAAGTGCCCAAGATGATGTCATCGTCATCTACCTTCGTTCATGTAGTTCATATTGCTACTGATTTCATAACATTATCAATTACAACAAGCAATTGATCAAGAAGAAGAAGGAATCAATATAATTGCAAGATTGATAATTGAATAACAATGTAATGGATTCAAGTTATATAACCCACCTCCAATTGAGCTTCAAAGCTTCAAGCTCACGTCAAAAATGGTGGATGCAACTCTTTTCACTATCCCAAGGCTCGTCCTCAAGCTTTGAGTGAAAAGGAATGGTTAGAAATGAAGATGGGATCGAGATAAGAAGAAATCATGCATTGATTTTCGATTTCCACCATAGAATTAAGGTGAAAGGAGGTCAAGATGCTTACCAACAGGTTGGGGGTCGTCCTCATGATCCTCCAAAGCTCCCTTGGTCATTTTTCAAGCAAAGAGAAGAAGTGGATTTGAAAAAACCTTTGATTTGAGTTGTAAAAAGTGTTTTTATAAGAGAAATCAATGAGAGAGAAAATGCCTTATAAAAATCTTTTAATTCCAAAATTGATGCCACCTCTCCCCCCTCAATTCCTTGCATGCAAATATATCTTCCTCACCTCCTAATTACTCTCCATTATCCATGATTTAAAGAAAAGCAAATTAAGCACCTTAACTCTTATAATAATAATATTCATAAGTTAGTGGATTTTTTTTTTTTTTCTTAATGTGAGTGGGTTCTCCACTCACGTAGATATTTCCATTGACTTTGCAAGGAAAAATTACGTCTACACTTTTTGATTTTCAACCAACACAATTTTAGTTTATGGGCAATCCATTTTATATAATTATTTTTGCATTAAATTGAATTAGGGTTTCAATTATGCTTAAATCTTGATTATTTTAATATCAAGATTCTCTCTCCTTCAAAGAGGTACAAATGAGACGCCCCTCTCATTTTATTTGCTCTAAATGATACCAAGAAATATTAGGGACTATTTTGAAGTGGTAATTTGCATATTGAAGCCTAGATTTTGGGTAAATTGCATATTATACCAAAACTAGGTTTTAATGCACAAACATTGCTTTATCAGCTCTTTCTTGGTACTCAGGCTTTTCCCAAGCCATACCTCTACATCATATTCATTCTCATGATGCTTCAACACATGAGGAACATTTAATCATGTAACATTTGCAAGTTAACCCCTCAACTTGGGTAATTTGCACTTTAGTCCAAAATAAGCAAACATTGCTTCAATATTATTCAAACATGACCAAAATTGAAACATAGGTTTCTCTTGGGCCTTAATTACTTTTCACAATATAAAATTAAGGATCTAATTAACTTGCTTAAGAAAAACTCCCAGGGTTAAGGCATAACCCAAGTTAGGGATGTTACAAATTATAAACCCCTAACAAGGATTTCGTCCCCGGAATCCCAGATAAAGGAAGACAAATATTATTCATTCATCATACTATCTAGTCTCCACATAACATTTCATTGTTATGGAGATACCATAAATTTTTGATCAACACAAAGTTATTCCACACAAGTTTATCATAGAATGTTTCACACAGAACACATACTCCACTGTCCTTTTTATTATTAATTGTGGAATTAATTTTGTGTCAGGTAACACTTTTTCTTAATTTACAGTTTCATGTGACAGATTCTTGTTTCTGAGGAGTCTCACATGCTCCTTATTTAATTCATAATTTCACTTTCATGATCACAATTATGTTCTGTCACCCTCTTGGGACTATAAGTCTTTTCATACCTCGGTTGTGCCTTCTAATCTGCTGACATAATACTAGGATTCCTTGTTACTTATACCAACTATCTCATTAGTTGTACATTTTCTCATCATAAAGAGAAGTTACTTATCAATTAAGAATTTATTTTAAAAATATCTTTAATTATTATGTTTATGCAAAGCATAAACCCCTAACATATGATGTTCATATTATTTTATGTATAATTAAACTGATTTCATGGTTGACCATTCCAGGTAGCCAACATAAACCATTTGATATTTTTCAGATACCAGAATCTCTTACCTTGGTATCTATCACATGTGTTGAAAACACGTCACATATTTATCTTCCTTTCATCTTGGGACATTACTTGTTACATATATCTTCACCTTGGAACCAAAGTCCAAGATAAACTAATACTTTTCTAAGTATCCATCACATGAACATTTTTATCTTATGCACAACAAGTATCTTAAGACTTACTTGATTGCCATGTCCCTGAAAGGAAAGAAAGTAAGGGATCATATTCTTTTTATTATTTCATGAGTTTTCAACTATTCATGAATCATTTACTCTTTGTCGCATCCTAGGTTCCTTGCCCTCTACACAGGAATTTTTAAGGATGATCACATGACATTATTCCTTTCTTTGTTATTATCTAACATGTTCATGAGCATCTTATGATCCCATCACATTTCCCATTTCCTCATTATGGGAAAAGATCTTTATTATACACACAAACTTTATCGAACATGGATCACCTCCCTTGTTCTCATTCTTATCTTATGAGGAGTATACTTTTTACTTCCTCATACACACATACTGATCTGGGATTATTTCAGATTTCTCTTTATTATTCTTAGGATATGACACATTTTTCCATTCCATATTTCTAATTTCATGATACTCATTGGATTGTTTCAGAATGACTACTTGATCAAAGCAATAAAAAAGATAACAATCTAAGAGTTTCCATACTTGCCTTATCTCCAATAATTATATATCTGGCCAGGGCATACAAGTACTAAGATTAGGTAGTACGCACTTTATTTAATATTATGTTCCTCACTTTTCATATCATTATAAACACAAGATTTAGCATTCCTGGATTTTCTTCAGGCATCACTTCTATATCCCATCCTTTTTCACACAGATGAGAGAAATTATAAAGTATTTAAAGGAATACTGAGTAAAAATGTAAATTCTCATCTTCTTTATGTCCTTATAGGACTAGTCAAAGGAAACTCAATAACAACTACTTTCTTATAGTTAGCACATAAAATTATGGAATGACATATCAAAATGATACTATTTCATCTGACATGTTCTCATCTCGCAGTTTATTTGCTGCCTCAGGCTGATTCTCTTCATAGAATCTTGCCTGGGACGTCTGTCCACATCCTTGAGTGCCACTAGAAAACTTGTTTCCTTTGATGACCTTGATGTTTCTACCTCGGTGGTTGGGTTACCATTATGTTTCTAACTGGACAATCCCTTGCTAGATGTCCAACCTATCTACACTTGTAACAGGTTCTAAGCCCTTGATATGGTCTAAAAGGTTCTTTACCTTTTCTGGATAGCCATTGCCTTGGTGTATTAGTCATTGATTGTATTGGTAGTACCATAAACTTCTTCTTTTTGGAACTACTAGGCCTCTGTTCCTGAGTTTGGATAGGCCTTTTCTCAATTCTCTCTTCCTTATTCTTTGTTGGACAATTCTTTATGATATGTCTAGGCTTCCTACACCTATAGCAAATTCTGCTTTTGGGTTGTAACCTATTCCTTCCCATCTTTTCTATTGCTTCATCATGTTGATGTTGATTAGGAATCCTATTGGGGCCCATAACTTCATCATTGGGGGTTGGTAATCTGGGTTGCATTGCTAATGCATGGTCCACTACATGCATCACAGCTAGGGCTATAAATGGGTACGGGTATACCTGGGTACCCACAAAACCGTACCCGCCAAAACCCATCATGGGTCCAGTTTTCTAGACCCGCATACCTGCATCATCCCGGTTCCAATAATGGGTATAGATATACCCATACCCGCTAACCCGTGTACCCGTAATATATATATATATATATATATATATATATATATATATATATATATATATATATATATATATATATATATATATATATATATATGAGTTTGTTAGAATCTATGGCTAAAAAACTACTAGACATGATCTAACGGTGTATATTTCTAACCTAATTTAGCCCAAAGAATAAAACCTATTGTCACAGACCATCGTTGAACGCACGATCAGCTGGGCATGCCCATTTACAACCCTAGACCACCCTTCCCCCCCCCCTTTAACCACTTCTTCCCTCCAATCCATCTCATTTTCCGCTTCTTTTCTTCATTTCACTCGTTTCCCCCTTTCTTTTCCCCTTGATCGTGCCCTAGCGAGCTTGGGTGGTTGTCTTCTCCACCCCATCCCGGTGGCACCATCATGGATTGAGCTTTGGGGCTTCAGCGGGCTCCTCTAATGGCAGGCGACTTCTTATTTGGGGTTGACTCAGCCCTAGGCACTGGACAGAACATGCGTCGTTGAGCTTGCAACCCCTCGCTTCCATGGAGGGAGGACCGCTTGGGCGTTTCTAAGGGACAACGATGGGTTACAAGCATCGTCGATCTCATCGTTGATCGTTCCATGATGGACCAAGATCCAACAGAGTAGATTCCACGGCCTCTCACTATGGTCCACTAGTCAACCGCAGGCGGGGTTTGGGTCTGGTAGCAGTGGCGAGCCCAAGGTCACCACTGACTGGCAGTTATAGATGGTACCCGAGTGTCTTGCCATCGGCTCCCCTCCCGGCTCCCCCCTCACTCTTCTTTCTGCATAGCGACACCGAGCGGACGAAGCCAGAGCTAGGGCTCGGCAGCCGCCAGCCTCCAGGCTCCAGCCAAAGCTACCGCATCAACTGAGCACACTGGACATCGTGTAGGATCGTGACGATTGTCTCTGTGGGCGCCATCTTCAAGCCGCCCACCTGCTTCAGCCGAATCTGCCCCTCAGCAACCCAACGACCACGTCTGTTGTCTTCCCCTCAATCATCGACGCCGCCAGCCTTCAACCGCGGTGAAGGTCTACTCTCTTCAGGTCACAGAGCTCTCTCTAGTCGCCAGCCGCAAGCCAAGCCCTCATCAGCTTGACGCCGGTTGCAGGCCCTCATCAACCTGATGTTGGACGCATGCCTGAGCTGCCTCACCTCCAACTTAGCTCCAGTTCCAAGCCCAACGCCGCCCACCTTAGCTCCAGACCAGTGAATCCGTCTTCATCTCATCTCTGCAGACTCTGCTTAAACCATAATTCATTCTACTGTTGGTGAATTTCTTAATGTTTAACTTGCATATTTAATGGTATTTAATTTTGTTAAGTTTCTAGTTGATTATTGAGTGGTATTGTATGATTTGTTGAAATATTCTTAGTCTCCAAATCGATGATGTGGATAATATTGTTCATTTTTCTGGGCTATTTATAGCACTCAACTCATATATATATTAAATGGTTTCTTTGTGTTCTATTGGGTTGTTCTAGTACTTAAACCATATATGTGTATGATATGATTTTTTAATAAAGATTTTGGACCAAAAGTAGGTACTTAAATGGTTTTTAAGTGCACAAAGCCTCCCAAAACAGCAGCCTTGTGTTACTCTAGCAGCTTACATGTTGGAAATTTCGAACGCCGTTCTAGTGATTAAACCATATATGTGTATGATATGATTTTTTTAATAAAGATTTTGGCCCAAAAGTAGGTACTTGAATGATTTTAAGTCCACAAATCCCCCCAAAACAGCAGCTTTGCGGTACTCTAGCAGCATGAAAATTTTGAAATTCAATAAATGTATACATCAATTTGGGCCTAAAAATAAGTCCATCAATCAATTTTAATACTTAAAAAAATTGCACATAACTGTATACCCTTGGAACCACACCGTGTACCCACATTATATGCAGTTTCGGGTATGGTGAGGGTCTGGTTACTGAGAAATGTGGGTCTAGACCCGTACCCGTACCCACAAAAACAATTGGGTACGATTCTGGGTATGGTCATACCCGCACCGTTTACACCCTTAATCACAGCTGCCCTAAATTGCCCATACAAAGCTTGGAAAGCTAGGCTCTCTATCATTGCTTGGTTTAACTGAGGATATTCAGATACTTGTTCCTTCCTAGTCCAGTCCCTTGCACCACTTCCTGGTGCAGCAATTCTACTTTCAGCAACATGTTCTTCGTGTGATCCAGACATCTTTAAGTTCTTCTTCTCCTATGTGAGCAGAAGACACTATCAGATACACTAGAAGACATTAGAACGAACTCAACAACCTTAATTCTATGTCTCTGTAGACTCAGTGAACCTAGAGCTCTGATACCAAACTTGTAGCATCCAACTTATAAAAAAAACATGATTAACTTAGGCGGAAGCGATTCATCAACAGCGGATTACTGAAAATCACTAAAAATTAAAACCATTTACAAAGAGATCCAAACATAGAAAACTCTTTCATCAAGAACCAATGTATAACATTTACATCCTGGTTCATAAGTACATAACGGGTACCATCTCTTCTCGAGGATTACAAACATCAACTGCCCTATTAACATAATATACAGACAGCATAAGAACCTCGAGGCATCAAGCTAAAATCTCAGATCGATTCATTAAAAGTACTAACTACTAACTCCGAGGACCTGAGAGTATAGAGACGACATGTAGGACTACTATCTATATGACTTGACAGACAATATCTCCACCTGAGATCTCATTGTTGTCCCTGTTGTTGATGTCCTTCCTCTACTATAGGGATTTCTATTTCTTTGTCCGCGTCCACCTAAAAATGTTGGATCCCACGGGGGTGAGACCATTTGTAAATTGCCCCAGTGAGAGATATAACTCTCCGCCAAAATATTATTATTGCAGTTTATTAGAATAAAATTGAGCATAAGGATTTTATATATATTTAACAATAGATAAATTACTGTATGAACAGAGTGAAGTAATATCCTTTGCTAAGGAGAACATTGCATCTACCCATGGTAGAGTCATAATTCATCCATCTACTTGCAATGAATGTAAAGAGATATAAATAACATCTATCAACTAGAAATGCATAAAAGAAATGTAACATCAGCCAGTAAATTTTCGTATTCAATCCTTAAGCAAACATGTTATACGGCTGATTACATTTTACAACCACACTTATGCCCTGAGGAGATGAGGTATACTGCTCATACTCCAACCGACCATTGTGAAGTCGAAACCAGTATCATACAAGATCAATGGAAGAGCCGACTTCCATGACCTCCCACATCTCGGTCAGTGCGAGACCACATGCAGGACATCTAGTGTCTCTACTAAATAGCTTTCCAGGGTATACTAGCAACTTCACTATAGAGCTACAGTGGTGGTTGCACTCTCTTCACAATTGAGAGATTTCATGTTTACCTCCATCGATCCGGTATTAAAATTATTGGGAGATTCATGATACATCTATCTCAATCTTCGGGAGATTCGTGATACATCCATCCTGGTACAAATAATGAAGGATTGACAGGTTTAATGTTTACCTTCCATTAATTCCCCCATTAGGACGTAAGGATATGTTCTCCCATCAACCCCCACATATTCAAAAATATGCATTTCGGGTTTTGCCACGGAGCAACCCGTTTCACCATCAGTAAATACTGACACTGATGGATCTATGGTCAGGGCTCTACATGATATGATTTCACTTGATTAATTAAGTACATTAGCATATTCTTTTAGCATCAGTCAAGTTCTCAAATAGGAATTTTTGTGACAAATGCTACAAAGAAACATGTAAGCTCTTATCAATTGTTTTACCATAACTTATGATACATTGGGGTCTTAATCCCTTATCTTATCACTTGAAAGTTCATATCTCACAAAAACATCATTATCTTACTTATCAAATTTGGGTATTCATACCCTCAGTTCATCACTAATCATTGTTACCACTTGTTAGGTAACTATTACCACTAGGTCCTCAGACTGAGGTATACATGATACTTGTTACACAAGCATCTCACATGGCTCACAAGGCCCATTAAGTATCTTGTAACCTTTCACTAGGCAACCACTTACTCATATGGCTCAGAAGGTACATGCACATTTTGTTACTTTTACTAAGCAACAATAACATTAAGGCACACAAAGCCAATCAACATTTTTATTATATAAATATCATAGCTCAAATCTGGCTATGTTCATCATCTCATGATATCTGCATGGTTAATACACATGATAACAGCCATGATAATTTCACATCACACCATGCAATACAGTAGTAACACCATTATTCCCTTACCATGGTTATGGTTTACCATCAAATAGGGCTTTTCATCCCTTTACCCAAAAATTAGGGTTAGGGTTTCCCATTTCACATTAATTAGGGTTTCATGTTTATATTATATGTAATATCCCTGACATGGGTTATGAACTAACCCTAGGTGTTTTGCTTAAATATGTGATTAGATGCTTGTGGTTATCTTGTGTAATGTAATTAAAGCTTTTGAGGAACTTATATTTCTATTTCAGTCCTTTTTAAACAATGTTGCAACTTTGTTTTGTTAATTTTGGACTAATGTGCAAATTACCCAAGTAGAGGGGTTAACTTGCAAATTTCACATGTTAAGATGTTCCTATGATAATGATACATCATAAGAATGAATATGATGTATTGGTATGGATTCTCCAAGCTTGAGCACCAAGATGTAGCTTGCAGAGCAATCCTTGTGCTTTAAAACCTAGTTTTGGTGTAAAGTGCAATTTACCCAAAACTTAGGGTGCAACATGTAAAATATACCCTCTAGAGTATCTCTCATGTTCTTGACATCAAGTAGAGCAAAGAAAATGAGAGGGGAGCCTCATTTGAATGATCAAGTAAGAAAGATAACCTTAATATTTAAATAACCAAGTTTTAAGCAAAATGACCCTTTTATATATGCAACTTAGTAAGGTGTTTGGTTTCTTTTCCTTTTAACCTTGGATAAGGGAGTAGTTTTGCATGTGATTAGGAGGAAGAAACTTGGCCATGGATGGGGCAAGCCATGGTGGATATGATTAGGAAATAAAAGAGATAACTACCTTTTCCTTTGCCTTGAAAATATCCAAAAATATATATAGCAACTTTAACAACAAAGCAAGGGAACGTTTCCCTTAGTTTCTTTTTCTCATCTTCTTGATTTGGCCGACTAAGGAGGATCTTAGGAGAATAGGAAGGACGACCAAGTTGGTTTGGTAAGTTTGGACCACCATCTATCCCGAATTCATTGTGAAAACTCTAAATACAAGGTTGGTTTAGTAGTTTTCCTTACACAATTCTTCTTTCTAGCCATCTTCTCCATCCAAATCTTGAAGAACGGACCTTGGACAACCTTTGGAGTTTCATCCACCATTAAATCTACGAAGCTTGGAGCTCTAGATCAGATATTAAGGCGGGTTTTATAATTCTAACCCTTAAGCTTTGTTAATGCATCCTCTTCTCCTAGTATATATGCTTATTCTTCTTCTTTAGACACCTTTATGTGTTCTTGTTCTTATTTCCATGAAGAATGATGCGATGATTTTGAGTCGCATTTATAGACCTTTTTCATATGTGTTTTGTGCTCTAATTACTCATTTTTATGGATAATATTGCATAATTCGCTCATTTCGGTCTTTGCCATCATATTATGTCAAATCCCCTTTGTTTTATCATTTTGAGCATTATTTATCATATTATCATAATTTGTGTGGATTTACTTGGTCTTGTTGTGGAATTTCAGGAAGAACAAGTATTTTCTTCCGTCGATACCATCAACGGAAGTCGATACCATCGACCAAGCCACAGGTTTCCAGCCGAGAGGAGCAGCACAGAGTCGATACCATCGACACTCCAGTCGATGGCATCGAGATCCCTTCAGGTTGCTGGCGAGGAAGCTGTCGATACCATCGACGAAAGTCGATGCCATCGACACATGGAGAGCTACAGCGTCGCTAAAAGACAAAACCGACGCTAAAGAGAGTCGATACCATCGACCCTAGTCGATGGTATCGAGATGACCACAGGCGCTCAGACGAAAAGAAAAAGAAAGCTGCCGCTAATACGCTGGGTCGATACCATCGACCCGCGTCGATGGTATCAATGCCGGTAGATATGCGTTGGATTCGTTTTGATCTCAATCGGACGGCTGGAGTTATTTGACGACCTAATTAGGGACTTATACCTAATGACGGCCGCACACAGGAGAGATCATCTCATTTTTGCATTGCACGAGTGCCAAGGAAGGAGAGAAAGGAGAACGGAGGCCAGAAGCTCATCCCGGGTGATTCGGACGCTGCCGAAGATGAATTCCACCACCGACAGGCGGGGAAGCTCATATTCTACGCCAAGGATCTACCGGTTCTTCTCCGTTCAGGGGTTTTCCCACTTATTTCACATTTTTCTTATGAATTCCCCTATTTCTATCATGTATTCGTGTGAGATGAACATGAGAGGCTAAAATCCTCCATCTTTAGGACTGGGAGTAGCCCGGGAATGCATTGTATAACAATTTTATATTGATAATTCATATTTTCTCTCTTAAATCCGTGGTATAGTTTCGTTTTCTCCATATATATTGTTATGCTTGATCACCATAATAATAACTTAATGCCCTTAATCACTTCGACAGAAGGATTAACGATTGAAAAGAGACGAAACCTACATTAATCGATAAAACCCTTGACAAAGGAGTTGTAAAATTAATGGTGGAAACTGAGAGATCGTTTTTAATGCGCTTAGTTTAGGGGAATGATTACTACGACGGTGGAATCAACCTAAACCTAAGTAGTGAATTAAACCACGACAGTGGGTAATTCTGTTTTCAGGCCACTACCCAGATAGAGAGAGAAGAGTGAGGAATTATATAAAACCTAATGCAATGTTGACTCGCGGTGAAACCGCAATCCTAAAGATACTCTTTTGAATTGATTAAATTAACCTTTAATCGATTGTTTTCTTTGTTTCATTTTGTTTTCTTTTTAATTTCGACAACAAACCCTATTTTGTCATTCGGCCTAGCTGATTGCGATTAGTTAGTAGGAGAATCCAATAATTCACGTATCCCTGAGTTCGACTCGGGCCTCACAAAGGCCTATATTACTCGACGTGTATACTTGCGTTTAAGCACGTAGTAAAATACACGTCAAGTTTTTGGCGCCGTTGTCGGGGATACGACGAATTATTGGCACTTTGAGTGCTAAGAGCGGCCATTCTATGCCACATTTTTTTTTATTTTTGAAACAACTTTAAATATTCTTAAATTTCTCTATAATTGTGTTTAGTCGTTCAAAGCATAGTACTGAACCCCGATTTTCTTATTTCAGGTACTTTGCATGGTGCATACACGTAGCACAGACTACGTGAATCGCACACTGGAGGTTCCACCTCTGGGACCAGGGGATGAGGATTACTACGAGCAGGAGCACCAAAGCAACATAGATTATGAATCTGAGCAAGAGCAAGCAGAAGAAATGGCCGAACCGCAGACGATATGGGAGAAGATCAAAGCGTCTTCTTCATCAGCTTCAAAGGGGCTTATAAAGAAAAAGGGGATCGACATACCAACATACAAAATCGATCCAGCACTGATCAACTTGGTAAAATCTAATGCATTTCACGGGCTGAAAAATGAAGATCAAGTTGCACACATCAGCCAGTTTGTGGAGAACTGTGACATGGTGAAGAAGACCGATTTCCACAAGATGCGTTGTACCTCAAGCTGTTCCCAAGTTCTTTGGCGGGAGCAGCAAGAGAGTGGCTACATAACCTCGACGATGAGTTTGTTGAATCTTGGGATCATATGGTGGAGGTTTTCTTCGAGAGGTTTTTCCCTCCGGAGAAGACCAACGACATGATTAGGAAGATTCACAATTTCACCCAACAGGCGGGTGAAACATATTCTGAGACTTGGGAGCGATTCCAAGTTATGTTGAGGAGATGCCCACATCATGGGCTGGACAGGGAAACACAAGTGAAAATCTTTTATTTTGCTCTCTCCGAGCATGATAGAAGTAATCTTGATTCAGCCGGATCCGGATTCTTTCTGAATAATACGGACACCAGATGTTGGGAGATACTAAAGAACATGGCTAGGAAACAGTCATGGGGCGACAGAGGTGCAGTGGAACAGGTTAAGGCTGCTGGTGAATCCAGAATAGTGAGGGAGCTGAATGATAAGCTAGATCTCCTAGCCAAGAAGCTGCTAACTAAGGAAGATGCATAGGAGGATGAGGAATCCCAAGTGAAATTCATGCAACAACAGGGTTACAGGAACAATGACTATGCATGGAGGAAAGATAAAAAAGTTTTCATGGAAGGATCCGAATAATTTTCTGCAGGATCCGGATGCCAAACCGCAGCAAAGAGCCGAGGACAAGAACACTGAATTGCTAAGTCAAATGGTTCAGCAAAACCAAGAGATGATGGCCATGTTTGGTAAGCAATTGCAATCTCAAGGTGACATTCTAACCAAATTTGGGCAGACGCTGCAAAGCCATGGAGCGCAAATGCGGGCATTGGAGACCACCGTGGCTCAGATTTCAAGTGAAGTGGTGGCCATCAAGCACGCCAATCAACAGAAACCAGTCGAGAATGCAAATGTGGACCAAGCACACCATCAGGTCAAGTACATGTCTATGGTGAGCAATGAGGAGGAATCTCAGGTGCAAGAAGCTGTAGAAGAAAGAAAAATGACTTTCAATGTGAATGCAGCACCGGCAATACCATATCCACGTAGAAAAATGACTTTCAATGTGAATGCAACACCGGCAATACCATATCCACGCACGTACTATGGATTGCCGGGTGGAAACCCTTTCTTCAGGAAATCACAAAGAGTTGTGAATATTGTATCCCCATGTAGGCAAGATGAAGAAGTGCAGGTTGTTTGTGCAGGTGCGGAGACAGAAAATGTGAAAGAGAATCCACAACAAGATGCTACTATTGGGGATGTTTCGTCAGGGCCCACGTCCGAGGAAGGGATTGAAGCAAGCTTAGGGGAGATACCCCTGAAAATCTCTTATGTGCCACCTCACAGGCGTGTTGATGCAGCTGATGTTTTAGATCCGGTCAATTCTAAGTCAAAGAAAGAGCATCGTCACTTTAAGAAATTTCTGGAGATATTTCGAAAACTCCACATCAATATTCCATTAGTGGAGATGATCGAGAAAGTACCCGCCTATGGGAGGTTCATCAAGGAAATCATCAATAAGAAGAGGCGGATAAAAGACGATGAAAGTTATTGGATGAATGAGACGGTGAGCTCTATGATTCATGGGAGTTCACCAAAGAAGAGGAAGGACCCAGGAGGTTTTTACATTCCGTGTTCAATAGGTGGTCAACATTTCCCAAAAGCGTAATGTGATTCTGGCGCGAGCATAAATCTCATGCCTTTGGCGACATTTCAAAAGCTGGGGTTAAAAGAGATAAAGAAGTTGGCTGCAACAATTGAATTGGCGGATGGGTCTACTGTGAGACCCTATGGAGTATGTGAAGATGTCCTCGTCAAAGTGGATAGATTCATATTTCCAGTGGATTTTGTCGTCATGGATATGCCACCACTCCAAAGCTGTGAAATTCTCCTCGGAAGGCCATTTCAAGCAACGGCAGATGTCGTGACTGCCTTAGGGAGAGGTACTCTGTCTTTGGGCATTGGAGGAGATCGTGTTGAATTTAAATTACCGAACGATCCTCTAAGTGCAGTTCCCAAGGTGAAAGGATGATGATCTTCACGCCGTCTAGCCTAAGACGTTAAAGAAGGGCGCTTGTTGGGAGGCAACCCAACCATTGGTACATTAGGATAGTTTAATCATAGTCGTAGATTGCTTTTATTTCGTTTAAAATTTAGTGTAAAGAAGATACCTTGATCCGTTTGTTCAATGTGCAGGCACAGGCAGGGTCGATACCATCGACACACTGGTCGATGGTATCGACATGGGTTTAGGTTGATAGCTGCAGAAATCGCACTGGGTCGATACCATCGACGGCCAAGTCGATGGTATCGACATGGTCACAGGCAGGTCGCAACAAAAATGTCGATGGTATCGACATGTCAGTCGATACCATCGAGATCTCTGGAGAAGTTCAGACGAATTTTGCTCAGTCAACTCAATACCATCGATGGCCTCGTCGATGGTATCAACATGATCACAGGTTGAATGCAACAAAATGGCGGCTGTCGCAACAAAAGCAAGTCGATACCATCGACCCTCGTCGATGGTATCGACATCCATGTCACTGATCCGCGCAAAGACATTAACGGCGATCGCGAGTCCACGTCAGCGATCCGGGTGCTGCGTCGATACTATCGACTTCCGTCGATGGTATCGACACGTCAGCAATCTGGGTTTCTCGATCCAGCAAACGTCAGCCGTCGATACTCGCGAGGGAGGCGGACACCAGCGAGACGTGTCGATACCATCGACCCACGTCGATGGTATCGACGGGTCAACAGTGGTGCCGGCCAAGTCTATATAAGGAGAATTGCAACGTCATTTGACGTCACACCTTCAGAGCAAACATCCTCCTTTGTGCCGAGCACTCCCCCGAGCCCTCCAAGACTGAAGAGCAGCGACATCGAGCGAGGATCTTCACCGATCGGAGAATTACTTCTCCATCTTCCCCGAGCTCTCTTCTTCTAATCCCATCTTTCTCGCAACCATGGTGCATGTTGCCGGAGCTTCGTCCTCGCGCGCAAATCCCATGGAGATCGAGAAGTTCGTTCCACCCCCGACTGCTTCCGTCCCTCATCCGCGCCTGGTGCACCCTTCCGCGGAGACGAGGAAGGTCTATGAAGAGATCATGAAGCGGAAGTTCGAGCCGACCCGGTATGTGGACCGGAATATGCTCCAGGAGCTGGGGTTCGAGGCCAACTTGGCCTATGTGCTGGCCGGGCAAGCACGGCACACCGGCCGACGTCACGATCAACTAGAGTATCATGCGGATGGGCAGCCATTTTTCGGCGAATGGCCCACCTACAAGGAATTGGTGGCGGAGTTTATGGCGTCCCTCGACGTCTGCGTCGTACCCAACGACGTGGTGGCGTCGGACCGTGAGTGGATCAAGGGAAGGGTGTCCTTCCGGCTGTTCAACAATGATTACAACATCATGTTGGAGCAGTTCAACGACATCTTCAACTGGAACCACGGCCGCAACGATCACCGACGCCCAGATGCCCGCACCGACTACGCAAAGATCTTCGCCGAGCTAGTCACAGTGCCGGCGGGAAAGACCATGAGCTACCATAATGCAGCGGTAGCAGATTTTGAACATCCGTTCGTCCGAGTCCTTCACTGGATGTTGAGCTTGACGTTCTTTGCTAGGAGTGATCTAGATTTGAGCAAGTTTCAGGAGAGTGATCTTTTCTTCCTCTACACACTCCTGAAACGACAAGAGTGCAACTGGGGGGCGTTCTGGCTACAGCGCGTCCTGGCGGTGAAGAGGAGCACAAGGAAGGCTCCAATCCATTTTGGTGGGCTTGTCACCAAATTGGCGTCTTACTTGGGGCTGAATTTTTAGTCCATGACTCTGATTTCCACGAAGAGTAAGGTGAACGTGCTCCACTTGCACCGTTCAAACCTTATCCTTCTCCGGGATGGGTTGGCGTACGCGCACTGCCACGTCAACCAAGCTTATCAGGAGCGCTCACTGCCGGACGACGTCTTCAACATCGAGGGCGCGCAGCACTTCCGGTGGCCAATCATAGCCATCGAGTCCTCCGAAGAAGAAGGCGGCAACGACGAGCAAGAAGGCGAGGTTGAGGAGGAAGAGGAGGCTTTCACACCTCTTCGTGCACGTGTAGCACCACGGAAGCGTTCTAGGATGCATCCGGGTGCATCTTCATCATCACAGCCCCCGCCGCCATCACCACAGCCCCCACAGCCTCCGCCGAGGACCCAACATGATCCAAGCTTCCAGGGGGAGTATCCTTCTTGGGATCCTACGGCCCCGCAATACCCACCTCCGCCTCCGCAAGATTGATCAGGGTATCTCTGTTCCACTCTTAAGTCTGTTTTTGACTATGAGGCCATAGTCGAATTCAAGCTTAGGGGGGTGGCTGGAACAACTCTATCTTTTCTTTTGTTGTTTTTAGTTTTTTCTTTGCTATTTGTTTCATGCATTTTTAGTTTTTGTTTAGGATCCACATCTATCTAGTGTAACTGTGGATGTCGTAAAAGTTGTCATCTCGCTGCAATTCATGGGAAATTTAAGGGAATTTAAAAATTTTTGTGTCTTTTGGATAGCTTGACTTGGTTGACCTTGGGGAACTTGTCCGATGAAAATGATTGATTATGTCAACTTTAAAACAATATTTCACACCTATACTCCCATTGACTCATGAAAAGTGGATAGTAACGGTTGTTTGAGCCCAACCTAATCAAATGGTAATGAGACCTTAATTGGATGTAAGAGAAAGAACCCTTTGAACTACTACACATGTCAGTAAGGAGGGACACATAATATTTTTCTAAGGTTCAGTCACCTAATCTTGTGATCTTTCCACTTCATTTTTCCATAATCCACCAAAGAATTGGAAGTAAAGTACAGTTTTAATTCCTTCTTGTGTGCATAGCATTTAGATAGGACTGGCATTGATATTTTCCATACTTTTGCATAAAAAGAAAAAAATATAGTGATTCATGCACATTACCTTTAGGTGCATGCCATGTAGTTGCATTCATGAGTCTCATGCATAAGTACACCATGTATATCAATTTTTCCTCAAAAAGTGATCTAAACTGTTCCATACCCTCGAAATAGTGCAAAGATTTCCAATCATGAAGAAAATAGCCCAATACATGTATCTCTAAGCAATTATAGATATGTGGGCTAAAAGAAAGAAAAAATTCTAAAAATATGAAAAAAAATTGAGAAAAGAAAAAAAAAGAGAATTTAGAAGGAAATGGAATAAGAGGGAGAAAGGAACATGATATTACTCGCATTACAGGGAAATTGAGTACATGATGTGGCTTAATTAGATTTCCATCTCATTTTGAGGTGGAAGGTTAGTGCATGCATCATTTCACCCAATTTTAGGCATTAGGGAATTTTCAATGTGCATTTGCATCATTTAGGACATTTTGTTTTATGCATATTGAAACTGTGCAATACTTCCAAGTTCTTCCATGAACCACCCATTCCATCCACCCGTTGCTCGAATTGGTAGGCCACCGTGAATTTCTCCTCACTAATGATTATCAGGAGAACTGCTTCCATGTAGATGGTAGTTAGGGCGAGCAACGTAGTTTAGGCGATCACAAGATGCACCAATGCTGAATCGGCGAACTTTATTATGTTAACTGCCTTATGTGATAGTGTTCATCGGTTTGAAGGATAATTTCTCCTATTGATGATTATTGTCGCCTTTAGGGTAATTACTGTTCTGTGGTTAGGGAAGGCCGGTTTGAGAACGTTCAGTGGGAGTCGCATGGGATGTGGGTTGGTGTGTTGATTTTTAGTTGACATCTGCAATTCTATTCTAAGGATTAGTTGCTCGAGGGCGAGCAATGTTTAAGTTTAGGGGAGTTTGATGCGATGATTTCGAGTCGCATTTATAGACCTTTTTCATATGTGTTTTGTGCTCTAATTACTCATTTTTATGGATAATATTGCATAATTCGCTCATTTCGGTCTTTGCCATCATATTATGTCAAATCCCCTTTGTTTTATCATTTTGAGCATTATTTATCATATTATCATAATTTGTGTGGATTTACTTGGTCTTGTTGTGGAATTTCAGGAAGAACAAGTATTTGCTTCTGTCGATACCATCGACGGAAGTCGATACCATCGACCAAGCCACAGGTTGCCAGCCGAGAGGAGCAGCACAGAGTCGATACCATCGACACTCCAGTCGATGGCATCGAGATCCCTTCAGGTTGCTGGCGAGGAAGCTGTCGATACCATCGACGAAAGTCGATGCCATCGACACATGGAGAGCTACAGCGTCGCTAAAAGACAAAACCGACGCTAAAGAGAGTCGATACCATCGACCCTAGTCGATGGTATCGAGATGACCACAGGCGCTCAGACGAAAAGAAAAAGAAAGCTGCCGCTAATACGCTGGGTCGATACCATCGACCCGCGTCGATGGTATCAACGCCGGTAGATATGCGTTGGATTCGTTTTGATCTCAATCGGATGGCTGGAGTTATTTGACGACCTAATTAGGGACTTATACCTAATGACGGCCGCACACAGGAGAGATCATCTCATTTTTGCATTGCACGAGTGCCAAGGAAGGAGAGAAAGGAGAACGGAGGCCAGAAGCTCATCCCGGGTGATTCGGATGCTGCCGAAGACGAATTCCACCACCGACAGGCGGGGAAGCTCGTATTCTACGCCAAGGATCTACCGGTTCTTCTCCGTTCAGGGGTTTTCCCACTTGTTTCACGTTTTTCTTATGAATTCCCCTATTTCTACCATGTATTCATGTGAGATGAACATGAGAGGCTAAAATCCTCCATCTTTAGGACCAGGAGTAGCCCGGGAATGCATTGTATAACAATTTTATATTGATAATTCATATTTTCTCTCTTAAATCTGTGGTATAGTTTTGTTTTCTCCATATATATTGTTATGCTTGATCACCATAATAATAACTTAATGCCCTTAATCACTTCGACAAAAGGATTAACGGTTGAAAAGAGATGAAACCTACATTAATCGATAAAACCCTTGACAAAGGAGTTGTAAAATTAATGGTGGAAACTGAGAGATCGTTTTTAATGCGCTTAGTTTAGGGGAATGATTACTACGACGGTAGAATCAACCTAAACCTAAGTAGTGAATTACACCACGACAGTGGGTAATTCTGTTTTTAGGCCACTACCCGGATAGAGAGAGAAGAGTGAGGAATTATATAAAACCTAATGCAATGTTGACCCGCGGTGAAACCGCAATCCTAAAGATACTCTTTTGAATTGATTAAATTAACCTTTAATCGATTGTTTTCTTTGTTTCATTTTGTTTTCTTTTTAATTTCGACAACAAACCCTATTTTGTCATTCGGCCTAGCTGATTGCGATTAGTTAGTAGGAGTCTCCAATAATTCACGTATCCCTGAGTTCGACTCGGGCCTCACAAAGGCCTATATTACTCGACACGTATACTTGCGTTTAAGCGCGTAGTAAAATACACGTCAAAGAACCACCCCTGTTCTTGAGGTAGAAGATGATGATGTTAATATCTATGTTTATCCGAAATCTTGCTTAGCAAACGGTTTCAAACTGTTTGAATGCAAACGGTTTCACAAACCGCATAGAAGCAAATAGTTTAAGACCGTTTGGATGCGTTGACCAGGCATTGACCATTTGGAGGTCTTTTAGAAATAATGTGGACTAATAAACTACCAAAAATCATCATCTAATTCCAAGTAAATCACCAATTGAAGGCACATCAATCACCTAAACCCTAATCGAGTTATTTGCTGATTTCAATAATTGAATCAAGTCTCATACCAAAAAAAAAATTGAATCAAGTCTAAGTTTGGGTTGAGTGGCCCAAACGGTTTCAAAACCGTTTAGGGATCAACCAAATGGTCTCAAGACCATTTGGTGATAACCCAAGACCGTTTGGAGGTCTAGGGTTAAGTGGGTTTGACCAATTGAGGGTCTAATGATAACAAGTTGATAAATAATTAAGTGTTGATTTAGTGACTAAACCTAGGGTTCAAACCTTAAGTGAATGACTTGGTTTTTGATGACATAATGGGAAAACGGTCTCAAGACCATTTGGAGGATGTCCAAACGATCCCAAGACCGTTTGGGGTCACCCAAGACCATTTGGAGGTCTAGGGTTGAATATGGTCAAGTGATTATAAATCTAAAGGTAACAAGTTGAAGTGTAATTGATTAGTGACCTAATGATCAAATCAATGAGCCAAACCTTAGTAAGTTGAGTTAGTTTTTTATGCTGACTTGAGAAAATGGTCTCAAGACCGTTTGGAGGTCATCCAAATGATCCCAAGACCGTTTGGGGTCAGGTCATGACCAAATTGATTGATGGTTCCATGGATTCAAATCAATTAGACTCATGTTGAGGAGTGTTGAAGGGTAATCAATTCCAAACCCTAATTCAATTGATCCAAGCCCAAATTAGTGATCAATTGAGTGTCAAATCAGTAGAGGGTTGACCTAATTAACTCAATTGATAAGTGGCTAACAAGTGCATGGTTGATTGAGGGGTTCAACATTAGAAACCCTAACTCAATTGAAGTGGTTGAGACACTTTTTGGTCCATGTGGTTTTGAGGTGGTTTGGACCAAACGGTCTCAAGACCGTTTGGGTCCAAACGCCAAACGGTCTCAAGACCGTTTGGGACCAAACGATCCCAAACCGTTTGATCTCATGCGGTTTCAAGAACGGTTGTGTCCATGCGGTTTCAAAGCTAAACTAGACCAAACAGTCAACAACACCAAATGGTTTCAAAGATTGTCCAAGACCGTTTGAGGGTTTAGAGTGCAAGACCGTTTGAGGTCTAAAAAGGTCAAAATTGTTTGATGCCTTAGTGGTCAAAATGGTTTAGTGGTTGATTAATCTAAACCTTATAGATACGTAAAGTGATTGAGGGACTAAGTAATTAGTTGATTAATATATGTCATGATCAATGGTGATCATTACAAAGGTACCTTGATGGGATAGAGTGACCAATACCCTTTGATCAAGTGAGCCTTAATGACCACAATAGTAATGACACAACCCATGATGTCAGAATAGAATTGACTTAGCCTAATCATAGGTGATGTAAACATCATCTGATGGAAAGAGGAGAGAGAAGATTCCCTATATGAATGAGAATCAAGTAATAAATCTCCCATATGTTTGAATGTGTCTGATTAGGGTATGATCCTTCATAGTGAGATCATGGAAACCCTAATTATGATGGTTAATGAATCTTAACCTAATTGGAGGACATCAATGGAAGTAATCCTAATGAATATGAATAGTAAACCCTAATCTAGGGTAATGTGATGAAATGTGAATAGTAAACCCTAATCTAGGGTAATGTGATGGTATGAATAGTAAACCCTAATTTTGGGTTATGCTTTTAAACATGAAACTCTACACTTAAGTAAGAAATGAGTTATCATTATGCTTTTGAAGGTAAAAGGGGTTAAATAACCCTAATTAAATTGAATAGAGAAACCCTAACCCTAGAAACCAGCCGTGGTAATGTGACACGGTCGTGGTGAACTTATGTAACACGACTGTGCAAGATAGCACGGTCGTGGTGTTTTATATTTAATTTGAAAACAACTGGTATTGTGTTGATATAGATACAATGTGTATGTTATCAATTGTGTTAACCATGTAGGTTTTTATTAAGAGGTGAGCATAGCCACGTAAGGGTTATGATGCCATATATATTGAAGGCACTTTATAAGCTTTAAGAATAATGATAAGCTATGTTACCTAGTGAGAGGTAACATATGGGATTGGTAGGCTATATGAGCTATGAGAAAATCTGCATTGCTACAATCAAGGTCGTTTTGTTAAATGACTTGATGTCAATATGTTACTTGGTAACAAGTGTTTTGATGATCTAAGGGTTTGAATACCCATATTCTTGAATCACAATGATGAGATGGTTAGGGATTGATATCCCAGTGTTAACAATATGTGACATAAATTTGATATGATTAGTACTCTTTCTTTATAGCAATTGTCTTATTGGTTTATGTTTGAAAACATGCCTGATGCTAAAAGAATGCCATAATGTACTTAAATAATCAAGTATAATGATATCATGTAGCGCCCTGACCATAGATCCATCATTGTCAGAAGTTAAATGATGGTGAAATAGGTTTTCCTAAGGGAACTCCTGGAGAGCATACTTTTGAGTATGTGGGGGTTATGGACGCGAATATCCTTACATCCTAATGTAGGATTTGATGTGAGATGTACCTTTAATATCTCAATCCTTCATTATATGTTTATACCGGGATGATGTATCACTAATCTCCTGATGATATTGTTAATGCCGCATCAATGAGAGATAAACAAGAAATCCCTCAATGGCAAAGAGAGTACAGAACGCCACTGTAACTCTAATAGCAAAGTTGCCAGAATACCCTGGAAAGCTATTATGGCAGAGACACAAGATGTCCTGCATGTTGTTCCTCATACTGACTGAGGAGGATGAGGTCATAGGAATCCGGCTCTTCTAATGACCTATGTATGGTACCGATTGCGATTTAGTAATGGTCGGTTGGAGTATGAGAGGTGTAACTCATCTCCTCAGGGCATAAAAATGTTTGAAAAATGTAATCATCCATGTAGCATATTTTCTTAGGTTGAACTATGAGAAACAATGATTGATGATACATTGCTTACAGTGCTTTAGTTGAATAACTAGTATACATGTTCTTCATATTCCTTATTTTTATATGTATTGTCATTCAATTAAGTTATAATTGAAATGATTGCTTAAAAGAATGTTTCTTCACTTAGTTTACACAATGTTAAACCTGTTGTTGAATGTTTATAGTTCACTGCTTAATGTTATTCCATTATTGCAATAACAATGCTTCTGGCGGAGAGTTATAACTCTCGTTGGGACAATTATTCAATTGTCTCACCCCCGTGGGATTCGACTTTTTAGGTAGACGTCGTGGATGAAGGAATCCATCAATGGGTGAGCAACAATAGCAGCAACAACAACATCAGGGACAACAGTGATCCTTAGGTGGAGACACTGACTGTTAAGTCTTGTAGATAGTATGTCCTATATGTTGTCTATGTACTCTCAGATCCTAGGAGTTAGTATAGATCTGAGATTTTGGCGCAATGCCTCGAGATTTTGTATCTTTCCTTGATCAGCTAATAGAGCAATTGATGTTTATCATCCTCGAGATGTGTTTGTTACAGAGATGTAATGATGGATCAGTTTGTAAACAACTTATCATGTTTCCTTATAAAAGATTTTTATCGTTTGTAAATCTCTTTACAAAAAGTTTTAATTTTTAGTGATTTTTAATAATTCAACTGCTAGTTAATCGCTTCCGCATTCATTGCTCTCATTTTCTGAGACGGACGTCTCAATTTAGTGGTATCAGAGCTCTAGGTTCGCTAAGTCTACAGAGACATAGGACTTATGTTGTTGAGTCTGTTCTAGTGTCTTCCAGTGTATCTGATAGTGTCTTCTGCTCCTCAGGAGAAGAAGATAAGATTAAGGATGTATGGACCACACGAGGAACACATTGCCGAGAGTAGTGTCGCTGCACCCCGAGAAGGTGCAAGAGATCCAGAAATAGAAGAACATGTGCCTGAACCACCCCAGTTCAATCCAAATGACATGGGAAACCCAGCCGTCCAAGCCATGTTTGGGCAGTTCATGACTGCCATGACACATATGACTGATAGGATGCCTATACCTGCACCTAGGGAACCTACCCATCCTGAAGTACAAGGAATCGGCAAGATGTTTTAACGACTTCGCCGAGTTGGAGCCACAGAGTATGCTGGAACAGCTGACCCAGCAGATGTTGACTTGTGGTTAACTGAACTAGAGAAGGCCTTTAGAATCTTGAATATCCCAGAAGCTGAGAAGGTTAGACATGTTGTTTATCTTCTCAAGGGGAGTGCTGGTCATTGGTGCACCATGGAAGAACAGAAGAGGCCAGATGTGGAGATTGCATGGGAAGCTTTCTGATGGGAATTTATCAACAGATATTTCCCTAAGACGTTTCTGGATGAGAAAATCTCTCAGTTTGAGAGGTTAAGACAAGGTCCAATGAACATTAGCAAGTACGAGGCTAAGTTCATGGAGCTGTTGTGATTTTGTCCGCACATGGCGACCACAGATGAAGAAAGGATTAGGCATTTTGAGAAAGGATTAAACGTTGAGTTGACTACTCCCGTGTCTGCTCTAGAGAACAGAGAAAGGTTTGCTACCTTTGTGGAGTCAGTCAGGAGGATAGAGAAGTCTGTGTCAGAGAAGAGACAGACCAAGAATAAGAGGATGTATCCCCAGTTCCAAGGATCCTCATCTAAAGATTTCAAGAAACCTAGGTTTTCTGCGCCTACACCATCACCTAGATTCAGTACCCAGACGCAGTAGACGTCGAATAGGGGTAGAGGACGAAGCCCACCACTAGAAGGAGCTCGTAGCTCAGCATCTATGTCAGTTACAGGACCACCCAGACCACAACAACTGAACAGAAGTTGTTATATATGTGGAAAGATGGGACATCTGATGAAAGATTGCAGAACCAGAGAAGTGAGTGTAACTCAACCTCAAAGGCAGAGTCAGCAAGGATCTCAAAGGAGACAGTTTCCAGGAGGAGCTAGAGGATGTGGACAAGCGTCCCAATCTGGATCATCGGCACCAGGTCAACGAGCACCGAATCAACCACAGGCAACGGCAAGATTCTATGCAATGAATCCACCTGATGCAGTAATCAACCCTCGGGTTGTGGCAGGTCAGATGGAATTGTTATATTCTGATATGTCTACATCTTACATTGTATCCGTTTAATTGATCTGGGTGCTACGCACTCCTTTATCACTCGAAGAGTGATTTTTGACTGCAATTTGACTATAAGTCATAGAACATATAGTTTTTTGCTAGAAACTCCCTTGATGGGATCTGCTGTATTGCAGGAGGTATGTTCTCCGTGCATTCTCTTCTTTTATAAACATCGCATTCAAGTGGATCTTATACCACTTGAGATGCATGGATTTGATATAATCCTTGGGATGGATACCTTAGAAAGGTATAAGGTTGTTTTGGATTGTGAATCCAAGCAAGATGTGTTTGCTTATGATAGTGACACGTGGATCTTTCAAGGAGAGAGAAAGATTCTACCCACTTGTCTTGTGTCAGCTATGGTTGCTGAGAAGCTGATGAGGCAAGGATGTTATGCGTTCTTGGCCCATGTGGTACATACTACCATGGATAGTCCTAACCCTGCTGAAGTTCCAATAGTCAGGGAATTTGTAGATGTATTTCCTGAAGAACTTCCAGGTGTACCGCCGCCTCGAGAGATTGATTTTGAGATTAATCTAATCCCAGACACGCAACCTATAGCACAAACACCGTATAGGATGGCACCTGCTGAGATGGCAGAACTCAAGAAACAGTTGCAAGAGTTGCTTGAGAAGGGTTTCATTTGACTGAGTACTTCGCCTTGGGGTGCTCCGGTCCTCTTTGTTAAAATGAAAGATGGATTAATGCGGTTGTGCATTGATTACAGACAATTAAATAAAGTAACGATAAAGAATAAGTATCCTCTGTCGAGGATTGATGATCTTTTTGACCAGTTGCGTGGTGCAACTGTCTTCTCAAAGATAGATTTGAGATCAAGATATCACCAACTACGTATTAAGGATAGTGACATACCAAAGTCTACCTTTAGGACAAGGTATGGTCACTATGAGTTCACAATTATGTTGTTCGGACTAACTAATGCACCAGCTACATTCATGGAACTCATGAATAGAATCTTCCGACCTTTTCTCGATCAGTGTGTTGTTGTCTTTATAGATGACATCCTGATCTATAGTAGAGATGCTCAACAGCATGAAAAACATCTTCATCAGACTCTTACTTTGCTAAGAGAACACAAGCTATATGCTAAGTTTAGCAAGTGTGAGTTCTGGTTGCCAGAAGTTTCTTTCCTTGGACACGTAATATCTGCCTCGGGTATTCATGTTGACCCTAAAAAGGTAGAATCTATTCTGCTTTGGGAGCAGCCAAAGACACCGATAGAGATCCGTAGTTTTTTTAGGGTTGGCAGGCTATTACCGGAGGTTCATTAAGAACTTCAGTTCTATAGCTTTACCCTTGACTAAGTTGACCAGGAAGGATGTTCCTATTACCTGGAGTGACAAGTGTCAACAATCTTTTCAGTTGTTGAAGGAGAGGTTGACAAGTGCACCTGTGCTTGTGTTACCTAAACAAGGGAAAGGATATATAGTTTTCTGTGATGCCTCCAAGAATGGACTAGGATGTGTGTTGATGCAGGATAAACAAGTGATTTCTTTTGCTTCTCGACAGATTAAGAAATATGAGGAGAGTTATCTGACACATGATCTAGAACTAGTTGTTGTAGTCCATGCCTTGAAAATCTGGAGACACTATCTTTATGGAGAGACATTCCAGATTTTCATAGACCATAAGAACCTAGAGTATATCTTTTCTCAGCATGAGCTTAACATGAGGCAACGCCACTGGATGGAGTTAATCAAGGACTACGATTGTACGATTGATTATCATCCAGGGAAGGCCAATGTGGTTGTTGATGCTTTGAGTAGGAAATCAGCAACACCAGCTTTGGATGGTGCACAACTGAATTCCTTGGTATGCTCTAGAAGGGATATGCTTATCTCCTTAAGGCAAGACAATGTATAGTTAAAAGTGTCATTGTTAGCTGAGTTGTTAGCTGAGATGCATATAAAACCTACTCTGAGACAACAGATCAAGGAGGCACAACAAGTTGATGATGTGGTTCAACTGATTAGATCGGAGTATGGTAGTGAGAAACGAGAAGGTTTCCATGACTCAGATGATCAAGTAGCCTGTTATCATGATAGAATGATAGTTCCTGGTGTGGATAACTTGAGGAAGTTAGTCCTGGAAGAAGCTCATTCTTCGATGTATGCTATGCATCCAGGAAGCACCAAGATGTATCAAAACTTAAAAGATATGTATTGGTGGTCTGGAATGAAGAAGGATGTTGCTGAGTTCGTTATGTAGTGTCATGTGTGTCAGCAAGTTAAAGTTGAATACCAGAAGCCTGCAGGAACAATGTAACCTTTACCCATACCGCAGTGGAAGTGGGATCATGTAACCATAGACTTTGTTGTTGGACTACCCAGGACAACCAAAGGATATGATTCCATTTGGGTAATAGTTGATAGGTTAACGAATACAACACATTTCTTGCCTGTCAAAACAACCTATCTTGCTGAGAAACTAGCACAGTTATATGTTGATGAGATAGTGTGGCTGCATGGAGTCCCAATTACCATTGTTTCCGATAGAGGTCCCCAGTTTACGAGTCGTTTTTGGGAGCGACTTCATAAAGACTTAGGCACAAAGTTAAGGTTTAGTACAACCTTTCATCCTCAGACTGATGGACAGTCAAAAAGGACTATACAGACCTTGGAGGACTTGCTTAGAGCATGTGTTCTTCAGTTTATGGGGAGTTGGGATCTACACCTAAGCTTGATAGAGTTTGCCTATAAAAATAGCTATCAACATAGCATTGACATGGCACCTTATGAAGCTTTGTATGGTAGACGTTGTAGATCACCTTTATGTTGGTATGAAACTGGTGAATATCAACTTTTAGGTCCTGATCTTGTGCAGCAGACCACTGAGAAGATTAAAGTAATACAACAACAGATAAAGACTGCACAGGATAGGCAGAAATCTTACGCTGATAAGCGTCGTAGACCTTTAGAATTCCAGGTTGGAGACAGAGTGTATCTCAAAGTCTCACCTTGGAAAGGAGTTCTGAGATTTGGAAGGAAAGGGAAGTTAGCTCCTAGGTTTATGGGGCCTTATCCAATCATTGAACGGATTGGAAGGGTATCTTATAAGCTAGAGTTACCACCAGAGTTTAAAAAGTTACACCCTGTGTTCCACATTTCCATGCTTAGGAAATGTCACCCTGATACAGAATCAGTTCTGCAACCTATGGAAGAAGAATTGAATGACGATGTATCTTATGAAGAAGGACATGTATCGATCCTTGACAGAAGAATTAAGAAGCTGAAAAAGAAGGACATACGTCTTTTGAAAGTCCTCTGGAATCATCGTGGTGTTGAAGAAGCCACATGGGAACTAGACGGAGAGATGAGAAGTAAATACCCTGCTCTTTTCTCTTAATATGTTTTGTTGATTTCGGGGACGAAATCCTTGTAAGGGGTGGATAATTTGTAACATCCCTAACTTGGGTTATGAAATAACCCTAGGTGTTTTGCTTAAATATGTGATTAGATGCTTGTGGTTATCTTGTGTAATGTAATTAAAGCTTTTGAGGAACTTATATTTCTATTTCAGTCCTTTTTGAACAATGTTGCAACTTTGTTTTGTTAATTTTGGACTAATGTGCAAATTACCCAAGTAGAGGGGTTAACTTGCAAATTGCACATGTTAAGATGTTCCTCTGATAATGAGACATAATAATAATGAATATGATGTATTGGTATGGATTCTCCAAGCTTGAGAACCAAGATGTAGCTTGCAGAGCAATCCTTGTGCTTTAAAACCTAGTTTTGGTGTAAAGTGCAATTTACCCAAAACTTAAGGTGCAACATGTAAAATATACCCTCTAGAGTATCTATCATGTTCTTTCCATCAAGTATAGCAAAGAAAATGAGAGGGGCGCCTCATTTGAATGATCAAATAAGAAAGATAACCTTAATATTTAAATAACCAAGTTTTAAGCAAAATGACCCTTTTATATATGCAACTTAGTAAGGTGTTTGGTTTCGTTTCCTTTTAACCTTGGATAAGGGAGTAGTTTTGCATGTGATTAGGAGTCAGAAACGTGGCCATGGAGGGGGCAATCCATGGTGGATATGATTAGGAAATAAAAGAGATAACTACCTTTTCCTTTGCCTTGAAAATATCCAAAAATATATATAGCAACTTTAACAACAAAGCAAGGGAACGTTTCCCTTAGTTTCTTTTTCTCATCTTCTTGCTTTGTCCGACTAAGTAGGAGCTCAGGAGCATATTAAGGACGACCAAGTTGGTTTGGTAAGTTTGGACCACCATCTATCCTGAATTCATGGTGAAAACTCTAAATACAAGGTTGGTTTAGTAGTTTTCCTTACACAATTCTTCTTTCTAGCCATCTTCTCCATCCAAATCTTGAAGAACAGACCTTGGACAACCTTTGGAGCTTCATCCACCATTAAATCTACGAAGCTTGGAGCTCTAGATCAGATCTTAAGGTGGGTTTTATAATTCTAACCCTTAAGCTTTGTTAATGCATCCTCTTCTCCTAGTATATATATTTATTCTTCTTCTTTAGACACCTTTGTGTGTTCTTGTTCTTATTTCCATGAAGAACTGCCCCTGTTCTTGAGGTAGAAGATGATGACATTAATATATATGTTTATCCTAAATCTTGCTTTAGCAAACGGTCTCCCAACTTTTGCAAAAGGTTTCCCAAACCGTTTGGGAGCAAACGGTTTCAAACTGTTTGAATGCAAACGGTTTCACAAACCGCATAGAAGCAAATGGTTTAAGACTGTTTGGATGCGTTGACCAGGCATTGACCATTTGGAGGTCTGTTGGAAATAATGTGGACTAATCACCTACCAAAAATCATCATCTAATTCCAAGTAAATCACCAATTGAAGGCACATCAATCACCTAAACCCTAATCGGGTTATTTGATGATTTCAATAATTGAATCAAGTCTAAGTTTGGGTTGAGTGGCCCAAACGGTTCAAAACCATTTGGGGATCACCCAAACGGTCTCAAGACCGTTTAGTGATAACCCAAGACTGTTTGGAGGTCTATGGTTAAGTGGGGTTGACCTATTGAGGGTCCAATGATAACAAGTTGATAAATAATTAAGTGTTGATTTGGTGACTAAACCTAGGGTTCAAACCTTAAGTGAATGACTTGGTTTTTGATGACATAATGAGCAAACAGTCTCAAGACCGTTTGGAGGATGTCCAAACGATCCCAAGACTGTTTGGGGGTCACCCAAGACCGTTTGGAGGTCTAGGATTGACTATGGTCAAGTGATTATAAATCTAAAGGTAACAAGTTGAAGTGGAATTGATTAGTGACCTAATGATCAAATCAATGAGCCAAACCTTAGTAAGTTGAATTAGTTTTTTATGTTGACTTTAGAAAACGGTCTCAAGACCGTTTGGAGGTCATCCAAACAATCCCAAGACCGTTTGGGGTCAGATCATTACCAAATTGATTGATGGTTCCATGGATTCAAATCAATTAGACTCATGTTGAGGAGTGTTGAAGGGTAATCGATTCCAAACCCTAATTCAATTGATCCAAGCCCTAACTGGTGATCAATGAGGGTCAATTGAGTGTCAAATCAGTAGAGGATTGACCTAATTAACTCAATTGATAAGTGGCTAACAAGTGCATGGTTGATTGAGGGGTTCAACATTGGAAACCCTAACTCAATTGAAGTGGTTGAGACACTTTTTGGCCCATGCGGTTTTGAGGTGGTTTGGACCAAATGGTCTCAAGACCGTTTGGGACCAAACGATCCCAAACCATTTGATCTCATGTGGATTCAAGAACGGTTGTGTCCATGCGGTTTCAAAGTCAAACTAGACCAAACGGTCAACAACACCAAACGGTTTCAAAGATTGTCCAAGATTGTTTGAGGGTTTAGAGTGCAAGACCGTTTGAGGTCTAAAAAGGTCAAAATCGTTTGATGCCTTAGTGGTAAAAATGGTTTAGTGGTTGATTAACCTAAACCTTATATATACCTAAAGTGATTGAGGGACTAAGTAATTAGTTGATTAATATATGTCATGATCAATGGTGATCATTACAAAGGTACCTTGATGGGATAGAGTGACCAATACCCTTTGATCAAGTGAGCCTTAATGACCACAATAGTAATGACACAACCCATGATGTCAAAATAGAATTGACTTAGCCTAATCATAGGTGATGTAAACATCATCTGATGGAAAGAGGAGAGAGAAGACTCCCTATATGAATGAGAATCAAGTAATAAATCTCCCATATGTTTGAATGTGTCTAATTAGGGTATGATCCTTCATAGTGAGATCATGGAAACCCTAATTATGATGGTTAATGAATATTAACCTAATTGGATGACATCAATGGAAGTAATCCTAATGAATATGAATAGTAAACCCTAATGTAGGGTAATGTGATGAAATGTGAATAGTAAACCCTAATCTAGGGTAATGTGATGGTATGAATAGTAAACCCTAATTTTGGGTTATGCTTTTAAACATGAAACTCTACACTTAAGTAAGAAATGAGTTATCATTATGCTTTTGAAGGTAAAAGGGGTTAAATAACCCTAATTAAATTGAATAGAGAAACCCTAACCCTAGAAACCAGTTGTGGTAATGTGACACGGTCGTGGTGGACTTATGTAACACGACCGTGCAAGATAGCATGGTCATGGTGTTTTATATTTAATTTGAAAAGAACTTGTATTGTGCTGATATAGATACAATGTGCATGTTATCAATTGTGTTAACCATGCAGGTTTTTATTAAGAGGTGAGCATAGCCAGGTAAGGGTTATGATGCCATATATATTGAAGTCACTTTATAAGCTTTAAGAATAATGATAAGCTATGTTGCCTAGTGAGAGGTAACATATGCGATTGGTAGGTTGTATGAGCTATGAGAAACATCTGCATTGCTACAATCAAGGTCATGCTGTTAAATGACTTGATGTCAATATGTTACTTGGTAACAAGTGTTTTGATGATCTAAGGGTTTGAATACCCATATTCTTGAATCACAATGATGAGATGGTAGGGATTGATATCCCAGTGTTAACAATATGTGACATAAACTTGATATGATTAGTACTCTTTCTTTATAGCAATTGTCTTATTGGTTTATGTTTGAAAACATGCCTGATGCTAAAAGAATGCCATAATGTACTTAAATAATCAAGTATAATGATATCATGTAGCGCCCTGACCATAGATCCATCATTGTCAGAAGTTAAATGATGGTGAAACAGGTTTTCCTAAGGGAACTCCTGGAGAGAATACTTTTGAGTATGTGGTTGTTATGGATGCGAATATCCTTACATCATAATGTAGGATTTGATGTGAGATGTACCTTTAATCTCTCAATCCTTCATTATATGTTTATACTGGGATGATGTATCACTAATCTCCCGATGATATTGTTAATTCCGCATCGACGAGAGATAAACAAGAAATCCCTCGATGGCGAAGAGAGTACAGAATGCCACTATAACTCTAATAGTGAAGTTGCCAGAATACCCTGGAAAGCTATTATGGCAGAGACACAAGATGTCCTGCATGTTGTTCCTCATACTGACTGAGGAGGATGAGGTCATAGGAATCTGGCTCTTCTAATTACCTATATATGGTACCGATTGCGATTTAGTAATGGTCGGTTGGAGTATGAGAGGTGTAACTCATCTCCTCAGAGCATAAAAATGTTTGAAAAATGTAATCAGATGTGTAGCATATTTGATTAGGTTGAACTACGAGATACATTGCTTACAGTGCTTTAGTTGAATAACTAGTATACATGTTCCTCATATTCCTTATTGTTATATGGCTTATCATTCAATTAAGTTATAATTGAAATGATTGCTTAAAAGAATGTTGCTTCACTTAGTTTACACAATGTTAAACCTGTTGTTGAATGTTTATAGTTCTACTGCTTAATGTTATTCCATTATTGCAATAACAATGCTTCTGGCTGGGACAATTATTCAATTGTCTCACCCCCGTGGGATTCGACTTTTTAGGTAGATGCCGTGGACGAAGGAATCCATCAGTGGGTGAGCAACAATAGCAGCAGCAACAACATCAGGAACAACAGTGATCCTCAGGTGGAGACACTGACTGTTATGTCTTGTAGATAGTATGTCCTATATGTCTTCTCTGTACTCTCAGATCCTAGGAGTTAGTAGATGTTTAATATAGATCTGAGATTTTGGCGCAATGCATCGAGATTTTGTATCTTGCCTTGATCAGCTAACAGGGCAGTTGATGTTTATCATCCTAGAGATGTGTTTGTAATAGAGATATAATGATGGATCAGTTTGTAAACAACTTATCATGTTTCCTTATAAAAGAGTTTTATCATTTGTAAATCTCTTTACAAAAGTTTTAATTTTTAGTGATTTTCAATAGTTCTGCTGCTAGTTAATCGCTTCCACATTCATTGATCTCGTTTTCGAGACGGACGTCTCATTATCTATCCAACCCTGATTTATTGTTCCGTTCCTCTAGTAGAATTCAATAATATCATAAGTATTCACTCATGATCATTACTCTCATCATATATCATTAATGATTATCAATTTAAGGTATGAGTTCATCTCTCAGCCTTACCATGGTATGTTTATATCATACTCATTATCTTGGCTTAACCCCTTTCTCATAGTATGTTAGTCAACACTTATCAAAGTGCATTGAATTCATTACATCTTCATTGTAACAATTTACATAACACTCACTTCTTGTGTTTCTTATCCAAGTATATTGGATTTGAGGTGCATCAAGGTATATCCACCCTAAAATGCTAAATGTGATATCTATCATGTCTTGATGTATCACTTTTCTCATCACTTCCAACTTACTTAAGTTAATCAAATGACCTTGTATTAAGGTATTTCCCTCTTAATACTTTTAACCACTAACCTATCACCTTTATCATGTAGTGCATAGGTCACCCATTAGAATTTGTACAACTATCTTTAATGATACAGACTTATCTCAAGTTAAGGCATTACATACTATACGGTTGCCTGTAATCAACCACTTGAGATATTTCATCTCCATAAGGTATTACCCACTATTTCATCATTAGGGTTTTCTCTCGCCTTCACCCAATTTTAGGGATAGGGTTTCATATAACATTACATATCATTACCCTGGTTTAGGGTTTCACATGGCATTACCCTAGATTAGGGTTCCACATTCCACTATCCATAATTAGGGTTTACTATTCATCCTGATTAGGGTTTCATATTCCATTACCCATAATTAGGTCTTACTATTCAACCCAATTAGGATTTCACACTCCATTACCCATAATTAGGGTTTATTATCAAAATACCCTGAATTAGGATTTCTCATGTCATCACCATTAATTAGGGTTACACTGTTGACCTAGATTAGGGTTTCACTCATAATTGCCCTAAATTAGGGTTTGAATTCATCAATCAACTCAATTAGGGTTTTATGATCTCTTTATCAAGGATCATACCCTAATTGTATGTCACATTTATTTTAAATGTGTTAGGCTTGATTGTTTACATGATTATCATTCATGTATGAATCTCTCTCTCATCCTACCCAGGATGTCCACTACTCAATTCTTGATTAGATTGAGCCTACTTCTTATCCAAATACATGCATTTAGGGTTAGCATGATATATTGAATTATTGCATCATTATGGATCATTGATTAATCCCACTAAGGGTATCAATCATCTAAATACATTAGATGTTCAAATGGTTTGGTCAATTGAACTTTCAGTTACATGAGGTATCCAATTTAATTGACCAATTGAACCTTCAAATACATTAAGTATTCAAATAGATTGACCAATTGAATTTTCAATTACATTAGGTATCCAATTGGATTGACCATGTTGAACCTCAAATGGTTTTGATTACTTAGACCCCAAACGGTCTTGGTCTCTCAGAACTCAAACGGTTTGAAACTGTTTGGGCAAAATTCCCTTGAAACCGTTTAAGCAAGAAATGTATTTAAACCGAATGGACTTGGTTCTCTAAACGGTCTTGAGACCACTTGGACTCAAACGGTCTTAAGACCGTTTGGTCCAAACCCTCTCAAAACGGAATGGACCAAAAATGTCTTTCAACACTTAAACAATTCAAGGTTTCAATCAATGAACCGACTATCAATTGAATCCTTGATTCATTCATCAATTGAACTATTGAATCATCCTTCAATTGGACCATCAATTAGGGTTTTGAACCCAATTGAACTAGGATTTATAATCAATAAACCTTCAATTAGAGTTTTGAAATCGAGGAACCTTCAATGAATAACATTGTGGAACCGATTCAATTGAAATCAATGAATCATCATCAAATTATGATATGACCTGGCCTCAAACGGTCTTGAGGTCGTTTGGATGACCTCCAAATGGTCTTGAGAACGTTTTCCCCATCCATCATTAAAATTTGTGAAATTCAATTAGGGTTTAAATCATTGGATTGATCATCAATTTAGCTATTGATTGCATTTCAATTTGATATCTCTGGAACTTCAATTACTCAACCATTCTCAACCCTAGACCTCCAAATGGTCTTGTTTGACATCCAAACGGTCTTGAGACCATTTGGGTGAATCAACCCAAAATTTTAAATCAACCAATTGAAATTTCAGCACTTAACCCGATTAGGGTTTGATAATTGATTAACCTTCAACTGATGAACCCTTTGGAATAAATTAATTAGATTTAATGGGTCATAAACCATCAACACTATCATATAATCTCCAAATGGTCAACTGTGGTCAACCCTTCCAAACGGTTTGAAACTGTTTCATTTCTAACGGTTTGATGAAACTATTTGATTTCAAACGGTTTTGTTGAAACCGATTGAACAATTTGTTGAAACCAATTGGAATAGAATTTCTTTGGGAAAAGTGCCCAAGATGATGTCATCATAATATAACTTCGTTCATGTAGTTCATATTGGTACTGATTTCATAACATTATCAATTACAACAAGCAATTGATCAAGAAGAAGAAGGAATCAATATAATTGCAAGATTGATAATTGAATAACAATGTAATGGGTTCAAGTTATATAACCCGCCTCCAATTGAGCTTCAAAGCTTCAAGGTCACGTCAACAATGGTGGATGCAACTCCTTTCAATATCCCAAGGCTCGTCCATAAGATTTGAGTGAAAAGGAATGGTTAGAAATGAAGATGGGATCGAGATAAGAAGAAATCATGCATTGATTTTTTATTTCCACCATAGAATTAAGGTGAAAGGAGGTCATGAAGCTTACCAACAGGTTGGGGGTCGTCCTCTTGATCCTCCAAAGATCCCTTGGTCGTTTTGCAAGCAAAGAGAAGAAGTGGATTTGAAAACGCCTTTGATTTGAGTTGTAAAAGGTGTTTTTATAAGAGAAAATGCCTTATAAAAATCTTTTAATTCCAAAATTGGTTCCACCTCTCCCCACTCAATTCCTTACATACAAATATATATTCCTCACTTCTGAATTCCTCTCCATTATCCATGATTTAAAGAAAAGCAAATTAAGCACCTTAACTCTTATAATAATAATATCCATAAGTTAGTGGATATTTCTTTTTATTTTCTTAATGTGAGTGGGTTCTCCAGTCACGTAGATATTTCCATTGCATTTGCAAGGAAAAAGGACGTCCACACTTGTTGATTTTCAACCAACACAATTTTGGTTGAAGGGCAATCCATTTAATATAATTATTTTTGCATTAAATTGAATTAAGGTTTCAATTATGCTTAAATCTTGATTATTTTAATATCAAGATTCTCTCTCCTTCAAAGAGGTACAAATGAGATGCACCTCTCATTTTATTTGCTATACATGATATCAAGAAATATTAGGGACTATTTTGAAGTGGTAATTTGCATATTGAACCCTAGATTTTGGGTAAATTGCATATTATACCAAAACTAGGTTTTAATGCACAAACATTGCTTTATCAGCTCTTTCTTGGTACTCAGGCTTTTCCCAAGCCATACCTCTGCATCATCTTCATTCTCATGATGCTTCAACACATGAGGAACATTTAATCATGTAACATTTGCACGTTAACCCCTCAACTTGGGTAATTTGCACTTTAGTCCAAAATAAGCAAACATTGCTTCAATATTATTCAAACATGACCAAAATTGAAACATAGGTTTCTCTTGGGCCTTAATTACTTTTCACAAGATAAAATTAAGGATCTAATTAACTTTCTTAAGCAAAACTCCCAGGGTTAAGGCATAACCCAGGTCAGGGATGTTACACTTATTTTGGGTACGCAACCCATAGCCCAAACACCTTATTGGATGGTGTCAGCTGAGATGGAAGAACTCAAGAATTAGTTACAAGACTTACTTGAAAAAGGTTTCATTTGACTGAGTACTTCACCATGGGGTGCTCCAGTTCTTTTTGTTAAAAAAAATAGATGGATCTATGAGATTATTCATAGACTATAGACAACTAACAAAGTGACTATAAAGAACAAATATCCTCTGCCAAGGATAGATGATTTGTTTGACCAGTTGCGTGGAGAAATAGTGTTCTCTAAGATAGATATAAGGTCAAGATATCATCAGTTACGTATCAAGTAGAGTGACATACCTAAGTCTGTCTTTAGGATGAGGTATGGTCATTATGAGTTTGTAGTTATGTCGTTTGGACTGACTAATGCACCAGCTGCATTCATGGAGCTGATGAATAGATTTTTTTGGCCATTCCTTGATCAGTTTGTAGTGGTTTTCATAGACGACATCCTGATATACAGTAGATATGGTCAACAACATGAACAACACCTTCGTCAAGCCTTGACTTTGTTAAGACAACACAAGTTATATGTTAAGTTTAGCAAGTGTGAATTTTGGTTATCAGGAGTGTCTTTTATTGGACATGTTATATCTGCTTCAGGTATTCATGTTGATCCTAAGAAAGTAGAGTCTGTTGTGGAGTGGGATCAGCCCAAGACAGCGACTAATATTCGTAGTTTCTTAGGTTTGGTAGGTTACTACAAAAGGTTTATTAGAGACTTCAGTTTTGTAGCATTACCCCTAACTAGGTTGACCAGGAAGGAAGTACCTTTTGTCTGGAATGACAAGTGTTAACCTTCTTTCCAGTTGTTGAAAGAAAAGTTGACTAGTGCACCTGTGCTAGTGTTACCTGAGTAGGGAAAGGGATATGTTGTTTTCTGTGGCACTTCTAAGAATGGTCTAGGTTGTGTGCTGATGCAGAGTGATCATGTAGTTTCTTTTACTTCCTGACAGCTTAAGAAAAACGAGGAGAATTATCTAACAAATGATCTAGAATTAGCTGCAGTAGTTCACGTGTTGAAAATCTGGAGTCATTATCTCTATGGAGAAACATGTCAGATTTTCATAAATCATAAAACTTAAAATACATTTTCTCATAGCACAAGTTGAATATGAGACAACATCGCTGGATGGAGTTAATCAAGGACTACGATTGTACAATTGATTATCATCCAGGGAAAGCCAATGTAGTGGCAGATGCACTCAGTAGAAAATCTTCATCTCCACCCATGGATAGAGAACAGTTGAATTTTTAGTGTGCTTTAAATGGGACATGTGTGTCTCTTTGAGACAAATGAATGTGCAGTTAGAAGTATCTTTATTGGCAGGATTGTTAGCTAAGATGCATGTGAAACCTACTATGAAAGAACAGATCAAAGAGGCACAACAGGCTGATACTGTGATTCAACAGATCAGGTCAGAGTTGGGAAATGAGAAATGGGACAGTTTCCATGAGTCAGAGGATCGGATAGTCTGTTACCATAGTAGGATGCTAGTTCCTAATGCCAATGACTTAAGAAAGTTGGTTATGGAAGAAGCTCACTCATCCATGTATGCAATGCATCTGGGGAGCACTAAAATGTATCATAACTTAAAAGATATGTATCGGTGGCCCGGTATGAAGAAAGATGTAGCTTAGTTTGTTATTAAGTATCTGGTGTGTCAGCAAGTTAAAGCAGATCACCAAAAGCCTACAGGAACATTGCAACCCTTACCTATACCTCAATGGAAATGGGATCACATGACGACGGACTTTGTGGCTAGTCTACCAAGAATAGCCATAACTCATGATTCCATTTGAGTGATAGTGGATAGGTTGACTAAGACAACACATTTTCTTCTTGTTCAAACAACATATATTGTCAAGAAACTTACACAATTCTATATAGATGAGATAGTGCGGTTGCATGGAATTCCATCTACAATTGTGTCTGATAGAGGTCCTCGGCTTACGAGTCATTTTTGGGAAAGACTACATAAAGCTATGGGTACGCAGTTGAAGTTTAACACATCTTTTCATCCTCAGACAGATGGATAGTCTGAAAGGACTATACATACTTTGGAAGACTTGCTTAGAGCATGTGTTCTTCAGTTTGTAGGAAGTTGGGACTTACACTTGAGCTTAATAGAGTTTTCCTATAAAAATAGTTATCATAATAGTATTGATAAGGCACCATATGAAACATTATATGGTTGACGTTGTAGATCTCTGTTATGCTGGTTTGAAACAGGAGAATAGCAACTTCTGGGTCTTGAGTTAGTGCAACAAACAACTCAAAAGATTAAAATGATACAATAATAGTTGAAGGTTGTACAAGATAGACAGAAGTCTTATGTCGATAAACGTCGTAGACCTTTAGAATTCCAAGTTGGAGACAGAGTGTATCTCAAGGTCTCTCCTTGGAAAGGTGTTCTTAGATTTGGGAAGAAGGGTAAGTTAGCTCCTACATTTATGGGACCTTACCCAGTGATAACACAAATTGGAAAGGTAGCTTATAGGTTGGAATTGCCACCTGAGCTACATAGACTACATCCAGTGTTTCATGTGTCTATGCTGAGAAAGTGTCATCCCGATACAGAGTTGGTGTTGCAACATGTAGAGGTTGAATTGAATGAAGATATATCCTATGTGGAAGGCCCAATGATGATTCTTGACATAAGGGTCAAGAAGTTGAAGAAGAAAGACATAGTTCTTGTGAAAATTCTCTAGCATCATTGTGGCGTTGAAGAATCCACATGGGAACTAGAGGAAGAGATGAGGAGGAAGTACCCTTCCCTTTTTTCTTGAGATTTTGGGGATGAAATCCTTTTTAGGGGTTGATAATTGTAACATCCCTGACCTGGGTTATGGCCTAACCCTAGAAGTTTTGCTTAATTAAGTCATTTACAAACTTGCTTCAATCTTTTGAAAAGTAATTAAGGCTCTTTGTGAAGTTTATTTTCAAGTTTGAGCTTATTTTCAAACTATGTGTGCATTATATGATAGTCTGAGTGTAAAGTGCAATTTACCCAAGATGAGGGGTCATATTACAAATGTCACATGTTGAATGTACCCTAAGTGTTTTATCATCATAAGATAAAGAATTATGCTAAGTGGTGGCTTGTGGAAAGCCTAAATTCCAAGTGAGAACTTGTTTGAATAAATGTTAAGTGCTTTGTGCATCAATTTTTGGTACAAAATTGTAAATTATCTAAAATTTAGGGTTGATGTGTAAATTACCACTTCTAGAGTGTCCCTACTCCTTCCTAGTATCATCTAGAGGAGAGCTAAAGAAGGAGACATTATGTTTGAATCATCTTGGAGAGATAGCATTCTTGGTGATGAAAAGACTAAGAATGTAGTGTAGTTATATCCCTTCTATGAGTCATATCAAGTTGTAGACTTGATATGGGAGTCCCTATCTACCAAGGAGACATAGAGGGAGTCTCCTATTAGTTTTTTGACCCTTGGAAAAAGCCATTACGGGATAGGCACCTCAATAAAGCAATAGATATCGGTTTGCAACTTTTCTTTGGAAAAGGTTGTGTGGAATTGTGAATATAATAATAGTGGAAGTAACTTGCCCTAGAAGATAACCAAAGGGACGACCCCTATCCTTTGATTTATCCTTAAGATTTTATTTTTGCATGGCAAGATAAAGATGGGATGCATGTAAATACATGTGTCAATCCATGCATGGCCATGTGGCACTTAGTAACTTAAGGTAATGACACCTCTTACACTCTTTTTCATAAACCCCAACTATAAAAACCCTTCCCTTCACCTATTAGTATAATTTTCGAACCTCACTATCATCTTTCTCTTATATATTGTGCACAACATCCTAGTATCTCCCATAAGTAAAGTATTGTCAAGTTTAGAGCCCTGGTATCGGCCGAAGAGAAGGGATATCGACCAAGCAAGGTGATATCAACCTAGCAAGGCAATATCGGCCACAAGTAGTGAAGATATCGTGCAAAGTGATAAGGAGCTCAAGCCTTGGAATTTGATTACCTCAACTTCAACCTTGGGAACGTAAAGAGTTGGAGCTTGAATCTTGAAAGTTTTTCTTGATGCGGGTTATATAACTTGAACCCAATTATGTTATTATTCACCTTCAATATTGTTGAACTTGTTGATTTACTTTAAATTTCGAATTCCTTTGATCAGTTGATGTTCCTTTGAGTTCCAATAAGTTGTTAGGACTGTTTTCCATGAACTAGAATGAGCAAAACAAAGGTCTTGAGGTTGATAATGATGACATCATCATGGTACAACCCGATATGGGTTGAAATACCTTTAAACCTGATATGGAACCCAAGATGAAAGGTAACCTGATATGGAGATGGGTGATACCTCATGAACGATATAAGGGACATGTCATGAACGATATGAGTGATACCTATAGACACCTTGTGCATGATATAACGTCAAGTCTATACCTATTGCACGATATGGTACACCCTAACTGATATGAAGTTGAAACCATAGATGAGGAAGTGAAATTCGATATGTTTTTTAACCCATACATCTATCCTTTTATGTAACGGATTGTTGTGAAAGAGTTCAACCTGATATCTAGATGCGTTCAATCATATGATAAGAACTGATTCCTCAAAAGTATGAAAGGATAGGAGCATAATGGCCTAACCAATATGCTAACCCGATATGTCAATCAACATGGTAACTTGATATACCAATCCAAGGTGGGAAACCCGATATGGTATTATGTATACGCTTCCCAAATGATACCATGATGAGACATATACTACATGCACGATATGGTGCACACCATGTGCACGATATGGTACCAAATATACTCGTATACCCGATATGAGGTCAAGCATCCATCTCATACATGATATGAGGTTAACTTGAGATGATAAGAACTAAGTCATAGCCAATCTGAGACGGATACACATTATGGTGTTGGGGGATACACCCTAAACGATATGATGATATGGTTACACCATATGCCCAAGATAGCTACACAATATGATGTGAAGGTTGTATCTCAAACACAATATGAAAGCATATATATACACCATGATGCCCGATATGGTAGGTATGCTTCAATCCAATGTTTTTGACTAAGTGATATATGTTGTGTGTAATGTTAAATGCAACATTAAAAGGTAATGAGTTTAATGCAATTTCATAATTATGAGCTAACATACTTTAAAAGGAGAATGAAGCCAACTTAATAAAAGTATGGTGGAATCAACATCCTAGTGAGGATGACAGAGAAACTAATACTTGAATGATTAACATGTAACGAGTATATGTGATACTCCTAGTATGAATGGAGTATGAATTAGGGTTTAATCTTGTATGATGTGACCTTGAAACCCTATTTGGTTAATGAAGGTAAAACTTAACCCTAAGAATGAGTGAAGAGATGATTTGAAACCTTAATCGGTTGATAAAGAGAAACCCTAACCCTAAATAATGGGAAGAATATCTTTCTTTTACATTGCATGGTTATGACATGTATTTGATATTGTTGTTAGCATGATATACTAACCATGCAGGTATCATAAGGTGATGAGCATAGCTAAGTAAGAGATATGATGTTTATATGATGCATATGTCATGAGCTTTGTGAACTATGTGAATTAATATCTTGGTCTGATGACCTAGAGGTAATGGTTACCTCATGAGTAGTAATGGTACTCAGTGATGAACTAAGGATTTGAATACCCATATTTAGTAATCATGATGATGATAAGAGATTGAGATCCTAAGTAGTTATATGTGTTCCACAGAATCATGAAAGTACTTGATAAACATATTGTATTTTTCTTTGTAGCATCTGATATAATTCTTGTTTGCAACTTTATTGATACTAAAAGATATTGTAATACACTTAATTAAGCAAGTTAAATGATATCATGTAGTTTCCCAGATCATATATCCATCCAGTGTCAAGATTTACTGAATGGTGAAATGAGTTTAACTCGGTATACATATTTTTGAATATGTAATTAATATACCGGGGTGCTCAGTGGACTCCCCAACTAAACCATGATCGCTCAGTGGTCTTCCTGATGAAACTAAACTAGGATCGCTCTGTGGTCTTCCTGATGAAAAATAACCTGGGAAAGCTCAGTGGTCTTCTCCCGAAGAGATTACATGTTGCAGTTGTAACTCTACAGTGAAGATGTCATTGTAACCCGACAAGCTAATTGCAGTTGACACAAGATGTCCTTCTAGTTATCTCGTACTGACTGAGACAGGTGAGGTCTTGACAGTCGGCTCTGCCACTGACCTTGTATGGTACCGATTTTGACTTAGTAGTGGTCGGTTGGAGCATGAGTGGTATACCTCATCTCCTCTGGGCATAAGTTTGAATATGAACATGTAATCATTTGTGTAGTGTATTTGCTTAAGGATCGAATATAGAAAACATTGGTTGATACATCATTACTTTTATACATCTTAGTAGATATATGTTATACATGTTCTTCATATTCCTTATAAAGCAAATATATGATTTATAACTCTATTATGAACATTTGAACTATCTTATCTATTGCTTGACCCTACAAGTATACCTGCTAATTGCATAAAGTATCATATGCTCAGTTTTATACTATTTCATGTAATAATAATATTGTTGGCAGAGAGTTATATCTCTTGCTAGGACAATATTCTCACCTCATGGGATCCACAATTTTTTTAGGTGGACGTAGACGTGGAAGTAGAAACCAGACTACAGAGGAAGGAATACATCAGCAGGGACAACAGTAGTAACTCAGGTTGAGTGCACTATTTATCATATCAGGTAGATAAAAGTCCTATGTGTCGTCTCTATACTCTCATGACCTTGGGGGATAGTTCTTAAGTGGTTTTTATGTACGGCTTGAGATTTTGGTTTGTTTGCCTCAAGGTTTTATGTTGTTGTTGTATATGTTTGAGTAAAGCAACTGGTACTTTTTATCCTCAAGATGAGACGGTACAATGTATGTACGATATGAACCACATGTATATAAAGTTTTAGTTCTTATAGTAAGAGTTATTTTTCCTAGAAGAGGAACTATGTGCAAAATGGTTTTAATTCTTAGTGAATTTGTTAATTCTGGTGCTTATGGTTATTCTGCGATTATTACTGGTGATGGTTTGATTTGTAATCGGGTCATCACAGGTTTGTCCTTATTCATTTATTCTTCGACATTTATCAAGATGTCAAGCAACTCAGATAGCGGTCTAGCCATGTTACTCAAGTGATAACACTCAATAAATTGGCTATATGATTCAAGCAATGACTGAAGAATCATACCCGTGACCAACTCTTGACCTAAAGGAAATCACAGTTTTTTTAGTTGTTCCACATGCCCAATCATATCAAGAGCATGGGGCTCTAATGGATCTCCCTTTATCAGTTTGCACTCAAACAACACCTTAGAGACATTATACCTTTCTTACTTTTGATGTTGTTTATGTAACTCATAGTTCATACAGTCCAACATAAGGTCTTTAATATCTAAGTCATCATTGTCATGCTTCAAGTAAGCATCCATTTCATACTTAGGAACATATGGATTGGATTCCATTGTAACTTTTGTTTTAGGGACATAGAGAATGCTTCTCGAAGTCTTGAACCAGTTATGGAAGTTTATGAGGTTTAGATTGGCTTCTCAGGGACCGATTGTAATGATTGTGTGTGTAACATCCTTGACCTGGGTTATGGACTAACCCTAGAAGTTTTCCTTAAGTAAGTCATTTACAAACTTGCTTCAATCTTTTGAAAAGTAATTAAGGCTCTTTGTGAAGTTTATTTTCAAGTTAGATATTATTTCCAAACTATGTGTGCATTATATGATAGTCTGAGTGTAAAGTGCAATTTACCCAAGATGAGGGGTCATATTGTAAATTTCACATGTTGAATGTACCCTAAGTGTTATAACATCATAAGAGAGAGAATGGTGCTAAGTGGTGGCTTGTGGAAAGCCTAAATTCCAAGTGAGAACTTCTTTGAATAAATGCTAAGTGCTTTGTGTATCAATTTTTGGTACAAATTGTAAATTATCTAAAATGTAGGGTTGACGTGTAAATTACCACTTCTAGAGTGTCCCTATTCCTTCCTAGTATCATCTAGAGTAGAGAGAAAGAAGGAGGCACTATGTTTGAATCATCTTGGAGAGATAGCATTCTCAGTGATGAAAAGACTAAGAATGTAGTGTAGTTATAGCCCTTATATGAGTCATATCAAGTTGTAGACTTGATATGGGAGTCCCTATCAGCTAAGGAGCCATAGAGGGAGTCTCCTATCAGTTTGTTGACCCTTTTCAAAATCCATTATGGTCTAGGCACCTCAATAAAGCAATAGATATCGGTTTGCAACTTTTCTTTGGAAAAGGTTGTGTGGAATTGTGAATATAATAATAGTGGAAGTAACTTGCCCTAGAAGATAACCAAAGGGATGGCCCTTATCCTTTGCTTTATCGTTAAGCTTTTATTTTTGCATGGCAAGATAAATATGGGATGCATGCAAATACATGTGTCAATCCATTCATGGCCATGTGGCACTTAGTAACTTAAGGTAATGACACCTCTTACACTCTTTTTCATGAACCCCAACTATAAAAACCCTTCCCTTCACCTATTAGTAGAATTTTCAGATCTCACTATCATCTTTCTCATATATATCATGCACAACATCCTATTATCGTCCATAAGTAAAGGAGTGTCGAGTTTAGAGCCCTGGTATCGGCCAAAGAGAAGGGATATCGACCAAGCAAGGTGATATCAACCTAGCAAGGCGATATCGGCCACAAGTAGTGAAGATATCGTGCAAAGTGCTAAGGAGCTCAAGATTTGGACTTTTATTAGCTCATATTCAACCTTGGGAATGTAAAGAGTTGTATCTTGAAGATTGAAAGTTGTTCTTGAGGCGGGTTATATAACTTGAACCCAGTTATGTTATTATTCACCTTCAATATTATTGAACTTGTTGATTTACTTTAAATTTCAAATTCCTTTGATCAATTGATGTTCCTTTGAGTTTCAATAAGTTGTTAGGACTATTGTCCATGAACTAGAATAAGCAATACAAAGGTCTTGAGGTTGATTATGATGGCATCATCATGGTACAACCCGATATGGGGTTCAAATACCTTAAAACCCGATATGGAACCCAAGATGAAAGGTAACCCGATATGGAGATGGGTGATACCTCATGAACTATATAAGGGATATGTCATGAAAAATATGAGTGATACCTATAGACACCTTGTTCATGATATAAGGTCAAATCTATACCTATTGCATGATATGGTACACCCTAACTGATATGAAGTTGAAACCGTAGATGAGGAAGTGAAATCTGATATGTTTTTGAACCCATACCCCTATCCTTTTGTGTAATGGATTGTTGTGAAAGAGTTCAACCTGATATCTTGTTGTCGTTCAATCATATGATAAGAACTAATTCCTTGAAAGTATGAAAGGATAGGAGCATAATGGCCTACCCAATATGCTAACTTGGTATGTCAATCAACATGGTAACCCGATATACCAATCCAAGGTGGGAAACCGATATGGTATTATGTATATACCACTTGAACGATACCATGATGAGGCATACACCCTATGTCTGATATGGTGCACACTTTGTGCACAATATGGCAGCAAGTAGACCCCATATACTAGATATGAGGTCAAGTATCTAACTCATATACGATATGAGGTTAACTTGAGATGATAAGAACTAAGAGATAGCCAACCCGAGATGGATACATGTTATGGTGTTAGGGGATACACCCTAAACACGATATGATGATGTGGTTACACCACATGCCCAATATGGATACACGATATTATGTGAAGGTTGTATCTCAGACACAATATGATAACATATATACACCATGATGCCTAATATGGTTGGTGTGCTTCAATCCAATGTATTTGACTAAGTGATATATGTTGTACCTTAAGAGGGGAATTGAGCCAACCTAATAAAAGTATGGTGCAATTAACATCCCAGTGAGGATGAGAGAGAAACTAAGATTCAAATTTACTCATATAATAAGTATATGTTGATACTCCTATTACAAATGGAGTACGAATTAGGGCTTAATCTTTTATGATGTGATCTTAAAACCCTAATCGGTTAATAAAGGGAAATCCTAACCCTAAATAATGGGGAGTATGTATCTCTTTTGCATTGCATGGTTATGACATGTATTTGATATTGTTGTTAGCATGATATACTAACCATGCAGGTATCATGAGGTGATAAGCATAGCTAAGTAAGAGCTATGATGATTATATGATATAGATTTAATGAGCTTTGTGAACTATGTGTGCAACACGTATAATTAATGCCTTGGTCTGATGACCTAAAGGTAATGGTTACCTGATAAGTGGTAACAATACTCAGTGATAAACTAAGGGATTGAATACCCAAGCATGATGATGATAAGAGATTGAGATTCTAAGTGATATATGTGTTCCAAAGAATCATGAAAGTACTTGATAAACATATTATATCTTTCTTTGTAACATATGACATAATTCTTGTTTGCAACTTGATTGATGCTAAAAGATATTGTAATACACTTAATTAAGCATGTTAAATGATATCATGTAGTTTCCCAGACCATAGATCCATTCAGTGTCAGGATTTGTTGAATGGTGAAACGAGTTTACCTCAGTATACATATTTTTTAATATGTAATTAATATACCAGGGTGCTCAGTGGACTCCCCAACTAAACAGGGGTGCTCAGTGGACTCCCCAACTAAACGAGGATCGCTCAATGGTCTTCCTGATGAAACTAAACCATGATCGCTCAGCGGTCTTCCTGATGAAAAATAACCCAGGAAAGCTCAGTGGTCTTCTCCTGAAGAGAGTACATGCTGCGGTTGTAACTCTATAGCGAAGATGTCATTATACCCCAGAAAGCTAATTGTAGTTGACACAAGATGTCCTGCCAGTTATCTCATACTGACCGAGACATGTGAGGTATTGACAACCGGCTCTACCACTGACCTTGTATGGTACCGATTTCGACTTAGTAGTGGTCGATTGGAGCATGAGCGGTATGCCTCATCTCCTCTGGGCATAAGTTTGAATGTGAACATGTAATTAACAGTGTAGTGTATTTGCTTAAGGATCGAATATGGAAAACATTGGTTGATACTTCATTACTTTTATACATCTTAGTAGATAGATGTTATACATGTTCTTCATATTCCTTATAAAGCAAATAGATTATTTATAACTCTGTTATGAATAGTTGAACTATCTTATCTATTGCTTTGCACTGCAAATATACTTGCTAATTGCATAAATTATCCTCTGCTCAGTTTTATACTATTTCTTGTAATATTAATATTGTTGGTAGAGAGTTATATCTCTCATTGGGACAATAGTCTCACCCTGTGGGATCCACAATTTGTTTTAGGTGGATGTGGACGAGGAAGTAGAAACCGGACTATAGAGGAAGGAATACATGAGCAGGGACAACAGTAGTAACTCAGGTTGAGTGCACTGTCTGTCGTGTCTTGTAGATAAAAGTCTTATGTATCGTCTCTGTACTCTCAGGTCCTTGGGGGATAATTCTTAAGTGGTTTTATGTACGACTTGAGATTTTGGTTTGTTTGCCTCGAGGTTTTATGTTGCTATTGTATATGTTTGAGTAAAGCAATTGGTACTTGTTATCCTCGAGATGAGACAGTATAATGTATGTACGATATGAACCACATGTATATAAAGTTTTTGTTCTTTCAGTAAGAGTTTTTTTTTCTAGAAGAGGATTTATGTGCAAAATGGTTTTAATTCTTAGTGATTTTGTTAATTCCACTACTTATGGTTTTTCTGTGATTATTACTGGTGATGGATTGATTTGTAATCGGGCCGTCACAAAGTTTTGGTATCAGAGCCTAAGGTTCGCTGAGTCTATAGAGACATAGGATTAAGTTTGTTGAGTCTATTCTAGTGTCCTCCAGTGTATCTTATAGTGACTTCTCCTCATACAGGAGAAGAAGTAAAACTAAAAGATGGCTGGAGTGCATGAAGAACGAGCTGCTGAGAGTAGTGTTGCTTCACCAGGAGGTGGTGCAAGGGATTAGGCTAGAGAAGAACCAATGCCTAAGAATACCCAGCTTGACCAAACTCTGCTAGAGAACCCATCCTTTCATGCTTTTTTTGGGTAGATCCTGACTATAATGAGACATATGGCTAACCGGATACCAGCACCAAAACCTAGAATACTAGTTCCTAGTGAGGGACATGGATCAGGTAAGACCTTTGAGCGGTTTTTTCGGGTAGGAGCCACTAAATATGCTGGCACAGCTGACCCAACAGATGCAGATTTATGGCTTACTGAGATAGAAAAAGCCTTTAGGATCCTTGATATTCCAGAGGCTGATAAAGTTAAGCATGTTGTGTACCTTTTGAAAGGAAGCACTGGCCATTGGTAGGCCATTGAAGAAGAGAAAAGACCTGGTGTTGAGGTTGCATGGCAGGAATTCTGACAAGAGTTTGTCAGTAGATACTTTTCTAAGACTTATATGGATGAGAAGATCTCACAGTTTGAGCAAATTAGACAAGGACCGTTGAAGGTTAACGAGTATGAAGCTACGTTTATGGAACTTCTGTGGTTTTGTCCGCACATGGCTACTATAGATGAGGAGAGAATCTGACATTTCGAGAAGGGCCTAAACGCTGAGTTAACCACACCTGTATCTGCTCTAGAGAATAGAGAGAGGTTTTCCACCTTTGTGAAGTCAATTTGGCAGATAAAGAGGTCTATGACTGAGAAACGTGAGGCGAATAGTAGGAAAGTACATGCACAGTTCTAGGGTCAGAGGTCTGGAAATTTTAAGAAACCAAGGTTTATTGTACTAGTAGAACCATAGAGGTTCAATACTCAGACACAGTGGACATCCAGCAGAGGTAGAGGCTGTAGTTTTCTGCCAAGTAGAGCTCATAGCTCAGCATCGATGTCAGTGATAAGACCACCTAGGTCGCAATGGGAGGATAGAGTCTGCTACAGGTGTAGGCTGACATGACATATGATAAAGGATTGTCCAGTTAGAGACGTGGAAGTAACCCAACCACCGAGGTAGAGTCAACAAGGCTCTCAAAGATAACATTTCAGTAGTGGCACAACAAGCGTCCCAAGTAGGATCATCTGCACCAACCAATAGAGCACGAGGTTAGCAACAGGCAACAACGAGATTCTATGTTATGAATCAGCCGGAGGTAGTGGTTAATCCATGAGTTGTGATAGGTCAGATGGAATTATTTCATTCTGATATGTCTTCATCATGTTTCACATATGTTTTGATTGATCTGGGTGCTACACATTCCTTTATCACTCGAGAAGTGATTCATGACTGCAATATGATTGTCAATCGTAGAGTGGATAATATGTTATTAGAAACTCTGTTAGTCAAATATGTAGTGTTGCGAGAGGTATGCTCTCCCTGTGTTCTTTATTTCTCAGAACACATCATTTAGGTGGATCTTATACCACTTCAAATGAATGGGTTTGATGTAATTCTCGGGATGGATACCCTAGATAAGTATAAAGTTGTCTTGGATTGTGGTTCCAAGCAGGTTATGATTACACGTGGTGATAAGATATGGGTCTTTCAGGGGGATCGAAAGATTCTTCCAACCTGTCTAGTATCAGCAATGGTAGCATAGAGGTTGATGCGACAAGGATGCTTCACATTCTTGGCACATGTGGTAGATACCAGAGCAAAGAGTCCTAGTCTTTGTGAAGTTCTTGCTATCAGGGAATTCAAGGATGTGTTTCCCGAGGAATTTCTAGATATTCCTCCACCCCAAGAGATTGATTTTGAGATTAATCTTATTCTGGGTACGCTACCCATAGCCTAAACACCTTATCGGATGATGCCAACTGAGATGGCAGAACTCAATAAACAATTACAGGAGTTACTTGAAAAAGGTTTCATTTGACCGAGTACTTCACCATGGGGTGCTCCAGTTTCTTTTTTTAAAAAGAAAGATGGGTCTATGAGATTATGCATAGACTATAAATAGCTTAACAAAGTGACTATAAAGAACAAATATCCTCTACCAAGGATAGATGATTTGTTTGACCAATTGTGTGTAGCAAAAGTGTTCTCCAAGATAGATCTAAGGTCAGGATATCATTAGTTATGTATCAAGGAGAGTGACATACCTAAGTCAGCCTTTAGGATGAGGTATGGTCATTATGAGTTTGTAGTTATGTCATTTGGACTAACTAATGCACCAACTGCATTCATGGAGCTGATGAATAGAATTTATCGGCCATTCCTTGATCAGTTTGTAGTGGTTTTCATAGATGAAATCCCGATATACAGTAGAGATGGTCAACAACATGAATAACACCTTCGTTAATCCTTGACTTTGTTAAGACATCACAAGTTATATGCTAAGTTTAGCAAGTGTGAATTCTGGTTATCATAAGTGTCTTTTCTTTGACACGTTATATCTGCTTCAGGTATTTATGTTGATCCTAAGAAAGTAGAGTCTGTTGTGGAGTGGGAACAGCCCAAGATAATGACTGAAATTTGCAGTTTCCTAGGTTTGGCAGGTTACTACAGAAGGTTTATCAGAGACTTTAGTTCTGTAGCATTACCCCTAACCAGGTTGACTAGGAAGGAAATACTTTTGTCTAGAATGACAAGTGTCAACATTCTTTCTAGTTGTTGAAAGAAAAGTTGACTAGTGCACCCGTGTTAGTGTTACTTGAGCAGGGAAAGGGATATGTTGTTTTCTGTGATGCTTCTAAGAATGGTCTAGGTTGTGTGTTGATGTAGAGTGATCATGTAGTTTCTTTTGCTTCTCGACAACTTAAGAAACACGAGGAGAATTATCTGACGCATGATCTAGAATTAGCTACAGTAGTTCACATGTTGAAAATCTAGAGGCATTATCTCTATGGAGAAACATGTCAAATTTTCACAGATCATAAAAACTTAAAATATATATTTTCTCACAACACGAGTTGAATATGAGACAACGTCGCTAAATGGAGTTAATCAAGGACTACGATTGTACAATTGATTATCATCCAGGGAAAGCCAATGTAGTGGCAGATGCACTCAGTAGAAAATCTTTGTCTCCACCCACATATAGAGCACAGTTGAATTTTTAGTGTGCTTTAAACGGGACATGCTTGTCTCTTTGAGACAAATGAATGTGCAGTTAGAAGTATCTTTGTTAACATGATTGTTAGCTGAGATGCATGTGAAACCTACTATGAAAGAACATATCAAAGAGGCACAACATGCTGATATTGTGATTCAGCATATCAGGTCAAAGTTTGGCAGTGAGAAACGGGACGGTTTCCATGAGTCAGAGGACGGGATAGTCTGTTACCATAGTAGGATGATAGTTCCTAATGCCAATGACTTAAGAAAGTTAGTTATGGAGGAATCTCACTCATCCATATATGCAACACATCCAAGGAGTGCTAAAATGTATCATAACTTAAATGATATGTATTGGTGGCCCGGTTTGAAGAAAGATGTAGCTGAGTTTGTTATGTAGTGTCTGGTGTGTCAGCAAGTTAAAGCAGAACACTAGAAACCTACAGGAACATTGTAACCCTTACCTATACCTTAGTGAAAATGGGATCACGTGACGATGGACTTTGTGGTTAGTCTACCAAGAATAGCCAAAAGTCATGATTCCATTTGGGTGATAGTGGATAGGTTGACTAAGACTGTAACATCCCTGACCTGGGTTATGCTTAAACCTAGATGTTTTGCTTAATAAAGTTGATTATATGCTTTCTCTTGTCTCTTGAAAAGTAATTAAGGCTCAAGAGGAACTTATATTTCAATATTAGTCCTTTTTGAATAATGTTGAAATAATGTTTTACTTGTGTTGGACTAAAATGCAAATTACCCAAGTTGAGGGGTTAAATTGCAAATTGTGTATGGAAAATGTTCCTCATATGTTGAAGCATCATAGGAGTAAGTATGATGTAGTTGTATGGCTTCTACAAGCCTGAATAACAAGAAAGAGCATGTTGAGCAATGTTTGTACATTAAAACCTAGTTTTGGTGTAATGTGCAATTTACCCAAAACCTAGGGTTCAATATGCAAAATTCCACTTCAAGAGGGTCCTTCCTGATTCTTGGCATCATGTAGAGAAAATAATTTGAGAGGGGCGCCTCATTTGAATCATTTTGGAGGAGAGAGAATCTTGATATTAAAATAATCAAGATTTAAGCATAATTGGAACTTTACTTCAAATTAATGCAAAAATTAATATGTTAATTGAAGTGCCCTTCAACCAAAATGGTAATGGTTGAATTTAGATAAGGTTGCATGAGCATGTTCCTTGCAAAGGCACGAAGATATCCAAGTAAGTGGAGAACCCACTCACATTAGTTAAATCAAAAGTAATATCCACTAAAAATGGGATATTAGTATTATATGATTTAAGGTGCTTAATTTCTTTTCCTTTAAATTCATGGATAATGGAGAGGTTTGCAAAGGGAAAGAGGATAGCTTCGTGGGAAAGTAGTTGAGGGGGAGATGTGGCAACAGTTTGAGAAATTAATGGAATTAATTACTACTTTCTCTCTCATTGAATTTCCTTATAAAAACACCACTTCCAACTCAATTCAAAGGCTTTTTTTATCCTTCTTTCTCTCCTTGCTTGCAAAAAAGACCAAGGAATCTAAGGAGCAGCAGGAGGACGAGTTCCAACCTGGAGGTAAGCTTCTTGATCACTTTTCACCTTGATTCCATGGTGGAAATTGAAAATCAATGCATGATTTCTTCTTATCTCCATTCCATCTTCAATTCTAGCCATTCCTTTTCACTCAAAGCTTAAGGATGAGCTTGGGATAGTGGAAGGTGTTGCTTTCACCATTAAATATGTGGATGTTGAAGCTTTGAAGCTCAATTGAAGGTGGGTTATATAACTTCAACCCTTGAACTTTGTTATTGATTCCATATCTTTATCAATTGTTGATTCCTTCTTTATTCCTAAAATTTTATTTGGTTGATTGATGCAATCACCATAAAAATCACAGAAAGCTTTGTGGGTTTATAGCTTGATTATTATGACATCATCATAATCACACACCTCCACAAATATCTATTGCAAACGGTTTCATAATTTTGGTCCAAACGGTTTCACCAAACCGTTTGGAGACCAAACGGTTTACAAACCGTTTGGAGGTTTGGATCCCAAACCGTTTAGAAGGGTTGACCGTTTGGATGGGTTGACCGTTTGAGGTCAGAACCATAGTACATGTTGGGTGATGATCTAATGGATCTAATTGCACTACTACAGAAGTGCCTTTTAGTGTCGGTTGTTTAACCCCCTTTGGCGTCGGTTTCTGAACGACGCCTATGTGGGCGCCGCTAAAAGGTTGGACACTTCAGCGTCGGTTAAAAAACCGACGCCTATTTAACATAAAGGCGTCGGTTTATTATAAAACACCGACGCCAAAAGGGTTCGCGCCACAGAAAACAGCGTCATCTAGGACGCTTTCTGCATCGGTTATATACTAAACAACCGACGCAGAAAAGTGTCCTAGATGACTCCCATTTCCTGTAGCGCGAACACTTTTGGCGTCGGTGTTCAACAAAAAACCGACGCTATAAGTCTGTGCTGATGGTTATCGGTAAATAACCGACGCCTATATCTATTTTTTTTTATAAATCTGTTTGCAGGCCTGCTGTGGATGGTCAGCAGGATGTGAACCTGCAGTTCAGTTATCTGAACTGCAGGTTTACGACATCCATTGATATCAGCCTACAAACAGGCCACAAACCTACAAAATTAACATAAAAAGATTCACACAAGTAGATACATTCAGACATCAATTCAATTGTCACGTTCACACATATAGAATCATTCAAATACATGTTTTAACATTCAGAAACATTCATTTACAAAGTATCATTCATCATCACTATCAACATCCCAATTATATCTTACAGTTGCCACTGTTTGTACAGCTATTGCCCATTCTTCTCTTACTTCATTTAATGCTTCCCTCGTATATGGAGCATGTACATTTTTTAAGCGTTTGCCTATAGTGTGGTCAGTTTTAAACACCTGCAAAGAGAATGATGTATATATATAAGTAATAATATAAAAATAAGATTGATATATTTCATACTAACTAATGAGACTATATATAATACCTCATGTATGGTATCGATGTCCAATGCGGCATGTTTGATAATCATCTGCATAAATCGCATCACATAGTATGCGCATGCCCAGCCATTGTCTTGTGTAGCGCACTATAAATTGAAACATACAAAATAATACAACTTAGCACAATTCACATCAATAATATATACATTGGAGTCGGGGATTCGGGAACTTACTTTTACGTTCTCCCAAGACAATGGCTGGTTCTTTTTCCTTGGGACCTTTCCTCCAGCATTTTTGAATGCATCTAAACCCCTACATGTTAATATAACACACTAAGTTGCATAAGTAAATAGTAATGTAATAAAAGATGTTAACGGATATAAAAAATGAAATATTTCTCACCAGAATAATGCCATTCTCATTACGTGTCCAATTTTAGTGTTTAATGTACTTCCTGCGGGATCTAGATAATAAACAGTGAACGTCCCGGGGACAATAACTAGTAACTCCCAATGTCTACCACTAGAGGTAAAAAGTTAACAATTAATAACTCAAAATGCAAAATAATAATGGAATTTTCTTAAGTTCAAATTATAAATAAAGCAAACTTACTTGACATTGAATGGAGCTATTATTATCGTCTTCATTTGATGACCAAAAATTGTAAAAGCATCTATACAGTATTGTTGAACACTATCAGGGTCTTTAGCTACCATACTAATCAATGATGGAATCAAAAATCCCACATGATCATATGCAAATTGTTTGCAATGATCTTCGATTAAGTAGCTGCAAAACATATAGACGTATGCATTAATATATAAGAAACTAGATCACCGGATCTTACACAAGGTATATGGATGTATAAACAAGATCTCACCTTATCCATGTCTCTATCATTGATGTATTCAACCAATCATACATAAACAGCTCAATAATATCTTGTATAAATAAAGAGTTGTCGTATGATTGACCTGCATAATCTGCATCTAAAGAAACAATTATAGGGCAAAGTATATTATGTGCTCGTAGCCAACATGCCATTCCCCTACAAGCAGGACCTAACGGGTATTGTAGGTCAGTTGGAACCCAAGTTGGTAATGCGGGAATTGGAGGTGGAGGCCTAGGTGCTCCTGGTGTCTTCTTTTTAACCTGTATATATAATTTCAGATCAGTTGACATCATATATACACATTAACAGTCTAAATCAATGTAAATTTATCTTACAATTTCAGTCGTGTAGAGGACATCTGCTTTGGGCCACAATATGACCCCGCTTTCTGCCTCACCAAGTGTATCAATATCTGGGTGGGCATATGGCAACTCAACTTACCTCCAATCGGGTAATACATGTATCGGGCTCACACGAATGTAGCCCTGCGGCATTGGAGTCCCATGAAACGTTGCCCCAGGAAGGGACTGGTAAGCTTGCGCCTCTGCAACAACATAGTTTTCCATTCTTAAGCGGCATGGCTTCAATGCCTACAAATTTACGTAAAGAATGTTATACATATATACATATCATCTTGAAAACATATCATCTTGAAAAGACTAGCTACAATGTCATAAACAATACTTACAGCAGACGTGTTAGGCGATGGGTCTCCAGGATTACTTGCAGTCTGTGCACTAGGAGAAGAGTGGGTCGGCATAGGCTGATTGGAAGCCTGAGATGCCTGCCACCGCAGCAATTCTTCCTTGACCTTCTCAGCAACCACATCGTTGAGCTTCTTAGCAACTATATCCTCGACTCTCTTATTCTCCTATACATGGATAAAACAAATATTAGCTTTTTATTAATGAATTTCCTTTTGCAGTAACATTATAAAAATAGAATATGTTACCTCTTCTTGAGAAAGTCCCGCTCTGGGTTTGCGCTGGGATGGCCCAAAGAATGCTTTGATGCCCACACCAGCGCCGACACCTATAACAGGTCCAGGATGCTCTGGGTTACCCAGAGCAACTGTCAATTCATCCCTTGTGCCCTGAGGGATGAACGTGCCTTGTTTCCTCTGCTCGTGCAGCTCCCGCTAATCACCATAAACAAAAATTGGTAAGTTAACACCACAAATAATCAATATTCAAATGATTGCTCTAAGAGTTGTATTTTACCATTTTTGCAGCCGCCTCAGCAGTTTCGGGCTTCTTTATTTCACCCTTCTTGTTTTTCCTGCCAGCTATCCAGATATCATGGCGAGGAAAGGGTGTGGCCGCAGACTCCTGAGTAGTCACAGACTCCTGAGTAGCCGCAGACTCTGCCTGTAGTCTTTGGCGAACGCTTGCATAGCCTTTTGGACCCATAGTATGGTCATGTACATTCAGTGCACGCCTTGCTTTTTGTGCGTCACTGAGGGCCTAGTTAGTATGCACATTTATAATTAGGTTAGTAGCACTAAATGTTAATCTTGAATAGCTGAATACAATGTATATTAATTAAAATGGGAGTGACGCCTAATACCTTGAATTCTTCAGATTTTCTTGAAGCAACAAAATTGTCCCAATCTTCTTTGTCCAAGAAGTTCCATTGTTCAAGGGCTGACTTCTTCTTCTTATCACCCTGTCTTATGTATTCTCTGTTCAGATTTGTCCTGTAATTCCTAAGCATCTTTCCAGCGCATTGCATCACACTTTTACGATGCAACATCTCATCCAATGCAAACAGATTCTGTAAAATAGAAATGTTATTAACTAGTACCAAAAATATAATTGCAAATAATAGAATTTGTAATCTACAAAATAGAATTGCAAATAATAATAACTCACGCGTAAATCTTTCCATATCAAGTCTTTCTTCGCCTGAGGAACTTTATGCCAATTATCATACTTAACACCACAATGGCTTCGAGTGACAACCCCAAGATAGTTTATAAAATTATTGCGGTTCACTCCAATTGCATTCCCTCCATTATCAAACTCCACAACCAATTTGGATCCACTGCCACTCAGCGCAAGTAACTTTTTCAACAGAGTGATACCCCTTTTCTTGTTAAGTTTTTGTTGCTGCGCATCAAGTTGCTCAATTGCTTCAGTGGGTAGCTGTGCATCATCAACCTAAAATTTGACAAAAATAAACACACTGAATTAAGCCAATATAGAAATACAGGATATATGACATAACTAGAAGATAATGAATTTTATAGAAATACGGGATATGTTTTTAGAACTTACGTTGGTATCCTCGCCATGCTCGTCATGGACAGCATGCTCATCATGGACTTCATGCTCATCATGGACATCATTCTCATCATGGTGAGCCATCTGAAAATTTCATTAAAAAGGAAAACATTTAGCATTTGTATCAACTAGAATAAGGAAAACATTTAGCATTTGTATAAACATACATGTCTCTAAAATTGTGATCTTTTATCAATTAGCAATCCTTCAATGTACAAGTAATATAAAAAACAATGATTGTTCACATTCTAGGCCAACAAACACATGTGATGTCATTCTTATATATAATAAATGTGTACCACCTATCCAATCCTTGAACACCTAATCTCACTAGTAAGTGTATAATGTGTATTGGGTTTTCAAGAAAATTTCGGCAGCATTTCCCCGCTGTTCTCTAAGTACATATGTACTTAGAGAACAAACGGGGAAATGCTACCAAAATTTTCTCGAAAACTCAATACACATTATACACTTACATCCTAAGTGAGATTAGGTGTTCAAGAACAGTCCCAAACCGGGGACTATCCAAGATTTACTCCTAATGAGTAAATCTTGGACGGGTTTCTAGGCCAACAAACACAATAATAGATATCTACAATGAAGCCGGACTCCATACAAACAGTATATAATTTAGTGATTGTTCATTCTAATTTATATCAATGTACAAGTAATATAAAAAACAATGATTGTTCACATTCTAGGCCAACAAACACATGTGATGTCATTCTTATATATAATAAATGTGTACCACCTATCCCATCCTTGAACACCTAATCTCACTAGTAAGTGTATAATGTGTATTGGGTTTTCAAGAAAATTTCGGCAGCATTTCCCCGCTGTTCTCTAAGTACATATGTACTTAGAGAACAAACGGGGAAATGCTACCAAAATTTTCTCGAAAACTCAATACACATTATACACTTACATCCTAAGTGAGATTAGGTGTTCAAGAACAGTCCCAAACCGGGGACTATCCAAGATTTACTCCTAATGAGTAAATCTTGGACGGGTTTCTAGGCCAACAAATAATGTGTTGTCATTCTTATACCTAAAATCCTAGTTCTTCAAATTAGGGTGATTATTGATGTCTTTAAAAGCATGATTGGCAATTTAGGGAAAAGTTCATCATTTAAATTCCAAGCATTCACATGTGTGCATTACAGTTCATCATTAAGCAAGAAGGGTGATTAGGATTCTCAATATACTCAACAATAAAATAAGTTAAACATGTGTGCATTACAGTTCATCATTTACATTCCAAACATGTCACATGTGTACATTACAGTTCATCATCAAGATATCTATAACTTACTTAAACATTCAATTATGAAGTAAATATACACTTAATTAAGAATAGCATGACACACAAAGTTGCAGTCAACATCATTATGTTTTGTTCTATCATGGACTATCAGATTGGTATATCACATATGTATCAGTACATTATTAAATAAACACAATCAGTAAATAACTTTTAGCAAAAAATCCACTAGACGTGCAGCCTAGACGTGCCCTGGCGCCGCCCAAGCATCTGCCCAGAGGCCTATCTAGGCAGGGCACCTGGGCTTGGGACCCTAGGCGTGCCCTGGCACCTACTCAGGCGCTTCCTGCGTGAGTTCTAGGTTGACGGCGGCAGAGAAAAGCAAGGCAGAGGACAAAAAAGGTGGTGAAGGTTTGTGGGTTACCTTGCACGAGGACAGCACGAGTAAAGCTGCTTCTACCGGCGGGGGCGGAGGTGACGACGACAGCACCGTAGCTGCTTCTACTGGCGGCGACGACTACAGGAGAGCAGGGGCGGTGGGCAACGACCGGCGGCGATGAGCGGACAGCAGCAGTAGCAGGGGCGGCGGAGAAGAAGGGCGCCGGAGAGAAGCGCCGGAGAGCAGCAACAGCAGAGAAGCGCCGGAAAGTCGCCGCAACAGGGAAAATCGCCGCAATAGGGTAGCAATGAAACAGAAGAAAGGGGAAGAGTCGGGCGATCGCTGGGGGTTATAAGTTCGCAAATAGCGTCAGTTGTTTACAACAACCGACGCCTAAACATCTTTAGCGTCTGTTGGTTGAAACAACCGACGTCCAATTGGACGATATTTTCATGGAAATTTTTGGCGGGAACCACCTTCAGCGTCGGTTAGAGAGGGATAACTGACGCTGAAAATGACACTATTTTTTTTATCGAAAAATGGATTTCGCGGGCGACTTTAAGCGTCGGTTGTTTATAAAAAACCGACGCTTAATACAAAGTGGTACCCGTGTCTGGCTGGTCTTCGAATATAGACGTCGGTTTTATTAAACAACCGACGCCTTATATGTTAGGCGTCGGTTTTCCTTAATAACCGACGCCCAGAAAAGCGACATTGAATGCTATTTCTGTAGTAGTGTTGATTGATTCAATATATGGACAATCCTCCAATTAGAAACCCTAATCGGGTTAAGTGCTGAAATTTCAATTGGTTGATTTAAAACTTTGGGTTGACTAACCCAAACGGTCTCAAGACCATTTGGAGGTCAACCAAGACCGTTTGGAAGTCTATGATGAAGTATGATTGGATGGTTGAAGATCTAGTGATATCAAATTGAAATATAATCAATAACTAAATTGATGATTGATTCAATGATGCAACCCCTAATTGATTTTCACAAATTTCAATAATGGTTTGAGTCAAACGTTCTCAATACCATTTGGAGGTCATCCAAATGACCTCAAGACCATTTGAGGTCAGGTCATGTCATGGTTTGATGATGATCCAATGATTTCAATTGAATTAGTTCCACAATGTCGATCATTGATGGTTCCTCAATTTCAAAACCCTAATTGATGGTTTCTCGGTTTCAAAACCCTAATTGATGGTTTCTTGATTATAAACCCTAGTTCAATTGGGTTCAAAACCCTAATTGAAGGTTAAATTTGAAGGGTGATTCAATGGTTCAATTGAAGAATAAATCAGTGGTTCAATTGATAGATGGTTTAATGATTGAAATCCTGAATTGATAAAGTGATGGAAGACCTTTTTGGTCCATTCAGTTTTGAGAAAGTTTGGACCAAACGGTCTCAAGACCATCTCAAACCGTTTGGAGACCCAAGTGGTTTCATTTGTAAAGTGTCCATACGGTTTCATTATTGTTTTGATTAAACTGTTTAAACCATTCAAGGTCTGAGTGACCAAGACCGTTTGGGGTCTAAGTGACCAAGACTATTTGAAGTTCAAATTGGTCAAACCAATTGGACACCTAATATGATTAAAGGTCAGTTAGCTACTCGATTGATAATGATGTAGTCTAAAGGTGATTATAATGGTTAACCCTAACTGTGTGTACTTAAATGAAGAGCTGACCTAGATCAATCTTGGAGTACTTAACATCCTAGAGTGGATGAGAGAGAGAAGGAGAGAGAGAGGAATGCTTATATAATTAATCCCTAATCCTCTCATTATGAATAAAATATGTAATTAGGGTTTGATCCATAATAATGAGATCGTGAAACCCTAATTGAAAAGATTATTGAGCCCTGACCCTAATTTAGATCAAAGCTGAGTGAAACCCTAATCTAGGGTGATGATGTAACCCTAATACAGGGTAATGCTATGTGAAGCCCTAACACTGGGTGATGTGATGTGAAACCCAAATTTCAAGTAATGCTATGTGAAACCCTGATATAGAAGGATGTTATGTGAAACCCAAATGTGGAAAGATGTTATGTGAACCCTATTCCTAATAATGGAATAGTAACTAATATATTGATAAGAAAAATACCTAAAGAGTTTGATAATATAAATCTTTATATTAATAGTTCCTAACTCAAAGATGATTCCATACCACTGGCAATGGTTGTATATTCTAAATAGGTAACTTATGACCAATACATTACATGATAAATGTGATGAGTTGATGCATAAAGTATTAGGATGGGAAATACCCTAATACAAGCTAAGTGGATGAATTCAAGTAAGATAAAGGTGAGGAGGGAGGTGATACATCAAGACATGATAGATATCACATCCAACACCTTAATATTTATACACCTTGACGTATTCTAAACCCAATATATTTGGATGAGTAACACATGAAATGTGTCATGACAATTGTTATATTATGAAGTAATGCACTTTGATAAGTGTAGGCTAACATACCTTAAGAAAAGGTTAAGCCAAGTTAATAAAGTATGATGCAATCATATTCTGGTAAAGATGAGAGAGAAACTCATACCTTGTATTGATAATTCATTTAATGATAAATGATGAGAATAAATGAGCATGATTAAATGCTTATGTTATCAATGTTGGCTCCTATCTGTGTGGAGCAATGAATTAAGGTTTGATCATTAATAACATGATCTTAAGAATATAAATAGTTATTTGTGGAAAACCATAATGGAGAGTGATGACATGTAAGAAGAATCCTAACCCTAAAAAGGGAATATTGGTATTACTTTGTGTTGCATGGTGCTAATATGTAAGCATTATAATTGTTGTCAAGAGTACTAATTATGCAGGTATATTGAGATGATGAGCATAGCCAGGTATGGGCTATGATGCTCTGTATATTGAAAATGTTTTATAGGCCTTATAAGCCTTCATATGCTTTGTTTCTTAGTGAGAGGTAACCTGAAATTAATGAGCTATGTGTGCCATATGATGTTTTAATTATTGAAATTGTTTATGGGCTTCATAAGGCATAATATGCCTTGTTGCCTATTAAGGGGTAACAAGAGGTGATATGAACATTTTGAACTATGTGGAATGCTTGTGTAGCAAGAATGATGATTACCTTGGTCAGATGACCTGAAGGTATTAAGTTACTTGTTAAGTGGTAACAAGTACTCTATGATGAACTAAAGGTTTAAATACCCATATTCTATAATCATGATGATGAACTTGTTAAGAAATGGAAATGTACTTGATGTGATGAGGGATTAAGATCCCAATATTTTTTTCAAAAGAGTATGGCTACAGGCCATGACTCCACAAAACAATGCCAGGAATTAGCTATGTGATCTAAGCCTGAAGAGAGTATATGTTGCGGCTATAACTCTATAGTGAAGATGTCAATATACCCTGGCAAGCTAATTGTAGTTTGACACATGATTTGTAAAATATAATCAGTCGTGTAGTGTAATTGCATAAAGTTGAAATACGAGAAACATTAGTTGATATTATCCTTCTTAGTATAGCATACAAATGTTATACATGCTCTTCATGTTCCTTATTGGATAAGTGACATGCTGCTCTATCAGGTTATAGCTGCAATGCTTTAGATAAGAATAATGTTCTAATCTGTTATATAATGAATAAACTGCTGTTAAACAATTAAGATTCCTCTGTTTAGATTTATCTTATTAAACTGCAAGAATAATGTTTCTGGCGGAGATTTATATCTCTCGCTGGGGCAATTTACAATTGTCTCACCCCCGTGGGAACCACATTTTTAGGTGGATGCGGACGAGGAGGCAGGAATCCTTCAGTAGGTGAAGGACAGCAACAGCAGTAGCAGGGACAACAGTGAATTCTCAGGTGGAGACACTGGTTGATATGCCTTGTATAGATGTACATAGAGTCCTATGTGTCGTCTTTGTACTCTCAGGTCCTTGGAGTAGTAGTTAGTGCTTTCGAGATTTTGGCTCAATGCCTCGATATTTTATATTGTCTGTGTTTAGTTTAACAATGCAGTTGATGCTTGTAATTCTCAAAAAAAGATGATACATGACATGTACTTATAAACTAGTATGTAATTAAATTACTTCAGTTCTCTGTGAAAGAGTTTTCCTATGTGTGGACCTCTCTATAAAATGGTTTAAATTTTTAGTGATTTTCGGTAATCCGTTGCTAACGAACGCTTTTGCTTAAGTAAAGCATGTTTTTGTGATCGGTGTGTTAAAAAGACAACACATTTTCTTCCTGCTAAAACAACCTATACTGTCAAAAACTTTCACAAATCTAAATAGATGAGATAGTGTGGTTGCACGGAGTTCCATCTACGATTGTGTTTGATAGAGGTCCTCAGTTTATGAGTCATTTTTGGGAAAACTACATAAAGATCTGGGTACACAGTTGAAGTTTAGCACAACTTTTAACCCTCAAACAGATGGACAGTCTGAAAGGACTATATAGATTTTAGAAGACTTGCTTAGAGCATGTGTTCTTCAGTTTGTAGGAAGTTGGGACTTACACTTGAGCTTGAAAGAGTTTGCCTATAACAATAGTTATCAGACTGGTATTGATATGGCACCATATGAAGCATTATATGGTAGACGTTGTAGATCTTCGTTATGCTGGTTTGAAATAGGAGAATACCAACTTCTGGGTCCTGAGTTAGTGAAACAAACAACTGAAAAGATTAAAGTGATTCAACAACAGTTGAATGTCACAAAAGATAGAAAAAAGTCTTATGTCGATAAATGGCATAGACCTTTAGAATTCCAAGTTGGAGACAAAGTGTATCTCAAGGTCTCTCCTTGGAAAGGTGTTCTCATATTTGGGAAGAAGGGTAAGTTAGCTACTAGATTTATGGGACCTTACCCAGTGACAACACTTATTGGAAAGGTAGCTTATATGTTATGACCCGACTCAAAGCTAATCTGTAAGTATCATGATTAGTGCATAATTAAAATGATTAAGTTGAGTAAAGCGATTTTTGGATGTAATTGAAACTTTGAACCAGTAAAACAGTATAATTAGCATGCTTTTATGACTTGGGATGGTGGTGGGTCTCATTCTTGAAAAGATGCCAAAGAAATCATGCTAATTGGACCTCCGAGGAAAAAGTTATGAGGATTTTCAGTTTCTGGGGTCAAATTGGCAATTTTTCCAAAGTTTTACTTATAAACAATTATTTTCCTTTCTTTTTCTTTTACGCTTATCCTTTTCCAACCGTTGTCTTCCTGGAGTCGGCGCAGAGGCGATCAAGCGGGCGATCGATGAGTTGAGGAGCGGGCAACCTTGGCCTGGCTCCATTTCCCCAGCAATCTACTCCTTTCCTTCTTCTTATTCCTCCCTTCCTCTTCCCCTTCCCCTCTTCTTCCTCTACCACTCCACCCGCCCAGCCTAGCAGGCCGCCCTACGGCTTTGGCCGACGACTAAGATGCAGCAGCTACTGCTGCGTACGGTTAGGGAGGCCGTTGGGCGCGCCCAGTTGAGTGGGGGGGCTACTTGGAGTTTGCCTTGGGGTTCAAGTCACAAATCCGTAGCACGAGCTACGATTTGGCTACCGAAGAAGTTCTCCACCGATCTGCTGTAGCGAGAAGCAATTGAGCCGTGAACAGGAATAGTAGGAAACTATTCCAAGGTAGAAGACAATAGAAATCCACCCGGAATCAGACCTTGGACACATCTCCGGACGAATCCGGACATCCCAAATGGCTGTGAGTAGGATTTCATTTATTTATCATTAATAAACTCAGGCGTTTGAATATTTTCTGTTTTGTGCGCGAATTACGCTGATAATATGCGTTATCAGGCGTCGGGCAGCGTTTGGCGTCGCCCGGCCCTTTTTTTTGTTCATAAAATGCTTCTAGACACTGTTATATGATTAAATTTAGCATTTGAATAGTATGGATTGAATCAGTAGATTTATATGGTTCATTGGAACCTAAATTGCTCATTTGAATGTTGAAATTAGAAATTCATGTCTGAAAATGGTATGATTTGGGTATGAACCCAGATAATAAAGATTTCTGATAAATTATCAGATGTACGATTTCAAAGTTGATATGAATAAATAAAATATGCATGAAAACCCTATTTGCAAATATCTTTTGACATTTATATGTGTAAATTGATATTTACATGAAATGGCACATTTCTCTGAAGTATTACCAGAAATTCTCAAGTATTGTTATTAAATTGTATTGTGATATGTAATTAACTCTTAATTGAGATAAGTGATGCACAAACCAGGATTTGGGTTAATGTGCACGTTTTTCGAGAATTTTAGAGAATTGATAATTGTTGAGTATGATTCTCATATGTGAAGTAAATTTCTTTAATTTGTGCAATAAGATGTTCAATTGCGTAAATTCGATATATATGTGCCAAATTGAAATAAGTTGGGTTATTTATGCATTTCTAAATTTGTCTGAATGCATGGTATGAGAATTTCTCAGAAATTACAATAATTTAGAAATATATTGCCCTGTCAGTTTAGAATGACAGTGTATTGTGATCTGATATGAAATCAGTAAATGTGATATTCCTGTTTAAATGTTTATATGTTAATCAGTTAATAGACTTAGGTGCCCTAACACCGTAGAACCCCTTTGACAGGTCTGCTTCTTAGGGGTGAAACTCGTGTTGCAACAATAACTGTGCGATGTCACGGTGGCACGAGGACAGAGAGACAGTGTTCAACAACAACGCGTGTGATGTCACGGTGGCACTGGAGTAAATAGGGGTTATTCAACAACAACGCGTGCGATGTCACGGTGGTAACCCAGACCCCTGAGCCTGTGTACTCAGGTTAGAGGAGGAGTCCAGAGCACTCGATGTTAGTGCAGTGAGGCCGATGAGCCTGAAGGCCGATGAGCCTGTGGGTCCTGTAGCAGAACAGGGCTGGAAGTCAGACTTAGCATTCCCCGGATGTGTCGCTAAGTCTTATACGGTGGGATCGTAGTTCGCTACGGATCTTTATATGCAGAGTACACTGCATATGATTAGGGCATAATAATATAAATATGTAATCATATAGGATCACAATAAATTAATATATTCGAACTTCTGTGCCAATTCTCTATAACTGTTTATTTGTTTAAAATATATGTTGTTGCATAGAAATGTGTTTATTATCTGTAAATCTGCTATATCATTAGAACTGCCCTGCTTAGTACTGCACTTATGCTTTATTTAAATTGTATATATCTGATGAGTTGTTTAGTGATAGCTAAATGAAATGCTATTCACTGAGCGAGTAGGCTCACTCATCTACTCAAACATTTTCAGGTCAGCGACAGTTTCAGGAATCTGAAGGATCCTTTCATCCTAACACTTAATCTGTAGAAGGTATATGTAGTTAGTTTAGTTAGATAGTGGTCTCTTAGTCCTTTCCCCTCGGTCCTTGGGACATGGTGTGGGTGAGAGAGAATGTGTATAAAGATGTAAATTAACTGTTATGCCTTATTTTATGTCGGACAATGTAATATGCTATAGACTTTGTTTATATTGCTAGTCAGTTTAATAAAAATGCTTCTGTAGTTTGTTTAGTTTTAGTTTACAGCATAAATCAGGTTAACTTTTAATGTCTTTAAAATGTTTTAAAAGCTTTGAGTGGTTTGGCTTGTGTGTAATCCCTCCGTCGCGCCTTAATCTCGTGATTTGTGGGTAATGCGAGATTGGGGTGTGACATCTTGGTATCAGAGCATAGGTTGAGTATATGAATACTCTAAGTCAAGGTTAGGGGACGATAAGAGACCAATAGGATTAGGACTTAAGTGTCTTCCTTCTAACTGCAATTTTCTAACAGGAAGTGTTCTGTTATACTATTGCAGATGGCAGGAAGAGGATGTGGTCACGAGAACCAAGTAAAGAGTTTATGTTGAATCATCAGGGATCATTAGGGTCGAAAGATAGAGTTATAAGTGAGAAAAATAAGAAGTGATATGTCTTTAGCTCTGGGAGGTCTGAGTGTTTAGATACCCTGGCCAGGTGTCTGAATACTTAGATTGACCAGTATCAAGCTACTCTGTCTATTCTTCTCTGGATGCCCTGGCCAGGTATGCAGAGGAAGGATAGGCTAGAGAGAAACCCTAGAAATCTTAGGGTTAAGAAACTGGAAATTTATGCAGGAGTAAGAGATTAAACATAGGATGCGATGCAACTCTTGCTTTATATTGCTTATTTGATTGAAAATCATTAGAAATGCTCTTATATGTATGGATTTAGATTTTCAGTTTATAGAATAAATATGATTCTTTTATATTGTTGTGTGTCATGAAGTGATTTAGTTATTGTTTATATTCTTTGTATTAAGTAGACCAGAAATTATGTTTAAATGAGTCTGCCCTAGGTGGATATTCTTTCCACATGTTTGAGATTAATAGGAGTTGGTTAATCCTGAGTAGCTCTTGGCTTCAGGACTACAGGTTCGGCCTGGTCCAGCTGGCAGGATGCGTTACTGAGATCTAATGACTCCTATTAATAATATAATAAAAGTAGATCCTGGATAATTTAGACCCGAATCATGGTGAAAAATGTATATACACTAAGATGTTGAGATATAAGGGAAAGATTAGAACCACTAAGAATTAGTTGGAACTGACATCGGAGACCCAACATTGAGACCTCATATGAGCAATCCTTAATTAGAAATAAAGGAACACAATAAGGGTCAGGTTAAATTTAATGATTAGGTGAGAAATACCCTTAATGGTACTAATCAATAATGCATAACCAATGCATGGATCCAATACATGATTAGTAAACCCTAGTGGAGGGTGTATCATTGTGAAACCCTAGTTGAGGGTGTATCATTGCGATTGTTTATAGGCAACTTTATAAGTTATGCCTTAAACCAAGATAAGTCCATATCATGTGAGATAGTTGGACAATTCTAATGTGTGGCCTATGCATTATATGCTAAGGGTGAGTATTCTGTGATAGAATGCATTAAGAGGGGAGATACCTTAATACAAGATAAAGTTGGTTAACTCAAGAGGGTCTGAATTAATGAGAAATGGGGAACCCTAACCCTAATTTGGGGAAAAAGGGAATGATAAGCCCTGTTTGATAGTGAACCCTAATTCCTGGTCAAGGAATGATGGTATTACTATTGTATCACATGATGTGATGAATATCTTGTATGACTGTTATCATGCCTAATAACCATGCAGGTATGATGAGATGATGAATATAGCCAAGTTTGGGCTGTGACATTTATATAATAAATGTTGATTGGCTTTTTGTGTGTTGATGTTGTTGCTGCTTAATAAAAGTAATAATGTGTACGGATTTTATGAACCATGTGAACAAGTTGTTGCCTAGTGAGAGGTGACAAGATGTGAATGGCCTTGTGAGCCATGTGAATAAGTTGTTGCCTAGTGAGAGGTGACAAGATATGAATGGCCTTGTGAGCCATGTGTGATTCTTGGGTAACAAGTATCATGTTTATTTGTTGCATTTGTGTTAATAGGTTATGCTAGAGAACTTGGCTGATGTTACATTTCTGTTATATATCTATAGTTCATTGATGATTATTCATATCTGTTGTATCCATTACAAGTAGATGGATGAACTTATGAGATCTAAAGTTTGATTTCAAACTAAGGAAGCAAAGTCACATCACAATAATGCTATGTTACTGATAAGGACCAAACCCTAGAATGTTTAGAGTTGTAGTAGTTCAAGGGATGTCACTAGTGATTTGACCTTGAATACTAGTATCTTTATAAAACAAGATCATACGATTTGCACTATGAAAGGTAACCTAGCACTAATAAAATCCAGGGTTTAAAGTTAGCTAATCTGGAAGGTAGATACACAATATGAAAATGACTCGGAGAAAAGAGTAAGATATAATTTTGAAATAAATTCTTACAGTAGTAATAAGAAGTTAGTGTCATAGAATGAGGAGTATTACTCGTCACATGATCTGGAATTAGTTGTTGTAGTTCATGCTCATAAGACATGACGTTACTGTCTTTATGGTGAGGTGTGCCAGGTGTTTATAGATCATAAGAGCTTGATATATATCTTTACCCAGAAGGATCTGAATCTTAGACAACGGAGATGATTAGAATTGATTAAGGATTATGATATAATGATAGATTATCACCCTGGAAATACGAATGTGGTAGCAGATGCTTTGAGCATAGTGTTAAGTTCAATAGTTGATGCATTCTCTATGACAGGTTTCAATAGAGACCTATTAGTAGAAATGTGGGAGTTGAACTTAGACTTAGGGGTGACAACACAGAGTGATTTGATTGTACAGATGTAAGTTAAGCCTACTTCTTATGATCAGATCAAGGAACTACAATAGGGTGATAGTGAGTTAAACCAGACCATGCATGACATGATAGGAGGAAAAGAGACCAGAGTTTAAGTTTTTAAGATGATAAGGTGTTGTGTTAGCATGACATGTTGTGTGTACCTCGAGATAGTGAGTTGAAATAAAAGATTCTTATGGAAGTGTATGTATTGATGTATGCTATGCTTCCAGGCAACACTAAGATGTACATGAATTTCAAGGAGTCGTATTGGTGGTCTGGTATGGAAAGATTGTAGCTGAGTATATGACTAGGTGCAGTATGTGTCAGCAGGTTAAGGCTGAGCACCAGAAACTTATAGGTACTTTGCAATCTCTTCCTATACCAGAGTGGAAATGAGAACATATTACAATGGATGTTGTGGTAGGGTTACCCAGGACACCTAGAGGTTATGACTTGATATGAATGATTGTGGATAGACTAATTTAGTCTGCTCACTATCTTCAGATTAAGTCAACCTTTGATGTCTCGAAGTTGGCTAAGATATTCGTGAATGAGATAGTCAGGTTGCATGGTATTCCAGTTTCAATTATATCAGGTAGAGATCCTAAGCTCACATCCAGATTTTGGAATCAGTTGCATCGTGCTTTGGGAACAAAGTTGAGATTTAGTACAACTTTTCACCCACAGACGGATGGTCAGTCAGAAAGGACCATCCAGACTCTTGAGAACATGCTGAGAGCATGTGTTTTGCATTTCAGTGGAAATTGGGAAGAACACTTAAGCCTTATAGAGTTTGCATACAACAATAGTCACCATTCCAGTCTTGGTATGGCCCCGTATGAAGCTCTGTATGGTAGAAAGTGTAGATCATCCATATGTTGATATGAGGTAGGTGAAAAGCAGATTCATGGATTAGAGATAGATGGATTTGACCACTGAAAAGATTATTGTGATCAAAGTACAATTGAAAGTTGCACCTGATAGACATAAGAGTCAAGCCGAGAAGAGGCGTTGACCTCTTGAGATTCATGTTGGTGATGAAGTGTATCTGAAAGTTTCACCATGGATAGGAATGTTGAGGATTTGTCAAGAGAGGCAAACTGACTACTAGGTGTATGGGCCCGTATCCTATCATTGAGAGGATTGGACCTGTAGCCTATAGGTTAGAATTGCCATCTCAGTTGTCAAATCCACATGATGTGTTTCATGTATCCATGTTGAAGAAATGCTATCCTGGTACAGAAAAGATAGTTGACCCAAAACCTGCACAGCTCAGATCAGATGTGTCCTATGTTGAGGGACCAATTCAGATAGTTGATCAGAGGATCAAGAAGCTTAAGAATCACGAGATACCATTAGTGAAGGCTTTGTGGAGGAATCATAACCTAGAAGAAACCACGTGGGAGTTTGAGTCAGAGATGTGTAACAAGTTTCCTTTTCTCTTTTAGGAATTTCGGGACGAAATTCATATAAGGGAGGGAGATTGTTATGACCCGACTCAAAGCTAATCTGTAAGTATCATGATTAGTTCATAATTAAAATGATTAAGTTGAGTAAAGCGATTTTTGGATGCAATTGAAACTTTGAACCAGTAAAACAGTATAATTAGCATGCTTTTATGCCTTGGGATGGTGGTGGGTCTCATTCTTGAAAAGATGCCAAAGAAATCATGCTAATTGGACCTCCGAGGAAAAAGTTATGAGGATTTTCAGTTTCTGGGGTCAAATTGGCAATTTTTCCAAAGTTTTACTTATAAACGATTCTTTTCCTTTCTTTTTCTTTTACGCTTATCCTTTTCCAACCATTGTCTTCCTGGAGTCGGCGCAGAGGCGATCAAGCGGGCGATCGATGAGCTGAGGAGCGGGCAACCTTGGCCTGGCTCCATTTCCCCAGCAATCTACTCCTTTCCTTCTTCTTATTCCTCCCTTCCTCTTCCCCTTCCCCTCTTCTTCCTCTACCACTCCACCCGCCCAGCCTAGCAGGCCACCCTGCGGCTTTGGCCGACGACTAAGATGCAGCAGCTACTGCTGCGTACGGTTAGGGAGGTCGTTGGGCGCGCCCAGTTGAGTGGGGGGGAGCTACTTAGAGTTTGCCTTGGGGTTCAGGTCACAAATCCGTAGCACGAGCTACGATTTGGCTACCGAAGAAGTTCTCCGCCGATCTGCTGTAGCGAGAAGCAATTGAGCCGTGAACAGGAACAGTAGGAAACTATTCCAAGGTAGAAGACAATAGAAATCCACCCGGAATCAGACCTTGGACACATCTCCGGACGAATTCGGACATCCCAAATGGCTGTGAGTAGGATTTCATTTATTTATCATTAATAAACTCAGGCGTTTGAATATTTTCTGTTTTGTGCGCAAATTACGCTGATAATAGGCGTTATCAGGCGTCAGGCAGCGTTTGGCGTCGCCCGGCCCTTTTTTTTCATAAAATGCTTCTAGACACTGTTATATGATTAAATTTAGCATTTGAACAGTATGGATTGAATCAGTAGATTTATATGGTTCATTGGAACCTAAATTGCTCATTTGAATGTTGAAATGAGAAATTCATGTCTGAAAATGGTATGATTTGGGTATGAACCCAGATAATGAAGATTTCTGATAAATTATCAGATGTACGATTTCAAAGTTGATATGAATAAATAAAATATGCATGAAAACCCTAGTTGCATATATCTTTTGACATTTATATGTGTAAATTGATATTTACATGAAATGGCACATTTCTCTGAAGTATTACCAGAAATTCTCAAGTATTGTTATTAAATTGTATTGTGATATGTAATTAACTCTTAATTGAGATAAGTGATGCACAAACCAGGATTTGGGTTAATGTGCACGTTTTTCGAGAATTTTAGAGAATTGATAATTGTTGAGTATGATTCTCATATGTGAAGTAAATTTCTTTAATTTGTGCAATAAGATGTTCAATTGCGTAAATTCGCTATATATGTGCCAAATTGAAATAAGTTGGGTTATTTATGCATTTCTAAATTTGTCTGAATGCATGGTATGAGAATTTCTCAGAAATTACAATAATTTGAAATATATTGCCCTGTCGGTTTAGAATGACAGTGTATTGTGATCTGATATGAAATCAGTAAATGTGATATTCTTGTTTAAATGTTTATATGTTAATCAGTTAATAGACTTAGGTGCCCTAACACCGTAGAACCCCTTTGACAGGTCTGCTTCTTAGGGGTGAAACTCGTGTTGCAACAATAACTGTGCGATGTCACGGTGGCACGAGGACAGAGAGACAGTGTTCAACAACAACGCGTGCGATGTCACGGTGGCACTAGAGTAAATAGGGGTTATTCAACAACAACACGTGCGATGTCACGGTGGTAACCCAGACCCCTGAGCCTGTGTACTCATGTTAGAGGAGGAGTCCAGAGCACTCGATGTTAGTGCTGTGAGGCCGATGAGCCTGAAGGCCGATGAGCCTGTGGGTCCTGTAGCAGAACAGGGCTGGAAGTCAGACTTAGCATTCCCCGGGTGTGTCGCTAAGTCTTGTACGGTGGGATCGTAGTCCGCTATGGATCTTTATATGCAGAGTACACTGCATATGATTAGGGCATAATAATATAAATATGTAATCATATAGGATCACAATAAATTAATATATTCGAACTTCTGTGCCAATTCTCTATAACTGTTTATTTGTTTAAAATATCTGTTGTTGCATAGAAATGTGTTTATTATCTGTAAATCTGCTATGTCATTAGAACTGCCCTGCTTAGTACTGCACTTATGCTTTATTTAAATTGTATATATCTGATGAGTTGTTTAGTGATAGCTAAATGAAATGTTATTCACTGAGCGAGTAGGCTCACTCCTCTACTCAAACATTTTCAGGTCAGCGACAGTTTCAGGAATCTGAAGGATCCTTTCATCCTAACACTTAATCTGTAGAAGGTATATGTAGTTAGTTTAGTTAGATAGTGGTCTCTTAGTCCTTTCCCCTCGGTCCTTGGGACATGGTGTGGGTGAGAGAGAATGTGTATAAAGATGTAAATTAACTGTTATGCCTTATTTTATGTCGGAAAATGTAATATGTTGTAGACTTTGTTTATATTGCTAGTCAGTTTAATAAAAATGATTCCGCAGTTTGTTTAGTTTTAGTTTACAGCATAAATCAGGTTAACTTTTAATGTCTTTAAAATGTTTTAAAAGCTTTGAGTGGTTTGGCTTGTGTGTAATCCCTCCGTCGCACCTTAATCTCGTGATTTGTGGGTAATGCGAGATTGGGGGTGTGACATTATAGGTTAGAATTGACACCTAAGCTACATAGACTACATTCAGTGTTTCATGTGTCTATGTTGAAAAAGTGTCATCTTGTTACAGAGTTGGTGTTGCAACCTGTAGAGGTTGAATTGAATGAAGATATATCCTATGTGGAAGGTCCAATGATGATTCTTGATAGAAGGATTAAGAAGTTGAAGAAGAAAGACATAGTTCTTGTGAAAGTTCTCTGGCATCACCGTGGCGTTGAAGAAGCCACATTAGAACTAGAGGAAGAGATGAGGAGGATGTACCCTTCCCTTTTCTCTTGAGATTTCGGGGACGAAATCTGTTTTAGGGGTTAATAATTGTAACATTCTTGACCTGGATTATGGCCTAACCCTAGAAGTTTTTCTTAAGTAAGTCATATACAAACTTTCTTCAATCTTTGAAAAGTAATTAAGGCTCTTTGTGAAGTTTATTTTCAAGTTTGAGCTTATCTGCAAACTATGTGTACATTATATGATAGTGTGAGTGTAATGTGCAATTTACCCAAGATGAGGGGTCATATTGCAAATGTCACATGTTGAATGTACCCTAAGTGTTCTCACATCATAAGAGAGAGAATGATGTTGAGGGTGGCTTGTAGAAAGCCTAAATTCTAAGTGAGAACTTGTTTGAATAGATGCTAAGTGCTTTGTGCATCAATTTTTGGTACAAATTGTAAATTATCTAAAATGTAGGGTTGACGTGTAAATTACCACTTCTAGAGTGTCCCTACTCCTTCCTAGTATCATCTAGAGGAGAGAGAAAGAAGGAGACACTATGTTTGAATCATCTTGGAAAGATAACATTCTTGGTGATGAAAAGACTAAGAATGTAGTGTAATTATAGCCCTTGTATGAGTCATATCAAGTTGTAGACTTGATATGGGAGTCCCTATCGGCCAAGGAGCCATATAGGGAGTCTCCTATCAGTTTGTTGACCCTTGGAAAAATCCATGATGGGCTAGGCACCTCAATAAAGCAATATATATCAGTTTACAACTTTTCTTTGGAAAAGGTTGTGTGGAACTGTGAATATAATAATAGTGGAAGTAACTTGCCCTAGAAGATAACCAAAGGGACAACCCTTATCATTTGCTTTATCCTTAAGCTTTTATTTTTGCATGGCAAGATAAATATGGGATGCATGCAAATACATGTGTCAATCCATGCATGGCCAGGTGGCACTTAGTAACTTAAGGTAATGACACCTCTTACACTCTTTTTCATAAACCCCAACTTAAAAAACCCTTCCCTTCACCTATTAGTAGAATTTTCGGATCTCATTATCATATTTCTATCAGATATTGTGCACAAAATCCTAGTATCATCCATCAGTAAAGAAGTGTCAAGTTTAGAGCCCTGGTATCAGTCAAAGAGAAGGGATATCGACCAAGCAAGGCGATATCAACCTAGCAAGGTGATATAGGCCACAAGTAGTGAAGATATCGTGTAAAGTGCTAAGGAGATCAAGCCTTGGACTTTGATTAGCTCATCTTCAACCTTAGGAACGTAAAGAGTTGGAGCTTGAAAGTTTTTCTTGAGGCGGATTATATAACTTGAACCCAATTTGTTATTATTCACCTTCAATATTGTTGAACTTGTTGATTTACTTTAAATTTCAAATTCCTTTGATCAATTGATGTACCTTTGAGTTCCAATAAGTTGTTAGGAGTATTGTCCATGAACTAGAATAAGAAAGACAAAGGTCTTGAGGTTGATGATGATGACATCATCATGGTACAACCTGATATGGGGTTGAAATACCTTAAAACCCGATATGGATCCCAAGATGAAAGGTAACCCGACATGGAGATGGGTGATACCTCATGAACGATATAAGGGATATTTTTTTATCATTAACGATATAAGGGATATGTCATGAACAATATGAGTGATACCTATAGACACCTTATGCATGATATAAGGTCAAGTCTATACCTCTTGCACGATATGGTACACCCTAACCGATATGAAGTTGAAACCATAGATGAGGAAGTGAAATCCGATATGTTTTTGAACCCATACCCCTATCCTTTTGTGTAATGGATTGTTGTGAAAGAGTTCAACCTAATATCTAGTTGTCATTCAATCATATGATAAGAATTGATTCCTTGAAAGTATGAAAGGATATGATCATAATGGCCTACCCAATATGCTAAACCGATATGTCAATCAACATGGTAACCCGATATACCAATCCAAGGTGGGAAACCAATATGGTATTGTGTATATACCACTTGAATGATACCATGATGAGGCATACACCCTATGCTTAATATGGTGCACACTTTGTGCATGATATGGCAACAAGTAGACCCCTTATACCTGATATGAGGTCAAGCATCTAGCTCATATACAATATGAGGTTAACTTGAGATGATAAGAACTAAGAGATAGTCAACCCGAGATGGATACACGTTATGGTGTTAGGGGATACACCCTAAACACGATATGATGATGTTGTTACACCACATGCCCGATATGGATACACGATATGATGTGAAGGTTGTATCTCAGACACAATATGATAGCATATATACACCATGATGCCCGGTATGGTAGGTGTGCTTCAATCCAATGTATTTGACTAAGTGATATATGTTGTACCTTAAGAGGGGAATTGAGCCAACCTAATAAAAGTATGGTGCAATTAACATCCTAGTGAGGATGAGAGAGAAACTAAGATTCGAATGTACTCATATAATAAGTATATTTTGATACTCCTATTAAGAATGGAGTATGAATTAGGGCTTAATCTTTTATGATGTGATCTTGAAACCCTAATCGATTGATAAAGGGAAATCCGAACCCTAAATAATGGGGAGTATGTATCTCTTTTGCATTGCATGGTTATGACATGTATTTGATATTGTTGTTAGCATGATATATTAACCATGCAGGTATCATGAGGTGATAAGCATAGCTAAGTAAGAGCTATGATGATTATATGATACAAATTTAATGAGATTTGTGAACTATGTGTGCAATAAGTATAATTAATACCTTGGTCTGATGACCTAAAGGTAATGGTTACCTGATAAGTGGTAACAGTACTCAGTGATGAACTAAGGGATTGAATACCCAAGCATGATGATGATAAGAGATTGAGATTCTAAGTGATATATGTGTTCCAAAGAATCATGAAAGTACTTGATAAACATATTATATCTTTCTCTGTAGCATCTGATATAATTCTTATTTGCAACTTGATTGATGCTAAAAGATAATGTAATACACTTAATTAAGCAAGTTAGATGATATAATGTAGTTGCCCAAACCATAGATCCATTCAGTGTCAAGATTTGCTGAATGGTGAAATGAGTTTAACTCGGTATACATATTTTTGAATATGTAATTAATATATCGGGGTGCTCAGTGGACTCCCCAACTAAACCATGATCACTCAGTGGTCTTTCTGATGAAACTAAACCAGGATTTCTCAGTGGTCTTCCCGATGAAAAATAACCCAGGAAAGCTCAATGGTCTTCTCCCGAAGAGAGTACATGTTGTGGTTGTAACTCTATAGCAAAGATGTCGCTATACCCCAACAAGCTAATTACAGTTGACACAAGATGTCCTGCTAGTTATCTCGTACTGACCGAGACATGTGAGTTCTTGGCAGTCGGCTCTGCCATTGACCTTGTATGGTACTGATTTTTACTTAGTAGTGGTTGGTTGGAGCATGAGTGGTACCTCATCTCCTCTGGGCATAAGTTTGAATGTGAACATGTAATCAGTCATGTAGCATATTTGCTTAAGGATCGAATCCGGAAAATATTGGTTGATATCTCATTACTTTTATACATCTTAGTAGATAGATGTTATACATGTTCTTCATATTCCTTATAAAGCAAATAGATGATTTATAACTCTGTTATGAATAGTTGAACTATATTATCTATTGCTTTGCACTGCAAATATACCGGCTAATTGCATAAAATATCCTCTGCCCAATTTTATACTATTTTCTATAATAATATTGTTGGAAGAGAGTTATATCTCTCGCTGGGACAATAGTCTCACCCAATGGGATCCATAATTTTTTAGGTGGATGCGGATGAGGAAGTAGAAACCGGACTGTAGTGGAAGGAATACATCAGCGGGGACAGTAGTAGTAACTCAGGTTGAGTGAACTATCTATCATGTCTTGTAGATAAAAGTCATATGTGTCGTCTATGTACTCTCAGGTCCTTGGGGGATAGTTCTTAAGTGGTTTTTATGAACTACTTGAGATTTTGGTTTGTTTTCCTCGAGGTTGTATGTTGCTGTTGTATTTGTTTGAGTAAAGCAAATGGTACTTATTATCCTCGAGATGAGACGGTACAATGTATGTACGATATGAACCACATGTATATAAAGTTTTAGTTCTTTCAGTAAGAGTTTTTTTTCCTGGAAGAGGATCTACGTACAAAATGGTTTTAATTCTTAGTGGTTTTGTTAATTCCACTGCTTATGGTCATTCCATGATTATTACTAGTGATGGCTTGATTTGTAATCCAGTCTTCATAGTGTGTTTTTCATTTATATCTATAAGAGTAAAATTTGTATTTTGTCAAAACACTTTTGATTTGATTTGATAATATTGACGATATTAACTAGGCCTTTAATTAATTATCGCTCCCACTACTTTCTTCAAATTGATAGTCCCACTACCAATTCAGAAGATTGTAGCGTACAAACTTCTAGTGAGCTAAGATCCATATTACATCAAATCATGAGCCAACTTTGGTTGATCGCCCACAACTTGACTATTTAGGTAGGAAACTTTTGCTAATTGTATCTAATGCAACTCTTAGATAGATCATGCACACAACTCTTTGTCACAATCCATCTCTATGCTTCTAGGTACTTAAACTCATTAAGATCACATAGTTAAAGCCTGACCCACAAGCCAACACAATAGAATATGTACTCTACTGTGGTAGATCTACATATCTACCATCACATTTTCCACCATACCGAGACGGCACAACACACTTTGGCATTACCTATGCTTAGTCGATCAAGCTTTTCATCTGTGTTGCTTATTGAAAGCATCTATACTTAATATTAGATTGAGGGATTTTATAGTTATAAATGTATATATACATATTCAATCACCACATACTTATAGTACGTATCATATACATGTTATATTCCACAAACAAAAAAAGCAATTTAAACACAAGTGATGGTTATGACCATATTATAGTTTTTCCTTGGAGTGACACTGAATTATTACCACCTAAGGTCTACATCATATGAAATAACTGTTGTTGATGAAGATTTATGCTCAAACCAATCCTAGTTGATCTATTCAACATTTGAACCGATCGACTCGCCTCCTGGTCGGTCGGTCGATTGGTCTATGGAATCGATTGTCTGGTCTCTGGTCCAAGCAATGTCTATACACCTTCAGTCAATCAGTTGGGCCACCAACCGGCCGATTTGGCTCCTCCTATCACCTGTCATGCTCGATCCTCCAGTCGATCGACTTGTCTTCTAGAATGAGTTGTTCATCTGGTGCTAAACGTCTTCTTTGTCATAATAAGAATTAAAACTATCCTAATCCTATTTAACATATTGATAAATGTGTATTTATCCATGCATTTACATCTTTTAGGTATCTTTTAAGGATTATCCTTTTGATTATTTTATTTGTTTTAGAACTAAATATTCTAGTTTAGATTTTCTCTCTTTAATTAGAGTTTTAATTAGATTTGTTTAGATTTTTGTAGGAAAATGACCTAATCACTCAAATGGTTAAATACTCTTAAAATATGATTGCACAAATTCCAGCGGTCCTGAAATTTATGTATACCCTACCCGACACCAAAAGTGTCACAACTTTTGTGTTAGAACTGTAAATTGGGTGTATAAATACTTTTGGGAAAGGGATTTTTATTTTTCTAAACATTATTATTTGGACCTATTTTAAGCCTTTCACGGGAGAGAAATCCACTCCAAATCATTGTTGCAAAAATCTGCATTAAAGAGATAGTCACATGGTCAAATATTAAATATGACAACTCAATAAATCTCACCATTTGTGGGTAGGCCATTAATATTGTAAAAGTTTTCTCCTTTGATTAGGAAAGTTGGCCAGTTTTATATACTTTTATATGGTGGAAGAGATTCAAATAAAGACTCAATTAAATATTGAAAATCATCAATGTGTTCGAGGTTTGAATGTGACTTCGGGTTGATACAATTGGTTAAATATTGTTGACCGATCAACACCAAAGATGAAACAATCTAGCTAATGGTGGCCATTCCTCTCATCACCCCCTTTAGAGTTACATCCCCCTCCTTCCCTATAAAAGGAGGGAGGACTCTACAAGAAAAGAGCATCGAGTCTTAGCATGTAAACCCAATTTTCCCATGTTCTATCTTTTGTTATGTCTAAGTAGTTTAATACTGGGGCATGGAGGCTAGCCCCATAGTCGGTTTTTATTCGATGTAATCAAATTTAGTTATTTTAATAATAAAATATTTTCCAACTGTTCCTTGTATTTCTTGGGTATTCTGATATACTCTTGTGGTGACCCCGAGACCTCGGCCAACCACAAGAACGAATCCACAATCCCTTTACTACGACCATTATCACTTTTTCCATTCAAATTTATACTTGTTTCTCCATTAGAAGGATTATACTCTTGTGTGGGGTGTCGAGACCCTAGATTCCCACTAGAAAGAACTTGCAATCTCTTGACGAGACTTGCTGATAGATTTATTGATCATTTTAGTTATTCAACTCGTTTTGTTACAATTTATGGTGACATAACCATCCGACCCATAAGATTGAACCCCAATTTGGAATTCACATATTTTTCAATGAGACCTCGGACAGAGATACATTGGATGGTTGGGTAAGGATCCATAAACACCGAGATCAATGGGTTTATAGGAAGTCTAACCCTTGTGCAATTGTGCTTCATAAGCATACAATCCATATGGTCCTGATTGAGCATTGGAACTAAGAGTTGATTTATTCAATAAGGGTGGTTATTGGTGGTGATCCTTCGAACCCCGAGTCTTTCAATTCTTGACTAGTTAATTTTTATTTCAACACTTATATTCATGTTATTAGTTTAATAAAAAATTCTCAATCTGGACTTTTATTCCCGTTCTTGCATTCAAAATTGAAACTCAACCATCCTCTTTTTATCGTCTCTAGGGATTGATACCTCTCTATACTTAGTTGATTTGGCACTTGCATCAAGTTGACAACCTATTTAAAAGGTTAAACTCTAGGACTTGTCCTAGTGATTTTTGTTGACCTAGGTGTCGCATATTGCCCATATTTTGATAATGACTTAACCATTCCACTCATATGTATCTAACATTTCTAATTGAGATCATTGCAGACATTAGATACAAGAAAAGAATCAAAATTCACTCAAAGCTACTCTCCCGGCACATGCAAAACATGTGACTTTCACCCGCTTTGTAATATAGCCCTTAGAGGCTTAGAGCAATTTTTGTAATCACTTAAATTCATGTTTTGCATTGTATCTAAGATGGATAAAATGATTGGAACTCAAAAATCCATCATTTATACAGTTTTTGGAAATTCCAAAATACCCCTTAATAGGGATTTTGTCGGCCGAATTACAAACTCGGCCGATCCATGTATTGAGGAATTTTCTGGGCTGTCGGCCGAGTTTCAATGCCAGGAAACTCGGCCGATCCACTGGTCAGTCAAAACCAAAGGATGACTGATCGGTCGAGTTTCCCCCTGGAAACTCGGCCGACAGAGTCCCTGTTGGTTTTGTCACCTAGTGTGTCGGCCGAGTTGCCTTTATTGAAACTCGGCCGATCGAACTGTACTGGAATGCAGAAAAAGCAATTCCAACTGTTGGAGGAGTTGGTGGGACTCAAAATAGATCCGTTGCAAGTTGTAAAACGGCTAGTTTGTGCCACTTAACTCACCCAACCTCAAAGGGACACCCTCAACTATAAATAGGACCTCTTGGACTTCATTCCAAGGTTGCTCATTCACATATGCTTGGTTCTATCCTTAGTTGAGTGGTTTCCAACCTTTGAGCCCCCTTTCTCTCTCTACCTTCAATGCAAAAACGTGAGTAAGAGTGAGTTAGGATCCCTTTGTAAGAGAGCTACCATTTGTTCATTGTAAAGCTCTCCATCTTCATTCTCCCACCTCCTTTCCATAATGAAGATTGTTTGAAGCTACTTCTCCGAGTGAAAGAGGAGTTGCTGCTGTTCTTCTCCGAGTGAAGGGGAAGATGTGTTGCTGATCTTCAAGGGTGAAGATTGATCGTTGCTCCAGCTCCCTTGGTGGAGGGAAAACGTGAGCAAGCTCTCCGAGTGAAGGAGAGGTGCAAGGCGAAGGGCAAGCAAGATAGGTAATTCCTTCAAGGCCGAAGACCAGAGCAAGAGTGGGTAAGTCCTTTAGAGAAGGCGGAAGACTACTTGCTTGGTGGGTAAGTCCTTGGTGAGGTAGAAGATCTTGGCTTGTTATATAAGACCTTGGATGGTTGGTTGTTGTAGCTTGTAATCTTATTTTTGTGAGAAATATAAGAGCCTCAAGTTACAAATCCTAGAGCCTAACCAACTCTAGGTAGTGGACTGACTTGATCCTAAGTTTAGGACGAGGAACCACTCTAAACCACCTGTCCAAGTGCATGTTTATCCATATCTCTTACCCTTGCTATGAATGCTAGCTTAGGACATCAAATTACTGTTTTTCTTCAAATTACACTCGTAATATAATTTGGTGGTTTAATCTATCTTGTGAAGTTTGTGAAGCTCTATTCAACCCCCCCCCCCTTCTAGAGCCCATTGATCCAACAAGTGGTATCAGAGCGGGTCTTCTCCAAGCTACTTCAACAAGTAGGAGAAGATGGGCGATTCGGCTCTCGGTTCACTCAACCTTGAGGGAAGCTACTCCACAAGACCCCCGGTCTTCGACGGCACCAACTTCCTATATTGGAAGAGAAGGATGCAGTTCTACATCCAAGGAGTTAGCTACGAGATGTGGAAGATAGTCCACCTCAAGTACGACGAGCCGAAGGGGAACATCACAACATGGACGGACGAAGAGATGAAGCGTGCTCAACTAAATGCTAAAGCCATTAGCATCATCTACGCTGCCCTCTCTCCATCGGAATTCAACCGCATCTCTTCATGGGACACCGCTCATGAGATTTGGCACAAGTTATGTGTCACCTATGAAGGGACGGAGCAGGTCAAGGAGGCCAAGATCTACATGCTCGGAGGCCTACTTGAAAATTTCAAGATGGGGAAGAATGAAAGGGTTGCGGACATGTACACAAGGCTCAACGTCATCCTCAACAGCCTTGCAGCCCTTGGGAGTGTCATGGATCGAGGCACCATCAACGCCAAGATCTTGAGGTCTCTTCCAAAGAGATGGGAGCCGAAGGTGACTTCAATTGAAGAAGTCTACAAGCTTAGCGAGTTGTCAACCGAGGAGCTGGTTGGTAACCTACAAGCTCACGAACCAAGGCTCGACAAGCAAGAGGAAGAGGAGAAAAGGGAAGAGAAGGAGACAAGAAAGATGAAGGACACGGCCTTCAAAGCTCATGTAGAAGAAATGATGAGGCAACAACAGCTTGCCATGAAGTCTCCTTGCCCCTCCTCAAGCGAAGACGAAGGTGCTAATGACCATGAAGCCAATTACTCCAAAGGAAGACACTTCAAGGGAAAGCAATCCTCCTCCACTCCTAGGTGCTATGAGTGTGGCCAAAAGGGCCACTACAAGAATGATTGCCCAAAAGTCAAGAAGGGCTATCATAAGGGCAGTCACAAGAAGGATGACAAATACAAGAGAGAATCCAAGTACAAGAAGAAGGACAAGAAGGAAAGACGATCCAAAGATGCAGCTCATGCGGCATGGGAGGAGTCTTCTACTTCAAGTTCATCTTGTTCCGAGGATGGAGAATGTCATCTTGCACTTATGGCATCTACTAGTGAAGAGGTAATGGAGGTAAGTGAGGTAAGCAATGTAAGTGATGAAGCTTTACTTGAATTATCTAAAGAATCTATCATTGAAATGCTTAGTGAATGTCAATCATCTCTTGCTAAATGTAAAGCTAAAAGAAAGAGATTAGGAAAGATAATAGATGATCTATATGCCAAGATTGACATTCTTGATGAAAATGAAAAGTTACACCTTGATAGTATAGATTCTTTGCAAGAGCAACTTCAAGACCTTGAACTTCAATACAATGGAGTAGAGGTTGAGAATGGTGCTTATCTTAAAACTATTGAAAGTCTTAATATCGAGAACCAAAATTGCCTAGATGAGTTAGATGTTCTAAAAACTGAAAATGTTGAACTAAAACTCATTGATGATGCTAGGAGAGAGGAAGTTCATTGTTATCAAAAAGAAATTGCTATGCTTAAATCTGAAAATGCTAGATTGCTTGCTCAAACAAATGATCTATCCTCTAGACCTATCTTGCCTAGGAATGAAGTTGCTAACTTAACTATTGAAAAAGATTCTCTTCTTACTAAAGCCCTCTGTCTTGAGGCCGAACTGTTGCATGCTAGAGAAGATCTTGATAGTTTATCTACTACTATTAAAAATCTTAGTGATGATAATGCTAAATTAAGATCTACCTTGCAAAGGTTTCTTTCCGGTAAAAAGTCTCTAAATGATGTTCTAGAGCACTCTACCAAACAAATTGGTACTAGTGGTCTAGGATACGATGAGAGTATCCCAAAAGGTAAGAAGAAGAAGAAAGGTAAGAAAAAGAGTGTGGAAACTCCAATTCTCAATGGAGAGTCTTCCGGCTCTAAAAATCCCATGGTATGTATGCATTGCAAATGTGATGATCATTATTCTACCTATTGTCCTTACAAGCCTAAGGGGACCAACCCAAATATGAAATGGGTCCCCAAGCTAACCCCGGACCCCAAAGTTTGAGTTGGGTTCCGACATCCTCTTTTCTTGCAGGTCACAAAGAAATGGATTGTTGATAGTGGCTGCTCTAAGCACATGACTGGAGAAATCAACCATTTCAACAAATTTGTGAAGAAGAAAGGAGGATCGGTAACCTTTGGGGACAACAAAAAGGGTAAGGTTATAGGTGAGGGTGATGTAGGTAATGATTTGTGCATTAAAAATGTTTTGCTTGTTGATGGCCTACATCACAACTTGATTAGTGTGAGCCAATTATGTGATAATGGTTATCTTGTGCTCTTTACTTCCTTAGAATGCTTGCTTCTAGATTCCCTGTCCTATAATGTCATATATAAGGGAACTAGAAATGGTAATCTATATGTGATTGTTCTTGATGCTTTAAAGCCCATACTAAATAGATGCTTAGTCGTGGATAAAAACGATCTTTCGCTTTGGCATCGACGCTTGGGTCATGTGAACTTGCATCAAATGAAGAAACTAGACAAAAAGGACTTGGTTCGAGGACTTCCCAAATTGGATTTTGAAAAGGATGAGGAATGTCAACCTTGTACCCAAGGGAAACAAACCAAATCCTCTTTCAAGTCCAAAGGGGTCATGAGTACCAAGAGAGTTCTAGAGCTTCTTCATATTGATCTCTTCGGACCTATGAGAACACAAACGCTTCGCGGCTCCAAGTATTGTCTTGTTATCGTCGATGATTTTTCTAGATATACTTGGACTTTCTTTCTTGTTTCCAAAAGCGACACCCTTGACGTTTTCTCGAGCTTTTGCAAACGAGTCGAAAACGAAGCTTCTTGTCATGTTGTTTCCATCCGTAGTGATCATGGGGGAGAGTTTGAAAATGATCTTTTTGAACGTTTTTGTGAAAAATCGGGTTATTCGCACAATTTCTCTTCTCCTCGCACACCCCAACAAAATGGAGTTGTTGAGAGGAAGAATAGATCGCTACAGGAAATGGCTAGGACCATGCTTCTTGAGTATGATACTCCTAAGAAGTTTTGGGCTGAAGCCGTTAGCACCGCATGTTTTGTGCAAAACCGAGTTTTCACTCATCCGACGTTTAAGAAAACCCCCTATGAACTATGGCGTGGTAGGAAGCCGTCGATTGATTTCTTCCATGTGTTTGGATGCCCTTGTTTTGTTTTGAACACCAAGGACTCTCTCGACAAGTTTGATCCGAAATCTTACAAGGCTTTCTTCCTAGGCTATAGCACTACTAGCAGGGCTTTTAGAGTATTTAGCATAGAACTATCTAAAATAGAAGAATCCATAAATGTTAAATTTATTGAAACTAACCCTGTTGTTGGCAAGCCTATTGGTGATAATGATGTTGCAGATGAAATCATTCCTATCCTCAAAGATCTCAACATCAAAGATAAAGGTAAGCAGGTTCAAGAAGAAGATCAAGAAGAAGAAGAGAAAGAAGAAGAAAGGAAGGATCCCACTCCCCGCTTCGCCAAAGATCACCCCAAGGAGTTGATCATAGGCAATCCATTTGAAAGAGTAAGGACACGGGCTGCACACAACAAAGAACAAGCAGACAGCGCCTTCATCTCTCAAATGGAGCCGAAGAACATCAAGGAGGCCCTTGGTGATGATGAGTGGATCCTTGCCATGCAAGAAGAGCTTGAGCAGTTCGAGAAGAGCCGAGTGTGGACCTTAGTGCCAAGACCAAACAATAGAAAGATCATTGGCACCAAATGGGTCTACCGAAACAAGCTTGATGAGCAAGGAAAAATGGTAAGAAACAAAGCAAGGTTAGTAGCTCAAGGTTATAATCAACAAGAAGGTATTGATTTTGATGAAACCTATGCGCCTGTTGCTAGATTAGAATCTATTCGCATGCTACTTGCCTTTGCTAGTTATAAAAATTTCTTGCTTTATCAAATGGATGTTAAAAGTGCGTTTTTGAATGGTACAATTGAGGAGGAAGTATATGTTGCTCAACCTCCGGGCTTTGAAAATGATAAGTTACCCAATCATGTTTATCTCTTGCAAAAAGCTCTCTATGGTCTCAAACAAGCACCTCGAGCTTGGTATGAGAAACTAAAGAACTTTTTGTTAGATAATGGGTATATCATGGGCAAAGTTGATTGTACCTTGTTTCTAAAACACACTTCTACCCATTTTCTCATCATTCAAATATATGTTGATGATATTATATTTGGCGGAACTGACCTTGATCTTTGCAAAGAGTTTGGTTCTCTTATGCAGAGTGAATTTGAGATGAGTATGATGGGTGAGCTGACCTTCTTCCTAGGCTTCCAAATCAAGCAGACCAAGAATGGTAACTTCATCAACCAAGGCAAATACACGCTTGAGCTTCTAAAACGCTTTGGGATGGAGAACATGAAGCAAATGGACACGCCCATGTCAAACACTGCCAAACTTGACAGGGATGAGGAAGGTGAGAAGGTAGATGAGAAGCTCTATAGAGGTATGATTGGAAGTTTACTTTATTTAACTGCCTCTAGACCTGATATAATGTTTAGTGTTGGCTTGTGTGCCCGCTTTCAATCAAGCCCTAGGAAATCACATCTTATTGCCGTCAAGAGGATTTTGAGGTATCTAGCCAAAACTCCAAATTTTGGACTATGGTACCCTAAGTCAAGGGACTTTACTCTTGTGGCATATAGTGATGCTGACTACGCAGGTTGCTTAATTGATAGAAAGTGCACAAGTGGCACTTGCTTCCTCTTGGGACCATGCTTGGTGTCTTGGTTCTCCAAGAAACAGAGCACAGTGGCATTATCAACTACCGAAGCTGAATACATTGCAGCCGGAAGTTGTTGTGCCCAGGTCCTATGGATGAAGCAAATGCTCCAAGACTTTAACATTCATTTTGATGCTTCTCCTATTTTCTGTGATAATACTAGTGCAATTAATCTTTCATATAATCCAATATTGCATAGTAGAGCTAAACACATAGAAGTCCGCCATCATTTTCTCCGTGATCACATTGTCAAAAAGGATATTTATATCACACATGTGGATACGGAAAATCAGTTGGCTGACATTTTCACTAAACCGCTTGCTAGAGATCAATTTAATTTCATTAGGTCAAAATTGCTAATAACCTCTCTTGATGATGTTGAATTGCTCTCTAATTAGCTGGTTACATGTTATGTGTGTTGCTCATGCTTATAAATGCCTTGTTTGCTTAAAATGCTTGTTTTTGATAAATATCTCTATTGGTTTTATCTCATTTTCGGGTATTTTTCGCAAAACGAGTTTTTATCGACAAATAGTACACTATGATGATGAGAATGTGCCTAAATGTGTTTAAAATACATCCTAGATCCCTCAGAAAAATTGCCCTAGGTCGTATGAGGCTAGGACTAGATTTCAGAATTTCTCACATCAGGGTTTTTGTCGGCCGAGTTGGAAACTCGGCCGATCGGTCGGGCGCAGGGTGTCTGTACACTCTGTCGGCCGAGTTTCCCCACCCTGGAACTCGGCCGATCGACGGCAGACGGGTTTTATATATATAGGATTCGGCCGACTTGCTCCCTCTCAACTAGAGCAAAGTCGACCGAACCCTAGCCGCCCAAGCCCGACTCCTCCTCTCCTGGTCTTTTCCTCCCTCTCTCCGGCCGTCATTGCCCCCAAAACGGCCCCCTTGTGTGCCCTAGCTGCTTGTACGGTTCCGTTGCTACGTTTTTCTCCGTGTGGATCGGCGCCCTTCTCTCCGTTTCTTCTCCGATGAGGTCGCAACGTCGAAAACGCGCCGTTCCCGCTCCTGCTCCTTCGGTTCCTCTAGCTCCGAGGTATATGTCCTTTGACAACCTCTCTTTCGTGGACAATACCGCGGTTGCACGGTATAAAGAGCTTCTCCCTCGATCTCCTTTTCCTTTTCGTGCTCTTTATCAACCGCATTGTTTTCACGCCGATCTTTTTGAGGCGAGTCAAGTGTTTCGCACACACCATCTTGACGCCTTTAGCATCGAGGATCCAAAATTTCACAATCTCAAGTATAGCACCAAGGCTGTCCGCCAATTCTACGCAAACTTGCGGTGGAATTACGACACTTTGGTTCCTCCCTCGGATACCTCGATTGTCTTAACCTCTATGATCGCCGGACAACCGTTTCATATCACCGAGCGATCCTTTAATCTTTACCTAAATGGCAACGTCGGCACGGCCTCTTGGACCACCTCATATCCCGATTATTTCGATCTTTTGCGTCCCGAGGACATCTATAAGGCACTCGAGATAGACTTGTCGGATATTCACAAATTCCTCAAGCTTCCCGAGTTTCCTTATAGAAAGAAGGGCACCCTGCCTTCTTCTGTTCTGTCTTCCCCTCGCCGTGTGTTGGCGTTTGTTCTTAGTTGCAATGTTCACCCAAAGAAAAACCAAACGGACATAGCCGAGAACACTGCCATGATGATGTATCTCCTCTTGAACAATCATGGAGTCAAATGGGCACGGTATATCCTGCACCATATGACATGTTTTGATTCTGGAAAGAACACGAAGGGCACCCATCTTCCTTATCCTGCCCTAATCTGTGGACTTTTCCAGTTTGCCACTGGTAAATCTCTTTTCACCGATTATCTCTACCGACCTGATCGAAAAGGGGTTTACATCAGTGAGACCACTCTCCAGAAGAGTGTCCCTACATCTGGTGCATCATCTTCTTCTGCTCCACCACCACCACAACCTCCATCATCATCGGATGCACCTCCTCCTCCACCATCATCAGCTGCACCACCACCTCCTGAGCCATCTTTCCAACCTCCTCCACACCCGGCTTTTGCCGATTTTCATATTTCCAATGAGGCCCTCATGGGGTATCTCATGCACCAGCAAGCCTATAACATGCAGGTCCAACAACATCTTCATGAGGACCTCTGCCACATCATGTCATCTATGTCTCTCTCCTGCCCGCAGCCCTACCCCACCTACCAGCCCTACCCCGGTGACGACTACGCTTCTTATGCGTATAGTCAGTTCTATCCACCTCCACCACCCTCTGCTTCCGCTGACCACTCTGCAGGTGGATACTCTCACCCTTCCCCGGTGTTGGCGCTTCCAGGTGGACGCTTGTCCGAGCTACTGGCCCAGTACACCTCGACTGCTCCTCCCATTGAGATAGCTTATGAGCTCCATGCTCTGGGCATGTCTTGGGCTGAGCAGAGCGCGAGATGGCCTGGACGTGCTTTTGGTCCTACAGACGAGGATATGCCAGATCAGGACGATGCCGAGTCAGATGAGGCGACTGCGACAGATGCTGATACGGATGCTGACGATGATGATGCTGCTGATGAACAGGCTACACCGGCTGATGCCCCTCCTTCTGATGGAGACGAGGACTACCAGCCCGATGAGGACATGGATGCTGCTGTTGATGACGTCGACATAGATTAGTATAGCTTAGAGTAGATGTGTCTAGTGTAGTCTCGCATGACCATGTCATTTTCTTTAGGGACTATGTTTGTATCATCTATATTAGGCACATTATCTGAGATGTACTATGGCTTTTCCGCTTGTCCTTGTAGCTTTTGGTTTTATGTTTTGGATACATTTTGTATGACTTATCTTATCATGTAATCCATATTTTGATGAATGACAGTTGGTTGTTTTCATGAATTATCTTTGTGCTTCTCTGTCTTAATATGCTATGTTTGATTGAGTGTTTTGGAGAAGACCTGGTTTGTATGCTCTTCTACCCCCCTGCCTTTTTGAGATGACAAAGGGGGAGAAATATACCTCAATCATATTGCCATCATATTGCTTTTAGTGCTTGTATGGTTCTTTTCTTGTCTTTAAAACTTATATATCTTGACTTGGCTAGAATCATACAATATATATATGCTATGGCTGTTTGTGTGTTAACTAACAATGCAGGGATGAGTAAGCATGAATTGAGGGGGAGCATTACAAGACTGATCATATTTGCATCCCCTTGCAATTCTCTAAGCAAAGGTATAATTTTCATATTCTTTTCAATATGTTGAGGAATGGTTTGTCATTGTCAAAAAGGGGGAGAATGTTGACCTAGGTGTCGCATATTGCCCATATTTTGATAATGACTTAACCATTCCACTCATATGTATCTAACATTTCTAATTGAGATCATTGCAGACATTAGATACAAGAAAAGAATCAAAATTCACTCAAAGCTACTCTCCCGGCACATGCAAAACATGTGACTTTCACCCGCTTTGTAATATAGCCCTTAGAGGCTTAGAGCAATTTTTGTAATCACTTAAATTCATGTTTTGCATTGTATCTAAGATGGATAAAATGATTGGAACTCAAAAATCCATCATTTATACAGTTTTTGGAAATTCCAAAATACCCCTTAACAGGGATTTTGTCGGCCGAATTACAAACTCGGCCGATCCATGTATTGAGGAATTTTCTGGGCTGTCGGCCGAGTTTCAATGCCAGGAAACTCGGCCGATCCACTGGTCAGTCAAAACCAAAGGATGACTGATCGGTCGAGTTTCCCCCTGGAAACTCGGCCGACAGAGTCCCTGTTGGTTTTGTCACCTAGTGTGTCGGCCGAGTTGCCTTTATTGAAACTCGGCCGATCGAACTGTACTGGAATGCAGAAAAAGCAATTCCAACCGTTGGAGGAGTTGGTGGGACTCAAAATAGATCCGTTGCAAGTTGTAAAACGGCTAGTTTGTGCCACTTAACTCACCCAACCTCAAAGGGACACCCTCAACTATAAATAGGACCTCTTGGACTTCATTCCAAGGTTGCTCATTCACATATGCTTGGTTCTATCCTTAGTTGAGTGGTTTCCAACCTTTGAGCCCCCTTTCTCTCTCTACCTTCAATGCAAAAACGTGAGTAAGAGTGAGTTAGGATCCCTTTGTAAGAGAGCTACCATTTGTTCATTGTAAAGCTCTCCATCTTCATTCTCCCACCTCCTTTCCATAATGAAGATTGTTTGAAGCTACTTCTCCGAGTGAAAGAGGAGTTGCTGATGTTCTTCTCCGAGTGAAGGGGAAGATGTGTTGCTGATCTTCAAGGGTGAAGATTGATCGTTGCTCCAGCTCCCTTGGTGGAGGGAAAACGTGAGCAAGCTCTCCGAGTGAAGGAGAGGTGCAAGGCGAAGGGCAAGCAAGATAGGTAATTCCTTCAAGGCCGAAGACCAGAGCAAGAGTGGGTAAGTCCTTTAGAGAAGGCGGAAGACTACTTGCTTGGTGGGTAAGTCCTTGGTGAGGTAGAAGATCTTGGCTTGTTATATAAGACCTTGGATGGTTGGTTGTTGTAGCTTGTAATCTTATTTTTGTGAGAAATATAAGAGCCTCAAGTTACAAATCCTAGAGCCTAACCAACTCTAGGTAGTGGACTGACTTGATCCTAAGTTTAGGACGAGGAACCACTCTAAACCACCTGTCCAAGTGCATGTTTATCCATATCTCTTACCCTTGCTATGAATGCTAGCTTAGGACATCAAATTACTGTTTTTCTTCAAATTACACTCGTAATATAATTTGGTGGTTTAATCTATCTTGTGAAGTTTGTGAAGCTCTATTCAACCCCCCCCCTTCTAGAGCCCATTGATCCAACAAGTGGTATCAGAGCGGGTCTTCTCCAAGCTACTTCAACAAGTAGGAGAAGATGGGTGATTCGGCTCTCGGTTCACTCAACCTTGAGGGAAGCTACTCCACAAGACCCCCGGTCTTCGACGGCACCAACTTCCTATATTGGAAGAGAAGGATGCAGTTCTACATCCAAGGAGTTAGCTACGAGATGTGGAAGATAGTCCACCTCAAGTACGACGAGCCGAAGGGGAACATCACAACATGGACGGACGAAGAGATGAAGCGTGCTCAACTAAATGCTAAAGCCATTAGCATCATCTACGCTGCCCTCTCTCCATCGGAATTCAACCGCATCTCTTCATGGGACACCGCTCATGAGATTTGGCACAAGTTATGTGTCACCTATGAAGGGACGGAGCAGGTCAAGGAGGCCAAGATCTACATGCTCGGAGGCCTACTTGAAAATTTCAAGATGGGGAAGAATGAAAGGGTTGCGGACATGTACACAAGGCTCAACGTCATCCTCAACAGCCTTGCAGCCCTTGGGAGTGTCATGGATCGAGGCACCATCAACGCCAAGATCTTGAGGTCTCTTCCAAAGAGATGGGAGCCGAAGGTGACTTCAATTGAAGAAGTCTACAAGCTTAGCGAGTTGTCAACCGAGGAGCTGGTTGGTAACCTACAAGCTCACGAACCAAGGCTCGACAAGCAAGAGGAAGAGGAGAAAAGGGAAGAGAAGGAGACAAGAAAGATGAAGGACACGGCCTTCAAAGCTCATGTAGAAGAAATGATGAGGCAACAACAGCTTGCCATGAAGTCTCCTTGCCCCTCCTCAAGCGAAGACGAAGGTGCTAATGACCATGAAGCCAATTACTCCAAAGGAAGACACTTCAAGGGAAAGCAATCCTCCTCCACTCCTAGGTGCTATGAGTGTGGCCAAAAGGGCCACTACAAGAATGATTGCCCAAAAGTCAAGAAGGGCTATCATAAGGGCAGTCACAAGAAGGATGACAAATACAAGAGAGAATCCAAGTACAAGAAGAAGGACAAGAAGGAAAGACGATCCAAAGATGCAGCTCATGCGGCATGGGAGGAGTCTTCTACTTCAAGTTCATCTTGTTCCGAGGATGGAGAATGTCATCTTGCACTTATGGCATCTACTAGTGAAGAGGTAATGGAGGTAAGTGAGGTAAGCAATGTAAGTGATGAAGCTTTACTTGAATTATCTAAAGAATCTATCATTGAAATGCTTAGTGAATGTCAATCATCTCTTGCTAAATGTAAAGCTAAAAGAAAGAGATTAGGAAAGATAATAGATGATCTATATGCCAAGATTGACATTCTTGATGAAAATGAAAAGTTACACCTTGATAGTATAGATTCTTTGCAAGAGCAACTTCAAGACCTTGAACTTCAATACAATGGAGTAGAGGTTGAGAATGGTGCTTATCTTAAAACTATTGAAAGTCTTAAGATCGAGAACCAAAATTGCCTAGATGAGTTAGATGTTCTAAAAACTGAAAATGTTGAACTAAAACTCATTGATGATGCTAGGAGAGAGGAAGTTCATTGTTATCAAAAAGAAATTGCTATGCTTAAATCTGAAAATGCTAGATTGCTTGCTCAAACAAATGATCTATCCTCTAGACCTATCTTGCCTAGGAATGAAGTTGCTAACTTAACTATTGAAAAAGATTCTCTTCTTACTAAAGCCCTCTGTCTTGAGGCCGAACTGTTGCATGCTAGAGAAGATCTTGATAGTTTATCTACTACTATTAAAAATCTTAGTGATGATAATGCTAAATTAAGATCTACCTTGCAAAGGTTTCTTTCCGGTAAAAAGTCTCTAAATGATGTTCTAGAGCACTCTACCAAACAAATTGGTACTAGTGGTCTAGGATACGATGAGAGTATCCCAAAAGGTAAGAAGAAGAAGAAAGGTAAGAAAAAGAGTGTGGAAACTCCAATTCTCAATGGAGAGTCTTCCGGCTCTAAAAATCCCATGGTATGTATGCATTGCAAATGTGATGATCATTATTCTACCTATTGTCCTTACAAGCCTAAGGGGACCAACCCAAATATGAAATGGGTCCCCAAGCTAACCCCGGACCCCAAAGTTTGAGTTGGGTTCCGACATCCTCTTTTCTTGCAGGTCACAAAGAAATGGATTGTTGATAGTGGCTGCTCTAAGCACATGACTGGAGAAATCAGCCATTTCAACAAATTTGTGAAGAAGAAAGGAGGATCGGTAACCTTTGGGGACAACAAAAAGGGTAAGGTTATAGGTGAGGGTGATGTAGGTAATGATTTGTGCATTAAAAATGTTTTGCTTGTTGATGGCCTACATCACAACTTGATTAGTGTGAGCCAATTATGTGATAATGGTTATCTTGTGCTCTTTACTTCCTTAGAATGCTTGCTTCTAGATTCCCTGTCCTATAATGTCATATATAAGGGAACTAGAAATGGTAATCTATATGTGATTGTTCTTGATGCTTTAAAGCCCATACTAAATAGATGCTTAGTCGTGGATAAAAACGATCTTTCGCTTTGGCATCGACGCTTGGGTCATGTGAACTTGCATCAAATGAAGAAACTAGACAAAAAGGACTTGGTTCGAGGACTTCCCAAATTGGATTTTGAAAAGGATGAGGAATGTCAACCTTGTACCCAAGGGAAACAAACCAAATCCTCTTTCAAGTCCAAAGGGGTCATGAGTACCAAGAGAGTTCTAGAGCTTCTTCATATTGATCTCTTCGGACCTATGAGAACACAAACGCTTCGCGGCTCCAAGTATTGTCTTGTTATCGTCGATGATTTTTCTAGATATACTTGGACTTTCTTTCTTGTTTCCAAAAGCGACACCCTTGACGTTTTCTCGAGCTTTTGCAAACGAGTCGAAAACGAAGCTTCTTGTCATGTTGTTTCCATCCGTAGTGATCATGGGGGAGAGTTTGAAAATGATCTTTTTGAACGTTTTTGTGAAAAATCGGGTTATTCGCACAATTTCTCTTCTCCTCGCACACCCCAACAAAATGGAGTTGTTGAGAGGAAGAATAGATCGCTACAGGAAATGGCTAGGACCATGCTTCTTGAGTATGATACTCCTAAGAAGTTTTGGGCTGAAGCCGTTAGCACCGCATGTTTTGTGCAAAACCGAGTTTTCACTCATCCGACGTTTAAGAAAACCCCCTATGAACTATGGCGTGGTAGGAAGCCGTCGATTGATTTCTTCCATGTGTTTGGATGCCCTTGTTTTGTTTTGAACACCAAGGACTCTCTCGACAAGTTTGATCCGAAATCTTACAAGGCTTTCTTCCTAGGCTATAGCACTACTAGCAGGGCTTTTAGAGTATTTAGCATAGAACTATCTAAAATAGAAGAATCCATAAATGTTAAATTTATTGAAACTAACCCTGTTGTTGGCAAGCCTATTGGTGATAATGATGTTGCAGATGAAATCATTCCTATCCTCAAAGATCTCAACATCAAAGATAAAGGTAAGCAGGTTCAAGAAGAAGATCAAGAAGAAGAAGAGAAAGAAGAAGAAAGGAAGGATCCCACTCCCCGCTTCGCCAAAGATCACCCCAAGGAGTTGATCATAGGCAATCCATTTGAAAGAGTAAGGACACGGGCTGCACACAACAAAGAACAAGCAGACAGCGCCTTCATCTCTCAAATGGAGCCGAAGAACATCAAGGAGGCCCTTGGTGATGATGAGTGGATCCTTGCCATGCAAGAAGAGCTTGAGCAGTTCGAGAAGAGCCGAGTGTGGACCTTAGTGCCAAGACCAAACAATAGAAAGATCATTGGCACCAAATGGGTCTACCGCAACAAGCTTGATGAGCAAGGAAAAATGGTAAGAAACAAAGCAAGGTTAGTAGCTCAAGGTTATAATCAACAAGAAGGTATTGATTTTGATGAAACCTATGCGCCTGTTGCTAGATTAGAATCTATTCGCATGCTACTTGCCTTTGCTAGTTATAAAAATTTCTTGCTTTATCAAATGGATGTTAAAAGTGCGTTTTTGAATGGTACAATTGAGGAGGAAGTATATGTTGCTCAACCTCCGGGCTTTGAAAATGATAAGTTACCCAATCATGTTTATCTCTTGCAAAAAGCTCTCTATGGTCTCAAACAAGCACCTCGAGCTTGGTATGAGAAACTAAAGAACTTTTTGTTAGATAATGGGTATATCATGGGCAAAGTTGATTGTACCTTGTTTCTAAAACACACTTCTACCCATTTTCTCATCATTCAAATATATGTTGATGATATTATATTTGGCGGAACTGACCTTGATCTTTGCAAAGAGTTTGGTTCTCTTATGCAGAGTGAATTTGAGATGAGTATGATGGGTGAGCTGACCTTCTTCCTAGGCTTCCAAATCAAGCAGACCAAGAATGGTAACTTCATCAACCAAGGCAAATACACGCTTGAGCTTCTAAAACGCTTTGGGATGGAGAACATGAAGCAAATGGACACGCCCATGTCAAACACTGCCAAACTTGACAGGGATGAGGAAGGTGAGAAGGTAGATGAGAAGCTCTATAGAGGTATGATTGGAAGTTTACTTTATTTAACTGCCTCTAGACCTGATATAATGTTTAGTGTTGGCTTGTGTGCCCGCTTTCAATCAAGCCCTAGGAAATCACATCTTATTGCCGTCAAGAGGATTTTGAGGTATCTAGCCAAAACTCCAAATTTTGGACTATGGTACCCTAAGTCAAGGGACTTTACTCTTGTGGCATATAGTGATGCTGACTACGCAGGTTGCTTAATTGATAGAAAGTGCACAAGTGGCACTTGCTTCCTCTTGGGACCATGCTTGGTGTCTTGGTTCTCCAAGAAACAGAGCACAGTGGCATTATCAACTACCGAAGCTGAATACATTGCAGCCGGAAGTTGTTGTGCCCAGGTCCTATGGATGAAGCAAATGCTCCAAGACTTTAACATTCATTTTGATGCTTCTCCTATTTTCTGTGATAATACTAGTGCAATTAATCTTTCATATAATCCAATATTGCATAGTAGAGCTAAACACATAGAAGTCCGCCATCATTTTCTCCGTGATCACATTGTCAAAAAGGATATTTATATCACACATGTGGATACGGAAAATCAGTTGGCTGACATTTTCACTAAACCGCTTGCTAGAGATCAATTTAATTTCATTAGGTCAAAATTGCTAATAACCTCTCTTGATGATGTTGAATTGCTCTCTAATTAGCTGGTTACATGTTATGTGTGTTGCTCATGCTTATAAATGCCTTGTTTGCTTAAAATGCTTGTTTTTGATAAATATCTCTATTGGTTTTATCTCATTTTCGGGTATTTTTCGCAAAACGAGTTTTTATCGACAAATAGTACACTATGATGATGAGAATGTGCCTAAATGTGTTTAAAATACATCCTAGATCCCTCAGAAAAATTGCCCTAGGTCGTATGAGGCTAGGACTAGATTTCAGAATTTCTCACATCAGGGTTTTTGTCGGCCGAGTTGGAAACTCGGCCGATCGGTCGGGCGCAGGGTGTCTGTACACTCTGTCGGCCGAGTTTCCCCACCCTGGAACTCGGCCGATCGACGGCAGACGGGTTTTATATATATAGGATTCGGCCGACTTGCTCCCTCTCAACTAGAGCAAAGTCGACCGAACCCTAGCCGCCCAAGCCCGACTCCTCCTCTCCTGGTCTTTTCCTCCCTCTCTCCGGCCGTCATTGCCCCCAAAACGGCCCCCTTGTGTGCCCTAGCTGCTTGTACGGTTCCGTTGCTACGTTTTTCTCCGTGTGGATCGGCGCCCTTCTCTCCGTTTCTTCTCCGATGAGGTCGCAACGTCGGAAACGCGCCGTTCCCGCTCCTGCTCCTTCGGTTCCTCTAGCTCCGAGGTATATGTCCTTTGACAACCTCTCTTTCGTGGACAATACCGCGGTTGCACGGTATAAAGAGCTTCTCCCTCGATCTCCTTTTCCTTTTCGTGCTCTTTATCAACCGCATTGTTTTCACGCCGATCTTTTTGAGGCGAGTCAAGTGTTTCGCACACACCATCTTGACGCCTTTAGCATCGAGGATCCAAAATTTCACAATCTCAAGTATAGCACCAAGGCTGTCCGCCAATTCTACGCAAACTTGCGGTGGAATTACGACACTTTGGTTCCTCCCTCGGATACCTCGATTGTCTTAACCTCTATGATCGCCGGACAACCGTTTCATATCACCGAGCGATCCTTTAATCTTTACCTAAATGGCAACGTCGGCACGGCCTCTTGGACCACCTCATATCCCGATTATTTCGATCTTTTGCGTCCCGAGGACATCTATAAGGCACTCGAGATAGACTTGTCGGATATTCACAAATTCCTCAAGCTTCCCGAGTTTCCTTATAGAAAGAAGGGCACCCTGCCTTCTTCTGTTCTGTCTTCCCCTCGCCGTGTGTTGGCGTTTGTTCTTAGTTGCAATGTTCACCCAAAGAAAAACCAAACGGACATAGCCGAGAACACTGCCATGATGATGTATCTCCTCTTGAACAATCATGGAGTCAAATGGGCACGGTATATCCTGCACCATATGACATGTTTTGATTCTGGAAAGAACACGAAGGGCACCCATCTTCCTTATCCTGCCCTAATCTGTGGACTTTTCCAGTTTGCCACTGGTAAATCTCTTTTCACCGATTATCTCTACCGACCTGATCGAAAAGGGGTTTACATCAGTGAGACCACTCTCCAGAAGAGTGTCCCTACATCTGGTGCATCATCTTCTTCTGCTCCACCACCACCACAACCTCCATCATCATCGGATGCACCTCCTCCTCCACCATCATCAGCTGCACCACCACCTCCTGAGCCATCTTTCCAACCTCCTCCACACCCGGCTTTTGCCGATTTTCATATTTCCAATGAGGCCCTCATGGGGTATCTCATGCACCAGCAAGCCTATAACATGCAGGTCCAACAACATCTTCATGAGGACCTCTGCCACATCATGTCATCTATGTCTCTCTCCTGCCCGCAGCCCTACCCCACCTACCAGCCCTACCCCGGTGACGACTACGCTTCTTATGCGTATAGTCAGTTCTATCCACCTCCACCACCCTCTGCTTCCGCTGACCACTCTGCAGGTGGATACTCTCACCCTTCCCCGGTGTTGGCGCTTCCAGGTGGACGCTTGTCCGAGCTACTGGCCCAGTACACCTCGACTGCTCCTCCCATTGAGATAGCTTATGAGCTCCATGCTCTGGGCATGTCTTGGGCTGAGCAGAGCGCGAGATGGCCTGGACGTGCTTTTGGTCCTACAGACGAGGATATGCCAGATCAGGACGATGCCGAGTCAGATGAGGCGACTGCGACAGATGCTGATACGGATGCTGACGATGATGATGCTGCTGATGAACAGGCTACACCGGCTGATGCCCCTCCTTCTGATGGAGACGAGGACTACCAGCCCGATGAGGACATGGATGCTGCTGTTGATGACGTCGACATAGATTAGTATAGCTTAGAGTAGATGTGTCTAGTGTAGTCTCGCATGACCATGTCATTTTCTTTAGGGACTATGTTTGTATCATCTATATTAGGCACATTATCTGAGATGTACTATGGCTTTTCCGCTTGTCCTTGTAGCTTTTGGTTTTATGTTTTGGATACATTTTGTATGACTTATCTTATCATGTAATCCATATTTTGATGAATGACAGTTGGTTGTTTTCATGAATTATCTTTGTGCTTCTCTGTCTTAATATGCTATGTTTGATTGAGTGTTTTGGAGAAGACCTGGTTTGTATGCTCTTCTACCCCCCTGCCTTTTTGAGATGACAAAGGGGGAGAAATATACCTCAATCATATTGCCATCATATTGCTTTTAGTGCTTGTATGGTTCTTTTCTTGTCTTTAAAACTTATATATCTTGACTTGGCTAGAATCATACAATATATATATGCTATGGCTGTTTGTGTGTTAACTAACAATGCAGGGATGAGTAAGCATGAATTGAGGGGGAGCATTACAAGACTGATCATATTTGCATCCCCTTGCAATTCTCTAAGCAAAGGTATAATTTTCATATTCTTTTCAATATGTTGAGGAATGGTTTGTCATTGTCAAAAAGGGGGAGAATGTTGACCTAGGTGTCGCATATTGCCCATATTTTGATAATGACTTAACCATTCCACTCATATGTATCTAACATTTCTAATTGAGATCATTGCAGACATTAGATACAAGAAAAGAATCAAAATTCACTCAAAGCTACTCTCCCGGCACATGCAAAACATGTGACTTTCACCCGCTTTGTAATATAGCCCTTAGAGGCTTAGAGCAATTTTTGTAATCACTTAAATTCATGTTTTGCATTGTATCTAAGATGGATAAAATGATTGGAACTCAAAAATCCATCATTTATACAGTTTTTGGAAATTCCAAAATACCCCTTAACAGGGATTTTGTCGGCCGAATTACAAACTCGGCCGATCCATGTATTGAGGAATTTTCTGGGCTGTCGGCCGAGTTTCAATGCCAGGAAACTCGGCCGATCCACTGGTCAGTCAAAACCAAAGGATGACTGATCGGTCGAGTTTCCCCCTGGAAACTCGGCCGACAGAGTCCCTGTTGGTTTTGTCACCTAGTGTGTCGGCCGAGTTGCCTTTATTGAAACTCGGCCGATCGAACTGTACTGGAATGCAGAAAAAGCAATTCCAACCGTTGGAGGAGTTGGTGGGACTCAAAATAGATCCGTTGCAAGTTGTAAAACGGCTAGTTTGTGCCACTTAACTCACCCAACCTCAAAGGGACACCCTCAACTATAAATAGGACCTCTTGGACTTCATTCCAAGGTTGCTCATTCACATATGCTTGGTTCTATCCTTAGTTGAGTGGTTTCCAACCTTTGAGCCCCCTTTCTCTCTCTACCTTCAATGCAAAAACGTGAGTAAGAGTGAGTTAGGATCCCTTTGTAAGAGAGCTACCATTTGTTCATTGTAAAGCTCTCCATCTTCATTCTCCCACCTCCTTTCCATAATGAAGATTGTTTGAAGCTACTTCTCCGAGTGAAAGAGGAGTTGCTGATGTTCTTCTCCGAGTGAAGGGGAAGATGTGTTGCTGATCTTCAAGGGTGAAGATTGATCGTTGCTCCAGCTCCCTTGGTGGAGGGAAAACGTGAGCAAGCTCTCCGAGTGAAGGAGAGGTGCAAGGCGAAGGGCAAGCAAGATAGGTAATTCCTTCAAGGCCGAAGACCAGAGCAAGAGTGGGTAAGTCCTTTAGAGAAGGCGGAAGACTACTTGCTTGGTGGGTAAGTCCTTGGTGAGGTAGAAGATCTTGGCTTGTTATATAAGACCTTGGATGGTTGGTTGTTGTAGCTTGTAATCTTATTTTTGTGAGAAATATAAGAGCCTCAAGTTACAAATCCTAGAGCCTAACCAACTCTAGGTAGTGGACTGACTTGATCCTAAGTTTAGGACGAGGAACCACTCTAAACCACCTGTCCAAGTGCATGTTTATCCATATCTCTTACCCTTGCTATGAATGCTAGCTTAGGACATCAAATTACTGTTTTTCTTCAAATTACACTCGTAATATAATTTGGTGGTTTAATCTATCTTGTGAAGTTTGTGAAGCTCTATTCAACCCCCCCCCCCTTCTAGAGCCCATTGATCCAACAAGTGGTATCAGAGCGGGTCTTCTCCAAGCTACTTCAACAAGTAGGAGAAGATGGGTGATTCGGCTCTCGGTTCACTCAACCTTGAGGGAAGCTACTCCACAAGACCCCCGGTCTTCGACGGCACCAACTTCCTATATTGGAAGAGAAGGATGCAGTTCTACATCCAAGGAGTTAGCTACGAGATGTGGAAGATAGTCCACCTCAAGTACGACGAGCCGAAGGGGAACATCACAACATGGACGGACGAAGAGATGAAGCGTGCTCAACTAAATGCTAAAGCCATTAGCATCATCTACGCTGCCCTCTCTCCATCGGAATTCAACCGCATCTCTTCATGGGACACCGCTCATGAGATTTGGCACAAGTTATGTGTCACCTATGAAGGGACGGAGCAGGTCAAGGAGGCCAAGATCTACATGCTCGGAGGCCTACTTGAAAATTTCAAGATGGGGAAGAATGAAAGGGTTGCGGACATGTACACAAGGCTCAACGTCATCCTCAACAGCCTTGCAGCCCTTGGGAGTGTCATGGATCGAGGCACCATCAACGCCAAGATCTTGAGGTCTCTTCCAAAGAGATGGGAGCCGAAGGTGACTTCAATTGAAGAAGTCTACAAGCTTAGCGAGTTGTCAACCGAGGAGCTGGTTGGTAACCTACAAGCTCACGAACCAAGGCTCGACAAGCAAGAGGAAGAGGAGAAAAGGGAAGAGAAGGAGACAAGAAAGATGAAGGACACGGCCTTCAAAGCTCATGTAGAAGAAATGATGAGGCAACAACAGCTTGCCATGAAGTCTCCTTGCCCCTCCTCAAGCGAAGACGAAGGTGCTAATGACCATGAAGCCAATTACTCCAAAGGAAGACACTTCAAGGGAAAGCAATCCTCCTCCACTCCTAGGTGCTATGAGTGTGGCCAAAAGGGCCACTACAAGAATGATTGCCCAAAAGTCAAGAAGGGCTATCATAAGGGCAGTCACAAGAAGGATGACAAATACAAGAGAGAATCCAAGTACAAGAAGAAGGACAAGAAGGAAAGACGATCCAAAGATGCAGCTCATGCGGCATGGGAGGAGTCTTCTACTTCAAGTTCATCTTGTTCCGAGGATGGAGAATGTCATCTTGCACTTATGGCATCTACTAGTGAAGAGGTAATGGAGGTAAGTGAGGTAAGCAATGTAAGTGATGAAGCTTTACTTGAATTATCTAAAGAATCTATCATTGAAATGCTTAGTGAATGTCAATCATCTCTTGCTAAATGTAAAGCTAAAAGAAAGAGATTAGGAAAGATAATAGATGATCTATATGCCAAGATTGACATTCTTGATGAAAATGAAAAGTTACACCTTGATAGTATAGATTCTTTGCAAGAGCAACTTCAAGACCTTGAACTTCAATACAATGGAGTAGAGGTTGAGAATGGTGCTTATCTTAAAACTATTGAAAGTCTTAAGATCGAGAACCAAAATTGCCTAGATGAGTTAGATGTTCTAAAAACTGAAAATGTTGAACTAAAACTCATTGATGATGCTAGGAGAGAGGAAGTTCATTGTTATCAAAAAGAAATTGCTATGCTTAAATCTGAAAATGCTAGATTGCTTGCTCAAACAAATGATCTATCCTCTAGACCTATCTTGCCTAGGAATGAAGTTGCTAACTTAACTATTGAAAAAGATTCTCTTCTTACTAAAGCCCTCTGTCTTGAGGCCGAACTGTTGCATGCTAGAGAAGATCTTGATAGTTTATCTACTACTATTAAAAATCTTAGTGATGATAATGCTAAATTAAGATCTACCTTGCAAAGGTTTCTTTCCGGTAAAAAGTCTCTAAATGATGTTCTAGAGCACTCTACCAAACAAATTGGTACTAGTGGTCTAGGATACGATGAGAGTATCCCAAAAGGTAAGAAGAAGAAGAAAGGTAAGAAAAAGAGTGTGGAAACTCCAATTCTCAATGGAGAGTCTTCCGGCTCTAAAAATCCCATGGTATGTATGCATTGCAAATGTGATGATCATTATTCTACCTATTGTCCTTACAAGCCTAAGGGGACCAACCCAAATATGAAATGGGTCCCCAAGCTAACCCCGGACCCCAAAGTTTGAGTTGGGTTCCGACATCCTCTTTTCTTGCAGGTCACAAAGAAATGGATTGTTGATAGTGGCTGCTCTAAGCACATGACTGGAGAAATCAGCCATTTCAACAAATTTGTGAAGAAGAAAGGAGGATCGGTAACCTTTGGGGACAACAAAAAGGGTAAGGTTATAGGTGAGGGTGATGTAGGTAATGATTTGTGCATTAAAAATGTTTTGCTTGTTGATGGCCTACATCACAACTTGATTAGTGTGAGCCAATTATGTGATAATGGTTATCTTGTGCTCTTTACTTCCTTAGAATGCTTGCTTCTAGATTCCCTGTCCTATAATGTCATATATAAGGGAACTAGAAATGGTAATCTATATGTGATTGTTCTTGATGCTTTAAAGCCCATACTAAATAGATGCTTAGTCGTGGATAAAAACGATCTTTCGCTTTGGCATCGACGCTTGGGTCATGTGAACTTGCATCAAATGAAGAAACTAGACAAAAAGGACTTGGTTCGAGGACTTCCCAAATTGGATTTTGAAAAGGATGAGGAATGTCAACCTTGTACCCAAGGGAAACAAACCAAATCCTCTTTCAAGTCCAAAGGGGTCATGAGTACCAAGAGAGTTCTAGAGCTTCTTCATATTGATCTCTTCGGACCTATGAGAACACAAACGCTTCGCGGCTCCAAGTATTGTCTTGTTATCGTCGATGATTTTTCTAGATATACTTGGACTTTCTTTCTTGTTTCCAAAAGCGACACCCTTGACGTTTTCTCGAGCTTTTGCAAACGAGTCGAAAACGAAGCTTCTTGTCATGTTGTTTCCATCCGTAGTGATCATGGGGGAGAGTTTGAAAATGATCTTTTTGAACGTTTTTGTGAAAAATCGGGTTATTCGCACAATTTCTCTTCTCCTCGCACACCCCAACAAAATGGAGTTGTTGAGAGGAAGAATAGATCGCTACAGGAAATGGCTAGGACCATGCTTCTTGAGTATGATACTCCTAAGAAGTTTTGGGCTGAAGCCGTTAGCACCGCATGTTTTGTGCAAAACCGAGTTTTCACTCATCCGACGTTTAAGAAAACCCCCTATGAACTATGGCGTGGTAGGAAGCCGTCGATTGATTTCTTCCATGTGTTTGGATGCCCTTGTTTTGTTTTGAACACCAAGGACTCTCTCGACAAGTTTGATCCGAAATCTTACAAGGCTTTCTTCCTAGGCTATAGCACTACTAGCAGGGCTTTTAGAGTATTTAGCATAGAACTATCTAAAATAGAAGAATCCATAAATGTTAAATTTATTGAAACTAACCCTGTTGTTGGCAAGCCTATTGGTGATAATGATGTTGCAGATGAAATCATTCCTATCCTCAAAGATCTCAACATCAAAGATAAAGGTAAGCAGGTTCAAGAAGAAGATCAAGAAGAAGAAGAGAAAGAAGAAGAAAGGAAGGATCCCACTCCCCGCTTCGCCAAAGATCACCCCAAGGAGTTGATCATAGGCAATCCATTTGAAAGAGTAAGGACACGGGCTGCACACAACAAAGAACAAGCAGACAGCGCCTTCATCTCTCAAATGGAGCCGAAGAACATCAAGGAGGCCCTTGGTGATGATGAGTGGATCCTTGCCATGCAAGAAGAGCTTGAGCAGTTCGAGAAGAGCCGAGTGTGGACCTTAGTGCCAAGACCAAACAATAGAAAGATCATTGGCACCAAATGGGTCTACCGCAACAAGCTTGATGAGCAAGGAAAAATGGTAAGAAACAAAGCAAGGTTAGTAGCTCAAGGTTATAATCAACAAGAAGGTATTGATTTTGATGAAACCTATGCGCCTGTTGCTAGATTAGAATCTATTCGCATGCTACTTGCCTTTGCTAGTTATAAAAATTTCTTGCTTTATCAAATGGATGTTAAAAGTGCGTTTTTGAATGGTACAATTGAGGAGGAAGTATATGTTGCTCAACCTCCGGGCTTTGAAAATGATAAGTTACCCAATCATGTTTATCTCTTGCAAAAAGCTCTCTATGGTCTCAAACAAGCACCTCGAGCTTGGTATGAGAAACTAAAGAACTTTTTGTTAGATAATGGGTATATCATGGGCAAAGTTGATTGTACCTTGTTTCTAAAACACACTTCTACCCATTTTCTCATCATTCAAATATATGTTGATGATATTATATTTGGCGGAACTGACCTTGATCTTTGCAAAGAGTTTGGTTCTCTTATGCAGAGTGAATTTGAGATGAGTATGATGGGTGAGCTGACCTTCTTCCTAGGCTTCCAAATCAAGCAGACCAAGAATGGTAACTTCATCAACCAAGGCAAATACACGCTTGAGCTTCTAAAACGCTTTGGGATGGAGAACATGAAGCAAATGGACACGCCCATGTCAAACACTGCCAAACTTGACAGGGATGAGGAAGGTGAGAAGGTAGATGAGAAGCTCTATAGAGGTATGATTGGAAGTTTACTTTATTTAACTGCCTCTAGACCTGATATAATGTTTAGTGTTGGCTTGTGTGCCCGCTTTCAATCAAGCCCTAGGAAATCACATCTTATTGCCGTCAAGAGGATTTTGAGGTATCTAGCCAAAACTCCAAATTTTGGACTATGGTACCCTAAGTCAAGGGACTTTACTCTTGTGGCATATAGTGATGCTGACTACGCAGGTTGCTTAATTGATAGAAAGTGCACAAGTGGCACTTGCTTCCTCTTGGGACCATGCTTGGTGTCTTGGTTCTCCAAGAAACAGAGCACAGTGGCATTATCAACTACCGAAGCTGAATACATTGCAGCCGGAAGTTGTTGTGCCCAGGTCCTATGGATGAAGCAAATGCTCCAAGACTTTAACATTCATTTTGATGCTTCTCCTATTTTCTGTGATAATACTAGTGCAATTAATCTTTCATATAATCCAATATTGCATAGTAGAGCTAAACACATAGAAGTCCGCCATCATTTTCTCCGTGATCACATTGTCAAAAAGGATATTTATATCACACATGTGGATACGGAAAATCAGTTGGCTGACATTTTCACTAAACCGCTTGCTAGAGATCAATTTAATTTCATTAGGTCAAAATTGCTAATAACCTCTCTTGATGATGTTGAATTGCTCTCTAATTAGCTGGTTACATGTTATGTGTGTTGCTCATGCTTATAAATGCCTTGTTTGCTTAAAATGCTTGTTTTTGATAAATATCTCTATTGGTTTTATCTCATTTTCGGGTATTTTTCGCAAAACGAGTTTTTATCGACAAATAGTACACTATGATGATGAGAATGTGCCTAAATGTGTTTAAAATACATCCTAGATCCCTCAGAAAAATTGCCCTAGGTCGTATGAGGCTAGGACTAGATTTCAGAATTTCTCACATCAGGGTTTTTGTCGGCCGAGTTGGAAACTCGGCCGATCGGTCGGGCGCAGGGTGTCTGTACACTCTGTCGGCCGAGTTTCCCCACCCTGGAACTCGGCCGATCGACGGCAGACGGGTTTTATATATATAGGATTCGGCCGACTTGCTCCCTCTCAACTAGAGCAAAGTCGACCGAACCCTAGCCGCCCAAGCCCGACTCCTCCTCTCCTGGTCTTTTCCTCCCTCTCTCCGGCCGTCATTGCCCCCAAAACGGCCCCCTTGTGTGCCCTAGCTGCTTGTACGGTTCCGTTGCTACGTTTTTCTCCGTGTGGATCGGCGCCCTTCTCTCCGTTTCTTCTCCGATGAGGTCGCAACGTCGGAAACGCGCCGTTCCCGCTCCTGCTCCTTCGGTTCCTCTAGCTCCGAGGTATATGTCCTTTGACAACCTCTCTTTCGTGGACAATACCGCGGTTGCACGGTATAAAGAGCTTCTCCCTCGATCTCCTTTTCCTTTTCGTGCTCTTTATCAACCGCATTGTTTTCACGCCGATCTTTTTGAGGCGAGTCAAGTGTTTCGCACACACCATCTTGACGCCTTTAGCATCGAGGATCCAAAATTTCACAATCTCAAGTATAGCACCAAGGCTGTCCGCCAATTCTACGCAAACTTGCGGTGGAATTACGACACTTTGGTTCCTCCCTCGGATACCTCGATTGTCTTAACCTCTATGATCGCCGGACAACCGTTTCATATCACCGAGCGATCCTTTAATCTTTACCTAAATGGCAACGTCGGCACGGCCTCTTGGACCACCTCATATCCCGATTATTTCGATCTTTTGCGTCCCGAGGACATCTATAAGGCACTCGAGATAGACTTGTCGGATATTCACAAATTCCTCAAGCTTCCCGAGTTTCCTTATAGAAAGAAGGGCACCCTGCCTTCTTCTGTTCTGTCTTCCCCTCGCCGTGTGTTGGCGTTTGTTCTTAGTTGCAATGTTCACCCAAAGAAAAACCAAACGGACATAGCCGAGAACACTGCCATGATGATGTATCTCCTCTTGAACAATCATGGAGTCAAATGGGCACGGTATATCCTGCACCATATGACATGTTTTGATTCTGGAAAGAACACGAAGGGCACCCATCTTCCTTATCCTGCCCTAATCTGTGGACTTTTCCAGTTTGCCACTGGTAAATCTCTTTTCACCGATTATCTCTACCGACCTGATCGAAAAGGGGTTTACATCAGTGAGACCACTCTCCAGAAGAGTGTCCCTACATCTGGTGCATCATCTTCTTCTGCTCCACCACCACCACAACCTCCATCATCATCGGATGCACCTCCTCCTCCACCATCATCAGCTGCACCACCACCTCCTGAGCCATCTTTCCAACCTCCTCCACACCCGGCTTTTGCCGATTTTCATATTTCCAATGAGGCCCTCATGGGGTATCTCATGCACCAGCAAGCCTATAACATGCAGGTCCAACAACATCTTCATGAGGACCTCTGCCACATCATGTCATCTATGTCTCTCTCCTGCCCGCAGCCCTACCCCACCTACCAGCCCTACCCCGGTGACGACTACGCTTCTTATGCGTATAGTCAGTTCTATCCACCTCCACCACCCTCTGCTTCCGCTGACCACTCTGCAGGTGGATACTCTCACCCTTCCCCGGTGTTGGCGCTTCCAGGTGGACGCTTGTCCGAGCTACTGGCCCAGTACACCTCGACTGCTCCTCCCATTGAGATAGCTTATGAGCTCCATGCTCTGGGCATGTCTTGGGCTGAGCAGAGCGCGAGATGGCCTGGACGTGCTTTTGGTCCTACAGACGAGGATATGCCAGATCAGGACGATGCCGAGTCAGATGAGGCGACTGCGACAGATGCTGATACGGATGCTGACGATGATGATGCTGCTGATGAACAGGCTACACCGGCTGATGCCCCTCCTTCTGATGGAGACGAGGACTACCAGCCCGATGAGGACATGGATGCTGCTGTTGATGACGTCGACATAGATTAGTATAGCTTAGAGTAGATGTGTCTAGTGTAGTCTCGCATGACCATGTCATTTTCTTTAGGGACTATGTTTGTATCATCTATATTAGGCACATTATCTGAGATGTACTATGGCTTTTCCGCTTGTCCTTGTAGCTTTTGGTTTTATGTTTTGGATACATTTTGTATGACTTATCTTATCATGTAATCCATATTTTGATGAATGACAGTTGGTTGTTTTCATGAATTATCTTTGTGCTTCTCTGTCTTAATATGCTATGTTTGATTGAGTGTTTTGGAGAAGACCTGGTTTGTATGCTCTTCTACCCCCCTGCCTTTTTGAGATGACAAAGGGGGAGAAATATACCTCAATCATATTGCCATCATATTGCTTTTAGTGCTTGTATGGTTCTTTTCTTGTCTTTAAAACTTATATATCTTGACTTGGCTAGAATCATACAATATATATATGCTATGGCTGTTTGTGTGTTAACTAACAATGCAGGGATGAGTAAGCATGAATTGAGGGGGAGCATTACAAGACTGATCATATTTGCATCCCCTTGCAATTCTCTAAGCAAAGGTATAATTTTCATATTCTTTTCAATATGTTGAGGAATGGTTTGTCATTGTCAAAAAGGGGGAGAATGTTGACCTAGGTGTCGCATATTGCCCATATTTTGATAATGACTTAACCATTCCACTCATATGTATCTAACATTTCTAATTGAGATCATTGCAGACATTAGATACAAGAAAAGAATCAAAATTCACTCAAAGCTACTCTCCCGGCACATGCAAAACATGTGACTTTCACCCGCTTTGTAATATAGCCCTTAGAGGCTTAGAGCAATTTTTGTAATCACTTAAATTCATGTTTTGCATTGTATCTAAGATGGATAAAATGATTGGAACTCAAAAATCCATCATTTATACAGTTTTTGGAAATTCCAAAATACCCCTTAACAGGGATTTTGTCGGCCGAATTACAAACTCGGCCGATCCATGTATTGAGGAATTTTCTGGGCTGTCGGCCGAGTTTCAATGCCAGGAAACTCGGCCGATCCACTGGTCAGTCAAAACCAAAGGATGACTGATCGGTCGAGTTTCCCCCTGGAAACTCGGCCGACAGAGTCCCTGTTGGTTTTGTCACCTAGTGTGTCGGCCGAGTTGCCTTTATTGAAACTCGGCCGATCGAACTGTACTGGAATGCAGAAAAAGCAATTCCAACCGTTGGAGGAGTTGGTGGGACTCAAAATAGATCCGTTGCAAGTTGTAAAACGGCTAGTTTGTGCCACTTAACTCACCCAACCTCAAAGGGACACCCTCAACTATAAATAGGACCTCTTGGACTTCATTCCAAGGTTGCTCATTCACATATGCTTGGTTCTATCCTTAGTTGAGTGGTTTCCAACCTTTGAGCCCCCTTTCTCTCTCTACCTTCAATGCAAAAACGTGAGTAAGAGTGAGTTAGGATCCCTTTGTAAGAGAGCTACCATTTGTTCATTGTAAAGCTCTCCATCTTCATTCTCCCACCTCCTTTCCATAATGAAGATTGTTTGAAGCTACTTCTCCGAGTGAAAGAGGAGTTGCTGATGTTCTTCTCCGAGTGAAGGGGAAGATGTGTTGCTGATCTTCAAGGGTGAAGATTGATCGTTGCTCCAGCTCCCTTGGTGGAGGGAAAACGTGAGCAAGCTCTCCGAGTGAAGGAGAGGTGCAAGGCGAAGGGCAAGCAAGATAGGTAATTCCTTCAAGGCCGAAGACCAGAGCAAGAGTGGGTAAGTCCTTTAGAGAAGGCGGAAGACTACTTGCTTGGTGGGTAAGTCCTTGGTGAGGTAGAAGATCTTGGCTTGTTATATAAGACCTTGGATGGTTGGTTGTTGTAGCTTGTAATCTTATTTTTGTGAGAAATATAAGAGCCTCAAGTTACAAATCCTAGAGCCTAACCAACTCTAGGTAGTGGACTGACTTGATCCTAAGTTTAGGACGAGGAACCACTCTAAACCACCTGTCCAAGTGCATGTTTATCCATATCTCTTACCCTTGCTATGAATGCTAGCTTAGGACATCAAATTACTGTTTTTCTTCAAATTACACTCGTAATATAATTTGGTGGTTTAATCTATCTTGTGAAGTTTGTGAAGCTCTATTCAACCCCCCCCCCCTTCTAGAGCCCATTGATCCAACAATTTTTGTGTGTACAATGATACACATCACATATTACATGGTAATAGGAAACCTCAAGTTACATTCGAGGGGGGCATAGGAAGGAGAGAATAATACTTTAACATATGAAAGAGAAGATAGAGGCTCAGTATGCAAATAAAAAAATAAACATGAATAAACAACCACAACCATGCACAAGATCTAGGGTTATAGGAGATAAACTTGCTAACATCTACCATCAAAACAAATTTTAAGGTGATGTGTACACACACACACACAGATATATATATATATATATATATATATTTATATATATATATATATATATATATATATATATATATATATATATATATATATATATATATATATATATGGATCGTATGTGGTCTTTAATCGCATATGCACATTATTCATTTAAATATTCTTATAACATGTAATAAACACATGATTAAAACTAAAATTCGATCATATCAATTAAATCCCAAAACATAGTAAATTGACGTGGCTCTGATACCATTGTAAGAAAATATGACATCAGATAAGGCAACAAAAATAAAAAATTAACTATCATATTTCCTTTGAATGGTAGATCACGTCAACAACAATGTAATGGGAAGGAGGGTTGTAAGATTTATACTTGGTCTAGAGCAAGCCTAGCAACAATCACTTACAGTATGTGCGACTTTCTTCAAGTTGCACCTGAACAACATCAATATCATCTTCTTGGTTGAACACCATGGACAATGATTGACTTCAACCTCCTAGCGCTGGAAATGACCTCCTCTCTTCTATATTAGTCCACACGGACCACTGGGAACTCCTGTCGTTCTAGTTGAATGGACAAGATGGAGTTATCCCTTCTAGTCACCGTGATACAACTGACTTGCTCTCCCAATTGTCGCTCCCTTACTATTCCTCTCTTTGACGGGTAGAACTTGCCCGTGTTCTCACATTGCCACAACTATAAGTAGACAATAATTGCTAGAGTTTATTGTTGTGTCTCTAGAAACCCTCAACTAACCTTCTATCTATAGGAGGGTCAGGGTCAAGAGTTCTAGTCTGAGCGGCAGTCGAAGAGGCAAAATTTCATGAATATTCTGGAACTTGCGAATGTTGAACCAGTCAGTTCACAACTGAAGCAGTCGATTCACATGTGAGATGACCAATTCAACCCTTGAATATGTCATTTCATTGTGTTTGCCAACCACAATTGTATTGACAATTAATATCAAATTAACGCACAACATGACATCAACATCAATCCTTGATGCAATTGAATTGATCAACCAATCAGTCGGTTCACAACTTGAATCTGTCAGTTCACATACCTGAGCTGAGCTGATTGGTTCACTTGCTGAACTGGTCGTCTCATGGATCTGATTGCCAATCTTGGTTCAAATCAACCTGACACTTGAGTTGATCGGTTCAACACTTGAACCGGCCAGTTCACAGTCTAGTCAATCAAATTTTAGTTATTGTTGTTTAAATTGAATACATAACATGTTTGTAATCAAGTTTAAACTACATTCATGAGAGAAATTCTATTCCAAGTGTGTCCTATGTGTGTCGCCCTATATGTTCCAAGTTACGTCGGTAATGAATGTCCATAACCAACTTATGATATCACAAGCAACATTTGTACCCAAGTAATAAAGAAGTTGGAGAACAACTTCAACCCACAATCTATGATTGGTGTTACAGTGATTGTGTAGTTCCCTTGTCACTGATATCTAGATTGAACTTGAGGCATAAAATCATCATCCTCTTCAATGTTCAATCCATGTTCCTTGAACTAGAGCAGACTATCTGAGATATATGTAAGCTCAATATCACATATTGACTCACACGAACATGACCATATATTTGTCAACCTCGCTTATCAAGTGGCCAGGATATCATACTCATATAGGAGGGATAAATCCCATCTACACCACTCATAGTCATCCCCATGTGTCACAATGCACCAGAGCACCACCTTTATGGCAATTCTTATTCAAGGTCACAGTGGATGATGCCAGAGTACACCAAACGAAATGTGTTGAGTGTAGTGACTTCATGTCTAAGAACCACAATCACCACCATCATTACTAGAGCTAATTCTTACTACCATTTTATGGTCTCCATATATCACTCTCAAGGTGGGTATGTCTGGGACACTATTCTCAAACAAGTACCTATGTGTTTGGTTTGATATCACATATCATGATTGATGAGATTCTGTCATCAATCAAGACACACTCGAGTCTTATGTATTATTGTTGTCTATTTTGCTTCCTCGGTAACTTCTGACTAAGGACATAATAAGAATGCATGCTCTCTTATCATACATGTGATCTCATTGTCTAGGTCCTAAACCTAAAGACATATGTCATTGAGTACCATCATTCTTTAGGCATTTATTATATTACATCATTTTCTCATACCTGAATAAAATAGAAAAAATGAAATTACCTTTTATAATTAATCAAATCATTTACAAGATATGTCATTAATATCATCATATCATTGGCTCTATGGGCATACATACCAACATGTTCATAAGTTGAAATATCTAACTGATAGAAAGATAGCTCGATACAATGCTCGACTTGTAGAAAAGGGGCACACTCAAATGTTTGGAGTGAACTATTTTGAGACTTCTCTCCTATTTCATGACTCAATTTTGTTCAGATTCTTCTCTCTATGTTGTTAATACTGAGTGGTCAATTCATTAGTTGGTTATTAAAAATGCCTTCCTATATGGGGATCTACTGGAGGGAGTGTATCTAGAGCACCCTCGTAGGTATGTTATGTAAGGGGAGTGTTGTAAAATCTACATATTGAACATGTATATTTATGACCTTAAACAAAGTCCTTGTGCGTGGTTTAGAAAAATAACTCTATTAAGCAATTCAAATTTTCCCATTCCTTGTCAGATCACTCTTTCACTCTACACACAAAAACTATTTTTGTGATTTTGATAGACCATGTCGATAATGTTCTTATTTCTGGAAATGTTAAGGTTGACATCCAATGCCTAAATGAGTTTCTACATTCCAATTTGTCACCAAGGATCTTTGATCCATTAATTTTTTTAGTATTGAAGTTACAAAAGTTGGCAGTGGTCTTATGCTCTTGCAAAGAAAGTATGTCCTAGATCTTCTTAAGGTCAGAAAAATGACAAGCTGCAAACCAACAAGTATTTCTATGGATCCATCAATTCATCTTGGAGACTCTAATAGTCTTGGATTTGTTGATGTCACAAAGTACACAACTATTGTTGGCAAGCTCTTATATTTAACAATAATGCGTCTAGACATCTTGTATCATGGGACACCCGAGTCGGTTTCTGCAACAACCACGTCGAAAGGACTTTGCTACAAAAATCACGAGCATCTTCAACTTTGTGGGTACTCTGATGTTGACTATGGCAACACACACGAGGATATGTGCTCTACCAAAGGGTTTTGTACCTACATTGGCAGCAATCTTATGACATGGAGAATCAAGACGCTAAATGTTTTGTCATGTTCTAGTATAAAATATGAATATATAGTTGCACACCACATTCCGTGTGTAATTCATGAGGTAGGCTCTCTACCCAAGAATTTTAGAATTTCTGCACCTTTACATATGCCCATGCAATATGACAATTTGGTTGCTACCTATATTGCAAGTAATACCAATCTTGTATGAGCGTACTAAACATATTGAGATCGAATGTCAGTTTGTTCGAGATACCGTGCTTGCCGGGATGATCTGTACACCTTATATTTCTACACATGATCAACTAGCAGACGTAGTTACAAAGCATCTTCCAAGGAAGCATCTTCATATGACATGTTCAAAGTTGAGGTTACATGATATATGTGATCCAGCTTGAGGGGGAGTGTTGAGATACCGTTTCTACCATCCGTTCTTTTGTTTCCTTATTCACGAATCCCACATATATTGATTAGTAACATGTCGTTCTCTCTCTTACTATATAAGAGAGACTCCCATGTATGTTTTCATGTATCATTTTTGAATACAATTACTCTAGTCGACATTTGCATACTATGCGAAGATCATCTACTCATATCATATATTCAAGAAACCCCATTCTATTGTCAAAACACTTACATTCCTAGCCAATAAGCCTCATTTTATTCCATTAACACCTTACTTTTATGGTGCATGCAAACAATGTGCTACTGAGTTGAAAAATCACCTTCATTAATTGCAACACGCACATGTAGTTCCTTCATTACACTCCTCTAGTATGATATCCCGCTTTACCATCCATTGCTAGATGTTAAATGCATGCAGAACCCACCAAACTCCTCAAAATCACTACCCAATTGCTCAAATCCTCAAAAATCACTAGACTCATCGAAACCTCTACCCACATGCCCAAAACATGTAAAAAATCCTCCCATAACCCCTCACTCCTTTTTTGCATCACATCAAATGTGCCCACAAACTCGTTCCATCAAACATACTCTCTCAAATTACTTCCCATTTTCCCAAACCCCTCCAAGAACCACCCTTAATACTCCATAACCGTTTTCAGAGAAACGGTTGTACTAATCATAAGGATAGTTGTTGTAGCTTTGTTACTTTTCAAAAGTCCTCTCAAAACCACCCCACTCTTTTCTTTGCATCACATTAAATGCGCGTGCAAGAACTCATTTCTCCCAAATCACTACCCACCTGCCCAAACCCCTCCAAAAACCACCCATGTTAACTCCACAACCATTTTCGGAGAAATAGCCGCGCTAATCAGATACGATACTTGTGGTAACTTTGTAACTTTTCAACGGTTGGACTGCATTCAACAACTAAAACGAACCATTGCCGAGTCTTCTTCCTAACACAATCAAAACAGTTTTGTTTCCTTGTTAAAGTATATAGCGATAATAATAAGGGCTGTGTGGGGACTGACCTTGTTGCCAACCACCACCAGCATGCTGGGCCCTGAAGCAAGTGCTGGAACCAGATAGAAAACTGCAATAAAGGAGTTGCGACCCGACTCGACCCCGACGCCCTTTCGCTGTGGGAACACCCTCGTAACAGCCACAGCCCACAGACAGCGCGGCAGAGAAAACGAGGGGGTAGGGTGAGAAAAGAGAGAGAAAGAGAGGGAGAGCGGAAGACGGGATGGTTGTTAATTTGTTATGTTTGCTGCTCTGCTTGTGCCTAGCCACCACCGTGTAGAGAGATGATATAGAGAGAGAGTGTGGTGCGACCGGGGTTGGGTTGGCGGGACCCTGCGTAACGCCTCTTGGTAGGGAAGGACACGACAGGCAGGTCTGACCACGTTCAGCGGGAGGGTGAGGAGTGAGAGAGAGAGGTGCGACAGCCTTTTTTTTTTTCTTTCTCTCTTTTGCCCCCGTCACTTGTCCCGACGCGATACCCGCAGCTCGGTCCAAGGGTAAATGCGTCTTTTCCTTCCGTCCTCACTGACCCGGTAGCTGTGTCCCTCTTTTACTCGTCTTCGGTGGTGATTGATTTTTCTAGTCCTAGCTGCTCACCTAGACGGACGGTGAGAGAGAAAAAAGAGAAGAGAGAGAAAGAGAAGAGAGAGCTTAGAGAGGCCGAGAGTCGAGAGAGGCGTGTTGTGTGTAGATAGATAGAGAGGAGAAAACCAGGAGAGAGAAAAGAGATAGAGCAGGTAGAGAGAGAAGTTCAGAAAGAGAGTAGGGAGAGGAGGAAAGAAGAGAGACGGGACGAGAGGGGTCGTGGTTTCGCTAGCTTGCTCTTCGCCTTGAGCTCGAGTCTTTCCGACCACGCCGTTGCCGGCGCCCCGATGGGGTCACACCACCCTCCAGACCAGGTGATACCGATGCATGTCCTGCTGGAGCAGCAGCAGCAGCTCCAGCTACAGCAACAGCAGCAGCAGGCCGCCGCGCTCATGGCTCAGCAACAACAACAGCAACAGCAGCAGCAGGCGGCGGCTCTCATGGCTCAGCAGCAACAAGCTGCAGCTCTCATGGCTCAGCAACAGCAGCAGGCGGCGCTCCTAGCCCAGCAACAGCAGCTACAACAACAGCAACAACAACAGCTCCACCTACACCAAGGAGCAGCCCCGGCTGCGGCGCCGCAACAGCCAGCGCAAGCCGCCCGTCCAGAGTTGGGGGAAGACAAGGTGAATCTACCAGCTGATTCCCCCCGAGTTCCTCGGCCATACTCTCCCTAGATCTACGCTCCTCCTCACCGCATGTTGTTGCCTCGGCGTTTCTTTATTTATTCTTCCTTTCTAGGGTTTGATTCCACCTTCCCCGAGCCTCTCAAATCCCTCTTCCTGTACCAGCTTCTGGATCTCTACCTGCCTCGCCACACCGATTCAGAACCGATTTTGCTTCTCTTTTCATCCCTCAACTCGATCTGTTGATGCCTTCATTGTCCGTTTTTTCTGACTTTTTTTTCTACACGTAACTGCTTCGATAAGGCGAATGCTTCTCTGTCTTCTCTGCACGCAACTCCATATCCTCATCTTCCTCTTCTCTTCCGGACTACTCCATACTACCGTTAGGTGTCCGGTTTGCTTCTTTTTATTTACTTATTCGTAGTCGGGATGCCCGACTTCGCAGATATCTGGATCTACCTATTCCAGCCTCCTCCTCCCCATCCCTTCTGCTTGATACAGATCGACGACAGGCACCTACTTACTTCTCTTTCTTGTTCGAGGATGTTACATACATTCGGCATTTCTCATTCCGTTGCCTTCCACAGTTCTATCTCCGGTTACCTGGTACGGCGTTACTGATTGCTTGTCACTCTCTCCCACGTATTTGATTCCGCCCGTCTTTACCGTCCTGGTTGCCTGCGGGCTTGCTTCCTCAACTAGCTCTCCTCCTGTCTCTTTCCTTGCTTTCCCTTTTTCTTTCCGTTGTGCCTTGTGCGGCGGCGGCGGCGGCTTCTTCGACCCGCGTTTTCGTCTATCTGCAGCTGTTCCGTTAACTATGGCATATTAGAGTGGTGATGTATTCTGATGCTGTCTCTGACCAGGTGGCTTCCGTTGTGGAAGGAAATGATGCCGTTACCGGCCATATCATCTCGACCACTGTTGGAGGCAAGAACGGGGAACCCAAGCAAGTGAGTAAATTCTTGCTCTTTTTTTCTTCTTTTTCTGCCACTCTATTAAATTCCACTCTGTTATTGCGTACCAATGAGATAATATTCTGAAACGCTGATAAACGCAATTATTGCTATTTGAAACTGAAACTCCAGACTATCTACTTTTTTTTTTCTCGATGCACATAGTCCTACCCTCTCTTTTCTAGATAATAACTGGTCATGTTCGGTGGTTTCCTTTGTGTTTGATTCAGGTAACAACTTGTGTATATCTGTCTCATAATAATTTTTATTTTTTTCACAACGGTTTTCGTATTATTATTCAAATAAAAAAATTACATTGAGATAGGAAGGAAGACGGGCAAAGTGTAAATACTTTGTCTCTATGGGTTTTGAACTGCCTGTAAGCTCTACTTTGCTGAGGGACTCTTTTAATGCTTTTTATACATGTAAATATTTCCAATACAAATGAAGCTTGTGTGGCAGATTATAAACTATAAGCTACATGGCTTTGGTTTGAAATATATACTAACCACCTCCTTATACTGTTGTCTTTGTCAGACTATAAGCTACATGGCTGAGCGTGTGGTTGGCACTGGATCATTTGGAATTGTTTTTCAGGTAAACTCTGGCCTAATCCCCTTAATAATATAATTGCGTAAAATTATTCTTTAGTTGAAAACTGCTGATCCCACTTTTCTAAATGTAAGATTGCTTTTGACTTTCACATTGGCAAACCTTATGCCGGTCACTTAAGTTCTAATTGTGATAATGGTACTCAAATTTCTGCTGCCGTTTTAGGCAAAATGCTTGGAGACAGGAGAAACTGTTGCGATAAAGAAGGTTTTGCAAGACCGGCGGTATAAAAACCGTGAGTTGCAGTTGATGCGTGCCATAGATCATCCCAACGTCATATCGCTTAAGCATTGCTTCTTCTCCACCACAACCAAAGATGAGCTTTTCCTCAATCTGGTCATGGAATATGTTCCTGAGACGCTGTACCGTGTTTTGAAGCATTACTGCAGTGCAAATCTAAGGATGCCTCTTATGTATGTCAAGCTGTATACCTACCAGGTAATATATATATATTTGTAATCTTCCTCTCCTTTTCAGTTTAAAAGACGAAGAATATTTTTCTTATTTCTTGTTTTGGATTTTTCTGCATAGATTTTCAGGGGGTTAGCTTACATCCATACCGTACCTGGTATAAGTCACAGAGACGTCAAACCACAGAATGTGCTGGTAAGGATAATATTTATTTAGTTCTGCTTGATGTTACACAAAAGTTGTAAACATGACTAGATTCTAATGTTTATAAATATTTTTCTAGGTTGATCCACTGACTCACCAAGTGAAGTTATGTGATTTTGGAAGTGCTAAAGTTTTGGTAAGCACATGCTCCTTCTGGTCTGTTGTCCTGGTTGGCCTTTTTTCTATTGCTGTACAATTACTTCCAGATGGGAGAGTTATTCCCTGTACAAAAATGACAGATAGTATGAAGATTTGTGAATTAGCTTTTATGGTGACAGCGTGTGCTTCCCATATAGTCCTTTTTTGGGCGTTAATTACTCCTCATACTAAACTTCTGATCATGGAACAACTGGAACATATATTAGTTTGTAGATTGCATGTGAACTCCTATGTTGATCACGAGACGATGCTATAACATTGTAGTCCTTTTTTGGTTTTGTTTCCCTCAAAGATATTCACGTATGTTTTAACATAACCCTCTTTTTACCGAGCAATATAATGCAATCATGGTAACAATTTTCGTATCGGCAGCGTAGTTACAAAGGGTAAAGTAGATAGGGCTGAGTTTATTCAACACTTTGGGGATGTACATATTCAAACATGTAAAACCCTCATTGTGGAAGTTACATGAATGCACAAATACTTCAAAATTGTATGTTCGATTGCATCCACTGCCAGTTCATGCCTATGCGCTAGTTTGATAGGCTATAATGATTTATCTGAACCACCATTGGACTGTGCTAAAAGTTGCATCCTGCACTTGCATGATTATCTCATATTCTCATGAGTGCAAAAAGTTGTCGTTCCTACTTGTGTAATCATCTCATAATGAAGGCCTGATGTGATGACAATGGATGATCTTTTGAAACTCTCAAAACATTATATCTCGATGCTGGGGGTCTTCTATTCTCTTGGATCTATATTAATAATGTCATGAGAACAATTCACCTAGTTGGTTAAAGTGGATGTGGTGGAGGGGGGGGGAAGACATTTCTTGGGAAAGATGTTTTGGAGCAAGGTTGCCCATACAAAGGAATAACTATAACGAAAATAAAATAAATTTACAATCATAACTCAAACCTTGCTGTGCCATATTCGCTTCACGCTTTCAGCCAAAGAACATGAATCTTGTATCACTTTTCTCGTTGCTTTCTAAATTTATTAGAAGTTTTATACTAAAGCTCTTATCTTTCACAATTCAAAACATTATATCTCGATGCTGGGGGTCTTCTATTCTCTTGGATCTATATTAATAATGTCATGAGAACAATTCACCTAGTTGGTTAAAGTGGATGTGGTGGAGGGGGGGGGGAAGACATTTCTTGGGAAAGATGTTTTGGAGCAAGGTTGCCCATACAAAGGAATAACTATAACGAAAATAAAATAAATTTACAATCATAACTCAAACCTTGCTGTGCCATATTCGCTTCACGCTTTCAGCCAAAGAACATGAATCTTGTATCACTTTTCTCGTTGCTTTCTAAATTTATTAGAAGTTTTATACTAAAGCTCTTATCTTTATCCCATCACATTTGCCAAAGAAGACAACGTACAAGCAACCAAGAGAGACATGTTGCTTAACTTTTAAAGTTCTAGTGAAAGGCACACCATCTACAAATGAAAAGACCCCACCCTGGTTTGAGGTCAAAGTTGAAATCCCTTGATCCTAGCCTCACAAAAAGTTGCATCTTCAACCTTAGCAAGGCGATTCATATCTTCTTCAAATAATCCATAATGATACAAGCATTTTTTTCAAGGGCATTAATGTCCCAACCATGCCTGCTATGGCTATGCAAACTTGCAATGGCAATGTTTATATAGAAAAAGTGTATTTGCTTGATATCTATCCAACCAATGTAAACTTATTTCTTGATGTTTACCTAGACGGAGTTGATGCATTGAAGCTACACCCACTAGTCGTCTTTAAAACTTCAATGTAAATAATCGATCCTCCCATTATGCTGATGTTGATGTATTGAAGCCACATTTATTTATTGTCTTTGAAGCAATATTATAAACAACATCCTCCTATACTACAAATTTGAGACGCAGAGGTGACACTGTCCAATGTTGTTATTGATTATAAGACATACATGCTAAGTGCTCCCATTAAGGCAATTTCTATGCTCACACAGCCCTTTCACACGGGATAGCAATTGAATTGTCTTGAATGAGTATTCCAATATTGGACCAAGAGCAGTTTGATTACCCTATCCATTTATATATACACCTTTCTATGTGAACTATGACAGTTTGGTAATGTCGGTTCTCGTTGGAGATGTATAATCAAAGACCTTTATGGTTAACTAGTGCTAAATTAATGTCAACCCATAGATATCTAAATAAAGTAATGGAGGCAAAACCCAACAATAAGTAATCATTTAGGGAGCACAAGAACTTTCTAGAGCTTTCGACTCTTGCCGATACCACATTGGATGCGAATGCTCCTACATTATGCATGCATGCCAAACCTAAAAACAATTGCTACTTATTCTTGTAATCTTTTGACCCTTTTTTCCTATTCTCACTCGATACTGCTAGCAATAATGGTGTTAATAGCTTTAAAAACTAGCAATATAGTAGGATTACAAATCTTGTTAGTGTATGTAGTTAGAGGGCACTCAGGAAAGGCAAGTAAATCATATATCGTTGTTGCATATGTGGTCTATGTCATGTAAGTCACTTGAATGTTGGGTCTTGGCCAATCTTAGCTAATGATTGGAATTATATATAGAAAAAGAATTTTGAACTTAAGTGTGTCCCATATGGGTTAGGGCCGTGATCCGGTTTTGACTTTCAAGCGTGGTTGAAGCATCCTTTGAAATTACCAACCAACTCCGATCTGGCCTTCTTTGGGTTTGTAATTTGTTCTTATCATGTTGGTATGGAGAATTGGATGAAAAATGTTGGTGCGGAGATCAAAGAAAATGCATGTAGTGTGAAGATATTTAATCAAAGAAAATGCATGTAGTGAGGCTGCCCCCATGGCTTCTTGATGCTTGCCCCACATGGGCCTTTCTTAATGTGAGAAGGTGAGGCATTTGAGACCCAAGAGGAGTATGACTTGCCACGACTTTGGGATAAGTTCGATATTGTCTTCTCCCCTCCCATAGTTGACCAATTACAAGCGCGGTTGATACATCCTTTAAAATTACCCAATCAACTCTGATCTGACCTCTTTGGCTTTGAGTTTGCAATTTATTCTTATCATGTTGGTATGGATAATTGGATAAAAAACGTTGGTATGAAGATCAAAACAAAATACATGTAGTGTGGAAGATAATTAAAAAGTATGGTTTTGAAAAACGCTCCTTGAGGCAAGGCTGCCCCCTTTGCTTCTCGATGCTTGCGCTACATGGTTCTTTCTTGATGTGAGGAGGTGAGTCATTTGAGACCCGAGGGGAGTATGTCTTGCCACAATTTTGGGATAAGTTTGATATTTTGTCTTCTCCCCTCCCGCGGTTGGCCAATTATAACTCCCAAGTCACACCAAAGTTCTTGCTCGCTTATGGAGTTAGATTTTTTGGTTATTTTGGACTTCCTTAGGCAAAAATAGTTGTTTGCTTTTACTTCTATTGCTACTTCCCTCTCCTCAGGATTTCTTTATCACACCTTTTAATTGTGGGTGTCTGCGCGAGCTCATTTGTGCCTATGTATACGATTACATCTCCTGTAGTTGTGACACATTGCTCGTTTGCGGCTAGGCTTATGCCATTTCTTGATAGGTCAAAAATGTTCGTGTAGATGTTGGAGCTTATATGCTTTTTTCACGTCACACTACAATGCACGGACTATCCGTGCCAGTGTATATGTGAGCTATAGTGCTTAGTTTTGCTAAGCAATTTATTTGACATCTGATCTTAAATTGCTTGTGGCTCACTGCAATCTACTGCTGCAGTGAGCAAAAAGTGCATTATAGTGTTATAAGAGCATCTGGCTGCTAAGCTACAAAGAAGGGGTGATTCCGAACATCATGTTCGGGACGGTGGTTACTTGGCTGCCCTTGGTTGGATACTCTTTTTTACCGCGTCAACGGTTCGCTAACTCCGCAACAGTTGGCAATAATATCTTTAATAGGGAGGATATATATCAAAGACTTTTTTGCTAGGAAATCCTTGTTTGATGGGCCTGGTACAGTTAATAGCATATTCCTAGTTCTAAATTTAAAAACTATTTAGATGGTAATTAACATACAGTGTGATCAACATTTGTTAACAATACATTTACAATTGTTTAGCATTAATCTAGGAAACATAATGATAGGGGGCACAAATTGCATGAATTCGGCCTTCGACAAGATAATGAGGTGGTCGTGCAATTATTATTAGATTCTACATTTGAAGGTTTTCAAATAAGTTAGATGTAACATTTTCTCACCTTTGAGCATTAATGTGGCATTAAGTGGACATGTATTGTGGGATAAAGCAAAAATATACATCCATTTTCATAATGCGATGTTAATATGGTAGGCAAGGTGCAATAAATACTGGAATATACCACAAGTAAATGCCGAGTTGAGCATTCTAAGCAGGAAAGGGAGATTCAATATTTATTAATTAGTCTAAACAACTGACTCTTAAGGAAACTGTAAAAATGTTTGAAAACATTGCTTAGGCTATTCCGTGTGTCAGCTGGATTGTTGCACTGGATCTGGGATTGATGCAGCACAAATAAGCGTTTCTTATGGCTGAATGTAATTCATCGTATGTGTTTAGGCCAATATCTAGAAGATGTTTGACAGTGTGTAAATATTTGTCTAATCAAGTACTTAATCTCTATTTCAAATGAGCTATATGCTACCATTCTTAGGTGACGTTATCTTTCAATGGGACGCCACAATTACAATTATACAAGTGAAATGATTCCATACAAACATTATATTGCTCACAGATCTTGTGATACATGAAATATAAATGGTATAAACTTAATGAAAAGAACAATATGATTATGCTTGCCCACTTCCATACTTGACTAGACCTTACACATTTTGTATTGTCTGATCATAAAGGTCTTTATTTATGCTCTTCAATTCAAAGGGAATTAACACTGCTAAATTGGTGTGCTACTGTGCTGCCTTGATCTTATTATACGATATACCACCAAATTCACTGTTGAGGAGACCATTTTCAAATATGAATTAGATTGGAACTTTTCACATAAGGGTATATACTATGGGGATGCACACATGGTTGTTTAATAATGTCATTTCATGTGAAGCGTTTATGCAAGCATCCAGATGGCGCCTAACCAATTTCCGTCTAATCAAGCACCTAGTTCCCATTTTAAATGAGCCATAGACAAGCTTAGGTGGATGCCTATATTCTTCTTCTAGTTTCACTCCATGTTAACAATTATGCATGTGAAATGGTCCATTAATAATCTGTTATTTTATGCATACATCTTTTGGTAGATGAAACAAAAATTAATGGTTTTTATGAAAGGAATATTATGGTATTGCTATTCATTCCCATAAAAATATATCTTTTGCAAAGATACCAATTTGGTAATGTTGGTTTTGTTAGGCGTTAACGACCCAAACCAGTACAAAAGTTGTCATTCCTTTAATATGTAACCCAAGTAAGGAAGTGGGCAAGCAGTAAGTAGTAAGCTAGGAAGCACAGATGCTTTCATGAAACACCTGTTTCCTACTAGACACATAGTAGCTGTCAACATTCCTATAATTAACTCCCTGAACACGCAGGTGTAACCGTGTCCTATCTTTTCCAAGATTTCCTATCACACACCAACGATAGAGTGTGAAAGATGAATACTGCTGTTTCTTGTACAACTGTTAATCACTTGTGACTCTTGATTGCGACAACGGTCGACAAAAATGCAACATAATCAGGCCATACAATCCACCTCTAGCATTTACAGTCAGAGGGGCATTTGAAAAAGGAACAAATGTTTGTGTGGTAAATCATGTGACTGTTATATATTTGGTCCATGACTGGCACGTCATTCTTTGGTTGGATCTGCGCTCCCTTTAAGTGTAAATGCCAGCTAGGGGTGGCTAGGTGGTTTACATCTGCACTCCGTTTAAGAATCACAGCTTTGAGCCTGGGTAAACAACCCTTGGATTTACATACCTGTTGTCCGACTTCTGGTTCGGGACTGTGCTTATTTCTCTTATGTCTTTTTGAAGATCAAGTTACAATGCATGCAGGAGGACTGCCCTCCGTTTAAAAGTCTTTGAACCTGGGTAAACAACCCTTTGGATTTACATACCTCTGGTCCGGGGTCTGGTTCGGGACTGTGCCTCTTTCTATTATGTCTTTGAAGATCAATTTACAACGCATGCGCGAGGACTAATCAGAGATATCCGTGAGCCATAGCTGGAAGCCATGTATTTCACACTGTAGGAATCGATGAATCTAAGGTTGGAAATCCTTATTCGAGAGGACACCGTCTTGGTACTTGGTTCAGCTAATGGCAATTGGCAACACTATCCATTATACCTTTTTTAAATTGTTAGGTGGTACCTATAATACAAGGTTAAAGGTTTGATCCAAAATCCCAACGAGTTAAGTTGTGCCACGATTTTGTATTTTTTTCTACGAAGTAATTGAATGATTTATCAGGGTTCATAGAATCCGTAAGGCCATATTTTGTGAAGTTACTTGGGCAGTTGTTCCTCATTTGATAAGTCATGGTTTTCAAAGAATTTTAGACTCTGTACATACTTCTTTTCTGGTTGGAGGGCTGGCAGTTGATTTATGATGTGGCATTAATGAACACTAAGGCAGGGGAGAGCCAAAGCTTAAACTCATAACCGAGCATCCGGGCCCCATTTGAAATAATCTACAGGCCAATTTGCATATTTGGAAGCCTGCATGTTTCTTTTAACTCATCCTATAATGGCAGACAAGTCTTGGTGGTTACTTGTATCCCCTTTTGGCATATGATGGCATCTATAAATATTCTCCTCGGTGGGATATGATGGCTTTAAGTTATAGCATACCAATCGATGTAGACTTTGATTCCTACTTATCACTTCGTCATGAATGTCCTGTGACAATATCATTAAATTTTCCTATGAATTTTTCGAGTTTAATTTCTTGCTATAAATAGCATCTTGAATTAAGAAGCATAATGCCTCCTCCAATGTGCCCAAAATACAACCATAATTCTTGGTAATTCCTATATGCTTTCCGCTTACACTTATTATTTTGTTCGAAGGGATGTAAAAAAGTTTAAATTAATGTTATCTGGCACGTATTTTTTTTACATAAGTAGCCCGCCAGAATTTTTGTACACTATTGTCCATAAATCACACATGCGAATAATTCCAACAATCACCAAAATTCTAATTTTCCTTGGTCCCAAAATGAAGTCATTATTCTAGGTCATTTTGATTTACATTCACTTGTTAAATTGTTAGAAGGGCTGTAAAAGTGTACGATAACAGTCGCATCTTTTACATAAGATCGCCGTCTCAATTTGTGTAGAGTGTTTTTGTGTACGATGTTTGTCCAAACACACATACTAATCGTTCCAAACAACTACTAAGGTTCCCTTGTGAGAATATCATGATGCGTTTCTTCCCATTGACTTTTAGACTTGTTGTTATCTCTATGGCAACATTTGGTCTTAATAAATACAGCTATACAGACTTAAGCTGTTTTAGATTATCTTAAATAGTTGCGGTATTTGCTTCCACTAGAGCTGCACTTTTTTTTCTTTAACATAATACAGTGAGTTTAATAATTTATTGGTTGTAGAGGATCATTTGCTTTTGATATGTTCATTTAGTTAGTCTTTTTCTTATCTTGACATTCTGTGTTGTATAATTTTTCCTGCTCACGTAAAAGAAATTTTGTCTGACAGGTCAAGGGCGAAGCAAACATTTCATACATTTGCTCCCGCTACTATCGTGCTCCAGAGCTCATTTTTGGTGCAACGGAGTACACAACATCAATTGATATTTGGTCGGCAGGATGTGTTCTTGCAGAGTTACTTCTTGGCCAGGTAAAGTTATTGTCAATTCTTCAAAAGAAAGCGAAGTGAATTTTTCTGGAGTGATAAATTTTGCTGATACTGGGAATTGTTTTCTTATCAGCCTTTATTTCCTGGACAAAATCCAGTGGACCAGCTTGTTGAAATAATTAAGGTATTGATCTTGACTGAATTTTGTTGTTGTCAACTTATCTAATCTATTGTCTGAGACAATTACCATTTTGCCAGGTCCTTGGTACCCCAACTAGGGAAGAAATCAGGTGTATGAATCCCAATTACACTGATTTCAGGTTTCCTCAGATAAAAGCCCACCCATGGCACAAGGTAGGTGCTATACAATTATAATCCGTAGTCTAGTTTTGTGAATCTGAAGCTGTCTCTTGAATATTCCCTGTGTGTAAAGCCCTTCCATATACGCCTTTGTGGAGTTACTTACATTCTTAGTGACACTGATTCAGGTTTTCCACAAACGGATGCCTCCCGAAGCAATTGACCTGACGTCAAGACTTCTCCAGTATTCTCCTAATTTTCGTTGTACTGCAGTGAGTTTCCTCTTCATATTAAGTAGCAACTGGGTCCAAATTTTATTTCGTTTAAAATAATTAGGACTGCATGATTTTTTACCATCTAAATATATAACTTGAAATCATCCAGATTAGAACCAAATGATGTCTGTATACTTGCTATTCAATTCTGCTGGAACTGATTTGATTTGTCTTGTAATTGCAGCTAGAAGCATGTGCCCATCCTTTCTTTGACGAATTACGTGAACCGAATGCACGCCTGCCAAATGGTCGACCGTTTCCTCCTCTTTTCAATTTCAACAAAGAAGTGAGTCTCTTTGCCCCTTGAATTTTACTGTATTATGTTTGCAGCCCGTTGCTTCAAACCGAGGAAGAAAATAATTACTTGTGCTGTACTTCTATATATATTACCCGGCTTTCCTTTTTCGTTTTTGGTGTATTTCGGATCGTGTAATAACTCCTTCCATTTATCGACTTTCCTTTTTGGTGTATTTCGGAACGTGTTTTCTTCCTATTTATAATATTACCCGGCTTTTCTTTTTCGTTTGTTCTAATCTGATTCTTCATTATAATATTATGTCAAGATTTTCCGGTGTGATTTCTTGGGACCGACCCTTCGTTCAGTTCTGAATTTCGCCTCAAAATCGTGAAAACCTTCTGCACACATCACCTATATCTCACAATTTTCTTCCGATTTGCAGTTGGTTGGTGCCTCCCCCGACCTTGTCAATAGACTTATTCCAGAACATGTGAGGCGGCAATCTGGTCTCAATTTCTTGCATCTTGCCGTCACTTAAATGGCAGAATATGAGGCCTTTCTTCCTCGTGATCATCGACATCCATAGTGGGGTTTGCCCACCAGACGGCGGATGAACGTACAGCAACTAGACAAAATTCGGCAGGAACCAGGCCAGCTATAACGGGGTCCTATCGGATGCGCTTATCCAATCCTGCAGGTATTGCAGGTTTTGTATATTGTTTAAGTTTGTAGGGACAGCTGTGAAGACAGGCTGTGGTTGAGAAGACATGCTAGTACTAAAGGTGGGGTGGCTGGTCCAATGTGGACTGCTGGAGTAAAGGGCCTGGCTTATGCAGTGTTTTCTGGTGTGTTGTACTGGTGTCTGGTTGGAAGACAACAATCTTCTCACCGCTGAAAGTTATTCACCATTATGTCTTGAGGTTTCTAGGCTCCTGTACATGTTTTGTAGCTGTCAAAGCTGACATAATTATTAATAGCAAGCAATGTTTTGTTCACTCGAATCATAATCTCTGCTTCCTTTTGGTGGCTTCGAAAAATCTCATGCGACGTCTGGTTTGCAGGATCACAGCCCTCCTGCATTTACCAAATAAAGTGCGATAAGCTCCTGCTTCTAAGGAATCTGTAATACCTCTTGTTAGTTTGTCTATTGCCGTATTAGGGAGCGAAGCTGGATATTGGTGTCCAACACAACTTATTAGATGGAAATATGAATCCAGGATTTTATTATGTATACAATTCTGGTTCTTTTTCTACTCCAGAATACTGCAGGCATATATTTAATTTATGCTGATGGGCTTAGAAATGCAGTACAGTTCGATAAAATGCAGGAAAAGCCAAACGCCCATGTATGGGATATTTCTGACTAGTCCAACGTAGAGAGAATCTTTACATTTTAAAGGTACATTGAGATGTTATTTACCGGTTCCATTGCCTCTGATGGGAGTCTTATTTTTTTGCACCGGCTGTGGCTTTTGTTCTGACCTTGTTGTCTACTTACATCGAGCGGAGCTCATTGCCATTTTGCCATTATGCTCGTGGTTAGATGCGTTGACGTTTGTGAATTGTAGGCGGCTAATAGAGTTTTTCTTCTCTTAGGATACGTTTGGTTTATGATTCTTTGTTGGATTTCATGGAATGCTGCATTTGTGTAGTCTCAGTAAATGGAGTTCCTGATTTTGAGAAATACCGTACAATATATTTTATGTTTGATTCGGGCCGATGACAACTGTCTGCTTCTCATGATAACAACTTTCCGCTTCTGAGGGGCTGTTTGGATACGGTATTACGGTGCGAATATGGTATTCCAACCACTGGTCATTATTAAGTCGCGGTTTGGATATTAGTGAGGTAGTCAACGATTACTGGTATTTGTGGAGTGGTATCGACGTAAATACTGCATAATTCACAAATCCACGGAAGCTCCCTTTCGACTCGTCGTCCCGTCTTCATCCTTCCACGCCAATATCGACTGTAATTAACAAATCCACGGAAGCTCCGTTCTGACTCGTCGTACTCATCCTTCCACGCAGCAGCATTCCCCTTGCCTCCGGTTCATCCTCCACAACCTCCGGTTCCTCCCTTTCTCCTCGCAGTAGTGTCTCCCTTCCCCTCTGCCGATTCCTTCTCTACCGCCTCCGGTTCCTCTTCCTTCCCATTCTCCGGTTCCTCCTCCTTCCTCTCCTCGCAGCAGCGTCTCCCTCCCCCCTCCGACGATTCCTTCTCTACTCCTCCTTACCTTCTTTTTTTCCCTCTATCCTATGTTCCTGCTATTCTGGTTTTCCTCCGCTTATGCTTTACCACCAGCAAGCAAGTAGCCTTGATAGCTGCTCCTCTCCCTCCCTCTGCAGCAATTCAGTTCTCCTTCCACAACTTCCGCTGGCACGGCGGCAACACCAGTTCCGCAACGTCTCCTCCATTATGCAGCACTACCAGCTCCTCCCTACCCGATGTTCCCTCTGTGACGGCGAAGATGGGTGAGCGTTTTGGACGTGCCTTTCTTCGCTAGACATTTTGACAAGTGAAATACCTGCAACTGAGTTTTTTGCTATACAAAGAAAAGATTCCTAAACAACAGGATTCAGATCACAGCGTCCCTCGCTTTTGAAAAGTAATTAACTACAATCCAGCGTTTGTTCCATGGTCGAAGATGCATGATTTCCCTAATTTTCCAATTCTAGTTAAGCAAACCTAAACTTTGCACCGTTGGACCTATAAATGCAATCCAATACAGCTACTTACAGAAAATCAAACATGCCCTTAATCAATCAAATCACGGGTTTAATCTTTGACTTGATATTTAGTACTGTTTTCGTCACAGCTAGCATTTCTACTTGGCCTGCTGTGGTATACTAGGACGATCTGTTAAAGGTGGCGTCATTTATTTGAACGTTTGCTGAGGTTGAATTAAGGTGAAAACTCTCTACTAGTGTGTCTAGGTAATCGTTGTGAGGGTTCCCTAATAGCCTGCATGATATAAAGTGTGTTTCCAGCAGGAACTGTAACAAAAATTGCAAGAAGGAAAAGGGTAGCAGACGTGGGCAAATACTTACACAGCTTAGGTTGGCTAGTGTTAGCATTATCCTAGCTACCGATTCAATGGACAATGTTAAGGGAGTTTAATGTGGATTGCGATGGATCCTATGAAGCGCACAAACACCGAGAACATTAGCAATTTTAGCTCATGAATAGAGGTGTACAGTCGTAATTAGTTAAGGGGAATTTGGGGCCGCTCCGCGTGAGTCTCTGCTCTCGATCGGGCGATCAACTTAGGGCTCGTCTTCTCCGCCTGGGGGGGAGGGCAGCGGCCGGCGTGCCCAGCCCGTCTCCCCCCGGGTGATCTCCTCCCGCCTCCATTTCGGATCTATCTAGCCTCTGTGGTTTCCCGCGACCCTTCTGGGTTGCCTCCTCTGGTGCGGGCTTCAACCTCCGCAGGTTCTGGGTTGTCTCCTTCGGGTACAGGGAGCCTACGCGCTGGATCCTGGCCAGGTGCGGACTTTTCGTGGCAGTGGGCGACTGAAGTGGCTTTGCTGTTCCTCTGTGAGTCCGGTACTCACCGGGAGCCCCATTGGGAGATGATCGAGATGGCTCGGGTTTTCTGTCCCCTCTCTTTTACTGTTTCTCAGGTTTTCCTTGTCTTTCTTTTTTGTTTTGCTTTGCGGCAGGTTCTTCTGTCCGTTTCTCGCCGCTCGTCGGTGTTGTTGTCGCTGCTTGTCGGCGTTGTTACTCTCTCTGTGTGGGAGCTACGAGTCTTTTCTCTTGCTGGCCTCATTTTTGTTCTGTTCGGATTCACTACTGGGTCTATGGCTCTGCTTGTGGCAGAAAATACTGGTCTGCATATGTTTCATTTGCAGGTTTATCACCACCGATCTATGCTCAGGTTGAAGGAATCTCTTATGAAAAGCTGCTTAGGTCAGCCTTGTGGAAAAGAGATCAATGCAGAAGTGTTTTATTATCTTTCCAATATGAGTTTTGGTGATATGATAACCCTGTTCTTGGTGGTAGTATGTACTTCCAGTATCTCTTCTCCCATGTGTAGATGCCATATGGCTTTTTAGTAATGAAGATGTTCAGATTGCTCAAAAAAAAAGTTAAGGGGAATTTTCTATGGAAAATATATGAAAAAATATTAAGCTCACCTCAAAAATGATATATGCTTTTCACCTGAATGAAATTTAGTGAGCTCTACATATTTACTAATCACTTGGCTGAAATTTTGTTAGCTCTTCATATTGGAAGCTACATTGTTGTTCATCATTGGCTTTTAAAAGGTATAGCTGATAATATATAGTTGAACATTACATAGAGATTGAGATAGCTAGTATAACTGGATTACAAATTTGTTTGGTCTACGGTGGTTGCGGTGTTATTGATGTGATTATTGACAAAGTTATAGTATACATTATGCAAAAGATCTTTGTTAGAGTGTCTATTTACTTAAGTGTATAGTCTTTTACTTGAATCTATTTGTAACATGGGCCCAATTGTGTATTGGCCCATTAGGGAGTATCTAAGTGTCTGTATGCTTCCCCCTTGTCCTATTTATAGGAAAGGGTGGTTACCTCCTATCTATCAAGCAATAGGAATAAACCTACACGTTTGGGGTTTTTGTTACACCTACATCCCACGATTACCACTAATCATGAGATTAGGGCATAAGTTGAGGATTAAACATAATATGAAGAATACCCTTAACTTTTTCTTTGATTTCAATCTCTTTGTTTACTCACATTTAGCCACATAAACTAACTTTTCAAAGGAAATAAAACTTGATTAATCCAATATGATTTCAACAATAAAGATATATATCTAAACATTTATTCAGTTTCTCACACTTCCATGTACATACTACATGATAATCGAATACATCCTCATTTAAGAAGAATATAAAGTTATACATCATCATTTACCACTCTCTCATCTCCATACAAGGACCTAGAGTGACAGGGACTGAGTAAACTTAACTAATCTCATACTTAACTCATGTAGCAGATCTACTCTAATGCAATGACATCTTCAGTCCATGAGTTATCCCTAATAAATGTGAGTAGAGGGGTGAGCCTACTCACTCAGTGCATGAATACTTCCAAGAAACAGTCTAAAGCACTGATATAATTGTAGATACACTTGTTTTGCAACTGATATCAATTATAACAGTAGTAAGCTCTAAAGAGACTAATCATTCACAAACATAAATATGGCTTTATACTCTTGACATCTACAAGAGTGAATTAATATATGAACATGCTTGATTAACCACAAAGAAAACTAATAATCCAGAAACATACAAAGAATAACTGAATAACTACACACACTTGGTTAACCTCTCATTCATCTTATAATGCATCAGTAGTAATATACAAATATCTAAACATTTTTCTCATTGTTCTCTTTGTAATCTTTCATTAACCTTGACTTGACCTGACTACTGAACTGACTACTACTATGTTGGCCAACTAAACATAACCGACTCATCTGACTACATTACTCTTTATCTGAACTCAATTGAACTCAATTAACTTTTCTTTTACTTTACCCCTAAATTCACTTGGATTGTACCATCCGAGCAAAAGTTACTACTGTGTGACTTACCATACAAGTCTTACGGTAAACCCGAGACCTTAAGACTACTACTAACTACCTCGATCTGCAATGAGGTTGCCACGTGTGGCCTAATGGTGGCTAAACAATGTCCATAAACCGTGGCCCCTTTTCCTGGGTACTCAAGAGGGGTGCCTCTAGGCTAAAAAGCCTCAACTCTACGTAATGCAATTCTACTAGGACTGACACGCAAAACGGAGTAACTGCCAGAAGAAGTAGGTCTACAAGGGCTGTATACTTCAACTGGTGGGTGCCCCTAATCTCCAGTTATTATTAGATACCCCTACTACTAAAATAGTACCACCAGGATCTCTGATTATTGTTGGGTACTATGCTACTCAATTGAAGTACCACATATATCCAATCAGTTGATCTTAGATACTCAGTTCCGAGCTACTTCTTCCTATATCTGATAGTCCATAACCTATTTCACCCATCCCGGTAAGACATCCAGGGAGGGTTCTACGGTGTTCAGGGCATCTACTATTACCATTGTAGTTTTACTTACTACTTGAGCTATTAGAATGAATTCTCTGATGATACTTAGTTGAATGCATAACATATTGGTTACCCTTATTGTTACACCCCGATTTCACAATTACCATTAATAATGAGATTAGGGCATAAGTTGAGGATTTAACGTAATACAAAGATCACCCTTAATTTTTTTCTTCTTTTTCAAACTCTTTGTTTTCTCGCATCCAATCACCTAAACAACTTTACAAGAGAATCAAACTTGTTTACTTTAATATAATCTCAACATAAACAATACACATCCATACATTCATTCTCAGGTACATACGACATGATAATCAGATACATTCTCTCTTATTAAGAAAACAAAGACACAAAACATCACTTACAACACTCTCACACCTATACTAGGACCTAGAGTGACAAGGACCGACGGAACTTAACTAATCTCATACTTAACTCAAGTAGTAGATCTACTTTGATACATTGACCTTCTTCAAGTCCACGTGGTTTCCCTAAAAAATTTATGAGTAGAGGGGGTGAGCCTACTCACTCAGTGAACGAGTACTTCAAAGAAACAGTCTAAAGCACTGATATAATTACAGATATACTTTTAAGCAACTAATATCAATTATAACAATAGTAAGCTTTGAAGAGACTGATCATTGACAATCATAAATATGACAGGATACTCTAGATATCAACAAGAGTAAATCAATATATGAGCATGCTTGATTAATTTCAAAGATAACTAATAATTCAGAAACATACAAAGAATAATTACTGGGAAAATGTACTCGAATCTTTCTTAGCCTTTCTTACTTATAAGAAACTATTTAAACCTATATGAACATATTTTAGCTTATGCCCTGATCATATGCAGTGTAACTCTATTATGAAGACTCGTAGAGAACTACGATCTCACCGTATAAGACTTACCTTAAAACCCGGGAAGCTAAACCTAGAGCTGAATCTGGGTTTTCTTGACTCGAACTGTCACGTATGACTAAGGCGGCTAAATAGCTGGCCTTTAACTGGACCTCTCCTACTAGGCTGAGTACACAGGCGGAGGGTCTGAGACGCTCTATGGGCCTCATCTTGGTACACTCTGTGGGTACCTCTGGGTTACCACTGGGATCTCCAATTTATGTTGGGTAACCTATCTTCTCTTAGGAGACTTCCTCAAGGGCTTCGTCTCCCCGCACGCTCTGTGGGTGCGTTCTGATCCCCGTATACTGGTCGCTGCCAGGGTGGATCGTTTCCTCCCTACAGTGCAGACATCTGTAGGGAATCTATGGTGTTCAAGGCACCTATGTCTATTATTTTATTATTCTTAAAAAGCTCTTACTATATTGTATCTCTCTCTTACTTATTCTTGACTCTGGTATCTCTATGGTACCGAGTCTATTCAATGCTGAAGCTTATAAATACGACATTAAATTTCTTACTTAACTTGGCAGAGCAGTATATTCAAAACACTGTAATATTCTGAGTAATCATCATACGATATATATAGGAAGATGAAAATTCTTAAATAAACAGAATACATGTCAACTTGGCACTTTATACACTAGAATCATGCAATTGAACTATTAAGCATCACCACATCTCATACTGAGAACATTGATATCACAGTACTTGATTCATTGAACACCCTATCCTTAGGGTTTCATTTACCTCATTCACATATCACATGGCTCTCATAAGGATTTCATACGACATAAACATTTATTGAATAAAGACTGCTTTCAACAAATCATATACAATCAATATATGTATGAAACCTTGGAACTTGAGCTGAATTTGGGTTTCCATGCCATTCACTGAGATAACATGCATCAATAATAAAATTGAATAAATAAAGTCTATCATGTCAAGAAAATCCCTTCAAATAGATTTCACGATATCTATTCGCAAATATCCAACTTTCCTCGCATCTAGGGTTTCACCCTCTTTATTGAGATATCAAACAAACACTATTCACCTTAAATAAAAATCCAAGACAGTATCTGACATATATGTACTACGCATTCAGATAAATAATCATTCATAACCAAGGGGATCCAGATCAACAAATTTCTCTATTTAATTATACAACGATTTCAGTCATAGACAAATTCCCTATATTTTAGTTTACTCTTATAACCTCTACGAATACTTAGGGAATTCTCATTAGGATGTATTATATACATTTATAATATGATTTTATCATATGAAATTCATCCAAACAAAGGAAGAATCCATTTCATATCATTTTGCAACAACTTAGATCAAACATACAATTCAGGGTTTGTAGTCGCATACTAAGCAATTAAAGATTATGGATGATTTAATAAATTTTTGTGCAATATACTGTTTAAAGGAAGTTCCCACTTACCCTAAGGAGTGAAAACACCTTAAAAACTCAGCTCATCCCTAAAAATCTCGATCTCATATCAAATCCCTAGCAATTCACCCGATTCTTCTTCCTTTCAACTCAGAAATCCTAGAAATGAGGGATTATGAAGAAAGAGTGAGAAAAGGACTTGATTTGATATGATTTCGAATCCAAACAGGGGAGGGACAAAATCTTGACATATGAGAGAAGATTCACCATGAAACTATATCCAAAGAAGCTAAACTTACATGATTTCATCATTCCTCAGACCGCAAAACCCTAGGTCAGCATCTCCATCAATTTCTCCTCTCAAACCCTAACTCTCCCTCCCTCTCTAGGATTTCATTTCTCTAGTTTGAATCATGAATTATGAGAGCTGCTAGTATGTTAGGTTGACCATATAGAGCAATTAAGCTGCTTGGGTCAATTGCACATTGACCCCTCACTATACTTTCTCTTATTTCAGCTGAATTTTCTTTCATAAAAATATTACTGTAATTCGTCTACTGATAAGGTCTAAACACATCCAAAAATTTTGAAAATTTTACATTTTGTTTATGATTGAGTTTGAGATCTCCAGTTCAAATTTTAGATCATTTGGATTTACCAATAAATAAATAAAAATAGAACAATGCACCACTATCCAAAAATATGAAAAAAAGCCGGTTGAAGAGAAAATGCCCCAGAGCGGCCATGCTAGCTACCACGCCCGTTCTAAGATGGACCCAGCACGACCATGCTACCTACCACGGCCGTGGTGCATTGGTTTCATCAGATCTTAGTATAAAAGTTGGTCAATAGTTCAATTATTTCAAAATGGCTGTGTGGCCTAGAATGCCCGTGCCACCAACGACCCACCATGACTGAGCTACCCACCACAACCGTGCTATCCTATCCTTCAACTACCATTTTCATTCTCCTTTGCATACCTCTCTCATTCCTCCCCAACGTGAGCCTATTTGGTAAAAACCCTAATTTCAGCTGACTAGGGTTTATATTTTCTCAAACCCTAATCATACAAAGAGATAGCATACTTGGAGTTCTCATTAGGTTTAACATATCATGATTGATATATCATCATTAATCATGTTTAGGTAATTATCAATCTAGTAAAGCATGTAATCATCCACATAAAACCTAACTTACTGATTAAGCTCAGATACGGTCATAACACTTATCTTAGGGTTTCTCATTTCTTAGATGCTTAACATACTGATTACCCTTCTCTCAAGGTTTCTCATTTCTCATGCACATAGAAGAATTCCCATATGTTCAAACTGATATCATGTGTACTGATATGAACATTTGCATTCAACATTTCTCATATTCATGCATGGCATCAATGACATCCCTATCTAGGGAAATGCCTTTTCTATTTTCTTAAATTACCATTACAACTTATGCACTTCATGTCAATTAACTCAACTAGAGATTTTTGCATCACAAATCAAATGTATATGCATATATAATGATATTCAGCTAGAAACTCGAATTATCACATAACTCATTTCAATCAGTCATGCATATGAAACCCTGGTTAGAATTTAACTAGGGTTTCTAAGATATTCATTATACATATCATGCATCAAGAATAACCTTAAATAAATGAATTTATAACAATACAGAATCACATCAGTTGAATTCATGAATCTATTCGCAAAATTCCAACTTTCCATTCATTTAGGTTTTCACCCTCTTTACTGATATATCAAGCAAACATTGATATCATCAAATGAAATACAAGATCTTATCTAACATATATCTACTACACATTCAAATAAAACAATCATTTGTAACCAAGGAGATTCAACTAGACCAACTTCTTTATTCAATTATACAACAAATTTAGTCATAGCCAAAAACCCTAGATTTCACTATTTTCATATAAAATATGCAATTACTTTGGGAATTATCATTTAGATAATTTGCATGCATTTCTAGTATGATTTATAACCAGGAATCCATCACAACATAGAAATAATCTATTTCATATCATCTTGCAAAAGCTAGGTCAAAAGGGCAGTTTAGGGTTTGTAGTAGCATACAAAACAAATAAAGACTATTGATTATTTAACTCATTTTCATACAATCTACTATTTAAAGGAAGTACCCACTCACCCTAAGGTGTGAAAACACCTTAAAAACACAACTCATCTCTAAAAATCTCGAATCCATATCAAAATCCTAGCAAATCACCAGATTCTTCTTCCTTTCAACCCGGAAACCCTAGAAATGGGGGGATTATGAAGAAAGAGTCAGAATAGGAGAAGATTTGATACCATTTAGAATCAAATTAGAGGAGGGACAGAATCTTGACACGTGAGAGAAGATTCACCATGAAATGTTATGCAAAGAAGCTAAACTTACTTGATTTCATCATATCTCGGATAGAGAAACCCTAGGTAAGCATCTCCACCACTTTCTCCTCTCAAAAACCTAGCTCTCATCTCTCTCTAGAATTTCATTTTTCAAGAATGTATCATGAAATATGATAGATCCTTGGGTGCTAGATTCCTTATATAGAACAATTGAGGTGCTTGGGTAATTTACACACTAACCCCTCACTATACTTTTTCTTATTTTAGCAGATTTGTTTGTTATAAAAAAGTTATTGTAATTCATTTATTTAAGAGGTAAAACATCTTCCAAAAATTATGAAAATTTATCATGATGTCTAAAATGTAATTTCATAGCTTTTGTATAAATTTCTCATCATTCAGAATTACCAATAAATAATTAAAAATCAAACACTACACTATTGAACCACACTCTGTCAGCATTTCGGTCTAAGTATAGTTCGACCGAGAACCACATTCAAAGAATATCTAAATTCTAAAATTTTTCTCCAACATGAATAATTGAGTTATACATATCATATCCAAAATTTAATTAAATATAAAATTCGTAGAAAATATGATAAATCATTTACCATACTACTATCTTGATCAAATTCCATATTCACATACTATTAAAATCCTAATTTTTGTCAATTAGGGTTTACATTCCTCAAACCCTAGTTCTTCAAACTAAAATCATAAATAGAGTTTATTCTTCTATTTGAAACATCAAAATTGAGCTACTATCATTAATAAAGTCTAAACGATGTTCAATCTAATCAAGCATGTAATCATTAAGGTAAACCCTATGGGAGAGGGGGGGAATCTTTCTCTCTTAATCCCATTAAGGTAAACCCTAGTTTACCAATTAAGCACAAATGCGGTCATAACAATTCTCACACCTTTAAAAAGTTTTGTCCCCAAAACATAAATACACAAACAAAGTATATTCAAAGTTTCTTTTAACTTCTAAAATCTTATGCGTCACTATACTCTTGTATTTCATATGTGTATACTATTTTCAACATTGAGTCCTTTGTTTCTTTTCTAATCACAACATGTTTAAAGCATGGATTCTCAATGACAACAAAAGAATTATCTTGCCATAATCAATCTTAGGAAAGAGAAAGAGAAACAATCATTTTCAACATTTTCATACTCTTGAGGTGTTACCTCAACATTGATATACTAATCCAACTATCTCAATTCATACGACTCAATATGTACTACTATTTTGTATTACCTCTGAGTCACAAAAGAGAGTTCACCATGTTGTTTTGAATTTACTATTGTGCTACTCAAATAGCAAAGCGCTCATGAGTTGGAAGACTAGAATCAACAACAATTGTACAACTGAAATCATATGTAAAACCAATTTACATCCCTTAATATACCTTCAACAAATTACACTTCTAAAAACAAATTCACGTATTACTGAAAGCCATTATTTTCTCTTATTTCTCTCCTCATTCATTACTACTTACTTCTCATAAATTATCCTTCTCATTTTGATCATATAGAATAAACATCCCTAAAATTGAAACATACAAGGTAAGAATAGATTATTCATCGTTCTTGATATCACTGCAATAATTTATTTCATATCACACTTTACTTGTGTTGTATTTCTCCTTTTGTTCAAAACACACTCATTACATTTCAAATTTATTTATTACCCTTTTCTCGAAACCATTTCCATATTGTTTATCTACCTTTCAGATTTGCTACCTTTGAACCGTGGGTTACTATCAGTGCTAGTTTTCTTCTCATAGTGCTAATCTCATGATATTTTTTTTATAGAGATGCAAGTGTTCAAGGTCAAATCACTAGTGACATCCCTTGAACTACTACAACTCTAAACATTTTAGGGTTTGATCCTTATCAGTAACATGACGCTATTGTGATGTGACTTTACTCCCTTAATTTGAAATTCAAATTTTGGATCTCAAAAGTTTTACTAAGGTCTTCCTTATCTTATTACTTGAATTCCTTTCTCTTACTTGGCTATTATATATATTACTTTCTTAATTTAGCCTACTAGTGTTTCATCATCATATTATGCGTCGTTAATACATTTGATAGATGTCTCTACAATGGTGTGCATGCATCATATATGATTCATTTTATTATTAATTCATCCCCACATTACTCCCATTAGGGAGGATGCAAAAGATAAGGTGATTCTGAGATTTAGAATTCCAATCGTCAAGTATTCACTTAACATGTTTCTTGTATCTAGGTTTAATTACTCATCATCAAAGAGACTAAATTACTTAACATCTTCTCACATCTTCCATTCTCTCTCTTTTATCATCTATATTACCCCCACATGTTTCATATACTTCTTTATTTTCCATAATCATCTTACCATATGCTACTCTTCCATCTATCATCTTTAGCTTCTACTTATCTCTTATGATCATGTTTCTCACTCTCGTGTATGATTCCATATTCTGTGCCATATATACTCCTTATCATCCTTTTACTTTTACCAAGTTGAAAGTCCAGATCGATATTCTCCTTACTAGTTTCATCTTCTACGTAATACGCTACATGTCTTTCATTTAAAATCATATGACTCATGTAGGATTCAACCATAGTTTCTTTCTCAATCAATCTTTTTATCCCTAATATAATCCACCTCTATATGATTTGTTCATTTTTTTGGCTACACTTTGTTCTTCCGTTGAGAACTAGTTCCATTTCATCACTAGGAGGCTATTGAATACCTCAGATGGAAACTAGGTTGTTGTTCAATATAGACTTAGAATACAAAGGTAGTAAGGATGGATGTATTGAACTTCATAATAAAGGTATACATTCCATTCTCCCAATTATATCATGTAACCCTCATTCCTTAATCAAGCTCATTGTTTCCAACATTTCTCTTTGTTTCATTTAAGTTTCTTATCCTAGTCTTATGATTTACATGTTTATCTAGTTCTCATCACTTTCATTCTTCTGAACTTCACTTCTATGTACTTACTGCATACTCAGCTCTTTTCTACTATTTTCCTTTTGTTGTAGAGTACATAAGTACATTTTACTCAATTATATGATCCATTCCTCATAATTGATTCTTACTATCTTATCTCCTACATACCTTTCTCATATCTTTTCCATATTTCATATTTAGAGATCATATAATACCAATCATAACTTAATCCGAACCTTATATTGTGTTTCTTTATCCCCAATTAAGGGTTTCTAATATGAGGCCCCATAGTTGGATGTCAGATATCAGTTCCAATTGATTCTTAGTTATTCCAATATTTTCCATATGTTTCAATCTCTAGTATATGTACATACACATTACATTATGAGTTTGCCTCCCTATAGTTTAATTGCTCTTATCATATTAATTAATAGGACTCATTAGATCCCAATAACACCCATCTTGCCAACCAGACCAGACTGAACGTGCAGTCTTGAAGCCAAGAGCTACTCAGGATTAACCGACTTCTATATATCTCAAACATGTACAAAGGATATCCACTCAAGGTAAACTCATTTAAAGATAACTCCTGGTCCAGTTGATACAAAGAATGTAAACAATAATTGAATTAACTTCATAGTGTACAAGAATCTTAAAGGACCACATATATTTCTAAGAACTGAATAGTTGAATTCAAATATATAAGAGCATTTCCATTGATATCCAATCAAATTAACAATATAAAATAAGAGTTACCTCACATTCTATTCTTATGCTCAATTCATTAATTACTTTTTGGTCTTCTAACCCTAATATTTCTAGGGTTTCTCTCTAGCCCATCCTTCCTCTGCATACCTGGCCAGGGCATCCAGAGAAGAATAGATAGAGTAGCTTGATACTGGTCAACCTAAGTAATCATATACTAGGCTAGGGTATCTAGATACTTAGACCGCCCAAAGCTATAGATGCATCACCTCCTAACTGCCACACTATTAACTCTGACTTTCTATCATAATTGCCCCTGGAAACTCAACCTAAGATTTGATACCAAGTTGTTACACACACATCCCACCATTATCACTAATAATGAGATTAGGGAATAAGTTGAGGATTAAACATAATATGAAGAACACCCTTAACTTTTTCTTTTTTGATTTCAATCTCTTTGTTTACTCACATTCAACCACATAAACTAACTTTTGCAAGGGAACTAAAACTTGATTAATCCAATATGATTTCAACAATAAAGATATACATCTAAACATTTATTCAGTTTCTCACACTTCCATGTACATACTACATGATAATTGAATACATCCTCATTTAAGAAGAATATAAAGTTATACATCATCATTTACAACTCTCTCATCTCCATACAAGGACCTAGAGTGATAGGGACCGACTAAACTTAGCTAATCTCATACTTAACTCATGTGGTAGATCTACTTTGATGCAATGACATCTTCAGTCCACGAGTTATCCCTAAAAATTGTGAGTAGAGGGGTAAGCCTACTCACTTAGTGCATGAGTACTTCCAAGAAATAGTCTAAAGCACTGATATAATTGTAGATATACTGTTTTGCAACTGATATTAATTACAACAGTAGTAAGCTATAAAGAGACTAATCATTCACAAACATAAATATGGCAGAAAACTCTAGACATCTACAAGAGTGAATTAATATATGAACATGCTTGATTAACCACAAAGAAAACTAATAATCCAGAAACATACAAAGAATAATTGAATAACTGCACACACTTGGTTAACCTCTCATTCATCTTATAATGCATCAGTAGTAATATACAAATATCTAAACATTTTCCTCATTATTCTCTTTGTAATCGTTCATTAACCTTGACTTGACCTGACTACTGAACTGACTACTACTATGTTGGCCAACTAAACATAACCGACTAATCTGAATACTATACTCTTTATCTGAACTCAATTGAACTCAATTAACTTTTCTTTTACTTTCCCCTAAACTAAGCAAAAGTTGCTACTGCGTGACTTACCATACAAGTCTTAAGGTAAACCAGGGACCTTAAGACTACTACTAACTACCTCGGTTTGTAATGAGGTTGCCATGTCTGGCCTAACGACGGATAAACAACATCCATAAACTGTGGCCCCTTGTCCTGGGTACTCAGGAGGGGTGCCTCTAGGCTAAAAAGCCTCAACTCTACATAATGCAGTTCCACTAGGGCTGACACGCAAAATGGAGTAACTGTCAGAAGAAGTAGGTCTACAAGGGCTGTATACTTCAACTGGTGGGTACCCCTGATCTCTAGTTATTATTGGATACCCCTAATACTAAAATAGTACCACCAAGATCTCTGGTTATTGTTGGGTACTATGCTACTCAACTGAAGTACCACAAATATCCAATCAGTTGATCTTAGATACTTTGTTCCGAGCTACTTCTTCCTATATCTGATAGTCCATAGCCTGTTTCACCCATCCCGGTACAGACCTCTAGGGAGGGTTATACGGTGTTCAAGGCATCTACTATTACCATTGTAGTTTTACTGACTACTTGAGCTATTAGAATGAATTCTCTGATGATACTTAGTTGAATGCATAACATATTGGTTACCCTTACCTTAGGGTTTCTCATTTCGTAGATGCTTAACATACCGATTACCCTTCTCTCAGGGTTTCTCATTTCTCATGCACATAGAAGAATTCTCATATGTTCAAACAAATATCATGTCTACTGATATAAACATTTGCATTCAACATTTCTCATATTCATGAATGGCATCAATGACATCCCTATCTAGGGAAATGCCTTTTCTATTTTCTTAAATTACCATAACAACTTATGCACTTCATGTAAATTAACTCAGCTAGAGGTTTTTGCATCACAAATCAAATGTATATGCATATATAATGATATTTAGCTAGAAACTAGAATTATCACATAACTCATTTCAATCAGTCATGCATATGAAACCCTAGTTAGAATTTAACTAGGGTTTCCAAGATATTTGTTAAAATATTATGCATCAAGAATGACCTTAAGTAAATGAATTTATAACAATATAGAATCACATCAGTTGAATTCATGAATCTATTCGCAAACCTTAAGTAAATGAATTTATAACAATACATAATCACATCAGTTGAATTCATGAATCTATTCACAAACTTCCAACTTTCCATTCATTTAGGGTTTCACCCTCTATACTGATATATAAAGCAAACATTGATATCATCAAATGAAATACAAGATCTTATCTGACATATATCTACTACACATTCAAATAAAACAATCATTTGTAACCAAGGAGATTCAACTAGACCAACTTCTTTATTAAATTATACAACAAATTTCGTCATAGCCGAAAACCCTAGATTTCACTATTTTCATATAAACTATGCAATTACTTTAGGAATTCTCATTTAGATAGTTTGTATGCATTTCTGGTATGGTTTATAACCTGGAATCCATTACAATAGAGAAATAATCTATTTCATATCATCTTACAAAAGCTAGGTCAAAAGGGCAATTTAGGGTTTGTCGTCGCATACAAAACAAGTAAAGATTATTGATCATTTAACTCATTTTCATACAAGCTACTATTTAAAGGAAGTACCCACTCACCCTAAGGTGTTAAAACACCTTAAAAACACATCTCATCTATGGAAATCTCAAATCCATATCAAAACTCTAGCAAATCACCAGATTCTTCTTCCTTTCAACCCGAAAACCCTAGAAATGGGGGGATTATAAAGAAAGAGTTAGAAAAGGGGAAGATTTGATACCATTTAGAATCAAATAAGAGGGATTAAATCTTGACATGTGAGAGAAGATTCACCATGAAAGGCTATGCAAAGAAGCTAAACTTACTTTATTTCATCATATCTCGGATAGAGAAACCCTAGGTCAGCATCTCCACCACTTTCTCCTCTCAAAACCCTAGCTCTCTTATTTCTCTAGAATTTCATTTTGCTGGAATGGATCACGAAATATAAGAGCTCCTTGGGTGATAGATTTCTCATATAGAGAAATTGAGGTTCTTGGGTAATTTACACGTTAACCCCTCACTATACTTTTTGTTATTTCAACAGATTTTTCTATTATAAAAAATTACTATAATTCATTTATTTCAGAGGTCAAACATCTTCAAAAAATTATGAAAATTTTGTATGATATCTGAAATATAATCTCAGAGCTCATGTATAAATTTCATATCATTTAAGATTACATATAAATAATTAAAAATCAAACACTACACTGCTAAACAACACTCTGTCCGCATTTCATTCAAAGTATTGTTCGACTGAGGACCACATTCAAAGAACATCCAAATATTTTGAAAGTTTTCTCCAACATGTGTAATTGATTTATGCATATCATATACAAAATTCAATTAAATATAAAATTTGTAGAAAATATAAAAAATCATTTACCATACTGCTATCCTGATCAAATTCGATATTCACGTACTATCAAAACCCTAATTTTTGTCGATTAGGGTTTACATTCCTCAAACCCTAATTCTTCAAACAACAATCATAATTAGAATTTATTCTTCTATTTGAAACATCAAAATTGAGCTACTATCATTAATCAAGTCTAAACGGTGTTCAATCTAATCAAGCATGTAATCATTTAGGTAGATCCTAGTTTTTACCAATTAAGCACAAATGCGGTCATAACAGTTCTCCCCACTCATCGTTTTCCACATGGTATCAGATCCATGTTGTCCTGTTCGTCCCCCAACCCTAAGAGAGAAAGAGCAAAAAGCTCCACATAGCAGCAAAATTATCATGACCAACAATAGATGTCCAAATAGAAGAAAAGGAACACCAATAGTAGCAGAAGGATCCATATATCAGCAGTAAAATGTGACACGAAGATCCATGTAGAAGAATAATTGGATTCTTCTTCTTCTTCCTTCATCTCTCCTCTCATATCATCTCTTCCCTTTACTCTTCATCCTCTATTATCTCCCTCACGACAACCACAAAAAGAATGAAGAGTGGTTGGAGTGGATAGTCAAAAACAATGGTTGAGGCAGGGTTGTGTAGGAAATATGTAGAGGAGGTAACCGATAATGTGAGTCAAGGTGCAATATGACTCGATGACATAGATCTAAATAAGAAAATAATTGGATCTTTTTATGATTAGATCAAAAAATAATATGGGGGTAGAATAAAAGGAAGACTACCAAAATAGAAACTCGGTAGAAAGAGGAGGTATACTATCTAAATGTTACTTGGTAGGATCAATAGGTATTGAGGAAGTAGGAAAAAAGTTATGTAGGGTTGGAAGACCAGGGGGTGTAAACAAAATTATAAAAATACTGAAAATAAGAAGATAATTGTTGTTGGTAAGAGAGAAGGGACACACCATGTATAGATACCTATGTAATATGATAGAATCATTATAGCACGCTAAGATGTAGCAACAGGAAGCAGCAGACACATCGTGTTAGTTGACACAGGAAGCAAAAATAGCAAACGACATGTCATGTTGATGAAGAGACACATTGTGTCTAGTAGCACAGTAGCACCAATCAGTGCCAGCAGAACACCGTGTCATTGAAAGGACACATCGTGTCAGTTGACAAAAGTTCTGGTAGAAGCAGATGGCATACCATGTCAAAGGATGACACACCATGTCCAAAAGCACAAATGAAGTCGTGAAGAAGATGAACACCGCCTACACGTCGTGTCAAAAAATGACAGGCCATGTCGGCAGTGATCAACAACCAAAAAACCTCAGCAACAACAAAAAAGAGGGGAAAATCCTTCCGGACCCCCACCAAAGCAATAGAGGATGATGGATCCTTAATATTAGCGTAAATAGAAGATATTTCCCTTGATTTTGAATCAAATATCAATAGGGGTGGATGCATGGAATATACCGGTGGAAGAGTTGATAATGACAATGTAAATATGTGATTATGGCAGAAAATAGTGTAGTAGAGACTTAATTAGCAAGAAGGATTGACAGAGGCATGACGACCCTTGTAGATCTGGATACCAACAACTTCATAGGATGATTTTGTTGATGAATATGGAGACAACTTCATAGAGATGGCTCCAAAAAGAGGCAGGGGTGGAAAATCCCTATAGGTACCTCAACTGCTCTATGAAGTTACATATTGGGACATCATTGTTACTACTTGTGCTATGATTAGCACATTTAACTTGTTACTTTGTGCTTTTACACTATCTGCTGTCCATGCTCTGCTTGCATGTTGACTTTCTACCATGGACTAGCACTCTCTGGACTCTGTTGACCAACACTCTCTGGACTTTTACGTCTACCACTGTGATGTATATTTTATGAAGAGGGAAGATGATGAAGACTTTTTGCTGATGAATTTACATGGAGCTTCGTCTACATTGTATACATGAGTTATTTATTTGGTTTCTACTATGCACACTGGTTTTCTATCCGTCTATGTCATCGACTTTTGCTTTTGTGTGCATGAACTCTCTAGCTTGTCCATTCTTTGACACATCGAATATTGCTGATACTTGTGGCCTAACACTCTCTAGGACTTGTGATCCAAAACTCTCTGGCTACTACAAGATGACTGTGATGAAGATCTTGGTGCCTATCCAATGTTATTTTTTATGCTCTAGGTGCCATTGTGATGATTAAGAAGCCTATATTCCTGCCTAGATATATGCTACTTTGGAGTATCTACTTGAGGGGGAGTCTTTGAGATTTGAGTGCTTGAGTGATTCATTGTAACATTGAGGGGGAGAAATTATTGTATGGGCTTGGTTATCTTTTTAGTCTATTTACTTTGTCTGTCTTTCTATTTGCAAGCTGACTTGGGATTCTCCCAAGCTCTAGTTTGATGGGGAGTGTTAGAGTGCCTATTTACTTAAGTGTTTAGTCTTTTACTTAAGTTCTGTTTAGTCTATTTGTAACATGGTCCCAATTGCATATTAACCCATTAAGTTTTGTCTAAGTGTTTGTATGCTTCACCCTTATCCTATTTGTAGGAAAGGGTGGCTACCCCCTATCTATCACCCAATAAGGAAAACCTACAAATTTAGGGTTCTCCCCACTCAAATTGTTTTCCACAATATTTAATCAAAAGATGCACAAGGACAAAGCATTAGGTACATGAGATAAATACCATGTGCTAAGATCTTTCACCTTTCGATTGTCAGACATAAGATAATGTAATAATTTACTTCAAAATATGTTCTTGAGTTGTATATTGCATAATTATACGTAATAGTATCCACCCTTTGAGTAGATCTTTGACACCACATGTGACCCCACATCATTATTCTCACCTCACTTGGACAAGTTGTGGGTATAGTACAATTAAATTAACATATAACCATTGCAAGTAGTGAATGACTAGTAGTCTCACAATCATCTATTGCTAGTCCTAGGTCAAAGAGCCATCCAATCATGAATGTTTATCTTATCCTTTATTTTAGTAGATACTCAATGAAAAAGAATAATATAACATCTTCAAGTTTAATATGGACATGTAATAAGCATGTTCACTATCACCCCACATTCTTATTATAAAGTCTAGCATATTATTCGATGTACTCATGTCAGATTCCATCTCAATTAGGAAGGGTTATCCTTAACTCATCCTTCACTCATGGGGTTAAAGAGACCTAATGATGATACCTTGGTCCTACATGTAACAAACTAGTGATTTCTCACACAAACCTTGAGCACTTCAAGTCTTCTCTTTTCTCCTCTTTTTTTTGTCAAGGCAAGGTACAAGTAACCAAGAAAGCTTAGTGTTGTTGATATGGTTATGGAAAGAGTTATAGTATACATTATTCCCTAAGTCTATAATAAAAATATGGAGATAGAGAGCATGTCATGTACATGGCGTTAAGACATGTGTTAAAATCATCAACTAATTCAATTGTTACACATAAGCCAATTAAATAATTTAATTCATGTTCTTGATTTGTAGATTGCACACTCATACATAATAATATATCCACCCTTTAAGAAGAGAGTTGACACCACATATGACCCCACATCATTATTTTTATCTCGCATGGAGAAGTTGTGGGTCTAGTATAACTAAATCAATATCTAATAATTTCAACTCGTGATTGACTAGTAGCATTAGAATCATGTGTTGCTAGTCCTAAATAGCTAATCATGAATATTTGAACTCCTTCCTTTAAGTAGCTAGTCAATGAAAAAGAAGAATATAACAACTTCAATTCCAATAGGGACATGTAGTAAGCATGCAAACTATCACCCTACCTTCTTATCATAAAGTCTTAATATCTTATTCATTATATTCATGCTAGATTGCATCTCGATGGTGATTGGTGAAGGACTCTCCTTAAGTCATGGGGCTACAGAGGCATAATGATGATATTGGTCCTAATGACAAATCAATAATTTCTCATGAAAACCTTGGTCATTTATAGATTTCTTGTTTTGTTTGTTAAGGCAGAGTATAAACAACCAACAAGGCTCAAGCTTTCTATGATCTATGGATATTTGGACCACCATTTGATGCTAATTATGTACTATGAAATTGAAATTACATCAAGAGAAGATAATTTATACTTAACCACATTTTCTTTTAAAAAGAGACAAGAGGAAAAACCAACACCTTTATGGTAGATTCAAGAACTATACATTTAGTTGGAAATGTAAATTAAGTTTTAATATAGATGCCCGTGATACTCTAGTTCCTTTGGTCCCATCTACCATTATATAATTATCTCTTATGATACACCAAAATTATCATCTCTAAACTCCATGAGTTAGAAGGTATAATGAAATCAAACTTTTTGGCCCTATCTACCATGAAAACAAACATATTCATATGAAACAACACACATACTCATACACATAAGAATTCATGGGTGGGGGATAAGCATAAAGATACCCCTACGGTGAACCCATCCCTTCAGTTGCACATAGCTTAGCATACCATTTATCTATTTCAAGTACTTCCATTACCCAAAAATACATTGGTGGTATGGAATTACACACAAATACCAAATGACTAAAATGATATAAGTGCACATAAGATATCTATACCTTCAAATGTGATTTTTAAATTGATGTTGTGCACTGGTGCTTGATAATATGTGATTTAATTGGTTGTATACACATTTGTTTTGTATTCTCAATTAGTCTCATGAACACTTCAAACTAGAACTCATTCATCTACTTAACATGATTTTTATGACTATGATAGGTGAAACCACATTAGGGTTAAATAATACTAAGATGTCACTTCAATACACCTCATTTATGGAATGTAACAAAATATTATCTGTAGTAAATCATGAACCTAGGAGTTTACATATGGGTTTACAATAGTAATAGGTATAATATTTCCATGTTTGATGGATTAAGAAATTAAGGAAGAATTTACATAACATGTATACACTTAGAATTGTTTTAACAAATTACTTTCCTTCCCTACTAATATATACAAACTTTACATAACATGTATACACTTCGATCAATCTAGTATTGATCAAAGTGATTTCCAAATTGCATTCACCAACTTCAATTAAGGGAGATTGGAGTTTACTAGGTTACACATGTTTTTACCTTGGATTCATAAAATGTTTCTCTAAAATAACAAAACGTCTTTCCAAACTGTTAGAAAAGGACATTGATTTAGTCTTGATGGTATTTTTTTGGAAATGCTTTTGGAAATGTTCAAGGTTTTGAAGGATATGCTCATCTCTGCACTATGGTGGCGGCTCCATATAGGATCCATCCATTTGAGCTAATGGGTGATACATCAGATTATGTGGTCAGAGCCATTTTTGAGCCAATGGATGGATCATGACCTTTGAGTTATTTGTCATGTGTCTAGGATTTTGAATGATGCTCACCTTAACTACACCAACTTTGAAAAACAATTGTCGGTTGTATTGTTTTCTTTTGACAAATTTAGGCAATATTCAATAGGATAAAAAATGATAGTTTTGATTGACCATGTGGACATTAGATACCTCTTACAGAAGAAGATGCATAGACAAGATTAATATGATGGATTTTTTTCTACAAGAATTTGAAATAAAGTTTAGAGATAGATCCAAGGTAGAGAATGTGGTAGAAGATCACCTATCTTGCTGGAGAGGGTGAAAGAGTCTAGGTTGGAGAAGCCAATTATTAAGGAATTTCCTGATGAGTATCTCTTTGTAATTAAATACAAGGATCCATAGTATTCAAATGTTGTGAATTATGTAGCATGTGGTGAATTACCAGAATATTTGGGATATCAAGAAAAGAAGTGATTCTTCCACTCCTAGAGGTATTACATTTTAGATGACCCCATCTTTCTTAAGTAGTGTCGTGATGGGTATTGAGGAAATGTGTTCCCGGGTGTGACTTTGATAGTATCCTTTCTCATTGCCACTCCATTCCCACTGGGGAGACTATGCTATCTCAAGGACAACTTATAAAGTTTTAGATAGAGGATTTTATTAGCCTTCTTTGTTTAAGGACGTATACAACTTTGTTAGGAGGTGGAATGCATGTCAGCACACGAGCAACATTTCTAGGAGACATGAAATGCCTCTAAGCATGTTTTAGGAAGTTGAGGTGTTTGACCTTTGGTAAATTGATGTCATGGTTCCATTTGTGTCTTCTCATTCTAGTCTATATATTCTGCTTATTTTTGATTATGTGTCAAAGTGGGTGGAAGCAATTCCTACCTATACTAATGATGCACATGTTGTATGCCATTTTGTGAAAGAAAATGTTTTCTATGTGTTTGGAGTTCATGCTATCATTAGTTATGACATTTATCATTTTAAAAATATGAAATTTTGAGCGTGAATGAGAAAATATGGAACTGAGAATTGGGTAGGAACTCCATACCACCCTCAGACCCAAGTACAAGTAGAGGTGTAAAATAGGGAAATAAAAATGATCTTAGAAAAAATGGTCTCTAGCAATAGAAAAAACTAGAGCATGTAATCAAATGATGGTATTTGGGCATATAGGAAGCCTTTTAAAACCCCTATTGGCACATCCCCTTATATATTAGTATATGTTAGGGCATGTTATTTGCACATGGAAGTGGAGCATAGGGCCAAATGGATTTTGAAGATTAAATTTTAACCTATCTATATTAGGGGAGAAGCACAAGCTAGAACTAAATGAATTGAATGACACTAAGATTGACACTTATGAAAACTTGAGGATCTATAAGGATAGAATTCAAAATATCCATGATCGCCAAATTTTGCATATGACGTTCTTACCAGGGCGTCATGTTTAGTTGTTCAATTCTAGGTTGAAATTGCACCCGGGTAAGTTAAGATCTTGATGGAGTGGACCATACATGGTGGTCAAATCAATCTCCCATGGAGTGGTAGAAATAAGTTCAATGGTGCAATGGTCTATAAGACTAATGGCCAAAGTGTTAAACATTATTTTGGGGGGAGAAGTGGTCCATGAGCAAGAAGGTTTGAAGATTAGGGATATTCATTGATGTGATTCACTTTGTTGAGCCTATGAAAATATATAAGAGTGCTTATGGTAGGAAACCCACCTTAGATTTCTGGCATACATCTTATTTTAGATTGTTTGTTTTGGTCTTTCGTATATCATTTATATAGTTCAACTTTGATGCAAGTATAAAAGGTGCCTTGATGCTTTTGTGTAGTGCGTAGGAACATATTGCATCGATACTACTAACAATATTGTCTCTAGTACTGACAAATTATCCATAGAGGGATAGAAACTTCAACAAGAAATTTCTATGGCACCTAACTACTTCTAGTTAGAGGCATCAATAGGTAGAGAGTGTCGGCAGAACCAACACCAACGTTGGTAGAACTGACATATTTCGACTAGAAATCACAGAGCTACAAGAAAATTTCCATTATACCACCAAGTGGCATCTTTGTGGTACTGAGTACACAAGCTCAAGTGGTAGTAGAGAAATTACTCAGTTCGATGCCACTACCACCAAGATTAGTCTTAGTGGTACCACACTTAATTCAGGAACACTCACAACCATGGTCGATAGAATCAAACAACATGTTAGAGTTACCCAAATGTTAGCTCGGTACCACCAACACATGTGTTGATACCGACTCAAGAAGTCATGATCCATGGCACCGACATTGACAATCAAGATAATCCAAATTAAATGGTCAGAGGCATGGATCCATGATTGCTACTTTAGCATTGGCACCACTGACACCCATATGTACCACTAATGTTTGGAAATTCAAGATTTGTTACATCCATGCCCAAGACTGTCTATATCGACAGATGGAACTAATGATCACATGGATAGGCAAACATGTTGCTACCAACGACGCAATGTGGCAACACAAAACTAGTGCTAGTAGGAAGCTCTTCAAGCTGTGAAAGATAAGGCATAAGGTGATCAAACATCACTCTTAAGCACTTCCCTCCACTCTAGGATGTGACTGATGACCCAAACTAGTGACAACAACAATATAGTGATTAAAATATTCTCTAAGGTCCTTTCTTAGCCTTCATTTTCTATTTTTCCATCTAAAGCAATGACATCTAGGAATCGAGCTCCATCCTCCACCCTTGTTCCACACCAGCTGATTCTAAATCCAATAAGGGTGTCCTTATCGATGAAGCTCATAAGAAGAACCATGTGGTGCTATAAAAAAGGAGCACATACCCACTTGGTATGGTGACTAAACCTTCCTCGTCAAAGTTGGGTTCATAGAGAATGCATGGTAGAAAATCAACCCTTCTTCGGTGATTGGCCAACATATCCAAACCTCATTTACAAAAGCTTCACCACATTGGAGGTGTGATACATCCCAGAGAATGGGGAAGGATGGGAGGCTGGATTGGTTAGATTTTAGCTCTTCAACACCGACCATCACTTAACTCTCAACAACTTCAATGCCATCTATGGGTGGTCCATGGCTGATGTGTGGTTCACCCTTAGGCGATTTCAACTACCACAATGCTTGGAGATGGATGATTGCACTTCTGTAGGGCTTCATCTTCAACGAGCATCTATCTTCACTAATGGAAATTTAGAATTCTTTCACCCACATTCTTCATGAATACTTGATGAACACCATCTTCTACAGGTTGATGCAGGGGAAAGGGAAGGTCCAGAAGGCAAATCTATATGTCTTATGACCTCTCTTGACCATGGGGAAGGATAGGGTCAATCTAGGTTCAGTCTTCCTCCTTCACATGGTGGATATGAAAAATCCAACTCAGAGAGGCACCCCCATTCATTTTGGGAGCTTGCTCGCACTACTAGCCACACACCTTTGAATTAATCTATTAAAGACCAACACAATCATGATGATGCCCAATCTTGACTTCAAGCACTTCAAGTGGGCCCACCTTGTCTCCATGTATGAAGGAAGGGTGTGCGCCTATTGCACTCTGGATGGACAAATGGGGAAGAGGGTCTCCCTGACCCCATCTTCCGTTTGAGAGGCACACACCACCTTCTTTGTCTAGAAAAGTGAGAGCAAGATGTACCATCCATAGAGGAAGAAGACATCGAGTCTGAGACTGAAGAAGAAGGAGCAAAGGAGGAAGAACAATAGGAGGCATCCACTCCTTTTGTACCACACTGGTGCATGTACCACATCTATGTCTAACATGTAGCTTCAAGCTCCTCAGCTCCAACACCTCATAAATCATGAGATTCCTTCTCCATGGAGGATATATATGGGATGTTGCACTCCATTCAACAAGGGAAACAACAAGAAGCAACCACCCTAACTTAGGTCCAAGGTATTCTGGAGAAACTACTCAGTTAGATTCAGGAAATATCATAACAAGTATCTTCTCATGGTAAACCAGGAGAACATCCACACACACCTATAATGAGTCAAGTATCATAAAAAACCATTCGATGACCAATATTGGAGTCAGGAGAACTTCACTAGATACTCTCATCCAACATACATGCCTGCCCAGCTCCATAGTTCATTGGAACCTACTACCCACCATATCCACAAATCCTGCTGGTCATTCCATCCACCATCATTTTGATCATCGGATTCCCCCATTCCACCTCTTTTCTTGATTCTCAACTATGAGGACATGGTCAAATTCAAGCTTAGGAGGGTGATTGTATGGGTTTATCATCCATCATCTTTTATCTATCTTAGATATGTTTCATATTTCATTTCTTTTTTCTTTTAATCATGTTAGTATGATCCACATCTATATAGTGTAATTGTGGAGTTTAATTACTCGTGATTGCATCTGTCCAGTAAAAATAGTATGCTCAATGCTTCTGAAAGGATTTTTTCTTCTTCAAAATATTAATCTATCATGATGCCCTACCTTTTAAGCTAATGTACTAAGTCTAAGACAACACTAATTGGGTGGATTTTTTGGATTATTTAGTTTGAAGGCATACTTCATTAAAGAAAAACTTAAGATATCCTAAAGGGTTGTGTTATGGTGAGGATCTTTGGGCCCAAATCAACCAAACAATAACACGATCTCCAATGTGAATTTTAGAAAGAAACTCTAAGTTTACCCTATTACACGAGTTGATAGGATAGGGATATATCATGGTTGGGGAAGATAATGTCTCTTAGTCATGTGATCTCATCTACCTTCCATTCATTTTTATTCACCACCATAGATAATAAATTTTAATCCAAATTATTTTCCTCTTTGTTGCATTACATGGCATATTAGGGATCATTAAGAGTAGTTCATTTTATGTTGCATTATAAAAGAGAATATGAATGTATATATCATCTTAATTGGGCATATTTAGTTTGCATAATTATTTTTCATATAAATTGCTTTCATCATTCCATTTTTGCATAAGGTGTATCATTTATCCACTTTAGTCTTCTACTTTAGTAAGAGAGAAGGAAATGTATGTATTTACTCCTTTTGAAGCAAAAAATTATAGTGAAAAATCCAAAGCGTGTATCATCTATATTGCTAAGATATGGACAGAAAGAAACAAAACTTAGTGAAAAAAATAAAGAAGGAAAAAAAATGAGGAAAAGGAATCCTAACTCAATTTCAAAATTCTCTCTATGCAATAAGGAGAAAAAGTGGAAATTTCTCCATATACCCACATTTTCTTTCATACTCATTATAAGTATAAGCCATCTTTCACAAGCATCATTCCACCTTTATACTAGTCATTAGAGGACATCCATTTCATTTTCATCCATCTTGTACGTGTGTCATATTTTACACTTTGCACAAATAACTTATATTATTCACGGATTTCCTGTTTCATAGACACCTAACTTTTACACCTATTGCTCTGCATGGTAGGCCACTTGTATCATTATTCTCCCCATTTGTGTTCATATTAAGAATCACTTCCAATATAGTTTATAAAAATAGATCAGAGCAATATACATAAGGACATCACATGGTACATCAAGCGTGTGTCCCACTGGACATGGTATTAACTGCTTCATATTGATAGTGTTTTCATTAATCTTGTTGTGAATGTCTTTGATAAATATTAATAATTGCTTTAGAGTAGTTACACGTAAAGTAAGGCATTCGGTGGCACCAAACCATTACTAGTTAGAGGCATCAAGAGGCAGACAGTTTCAGTATCACTGACACATTTCTGCTAAGAATCAGTTAAGTATTGGGAACATGTTACAAATCATGTATATGGAAAGTTGTTATTGTTATTTCAAGTTATCTAATTCAAAATTCAATTCTATGTAAAATTATGTTGATGTTTTTGTCCTTTTAAGAGAACATGGGGTCTTGGGAGCATATTTATAAGAGCTTGGGTGCACATGATCACTTGGGATCAATGTTATCAGCACTGGGTGCACATGAGCTCCTAGAAGTAATGTTATGATCACTTTGGTTCATCTGAGATGTCGAGGACACTTATGGATGAAGGACACTACATTCAAGATATATAATGATTTTTTTAAAGAGAGATTATGTCAAAGTCAAATATAAGGGATATGGTAATTCAATATGTTTTCAGTGCAACCCCTTTCAAAGTATATAGTTTACGTTTAGGTTATATAATTATTAGTGATACTCACCAATATTCATGTTTTCTTTGCATGGATGGTAGATGAGATGTCCATATGTGGGCCTTGATCGGGGTTCCATTATCCATACATATTTTTACATTATGTTTTATGTTAACTTTAATCTTATGTTGTAGTTTTAATGTGATTTTTATGTTTAGAATATCGACAGCGAATTAGATATATATATGTATGTATATGTATATATATATATATATAGAGAGAGAGAGTATATATATATATAACCTATCTCTCTCTCTATATATATATGTATACATATACATATATATACATATATTATAATATATATATATATATATATATATATATATATGGCTCATCTTTAATACCCGCATAGGTAGCTACCCGCACACACTTCCTGATATATTTTTTTAATTTTTTTCACAATTGTAGAGGAGCATTTTATCTAGATCCCCAAAAAATTTGATCCAAAAATAATATCATTTGCCCCTCCAAAATAAAAAAAACCCGTCCATATATTAACTAACAGTATATTTTCTACGCAGTTACTCTTTTGCTCTCAGAGTTACTCTATATATCAATATAGTTACGCTTTTGATTCAGAAGCGTTACTCCAGTGTACCATATAGTTACTCTTTTAACCCCGAGTTACTCCAGCAGGTAGCAAAAATTTGGCTACCCGTGCGGGTAACGAATGAACAACCATATATATATATATATATATAGGGCTTATCTTTAATACCCGCGTGGGTAGCTACCCGTGCACACTTCCCGATATTTTTTTTAAATTTTTTTTCATAATAGTAGATGACCATTTTTCCCCAAAAAATTTGATCCAAAAGTAATATCATTTGCCCCCCCCCCAAATCAAAAAACCCATCCATATATTTACTGACTATATATTTTCTGCGTAGTTACTCTTTTGCTCTTAGAGTTACTCCAGCGTACCATATAGTTACTCTTCCTATTCAGACGAGTTACTCCAGCATACCATATAGTTACTCTTTTGACCCGAGTTACTCCAGCGGGTAGCGAAAATTCTGGCTACCCGTACGGGTAACGAATGAACAGCCATATATATAAATAAATAAATAAATAAATAAATAAATAAATAAATAAATATATATAAATATATATATATATATATATATATATATATATATATATATATATATATATATATATATATATATATATATATATATATATATATGGGGATTTATTCGCTACTCGCGCGGGTAGCCTGATTTTTAGCTACCTGCACATACAACAGTGTAACTATATAGTACACAAAAGTAACTCTAAGATCAAAAGAGTAACCGTATTTGATAAAAGAGTAACTCTAAGACCAAAAAATTAACTGCGCAGAAAATATACAGTTAGTAAATATATGGACGTATTTTTTGATTTTGGTGGGGCAAATGATATTATTTTTGGTTGAAATTTTTTGGGGAGCTAGCTAGTTAAAATGCTCCACTACAATTGCGAATTTTTATTATTGAAAAAAGTGACTGGAAGGGTGGGCGGGTAGCTACCCGCACAGGTATTAAAGATGAGCCCTATATATATATATATTCATGCTAGAATACACTCGAGTGTATAGATCACACCGTACACCCCAATAATGTTTGTCTACCTGGATCATATTTTTCCAAAATCTAATCCATTGATATTCATGGTTACAATAATAAAAGGCCACATATAAAATTAGAGCTCATTTGGATGACTGTAAGTCACTCATCCAAGGACAACAAAACCAACGCACAAAACTAATTTGAAATGCATGATTTTTGCCTCCTTTAGATGCATAACCTATAAGTGTCCAAATGAGCTGAAATTTATTATATAGTATGTTCTTAAGATAATTAAGAAGATCAATAGTTTAGATTTTTCAAAAAGTTACTACATCTTTAAAAATGACTGAGGTGTACGTGCATCCGGTACACTCGAGTGTACACTAGCCAGACTCTCTCTCTCTCTCTCTCTCTCTCTCTCTATATATATATATATATATATATATATATATATCGGCTTATCTATAATACCCACGCTGCTATCCTAATTTTTCGCTACCCGCACATCCAAAAGAGTAACTATATGGTATACAAAAGTAACTCTAAAGATCAACAGAGTAACTATATGATACACAAGAGTAATTATGAGATCAAAAAAGAAACTGTGTAGAAAATATACAATCAGTAAATATATGGATGGATTTTTTGATTTTAGGGGGGGGGGGCAAACGATATTATTTTTGGATGAATTTTTTTGGGGAGCTAGATAAAATGCTCCTCTAAAAAATGACAGGAAGGGTGCGCGGGTATTAAATAAATCCCATATATATATATATAATATATATATATATATATATATATATATATATATATATATATATATATATATATATATATATATATATATATATATATATATATATATATATATATATAAACATACATACACACACACAAAAGCACACACACACACACACACACACACATATATATATATATGTGTGTGTGTGTGTGTGTGTGTGTGTGTGTGTTTGTGTGTGTGTGTGTTTGTTTGTTTGTTTATGTGATCCGTATTTCCTTTTATGTCAATTTATCATGATCGATATAAAATGTCTCCTGTAATAGTTTAATTCCAATTATTTTATGTGCATGAAATTCAAGGAACATGACACTCCATGAATTTATGATTTAAGAACTAATGCATATTCTCATGTTCTTATGATGTAAATATTGGGCTATTGCAACTTGGTATGACAGAAATAGGACAACTGACCACCATGCGCTCTCACTAATTTTCACATAGTTTCAAGTCCCCCTAGGTCCACTAGGACAAGATCTACTTCTTCTTTAGATGATTTAGAGATTCATAAAATGAAGTCAAGAGGTTATCCGTATTTTTTGGGAATGGTTACAGATAGAAACATGAAGCAACACAAGTCTTGAGGTTGATATATGCATGGACATATGTATTAGTCATAGGAGTTTATCTACTTTATCCTATGTATTAACTTTGTCTTATCTAGTGACATGCCCCCTCTCTCTCAATGATGAAAAAAACCTAATTGAGAATTATAGAAGAAATGTCTTAAAAAAAAAACTTATTATGCATATCTTTCTTTTTCCACATATGTGGTATTGGATATGTATGCTAGTAGGTTCTCCAAGGATAGCATGATGAGATCTTAAACCTTTATATTTTCTTCTCATCAATAGAAATCAAGAGGTGTCACAAAAGAGTTGGTAAAGAATACCTAAAGTCGATAATACCTAAACTTAATGCAATTAAATAGTAGAATATCAATAGTTATGAAAATATAGGATTGCCACGACCTTGATGACTAAAATAATGAGGATTCATATAGTTCATTAGAGTATCTATTACAAAGATTTAAGAAGTAGTTTTGAAAAAAGTTAAATGATATTTAAGATAACTCATTCAATGTGTAATAGTGGAATTTGTTCAAAGTTTAATGGAAGTTTTTAATCATAATCTCAATTTAGAAACATATGAATTTTATTTATGTTTTAAGGATAAGCATTTAAGATTATGTGAAATCCTAACGTGGGTATACTGATATATTTTGAGGAAACAATTTGTTTGAAGTGAGTAGGATATTGGAAACCCTAAAAGTTCTAGCTTAGGAATGGAAAATCTCATAACCTAATTTAGACATATACAATATCTACACTACCCTTAGTCAACACTAATATACAATAAATGACTCCATCAAAAATATATTTCAAATAAAGTGTTTATAGCTCAATCATGTATTTAATCCTAAAATGGTAAAAAAATGTATTTAATCCTAAATACACAAAAAATGGTTTATAAGTGTTAACATATATTCCTGTTTTACATATTCTGGTAGTTGTTTTGTTATTTCCATATTATATGTGGACCTTTATGTAAATGTTTCAGTTTTATATATATGAGGGTGCACACATTGTGCAACCCTACACTTCCCAAAACTGCTTTGTCTTTCACATGGCACCAGAGCAGTAGATCCAGCCGCCACCCTCCCACCCCTCTCTCTTCTCTGCCCCCCCGCAGTCGCCGCCGGGCAGCAGACCCGCGCCGGGCAGCCGCAGCGCCGCCGCCGGGCAGCAGCCGCCAGGGCCGGGCGCCCACTCCGCCGCAGGGGCCGATGCGCCTCCGCGGTTCTTTGCCGCCGGTCCGTTGGCTCCGTGAAGATTTGCAACTGTCCGGTGGCTTGAAGTTGGTGTGACGTAGACCGTTTTTTTTCGATCTTTTGCCTGCCTGCCCGTGTTGGCCGTTGTGCCACCGGGTTCTGTTCTGTGCTTCGGCGTAGACCGAATGTGAGAGGTTCTTCTACGGCGTTTTCTGTCTGCTGTTCCTATCTGACGGCGTAGCCCGTCTCCTGCCTGCTCGTGCCTGTTTACTTCTGTGCCTACTGCTCAAATGGCATCCTCGAGTGATGACTTCCGCCGTCAGGTTACTACTGTGAAGCTTGATGGGTGCAACTATCCACATTGGGTATGCTCCATGGCGATCTATGCCAAGTCCCAGGGCAAGTACTCACATCTTACCCGTGCTGGTCCGCCAGTACCCGTAGAGGACGCTGATGCTAAAGATGTGAAGGCGTATGACGACTGGGTTCGTGACGACTCAACTGTGATGACTTGGATTCTCAACAACATCATTGAGAAGATCAGCTTCACGCTTCTTCATTTGCCTACGGTGAAGCAGATGTGGGATCAGCTCGCCGGTACATACTCGCATAGTCAGAACCCCAAGAAAGTGTTTGACATCACCAAGCAGCTAGGACGTCTACAGTTCACGGGGACGGACATTGCAGATTACTTTTCTGACTTTACTGGATTATGGGGTGAACTGGAATCCTATCACCCTCTCTCCACGGACCTGGCTACCATACAACGTCAGCGTCAGGAGCTGCATCTAGTCCAGTTTCTTTGTGGACTGCCTGAGTCCTACACTGGAGTTGTGGACCAGATCTTAGCCAGTGACCCTCTGCCGTCACTACAGAGTGCCTACAAGCATCTTCAGCGTTTGCCTTCATCTTCATCGTCTCTGACTACTGATGTTGGGGAATCTTCTACTCTTGCTGCCGCGTCTGGTCGTGGCCGTGGTCGCTTTACTGACAACCGTCCTCCCTTGGGTGGAGGACGAGGACAGACTGCTTCTGGTCGCAGAGCCCCTTCTACTGCCCCTACTGCTGGTGCACGTCCTCAGTCAGGACAGCGCCTTTGTACCTTCTGTGGCCGGTCCAACCATATTGAAGAAAAATGCTGGGAAAAATATGGTAAGTCGGAATGGGCCAATGCAGCTGCTGACTCCACTACTACTGCATCAGAAGGAACGATGCAGCCTACTGACTCTGCCTCCTCGGGTGCGACTGTTGACTACATCCGTGCTGAGGTGGAGTGTCTTCTTCTTGAGCGTGCTGGTGCGTCGTCTACAGCTTCGACTAGTGGAGCTCATGCAGCAACTTATTCTGGTTATGACACTGCCTTCCCGAGCTCTTCTTCTACTCCTGGTAATACTAAGTGGGTCATCGACTCCGGTGCCTCTTCACATATTTCTGGAAATCGTTCACTGTTTCACAAATTATATAAACCTGCTCGACCCTCATCTGTTATGCTGGCTGATGGTTCCAAGTCTGCAGTGTCTGGAGTAGGGGATATTGTTTCTGACTTTCTGCTAAAATCTGCCTTATATGTGCCTAGATTTCCTTTGAATCTATTGTCTGTCAGCAAGATATTGAGAAGCCTACAGTGTAGTCTGACTTTTATTCCTGGTTCATGTGTTTTTCAGGACCTTCGCATGAGGATGAAGATTGGTGGGGGGGGGTATGAAGGTGCTGATGGACTATTCTACCTGGATCATTTGCCAAAAGAAGCTAAAGCAACTGTGACTTCTGCATTATCTACCTCGGTTTCTGCATTACAGTGGCACTACCGGCTAGAACATCCATCATCTGAAAAGCTTCGACATTTAGTTTCTGATATTGGCATTTGTAGTTTTCAGTGCGAGTCATGTCAACTTGGAAAGCAGACTAGAGCTGTTTATCCTAGACACAGTCATATTAGCAGTAAAAATATGTTTGATCTAGTGCATTCTGATGTATGGGGCCCTTGTCATGTGCCGAGTCTATCTGGTCATAAATATTTTATTCTATTTATTGATAATTTTTCAAAGACTACTTGGTTGTTTATGATGAAAAGTAGGTCCAAAGTTTTGTCTATTATCAATTTCTTTTTTGCTGAAATAACAACACAATATGGTGTACCTGTAAATTTTTTTTGTACTGACAATGCGCTGGAATTTGTTAAAAAAGATGTGGATGTTTTTTGTAAATCTGTTGGTACGATACATCAGACCTCCTGTGCTTATACACCTCAGCAAAATGGTGTGGCTGAGCGTAAAAATAGACATGTGTTAGAGGTGGCTAGAACTATTATGATGCATGCACATGTTCCTCGCTCTTTTTGGCCTGAGGCTATATTGACTGCTTGTTTTCTGATAAATAGAATTCCATCTTCTGTGATTGGAAACAAAATACCTATTCAAGTTCTTCAACCAGATATTCAGTTATTTACTGTGCCTCCTCGGAATTTTGGATGTACCTATTTTGTAAGGTTACTTGGACCTACTTCTGATAAACTGTCTCCTCGTGCTGAGAAGTGCATTTTTTTGGGATATTCTCGTACCCAGAAGGGATACAGATGTTACAGTCCTACTGCACGAAAATGGTATACTAGCAGTGATGTAGTTTTCTTTGAGGATACCCCTTACTATTCTACTCGTGGTGATAGTTTACAGTCTGATCTTATTGCCTCTCCTCTACCTGTTACTACTGATTGTGTGCCTGATATTACTGAGAATGTCACTACTGAGGCTGCTAAACCTCCTATTATAGTTTATCAACACAGGAACAGAGCACCTTCTACTCAAGAAACCCCCCCTGAAAACCAATCTTCACCTCCAGAAGGTTCTACTACACCTGAGGTACATTCTGATCTTGATTTACCCATTGCTCTTAGAAAGGGTACTCATTCCTGCACATCACACAGTATTGCTCAGTTTGTTTCTACTGATCATCTGAATGTTCATTCTAGCAATTTTGTATATGCCTTATCTGCTGTTGCTGTTCCAAAGAATATCCAGGATGCTCTACAGAGTACTGGATGGCTGTCTGCTATGAAGGAGGAAATGTTGGCTCTTGCTGAACGAGATACTTGGGAGCTAGTGGATCCACCTCCTCAGTGTAAACGTGTAGGCTGCAGATGGGTATATGCTGTGAAATATCAACCTGACGGCACTGTTGAAAGGCTGAAGGCACAGTTAGTTGCTAAAGGCTACACCCAAACTTATGGTATTGACTATTTTGAGACATTCTCTCCTGTTGCTCGTCTTAATTTTGTCAGAATTCTTCTTTCTGTTGCTGTTAATCTTGACTGGCCACTGTTGCAACTAGATGTGAAAAATGCCTTCTTGTATGGCGATTTACAAGAAGAAGTCTATATGGAGCAACCTCCTGGGTTCGTTGCTCAGGAGGAGTCTCACAAAGTTTGCAGGTTAAAGAAGTCTATTTATGGGCTTAAGCAGAGTCCCCGTGCCTGGTTTGATAAACTGAGCAAAATTATGATTGACTTTGGATTTCTGCGATCTCAGGTGGATCATTCTATTTTCACCAAGAAGACTTCAGCTGGTATTATTATTCTGATTGTCTATGTTGATGATATTATCATATCTGGCAGTGATTCTCTTGGTATTCAGGCTACAAAATCTCATCTAGTCAAGCACTTTGCTACCAAATATTTGGGCAAACTTAGATATTTTCTGGGCATAGAAGTTTCTAGAAACTCTAATGCTCTTGTGTTGTCTCGGTGAAAATATGTCCTAGACATACTGTAGGAGACCGGTATGCTGGGAGCGAGACCTGCTGATATTCCTCTAGATCCTAATGTAAATTGGGATGATGACTCTTCTCCTCTCTTTGCTGATCATAAAAAGTACAGGAGGTTGATTGGTAAACTCATTTATTTGACTGTCACCAGAGCAAACATTTCTACTGCAGTGGGTCTTCTTAGCAGGTACCTTGATAAACCCAGACAGTGTCACTGGGATGCTCTTTGTCAGATTCTACGATATTTGAAGAAGTCCCCTGGCAAGGGACTTCACTACAGGAAACATGGACACTGTTCTCTTGAAGGGTACTTTGATTCTGATTATGCAGGCAGCAGAGTTGACAGAAAATCTACTTCTGGGTATTGTACGTATGTTGGAGGTAATCTTGTTACCTAAAGGAGTAAAAAACAAAATGTTGTGGCCAGGTCTAGTGCTGAAGCTGAATATAGGGCCATGGCCCATACTGCCTGTGAATTGTTGTGGGTACGTTCTCCGTTAAAAGAGTTCGGGGTTGACTCTTCTTCTACTATACCTATGCACTGTGACAATAAAGCTGCTATCTTCATTGCTAATAATCCCGTCTATCATGAGCGCACTAAACACATTGAAGTAGATTGTCATTTTATTCAAGAATCCATTCTGACTGGCAAGATCTGCACTCCCTTCACTCGTTCTGAAGACCAAGTTGCTGACATCTTCACCAAGCTGTTGGCGAAGAAGCAATTCTGCACACTGACAGACAAGTTGGGCATGATTGATATCTATGCTCCAACTTGAGGGGGTGTTAACATATATTCCTGTTTTACATATTTTGTTAGTTGTTTTGTTATTTCCATATTATATGTGGACCTCTCTGTAAATGTTTCAGTTGTATATATATGAGGGTGCACACATTGTGCAACCCTACGCTTCCCAAAACTGCTTTGTCTTTCACAATAAGTATTGAATCTATTATAATTTTCTACATAACTTATGTAGCTAGATGGTTGATAAAATATAAGGGTTCTAAATGAAATTTGCCTAATTTTTGTCAAAATTGTGACCCAATAGAATAATCATGGTTTAAATTCGATAAAAACATGCTAATATCTAGACTCAAACTTTTCAACATTTTTGTATAATGATATATAATTGAAACTACTTATATACAACATAATTTGTATATATAACCAAGACTTTAAAATGGAAGTCTAAGTTTATATCTGGAATTTATACATTCCATCTATCTAGGAGACCAATTTTAATTAAGTTTGGATAATTGTATACCCATCAAATATATTAAGGAATAACATAGTTAAATGGTGACTATATATATGTGTGTGTGTGTGTACAATCTATTATCCTAGTGCCCAAGTGTATGTATAAAATTATGGGGGTTATTTTTCTTATTGACCATAAATCCACCCAATTATAACCCTTAATCTCCACTATCTGTATTTGTCTCCTAGAGGGACTCTATGATACTCAAATTTTATTCCTTTATATAACAATTATTATGAAATCCCCATACTATTGTTGTGGATACATTGTCATCATGATATAATTACAAACACATCATGTTAAGTAACGACTTATTCTTTCCCTTAGAATCCAGACAAGTGGGACTTCCTATATTTCTATTATCACATCTCAAGAGTGAGGTCAACACCTCCTAGATCTCCATCTATATAACTAAGCCCTCAAAACTACCACATACCTATTAGAAACCAAAACCAACTGTCTCTCTAACTCCAATCCATCAACACCAGACCCCCACCAATGTCCATATGGAATTTCCATCCTTCAAAGGTTCCCCATGACACCTAGAAACCTCATGGTTGTCTCCAAGGGTTTGTCTATCCTGTTTTGATCACTAGAAATCCTAGGAGCCCCCTAAATATGATGTGTTATTTAGTACCTCAATGCCTCCCCTTTTAAGGCTCTTTTTTCATTTTGACCTCCCTTCTTGATTCTTGAACTATTTTTGATCTACTACCTTAGTCAGGGAGCCACAAAATATTAGGTTTATCCTAACTTGAGGTTCATATTAATCCATGTTTCAATCTATACTCTCTCTTCTCTTATTCCAAAAGTCATTATCATGCTTCTATCCACCTGAAGACCTTTTTCAGCGGTCATGGAATTTTATGAGACTAGAGAAAGTGTTTAGTGACCTCAAAAATCATACAAAGAGAAGTGTGTCAATGTATTTCTAGTAGGGGTTTGGATTCTATTTGATGAGCACATCCAGAAGTGCTTTTTTATATTTTTCCTACATCCTTTTTACTTCTATCATGCGCTAGATGGGTAAATGATTAATTTTGGGCTTTTTCTTTGATTGATTTGTGCAATATTTTTGCAATTTCAATTACTAATTTGCTATGTTACACAACCAACTATTGGAATAATATGCAAGGTTGAATCTCTAATTTTATGGGATTTTTTTTCATAATTTTTAAAACATTTTATCAAAATTTTGATTACTCGAATCTTTTGAATATCTTGCAAAATTTAAATTTTGTCAAAAAAATGTAAATACTCCCTATAAAATTAATAATCCACATAACAATTCTTACTTTATACAAGTTTTCCTGACTTATTAAGAAACCTTAGAATCTTAGAATTCAAGTTATGTATTAATGAAATATGAAAATTATTTGTTGACAAGACGTCTAGAATTTAAACATTCATATAACTTGCTATGGATCCTTCTCACAGCAGGTAAGTGGATGGGCATTGAGTAATAAGTTTCAATAATGGATTCATTTTTATCTAATTATTATATACAATGAAGCTTTCATATTATAAAGTATCTAATTCGATGTCATAGTCAAGATTCTTAACTGCTAGTCAATTTATGGTTTTCAATATTTATCTCATTAATATGTGCAAGATTACGTTGTTTAACATGTTTTTTTAAAAAGGTTCATTTTTTAAATAAGATGTTGAAGATGATTGTTCATGTAAAGCATTATTAATTAAGTGATTCCATGAGATTTATGAGAACTTTGGTGTAGTGAGGCATTGGGTATAATGATAAGCTCGGTGCAACTACCACTTTGGTGCAAGATCATGTGAGCAATCAAGTTAATTTACCCAATCAATTACAAGTATCGAGAACACTATTAAGATCAATACTATGAGAAGTAATGAATTTTATTTCTTTTCATTCATTTCAAACCTCAATGAGATATGTACAATTTTGTTGAGTATTAGCCCTTTTAAGAGATATTAGCCTTTTCGGCACATGAGCTTATGGGAGCATACTTATGAGCACTTGGGTGAACATGAACTCTTAGGATCAATGTTATGATCATTTATGCTCATATAAGATCCAAGGAGCATTTGGAATTTATGACACATGAGTTCTTAGGAAAACTTATTGATGAAGGACCTATAGTCAACCCTAATAATGAATGTTCTAAAGAAATTTCCAGTTAAAGGTAAATACAAAGAATATTATAAGTGATGTATAATATAGGTGTGGGCATGAAACCAAACTTAACCATGAAACCAAATTGAACTTGACCAGACCACCTATAAAGTCTGATCTAGATGGGTATTGCAATCAAGTTTGGTTTGGAAAATATTCAAACCATCCCTAAATGGTCTGGTCATAATCTATGGAAATGGTTAACCTATGAGCACAAACCTACAGACTATATATATGCTATGTATTTATATATCTATATATAATTAATATTTCTAGTCATGGTGCGTTTGATATATATATATATGTGATCTTTTAATTATGTCAACTAGTATCTATTATAAATGTCATAAATGAGTTCTATATTAAAAAATTAGTTGATATACATATAGCATTTTGAATAATTTCCTATTTATTACATGCAATATACAAAACTTTCCATCTGGTCTTGGAACAATAAGATTTTGTTTCATGTTGTGAAAGTAGAATTGTAATTTATAACACCAATAACTTGACATAAGTATTGAATTAAATTATTTTTGAAATCTTATAAAAATTATCTTTAGTATATTTTGGATGTTTATACGGACAATGCAATCATATACATATATGTTGAATTTATCCTGTATGTCAAAGTATCAATAATGAGAAATATAATTTATTAATGTGATGGTTCAAAATAAGTTATTGTATGTGCATGACATTCAATGAATGTGAAATTACATGTAATTATGAGTTAGAAATTGAATCTTCTACTCATGTGTTTGTTATGTAAAATTTGGTATTTATACCATCTTTCTCTCAAATTCAAAGTAGAACTTGAAATGTAACAGACAACACCTTTTTGGTGGTTGACTATCCATACTAATGTATTATGGTTTGAAAATTAAATGACTGAGCATGACCTGACCCAATCAAGCCAGATTAGAGTTCTTCCTTTTGTCAGGGTACGACACTAAACTTCCACCATCGTGTTTGTTTCAGAGAGACTATAGATATCAAAATACAATCGATATGAGAAACAAATTGAAATAGAAATAATATTATAACTACAATGGACTAGTATCCTAATCAAGGTGCATACTCCCAAATTGAAGGATGATACCTTTTTGATTTACATATGTATATATTCTCTAAGTTATTTTTTTGGAATCCACACAAGATTGATTTTAATTAGGCTTGTCTAATCATAAACCTCTCTACTAATCTATGGAATAATATATATAAAAAGTGACAATAGTAATATGTATGTTTATATTAGATCTAGTCTACTAGTGTTCTGGGTCAATGGATTTAGTGATGGGGGATATTTTTTTATTGATCGTAGATCCACTCGACTATACTCCATACTCTCCTCTACCCATTTATATATCCTTCAAAAATTATATATTCATCAAATTCTCTTATTCCCTCCAACTCTTCTTTGAGAAATCCATATCCTATTACACATCCAATTTCATTATGATATAATTATGAACGCATCAAGAAAAGTAATAAGCATCTTTTGAGGCATCAAAAAAAGTAAAATTCCTATTTTTCTTTTGTTAAATATCCAACGTTAATACAAAAGCTCCTAGATCTCCACCTATATAATCAAGCCCCCTACCACAAACTATCAGGGACCTTCTAGTAACCAAAATAAATGGCCTCTCTACCACCAATCTATCAACACTAGATCTACAAATTCCATATGAACTTTCCACCCTTCTGAAGCTCACAATGAGACATGTGAGCGCACTCATCTCTGAGGATCTGTCTTGCCTCCTTGTATCACCAAAAATCCTAGGAGGCCCTCGATATGCGAGTAATTTGGTACCTCATTATTTCCTCTCTATGGCTCCTTTCTATAGTTTGAAATCCCTTCTCGAGTTGTTTTGGATCTATTACCTTAGTCAGGTGCTAATAATTATTAAAGAGGTTTAGTATCTCTCTAGGTTCTTCCTAATCCATGTTTCAATGTATTCTTTCTTGTCCTATCATATCAGAAGACATTTGTGCACTTCTATCCACTGCAAGACCTCTGCTTGAGGTTGTGGAATTTGATGAGTCTAGAGAAAACATTTAGCACCTCAATAATGATAATGAACAAGTGTATCTATGTTTTTCTTGAATGAAATTATTTTGTGACGTGATACATTCTTGAATGAGTAATTATAGGCTTTGTCTTTTATTGGTATTTGCAAGACTTTATCAAATTTAATTAATAATATGCCATGTCACATAACCAAATTTTGTCCAAGATGCAAGGATAAATTTATCTTTTAGTAGGCGTTGTAATGATTTTTGAGAAATTTTATCAACTCGTGATTGGTAATATCTTTTTAATATCTTATAAAGTATTTTTTTAAAATCTTTGTCTAAATACTCCTAGGAATGATATTAATTTAAGGAACAATCCAAAATTACCAAACAACTTGTTAATTTATCAAGAAATACTATAATCATACAGTAAAATTAAGTATTATTTAATAAATGACATTATTTGTTGAACATGAAATATATGGTTTGAATGCGATTTATATAACTCTATAGGTATCCTTCTCACACGAGGATAGTGGACGTGACACTGAGTAATAGATTTAGGTGATGTATTCCTTTTTTTATTATGTATATATCACTAAGATTTATTAGTATGGAGTATCAAATTCCATGTCATAGCCAAAAGAGTCTAAACTATATGTCAATTTATAGGTTTTTGTACTTGTTTTGTAAATATGTGGAAGATTCAGTAATGTAACATGGTTCTTTAAGAAGGCCCACTCTTTGGATAAGATATTGAAGATAATTGAATATGTAGATAATTCCTAATTAAGTTTTCCTCCATGATTTATTATAACTTTGGTAAAATGAGAACTTTGGAGAATTTATCATTCACTGCACATAAGTTCTTAGGAACGCTTATGGAATAAGGGAAATTTCGTCAATATTAATAATAAAAATGCTGAATAAATATCAAGTTAAAGCCTTTTACTAATGTTTCATGTTTAATTGGCATTATTTGGATGATATGTCTGTAGGCTGGTGTGCGGAAGGATGTTTAATGATTTATCTAAGGAAACGAACAAGTGAAAGACTAGGAAGCACCATGGTGGAGTGTCATTATCCATACGTTCATTTCCATTATGCTTTATATTTTTCTCATTAATGTTTTAAGTTAACTATCATTTTGATGTTTAGGATAGGAACAATGTAATTGTATATGAATATATTATATTTACCTTTTATGTCCTAGTATCGATATGAGAAATGCAATTCATTCATTTGATGTTTCAATACTAATTATTATACATGCATGATATTCAATGAATGTGAAACTCCATACATTTATGAGTTAGGAATTGATGCTTTGAGCATGTGATTTTCATGTAAAATTTGGGGTGTTACACCATCCTTCTCTCAATTTCATGTATAACATAGAATGTTGATGGATATCACCTTTGTGGGGACTGACTATAGGTACATGTGATCTATGGTTTGATAATCAAATGATTCAACATGACCATCCCCTCTTAAGTTTGATCGGATCTCTTCAATATTCCAGGGTGCAACACTAACCTTTCACCTTTATGGTTCTTTTATAGAGAGTATAGATCTAGATAGAGAGTAGGTAGGACAAATCAATTCAAATATATATCATTGGTAACCAAAATGGATTGGTATCTTGATCAAGGGGTACATGCCCAAATTTATAGTCATTACCTATCTTATCATGACTAAGATGCATTACAAATCTTGAAGGTGGACCTTAGTCCCATAACTATTATAGAGGAAAATAAAATAGAGAAAAAGGAGGTTTCACTATAGTAGAATATGCATCTATCCATCATAGTAAATGTTAGATCTCCTTTTGAACTCTAAACCACCATCTTAACCCTTCTATCTGCAAAAATACTCAAACTTCGATGAGGTGGGGTGGGAGCACCAAGGAAGCCTATCACTAATTGTACATACAATGTTTGTGAAAATGTTGCATTTTCATAGTCGGTAGGTGGACGTCAAGTAGGGGAAGTGAGTGAGAATGGTGAGGTGTTGATAAAGTTCTCAACCTTGAGTGTGGATGTGAGGGGGTTTTATTTTTAGGTGGGAAGTTTAGGTTAAGGGTACATGTGTCTTTTATCAACACCCAGATGGAATGTAATTGAGGTAGGATCTAATATTTGATCACATCTTCAACTCTTTGATATAATGCTTAGACATATGGAATATGTATCTTATCCAATGGAGTTCTATTTTACAAAATTGAGGAGGAGTGATGCACAACCTTTGTGATTCTGCCTAAGTTAATATCATATCATGGGATTGCATTCAAGGAGAAAGAGTTTGTTACTTTCAAAAGTTGGTGTTTGGTAATCATATCTCATTTTTGTTCCTCAGATTAGTCAACATATTGAAAGAGTATTCCATCATGGAAGAACCCATCTTATTGGATATTAGGGTGTGGGTTTCCCCTACTTATCAAGAAGAAAGGTCAACATCTGAGAATGATTTTTTGTATGTAGCCTGACATCCTTCAACTAGCACTCTACCAAGTTCAATATGTGGACTCATGGCTTGCTCATGTTCTCAATGGAGGTTTTATAATGGAAAGGTAGGATACATGTAACACCCCACCTTTTGAATATGAGTGGAAGCATATATCTTGAAGGGGGATGTCTCATTAATTCGATCTTTGTGAATAAATACATAAATCACCATTGATATTCATACATTGTTATTTGAATAGGAAACTATAACTGACTTCTGTAACATGTATCAAATTCTAATCATTTCTAAACATGGAAAACTCAGCATGAAACTAAACATCTTTACGTGATTGGATCCCCTAATATGGATGACACCCCACAAGTTAGATCTTGAAAGTCTTCTTAGTCCTCGCTTGCTCCTCTTGAGTCCTTATTTGCTCAAAATCCTGGGGACATCACATCCCCAGCCATACAAAGGGGAAACTTAACACATCAGTAAATAATATTGACACTTATAACATAAGCAAAATAAAGTATACTTGACATGTAAGAAAAAATTGACATGAATTAACGATAACCATTCTTTATTCATTATTAACAAAAGAATTGAATAGTAAATCTATGCATCCCTCAATGACACCCCCTTAGGAGCACATGATTGCTAGGAAAGCCCTTGATGCTAGGATAGCCCTTTATAACCCCTTAAGGTCCACGATTTGGGAGCATATAAAGACTATTTTAATTATAATTAACTTGATCATTAACATTAACATTAACATTAACATTAACATTAACATTAACATTAACATTAACATTAACATTAACATTAACATTAACATTAACATTAACATTAACATTAACATTAACATTAACATTAACATTAACATTAACATTAACATTAACATTAACATTAACATTAACATTAACATTAACATTAACATTAACATTAACATTAACATTAAAACTAACATGACCCTTAAACTTTAACATGATCAGAATTTTCCCTCTTGAACTTGAACATTAATTTCATAAATTATAAATCAAATCTTAGTGAACATTTTAACCATAACATATCAAAACCATCAAGAAATTGATATAGGGAAAATGATTAAAGCATTAAGCTCAAAATCATAAAGTCTACTTTATTCTTAGCATGCAATAAACCACAATTACTTATTCTCAGTAGCATGACCCATTTACCTTGGAGCAAAGTTGATCCTAAGATGGTCTCTTTGATCTTTGAGTCAAATCTAAGTCAAACCCTCTCTTGTCTTGATTAGGCTCTACTTACCTATTCATAATTATTAAACATCATAAATTGATACCTTATATTGATCCTAGGTTCAATTAGGGTAGATTAGGGTTTGAGTGCATTAGGGTTAGGCTTACTGATCAACATCATTAAATTAGGAAAACTAAGTTGGGTGATCACCGTTTTAGGTCACATTATACACATGTGGTACCTATTTAGGGTTTCATGAGTCAATTAGAGTTTCGAATAAAACATCAGAACAAGAAGGTAAAACATGATTAAAAAGCCAAAAATCATATTGCACTCAAAAATTCTTTCCAATGACTATTTATTCATAATTTTCTGACTAACAGTTCAATTACTGTGAATTTATGGAGACCATGCCAATGAAAATTCGAAGAAAAGTCATGTAGACATTTTAATATGACTCAGTGGATACTGGGACCGAGCCCTGCACTCGTGGTCCAATAGGAGACTGCCATGATGGCATTGGGTCTCAAAATTGAGCCAACAAGTGCCAATAGGGTAAAACTCAAAATTTCCTTTGTAACAATAATAATCTGATTACCATCATGGTGGTACCACGGTCATTGGATGACCTAGTTTCTTCCTTGTTTGCAAACAATGGATCGAGCACAATGACATGCTGTAATGGCCTTGGTCTAGAGCCATCATTGCTTCCCTTCAGGAACAAAGACCTTCTAGTCATGTTCGTGAGGGGAAGATGCACCCAATGAACCATGGCTCAAGTGGTAGGGAGTATAGGGCCATAGAAATGGCCGACTATGGTGGGGAAAACACGATAAGAATTTGAAACAAAGGAAAAGTTGTAAAGGCAGTGTCAGGATAAGAGATACATCTTTGTGAGGCTAAGGCGATGTTGAGGGTCCAACAAATGGGAAAAATGACCCAAGTGTCATTGCCGTTTTCCAATAATCAGTAGAAACAAGGGAGGCAAAGCTCAGACTCGACCCATTCAGTTGTATAACAAGTTGGTGATCAAAAGCTAAGAACACCAATGTGAAGGTAAAACAAGGCCAAACGAAGTATGTTTGGGGTCAAAAACAAACTGAACAAATACTATGGTGACTCGCCGGCAAGGACCTCAAGAGGAGATATAGGGTATAGGAACTGGGGTGACCCCAGGGTAAACATGCATAACAAGGAGGAATCCTAATGAGCAAGGATGCTCACCTACGTCCCAATTTGATGAGAGGTTGTGGAGGGTTTCAAGACGAGATTGAATTCATAAGAGAATAAGGCTGGGTAGGTCTAGCAGTCCCAAAGCTTTGGGGTTCCAATAGGTAATGGAGGAGAAGTGAGTGAAGACTGGCAGTGCTTTTGAGTTCCTGATATTGGAGTGAGAAGGGTAGCGGTCACGTTCAAACATTCATGGAGGAGAGGATATCTAAGCTTAGATTGGGCACTTTGTCAATCCAACAAGATATAGGATGAGGTAAGTCTCGTAGGAATCAGGGGGAAGAGATGAGTTCAAAGGAGGAGAAATCACGTGATGGAATGTATTGGTGACGGAGAACGAATCGAGGAAATGAACATTGCGGAAACGAATAAGTTTCATCGAGAATACAGATTAAGGGGATGATCACCAACTATCTAATCATCACATGACTAAATCCTAATTATTGGATGAGTGTGCGAGAAAAAGAAGATTAAAGTGTAACACATGGCAAAATAAATGACCCAAACTTTATAAAAATCAATGTATTTAATGTAAATTTGATTAATTCCTTAGTAAAACTATATACACACCTTTCTTAATTTAATTGGAGGGTCAAACACAGTCCTCATAGGTTTATTTGAAGATATATAATATTCCTGGGCAATTCTTTTTCCATTTTGTACATGTTTGGTCCATCACTTGTATATTGGTTATTAACCTTAATTATAATGCATTAAAGGGTGAAATAATTTGAAAAAGACTTTTCTTATTGAATCCTTGAGTCAAAAATTTTAGATGTACTTTATTCACTCATTCAAGAGTCACATGACCATCTCGTTATCCTCTTTTTGTGCCTTATTGCCATCTTGGAGGAGAGAGAAAAGAAAAGAGGGTCATTTTGAATGAATTGTACATTTGAATGTGAAACATATATTTGAGTCACCTTTTGAGTTTTCTTATTCTATTTTCATATAAGAATTATCATTATTAGTCTTTTTATATTTGACCCCTCAACTATTATTATTTAGGAAAACCCTATTCTAAAGTTTTAAATTGGTTTTGAAAGTTGGGGTGTGACAATTCCACCCACCTTAAAACAAATTTCTTCCTCAAAGTTTTCTAAGGTACTACCCAACTTACGATTTTTCTGACTTCATTCAATTAATGATAGCTAGCATACTAAAATTTGCATGAAAAGAAAATATGTTTTATAAAAGGGTTCATGTAGACATAAATTAACTATTACATCATTCCTCATATTCTTTTTCTACTTCCATAGTGAAAATCCTAGCTTGTCACTTGGGAGGTGGATTTTGGTCCTCATTATGGTAGTGGTCCTTCTTCATGAGCTTAGGGCAATTGGATCTGAGGAAGTCAGTTTCTCTGCAATAGTAGCATTCTCCCGCACCATGCCTTCATGGTCCTGCATGGTTTTTCTTGCAAGTTCGACATTGGGGCTTCTCAACTTCCATTGTAGGCTCATGTACCTTTCTCTTAGGGTTGTTGAGAGGATGATATTGGTTATTCTTTTGAGGATCTTGTAGGATCTTACAGGGTGATGTTCAAGCTCTAGGGATGCATCCATGGCAGCCTGGAGGGTTATGTGGCCACTTCCTAGGCAAAGTTAAGGTTCGGCTTGAGTCCTCAGATGAACTTCTTCATTCTACTACATTCATCATTATCATATCCATACTTTGTAGGACCCTTAACTTCATTGCATATTGGGTCACAATCATGTCACCCACCCGAGCTAGGTTGGCAAACTCTAGCTCCTTCTTCTCTATCATGGCTTCAAACACATATTATTCTGGGAAGGCTCCGACAAATCCTTCCCATGTGAGTAGAGGAGCATCAGCTGCCCTTGAGTTGAGGTAGTTCTCCCACCATGTACCGGCTGCTCCTTTGAGCATGTGGGTTGCAAAGTGAACCCTAGAGTGTTGAGGGCAGTCCATATCCCAAAAGAAATGCTCCATGCCTTTAATCCATTTCTCAACTTTGGTGACTACATCAATTTCTCCTTCACCCTAGACAGAGTTGGGCCTTATCTTTAGGAAGTCCACTAGATTCAGCTCGTGATGTCTAGGTTGATGTTGCCCTTGTGCTAAGACATTGGTGAGGGCTTAGACCAAATCTTCTAGGTTTGCCTTAGGATTTCTTCTTGGTCCACTTCCCCTACTAGAAGAGCTATAACCATCATCCTTATACTTTCCTTTCTCATCTCTATTAGGAGCCATCTGAAAAAGGTCACATATACCTAGGGGTACAACATATGAATCTGATTGATTCTTGGTGGCCATCCATTTATTCACTCTGATACCATTAATGTAACACCCCACCTTTTCAATATGAGCGGAAGCATCTATCTTAAAGGGGGTTGTCTCATTAATATGATCTTTGCAAATAAATACATAAATCACCATTGAGATTCATACATTGTTCATTGAATACAAAACTATAACTGACTTCTATAACATGTCTCAAATTCTAATCATTTCTAAACATGGAAAACTAAGCATGAAAGTAAACATCTCTATGTGATTGGATCCCCTAATATGGATGACACCCCACAAGTTAGATCTTGAAAGTATTCTTAGTCCTCAGTTGCTCCTCTCCTTATTTGCTCAAAATCCCGGGGACATCATATCCCCAGCCATGCAAAGGGGAAAATAAACACTTCAGTAAACGATACCGACACTTTATAACATAAGCAAAATAAAGTATATTTGAAATGTAAGAAAAAGTTGGCATGAATTAACTATAAACATTCTTGATTCATTATTAACATGAATAATTGATTAGTTAATGCATGCATCTTTATATGACGCCCCCCTTAGGAGCACATGATTTCTAGGAAAGCCCTCGACGACCCCTTGAGGTACATGATTCAAGAGAATATAAAGACTATTTCAATTCCAATAAACTTGATCATTAAAATTACCATTAAGATGACCCTTAAACTTTAACATGATGGGATTTCTCCCTCTTGAACTTGTGCATTAATTTCATGAGTCATAAATCTAATATTAGTGAACATTTTGACCATAACATATAGCAACCATCAAGAAATTGACACAGTGAACATGATTAAAACATTAAACTTGAAATCATAAAGCCTACTTTATACTTAGCATAGCATATATCATAATTACTAGTGATCAGTAGCATGACCTGTTTACCTTGGGGCAATGTTGATCCTAAGATGGTCTCTCTGATCTCTGAGTCAAATCAAAGTCAAACCCTATCTTGTTTTGATTAGGTTGTAAGTACATGTTCATAATTATCAAACATCATAAATCAACACCTTATATTGATACTAGGTTGAATTAGGGTAGATTAGGGTTTGAGTGCATTAGGGCTAGGCTTACATATCAATATCATTAAATTAGGAAAACTAAGTTTGATGATTACTATTTTAGGTCACATTAAACACATTGTGGTACATATTTAGGGTTTCATGAGTCAAATTAGGATTCGAATAAAACATCTGAATAGGAAGGCAAGACATGACTTGAAAACCCCAAAATTGGATTCTACTTGAAAAATCCTTTCCAATGACTATTTATTCATAATTTTCTCAGCAATGGTTGAATTACTATGAATTTTTGAAGAACAAACCAATGAAGATTCGAAGAAAGCCACGTGGGCATTTTAATACGACTCAGTGGATACTGGGCCCGAGCCCTACTCTCGTGGCCCAATAGGAAATTGACATGATGGTGTCACATCTCAAAGTTGAATCAATGAGTGGTGACTAGGAAAAACCTAAAATTTCTCTTGTAACAAAAACCATCTGATTACCATCATGGGGGTACCACGGTCATTGGATGACTTGGTTTCTTCCATATTCATAGGCAATGGCTAGAGCATGATGACAAGGTGTAATGGCCTTGATCTACATCCATCATTTCTACCCTTCATAAAAGAAGACCTTTCGGTCATGTTCACAAGGGGAAGATGCACCCAAGGAACCATGGCTCGAATGGTAGGGAGTACAGGGCCAGAGAAGTGGTCGGCCTTGGTGAGGCATAGCACAACAAGAAACATGAACAAAGGAAAAGTCATGAAGGCAGTGATAGGATAAGAGATACATCTTTGTTAGGCTAATCTGATGTTGAGCATCCAACACACATGAAAAATGACCGAAGAGTCATCACCATTTTCTAGGAATCGATAGAAATAGGGGAGGCAAAGCTTGGACTTGACAAATTCTGTTGTACAACAAGCTGGTGATCAAAAGCTAGGAACACTAATGTGGAGGCAAAACAAGGTCAAACAAAGTATTTCTAGGGTCAAAAACAAATGGGATAGTCACCGTGGTGATTCACTAATGAGGACCTCAAGAGGAGCTATATGGTACATCAGCTGGGGTGACCCCAGGGTAAATGGGCATGACAAGGAGGAAACCTGATGACCAAGGATGCTCACATACTCCCAATTTGACGAGAGGTGGTGGAGGGTGTCGGTGCAAGATGAAGTCACCAGAGAAGAAGGCTAAGTAGGTATGGGAGTCCCGAAGATCTAGGGTTCCAATTAGTAATGGAGGAGAAGTGAGTGAAGACCATCAATGCTTTTCATTGCCTGATACAGGAGCAAGAAGCATCTTGGTCATGTTTGAACATTCACGGAGGAGAGGGGGTCTAAGTCTAATTGGGCGTTTTGTCAATCCAACGAGATAGATGATGGGTAAAGGCTCATTTGAATTAGGAAGAAGAGATGAGTTTATAGAAGGAGAAATCACATGATGGGATGTACTGATGAGAGATAACGGACTGCGGAAACAAACACCGTGAAAACAACTCAATTTCACAAAGAATGCGGAGGAAGGGGATGATCGTGGAGCTGTTTGATGGTTAAATGATTACATCCTAACTGTTGGATGAGAGCACGATAAAACAAAAATAAAAGAGTAACACATGACCAAATAAATGACCCAGACTTTATGAAAATCAATGTATTTAATGTCAAATCGATAATTACTTATTAAAACTATATTCAAACCTTTCTTAATGTAATTGGAGATCTAAACGTGGTCTAAATGACTTCAAATTTGAACCATACATTTTTTTGAAGGTCTAGAATATTCTTGCACAATTAGTTTTTGGTTTTGTACTTGTTTGGCCCATCACTTCTATATTGGCTATTAACATTAATTAAAATGCATTAAAGGGTTAAATAATTTGAAAAAGGCTTTTCTTATTGAACCCTTGATATAAAAATTTGAGATATACTTTATTCATTCATTCAAGAGTCACATGATCACCTCTTTATCCTCTTTTATGCCTTATTTCCATCTCAGAGGAGAGAGAAAAGAAAACACGATGATCTTTAATTAATTGTACATTTCAATGAGAAAAATATATTTGAGTCTCCTTTTGAATTTTATTATTCCATTTTAATATAAGGATTACCATTATTGGTCTTTTTTACATTTAACCCCTCAACTATTATTATTTAGTAAAACCCTATTCTCAGTTTTAAATTGGTTATCAAAATTGGGGTGGGATGATACCTCCAAACAAGTCCCAAACTGTACTCAAATTGAATGAAAAATAATGTTGTTCGGATTTAATACAAAGTTATGGATAATAAGATTAGATTTTAATCTATATTCTAAGACATTTTCAGGATATCAATATCATGTACAATGTCCATGATTGATGCATGTTATAATCTTCTTCTGTAATGGACTAAAACACATGCTACTATACAATGTACTCCATGGGATACTTGAATAATATGGGGTTTAGTCTCTGTATTTCTTGATCACACATTCTTGTTTAATTTATCAAAATGTCTCTCTTGATCTTTTGTTTCCTTTGAGCCCCAACATATTAAACATGATCTACTTATGCTGTGAAATATTTTATTATGCATTGTCATATATATTTACATGTTGATCTTATCAAGGATGGGTACTTTGTGAATCAATTAAGATTCCCAGTTATTGGTCTAACATAAGAGCTGAGTTGAAACTATTAAGCTGTAACACTTTTACATGATCTAAATCAAAATATGTATACTTGTTTCATTTCTAGAAGTAGTAAACCTGAAGACTCAAGATGTGGTGAACTCTTTCTTTAATTTCATCCACAATTAGCACACACTATTAGATATAATAATGAGCAAACTTTTTTACTCATTCATAATTCATCCTCCTACGTCTCCTCATTATCATGATTGTGTATACCTCAATCCTAACCCTGATGGCATTGATTACATGGATCCTCCTTTTCCCTCCATCTCTACTATAAGTCCTTTTCTCACCCAGATGTAAATTTTTTCAAATCTCTCTTATTATCTCTCTCCAAGTTAATTTCAATCTTCCTCACTTAACTCATAAACTATGCTTCACTCAATAGACATTCCTCCACCAGGACATTGTTTTGTATGCATTTCATATATCTACAACATCTAAGGGGACCCCCAAACCTTATACTCAATATTCATCACCCACTTTATTTCTTAGGTATTTATTTACCAATCTCTTTCCTCCCATACATTCTTCATACTATACACATTTCTTTCAACATTTGTCTTCTTCACACCAAGATTATGTGTTTTCTAATGTTCACTCATGTACAACATGGCTGGATGATGCACTAAATTTTAATTGCTTTTCACATGCTATTTTCCATGTATTTCATGCATAATTTCTCATCTTGACATGATTTAGGCATTGTTTATCATCATTAGTTGTGACACACTATTTCATCAAATTATGAGTATTTTTACTAAATTATGTAAATTAATCATATTTTATTCAGACTTATGTTGGTTTTCCTCTATTTTAGTATTTACAGCACAACTCGGTGCAACTGACCAAGAAGTAGGTGGTACCTACACTAGGAGAAATCCAACATGGAAATCTCAAAAAGTTAATGCTATCGATAATGAGATTGGTGCTACCAAAAGGATGTTCAATGATACCAAAAGAGGGAGTCAACACTACCGATTCTCCACCCAAAAAGCATAAGAAGCCAGACATTATGGGGCCGATGCCACCAAAATCTTAGTAGGTGGTACTAACTTTCGCATCCAAAACAAGTTAGAACTCACATGGATTAACTGGGTGATATAAACATACAAGTTGGTAGTACCAACACTTATCATGGTTTTGAGCTACCTGAAAATTTAGTGCTACCGACATCCAGTCGGTGGTACCAACTTTAGATGACTAGAGCAGATTAAAGATTAAAACAGATACAATAATTACAACTTAATGTGGTGTGAGTCCCACTTATGACCTAAGGGGAGTTCAATCAGATGAAGATGTTGGTATGGATTCCCAGAGAGCCAATCATATGATGATTGTAATGGCATAAATTATAAATGATTTGATTATTAATAAAGACAAGCTTCCAATTTATTCTATTTATTTAGTTTTGAGATAATGAAATAAGATGATAATATCTGGAGGATGATATTACTCAATGACGTATGTCTTCAGGTTGAGGACCTAAACAATGAGATCATACAGATGTTAAGAGTATATGCATTCTTGTTATGTCCCTGCTCAGTTGTTATTGTGGAATGTAAATAGACAACAATAACACACAAGGTTAGAGTGTGAGTTGGTTGATGAAAAAAATCTCATTAGTCATGACATGGCGATATCAAACCAAACATACAAATACATGTTAGATAACAGTGTATCAGATAGACCCACCATAAGAGTGATACATGGAAACCTTAACTAGGTAAGTCATAATCATGTCTTATAGTGATGGTGGTATTTGTGGTTCTTAGACCTGAAATCACTGCACTCATCACATGTTGTTTGGTACGCTTTGACATCATCAAATACAATCCTAAAACATGGGTTGTTATAAAGGTGATGATTGGGTGTGTGTGACACATGGTGACTAACTATCAATGAGAGAGATGGGATTTTCCCCTCCTATGGGGTATGGTATCCAAGGTCACTTGAGTTAGAGAGATTGAGAAATACATGGCCATGTACATGTGAGTCAATATATGATATCGAGCTTACATATATCTCATATAGTCTTCTATAGCAAGAAACATAGATTGAATGTTGAAGAGGATGACAGATCCATGCCTCGAGTTCAATCTAGATATCATTGAAAAAGAAACTATACAAATACTATAACACCATACATAGATTGTACGTTAAAGTTGTTCTCCAACTTTCCATTTACTTGGATAGAAATGATGTGTGAGTAGGCACCACTCGTTACTTGTGATGTCATAAGTTGTTATGGACATTTATTGCCAATGTAGTGTGGGACATATAGGGTCACACACATAGAAACTCATCTAGAAGAGGAGTTTGATCTTGAATGATGATTGGATTGATTACTAAAGTGTTTATGTACTAATTCACGCAACAAATAAGCTGACAAAACTGCCAAATGATCAGTTCAAGTGTTGAGACTGCCGATTGGAGTGTCAGGCTGATTGTACTATACATTGGTTGGAATTCAGCCTGACCCAGACTACGAGATGCCCATCTCGCTTGTATGAGATGACCATTTCACATGGTGCGATACGACCATCTTGTCTACACCAAACGGTCAATTTGGGGGTGCAATTGATTGCATCAAGGATTGGTGTTGACGTCATGTTATGCATTAAATAGAATTTAATTGTGAAAACATATATAAAATTGGGAAACTACAAAATGACCATCTCACAATGCGGGACAACCATCTCACGTGCCAAGCGACCATCTAGATTGCCAAACGATCATTTTTCCACCCCAGGCTACAAAATTTTTAGAATTGTTGCAAAAATTCGAGATATTCTGACCCCTTTCACTCCCGCATAGACTGGGAACCCTGGGTATAACCCTGACTATGAATAGAGGTGTATTGGGGGCTTCTCAAATCACAAAAAAGATAATTGAGAACTAGTTACTCTGAAAATTGTTGTCCTCTTTGGTTGTGGTAACCGAGAGAGCCCAAGCAAGTCCTACCCAACTAGGGAGGGATATCTAGGGGGAGAAACAACTGAGGATCATCATTGTGGGAGACCAAGTTGGTGACTAGTACACCAACGGGAGGGTCAACTCCTTCCCATCCATTTTACCATAACGGTAGGAGTTCTAGTTGGTCTGTGTGGACTTCTCTAGAGGCAAGGTAGCTTTTGCTTGTCGCTAAAGAGGATGACGTCATCCATTAGTCCATGATGATAGGAGTTATTGTAGACGATGACATTCAAGTCTACTATCCATGGAGGAGCAGTCAGACGAGTCCAAGTGGAAACATGAGCTGCACAGATACTGTCCAAGACAGAGTGCACATCTACATCAATGAGGTTTATTATTGGACTTGTTCCAGGACCAGGCATATCTTTGTGAAACCATCCTTTTCATTGCATAGTTATTGATGTGATCTGTTGGTTAATGTGAAATATGTCAGTAAACTTTTTATTTCTGTTGCCTATCTATTGCTGTATTTCCCTACAATGGTATCAAAGCCACACCAATTAATTATGTTTTGGGATAATTGATATGATTATATCTTGGTTTTCTCAAGTTTATTTGTTGCATGCAATGCAGATATTTAATCTATTTGATGTTCACGTCTAACTAATCACCACATAATAACTCAAACGAATACACACACACACACACACACATATATATATATATATATATATAAACATACATATACATGATATGATATATATGCAAATTACATGTGTCGCCTAAAAGAGAGTTTTGATGGTGGATGTATAGCGTGGTTATGGCCATAACCCTTTATCTATGAATGGTGGTTGTGTGTTTGATATCTCATTCTGTGAATCGAGCCTCTCTCTTTTCTTCACAATGTAAAAGTATTATTATCTTCTACATATGCTCCCCTCTAATGTAACTCGAGGTTTCTCTATAATTATGTGATAGTAGGATAGTTTAATTTCTTTTTAGGATGAAGAAGAAGATGCTCCTCTCCAGGCCAACTGACTGTCTAGGAGGCAAACCGACTGGCTAAAGGACTGAGGAGGAAGAACCGACTTGATTGATTAGCAGACCCGACCGATTGACTGGAGGATCAAGAAGATGGTGGAACTGATGGCTAGATGACTGATGTGAATACCAACTGACCAACCAGGAGGTGAGATGAACGGTTCAAGGGTTGAACTGATTGGCCCAAATTGGAAAGCACATATCTTCCTCAACAACATGTTTCTGCATGTGATGTAGACCCTAGGTTGTGGTAATTTCTTTTTGCTTTAAATAATTACATTAGAATGGCCATAACCATCACCTTTTGTTTATTTCATGTTTTTCGTTGTGGGTAATAACATGTATAAGATACGTACTATATATATATGTGGTGATTGGTTAATGTATATGTATTATACAAACTCTCTCAATAAAATATTAAGTCTATGATGCTTTCCATTAGCAACACACATGAAAAGCTTGATCAACCAAGCATGGGAACCCCAACGGGGGTACACCATTTATCTCATGGAAGTGTGATGGTAATAATGAATGCCTACCAAGTAGGGTGCATTATTATCGTGTTGGATATTGGGCCAGGGTTAATTGGTGATTCTTAGAGAGTCTAAGCCCAAAAGCATGTAGATGATTATGGCAAGGAGTTGAGCATATCATCTATACAAGAGTTTCATAAGATGCAATTGGCAAATGTTTCCTACCTTAATAATTGGTCATGAGCGCCAACATTGGTTGTGTATTGATTGAATTATTTTGGATCTTGGCCCACTAGAAGATTGTAAGCTGCAATCTTCCAAATTGATATTGAGGGCTATAAATTTGAATAAAATAGTGGGAGTGACAGTTAATTAAAGAACTAATTAATATCGACTTTTCAAAATCAAATAAAAAATGGTTTTTTTTGACAAATGCAATTTTTCTCTTGCAAAATACAATAGAAAACACTCAATAATTGCAATCGGATGAATTAAATGAGATTTATTTCCATAACTGGTTCATGACCTTGAGGAGTATTCTACATGATATTGAAACACCAATGCTAGTATCCACTCCATATTTGCCTAAGACTGACATGAATGCTTCTTTGAGGCATGCCAATGATGTTATGAACATCAAGAACCTTATGTCAAGCTGTATGAACTATGAGTTGCATAAACAACATGATAAGCATGAAAGGTATAATGTCTCTAAGGCACTATTTGAGTGCAAAATGATAGAGGGAGATCCAGTAGAACCTCATGTGCTCAATATGATTGGACATATGAAGCATCTTAAAAGACTGAGATTTCCTTTAGGCCAAGAGTTGGCCATGGATATGATTTTGCAATCATTGCCCAAATCATATAGCCATTTTATCGAGTGTTATCACTTGAGTAACATGGCTAGACCTCTATCAGAGTTTCTTGCCATTTTTATAAGTGTCGAAGAACAAATGAAGATGGAAAAATCTGTGATGATGATCAGTGGAGTTGATTCCAAGGACAAAGGCAAAGGCAATATGCATTTTATGACTAAGATATAGTCCAAGTCTTCTGTAATCAAGATAAAAAGAAGGATAAGGGAACCTAGGAATATGAAGTAAGGGATTGAGATCTCTACTTCTGGTATATATGTTATTGATGTTAACTTCACTACTTCCTCATCATGGGTACTAGATACCAGATGTGTATCACACGTTTGCTCAAATGTGTAGGATATGAAAAGAAGTACACCTTTAGAAATAGATGAGTTAGAACTATGAGTTGCAAATGGCACAAGAGTCGTGGCCAGTGCATTTGGAACCTATGAGTTATCTCTACCATGTGGGCTAGTAATAGAGTTAGAGAACTGCCATTAATAGGAACATAATATCTATAACATGTTTGGACAAGAATGTATTTGAATTTCTTATAAAGAATGGAAGATGTTCTATTAGTAAAGATGGGATCTTTTATGTATTTCCCCAATGTCATATGGTCTATACTTGATAGATCAAGAGATAAGATTATTGTGATGTCCCTGGATTTTATAAAACTTAATCTGATGTGTGACGTCCAAATTAAAACTCTCACCTCAGCAAGAATCCCAATTTAAACATCCCACACTAGGCTAAGAAGAAGAAAATCAGAGGAAGTCAAAAGGAAACAATCAGTAGCACATGCACATGAACAATACTAAAACCATACACACATGTTCACCATTCAACATATAATTACAACATGAATTGTTACATCACTTGATATTACATATTGAGCATCAAACTTAAACATATACATGTACTACCACTAAACTACAGGATCTTAAGACAACAGGTCTACCTGTACATCAGCTCGCTATACAACTCTCACTATCCCGGATCTTCAAGAGCATAACCACAACCTAAACAAAAGATTACATGCGATACACGTCAACACAATATTCAAGAATATTGTACTGAGTACGCCTACATGTCTTTTATACACCTCTCATCATATCTTGGCAATAAGATAAAAGTAATACTTGGTAGTAATAGAAGAATATAAGAAAAGCGTATACTTGCACAAAGATATTCATTAGCAAAAGAGAACACATATATTTTAAGCACATTTCCATCATATATCTCGTGCGTCTGCCACCAAGTGGCTTTGACATCTTTAGGCCTTATGATCTACCACCAAGTGGTTTGTGATCATTATACAAACATCATATGATCTACCACCAAGTGGTTTGTGATCATTATGCATGCACTCTACCACCAAGTGGTTTATGAGTTATATTGTGATGGAACATCTATATTATGTTTGTAGGTGTTCATAGCCATAAATATGGAAATTCCAACAACATATCATACAAGACAATCATTTCAATCAACATACCATATGCCAAGTCTTTACTACCATATAATACAAGCATAATGTATAATAAGCCAAGTAAGAGGTAATGGCGTACCTTGAAAAGAGACATCCTAATCATCACACATATTCCTGATGCCATCTATAACTTTGTCAAACCTGATCAAGACAAGATCATATACTAGCATCAGGTTCACATCCTATTATATCTCATCTTAACCCTAATCGTGTTCATTTTAGGGTTTACTTAGATCATTATGTTATATACATTATTACTTGTCTTATCTTCATCCTTATGTGGTATTTATGCTACTGATGTTATGTTCCAGATTAGGACACATAATCTGAATATCAGGTTCCATATCATTATTTATACATATTAACCCTAAGTTACATGTATTACTCAAATTAGGGTTTCATCACATGTTTCAAGGTTCATCTTAATATAATAGGGATTCTATGCATCATCTTGATCTCATACTTAAAACTATGTTCCATATACTGATATGAGCTTACTCAGTAAATTTCATCATTTATTGAGCATGTATGTATTTATTGCATTTTATTTAGGGTTATTAGCCCTAAATAGACATATAGAGTAAATTAAAAGATTTCGTGTATCAACATCATGATTACTGACATCATATGGATTACATATATGATTTGTGACTTACTAGTATTTTCTCATAATTTTTTGTCGATGTTTGATATTTATTATATATCAATTAAGCATTACACATCTTACATGATATCACTAATATTTAAGCATCAAAAGACTAATATAAAGGTTCCATGTTGTTCTACTCATTTTTCTGAATGTTTTGGTACCTTGTTTGTATTTTTCAGATAAACGAGCTATTTATTATGCATTTTCTAAGATCTGTAAATTATTGGAAAATCTTACCTCTTCGGTCAACCAGAACGCGCCACGTGTCCCGGGCGGGTTGCTTCTCTACTGACTGGGGCCTCCGATCCAGATCCCGTGTGGATCCGCGGACCCGTTGACCCGCCAGCCCGGTCCGCCCTTCTTCCTCTCCTCTCGCATCATGCCACGGGCGTGGGCAAGCCGCCACGGTCGTGTTCGCTCATGAACACAACGCCCGCCTCCCCTGTCCGCAGCGCACACCACCGTCATCTGCTTGCTCCTGAACTAGTACCTCTGCAGCTCTCCTAGCTTCTCTAGCTCGGTGCCGCTTGGATTCTTGCACCGGTCTGTGTGCCGCCGCACAACAAGGAATCGATCGATCTCTTCTCCTCACGATGAGCAATCAGTCCCCCATATATTTGCCTTCTGTTACTCATCGACACCTGATGAAGGAACCTCCATCTCACCTCCGGTGTGGGTGCTAGGGTGGCTAGTGCCCTTTTTCCTTCTCCTCAACCACTGATAGCTCCGAAATCTCCTTCTTCAGGTCAGAACTCCATCGACCTGGTTCATCGTGATCTCCAACTATACCATCTGGTCTGGGATCTGCGAGATCTCCCATCGTTCCCATTTTGGCATGCCTGGAACACACACCGCCGTTGTTTGCTCTGCTCCTCCTTGGTGTGCGATTGGTTTGATGCTCGATCAGTGCATCATTCTTCCATGTCAGTCTGCATCAATAACTTGCCACCACCGTGAGGAACAACCCTGGCATGGGATCGATACCTCTCCGCCCACCATTATATACCTCCTCCTCACGCCTCCTTTCGTCTACTGCTGCAGGTGTGGGTGGAAAGGTAGGATGAGGCTATGTCTACTCTCCTCGTTTCTTCCACCAAGGCCACTAAAAAGGGTCACCAGGAAGCCTATGGCTACTCGGGAGTAACTGTTTGGTCCTGCTCTCCATTCACCCCTTGATCATGGTGTATTGATCCCATTTGAACAACCTCCCATGATACACGTCCCAGCCCACGTTCAATAAGTAGGATGACGTTATGGCTTTCACCTAGAGGCAAGACCATAACCGCATGATACAAGCTACAATTTGAGCCGTCATTCATCCATGTATGACTGAGATGAAGTTTGCACCATAAGTCAATCCGTGGCATCAACACACTACAAGCATCAGCTGTCCAAGGTTGCGTGACGCATCATAATGATCAACAACTTAAGTCTGTAAATCCTTAATAGTATACATTATTTTATCGTATTTGAACTTGAACAACTTCCTCTTAGGTCCTCCAATAGCCACCATAGATTAACCATAGCTTCCTCACTACTCGAGGTACCTTGTACACAAATGTGGTGCTAAAACTCAATTGCTAGACCATTCAATTAAATTCCTCAAAAAGGCATAAAGTTAATGATCTTAATCATGATATTAACATCGATCAACAACCTACTTTGACAAGAGCTTGGAACTCTTAATATAACTCAACCGTATGATTTCACTTATGTCATTGGACATTTAGGATTCTAAAAGTCCACTCCATCACAATTATATAACATAAATACCAAAAGACAAAAAGTCAACAACTCAAATAAAATATACCTTTGGCATTGTCGTCTAGGGAACATAAATGAGAATTGCATATCTAGACTCCATAAAGATGGTTATCTGGACTCCAATTTTAATCAATAGAGACATGTGAGTCTTATTTTTTGAGCAAGATGACCAAAACTTCCTTCACTGGAAACAATGAAAGGGATAGTGATCTATTAGGACTCATACATACTGATGTATGTGGCCCTTTTAAAACAACGACTAGAGGTAGGTACTGGTACTTCATTACCTTTACTAATGATTTCAGTAGGTATGGCTATCTTTACCTGATGAAACATAAGTCAAAATCTCTTGAAAAGTTTAAAGAGTTCATGAATGAAGTACAGAACCAACTTGGTAAATGTATTAAGGCACTTCATTGTGACCGAGGTGGAGAATACTTGAACCAGGAGTTTGAGGACATTCAACGAGCATGTGGTATTGTATCACAATGGACTCCACCTGGAACACCACAACATAATGGTGTATCAGAAAGAAGGAATCACACATTGCTAGATATGGTGTGATCTATGATGAGTATTGTTGATCTTCCAACTTATTTCTGGGGGGATGCTCTTGAAACTGCCGCATATACACTAAACTGAGTACCATCTAAATCAATTCAAAAGACATCATATGAGATATGGTATGGGAAGCGTCCCAATGTGTCTTCTATGAAGATTTGGGGATGTGAAGCTTATGTTAGAAAAATGTTTGCAAAAAGTTTGTCCTGAAGTCAGATAAATGTTATTTTGTTGGATATCCTAAGGATACCAAAGGATGTTACTTTTATTCCAAATATGAAAACAAAGTGTTTGTTGCTAGAAGGCTGTATTACTAGAAAACAAATTTATTTCCATAGGGATTAGTGGGAGAAAAGTGAAACTTGAAGAGGTTTGAGACAAACAATAGATCATTGAACTGAGATGTACAAGAGGAACAAAGAGAATCACAATATGTTTTGGAAACTCAAATTCCTCATTTAACACATGAACCTCGTAGATCTAGTAGGACACACCTTGGACCTGAAAGATGTGGATATCTTGTGACTCAGGAAGGCGGTGAGTTGGTCATAGATGATGAGTCAACAACCTAACTAGAAGCTATTGAGGAACCACAGTACAAGAAATGGCTTGAGGCCATGAGATTTGAGATGAATCCATGTATACCAATAAGGTTGAACCTTGGTGGAACCACCTGAAGGGGTAAAACCCATAGGGTGCAAATGGGTCTTCAAGAAGAAGACAGACATGGATGGTAAAGTACAAACCTATAAGGGAATATTGGTAGCAAAGGGTTTCAGACAAGTTCAAGGTGTTGACTATGACGAGACCTTTTCTCTAGTGGCCATGGTTAAGTCCATCAGGATCATGCTTGCTATTGCAACTTATCATGATTATAAGATTTGGCAAATGGATGTTAAAAACACATTCATTAATAAGAATCTTCTTGAGGATGTGTATGTGACACAACCTAAGGGTTTTATAGATGCAAAGAAAGTCTGTAAGCTACAAAGGTCAATGTATGGATTCAAACAAGCATATTAGAGATGTAATCTTTATTTTAATGAAACAGTCAAAGAGTTTGGATTTATTCAAAATAAAAATGAACCTTGTATGTATAAGAAGGTTAGTGGGAGAATAGTGACATTCCTCATATTGTATGTAGATTACATACTATTGATGGGGAATGACATCCCTATTTTACAACAGGTAAAGACATGGCTTGGAAATACATTCTCTATGAAAGACTTGGGAGAAACATCCTACATATTGGGGATAAAGATCTATAGAGATAGATCAAGAAGTCTTCTTGGACTAATTCAAAGCACATACATTGAAAAAGTATTGAAGCAGCTCAACATGGATAACTCAAAGAGAGGAAACCTGCCCATGTTCATTGATTTGCCATCTCTAAAGTTCAACATCCCCGTTCTTGTGAAGAAAGGGAACACATAAGCTTGATTCCATGTGCCTCAGCAATTGATCAATCATGTATGCAATGTTGTGTACTCGTCCAGACGTCTCATATGCCCTGAGCATGACAAGAAGATATCAGTCACATCCAAATGATGCTCACTGGACAGTTGTGAAGAACATCCTCAAGTACTTGAGAAGGACTAAGGATCAGTTCTTGGTCTATGGCAGGGAAGAAGAGTTGGTGGTAAAAGGTTACACCGATTCAAGCTTCCAGACTAACAAAGATGATTATAAATCACAATCATGATTTTTGTTTTGACTAAAAAATAGTGCTTAAGTTGGAAGAGTTCCAAGCAAGAGACAATTGTCAATTCTACAATAGAGGTTGAGTATATTGCTGCATCGAATGCAACAAAGGAGGCTGTATGGATCAAGAAGTTCTTTTGTGAACTTGGGGTCATTCCAAGCATCAGCAACACAATCGAGCTATATCATGACAACAATGGAGCTATTACACAAGCTAAGGAACCCAAATCGCATCAACGCTCAAAGCATATACAAAGGCGATATCATATCATATGAAAGATCGTACAATGAGGAGATGTAAAGTTTTGTAGAATACCAACTGAGAACAATGTTGCTGACCCCTTGACAAAGGCACTTTCATAGGATAAGTGTGATAGATATGTTATGTCAGTGGGATTAAGATTCATGGGTGATTGGTTCTAAGTGAAAGTGGGACTCTGTTGTTATGTATGCCCAAAAATCCAAACATATGATGATTATAATAGCATTACTTGTAAATGATTTGATTATTAATAAAGGCAAGCTTCCAATTTATTCTATTTTGAGATAATGAAATAACATAATAAATGTCTAGATAATGATGTTACATAATGACGTATGTCTTCAGGTTGAGGACTAGAACAATGAGATCACATAGATATTAAGAGTATATGCATTCTTGTTATGTCCTTGATCGATTATTATTGTGGAATGTAAATAGACAAAAATAAGACATAAGGTCAGAGTGTGAGTTGGTTGATGACTGAATCTCAATAATCGGGATATGGCAATATCAAACCAAGCACATAGATACATGTTAAATAATAGTGTATCAGACAGACCCAACATAAGAGTGATACATGAAAACCTTAACTAGGTAAGTCAGAATCACGTCTTATAATGATGGTGGTGTTTATGGTTCTTAGACCTGAACTAACTGCACTCATCACATGTCGTTCGTTATGCTTTGACATCATCAAACGCAATCCCAAAACATGGGTTGTTATGAAGGTGATGATTGGGTGACTGTGACACATGGGGAGTGACTGTGAGTGATAGATGGGATTTGTCCCCGCTATGGGAGTATGATATCCAAGGCCACTTTAGTTAGCGAGACTGAGAAATACATGGCCATATACATGTGAGTCAATATACGATATTGATCTTACATATATCTCATATAGTTTGCTATAGCAAGAAACTTAGATTGAATGTGGAAGAGGATGATAGATCCATGCCTCGAGTTCAATCTGGATATCAATGAAAAAGGAACTATACAAACATTATAACACCATACACAGATTGTAGGTTGAAGTTGTTCTCCAAATTTCCATTTACTTGGGGAGAAATGATGTGTGACTAGGCACCGCTCATTGCTTGTGATTTCATAAGCTGTTATGGACATTTACTACCAACATAATATGAAGCCTATAGAGTCACACACATAGGAACTCATCTAGAAGATGACTTAGCTATTGAATGATGATCAGATTGATTACTAAAGTGTTTAGGTATTCAATTCACACAAAAAATTAGCTGATTAGACTGCCAAATGATTAGTTCAAGTCTTGAAACAATCGTTTGGAATGTTAGGCTGATTGTATTGTACATTGGCTGGAATTCAGCCTGAGTCGGGATGTGAGATGCTCGCATCGCTTGTGTGAGATGACTATTTTGTGTGGTGCAAAGGACCGTCTAGTATGCACCAAATGACCAGTTCAGGGGTGCAATTTGATTGCATCAAGAATTGGAGCTGATGTCATGTTATGCATTAATTGGAAATGAATTGTCGAAACATGTACAAAATTGGGAAACTGCGAAGTGTCTGTATTGCAGTGCGACATGACCTTCTCATGTACCGGACAACCGTTTTGTCTTTTGTAGGTTGCAAAATTCTAGAATTATTGCAAAATTCAAGATCTTCCAGTTGCTTCCACTCCCGCACAAACTGGAAACCTTGACCCTAACCTCAACTACACATAGAAGGGTACTGGGGGCTTCCCAGATCACAATACAGACAATTGAGAATCAGTTGCTCTAACAATTGTTATCCTCTCTGGTTGTGGTAACCAAGAATGCCCAAGCAAGTTATATCCAACTAGGGAGGGATAGAAAGGGAGAGAAATAACTGAGGATCATTGTTGTGGGAGAGTAGGTTGGTGACTAGTACACCAATGGGAGGGACAAATCCTTCATATCCATTCTAGCAGGATGACATGAGTTCTAGTTGGTCAGTGTGGACTTCTCTAGAGGCGAGGTGGCCTTTGCTCGTCACTAAGGAGGATGATATCGGCTAACTGTATGTGACGAGAGGAGTTGCTACAGACGATGACGTTCAAGTCTGTTGTTTGTGGAGGAGCAGTCAGACGAGTCCCAGTGCAAACAGGAGCTGTACAGAGACCGTCCAAGATAGAGTGCACATCTACATCAATGAGGATTGTCGTTAGACTTTCTCCAAGATCATGTATATCATGAAACTATCATTTCCATTGTATAGTTACTGATGTGATCCGCTAGTTAATGTTTTTCTCTACCTCTCTGATGTCGTATTTTCCTATAGAAGCTTATCACGTTCCATCATGTTGCAACAGAGAACAAAGCCAAGAGAGGAGGAGACGAAGGAGATATCCATGTACTGAACAACTCATGCACCTTCGGAAAATGGATTTGCAGCCAAAATGCTAAAGACCGAGGCGCTCAGTAGAGGGGATCATCCATACTGATTTCTCCAAGATTTTTTATTAGCTTTCCTAATATTTAGCTCATTGTCTCTCTCTTCCTTTTTGTAATTTGTTTATAGAAATCATATGGGGCTTATCCCCTTATTCCTTAGGATCTGAGCATAGTCCGATTTTACATTGTAATTGAATTTCATGATTTGATATATATATATATGTTTATATATATATTATCCTTACTTTTGTACATAAATCTATGATTACTTACTGTATTGCATGTGCGTTATCACCACACTCAATTATTTAGCCCATTAGTTGCTTTGGGAGAGGGATTATAGGTTGGATAGTCATAGAGTTGCACAGTCAGTACCATGCCTCAGGAGAGGGCCTGTGACTACAAAAGGAATAACCTAGATATATCTCTAATGTGCCTATCTAATTCTTAAATTTCTGTGAAGTGGGGTTTGTCTTAGTCTAGGTAGTGCATTACGTTGTGGGAGCGGGTAATACTTGCTAAAGGTCCCTTAGTCCAGGGTTGCAGATAAATGATTATTAATAAAACGGATTTTAATACAATGTTTACCATGGTGAACTATAATAAGAAGGAATCCATCCATCTGTGATCACAATCCACTTAATTTATATTTCAATTCATGCAATTACTTATAAAGAAACAACCAATCACTCTTCCCTAGGCCTAGCTGATTAGGTTATAGTTAGTAGTAGTCTCTGGAGTACATTTCCCTGAGTTCGACATACGAGTCTCATAGGCCTATACTACTCGACATGTACACTTGTGTTTTGCACACACAATTCATGCATGTCAAGTTTTGGACACCGCTGTTGGGGAAACGACAACTCCAACACTATAAGTGTTTTGAACGGTTGCTCTAGGACAATTTTTTTCTTTCATTTACATTTCAGATCTTTTCATTGAAATTGTGCATAATTGAAATATTTTTCTTTTATCAATTCACTACTATTCTCTATTCTCACACATCCATTAATTTTTAGGTACTAGTGCATGGTTGACACTCAAACCACAGAGGGAGAGTCTACTCCACTTATTGTAGATTAAGAGGAGATTTCTTACAAGGTGTGAGAGTTTGAGGCTTCAGTTGATAAGCTCATCCAAACTCCACCACTATAGGTAGAGCAAGCACATGAAGTAGACATGGACCTAAATACTAATGCATGAGTTGAAGAAGGACCTAAAGAACAGGCTGTGTGGGATAAAGTATAGGTATCCTCAACCATAGCGCAACTTGGGCCAATCAAGTGACAGGTAGTCAATATGGGAAGTTATAAAATAGATCCCAGACTGCTGGCACTATTAAATCTCAGTCATTCCATGGCCATATTATGGTGGATCTGATGGCGTACATCAACAACTTTGTGGAATGACATGATATGTTCATAGGGTCCCAACTATAGTGATCTACTTGAAGCTATTCTCCAACTCACTGTTAAACAAATCAAAAGCATGGTTTCTTAGTCTTATGCCGAAATCAATAAAGACCTGGGATGAAATGATTGATGCCTTCTTCAAGCGGTACTTTGCACCTTAGAGGATCAATGACCTAGTGGAGAGATTCACAATTTCAAGCAACATGCAGAGGAGTCAGATTTAGAAGACTGGGAAATGTTTCAAAATATACTCAGAAAGGTCCCTCATCATGGGATTGATCTTTATGTCCAAGTAAAGACATTCTACTATGTCCTACACAAAGGGGTGAGGGCTAGTTTGGATAGCGCAAGAGAAGGCTTCTTTCGAAACAATAAGGCTACCTGGTATAATGAGATCTTGAATAACATGGCTAAAAACTAGCCTCAAGGTGAGGAGAGAGAAGTACCAGAAACAATCAAGATTGCTATGGAATCCAGGGAGATCACTGAACTAAAGGCCCAAATGAAGAAGCTCACAAGGAAGTCGGAGCAAAAATCTGACACCTCATCTAGAGGTGAAGAGGAGTGCATGTACTCACATCAGCAATATCAACAGGATAGGGACACTAGTAAGATAGATCTAATAGAAGACATACTGGGAAGGTTGGTGACTTGGAATGAGGATCTTCTAGACTAGACAAAAAGGGTGCATCAAAATCAAGGGGCTCAAATTTGCAATATTGAAAATTAGATCTCTCAGCTGGAAGAGGAGGTGGCATCCATAAGAAAGGCCATTCAACATGATTTCTTAGGAACATAGATACATAGCAACAACATCATCAAGTAAATTGCATCTCTATTATTGAAGAAACACAACATGTTACTGAGGAATCTATAGAGCAACACACTCTAGAGCCAGATTGGGTGTATGTTCTATAAGTTCCCTCTCCTTGCAACTTGTACAAAATACTAGGGAGTATATAACTCTACTAGACTATGCTTACACATGCACCTCAATCGATACAGAGCCAACAACAAGTGACAAGGATACCCCATCTTTACTGGTTGTGCAAGATGGGGAACTTCAAAGTTCCACCATTGTAATGTCACTGTCTCCAGTTCTGAAAAGGTAACCATACAAAAAGAATAGGTGAAGTCTCTACCTCGTAGTGGTTTGTTAAAAAATCATCAAGGAGGCACCCACAATTCAAAAAGAGAAGCCACAAGCCATCCCACCCACTAGAGACATTCCGAATTTTGTCCTTAGAGGTGGGATTGAAGCAAGCTTAGGGGAGGAGATTCCTAATGTCCCCTACATTCCTCCTCACAAGCGTGTAGAGAAACCACATGTGCCATTCCCGAATAGTCTGAAGCTGAGAAAGGAGGAAACACAATTTAAGAAATTTCTAGATATCTTCTAGAAACACCACATCAACATCCCACTAGTGGAGGAGATAGAATAAATTCTTGAATATAGAAGATTCTTAAAGGACATCATCAACAAGAAGACACGAGTAAAAGATACAAATGTCTTGCATGTTAATAAAGTGGTGAGGGCAATGATCTAGGGACGACTATCTATGAAGAGAAAAGACCCAGGATACTTCTGCATCCCTAGTTCTATAGGAAACAAGCATTTCTAACAAGCACAGTGTGACTCTAGGGCAAACATAAATCTCATGCTCTCTCTACCTTTTGGAAGGTGGGATTGTAGAAATCAATGAAGACATCCATGACAATCTAGATTGCGGAAGGATCAATTGTGAATTCGTATGAGATATGAGAGGATGTGTTCGTCAAAGTCGACAAGTTCATCTATCCTATTGATTTTTGTTATCATTATATGTACAAGATGTGGGGATCAGAGAGAATGTTATGAATGCCATTTCAAGCTATAGTCAATATGATCATTGCCATGGGTAGAGGTTCCTAGACACTCAGGATAGACAATGATAGAGTGGAGTTCAAACTGTCAAATGAGTCTTCATAATCAACCAATGACAATCTAGGTTGAAGAAAATCACCTTGTTGAGCCTATGACATCAAACAAGGTCACTTAAGGGAGGCAACCAAATTTTATTTTTGTCATTTACATTTTGTTAGGACTTTTCATTGTTTAAATTTGATATTTTTTTAAATAAATGTTTAATTGATGTAAATGTTACCTTGATGTTTTTGTTTGGTGTGGAGGCAGAGTCATCATCAGTACTACCTACACTACTATCGGTATCACGACTTGCTTAAAATGTTCAATAGGGATTTTGCAAAAAGTAGATATCACCAACACACAAGTCGGTGTATCAAATCCATGACAGATCGAATTCTGTAAAAAGTGGATACCACTGAATTTTCTCAGAAAAATCATAGAGCTACAGGAAAAGATTGATGATACCATTGACACACATGTTGGTGGCACCAACTCTACAACTCAAAGAAAGACGAATGATGTCATATCTCGGTATCACTGACAAACAAGTCGGTGGCACCGACTACGAAGGACATATACCAGTAGAACTTGATCTAAAGAGGCCACTAGGGAAGTTTCAGCCACCACCACCCTTATGAGCACATGGTACCCCTATTCTAGCTATTTTTTTTGAATTGTAACTATGAGGACCTAGTCAAGCTTAAGCTTAGGGGGGTGTTGGAAAAACTTTTATCTTTTTTCATATCTTATCTTGTTTTATCTTTTCATATTTGTAAGTATATAATCCACATCTATCTAGTGTAATCATGGAGTTTAATGATCACAATTTCATCTATCATCAAAGCAAAATTTGTTTCATGCCTTTGTAATGAAAATTAGAAATTTTAAAATGATCACATCTTTTCAAGCTTATTTTGCAAAGTCTAAGGTAACATCAACTAAAGGAAGTGTTTGGGTTTATGAGCTTGAGGACACTTAATGTGAATGAAAATCTTAATTTATCTAAGATTTTTGTATGGCGTTGGGGTTTGAGCCCAAACTGACCAAGCAAGTAACGGGACCTTAAATGGGATTTTTAGAAAGAAACTCTAAGGTCACTTTGTACACATGTTAATAGGAGAGGGACATATCATAATTAAGACATGTATTGTCTCTTAATCATGTGATTCCACCCGCCTTTCATGACATTTCATCCACCACCTTAAAATGATCAAGTAACTTGGATTCTTTCTTCTTGATTGCATCACATAACATAATAGGTATCCTGATAGATAGTTTCTTTGTAACTCAATAGTTAGAAAAATAAAAATAAAAAATAGACATGTGCATAACAATTAGTTGCATAATTAATCCCATGTTGATTGCATTCTCTTTTTACAAAATTCTTTGCATCATGTATCTATGTAGCTTTCTCCTTATTTTGAAAGTGAAAGGATACACATCCACATCCCTCCCAAATGAAAAATAAAAATAAAAGAAGCAACCATATGTTGAAGAAAAGCCCGAGCATTAATCATAGATTGTGCTAGAATAAGAGTGCAAGAGAGAGAGAGAGAGATAAATCAAATAATTAGGGAGAAGAGGATGTGGTGAACTCAATTATGAAAATCATTCAAGGAGAAGTTAAAATAGTTACATATATGCATTCTTTTACCCCACACTCATCAACCACATAAGGCATTTAGTGCATTCATCATTCCACCAAAATGTTAGTCATTAGGCTTCATGCATTTTTCATCTCCTTCATTCTCTTGGTTCATCATATTTTGTTCCGGAATAAATGATTCAGATGTTACTTGTAATTCTTATTCATATCCAACTACTTCATTCCACCCATTTCTCTTTATGGCAGGCCACATAAATGGCTGATCCCCTCATTCTCTCTTATATTGGGGACTGCTTCCAACTTAGTTTTGTAGGTAGATAAGATCAAGGTAGATAGGGAATCATATGGTGCATCAAGCATATGCCCTATTGAGTATGATATTAATTACTCTACTGATAGTATTTCATTGATCTAAGGGTGAACATCTTTATTTGTTCACTCCAGTGTAGTTATTTGTTCATCAATTGGTAAGGGTCAGTTTGGGGCCGTCAGGTAGGGGTAATTGAGAAATGTAGTTCATATTGCATGTCCACTTTTTGACTTATTTTAAATAGATTCAAAGGTAGTGTTTCTCAAGGGAGAGCAACATTCAAGCTTAGGGAATTTTGATGCACTAGATTTTAATCTCTTTTCACATGCTATTTTCCCATACATTTCATACATAATTATTCATCTTGACATGATTTAGGCATTGTTTATCATCATTAGCACGTGACACATTATTTCATCAAATTAGGAGTATTTTCACCAAAGTATGTAAATTCATCATATTCTATTTGGACTTATGTTGGTTTTCCTTTGTTTAAGCATTTACAACACAACTCGGTGTTATCGACCAAAAAATTAGTGGTAGTGACACTAGGAGAAATCCAATAGGGAGATCTCAAAGTCGATGCTACCTAGAATAAGCTTGGTGCTACGGTAAGAATGTTTGATGCTATAGAAAGACAAAGTCTATATTATCAACTCTCCACCCAAAAGGCATCAGGATCCAGACATTATTGGCTCAATGCCACTGACATCTTAGTTGGCAGTACCAAATTTTGCAACTGAAGCAAGTTAGAACTCACATAATGAACTCGGTGCTACCGATATACAAATCGGTAGTACTGACACTTATAAGGGTTTTGAGTCAGCTAACAACTCGGTGCCACTGACGTCCAGTCAGTGGTACCAAATTTTAATGAATAGACCATATCAAAGACTAAGATAGATCCAATGGCTGAGACTTAATGGCGGTTGGAGTCCTACTTATGACCTTAGGGGATTTTGGCTGGATGAAGATCATCATATTCTATCATATTACAACCAAGCACTGAGCCAAGAGCGGAGGAGACGGTCACGTACCGAACAATCCTAACACCTCAAAGAAGTAGATTTGCAGCTGGAATGCTATAGATCGAGACACTTATCAGTGGGGATCATTTACACTAGTTTCTTTAGGGTTCATTAGATTTACGATGTTTAGCTCATTGTCTCTCTCTTCCTCTTTGTATTTGTTGATAGGAATTATGTGAGGCTAATCCATTCATTCCTTAGGACCCATGAGTAGCCCAACTTTGCATTGTAATTCAACTCATGATTATATATATATATATATTCCTTAATTTTGGACATAAATCTATAATTACTTAATTTCTCACTTCATATATCTTTTGGGTTGCACTGAGTTCACGAAACAGGGTGAATTACTTTTACAACAGGTGAAGGGTAAAGAGTTGAGTTTGATTTTAGCCAGTTTCTTTAGTGCCTATAGCAATCCAATTTGTGTTTTTTTACCGGAAGCTGGATTTCACTAGTGCTACCTAAACTATAGGCGACAGATGTGTGATGTTTGGAGTTGTCATTCACCACACTCAATTGCTTAAACTGTTGATTTCATTGAGATAGAAGTCAAGGGTCAGATAAGTCATATATTTACACAACCAATAACGTGCCTTGGGGGAATGCCTACGACTATGAAGAGAATACTCTAGAGATATCATTAATGACCTATCTAATTCTTAAATCACTATGAAAGTAGTGTTTGTCTTAGTATAAGTAGTATATTACGCTAAGGGAGCAGGTAATACTTGCTACAAGTCCCTTGGTCTAGGATTAGGGATAAATAATTATTAATGAAATGGAGTCTAATGAAATGTATACCGTGATAAAATTGTAGTCCTAAGGAATCCATCCAACTTTGATCACATTCCACTTAATTTAGATTTCAATTCTTGCAACCAATTATAAATAAACAACCAATCACTCTTCCCTAGACCTAGCTGAGTATGTTATAGTTAGTAGTCTTCTCTAGAGTATGTTTCCCTGAGTTTAATATTCAGGCCTCATAGGCCTATACCACTCAATGTGTAGACTTGCATTTTGTATAAATAATCTTCTAAGTCAATTTTAATTTAGAGTAATAGAAGCCAAGTCACGAGATTTCTCACATTTGGTTTCATTCATTCCATCACCATTTATAATTCTATACTAGCTGGAATTGCAATGCATATGCTATGTTTTTATACTATTTCCATGTCAAGCACAACTATATAAATGAATATAAATTTAATGTTAATCTATAATGTGTTCGAGTTATTATAATTAATAAAACAATCATAATGACACATTTTCCCTAAAAATATCTATAGTAGCATCTATGCAAAATAATTCCTTAACCAGTTCACTTTCCATTAAAATTGTCACTAATATTTTCTTCTTGTTATCTATACCTAATATGTCACATAAGTGCGACCAAGTTTGCTTTTTCAGAATGTTGTGTCGGATTTTGTCGTAGACCATCTTCATCCTATACATCACAGACTGAGAGCAGTGATGCATGACCATGGAAGAAGTTGCTGGTTGAGATCTTTCCAGAAACAAACGTGGTATAATATTTGGTACAAAAAAAATTAATCCCCACATAGGTTGGAAATTCCAATATAACTTTAGTCATTTTATTAGAAAAAATGCCATTTTTTCTATCAAAAATCTCTTATGATTAAAATTTATGGCTACACATGGTTCACATTAATACTATTATAAAATAGTCAAAAAGATCAAATGACGTTTTTGAAAATTTTAATCACCGATATATCATAATTATGATTCTAATGACAAAAATATCACTTGTTCAGAGTAACGTGTCCCCCTAATGGGAAACATAACTATACATGGGGGTAATGCGCTCCTATGTGTGACTCAATGACCGCATTGCTCTTTGGCTTTTATGTAATGATACCATGTCAATATTTTTTATGCTATATCGATTGTGTTTATTAACTAGTTTAAGAATCAATAGTAACATAGATTTATTATAATACCTATAATTAGAGCACCAATAAAAAAATATAATAGGTTGTTATCAAAACATAGTATTGATCATGTAGATAATAATGTGTGAAGTTTACAAAAATATAAGTAGAATGTATATGATAAATCTAAACATATAAATAGTTTTGTACTTCAAATAGAAAAAGATACACATTATTGAAAATAAATAATATAACGAATGACACTACATATTAACAAAATACATACAAGGATAATAATAACAAAAAAATAAAATGAAACATTATGTATGTATAAAACAAAGTGTATACACACACACACGCACATGCACATGCACTCGCACACACACACACACACACACATATGTATATATATATATATATGTGTGTGTGTATATATATATCTCTCTGTGTGTGTATGTCGACATATATATACTCCATGCATACACAAAATCTAAGATATCAAATTCAACATGAATAATAATAAAAATGCAATACCTGATATGACACATAATAAAGAATAATAATAACAAATTAAAAAAGAACTTTACCATACATAGTAATATTACTACTTAAAAGTTAAAATAATGTATAATTAGTATCATTTCAAGACAATGTATAATAAAGTTAATGTAATATGTATAATGTCATTTCATTTGTGTATTATAATTATTTTTATGTATATCATGATTTGTGTATAATTTCATGAATTTCATTATTTGTTTTGAATATTATATTTGTTATTTATATTTTAAATAATGTAGTTTCTGAGGCACACCGGTATAACTATTCATAACCAACAAATTAATCAACTTATACTTACACATTGAAGATCTAGCATAATGCAAATGAAGTTGAAAAATTACAAATCAACATGAATCATGGGTGAGAGGAGTGATCAATGAGATGGTCACCTACAATTGGACTGGCAAAGAGGAAGGTAGGAGTTGGCTATATGACATGACATTTAACTTGAACTAACAAAATAGTAAGAGTATAAGTAACTATCGATTAGTTTTCTATGCACAACCCCAACATTAGCGCTGTCCTATTAAAACCCTTTATTCTTTGTTATTTCCATTACATTTTTTCACTGTAAAATGACATATAGAAAGTATCACTCTTTGCATCCACAAACCAACCGATCACTCCTTCTGTATATAATACATTCATCCTTATCTATCATGTGAGGTGAAAACCTCTTTTGTTAAGGATTTTTTAGACTGCATTGACGGTGATTACATACACAATGTATGATATAGTTGTGTCCACGAAATGTTTAATGAAATGATCAAATATATCAAAAGTTACAAAGTTCTAAATGAAATTCTATGTGTAGTGGTAGACCATATTTAATGGTAGAGTGAAATTCTAATATGGTGAGTTGGTTAATGGTCCATTGCAGGATGCGTCATTGTATCAGTGATGTTCTCAAATTCAAAAAAGAAAACACAAACAAATTAACTGAAATTAGAAAAACAACCAACCATACAAATTGACTAAATATATGACTAAACACATTTCACGTGAAAACTACTAGAAAATAGGAGATAAAAAAATAACTTGACATTTTTCGATTTTTTTAATCACCAATACGACCATTTTTTTTCTTCTGAAAATAATTGTCATTTGACCACAAAATTGTGTTCCCAAATGGAAAAGATTGCTTCTATAGGGGCATGCCCGCAAAAGTAGCAATGACTATCTACAGGGGATGCATAGCTCTTAAATACACAATTTTATAATGATACCATGTCAATGTTTTTATATTATTTTGATGTAATATACTAATTAATTTAATAATAAGTAAAACACATATTTGTGTAAAACACTAAAGGGAATCAAAACAATACAAAATAATAAGTTATAAATACATAATATTGACAAATATATTTAATTACGTAAAAAATTTATAAAAATATAAATAAAGTATATATATTACATGAATACATGCAAAATATTCAGTACCTAAAATTAAAATGACATATAATATCAAGAAAAAAGTAACACATTCAACTACTCATAAAAAATATACAACTATAAATAAAAAAAATACAAGATAATAACAATTTTTTTTAATGAAATTCTATGATACATCTAAAGTAGAGTATATAGATGAAATCAACATAGAAAACATGTATGGTACTTCATAGAAACAATATTGGTAATGTTGATAAAATTACAATAAATTCGTAGCTAGGAGGGCAACCCGGGCTTTAACTCCTCCTCTCCCAATAAAAAATAATTTCAAATAGTTGCTTTTTAGAATTAGATAAATCCAAAAGTTTATATAAATATATGTATTGCATAATTGTTGACAAAGAAAATAATTGGCTAGAGTGGTGGATGACTTGATTCCAAGAGTGTAATTTTCTAAATCCCCCATCCACTTCCCATTATAAACTTCTCTTCTAATTTCATTGGATTCCTTGGAAGACGCCACTTAACTAGTTGTTCCGCATCGACCATTAAACTACTTGTATCCGTTTGATCAATCATTTGGGTATTCCATCGGTGCTATATTATAATAACTATAAGTAGCCTACAAATCAGCTTGTACGTACACATCGAAGATCTGGCATCAAAGAAAAGGAAGTCGAAGGAATTGCACATGGGAATAGCAGATACATTTATTAAGGGACCGTACGATCACAATTCGCAAGCCATGCATGCACATGTACTCCGATACGTAAACCACTTCGGCTTAGCGATGAAATCGAAACACTGACAAGTACATCGTGCGAAGAACTAACGGATGGTACTGTTGACCATGCGTCAATGAGAGTGCAACTTCTTTATAAAATTCACGCCCGCGCGCGATCCTTTTCCTATCTCAGTTCACAACCCTGCAGTTCCCCCGGATCTGCCCTTGTGTCCCCGTAAGCACACTGATGGTGCTCATCTTCACCATGGCGTTAGCAAAATCAGCGAAGAACTGCGCCGAGTTGGTGCTGTAGTTGCGGACGAGCGCGTCGGCGGTGCCGTTGTTGAACAGCTCCTGGTCGGAGTGTAAAAGGCCGCGCTGCTGCATGAGGTTCTGGTAGTACGCGTTGTCGAAGCTGTTGGGAGTCTGCACATCCAACGGGGCCAGGTTGGTGTCGGGGGTCCCGGCGTTGCAGGTGGCGTTCCGCGTCCCGCGGAACATCGGGTCGATGTTGGTATCATTGGTGAGCCGGTCGCGGAAGTTGAGGCACTGTGACTGGCCGATGGTGTGTGCACCGGAGAGGGCGACGAGGTCCGTCAGATCTAGGCCTTTGTTGGTAAAGGCAGTCCTTAGGTCGCTGAGGTTAAAATTAGGGGGTGGAAGGTCCGTCAGTGCTGCCGCTGCGTTTCCGGTCAGGGAATCCCGACGACCAAGTCCGACAACCCAGGAAGGGCCTCCCAGCTGCGACAAACCACACATGCATGCTCGGAGAGTTTAATATGGCACATGGATCATGCATGCAGATTTTTTTTTCGTTTTTTCATGCATACAACCTAGACTAGCGCCAGATCTGTGTACTTACAGTGAGGTAGGAGACAGCTTACCAGGACCGTGCCTTCACGGGCGGCCAAAGCAAGGATGTCGGCACACGAAACCACACGAGCACCACACTGGCTCTCCACAGTTGCTTTGATTGTGTCGATAACGTCGAACCCAAGGAGCGAGTTGTTGTTTGGCGCCGCCGTCTTCTCGCCGCCGCTGTCTAGAAGGACAGAGGCGTCACAGCCCTAGTTGAAGAGAGGGGAAAATACTGAACTAGATTAGAATTAATAATTAAATCTAAATGCAATATTTGCTATGCTTAATCTGAAAGCTGAAATGTTATACAGAAAAAACAAGTGCATCATATGATTAATCCCGAAGTCAAGCCGGGGTAACACAATTTTTATGGCTGACTGTGCTTTTATTGTATTATTCTTGTACCGCTGAAATCGGCTACATACATCCAGAAAAACATATATAACATAAATTTGAAAGCATATTACGCTATGATCATGTGCATACAGACATGCAGCATGGAATATATAATATGACTATAACCCATCTAGTTAATTATCTGTCTGCATTAGTACAAATGTTTACAACAAATTACATTTTTATTCTTTCCAACAAGCATTATTGGATATTTTAATTATGAATTTCATGTAAGACATAGAATTGTGTATATGGCCTTAATACTTCTAATAAAAAATTCCGTGAACAACAACACTTTTACGAATTCAAGTGGACATGATTTGAATATACACAAGCCAATTTATAATCCACATAAAATTACAAATAGACAACTTGTACGCTAATGGAACAAAAAGACACAAAAATATCTTTCAGAGTGAATAAAATATATTAGAAATATACACAGTGGAAGCACAAAAGAACAAAAGATAACAATCGACCGTACAGTCGCAGAACATTGAACAAATGCGAATTTTCTAGAATTAGGAAGTCAATGGGATGATTCACGAGAAATATGGAGAGTCTTCGAAATAAACCCAAAGAGGAGCCGAAAAATGAGCCATCTCCCGAAAAAGTTTAATTTATGAAGTAGAAAAATATGCTTTAAAATTCACTTGTTAGATTTTAATGTGAGTCAAAATGTTAGGCGTAGGATGTCTGTGGTCATGTACACTTAATATATATATATATATATATATATATATATATATATATATATATATATATATATATATATATATATATATATATATGTACTTGGGTCTTGTTACAACCAATTTATTATCGGATCTAACTCATGTAGAATTATAGATATGTACTTGGGTCACATGCTCCCTCCTCTAGTTATACCCTAAAGTGTATGCTAGACCCCAATTTGAGCTTGAGTTTATTGCAACCTTACAAAGCACATTGACTAGTTTGTTGGATTTTTGTTTTTTGGACCTGTTGTGGTGCCATCTAGTTAATTTTCAACTAAGGGAGGGTTGTGATCTTACTTGAGGAATGAGATTCACAATTTGATTCAATTTATTCCTATGTGGTTCAACAACTGTAACCGATGTCTTATTCCATTGTAGGGCCTGTTAGTCTTTGCATGTAGGGAGCAATACTATATAAAAACATATAAGAGCAGTACAACTAAGGCGTCAAAACCCCGAGTCGGGTCACTTCTGGGTTAGAGAAGACTAATCATATTTTTTCTGATAATTAGACCGGTAAGAAACCATAACCCTAGTTTTGTTCACCCTATACCCACCTCGAATGGGCCTATATTGTTAAATTTAGAATAAAAAACCAAACTAATATGTTCAATTAAGAATGAAAATCCGAATTTGACCCAAATTTTAATTAGTCTACATGCTAGGCGTGTTAAAATTCCAGTTTGTATGACTTAGAATTCCTACTTCTCAAACCTAAGATGGACCCAAACCCATATTTTAATAAACTCAGGATAAATTTGGATTGTAACAATTAGAACCGGGAATCAACCCAGATCCAAATTTCAGTCTATTTATATGAACCTGGAACCAATAAAATTGGAATCGGAAACAATTTTTATTAGAGTAGACTAAATCATGTTCTCAATTTTGAACCTATCATTGACAACTCTAAGCGCAAGAAAAAACAACCATCTGTTGTTTTGGTCATTGCTCACGCCCATGGATCCAGTGCCGACTGAGATAGGATTTTCAACACATGCTGAAAACCAATCTCAGTTGTTCAGCCCCTAAAACCCCCCCTGGAGATCCTTGTGTGCAGTGAACGGCTGTGATGTTTTCAGCAGGTGCTGAAAATCCACTTTCAACACCGGATCCCAACTGACTTCTCACACCCATGACGAACAATGGGGAAGTAAATTGTTGATGGCTTTGTTAGGAATCAAATTTGGGTCACTTTGATGGTAGCCCTTGGACTAATCCACTATAAGCCATCTTCGCCGTTACTACAGCCGCATACACCTTATTAAGAAAACAAATAAAAATGTAATAGGTCGAGAATTCGAATCATGCCTATGAGGCGACCCGACAAATATGCTAAGCAGCTGTCAAATATTCCACTTACATCTATATCAATGAGAGCCGACTATCATTGGTAAAAGGATTTAACTTTTTCCCTTCTTAGATGGTAATAAAAGACAAGAACTCAGGGTACGTGATGTGAGAGCTCTGGGTAGCACATCGTCCCTGCCTGAGAATATAGACAAAGGACAAAGCCTAAATCGAAGCCTCAGGCTAGTAAATCTGACAGCTATCGGTTTCTTCTGAAAAAACAGAGCCTCTCATGCTCTCTCACGGTCAATCCTTTTAATTAGCAGGATAGGTGCCATTTTGTACACCCCCACAGCAAACTTCATAAAGGATGGTTTGATAAAATATATATGGCTGTGAGTATTGTAGCAGGATATGCTGATATCAATTGTCCCTTATATATAGCTTGCTTATGTTTTTAATAGTTCAAAACGCCACTAGGGACTAAGCTTAAAGAAAAGTAAGAAAAACGTCAATAAAATAATCATCTAAATTTAGTGAAAAAGATATTAAAAAATGAAGGAATATAACCTAATCTACAGATCCACATATTTGAACATACAGATGAGAAATGAAAGCAATTGTTCGAAAATACGCTGGCTAACTGCATGCCAGATAAAATAGGAAACAACAGGCTAAAATTCCCTTAGCTAGTTGCCTGCGTTACCACGTAAAAGATAACAACATTAAAATAGTATTTCCTAGCAGCTGCAGTACATAGAGTCAGAAATCTCAGAAACAGAATTTAGAAGTACGAGAACAAGGAATGATGTTTACTTGGACAAAGCAGTCATGGAAATGGAGACGAAGTATGGAGGCACCCATTCGCGGGTTGTTTTGGATCGCGGTGGTCATGTTAGCACGAACAATTGCCGTCAAGTTGGGACAGGTCGTGTTATAGAAGTTGGGGGAGAGCTGCGCACGAGCATTGTACCAGCTGGTGCTTGCGAGGATAAATGCAAGAAGGGGGAGCTTGAAGAACAGAGTGTGGGCCATGATTTGATGATCACCGTGGGCTAAAAATCTCAATGTTTCTTGGAGTTGCTTGGGATGAGAAATCGTGGGAAGAATGTACTACGTTATATAATGGGCGAAGGCGGCGCTGCCATCCGCAAATGCTCAGCATTGTTTTTTCCATTGTATGATTACTTATCTGAAAGCAGACAACTGGCCAACCCATAGCTATGGTCTGGAATTGGCCCTCTCAAGTTCACATCGAATAATTGAGTCACATGCTATTGGAATTAGTGGCGACCGGTAGAGCAAAAGGCCAAGCTTAGATGTCCTTACGTAAAACCCTCCGGAAAGCTAACTCTGACTATACGTCTACAGTGGCCGGCAAATTTCATGTCTTTCGAAAGGGGCTGGAAGAAAACACATACGCCAATTCTATATGGTGGGTGAGAGGACTGGCTTGAACAGTAGCTGCCCTTGAAACAGTAACTGGAGCCATATCAGTAAACTATACTGAATCAAAGTGTTCAAAAGGTTTACTTTGGTCTACCAGTGCCTTTGGCCTGACGGACAACATTATGATCTGATTTAACCGGTCACACCATACTGAACACACACATATAACTTCAAGCGCGACGCACACTTGAGATGTACCACTGAAGTTTTACACACACGTTTAATTTGACATAACGGCGCCCCAAACCGGTAGTATATATAGGAGGCATGCTATAGAAATTCTATAGGACAACCAATCACAATGTAGTGTTGCCTTCTCACTCCTCTTTAAAACTCAACTCCTTTAAAAAAATAAGAGAAGAGAAACGCAAAAGACACTTTATAACAAAATCCTATTAGATCCTACTAAATTTCTATTGGACCCGTCTTATTGAACAGGCGTCGAATGGCGCCATTAATTTGTTGGACAATGCAAATGGTTGATCTTCTTATTAATTATTACCTGAATAGCCCAGATTTTGGCTCATTTGACACTTTGACGTCATCAATCCGAGCAATAAAAAATAACATCCTCATTGGTTGAGGGCTCATCTTTTGTAGACTTGGGGTGCAAGAATTATAAATATGAAAATAAGCTCAAATTTCTTTGGTGATCATTCATATTATATTTGGAAAATGGTTGATCGTAAATAAAATGTATTTCACAAGTAAACTTGGGTATCTGACGTCACGATACACTCAAATTTGTCCCAACATGACTCTGTCTCTGAATATTCAGTACAACTACTGGATGACCACATAGATGTTAGCTATTTGGAAAAGGAAAATTAACCACAACACACATGTTCCACCAACAATCACACTCCAGCCTCAAAAATACACACTCAAGCCAATTTTCACAATATGCGACACAGAGCATTAGAATGTGAAGAGCTAATGAGCCTACTGTTCATACATCATAATTGCATATTCTTTTGACCAATCCCTTTCTATATATTCTCAATAAAGTACTTTGCATGCATACAACAGCTGTAATAAATCAGTCACACTCCAGTTATTTGAATTAAACACTTTACATACATGCAACCATTGTAATAAAGCAGCCATACTCCAATTACTTGCCATTATTACTCATCTTACAAATAAAATAATAGATTTGAAATATAATTTTTTTCTTTCGAATTTTCTCTGCTTATTAGCAAGATGTAATGACTGATTCGACTAAGTATAAATTTATACATATTTTACTTCTAAGTTTAAAATTAGTACTGAAATATATTTAATGCAGTGTCAAAAGTCATCAACAAATATACTAAAAATAAAGTAGACAATGCATACAGTCAAATATTCAATTGATTAGAGAAATAAAATACAAAATTAGATGTTGATTATGTTTATGTAATTTATATTCACCGTAAATATGTGCAAATTATTATTTTATTTCATATAAGAATAATATTAACAACACAAAATGTCATACTAAAAAATCAATTAATAGGGTCATGTTATAACATTTCATAATGTAAAATTTTAGCCCACTTTACATTTACTTGTATATATTTAGATGTTTTAACAAAGACAATAATACATTCTTCTAAGTCAAAAATCAATATTTAGATGTATTCAAGGAAGGACTAAGTACTTAATGCTATTCAAAGTAGTACCAAAATATATCAATAACTAGACTGATAATAAAAGAGCTTAGTGTGTACCATCAAATAAGTTGTTTATTATTAATTTTTGTGTATTTAATAATTTTTATATGAAAATATCATCACATTATCTAATATACTTAAAAAACAATACAATTTGCACAAAAACACCATACCAAAAAGTCACTATTAGCATCCTTATATGATGCTTTTAGCACATTGTGACACAAATTTCTTTTGCTAATGCGGCTGCATGACTGCATGCATGTTGTTGTTGCAATAAAGTCTTCTAGTGCCCAACTACCCACCACCAACCACCAACCACAAACCAACAAAAAAAGAACTCATTTGAAATTCATTTTTTTTTTCCATTTTCCCTCCAAATTCTCTTTTCAACCACCCAAATCTTATTTTTACCCAGTTAACGTCTAAGTACAAAATTCATACTTAATTTTCTTCAATACAATACCAAAATCTATAAACAAAAAAAATTTAAAATAAACTAGCAGACTAAATCAGATTTTTAAAAATATTTCCCATTCATTTGTATATATTCTTTGTTTTAGTATGTAGAAAAATTTATATGTTGATAAGTGATATCTTTAATCAAAATATGTGTGCCAATTTATTCATATGTTGCTGGTAATTCCACGTATGGTACTTATTAATATCCATAGTATCACCAATAAACATCAACAACTATCTTTAATATACACTATGTGCTTATAGTAGAAAATTTCATGATTAGAGAAATACAATACAAGACATTAGACTATTCATCATTTTCAATATTTTTTTAATGTTTTACATGTAATCCAATGTTATTGTACAACGATACAAAAAAGCTCACAATCATTGACGTGGAATGAAAATTAAACTCATACGAACTCACATGACTAGGTTTTATACATAAAAGTGACAAAAATGATGTACTACAATGATGATGTTTATACATTATAGGCCTGGGTGGCCAATAATTCCTCACGTCCTTCCTCTTCCTCCTAATGATAGAGTCCACTGAACATTATAACATTGTTGGTGCGATTGCCGCAACAGATAGTAGGAGTCATGTTGTGGGTGTGCTGTTGTGGAGCATTGCAGCAACATGGGTGTTGATGCGACAGTGTCGTAGGTGTGGATGCAGCGGTAGTGTGCACGTGGGTGCGGCGACGTGGGCTCCCGGTGTTGGGTGTGTGGTGGCGTGAACGCACATGCAGCAACGTGGCCCTTGGGTGCACGACAACGTGAATGTAGATGTGGTTGCAGCAAGAGCACGAGGACAATGGGGGCGTAGGCGGCTCGACCGCAGTTGTTTGAGCTTGACGCCGGTGTCGATGTGACAATGGTCAGGTGTGAATGTGGCAGAGCATGACAATCACTATGGCACGGGGCAGGGTGGGTGTGGCTTCAACCTAGGAGTAGAGGCGGAGCAAGAGTAGGCTGGGTGCATCTTCAGCATGGGCGTGACGACGAGCTAGCCATTGTCCTGGTCACAACAGTGGAGAGGGAGCATCTGCTCTTTATGCCGATCTAGAGTGGGAGACACCATCGGTAAAAAGTGGGAGAGAGTGGGAGTGGGTTGGGTTTTTATAGCCCCAGTTGGGTGTTCATCTCCTCACACTGTGATTGTTTTAGTTTAGCACTATGCAAGCGTGCCTCCTCGGTACTATGTGCGGATGGCTAGATTTAATGCTTGTCACATGTCTTAGGTTGGGTTGGAGAAGTTGGTGTAGATAGTTTGATGTATATCAGTACTCTTTTGAGAAAAATCGGCTCACCAAAAAGATCAAGTGGAATCAAATGAATCTTGCTCTTAAATTTGACCACAAAATTGCTCGCAACACAATTGAGCTACAATCTTGTCCGTATGCAATTCTAAGAAGGTAAGAGGCAGAAGGTCAACAGAAGGCACTCTATGAATGGATTAAATTGGGGGACAATAATACTCATTACTTCCACTCTCTTGTCAAAGCTAGGAGATGGAAGAACAAAATTACTTACTTAAAAGATTCAGAAGACAACTGGTAAGAGGAGGAGCAGGTGATAAAGAAACTTATTCTAACTTTCTTCTCAAACATTTATTAGGAAATTGATGCTTTGCTTAGGAGAGACTCAAGTGTAGCCTTCACTAGAATTTTCAAGCCTATGTCTTCATCACATGGATTCATCATGGAGATTGTTATCTCTATGGATGAAATTTGACATTCTCTCAACTCAATGTCCCCAGTCAAGGCTACTGGACCAGACAGAGTGGATGCGTCCTTCTACCAGAGGAACTGGAAAGTCCTAAAACTTCAGTTATGCTATTTTGTTCATGAACCTTTCATGGGTGCCCCTCTTGCCCATGTGATGACAAATTCTCTTCTCATTCTTATACCAAAGTTAGTGCACCAGAATACTTCTCCCAATCCAGGAACATTTCCCTCAATAATGTCTACACAAAGTTATTATCTAAGGAATTATCTCATGCCTAAAACCATTCTTAAATGAATGAGTTTCACCTTTTCAATCTAGTTTCATACTAGGGCGTCGGATTGGAGACAACACTACACTTGTCCAGGAAATTATCCATTCAATGGAATCCAAGACCTGCATGAAGAATTACCTAGCACTCAAATTAGACTTGGTCAAGGCGTTTGATAAACTTAGTTGGCACTATATAGAAGACACTCTCCATCACACCTGCATTCCTCGAGGAGTTGTCTCAATCATCATGTAGATCATCAAATCAGGAAAGACATCTCTTCTTTGGAATGGGGAACGAACTGGGTCATTCAATCCCTCATGTGGAATTTAGTAGGGTGACCTGTGATTGCCATATATCTTCATCCTTTGCCTCAAGAGGTTCAGCCAGCTGATAGCTTCTGAGGTAGATAATGATAATTGGAAGCTTGTTGTCATCTCTAGACAAAAGATACCCTACACCCATGTAAACTTCGCCGATGACATTATTCTTTCAGTGAGACATACTTGCATTAAGCCAAAACAATGTGTTTCTACCTACAATTGTTTAGTTACACCTTCGGTCTATTTCTTTCCCATGAAAAATTTTACACTTTCTTCTCATTCAATACTCCATCGATGATGATAAACCAAATATGCAGAAAGTTGGGTACTAATGAAACCTACAACCTGGGTAGACACATGGGGATCCCAATAGTGCATAGAAGGAAAAGCAAAGAATTCTTCCATTCGCTTCTTACAAAATTCTATCAACACATAAACTCTTGGCAGAATAACCTTATTTTCATAGCCGGAAGGAACACACTGTCTAGATCTGTATTACAGTCACAGGCTTGTTACATAATGCATTCTATCCAACTACCCATCTCTACATGTGACAAAATTGACCAAATCACAAGAAATTTCATTTGGAATGGAGGCCCTAGTTAGAGATGCCTTAATCTAATGGCATGGAAGAAAGTAACCTCACCCAAAAAGTAGGGAGGTATCGGCATAAAAAAGTAAGGGAATTCAATTCAAATCTGATGACGAAGCTTGCATTCATGAGGCAGCGCATACCTTGGGTCACTCTCATGGTCGGGAAGTATTTCCAAAAGGGCCAACTTAAATCTAGTCAATCTCATATATGGCAAAGCATAAAAACTTCTAGCCTTTCCTTCTAAGCAACTCAAGATGTATTGCAATTTTAGGGAAGCATTTTGTGGTCTCAGATGAGTGGGTAGGGGAAGGTGTCACCCCTACTATAAAACCAAATCTCTCGATACCTGAGGATTTTCTTGATCTTAAAGTTTCTAGTCTGGTGTTGGATGATGGTACCTGGGATAAGGAATTCCTCCAATTATGGTTCACTTCCGATTCTGTAGCTTGCATCAGTTGCATGCCTACCCCTAAGTCTCTCTTTGGGAAGGATAACCATATCTGGAATCATGATCCCTATGGAGTCTTCTTGGTGAACTCAGCTTAGAGAATATTGACTCAGGCTTCTACTGATGATAGTCATACTCCCTATGACTCAATCTGGTCTATTATGACTCCACACCAGATAAAAATCCATCTTTGGTTGATTCTACACAACTGACTTCTTACCAATGTCCTTCATGTTCAGAAGAGGATGACCAATGATCCATTATGCTCAAGGTGTAAGTCTTTTGAGGAAGATTGTATTCACATAGTAAGGGACTATAGGGTGGTCAAAATGACTTGTGTAACATCCCTGACCTGGGTCATGCTTTAACACTAGATGTTTTGTTTAAGAAAGATAATTATATGCTTGCTCTTATCTTTTGAAAATTAATTAAGGCTCAAGAGGAACTTATGTTTTGATTTTAGTCCTTTTTGAATAATGTTGAAAACAATGTTTTGCCCGTTTTGGACTAAAGTGCAAAATACCCAAGTTGAGGGGTTAACTTGCAAATATTACATGATAAAATGTTCCTCAAATGTTGAAGAATCATAAGAATGAAAATGATGCAGAGGTATGGCTTCCACAAGCCTGAGCACCAAGTATTAGCTTATTAAGCAATGTTTGTGCATTAAAACCTAGTTTTGGTGTAATGTGCAATTTACCCAAAACCTAGGGTTCAATATGCAAAATACCACTTCGAGAGAGTCCCTAATATTTATTGGTATCAATTAGAGACAAGAAAATCAGAGGGGAATCTCATTTAAATCTCTTTGGGGAAGAGAAAATCTTGATATTAAAATAATCAAGATTTAAGCATAATTGAAACCCTAATTCAATTTAATATAAAAAATAAATATATTAATGGAAGTTCCCTTCAACCAAAAATGTGATGTTTGAATTTATATAAGTATGGACGTCCAAATGCCTTGAGTTGCACCGAAATATCCTAAGTAGGTGAAGAAACCCACTCACATTTGTTAATTAAAAAGAAATGTCCACTAAAAATGGATAATAATATTATATTGATTAAGATGCTTAAGTGGATTGCTTTTAATTCAAGGATAAACGAGAGGATTTTGAGGATGAAGGGAGTTGGCTTCGGAGGCAAGGAAGGGAGGGGTCACGTGGCAAAGAAAGTGGATGGATTTTCTCCTACTTTCTCTGTCCTAGAAAATCAATCACATATATTCAATTTTGTCCCTACTTGAAAGGCCATTTTGCAAACCACTTTCTTTCTTTGCTTTGGCCGATCACAAGGGAGCTTAGGAACAACAGGAGAACGTGCCCCAACCTGTAGGTAAGCTCCATAGTCATATTCAACCTTGAATTCATGGTGGAAATCGAAATTCAATGCTTATTTTCTTCTTTTCTCCATTCAATGCTCAACCTTGATCATCCTTTGCACCCAAAGAGTTGAGAACAGACCTTGGACAGTTGAGGAAGCTTCATTAACCATTAAAGAAGTGAAGCTTGAAGCTTGGATTCAACTTTGAAGGCGGGTTATATAACTTGAACCCTTAAATGTTATTATTGATTTCACTTCTTCATCATATGTTGAATCTTTTTTCTTTCCCGAAATTCCTTTTGATTAGTTGATGAAATCACCATAAGAATCATAGTAATTTTCGAAGGTTTGAAGCTTGAAGATGATGATGTCATCTTAGCACACACCTCAATAAATATCATGAGCAAACAGTTTCACCTTTTGGTGACCAAACGGTCTCAAGACCGTTTGAGGTCAAATAGTCTCAAGACCGATTGAGACCAAATGGTCTCAAGACCATTTGAGGTCAAGTGGTGTTATGGTGGGATGGAGATCCAATGGTTACAATTGATCTAGTTCTAATGGTTCCAACATTTGATGGTTCCTTGGTTACAAACCCTAGATCGATTGAAGTTAAAACCCTAATTTAAGTTCAATCGATTTCATTGCTGAATTGACCAAACAGTCTTAGACCGTTTGAGGACCATTCAGTCTCAGACCGTTTGAGGACTAAATAGTCTCAAACTTTTTAGGGTTTAATAATATTTAATTCTAACGGTCTCAAACCATTTAGGGATTTTGAGACCAAGACCGTTTGAGGGTCTAACAGTCTTCAAGATCGTTTGTAGGTCAAGCACCTCAAGACCGTTTGGAGGTCAATCACCTCAAGACTGTTTGGAAGTCAAGAACCTCAAGACCATTTGGAGGTCAAGGGCTATGATGGATGGTTGGAGATCCAAGGGTTATAATTTGATGTACTCTTAATGGTCCAATTGATGGATGATTCAATGAAGCAAACCTTAATTGATTGGTTGAAGGAACCCCTAGATGATCCTTTTAGTTTCAAGGTAGTTTGGACCAAACGATCTTGAGACCATTTGAGTCCAAATGATATTGAGACCATTTGGGGATCAAACAGTCTTCAAACCATTTGAGATCAAACAGTCTCAAACCGTTTGGAGGTCCAATCGGTTTCAAGGCTGATTTATCCACTCAGTTTCAAATGTTGATGAGTCCAATCGGTTTCAATATACATATGATCAAATGGTTTCAAGGATTAGATGCCCAAATAGTTTCAAAACCATTTATAGGGCAAATAGTCTCAACCCTAGATGCCCAAACGGTCTCAAAACCGTTTGGAAGGCAAACAATTTCAAAACCGTTTGGAGGTCGAGGGGTCAAAACCGTTTGGAGGTTCAATGCAACCAAAATCGTTTGAAGACCTAATGTGATGAAAGATCAATTAACCCTATGATGGTTAATGATGTATATCAAAGATAATTACACTGGTTGTACCTTTAAGGTACTAGGGTGATTAGTACCCTTAGAAGGGTTAACCTTTGATGCTTATGAAAGCAATATCTCAATACACTATGCTAACCCTAATTGTATGTACTTGAATTAAGGGTTGACCTAATCTAATCAAGCTTGAAGTAATCAACATCCTAGAGAGGATGAGAGAGGGAGGAATTCATACATGTATAATAATCATAGTGGTTAAGCCTCAACACTTTCGACATGAATAAAATATGTAATTAGGGTATGATCCTTGATTAAGAGATCATGAAACCCTAATCGAGAAGGTTGATGAGCCCTAACCCTAATTTAGGGCAATGCTAGGTGAAACCCTAATATAGGGTAATGGTGTAACCCTAATCTAGGGTGATGATATGAGAAATCCCAACTTAGGGTAATATAATGAAAAACCCTAATTTAAGAAGATGATTCAGGAAACCCTAATTTTGGATAAAGTTACATGAAACCCTAATTTGGGGAAAAGTTATAAGGAACCTTAATTCAAGATAATGATGTGTGAAACCCTAATCTAGGGTGATGCCATTTGAAACCCTAATGCAGTGATGTGATGTGAAACTCTAATCCAGGGTGATGCTATGCAATGCTATATGAAACCTTAATATGAAACCTAACCCTAATATAGGGTGAAGGTATGTGAAACCCTAATTTTGGGTATAATGCATGAAACCCTAATCTTGGGCAATATGATGATAAACCATAACCCTAATTTTGGGTAATGGGATGAGTATCCCTAATTGACATGAATTGAGAAACCCTAACCCTAATGAGGGAATAGTGATGCTACCCTTACATTGCATAGTGATGATATGTAATTGATATAACCGTTATCATGTGTACTAACTATGAAGGTATCATGAGATGTTGGGCATAGCCAGGTATGAGCTATGATGTTTTATTATTGAAATTGTTTTATGGGCCTTGTGAGCCATAATATGCTTTGTTGCCTAGTAAGAGGTAACAAGAGATTAAATGGGCTTTGAGAGCCATATGAGATGCTTGTGTAGCAAGTATCATGTTTACCTTGGTCAGATGACCTGAAGGTATTAGTTATCTGATAAGTGGTAATATGTGTTCTTTGATGAACTGAGGGTTTGAATGCCCATATTCCATAATCATGATGATGAGATGTTAAGGGATGAGAATGCCCATGCTGTGACTAGGGATTGAGATCCCAATGTTTTATAAAGCTTCAAAAAGTACTTGATAGAAGTATTACACATTCTTTGTAGCATTTGTTATAATAATTTATGTTTGAAAACCTGATTGATGCTAAAAGAATATGGCAATGTACTTAATTAATCAAGTGAAATCTTATCATGTAGAGCCCTGGCCATAGATCCATCATCGTCAGTAGTTGGTGATGGTGAAATAGGTTTTCCCACGGGATCTCCTGGAGGGCATACTTTTGAGTATGTGGAGGTTATGGGCACAAATATCCTTACGCCCTAATGTGGAATTGATGTGATATAAACATTAAATCTCTCAATTCTTCATTATATGTGCTGGGATGGATGTATCACAAATCTCTCGATAATGTTAATTCCAGATCGATGTGAGATAAACATGAAATATCTCGATTGCGAAGAGAGTACAACTGCCATTGTAACTCTATAGCAAAGTTGCCAGTATACCCTGGAAAGCTATTTAGGAGGGACACAAGTTGTCCTACATTTTGTACTCACACTGACTGAGGAGGATGAGGTCATGGAAATCCAACTCTTCCTTGACCTATGTATGGTAACGATTTCGATTTCGCAATGGTCGGTTGGAGTATGAGCGGTATACCTCATCTCCTCAGGGCTTAAGTATGTTTGCAAAATGTAATCAGCCGTGTAGCGTATTTGCTTAAGGTTGAAATATGAGAATTATTGGTTGATGTTACCTTGCTTAGCATATCCTAGATGGATACATGTTATATATGTTCTTCAATTCCTTATTGGATAAGTGTCATGCAGCTTTATCAAATTATAGCTGAAATGCTTTGAATAAGAATATTGCTCTAATATGTTTAGACAATGATTTATCTGCTATTGAATATATATGATTCCTCTGCTTAGTTTTATTCTATTAAACTGCAATAATAATGTTTTTGGCAAAGAGTTATATCTCTCACTGGGACTGGGTCTCATTTTGTTGGTCTCCAACACTTTTTAGGTAGAGACGGAAGAAGAGGCAAAAACCCTTTAGCAGGGGAAGAGCAACAGTAGCAACAACAGGGACAATAGTGATATTCCAGGTGGAGGCACTGGCTGTCATATTTTGTATAGAGAGTCCTATGTATTGTCTCTGTACTCTCAGGTCCTCAGAGTTAGTAGTTAGTACTTTTAATGAATCGATCTGAGATTTTGGCTTGATGCCTCGAGGTTCTTATGCTGCCTGTGTATAGTTTTAACAGAGCAGTTGATGCTTGTAATCTTTGAGAAGGGATGGTATAGGATATGTACTTATGAACCAGAATGTAAATAAAATACATTGGTTCTTGATAAAAGAGTTTTCCTGTATTTGGATATCTTTGTAAATGGTTTTAATTTTTAGTGATTTTCAATAATCCGTTGTTAATGATCGCTTCCGCTTAGGACATTTTGTCCGAATGACCTGTCACAACTTGGGTCAATATCCTCCCTTCAGACGTGACATAATTCTTCCTTTTCCAAGACCTCGGGGAATGGTAGGATTATAACCTTAAAAGCCTCAATCATATTGAAGGATGGCAAACTATCTTCGCAGTATCTTGTTGGTACTTATGGAAGAACAAAACTCTTTTATTTTTTAGCATAAGTCTATTCCACCCAAGGTTCTAGTAGTTCTATGCAAAGCTGAAGCCACCTCTATCCATCAAGCATTGGTGCAACCTGTTACTTCTTTCAAGGTGAGACCACGACGATGTATTTGAAAGTCCACTACCAGTCCTCAATTATCCATGTAGATGCAGTAACCTTGACCAACGCAAACAAAAAATGTATTTGTGCTATTGCTAGAAATACATCAGGAGACTAGCTATATGGTTTGTCTTACTTACTTCCAATCATAGACTCCATGGAAGGAGAGTTGTAGGAAATTCTTCATGGCATCAAAATGGCCCAACAAAGAGCTCTCCCCAAGGAGAATATCATATTGGACTTCAACAATGCAGTTCATTGGGTTAATGGCTGCACCCAACAGCCAGACAAATATTTGCTCCTAATCAAGCTGATCTGAGAAGTCTCATAGAATGCAGGTGTTAAAGGTGTGGTACATCTAAAGTGGGACCAGATCAAACTCACTGCTCTCCTCACTAAGTTCTGCCTAAAGCAACCAACCCTATCTACTGAATGGAGCTCATGCCCCACAATCAGATTATCTTCTTATTTGCTAGACAAGTCCTCCTTTCATTCCTTATTTCCATGTTTTGAAACACCTTGATGTAATCCAAATAGGCTGACATGCTAAAAAAACAAGGACACAACTTTGTAGATCGATCAGAATGTAAACTAATAATATTGCAAGCTATAGTTATAGGAAGATCTGAGTCACTATTTGCAGTTATAATTTACCACAGTTGAGTTTTTTGCCATTTTAATTTCATGTGCACTACCTGGACACATGATTGACATAGTTTGCAATGTTTCAAAAACTAACAAATATACAAATATTTCATCACTTGAGATTGTAGGTGTAATGGTATCATTCCATGCATATTTCTTTTTAATGTTGGCATAAATACACTTATGTTTGTCTATGTGTGGTGGGGTGCACATGAAAGTTAGCATATGTGCTTGAGCGGGATGCACACATATATTAGATACTCTTCTAAGAATATATAAAAATATACTCCTTTTCATAAATGCAATAGAATTCTCTATGGCCTATTGCAAGGTCCTAAACCATGCCTCTAAATTACATGATCTTTTTGATGGAAGGCACATTTCAGAACAAGGCAAGAAAACCACGAAATAAAATAAATGTTTCACCAATGTGAGTTATAAGAATAGAATCCCAATGATTTGGACCACTCTTTACCTTTATTTTGGCAATAACCAACACAATACTAACATACATCCACAAATATATACATAAGGGTTGCACATAATTTCTCAAAATTTATATGGAATATAAACCATATACAATTATATAAATAGAAGTAAACCAAACTATTATAAGTTAAATAAATGTTTGATATATTGGTCCATGATGGATATAGATAAATATAAAAGAAAATTTATAAAATCTAGATAGGACAGAAGCTGAGTGCCACCTACGAAACTCAAATCTTTTCTCAACAATTATTCTTGAACTGGTTCCTCTAATCTTGGTTTACAAAATTTTGATCCCAAACTTTGAGTCCATGCCTTGCTCATGTTTTGGGTGGAGGAGAATAACACTAAAATAAGAGGTAGACATAATATAGGTTAGTAAACAAGACTATGTACATGATAAACATACTTGAGCAGTTCAGGTGAGGTGAATTCAAATAAGAGGGGTTTCCATTCAAGAGAGAGTTTATCAGCATGCATGTAATTCTAATGAAAACAAAAAAGAGGTATTTATGCATAAAAGCAATAAGAAATTAGGAGGAGCCTTGTCATTACATCTTTTCACAATATCACAAATAATCCAATTGTATGTAGATATACTATAGACTGAATGTATCTAATGTTGGGCCAAGAAAACACTAGGTTACTGGGCAAAAATGAGTGGAAGAAGCACACTCTGGAGGATAAACAAGTCCTAATATATAAATTGATGGAACAACACACCATGAGTGAAAAAACACACTCTTGTATATATAAGCGGGCGGAAAGCACACAATTGGGCATAATAGCTCATCCTAATGGTTATATATATAGTAAGATACCGTGCATGCATAATAGACATGCAAGATATAATTATTCACTCATTAACCAAAATTAAACATTCAAATGGCATGGAAGAGTGTCAAAGATCCACTACAACAAGTTGTTCATAATCCACAAGAACTCATAAGATTTCAAATCAAAAAATTTGATATTTTATTTTATATATCCAAAGTGTGATAATATTCAAAGTAATGCCTTATCAAAGGAAATTCAGAATAAATTCAAATGAACGCCCAAATTAAAATAAAATTTGCACATACTTGTACGTCTTCAATTGAAGGTCCACAACCAATTTCTAAGTCCAAATATCAAAGTCTCGGATAATTTAGTGACAATTAATATATTGTCAAAGAGTCTATTTAATTAGTTAACTAAGTTGTTGGTGTTGGGTTTTTAGGGGAGGCAGAGAAGGTAGCGGAAATAAAAATTTTCTCTTCCCCAAACCCAGAACAAGGAAACGCGTCAACGTCTATACAATAGGAAAGGATGGTTTGTGGAATCATACCTTGTCCCGAGACTTGCTCGGTGACAATACCTCGCGCCTTGCGCGGTCTTCACCTCCAGTCTTGGATGGTGTCTGTGCAACTCCTGGTCGCACCGGGACTGACGACTCCTGGTCTCACCGGGACTGTCGGGATTGACAGCTGTTCTCTGAGCGGCAGAAACCTCCCGCCTCTGAAGTAGTCCACACGGACCACCTGGAACTCCAATCTCCTTGTCCCACAAGGAATTGGAAGGAGTCGCACCCTCCTATCAGCGTACTAGTCGCCGACACACTCTCCTGCCACCAGTCACTTCCTACAGTTGTCTTTCCCTTGCTGTGCCTCCCTTATCGGGAAGCACTTGCTCGGGCTCTCTCGGTTACCAAAACCAGAGAGAACGACAACTTTACAGAGCAACTGGTTGCACTGAGTTGTTCTTTGAGAAGCCCCCAATACCCCTATATATATTGGAGGGTCATGGGACAGGGTTCTCTATCCCGGGCAATGCGGGACTAAAGCAGGAGTAGAAGGGTTTGAGATTTTCCACAAAAAAACAACCAACTCGCAACCTGAACCGATCGTTTCATTTATGAAACGGTCGGTTGGGACCCATGAAATGGTCGGTTCACATGTGAACCGATCGGTTTGTGGTTCTGACCAGTTCTCGATTGACTTTCCTTCTTTTGTTTCTAATTGGTATCAAATACCAATCCTTTTTCCAATCGAATTGGGCAAGTGAAACGAAAAGAAATTTCTCACCAATCCTACTTTCCCAACTTGCTCAGTTGGACCAGTGAGCCGATCGTTTCAACACTTGAAGCAATCGTTTCACTCTGTCCATGAGCCGATCGACTCACAACCTGAGCCGATCGGTTCACCTTCTTAGCCGATCGGTTCATCACATGAGCCGATCGGTTGGGAGTGCAGATTGTGCATAAACAGTCAATTGCAGTTTCAATCAATCTGATACTCTAATCAAGCTGTCCAACACCTTGAACATTATGATTTTGAGTTATCAATTAATTGAGTGTTTAATTGAACTACTAAAATCCTTTAGTAATAAATCTAAACGTTGTTTGTGGACAAAACTCCTCTTTCAGGTTAAATCCTATGTGTGTGACCCTACAGGTCCATTTTCACGTTGGCAGTGAAAGTCCATAACACTTATGACTTCACAAGCAAAGAGCGGTGCCTAGTCACACATCACTGCTACCCAAGTGAAATAGAAAGTTGGAGAACAACTTTCAATCCTAAAATCCGTGAATGGTGTTATAGTGAATGTATAATTCCTTTGTCACTGATATCCCGAATGAACTCGAGGCATTGAACAGTCATCCTGTCAACGTTCATTCACTTTCTTGATCTTAGAGTAGATTGGAAGAGATATGTTATGACATCAATATCACATATTGATTCACACATGCGTGCTCGCCTTTCTCAATCCTACTCATCAAGTGGCCATGGATATCAAACTCCCTCAGGAGGGACAAATTCCATATCTATCACTCACCCCTCAAAAGCCCCATGTGTCAAAGCCACCCAATCATCACCTTTATAACAACCCATGTTTGAGGACTGCGTTTGATGATGTCAAAGTGTGCCCAACGACATGTGTTGAGTGTAGTGATTTCAGGTCAAAGAATCACACTCACCACCATCACTGTGAGTACTGATTGTGACTACCATGTCATGGTTCCATGTGTCAAACTCACGGTGGGTCTGTCCGGTACACTTGTTCTCTAACAAGTACCTATGTGTTTGGTTTGATATCTCTATATCATGACTAATGAGATTCTGTCATCAACCAACACCACAATCTAGTCATGTGTGTCATTGCTGTCTATCTACCTTCCACAATGACATCCGACTAGGGACATAATGAGAATGTACAAACTCTTAGCATCCGTATGATCTCATCGTTCAGGTCCTCAACCTGAAAGCATACGTCATTGATTACTTTCATTCTCTAGACATTCAATATGTTCTATCACTATCTCATATGACTGAACCAGAAAGAATTGGAAGCTTGCCTTTGATGTTTATCAAATCAATCTTAATGTATCCCACCAATCATCCCATGATTGGCTCTCAGGGCATACATACCAACAGACTCCCACTTGCACTGCGAGCCAATCACCCTTGAATCATATTCATAGTGATCTTCAAACATGTCCCACATGTTACTGTGCTCTAGTGCGAACATAGTGAGTAATGGCAACACCTTGCCAAAGTCAGTATAAATTACATGTCTCACATCTCTTCGCTGTACGTCACACGTATGAGATGGAGTTTCCGTAATATGCGATTCAGTATTCCTTTGTTAACCTTTAGCCACATTGCATGATCAAGGATTCCATACTTGTCATCAATGACCGGAATATCTACAAGTTCATCTCATGAAATTCCAGATCCATATAGTATCCACTGCTTTTCTTTAACACACAGATACTCGGTATTTCCCTTTTAAATGGTTTCATTGGAACACTTCAAATTATCAACAAACTTTCACTTTTATATATATCCTATATATATTTTGCGATTAATTTTTTGTCTTTTCGGAAGTTCGCATCAATGTAACTCTTTACATTGAACTCTTCCTTATCTCCATAGAACTAGTACTTCTCAAGTACTTATCAAGTTCTTATGGTTTCCAGTAACCCTTACTAGAAGTAGACAGACATCCACTCGTCATGTCCCACATACGAGTTATCAAGATGAGCACATCATATTGACATATAAGATGATGAATGCATTTTGTTCTTGCCATGTCGATACATGCAAGATAATGGGATGATTACATACATGATAGATCCATATATTCTTAGTGTTCCCATTCTTCATAAGAATTGGACATTTGGCCTTGGGATACTAACTCCATGTAACATGGACAAGTTTTCTCCCACTGAATCTGTGCATACTGAACCCTTCAGTACATATTTCCAATGTATGTTTTCTCCTTTCAGGTCAAGAGGTTTTTTTGAGAACTATCTCTATAGATCTCTATTCCTATCACATAGGAAACATCTCTATCTTCCTTAAAGATAATTTCCACTTTTGGATTTCCATTTTAGAACATTTCCATTTCACATCAACATGTGGAATGTGAACACGCTCCCACTAAATCACAGATCCCTTCTTTATCTTTGACATATCAGTCAAACCCTTTGACTATATCATCAAAGTAAAGATTCAATTCTGAGTTGCTTGTACTCAATCAATCACATTGATTAGTCCATTGTAACTTATAGACTTCATTTGCATTAGTGGATTCATAAACCTTGTAGGTTGTGTCACGTACACATCCTTGTTTTATTCCTCATAGGAATGCGGTTTTAGTATCCATATGCCAAATGTCTTAGTCATTAAGTTGCAATAAACAAGCATCATCCTTCTCAAAATGTTATCCATGTGTCTTAACACTTAAGACTCATTTGCACTTATGGATTTCATCCAATGAGTGCTACCATCAATGTCATACCTTATGGTTCACATGGATGTCATTTAGGATGTAATGGTCATAAACCATAACTCAAAATTCGGTTCCTCATATTCATCTAGATAGTTGACTCATCACATGAACAACTCATCACATAGATAATTGAGGTGTAAGGATATAAGAATTCACAACCCTTGTGATTCTTAATTTCTTTTATTAGTGAGGGGTATTCTTTTATTAAGAAGAATTTAGTTATTTGATAATCATTCTCTAACTCCTTAGAGTATGATTCCTTCTTGATTTAGACATCACCATGCCTTAATCATGAGTTCACTATGATACACTATCATAATCACTCATAAGGATCTCAAACATTAGGTCCAAGTATTTCATTCATTGATCTCATCAAGAATTAACACTTTACCAAATTTGTACTTCATCTATGATAATCTTGAACACTTCAAGATATTCATATTGGTATTTCTTCAAACACCATTTGAAGTATTAGAATGTATTCCAATAGGTATGTAAATACATCACATGTATTATACCTAATATGATAATCACTCTCCCACTACCATTAGTGAAGATTGATTAATCATGTCCAAGAGATTCATGTATCTTACTGGTTCTCTAACCAAAAGTGTCTAGATTTATCCATCACATGGAAACTAGAAATGAATTTCTCATGATTGATGCTATTGTGATTGTTTGAGTTATCTATAACTTTTAGGTATCATTTTATCTTATGCATATCAAATACCACAAGATAAACAAGGCATTTCCACAAAGATCATATCTTTAAAAGATTGAAACATCAACTTTATTAATTGCCATCATTGTCATACAATATGCAAAAATAAAGTGTTTCTATCTATTGGCAAATATGAAATAGCAGTTCATAACTATATTACATGCCTTTTAGGCTGAAAATAAACTTAAAGTACTCCTATCTATGGCGGCAACACTTGCCCCATTTATTGAGTGCTTTAAACTTTACATCTTGGTATCATATACCTCAAAAATGTTACAAGTTTATTTCCATGACACCTTTAAGTAGAGACGTCTGTCGCCTCCTTCTTCTTTTGTTCTTCCAGATAGAGAGAACAATTCCTTTTCCAATGTCCTGGCTTTTGACAATGGTGGCAATTGCCTTTCTTGGTCACGCCTCCCTTGCCCTTGAGAGATGAAGACGACTTGGACTCCTAGCTAGCATCAGATTCTTTCTTAGCTTTGCCCTTGCCCATGCGCTTGGACTTGACTTTCTTGCTCATGATCACCATCACAGACTTAGGCTTGTCCTTCTTCATCTGTGTCTCGGCTGTCCTCAACATGCCCAACAACTCTGACAGTGGCCTATCAAAGTTGTTCATGTTGTAGTTCATCACAAACTGACTGTAGGATTCTGGCAACGATCGTAGTATCACGTCAGTAGCCAACTCTTGGCTCAGTGGAAATCCCAGTCTTGTCAAGTTCTCCACATACCCAATCATCTTGAGTATATGAGGACCAACTGGATCTCCTTCTGTCATGACGCACTTGAACAGTGCCCTTGAGACATCGTATCTCTCTTGTCGTGCTTGATCTTCATACATGTTCCTGAGATGCTGAATCATCTCAATGACACCCATGTTCTCATGCTGTCTCTACAACTCATGGTTCATAGAGCACAACATCAAGCATAGTGCATCAATGAAATCATCAGAATGCTTCTTGTAAGCATCCCTTTCTGCCTTTGGTGCGGTAGGAGCTGGTTCCTCTAGAATTGGGGTATTTAGGACATAGAGCTTTCGCTCTTGAGTGAGAACAATTCTCAGTGTCCTATACCAGTCGTGGAAGTTTGTCCCATTCAGCCTGTCCTTTTCAAGGAACGATCACAAAGAAAAGTGATTGTTGTTTGTTGCCATTTGTACTAAAAAAGGAAAATATGAAATTTTAGTCCAAAAACTCATTTTTGACTTATTTGATTGATTTGAAAAGTTGACGATATAATTAGGCCTTTAATTAATTATCGCTCCCACTATTTTAGTTCAAATTGATAGCCCTCACCATCAATTCGAAAGATTGCAGCGTACAACCTTCTAGTGGGCAAGATCCTGAAATCCTCTAAGTCATGGACCAGCTAGGACTGTCACCCACAACTTAGATCTCTCAGGTAGGCAACTCTTGCTAATTGCATCATATGCAACTCTTGATAAGATGTCATATGCAACTCCTTGCCATGATCATCTCCATGCGTCAAGGTACTAGATCCCATCTAGATCACCTTGTTAAGTCTGACCCAAAGCAAACACGATGAATACGCACCCTGCTAGGGCAGACCCACATATCCATCCTTCACGCTTCCACGAGATAGACGGTGCACCACGCTAGGGCGTGCCCACACTTGGTCGATCAAGCTTTTTACGTGTGTCACATTTGGAAGGCATCTAAAACTTAATATTTAATGAGGGATTTGGTTTTTATATACACATACATATCCAATCACCACAATATATAGTACGTATCATATACACGCTATATCCCACAGAAAACATGCGAAATGATAAAAGCGATGATTATTGCCATCCTAATGTGATTCCTCGAGCCAAGAGGAATCACGATCATCTAGGTCTACATCACATGCAACCTGTACAAGATGAACTCTGTGCTTTGCCTTTCTAGGTTTGATCAACTCATCACATGAATGATCGGCTCGCCATCAGACTGGTCGGCTGGGTGCCACCAGCCGATCGGTTGGCTCCTCTAACCGATCGGTTTGCCTGGTCATCGTGCATCTCTTCATGTCCGCCGCCTACTCGTCTCGCTCCTCGAACTGGTCATCAACCGATCGGCTCACTCCTTGAACCGATCGTCTGGAACATTAACCGATCGGTTCACTCCTTGAACCGATCGTCTCAGCTGTCGTCAGGATGTCCGCCGTTCTTTGACATAACAGGAAATAAAATCTATCCTATTTTACATTGAAAAGAGAAACCTCGAGTGACATTTGAGGGGAACAAAGTTAGGAAAGAAAATCTCAAATTATTTCAAGTTACATCAGAAATAGGAGAAGGAAGATCACTGCACAGACCGAGATGCAAGCAACCACATACAACCATACACAGGGTTTATTGGCCATAACCACACTATACATCCACCACAAAACTCATTTAAGGGAGACGCGTATCGAGTGCATTCATTATACATATCATATATGTAAATTGGGATTTGTGGATTTAGGATTGGACATGCATAAAGCCAATTTTATTCGCATCGTATGCAATAAATAAAGGCGATAAACCAAAATCGATCACATCGATAATCCTAAAGTATAGAGCAGTTGACGTGGCTCTAATACCACTGTTGGGTTTTTAGGGGAGGCAGAGAAGGCAGCCAAAACAAAAATTTTCTCTTCCCCAAACCCAGAACAAGGAAACGCGTCAACGTCTATACAATAGGAAATGATGGTTTGTGGAATCATACCTTGTCTCGAGTCTTGCTCAATGACAATACCTCGTGCCTTGCGCAGTCTTCACCTCCGGTCTTGGACGATGTCTGTGCAGCTCCTGGTTGCACCGGGACTGACGACTCCTGGTCTCACTGGGACTGTCGGGATTGACAACTGTTCTTCGAGCGGCAGAAACCTCCCGCCTCTGAAGTAGTCCATATAGACCACCTGGAACTCCAATCTCCTTATCCTACAAGGAATTGGAAGGAGTCGCACCCTCCTGTCAGTGTACTAGTCGCCGACACACTCTCCTACCACCAGTCGCTTCATGCAGTTGTCTTTCACTTGCTGTGCCTCTCTTATCGGGCAGCACTTGCTCGGGCTCTCTCGGTTACCAAAACCAGAGAGAATGACAACTTTACAGAGCAACTGGTTGCACTGAGTTGTTCTTTGAGAAGCCCCCAATACCCCTATATATAGGAGGGTCATGGTTCTCTATCCCAGACAATGCGGGACTAAAGCAGGAGTAGAAGTATTTGAGATTTTTCACAAAAAACAACCAACTCGCAACCTAAACCGATCGTTTCATTTCTGAAACGGTCGGTTGGGGACCTGAGCCGGTCGGTTGACACCTCAACCAATTGGTTGGGACCCATGAAACGGTCGGTTCACATGTGAACCGATCGGTTCGTGGTCCTGATCAGTTCCTGATTGAATTTCCTTCTTTTGTTTCTAATTGGTATCAAATACCAATCCTTTTTCCAATCAAATTGGGAAAGTGAAACAAAAAGAAATTTCTCACCAATCCTACTTTCCCAACTTGCTCAGTTGGACCAGTGAGCCGATCGTTTCAACACTTGAAGCAATCATCTCACTCTATCCATGAGCCGATCGACTCACAACCTGAGACGATCGGTTCACCTGCTTAGCCGATCAGTTCATCACATGAGCTGATCGGTTGGGAGTACAGATTGTGCAGAAACAGTCAATTGCAGTTTCAATCAATCCAATACTCTAATCAAGCTGTCCACGACCTTGAACACTATGATTTTTAGCTATCAATTAATTGAGTGTTTAATTGAACTACTAAACTCTTTTAGTAATCAATCTAAACGTTGTTTGTGGACAAAACTCCTCTTTCAGGTTAAATCCTATGTGTGTGACCCTGCAGGTCCATTTTCACATTGGCAGTGAAAGTCCATAACACTTATGACTTCACAAGCAAAGAGCGGTGCCTAGTCACACATCAGTGCTACCCAAGTGAAATAGAAAGTTGGAGAACAACTTTCAATCCTACAATCCGTGAATGGTGTTACAGTGAATGTATAATTCCTTTGTCACTAATATCCCGAATGAACTTGAGGCATGGAACAGTCATCCTGTCAACGTTCATTCACTTTCTTGATCTTAGAGTAGATTGGAAGAGATATGTTATGACATCAATATCACATATTGATTCACACATGCGTGCACACCTTTCTCAATCCTACTCATCAAGTGGCCATGGATATCAAACTCCCTTAGGAGGGACAAATCCCATATCTATCACTCACCCCTCAAAAGCCCCATGTGTCAAAGCCACCCAATCATCACCTTTATAACAACCCATGTTTCAGGATTGCGTTTGATGATGTCAAAGTGTGCCCAACAACATGTGTTGAGTGTAGTGATTTCAGGTCAAAGAATCACACTCACCACCATCACTGTGAGTACTGACTGTGACTACCCTGTCATGGTTTCATGTGTCAAACTCACGGTGGGTCTGTCCGGTACACTTGTTCTCTAACAAGTACCTATGTGTTTGGTTTGATATCTCTATATCATGACTAATGAGATTCTATCATCAACCAACACCACAATCTAGTCTTGTGTGTCATTGCTGTCTATCTACCTTGCACAATGACATCCGACTAGGGACATAATGAGAATGTACAAACTCTTAGCATCCGTATGATCTCATCGTTCAAGTCCTCAACCTGAAAGCATATGTCATTGAGTACTGTCATTCTCTAGACATTCAATCTATTCTATCACTATCTCATATGACTGAACCAGAAAGAATTGGAAGCTTGCCTTTGATGTTTATCAAATCAATCTTAATGTATCCCACCAATCATCCCATGATTGGCTCTCAGGGCATACATACCAACAGTTGGGTCTATATGTAATGGAACACAATTGTGTCTTGGCTCATCAGGGTTTGTCTTTGTATGCTTCCCCCTTATTCTATTTATAGGAGAGGGAGTGGTTGCTGCTATCATATATTAAAAAAGGCTACACAAAGGGGAATTCCCATCATATCGTATTTTCAAATGGTAACAGAGTAGGCTTTTCTGTGTTGTCTCTAACCCTGAGAGAGAGGGAGAGCACAAAGGAGAGAAGCCTCCTCTTGTGGGTCTGTCTAACTTAGGCATTGTTTATCTACCCATAGGGATTTTTTACCCCTTCTTCTTCTAAGAGCATCTCCATCAAAACTAAATAAATCCATCATGAAGTTTTTGCTACTAGATCTACAAGGGCCTATATTCCTCTATCAATATTGTTTGCTTATGGAGCCATTACCACTATCCTATATTATGTCGTCATCTATAATACTATATATCTAAAATGTCATCATCTATACCGTTGTTGATCTACATCACCACCATCTACACCACCTTTATAATCCATGCCACCTCTACTAATATATAATCCCAAATCTCGGATAACATTCTCCTTTTTCTATTGATATTGGGAACATATCAACTTTATATTGTTATGGTGGATATCCATAAGGATTCCCCATTTCTATTGTCTTGGGGTTTTATGTTGTTTTCTACTAACATTGTGTGTCATTGTTTGACACGATGTCTGCGTAGATTTTTGCTTCATTTGTTGGTTCATGAAATATGCCTAGAAACACAGTATGTCACCTAAAAACATGGCGTGCCACCAATGATATGTCATGCTTCCTCCCCGAGATATATCAAACTAACTTGCTACATGATACAATATGTCATCTTCTACTGCTACTACATCTTGATGTGCTACATCATTTATGACTATTCTATTACAAGGCGGATGCTTCTATACATGGTGGGTCCCTATATTTTTTCCTTACCAGCAACACTTATCTTCTTCTAGAAATATTACGATATTTTGTTCTTTAACCACCCACCCTTTCCAGCCCTACATACATATTATCCATCCCCATATACATGTTGTACCTACTGGCTAATCATATCTACAATTGGATCTGATTTTTTTTCAAAAAAAAACTTCATTTTTAGGTTGCACTAAGATCCACTTATTTCTACTTGGATCTACGTACTAGAATCATGTTTCACATTGACTCGAGTCATCGATTACCTCATGTACATATTGCCGACATAAACATCACTTCTACTATTGTTTTTGACTCTTCAACCAACCACCCTCTTGATTCTTTTCATGATAGGTGTGAGGGAGGGGGGAGTAGAGGATGATGAGTATGGGGAAGAGTGAGATGGAGCAAAGAAGAGGATATAAGTTTTACTGCTCTATGGATTCTTCATGATACTTTGCTGCTACTATCTTGTGTTTGTTTTGTTGTTATGTGGACCCTTCAACTATTATGTGGACTATTCATGCTATTTTTGCTATTTCTATGTGGGGGTGTTTTTACTGCTATGTGGATCATTCTACTGCTATTATTGATCAGTTTACCTTATGAAGAGCTTGAGAAACTTATTCATCTTCATCTTGACTGATGCTATGGATTTATCTAGTTCAGTTATGCTATATGTTAATTAATTTTCTCTTTGGCAAAGCTAGTCTTGCTACTTGTGATATTATTAACACATTTTATTTAATATTTTGTGATTTTGAACTATTTTCCATTCGTGCTTCATGTGCATGCTGAATCTCTACTTGATTGCTTTATTTACATGTTGATTCTTTTTTGTTCCCTCACACGTCAACCACTGCTACTAGTGTGACCTAGCATTTTCTAGATTATGACGTCTACTTCTATGATGGAATTTATATGATGAAAGAAGATGGTGATGGTACCTTTGGTGACTTACATGTGTATGATGGAGCTTCATTCTTTTTCCATTTTTCTCCATCTTGGAGTCTTTTGCTGCTTGTTATTTGTGTGTACTGGTCTTCTATCTGGCTTTGTGTCTACTTTCTACTATTGTGTGCTAGAACCCTATAGAATAATGTATATGCCTTGCATATATTGACACTTTTCTTGTCCATACTTTGTATGTGCATTGACTATTTCTTCTTGTGTAATAATACTCTCTACTCTACTTCATGACAATAGTAACTATGATGAAGACCATTATACCTACATGTTGTTTACTTCTGGTCTAGTTGTCACTTCACGCCAATCAAGAAGCTCTTTCTACATGCCTACATACCCACTTTGATATTATATGCCTGAGGGGGACTATTTCATCATTTAAGTATTTGAGTGTTTGAGTGATTTATTATAACATTAAGGGGGAGAAAAAATTGTTTATGAGCTTGATTTATCTTTTTTTTTTGCTTTAGCCTATCTGTCTGTTTGCAAGTTGACTTGGGATTCTCCCAAGCTTCAGCTTGAGGGGGATTGTTAGGGAGTCCATTCAATTAGTTAATTAACTTTGTTGGATCTATTTGTGATATGGTCCCAATTGTATATTGGTCCACTAGGGGTTCATCTTGAGTTTGTATGCTTCCCTCTTATCCTACTTATAGGAAAGGGGGATGTCCTTCTGTCATCTAATAAAAAAAACTACACAAAGGGGAACTCCCCATCATTATTTTCTTTCCACATATATATCATGGTTAAATTCTATTTAAAGTAATAACCCCTTTGAATCAATTTCTAAAATCATTCAGACCAGGTTCATGAACCCAGCCCAATCGACATGGCTCATTTTTTTATATCAAAAAATATTCTCAGATTGTTAAATAATTTATTTGATTTTTATAAATTATTTTTTACAAAAGTTCATGTAGAAAAATGACTACATCACACTCTAAAAATAAAATGATTGCTAGGGAATCTTCATAAAAACACCATGGCTTTGGGAACATGCATCTAACGTAGAAAGAAAGATCAAACAACCAATATTCCTCAGGTGGGTTGCGATAAAAACAAATGGATGCACGGGTAAACATGTAAATCCACCTTTTGTATGATCATTTCTCGTCTATGATATCGTGACCTCTTGGAGTTTAACCTATGTACTAGGATCTTCTGTTGCCTATAAAAGTAGAGAACTAATCTCAAGACTTAGTACCTAAAAGCACTCTAGTGATGATGAATCTTCATAAAGGAACTGAGGAGGCCAAGGTTTCTAGAAAGATCTTATTTCATTGATGATCCCTTGAGAAACAAGCACAATTAAAGCTTAGAAGCACCAATTAAATACCTAAAAATCCCAATCCTCATGAATTTTGGAGATTGATATTTTTGGATTTCTCACTCTTGTATGCATTCAGTAGATCTAACACTCAGGCTATGAGATCATCTAGGGACCAATACATCATCTGTGCCATTAGTGGAAGTGAGGAATATCATGTAGATCACAACATGTTAACCAAACAAAGCTAAAATTCATAGGACAAATCATGGTCTTGCTACTAAGTTAGAGGATTGGTAGTCAGTCCAGGAGACAACCAATTTATGAAAATCAATCGAGGGATACATGAATATGAAGAAGAGGAGAATAACTAGTGGAATGAGTGGGAAGAGAATGAAGGATTAAAGATCAACCATACCCTCTATTCCCAACGTGAAAAGGACCTACCCAAACCCATTTTCGACATCAACAAGGCCAAAAATCAGTGAAAAGAACCAAGGATAGACAAGATACATATGACCCTATAATGAAGAGTTGAACAATGTAGGAAAAAGTATGTGACTCAATGCCAACAATAGGATGGAAGGGTCATGGATAGCATCATGACTCCTTTTTCCTATGTATCGAGATTATGTGGGACCTTGGAAACTTCTCAAGAGCACTGCAACTAGGTCCTGATAGAAACCAATTCACGCTTCCTTGATGTAGTGAGGAAGATGGTCGGTGAAGAAGAAAGGAGATAAGGAGGTCATCTAGGGTTATGAAGTGTCTAGGGAAGACGGGGAAGGAAAAAATAGACACTACGAAAAATATGGTCTTTAACTACAAAAAAATTGTAGCGAAAACCCCAAAATTTGTAGCTAAAAGCTTTGGCTACATTTATCCTTACATTTAGAATATGAAGCTAATACCCGTGTAGCTAATTGTTTAGGCTACATTTTTCAAAGTTGTAGTTAGTTATTCCTCTGGCTACAAATTCATATGTAACCCTAATTATAGGTAAAAAATGTGCTTACACATAAAAATGTAGTTTCCATTGTAGCTAAATATATGAATACAATTCAACTTGTAGCTATGATATGTAGGGAGAGATGACATTGGTTACAATTTGTATATGTAGTTCATGTATAGCAAAAATTAGCACTTACTACACATGTAATTATAGCTAGTGTGTAGTGAAAGACGCCATGTACTACACATACATACGTAGTGAGAGACATTATGTATCCAGTCAGTCGCTTGCCAATATAGAGGGATTTTCAAAAAGAAAAAAGATTAATGTTAATCAAGATCCAGTTGTGCTTACAATGTCAACAATGATACTTTTATTTATATTTGAACAATGAGTACACATGGGGAGGACATTAACCTGGCCCCTATTTTACAATATAAATGGAAAAAAGACACATGTATACAACATCTTCTTCTGACTACATCTATCCACTACAGACTCTATATGCCACATGATAATGTGCATCTTCTTCTATCTTGATTTTTCTTTTGTATTAATTCTGCCACTTGTATCGTCAACGGATATGATAACATTGATAAACTCATAAGAAGAGAAAGACTGCTAAGATATTGCTCTTCTTGATTGAAAATAGAGAACTTCTCCGTGCTCTGCTTCTGATTGGCCATAGGAAGCTCCTGTAGTTGATATTGATATTCATGGAGATTCTTAAAAGACAAATCATTCTCATCAACAACGGGAAGTTCCATCCGGTCCCCAAGTTTGAGGTTTCCATATATCTCAGCACATATTTTGTGAATCTGAGACTATATATTGGATAATTCATTTTTCTCTCTTCCTTTTACTATGGCAGTTGTTCCTGTACAAGATATATGGCAGCTGACTATAACTTATCCTACAGTAACACAATTGAACAAGTTAATCAAGATATTCATTTATACCTCTAAAATGGTCTGAGCACTGAATGTTTTCCTCCATTTAAGCCACATTTATTTGGTATGATCACTTTAAACAGACATAGTGGTAGGAAAGTAAAGAAAATATAAAGAAGAGGTGCGAGCTTGTATTACTAACCGATTTCAGATGGAAAAAGGGAGAAATGAAGCTCTCATCTCAAGTTCACTTTTGTCCAAGTTCACTAGGTTCAATCTTATTGCAAACGCCAAGGCTAAATATGATATCATGTTCTGCCATCATGTTTAATGCATTGAAAGCATAAGAAAGTGTGAGGAAGAAAGAAAACAATTGATAAAAAGACAAGAACCCCAAGAGCTGCTTGCTCACCTATGGCTGGATGGAGAGGAATCCAACAATACAACTGGGAAACACACCACAGGAAGTAGAAGAATATAGATGAAAAATCGATATTATTGGCCGTCTTGATTTTCCTACAATAAATTTGAATGGTTGGACCCTGTAGATTGAAAGGAAATTTTCAATTAAGTTTAGGTTGACTATTATTGGATCATAACAAAAATAAAGACAATCCTGAGAAACCCAATTGGCTATTAAGGATAACAACTCAAGCAAGAATTACCTTTGGGTGAAAAACTTAATACCTAGCTGAAAAGTAAGAATGGTAGGAAGTTCATGGAGCTTAATGCATCGAGCATCATCCACACACTGACTGAATGATTCACAGAAGTACTGATTATCCCCATTTCACTTTTCTGAGCTAAGATATTGTGCTTTACTTTCAGATATGTTATTCAAACTATAAATATTTAACTCAATTCCATATAATTCGTCCAGCATGCAAGATGCATCCAACTCCGGTTAGCATACTGAGCACCTTTAAAATAACCAAAAAGTGTTTTCGTCAAAACTGCCTTAAGGAAAGCTTAAACAAACTAGCTGGTGATTAATTGTGATGGCATTCTAACTAAGACAACACACTAGATATATAAAAATTAGGCAAAAACAAGCATTATACATATTGATGATGTGCTAACCTTAGTGAGTTCATGGGAGCATATGGGTTCAAGACCCCATCAGGCTATGCCATCATGAATTGGGGTTGCTGAAAAGAATGATTAAGAGTAGATCCATAAATACATGCAATCTTTCGTAACATATACCTGTGATCGTGTATTAAAAGAACACAATACATTTAGTATACCTCCAGGATCCTTCATCAGAATTGTGGAGATATGTAGAATATCAAAATAGAGAAGAATATGCATAGAGAAATGACAAATATGCACACACATAAAAAAATAATGCATTAGAAGATGAAAACAAGATATAGACACAAATAGAAGAAAGAATAGTCCATAAAAAGGATAATGCCTATCCCTACTATCTTCTTCCCTGAAACATGGTCTTTATTCCTGGTGCATTGGCAGAAGTGAAGCAAACTACATGTACTTAGAAAATTTCAGACTATATAAATACTAGCAACTCAAGAGCAGGGAGTTGTCATCAAATGTATTTATATAGAATTCCCTTTGCAAAGTAAATGTAGTTCAGCTTTAAGCAAAATAAATAACCAAATAAAACTCCATGAAAATAGGTAGTTGTCTATATGAATGCTATTAGGATATTAGCAACAACAAGCAATGATGGGCCAGACTTCTCATTATAGCCCTGCTCATGTCACACCAACTCAATAGTTACATGAATTATTTGTCCCAGTGGAACACCAATGCATTGGGAAAAATGCTAGGATATTGAACCCTCGTTGGGGGAGTTGTGGAAGGACTGAAGATTAGCTACAATTATAGAAACTGTCAGCAAGACTAGTAACTTATCTACTGATGTGAATCACAGTTGGAAATATACAGAAGATCCTGAAGGTGCAAGAAGAAGTACGTACAAAAATATCAACATAACTCTCTAGCTGAGAAACATACATATAAAGAAATTTTTACAAAGCTACCAATCTTAGGATCTACATAAGCATCTTCATTTATAACATGGAGCTTATTAAACCTTTTTGTCAACAAAGGAAGAAGAAACCTCCAAGGCAGATTGAAGATTGGTAATTTACAACTGATATGATGTACGCATGACATTTATAGTTGCTAGCACGGATGTGTGCCCCAACAACATCCCAGGGAAACCTAGAGTTGAATTCTGAATCCATTAATTTCCAAACTTATCTAGCTGCCTTCATGTTCATTTTAGTATTAATCTATAAGTTCTTAGTAATGGCCTTCATGTTTACACATATGTTATGGTGAATAGTTAATAGGATAGTTAGTGGTGTATAAACCAATTTGCATATTATGACAACTGGAGTCAAACAGTGCACTTCTATAGATTAGTGTAATTTTCAGAATATATAGTTTAAACTAGTACCAAAATAGAATACTTGGCATTTAAGAACAGATTTCACAAACTTAAAATGTTTGAAAGAGAGTGCAACATATGTATTGATTGCATGAGACTACTTGCAACATACTTCTAGTTGACACTATAGAATATCTATTTTCTAATTGTTTGAAAGAGAGTTCAACACATCCACATGTATTTCTAAAGCCCAAATGATTAGTACTCATGAAAATATAGTAAAATCCCATAGATTTGAATTGTTGGTAATATTACCTTGACCCTAAATAGGGTATTTTCTAACACAAACTCCTTGAAACAAGTTTTTGATCCCAGTAGATGAGCATACTCTTTGGGAGTTACAACTCTATCATGGGGAGAATGGAGGCATACAATAAAAGATTGTCAATATGTTATAGCAAAATTTGACCTGCAACAAAGATAATCTTGGAGGAACGGAAACAATAAGCAATACATTCAGAACTTGGTCATTTTTACATCATATATAACTAGGACATATAGCAATGTGTAGATACTTAAACTAGAAGTAAAAATTAGAACACTAAGAAACCCACCAGTGGCAGATCCAGAGGTATCATGTTAGGGGGGCCAATGAGTAGGAGTGAAATCTAAAATTATGCTAATCAATAATAGAATGTGTAAAATGTTGTCAGAGATGATATGCTATTTTACCTAGACAGAAATAACATATTCAAATTAAAAAGTATACACTAAAACAGTACTACTGCCATCACCTAGATTTGTTTTAAGGAAAAGCCATGTTATGCAATATCTATTTATTGCTACTGGATGCATTTCCTAATATTGCTCTCAGTATAAGTAAATGTGAGTTGTGGTGTATCGAGCAGAATAAACACATGTTGACAATTTGAATATCGTAATAAGACGGAATAGAAATATTACAACAATTTTGTTTATGCTTGGGACGAAATCCTCAATGTTGAAAGTAGATCTTCCTTTGAGTTTGGGAGAAAAGCGAGCAGTCCTGCCTGCAGACTTGCAGTAGCTGAAAACCAATGCATTGTGTGAAGAATGAAGCAGCCGGCGAAAAGGAATAACGAACTGTGGTTGGGTGAACTTGTCTTATCGGTTGATGCTACTAAAGCTAGTGTTCAGATAACAAACGCATGCATGAATTTCGTCTCCAATTGTGGTCGGTTCTGTTACAATATAAATTAGATCAACAAGTACAATCACACCACTATTGACTAACATAATTGCATACCATAAGAAAAATAGAATTGGAGCTTATAACGTAACAGTAGTAAATTTAATATTTTGATGATAAAAATATATATACTTTATGGAAGTTTGGGGGGGGGGCAAGGCCCCTGCCTGCCACCCTTTCCCTCCGCCACTGCAACCCACAACATTATGTTTTCATCCTTCATAGTTGATCATGCAACAGATAGATAATTCAAAACCTAATAACATCGAGAAGTTATTATAATATGGGACCATGATGTTGTGTCAAATCTGTAGGGTAAACATCAAAAACCAAACAAATTGGAAAGAAAGAGAATTACATTATAAACGCCTTACTTCAGTGGTTCAGCCCATTATAATACAACAAAATGGTGGGTCTTGGACTGCTCATTATTATAATACGTGTTGGTTTATATTGATTATTATAATACATGTTGCTTTAGACTGACTCCCTAGTTACTTCAGGTTAGGTTCAGTTAATGAATTCTAAAATGACGATGGCTTGATGATAAGAAAAAAATCATCTTAGTCTAGAATTTCAGCTAAGTGATTATTACTTCATGTCAATTCCACTTTGGACGTAGATATTTGGGCTGGAATGATTCATCTATCCTTATGCAGACATCATGGGTGCACTTCACAATAATAACAAGCATTATCCACTGCCCTCACTTAGAATGGAGAGATAACTATTCCATATGGTCATTTAATCGTGTTAAAAACAAACTGGTAGTCATCAGATTTACTGGGTAAGCTTCACTGAACATAGTGTTGAGGAATAATGATAAATTTGTAATACTTGCCTTCCTAGTTAGTTCTGTACTTTCCAGGCATAATGTAAATCACAACTAATGAAATAGATAGAATTATTAAGTATAGTCTTTGGCTAAAAGCAAATGAAGACATGGGAAGGATAGTAGGCTATTTATGTCTTTACTAGGAAACACCCTTGCAATCTCCTTGCATATTGTTAAAGTTGTCAATTCAGTTAACATACACCTTCTTTCATTCTCTGCTTTGCATGCATCATCACATCTCACTCTTCCTAAATAATCTACAATTACCATCTTCCAGTACAATCTGCATCATAATCATGTTGGTCATGTGCCTCTTCACACGTATCGCTGTTCCCAAGCCTCCTTTCTAGATTTTCTACAAGCATACTCCATGTAATTCACTTTCTATGTTCTAAAATATACATATTACTTAGCCTAACCTATTATCTAATAATCAAATTTATGACAAATTGTCTACATCAATATGATGATACTCAGTTTATAGTGAAGTTGGTCTTTATATGTCAGCTTGAGGAACTTTTTCATGCTAGAATGACCATAGATTTGGCACCTCATATGATACACAAAAAGCAAAGAAACAATAGTTTCTTGTTTAATCTTCCTCAGCCAGAGCTGCCACCCTCTCTGGCCCACCCTCATAATCACCACTGTAGAAATCCTTCCACCTCCCCTCCCCCATCACTGGTGTCCACCCACCACACACCCGACTCCACCCTATATGTTCCCTTTTTCCATGCACCTTGGAGGGACCAAAAGATTGTAACCCTAAAGGAAGATTGAGCGGTGGGTAGTGAGGGCACATAGGGAGCACAAAAGGAGTAAAGTGGTACATCAATAACAAAGTGCCCCCTACACACAGCTAACAAGTTAAGTTTTGGATAAATAAGACCTGACTTAATGATAGGTAGGGTGAGGATATGTGAAGCTAGATAGACAGGGAGACATCTGAAGTTGGGGTGATTGTCCCTTGCCCAAATGATGACAATTAAAGGGAATGTGGAGCATGTTCAAGTTGAGGATTTCTGATTTTCACATGATATCAGATTGTCCAACGCTAAGGATCATAAACGTTTTCTTGTGGTGTCTGTCCAAGCTCTAGTTCTAGATTCTTATTCCCTCCTCTTCAGACTTCATCCACTGAACCTCCTTTCCCTTGTAGCTACTGTTTCTTCTGGCGTTGCTTCTTATTTTCAAGTTCCACGTCCATTGGTTGGGCTGTAATTAACCATGATAGCATCTTCCCCATCCAGAGTTTCAGCCTATGGCGCTACTGCCATTGGGTTCCCTCCTAGTTGACTATGTATCCTCCTTCCATCTTTTTTTATTTTATTTATTCAAATGACATGAAACATCACTCCCTGTTTGATAAAATGAAGAGGACACTTTCCTATTTTTATGACTAGAAAATTGTACATGTACAAACATGATCGACATTACAGTGTTTCGTCTCGCACTTTACCATTCATACCCTGCAACACATATAAAAAATAGCACCGTCATGGAGAATTGAGAATAATTTCATGGTAATACAAGAACTATAGGGATGACTTTTACAAACTATGTAGGTTACAATAAGGAAAATTTTATGGTATATCACTGCCATTATTCAAAACAAGGATAGCTCTGTATTGAGGCCCATTGACTAGATCAACGCATAACAATTTTGATGACCCATTTATAAGCCCCGATGATGGATATTTTACCATTTTTTGTTATACGAGCACTTTGATATCCATTAATCATTATATGCTACAGATATGCATGGATATTTCACCATTTTTTTTGGATGATAATAGTCACACCAAAAAAATGATATGCATGAAATAGTAAAATTTCTATAAAAGTCACTCTGGCATATATATTATGAATGTCGATCAGTTTGTGCCCTAGTGGCAAAGTAGAGAGCCACATTTCAATTATATGCCAACTGCTAAAATACATGAATCCTGATTAACAACTTGTTATAGTATCCAACTTCCATCACAGAAGTCAAGCGCAATATTGTACACAATATCTAAATGTACACCACCGTGGAAGTTACAATGGAGGCCACAAAATAATTTTAAACAAAGGAAGTTTCTCTCTGTAGTGTGTTCTTGGGGATCTTACAACGAAGTACCACTAATTACCTATCACAAGTTAACCAGTGGGACCTGTCCAAAAGATAAATATCTATAAACAGAGCCAAAGTTCTCGTAAGATGATATATTTATAATTTATACGAGATACGGTGACCAACTTTATACATTGCGCCACCATAAAAGAAGTAACAAAAAAGGAGAAATACATTCAATGGATAACCCAAACAAACAATCACAGTGACATTAACTTCTTCTTCAAGGGCTACCATACAACTTATTCTACACACAAAAGTATCATACAAAAAGAGTAACATTAATCAAATTTAAGACAAGTTAGTGATATCTGAAAGTAAAAGGTATGTGTATTACCTTGAACCCATTGACATTCCTACAAGTATCAAAAGATGCCCTGAGGTGTTATGCCTAATTTTAGGAAATCAACGAGGTTGTAAAAGGTGCAAGGAAGAAGTTTTCGTATGAAACAAAACCACTAAAGCCTGTGAGACTGGATGAAGATCAAACCAAACAAAAGCACAGGTGAGTTGACAAGCAAGAATAGGTTGAACAAATCAAGAAGGTTTCCTAATGAGTATGACCCTTTTGCTACTGAATTCACTAATGGATGTATTCTGCTAGAACATTATAGGCATTGGAAATGACAATCCAGTCAATGCCCTAAAGAGATGATATGCAAGTATGCTCCCAAAGTTGTTACAGTTTAGAATCAAGAATCAGTAAGGAGACCTCCCTAATCACTATCCCTTGCCCGCATGTGAATTCATGCACCAAAACACTTCAAGACTGATTATTTTGTCTGCGAACCAAATAAAGAGTTATCTACTATTAGTATTTACTTATGCCTAACTTAGTATGTAATGAAATCACATGCCTTTGCTTACCTGTGGGTATATTTCACCATCTTGCAGTGAGTATGGATGAACATGGGAATCCACTGTCGATTTAGGGCCAATTTGGTTGGATTGAAAACCAAACCATTCAGTTCTAACTACACGATTATCTGCAACTCATCTGGTTAGTTTCTTGGAGATGCAACCCACAACAGGAAAATGAACTACACATACCACTCCGTTTATGTAGCACTTTTTGGAAAACAAACTGCACCCAATCTGGATGCATTTGGTTTTCTTCCCCATGCTCAGCAAGTGATTCTCGCAGATGATGTCGTCATCTATGCCTATCTCCAACAGTTCTTTGACATCATCACATATGAATAACGTAATCCCATATGGCAACTGCACTATACCAGATAATAACAATCTAAATCAACGAATTCGATCCACACAGAACCAAGTAGAAGATTTGCAGTTCCAACTCATCGCCTTTCAATTCCTATTTTAAAACTCAAACAGTGAGTTGCAATTACATACAACCAGATGAGTCCTTAAATGGTATCCTATATCCAGATGAAGATTTGAGAATTCCTTTCAACTACTCATCGATAATGGTTGTGGAGAAGATACAAGTCAATCATGCATAAATGAGGTTGAGATTACTCAACCCACTTTACCTACAAGCATGAACGACTTCCAGAAAAACTAGATAGGCTTCTTAATATTTTCTAGACAGAATTTCAAATGAATAAGACATCACTATTGTACTACATTACAGAATTAACAATGCAAAATAAAAAATGGATCGAGTCTGCATACCAAAGATTCAACCTCGAAGATTTGGTCTCTTTCTCAATTTAAAACCAGTTTGCCATGCCTTCAAATGTTAGCCTCCTTTTTAAAAGACATCTCAGTGGAATATCTTCTACGTTTCCTCGCATGTCATCCTTCAACGCCTCCCTTTGGTGGTCTGAGGGTTGGGTGCTACTACAGGGAAGATGGGGATGAGTGCGAAGAAGACAGTGGGATTGTGACCAAATCTGGGGCTCCGGATGTGAGGAGAGGGGAATAGGGGTGTGCGGAAGAGAGTGTTGTGGTGGGTGGGGTACGGAGGGTTCTAGTAGAGTAGACGAGGGCGGTTGAGGAGTCAAACCTCAATGGAGAGTTACACGACAACGGGGGAGGAGAAGGACCGCGCCGATAGGGAGGATCGAGGGTGGGCACGACAAACTTGAAATTTTGATATGTATTGGTTATTTCAGACGGGGATGGAGAGTCTGGAAAGAGTATTATCAATTTATAGTCAATTAATATGTGTAGTCAAATTGTAGCTATTATAAGTAACTATATATTTTTTTGCTTACATTTTTATATTTGTAAAGACAAATAAGTTTTAACTATAAATATGATATATGTAGTTAGAATAATTGTAGTAAAATCATACTTTTTTTGTAGTGAGAATAGAAGTGGGGGAAGAGAGGATGAGGAGAGGAAGACAGGAAGGGGAGCTGTTGTTAGATATGAGGTTTTTTGTGGTATTCGACGTGAGGAAGAGAAATAGTCACATAGAGAGGAAGTCATATGTTACATTGAAAAATGAAATAGAAACTCAGGGGTGGGAATAATGCATCCAACAATTAGTTAATTAAGTGGGTATACTATATGATTCTTTCCTAGTTTAAATTGGTGGAGTATTTAACAGTTGGTTGACTTGAAAATGGCTAGGTAGCCTAAATAGGATACAATAATTTTAAATTTAACATTAATTTTGTATTTGGAAAATATTTAATGTTATATTTCCTTTCTTGTGTATTAAACATTCATTTAATGTATGAATTCTTCTCCAGTAGTCATTTCCATCATTGTTTTGATAGCAATTCTTGTTCTTTCATCTCATATCCTGGGAAGATTATAGACATTCAAACTTATCATTTTGTGTAGTGTGACATCAAGTCTCACTATTGAATGATTATTTTATATTTAACCTCCTAATGTAGAATATATTTAGTCACCATTATCATTTAAATCCAATTAATCCTAGTGTATTTTAAATTAGGAAAGAAATACAAGAATTTTATTGATTAAAGGACATAAGAACAGGAAAGGAAATGTCTAGCATGTAAGTATGGGTATTTTACAACACTCCACTGCTTAATAGAGATTTCATCACCAGAATCCACCCATGTATAGTATAATACACTATTATATTAGACATTTATTAGACCAATGTTTTCTTCAAACCATAACTATACATGTCTACCAAACCATACTATGATAAGTATGTACTTAGTTGTTCCTCATTTAAGTTTATTTGATACCATGTTAGAAAAAAAATGAAAATTTCAATATGTTTATCCATTCCTAAATTTTCCATCTTAGTTTTCAAGGTAATTTTATCCACGCTACAATCTTCATAATAGGTTAGTACATAAATCTATGAAGAGTAACTTTTAGCATTCTAAGAATCTTGATTATTTACCTCTTTTGTGACCCTTACTTATTTGTACTATAAACCAATTAGGTTCACTGAACCAAAAAACTGAACCTTCCTTTTTTGGAAATTAGGTTTCATTATGAAGACATGAACGTAGTGCATGTTAGAAAATAGTTTACGTCAAAAGTATTGAGCTACTATTGCAACAAACCCATGGTAGGGTCACGATACACATTGAACCCTAACTGCTTATGACATTGTAACTTTGCCAAGTAATCAACTTCATGATTTTTTCACTTGTGCATTTCTTTAAGATCAAATGCCATGATTGATTTCAGTAATCCCCTATGGAATTCATCCAGGAATGCACCACTATAAATTTTCTATCATCATTAGAAATAATGATAACAACAAGCTCACTATTAGATTCAACAATTAGCTGAAGTAATGCATCAGAATCATATTTTGTAGTGCCATTTGAACTGCAACAATTTCGTCTTCAAAATAGAATAAGTATGGATAGTTTTCAACCATCCATAGATCCAAATACCATCACTATTCCTAGACACTACACCAATAGTGCTTAAGGTATTGATAATTGACACATTGTGTTCAATTTGACCTATCCTATAGGGGGGAACTACCATACAGAAATATTGGAAGTAGTGTTTGTCAGACTAATACTTACATAGCATTGAAGAATTGAGAAATTGAGGAAGCATATAAATCAAATAGTATAGAATCCTGGAAGCATATTGTTCCTCATGCTTAAAAATGAAAGCATTTATTGATAACCAAAGCTTATATCAAGTAGGATAAAAGATTGCTAGTGGTTATAAGAAGAAGATATAGTAGAATCAACCCAAGGCAACAATGGTTGAGTAAAGAAGCGACAAAAATGGTCAATGATATTTAGTCATAACCAAACCTCTTTTGAACAATGACATTCTCTAAAGACATGTAGAATGTCAATTGGTTCATCACAAATTATGCCAGAAGAAACAATTGTAAAATGGCGTTTCACTCTTTGGGCACTCATCATCAATGACTCATGCCATATTAACCATAAGAATACTTTAAGTTTTATTGAAAATTTTAACGACCACATTTTTTCCAGGGACATGTGCATGTCTAGATTTACCTTCCATTAGTAATTCATATGCAGAAGTTGTGGAGTACACACCATTAGCCATTAAGGACTATGACCAAGTGTCACTGGTAAAACAATTCTTTGGAGCAAGTAGACTCATAATACGAGAAGTAATATCAGTAGGGAAACATTGATAAATAAACCGTGGAATGAAGTTTCCATCAAAATAGGTCATGGATGCAACTTTCGAATCATCCCATTCGTCAGGAATTTGACATATAAGGGGAGAGACTTGTCCCGTGATCTTCAAAATCTAGTTATCATACCAGACTGAGGTGTAACAAACATTGCCTATCATCTTATGAATATGTTGTAACGCCATGTGTTTTAAAGAATAAAGAGTTCTCCCAAAATATGTTATTCAATGACCTGAATGAGAAGTGAATGTTTTTCACTTATGTGTTAGACTTGTAGTCCAAGTAGTGTTCCTTCTAGTAATGAATTCTCAGACAGACTTCATAATCAAAGATCTATTCCATTCATGCCTAGACATCAGGCTGAGCGCACCATAACTTTTTGGTACTATCACCTGCTCACAGGCTTCCAGAGAAAGAGAGGATTGTGAAGAACCTTGTCTCCAAACAAAGTGACAGATCATAATATCAATATTATGGCAATGACAGACTGGAAGTATTGAAGTATGCATAGTATATGTTGGAACAATCATAAGCACTAACTTTGCTAGACATATACGACCAGATAAATCAAGAGTTTGTTCCGCCCAACTTGTCAAGCATCCCTAGATTTCATCTGAGATGTGTGAAGGCCATAAGCAACTGGAACACCCAAGTAAATTCCAAGATTTGATGTAGATGACATGCCTGTCCTTTCTCAAATTTGCTTTTGTAGAGCAATAGAAATTAATTTCAAAAAGAAAATGAGACTATTTCCTACTGAAATAGATTGTTATAAAGCTTCATCAAAGTTACAAAACCCATTCATAATAGTTTCTATATGATTTATGTCAGCTTTGCAGAATAATATAATATCAATTGCAAATACAACGTGAGATATAAAAGGGCCTTGCCTCTAGAGTTTATTCGGTCCCCACATTGAATTACTGACAACATTGTTAATAACAAGGCTCAACCGATTTAGGCATAAAATAAACAAATATTGTAATAGTGTATCGCCCTATCGAAGTCCACTTGATGCCTTAAAACTTGGTAAGTTTTCTTCATTACAAGCAATAGATATTCCCCCCTACAAATAGAATTCATTATGTATGTGATAATATTAGTAGGGGAATCAACCTTGGTTAGAGTATCAAGTACAAAAGACTAAGAAATATGATCTTCTGCTTTAGCTAGGTCAAATTTTATTTTCGTTAATGGACTAAACCTTGGTCTTCTCATATTGTGGATGAGTTCATATATGAGGATGACATTGTATGAGATACATCTTCCTAGTATGGGTTGCTCTAAAGATATCTATTCATCTATATATTATTTCAAACGATTAACCACAATCTTTGAGATAAGTTTGAGACAAACGCTACTTAAAGAAATTGGCCTCAATTGATTACATATCCTTAGTTGTGGAATTTTAGGTATTAATACCATAGTAAAATTGCACAATGATTCTGGAATAGGATAATCCTACAAACATTGTGAGGCAGTCTACACCACATGAATTAATAATATCCCTATGACTGAACATAAACTCCATATTGACCCTGTCAAGAACAGTTGCCTTATTACATCCCAATAGTTTAGAGTGTTGAAAACCTCTAGTTCTGAGGGTATCTGAGCAATAGAAATTGGTTGCAGTGTGGTGAATAAGTTGTCAATCATAGGAAGCTGAAGAAGGGAAGTAGTGGAAGGTGTAAAATAAGAACATAATGGGTGCTTGAATAAATTCAAAATATGATATTTCAGTAGTAGAGGTTCCACAATCTCATTACCATTATCATCCAACAATATGGATATTTTATTTTGCTGCCTACAGAATTCAAAAACACATGATAAAAGGAAGTATTAGCATCACCATCTCTAAGCCACTGGATATGACTTTTGTATTTAAGTTCCTAGGTACCTTTAGAAATAATAGCATCATATTTTTGTGTATATGATTGCAATACCGATCTATTTCAGAATAAAATCCTTCAGCCAGAACTATTTGATGTGGATCAATACATTGTAGCAGGTTGTACTTGTTAATTGTTGGTAGTTTGTTGCATTGTCCCATGAACTAATTCTCTTATTAGTGCACTACATTGTATAACAAAAGATAGAAAAAATAGACCAATTTTCTACTAGACTAGTCTTGAAAGGATCCACAGAGTTCCAACTAATCTTTGTCTTAAAGTCTAATTTATAAGGAAGACGTTTATAGTTGAATAATAAGAGAAATCCATCATTACTATCCACAATTGAGAAATAGAGGATGAAATGTGAGGAATATGATTCCAAAGAAGGTGTTGAATTTGTGGAGAATGGTGAGGGTAGACAATAGTTACAAAACAATTGCTATTTACTCAACGACGTAAGTATTTAAAATGGGTTTCAATCAAAACCACTTGAGTGTGTTCAGGTTACCATAAAATCCATATCCCTCTAGAGAAACCTCCCGCCACTACACAATGTGAGCATGTAAAGCCAAGATGTTGTTAGCTACTAGTTCAAATATACAACGTTCAAGAACAACAATCAACTTAAGCCTATATAAATGTATCAACACAGAAAGTCTATCTTGGGTAAGGCCATTCCCTATACCCCTGACATTATAGAAAATAATATCTATATAAGAAAATTATATGAGGTATGTACTATCTTCTTAAATATAAGGCATCTCACCATCGGCCAACAACTTCCTCGTTTGACCTTAGGTCAAGTAGGGAGATGCTTTCATTTGACCATTGGAACCCATTGTCTCTCTTCCAATTTTACCAATATAAGTTGGGCAGATTGAGGGAACAAAGACATGACTAGTGACTTGTGGGATTAGATGAGATGAGAAAGGTGGTGTAGTAGCCACTATAGGAAGTGTAGGTTGAACATCCATGTTATTTTCTATGTCATTATGATGGATCACCTCATCCAAATCCGAATTGACAACTGTATGAGCACCTTGGAGGCTAGTTGATGTAGAAGGTATGTTCTCTATAACTTTAGAAGCAGACTCTGGGATATTTTCATCAGATTGGTCAACTATAACAGTTTCAGCAGAAATAGAAGTAGACATCCTCTTCATATTCCAAACTTTTGTGAGTGTTAGTTGAGTAGGTCAAGAACCAAATTTAGGTTGAGGTTGTAGTGGAATTCCATTGTCATCATCATACAAATCATTTAAAGTAGAGAACAACTAGTTAACTTGTTTAGATTGGTGATTCTGAGAATCAGAGTTTTGCTTTCCTTATTTACTATTGGATGTGAAATGTTACGTGTATTACAATGTGAAGGAATGTTTCTACTATACTCTACTTGCCATCGTTCCTCATTAGGTATCCATACAAAACATGGGATTCATGTTGTACAATAGGTAAAGGACAATCACCTTGATAATGGCCAAGTTTGTCACAAGATAGATAGATCAAGGGCAACACTTCATATTCAATTCTATAGACAACACCTTCTATAAGAACAACAAGCAAACTATAGTTGTAGTCTCAACTTCAATAGATAATCTTGCAAACTGATTCCATGAAGAGTTCAGTGTATGAGAATCAATTCAAAATAACATTACCAATATCTATCTAATTCTTTCAAGGACTATTCTATCATATAGATGGACTAGTAAATCAATGAGCCTGTCCATACAATGATAGAATCAGGAAGACCAATGCTTAGCACAAAAGAAAAAGTCCATGTACACACCACTAGAAAACAACCATAGATGGACCAGGGACCATAGGTAAGGGCATGATCTTAATCTTGATTGTAAGAGAATTGGATGATGAAATTGTTCATATTGAGTTCATAAATCTTCCATCGACCTATCATTTTCTACAAGGATTTTAATGTATCCGAAAGTGTAAGATATCCTATAGATCTCCCAATCAGGTTTACAATGATGACATACAACCTTGGTTTGTGGAGGATTAATCAGGCATCATCAGTGATCTTATTTTCAAATTGACGAGATCAATTAACAATATAGATATCATCTGGGTTGAGAGTGATAATGTCCTCTTCATCAAGAAAAATGGACATAGATTGGTAGTTACTTGTAGTATCATACCTAAAACTTTTAGGGAAGGTATTTAATGGAGGAAATGGTTCTGACTTGGATCCATATTGTTGATGAAGCCTACACATGTAAGCATCTAAAGGTACATCATATGGCATATCTCTAAGAGATCTTGAATTAGTCAATGAAACAGTGGAACTGGTGTTTTTTTGTAAACCTCTATAACTGAATTGGATTCTCAATCCTTCTAAACATTGCACTCCAGAAGGATTCTGAGTAGAAACAAATGGTAGAGGATTTTCTTTATCTTACCATGTAGATCTGGCTTGTGCAATTTATTCTGAGTCAATGATAGTATATGTTGTGTGTGCTTCGGTCGAAGAAGTTGGAAGAGAGAAAACTTTGTCATCACAAAAGTCATTTTCCTCATCGGACAGAATCATGGAATCACCTTCATCTCCCTTACACCCCATAACACCCCATCCATGTCTGACATTGTACTGACCACAACCACCATAACTACCATGATAGCACCCATCACATGTAGCATTTGGTTGCTTGCAGTGTTCTCCATAAAAATATAACCTTCTTTGATACCACTGATTCTATGTATTCATTTAGGTTATGCAATTACCAATCCATGGTAACCATATTTGAAAGGTTTTACTACCTTGAATTAGAGGGTAATTATATTTGCATTGCATTAATAAGAAATTGTTCTCAAGGTTACCTGATGTGCTCATTATTGTGATAAGACACTTCTAAAGTTGAATTTCCCTCCTATGTTACAAAGGTATAAACCCCTTAAAAAGGAATTATCTATGACTTGACTAACCATCTAAAGTGGTAACAAGGGGGTAGGTAAACTTCTACTCTTAGGCCTAGGGTTTCAGAGTACCATATGACTAGTCAAGGGTCTCATCACTAAGTATTTATCTCAACTTATCATCTTCATTGAGTGGCGACTTGGTATAGGAACCATTGATAAAATACAAACATAATCATCACTGTGACATCCTACCATTGTACCATGAGCATCTGCATCATATTATTCACAATTTTGGCCTTGCTTTATTATTTTTTCAATAGAACTCCTTGGCACTTGAAGTTAATCAAAATTTAAAAGAGTCCTAATAGGACTCAAGAGATGGTCAAACTTTTGAATTTGTAACCCGAACCTTCAAGGACCCCCACAACTTTTATTACGGGGTCGAAGTAGATATACATGGTCGAACACAGGGACGTGGTGACATTTAGGATGCCAACGATTTTGTTCTTGAGTCAGATAAGCCAAGATGATAGTCGATGAAAATATTTGCTAGAGCTAATCTAGCGGGTTGTCACGAATTTTAATAAAACAAAGAAAAGAAAAGGAAAGAAACCAAAACAAAATGGAGTTCGTTGGATTTGACTAAATGGAGAGAAGGAGTTCTCAGCTATGTAACCACAAATTGAGCAATCTATGCACCCGTTCTCGGGCGTAGACAACCCTCAGACACCTCAGCAAGCAACCTACATCCAAACATAACACGTGCTGCAATGTCCATTCTTGTGGGTCATCCCACTCGCTCTTGCGAAGCGTGACTAAAACCCATCTATGATTGTGCCATCGAATCTCTCTCGAGGATGACACGTCAACATCTCAACATATTCTATAGGTCCTCTCAGGTCTAGAATCTGCTGAGATGTTAGGAACAGACAGCCGTTGAACCGTCCTCCTCTCAGGTTCCAGTCCAAACTATCTTCTCACATCTATTCCTACATAGATTTCTCGATACAGGTAGAAATAGCAGTTCAAACTAGAAAGAGATCAACTGAATTAGCAAATCATAACCAGAGGGAGAAGATAGAACAAGAAAACATACTAGATCTGAAATAAATCTACTTGCTTAAGGTAAAAGTACATAAACATGCCCAACACGGGCTACATAGCCAAGAAGGAGTTCAACTAGCCATGGAAAAGCATAGTTGGCACCAAACAAAGATGAAAGAACATCATTGCACAGAAACAAAGGGGAACAAAAGAAGGAAAGATGAAGAAAGAGGGATTTCGCCCATAGAGGAGAGGTGGCTCTCACTCCTTACCCTCTGTATAGGATGGATCTCATCTTTTCGTCCTTCCTCCTTGGTCCTCCGGACACCTTGGCCTCCTGTCTCTAGGATCCTCCCCGAACGACGGGATGGATGATGGTTGGATGGTCCAGATCTGGGTTTCTACCATAGATCTCGGTGGAAATGGGTGTGTGGATGGACCAGGTTCGTGGATCTCTCCACAGATCTGAAGGGTGGAGTGATGGCTGCGAAAGATCACCACAGAGGCTGTCTCTTGGCTGTGGAGGTCGGACTCCCCAGGTCGGGGCATAGGGTGGCAGATGAGTCCGATCCCGGTGTCTGGACTCTCTTCTAGACTCTCCCCCCTTTGGGTAGGTGGCTATTTATAGAGGGGGGTCAGCTGGGTGCTGTGAACCTCGATCGAGGTGTAAATGCACTAGCTGCGGTCACAGTCTCTGGGCTTTAGAGCTGGTCGCAGTGGCTGCTGAAGGGACCGCGGGTCACGACTATACAAACCATGACCGCAGTCGTGTGGGGTTGCTGCTGTCAAACCTCGGTTGAAGAGGGGAGCATGGATTGTGGGCATAGAGTGGGTGGTTGCAGAGATCGAAGATGGATGAGGAGAAGAGGGAGAACCGTGGGCGGAGTGGTGGTCGTGGTTGATGGTGGTGTCGAGTTGTCGAAGAGGAGGAGGTGATCGTGGTCTGGGCAGAGGAGGAAACTTTGGGTCACGATCATGGGTTCCGCGGCCGTGGTGTTGAGTCTATTAGGAATCGCAGGCACGGAGAAGTTGGCGAGGTCACAGATGTGTAGTGGAGAGGGGGAGGTTGCAAAAGTGGAAACTACGACCACGATTTAGGGTAGAAGGAAACCGCGACCGCAGTGGAGGGGAATGTGAAGACCGCGAGCAGATTGAAGGGAGGTCGAGGTTGTGGAGACCACAACCGTGGTATAGAGAAACTACGACCACAATTGTGGAGAGGAGAAGGAGTGTCATGGTCATTCGATGAAGAAGTCGACTGAGAGGGGGATCCCGGTGTGCACTGGAGAGGGGGAGGCATGTCGATGTACAGTCGACTGCAACTTGGCAACGATGTGGATGAAGGTTGTCGGCGCATGCATGATGCTCACAGAGGGATGAAGGTAGCCACTGCGCCTGGAGGTGGTGATCGTGGATGTTAAGAGAGGGGGACCGCGGTGTGGTGGAGGGTTGGATGCAATACTGGATGCGAGATACTGCGGGTAGGAGAAGGAGAAGCGATCACGATCTGCTGTGGAGTTGCTGGAGTGGCCGAGATCTGGGATGTGACCGCGACCACGGTGTAGGTGGTGAGAAAACCGTGACTGAGGTGTTGGAAAGAAGAGGGGTCGTGGTCCGTTGATGGTTTGGTAATCATGGGCCCAGGTATGATGGGCCGCAGTCCAGCTATTACCAAGGCTTGGTCTGAGGTCGAGATGGATAGCTGGGGTGCCACTGCAGATGAAGTGGATGTGCTCAGACCACAGTTAGGAGAAGAGAGCATTGACCACGGTCAAGATGGGTACCTATGGTTGGAGGGTATTAGACCCTTATACCTTGACCTGCACTAGATGCACTAATCAAATCCATAATAAAGATAAATCATTTAGATTTAGTAATATTTGTATAATAGAAGAATTAGGCAATAAAGTGAATAATCAGAGCAACAATAGAGAGAATACATGGGGAATAGTTGCCATCACAAGTTCGGTGCCTGCTAGTCCCAATCTACTTTATTGGCTATTTTAGCTACTTTACCTACGAGAAGATAAATGGTACTAAAACATGAGAAATGCAGGGCATATTAAGGCTATAATGACACAAGACCATCGATAAATGCTTAACAAATAAACGTAAATTTGGGTGTTATCAACCACCCCAAGCTTAAAACCTTGCTTGTCCTCAAGCAAGACTATGCTCAAAGAAAAAAAAGATAATATCCAAATTAAACTTGGCAACAGATGCTAAGGCTAAGAAAAATAGTTTAAAACATCAATACTCTTGATGCATATGTCATTTCAGGACAAACCCCACCAATCAGTCACAATCCTGCCAAAGCAAGATCAAAGAGTGTCCAGGCAAGATTAAGCGAATTCACTACAACCTGTCGATACTCATGTGGGTTTGAATCATAATTATACATCATAAAAGAATTGTCACACAGATGATCACGTGGGTGATGAGCAATGAGCAATCATCAAATAGCCCTACCACCCCAAGATTAAAAATTTTCTCATCCTCGAGCAAGATCTAAGCTTAGAATAGTAGGGTGGGAATGCATGGAAGTTAAGGTGGGAATCTTATTAAAGTCCTAAAATGATGCATGTATGCAAGGAAATATAAAGCAGTTAGAGGAAAGAAACTAACTAAGCAAGAACATGAAAAAAAAAATTATTTTAACAAGAAGAGAAAAGAAAGAGGTAAAAGAAAGGGGGTGGCTGCCCCACGATACCGACACTGGGATCCCAAATCCTAAGTTTTGGGACTAGTGTCACCTGTGTCTTGCCAAAGGGATCCGTCTCATAGTAGGAGCAGAATAGGTGGAGGTGAGGGCCCTTCTGAGTCTGAAGTAGAGGAATAGAATATGATGACTCAGTGAACTCATCCATGTTCTGGAATTGTCTTGAACTACACTGAGATGATTTCTTCGGCAAAGCATCCTCAAGGCACCTTTCAATGTATGGATATGAATGGAAAGGCCCTAGGATGTCGACACAGGATGGGATGGAGGGGAGAGGTTGAAATCTTTCTGGAGGACTCATCTCTACTCCCTCCATCTCTGAACTTGAGATTGGATGCTCAAATAAGTCAACATGTACAGTCTGAGTCATCCAATCGTTTTCCGAGCAAGAAGTGTCTCCAGAAGAATATGTTTGTTGTTCTTCCACCCCAAGCTTGTTGCCTTTTGTGGGTTGCAAGGTGTCTTCATGCTCGACAACCATGTTGTAGTGGATTTCCCATCTTATTCCTTTGAGTTCCACCAAGCCTTGTAAAGGGTTGGTGGTAAATGTCAGGTCATGTTGCTCCAACTTGTCATCGTTAATATATTCACTCCACTGAGAGGAATAGTCGTCGTCGTCCTCATCGAACAAATTGTTCCAAACCATGATTGGCGTACTGCTCGAAGCTAAGTGACATGTCTCAATAGGAGAGATATCACCCTAGTCCGGGTCAATGTCAGACTCGGGTTCCTCAAACCAACCTTCTAGATGCAAGGTTGTTTGGCTTCCCTGGTGAGGATAGGAGTCATCGTCATCATATAACCATTCATGCTTATGACTCATATCTTCCATTGGTTCATCAGCTAAGTCATTTGGATGGAAGGAAGAGCTTCCCCAAGTGGGTTGGTCTTCACAGAAAAATCCTGGTGAGTCCAGTTGATGGTCTGAATAGGATAGTGAGGCATACTCTTCTTCAGGCCCAATGGAATGGTCTTGATGACTGCAATCTTCATTGCCAGGCGGTTGAGCTTGTGACTGTATGGTAACCAAATTGATGATCTCTTGAAGCTTCCTACTTTGTTCAACAACAATATTTTCAAGATTCATCAATTTTGCCTGGCGCTCCTGTTGCGGACCCGCTGTATCAAACTGGTGTGCTTGGGTGAATCCTTGCTCAACAGTTTGAAGTAAGCTTCTACTACGGTCTGTTATCTTTGTGGCTACTTGGATTTGATGTTTTTTCCTTTCTAGTAGCTGTTGGAGTGGAGATGTTGGGCTGGGTAGATGAGTGTGTTGACACTTTCTCTGACCAGCTCCACTGGCTTAATCAATTCTTGATCCCATGATAGCACGGAAGTTGTGGGCTGACTGGTAGTCTTTGTTGTTGGGGCATCTATATATTACAACGGTGGGGGCGAATATAACTCGACGAGTTGTAAGGCACGACTTTCAATTATTTTCCAACAGTTAAAACTGTGAAAAAACTCTGGAGGACATGTGGACAGGATGTCTTGCCTTGCTGAAGCAAGGTCCAAGGCTGTGAAGAAGTATAAGAAAAAGGAAAACTATTCGGTATATATGAACATGTATGTGTAAGAAAAAAGAAGAACTATGCATATATATACAAGCTTAAGGGTGAGAGAGAAAAATCTTCAGGCGTGTAAACGTGGAAAACCACATCCCCGCCAACGATGCCAAAAAGTTGATAGGACTCGAGAGAGGGTCAAACTTTTAAATTTGTAACCCGAAACCTTCAAGGACCCCCACAACTTTTATTACGGGGTCGTAGTAGATATACGGGGTCGAACATAGGGATGTGGTAATGTTTAGGATGCCAGAGATTTTATTCTTGAATCAGATAAGCCAAGATGATAGTCGATGAAAATATGTGCTAGAGCTAGTCTAGAGGGTTGTCATGAATTTTAACAAAACAAAGAAAAGAAAAGGAAAGAAAACAAAACAAAATGGAGTTTTTTGGATTCGACTAAACAGAGAGAAGGAGTTCTCAACTATGTAATTAACCACAAATTGGGCAGTCTATGCACCCGTTCTCGGGCATAAACAACCCTTGAAGACCTCAACAAGCAACCTACATCCAAACGTAGCACACGATGTGGTGTCCGTTCTTGTGGGTTGGCCTACTCGCTCTCGCGAAGCATGACTAAAACCCATCTATGATTATGCCATAGAATCTCTCTCAAGGATGACACATCAACATCTCAACATATTCTAAAGGTCCTCTCGGGTCTAGAATGTGCTGAGATGTTAGGAATAGACAGCTGTTGCACCATCCTCCTCTCAGGTTCCACTCCAAACTATCTTCTCACGTCTATTCCTACACAGATCTCTCGATACATGTAGAAATAGCAGTTCAAACTAGAAAGAGATCAACCGAACTAGAAAATCATAACCAAAGGAGAAGATAGAACAAGAAAACATACTAGATCTGAAATAAATCTACTTGCTTAAGGCAAAAGTACATAAACATGACCAAAACAGGCTACATAGCTAAGAAAGAGCTCAACTAGCCATGGACAAGCATAGTTGGCACCGAACAAAGATGAAAGAACATCATTACACAAAAACAAAGGGGAACGGAAGAAGGAAAGAGGAAGAAAGAGGGATTTCACCCACAGAGGAGAGGTGGTTCTTGCTCCTTAGCCTCCGTATAGGATGGATATCATCTTTTTATCCTTCCTCCTTGGTCCTATGGACATGTTGGCCTCCTTTCTCTCTAGGATCCTCCCTGAACGACGGCGTGGATGATGGTTGGATGGCCGAGATCTGGGTGGAAAGGGATGGGTGGATGGACCAAGTTCGTGGATCTCTCCACAGATCTGGAGGGTGGAGTGATGGCTGCGCAAGATCACCACGGAGGCTCTCTCTTGGGTATGGAGGTCAGACTCCCTAGGTCAGGGCACAGGGTGGTGGCCTAGTGGCAGCTGAGTCTGATCATGACATCTGGACTCTCATCTGGACTCTCCCCCCCCTTCACATATCTGGGTAGGTGGCTATTTATAGAGGGGGGTCAGCTGGGTGCTGTGAACCTCAGTCGAGGTGTAAATGCACTAACCGCGGTCATAGTCTCTGGGCTTTAGAGTTGGTCGCGGTGGCTGTTGAAGGGACCGCGGGTCACGGCTATACACACCGCGGCCGCGGTCATGTGGGGTTGCTGCTCTCGAACCTCGGTTGAAGAGGGGAGCATGGATCACGGGCGTTGAGTGGGTGGTTGTAGAGATCGAAGATGGATGAGGAGAAGAGGGAGAACCGTGGGCAGAGTGGTGGTCACGGTTGATGGTGGTGTCGAGTTGTCAAAGAGGAGGAGGTGATCGCAGTCTGGGCAGAGGAGGCAACTGTGGGTCACGGTCATGGGTACCGTAGCCGCGGTGTTGAGTCTGTTGGGAACCGCGGGCGTGGAGAAGTTGGTGAGGCCACGGATGTGCAGTGGAGAGGGGGAGGTCGTGGAAGTGGAAACTACGACTGCACTTTAGGGTAGGAGGAAACCGCGACCGCAGTGTAGGGGAAGGATGTGAAGACCGCGAGCAGATTGAAGGGAGGTCAAGGTTGTGGAGACCGCGATCGTGGTATATAGAAACCACGACCGCAGTTGTGGAGAGGAGGAGTGTCACGGTCAGTCGAAGAAGAAGTCGACTGAGAGGGGGTCACGGTGTGCAGTGAGGCAAGGCGATGGCCAGTCGACTGCAACTTGGCGGCGATATGGATGATCGTTGTCAGAAGACGTAGGATGCCCGCAGAGGGGATGAAGGTAGCCACTACGCCTGGAGGTGGTGATCGTGGATGTTAACAGAGGGGGACCACGACGTGGTGGAGGGTTGGATGCAACGCTGGTTGCGAGATACTATGGGCAGGAGAAGGAGAAGAGATCACGATCTACTGTGGAGTTGTTGGAGTGGCCAGGGTCTGGGATGTGATCGTGACCGTGACCGCGGTGTAGGTGGTGAGAAAACCACGACTGTGACATTGTAAACAAGAGGGGTCACAGTCCGTTGATGGTTTGGTAATCACGGGCCCATGTGTGATGGGCCGAGGTCCAACTATTGCCAAGGCTTGGTCTAAGGTGGAGATAGATAGTTGGGGTACCACCACGGATGAAGTGGATGTTCTCAGACCGTAGTTAGGAGAAGAGGGCGTTGACTGCAGTCAAGATGGGTACCTGCGGTTGGAGGGTATTAGACCCTTGTATCTTGACCTGCACATAGATGCACTAATCAAATCAATAATAAAGATAAATCATTTAGATTTAGTAAGATTTGTACAATAGAAGAATTAGGCAATAAAGTGAATAATCAGAGCAACAATAGAGAGAATACATGGGGAATAGTTTCCATCACAAGTTCGGTGCCTGCTAGTCCCAAAACTGGCAATATTAGCTACTTTATTGGCTATTTTAGCTACTTTACCTATGAGAAGATAAAAGGTACTAAAACATGAGCATTTCAGGGCATATTAAGGCTATAACGACAAAAGACCATCGATAAATGCTTAACAAATACACGTAAATTTGGGTGTTATCAAGTCCTCTCTCCAACATTGTTTGAATGCAATGTGATCAATATGGTATTCCATATAAAGACTTGCATTGAGGCATATTGTTACTTTTATAATAACTATCATGTTAATAGATTTAAGTTAATGGAAAAGATTCATCCCACATTCCTTTTTAATGACACCAAGCAGAAGATATCTTCCAAAATTTGAGCATTCCATATTGACTTTATATCTATTTACGCATGATATGATGCATTGGAATAAAGATGTATCCAAAACTATTTATGCACTTAATTTTAGAGATGTCAAGTAAACTTCTGGTCATTATGAGAAGTAATATTTATTGTACCACATAAATATGGACATCCCTTAAATTTACTTGTGGTATAGATATGACAACTTTTATTAGTATTTATATGCAAGACATTTTCTTATTTTCTGAAAAGGTCCACACAACCCAAATGACATAATTCCCTTTTTGGTCCCTACCATCTTGATACTCTTAGTAAGAACTTTATGTTCATGCATGCAATTTCTATGTTGTAATATGAAGATGTTGAAGTAGGCTTTCCAGACATTGTTGTTCTTATTTAACTTGTTGATTAGTCAAACAATGGAGACAAGTTTTGAATTGTCTCACTTCACATTCATGCACTAGTAAGAGCATTGTAGATCCTTATACATCTTTCTATTATGTGGAAGTGAAATGTATATAGACCTATGAGCATCCTTTAGAATTTTATCTTTGAAACATGATTTATCTAGTACCCTCATTTTGTCTTTTGATCTCTTACATGTATCAATACCATCTGCCAATAATGTTTGTAGATTCAATTCTAATTCTATAATGTATAGAATATCAGGATTGGACTTTTATAAAGGTTGAACATCTAATTGAAAATCAAGTATTAGAGACATTCAGTACGTGGTTTTCAATTGTCTAACACATTCACTCTTATAGAGGGCTTGAGATTTCCTCTCCTTGAGATCTTCTAAATATTTCCTCTTAACTTCCTCTAGATAATCATAACCATGTCTATTTTCTCTAACAACATCGATAGCTACTTTTATAAAATTGAGGTGGTAGAGAATGAATCTTTTCATCTTAGTGGTACTCTTGCCAATGCCTCTACCTCATATTTATGTCTTTTTATGTGATAAGCTATTTTAGGCTTGTTTGCTAGTATAATTAGAAAATAAGGCATCATATGGTTTGTATTATTATATCTTTTAGGCATAGATAATGAAGTCTATCTTGAGATCATGATTTAGCTAATTCAATTCATTTGGCTTGAGTTATCTAAAATGATGACAAACTAACCTAAGATCAATCTTAGAGAAGAATAAAATTTAGTTCATGAAAATAAGCCAATGACTTGATTGTAAGGGAATATGATCACAATAATATTTCTATTCAAATTACAATAATCTATTAACACACACATGGAACCATCTTTATTATTGACATATAGGATCGATGCACCTTGGGATAAGTTCTTTGATGGATGCCACAATAATCTAGTACTTCTGGAAGTTATTTCCTTAATTTTGTGAGTTTCGTAGGAGATATCCTATATGGATCCTTTAATTTGGGAGTTGTACTTAGCATTAAATCTATGAAGAACACCATCTATCTATCGATCTATCTTTAGAACTAAGTTATCCTCTAGAAAAGCATCTTTAACTTTGTTCCTACATACTAACTTATACTATATCAAGAAAAACTTTTGATCATTTAGTTATCATCTTCTCAATCTTCATTATTGATATGGCTATGTGATGATTGAATTTTTTTTGTTATAGTAATGTGCAATGGGACAAAGTATGAACTAGAAACAAGGAATCTAGTATTTGAACAAATATTACTCTCATGAATCAAATTATTCCAAGTAATTATGTCAAATTGTTCCACATATGGGAGTATAAGTTTGATGGTTTTTTTTATTTTGTACATCTCACTTAGTTCATTAGTATGAAAACTATAGTTTCACAAAGAGCAGTGACATCAACGATAAATCCCAAGTTATTAATATATAATATTAGAATAAAAGAATGGCATATGTATATAAATGCATATTTGCATCATAATGAAATGGAACCTCTAAAAGATGGCACATGTTTCCTATATATAAGGTACTGATCATAGACAATTTACTTGAATTATAAAATGTAAAATGTAAAATTATTATAATATATTTACCTTTTATCAAATAATTTTAGTTAACATGATCTTCCTCCACATTAATGGAAAAAATTCTGTACTGACGGTGTTCTCATTGAGGATGGACACCTTCTCCTAGTTTCAATTGATTAGGATTGGCTGACTTGAAGTGGCCTTCCTTCTTGTAGTAGTATCTAACTGGTTTGATGAATTTTTGTACTCAACCATGTTTATGGACACATGTTATAGATTTCCCAATATATTTTCCTACACCCACAACCCTCCTTGGTTGATAATCTTCTTATGGGGTTCATGACCCTACATTCTTTAGGTTAACATTTCTCTTTCCCTTACCATGCATATGATATTACTTGTTGTTCCTTTCTTTTCTACATGAGTTTTCCAAAAAACCTCGAGTATCCCAAGTTCCCAAACAAGTGGACTTCTACATCACCAATGTGTGTTTCTGGGCACAAATAAAACTGTTTGCATTCATCAAATGCCTAAGATGTATTGAGGACTAAGAGTTTAAACAAAAAAAACAATCCATTAATAATGTGTTATACCCTTCTCTGATGAGATTCGTTTATTTGGCACAAAAATTTTAGGAGTAAAAACTTTACAACATATTCATTAGTACATTCCCTTCTCTTCTTTTTTGAAATAATATGTTGCGTGATCCCTATTTTAGGGCATCATATTGTGTCTTTTTGCATTTCAATCACATATAGACATGTTAAATTGTAAGTTATTTCCCCTAATAAATGGTTATATATATAATGCACTTACATACACTCTTTGCATGTTTTTTAGGTACTTGTACCATGCCTCGGATGGACAGGAGAGAAGGAAGATGTTGTAGGAATCCCCATACACATGGAGTAGTCAAGAGTCGAGTTCAAGTGAGTAAGTCAATTGATCTCAAAGATTGAAGCCCAAAGTGCATGTACAACCCCTAGAACAACCACAGTCACACAGAACAATCGTGCTATCTACATAAAAATCATAGGGAAATTACAAAGTTGATAAAGCTACAACATATATAGCAGTACACTCTTACTAGCTAGCACGTTCGTGCCAAGAAGACCCCAACACAATCGTGCAAGCTACAACAGTCGTACTAGCCAAAGCCAGAGCACCCATGCCTAAAGAATGACCAAGTCATGAACTCGCTCACCATGGTTGTGCAAACTTGCACACCTGTGTGACATATCACCCACCATGACCGTGCACCCCAGCACAGCTGTACCACCTAGCCCCAACTACAGGCGTACTACTAACCTCCACTTACCCCCATTTTTAATAGTAAAACTCTATTCCAGTGACATGATCATTTCCTCCTAGAATGACTATGTTGCACCTTATCCACCACAACATGTTTCTCAGTATGTTTGTGCTACTATTAAAACCCTAACAATTTTTGCACTGATTTTCCCAATCTACCCCCATTAAACCTTGTGCTTCCCTATCACCTATATATTCATGGGTGGTGGTTGTAGCATGAGGTTACCCATACCTAACCACTTTTAGCATTCATTTCTATCCTATGTGAGCATTCAATGATGTCCTACCTACTCCCACCTACCTCCACCTCATTTCCACCTTCCCTAACCTTGAAACCCCAGTTTTCTAAGGTTTTGGCCACCTTCCATCACCATTCCATGCCATCCATCCACCTTGGGAGAAGAAGGGCGTGCTCTAGATTCCAGGAGGGGAAGAAGGAGTCTTCACCAAGATTCATGGCTATCCACTCCTCTACTCCATGTTTCTCCTTTTCTTTATTTATGTCTAGCTAAGCCCTTTGTTTCCAGTTGTTTGGAGAAAAATGTTACATTGATACCATGTTGGGGGGAAATAACTTGTGAACACTATAGAATTCTTTTATGATGATTGTCATCTAATTTATCTTATTTCCCATATTTCTTCTTGTGGTTTGTGCTTAGAAAAATGGATTGCTTGCTGATTTGTGCTTGAAACCACTAGACTCTGGGAGAAAATGACCTGTATGTGTCTATCATATTGATTGCTCCTAGGTCCAACAAGAGGAACCCTATCTAGCACCCTATGTTCCCAGATACATATTACCTCTATGACTTCTAAGTGGTAGATCTAAGTAGCTAGTGTAGGAGTATTTAGTGCAATTGCCTAAAAGTTTCCTAAATGATAGATGGTGAGTGATATGAGGTGAAACACCCTCATCTCCACTCTGCACACCTATTGTTGGCTCCCAATTTCCCTAAGGCCACCTACTCTAGAAATCTACACTTTCTAGATCCTTCAGAATTTCACCTAAGCCCTAGGAGAATGGAGCCTCGTAAGGTTGGGTATGGTGTGCAAGGGCGTACTTCCCCTTCACACACCTTATATCATCTATGGCCAACTAGTAGATTAGAGTAGTTATATAGTATTTGCCTTGTTGTTTGGTTTGACAATCTATAATGAATGGATATAATTTGCATGCTATGACCCTTCAAATTGGATCCTTATAACATTCCCCTGAAAAACCTACACTTTCATTAGTTGCTTAAAAACCCCAATATGCTTGTCTAGTTAGTTGCTTTTATTGTTATGTTGGTTAATTGCCTTGTTTTGGATAGTTAGAACTTGGTAGACTACTTGGTGATCCTTTGAGATTGATAGTGCTAGTTCTTGCTAGTTAATGTTAGACTTAGTCATTTGCTTGCCTTTGTTGTTAATTGCTAGTTAAGTCTTACTGTTAGATCTTTCTTTTCTTGCTTTAATTGAATTGTTCTTCTCTTGCCTAGCCTTGATTTATTTGGTAATCAAAACTAAATTGCCTAGGGTTAACATAAGTTTTGATTGCTTGTTCTCTTTAATTTCTCGTTTGACTAAATCTAGTGTAATTAAACAAACCCCAATCAAACCCTTGAACCCTAGACTCCGCATTAGGAAACTAGCTAACCTAACCTAGCTCTAGTGCCCCTTATCTCCCTATAGATCGACCCCTAACTTGCCACTCTTCTATACTATAAAATGACCTCGTGCACTTGTAGGTAAATGTGTTAGTCAATGTGAGTGTGTCCAAATCTTAGGGTCTTATAAATTCAAAAGACCTAGTTGTGTTAAACCTAGAGCGCATATAACCAAGATTCCATTGATTTAGGTGTATCGTAAGTGAAAACACACCAAGCTTTTTTGCGTCATTGTTGTGGAGAAATCCGCTCAGGCTAGCCATTTTTTTAGATTTGATCTTTTCCTACTACCCTCATCATTGTTATTATTTATTCTTGTTTAATTTTGCATACTTGTCTTATAACTTAGTTTCTTTTGATTGGTTGTGCCATGTGTAGGTGACAACTATGCATATTTTGACGTCGTTCGTTGTCTATTTACTCTTCGTAGCTGATCGCAAGAAAGGAAGATGACAACGTCAAGACCAGTGCAAGCAATATCAAGAGGATGAGATGGGAGACAGGGATGCTCACAACCATTAGGATGAGCACAAAACCCTCTTGGTTCTCCACTTCCAAATATTTTATATGACTATTTCATGCCTAGAAACTACACCTCACCAATTGCTACAAGGCTGGACCAAATATCGGGTGAACATTTCTCCATTCCATCAACTCTCCTTGGACCATTCCCTACATTATATGGATATGAGAATGAGAATTCATACAAGCATTTATGGAAACTTGTTGTACTTTAAGAGCCCCTACATCCATCGATGAATCTATTCATCTAACCTTGTTCCCCTTCTCTCTTAAGGACAAGTAGAAAGAGTGATACTATTCAAATACAAAGATTGTCACATGGGAGACAATGAAGAACAAGTTCTTGTAGAAGATTTATCCTATTTTTAAGTTGACTAAATGTGGAGACAAATTATCTCCTTCATCCAAAAGGAGAATGAGAAATTCCATGAAATGTGGGAGATCTCCCAAAGGTTGTTGTGAGATTGCCCACATCATGAAGTACTTGTAATACCCCAAACCTTGGTTGAAGTGTTAAACAATCTTAATTATCATAATTAAGTGCTTAAAATCTTAATCCAACCTTGTGATATGTTTTAATATCATGTCACAAGCTTAAGGTTCAAGTTTGGTCCAATTTTTACATTGTTTGTGCAAGTTATCTAATTTTATGTACATTTTAGACTTTTATGCAAATTACCCACATATGAGGATTTACTTGCAATTTGTCACATTCTATGTTCCTTATAGATTTTCTTATCATACTTAAGATTTTTGGGCCATGGGGTTCCTATTTATACCTTGGTTTGGAGGTATTACTCTTCTAGGATGACTTAGGGTTTTACCCCTTCATGGATGAGCTACCTTTAGAGTCTTAGAACCGATGGTCCCCCTAATTGATGGACAACTAATCGTCATACCTAAAAGATTTAGGTTTATGGTTTTCTTTTTTTGGTTCACTTTTATCGACGGATCACTTAAAAGATGTGACCAACTAATGGTTCACCACTTAAGTGACTAGGGTTCTAAAGAATTGACGGTTACCATGCTTGCAAACCATTAGTTAGCCTGGAGAGACAACAAACTATGTATCAGTAGGTCTTCATGACTGGTGGAGCTACTATTTTCATGGCCGTGGAATCTCTAATCTATGAACACATGGAGATCTATTAGGACACCTCAAGATCCTCTTTTTCCTTATCCCTAAGCTTTATATACCTATCCTTTAGCTCACAAATGAAACCTTTGGTTCCTTATATCTTCTCTTCCCTCCAAAGCTTTGTATTTCTCTGTTTGGTTGTGTAGGAGGTGCCCAAGGAAGTAGAAGATATCCGACCATCATGCTAGAGCATCTAGGGTTCAGATCTACCCTCATCTAGGTTTTGTGGAGCTTCCTTTAGGTGATCTTGACCTAAACTAGTAAGTTTCTTCTTCTATCCTTTGTTTCCCTTACTTTCTTCTTCCCCCTACCTTATTTTTGGATAGAAACATGGTTTTCCATTTTAAAGTTTTCTCTAGATCTCAAAGAATTCATCTTTCTTTCTCTCTTGACCTAGCACTTGCTTTCCTTGTGGAGAAAGGCTACTTGGACGAGTTTAGAGCTTGAACTAGGGTTATTTACGTTTTTTTTCAAGTTTTCTCATCTGATTGGAGCCTGATCTTGTTCTTAGAGGTGATTTTTATAACCCTCTTCACTTTTATTGCTTAATACAAGCTTGCTTGCTCAAGTTCTTGCTCTAAAATGATGATCTAAGATTAGAGAACCTATGTATGCCTAGGGTTTTGATTTTAATATAGTTTCTTGCTTAGTTACCAGTTCTAGATGAATATGAAACTATGTGCATGATCTTCCTAAGGTAGAGGATGACTTAGATCAGATTTATATGATAACCAATGGTTCTTAGAACCTATCAAACAATGGCTTATATTTATAGTTTTAGGCTATTTTTCAACTTTATACATGAATCGATGGATGACCTTGTATTAGAACCGATGGAGATGCCTTTGTGGCAATCGATGGGGAAGAACAATGGTTACAACCGATGCTGTCAACTGATAGTCACACCATAGGTCAGTACTAGACTCTTTAGGAAGCTCAATGATTGATGGCTTAGTGCCCTAATGATGAGATGAACCAATGGCGACTTTAGCTCAACATCCGATGGTGTTCAATTATGGTAATACTGACCCCATCAGTCGATCTCGACATAATGTATCACAATTGATGGTGGTTTAGATTACCACAACCAATGGTGAGACTATGTCTCAAATGTTGCTTCAATTAATCCCTAAACTGATGGTTTCTTTGGTTCTATGATCCAAGGGTTAAGCCTACATATCAAATGATGGTTTTGAAATGTTAAACCTGATCTAATGGTTGTGATTGGATGCTTCAACGTCCCAATGGTTTAGAATGAAGTCTATAGTATAATGTGTTGGTTCTAGTGATGTGAAGTCTATGGTTCAATGCATTTAACTTGTAGTCTTACCTTTGCCCTTGTACAAATATATTTGATAAATCACCATAATAAGCAGACATGTAGCTTTAATGTGATAAAGCTTGTTACACCTAACCCTAATGTAACTAAGTGATGGTGATAGATTGTAATCATCCCTCTTCAATTATTATATGTGACAATGAAATACTCTCTTCTTGTGTTGAAACCCTAATATGATGTTGATTGAATATCATAGTTCCTTTCTATGTTAATCTTATATGTCACATGTGTGTTGATGAATTGTTGAGCCTTGTTCTAAGACATAGAAAGATAATGGTGATCTTATAGGGATTGATATGACGATCTTAATGACCTTTAGGCAGGGTTGGGCCCTGATGGGAGTGTAATTCTCTTCATGATACAATAAGGGTTGGAACCCTGGAACTTTTTTTATAAGAAATTGGTACTCAGTAATGTATGACGAAAAATATGGTTCATTGATTTGCAATGAATGATAGGATGTAGTATTGTGATTAAGACTTACATCTCAAATTTTTTGTATCTTATGAAGTTGCAATACTTATACTTTTACTAGAAAAGAGTTAGGTTTGAATTGTTCATTGGTATTAGTGTAGCCTTAATTCATTCAATTGATAATAATTATTGAAGTGAAACCCTAATCATGTAGAGCCATGAGCCATAGAGACATTTTTAGCGTCAGAACTTGCTATATAGTGAAACAAGTATTCATAAGGGAAACTCGAAGTGCATATTAGTGAGTATGCATGGTACTTATTATCCTGACCCCAAGTTTTAGGGAGGATGGTTGTGGACATACCTAGCCCTCTTTTTGAGAACGATTGTGATCATGTCTCAGAAATTATATATAATGTGAATTAGGTTTTTCTTTGCATAACTTGGTGTCTATGACCTATATCAAGGGTGGACTAGTTGTTATAAGCTTGACTATATGTCATTGTTGATAGTTTGAGTGATATGTCACTGCGGTGCAAACTCGTACCAACTAAGTATGGAGAATATTATGGAGTCTGGCTCTTCCTAGATCTTGTATGGAAGTAATTTTGACTTCTCACTAGTTAACTGGACTTTGAGTGATACGACTCAAACTCCCCAGGGAATAATAAAAGATGTAATATAGGCCATGTAGTAAATTTTCTAGATCTAATTATGTTTCACATTAGTTGATTAGGCTTGCTTTGTCTTTTTACTACACAGTTCTTATATGATGAAGTCTTATGAAATCTGAGTAATTATACTTGTTGCTATGCTTATCTGTTTATCTTGCTTAATATGTTTAAATTTTTAGATCTACTCCGTTTCATATTAAATACTTCAACCAGATCAGTCTATTTATTGTTAAATAATCTATGGTAATCCATATCTATTGGAGAGAGTTATATCTCTCGCTGGGACATGGGTCTCACCTCATGGGTCACTACATCTTTTTAGGTGGTCGCCGACAACATGGTCGAGATCGTATCGTAGAAGAGGAGAAGCCTAGTGATCAATATACATAGAAGGTTGAATAGATGTAGTTGTTATAGTGGAGTCCTAGTGTCATCCTTGTACTCCCAGGTTTGGGTATGGGAAGTGTTTTGTAGATGTTATACTTGTATCGACATGAGTTTTTGGTAGTATGATAGTGTTTGCATATATGGCATGTACATGTGGAATATCTCTTTGGTATACATGTTGTGGCCTCAACCACTGAATATATATGTAAATACATGTTATGGTATATGAATTATGGAAAAGGATGGACCTTTGTGAAAATGTTTCAGAACTTGTTTTTTTATGTAAAATTGCTTTTAATTCTTCCACTTTTCTGACTATGTAATTAGTTAGTAGTTGATTGTGTTTTATGTTTGAGTAATTTCATTTAGAGTGACAAAGTGTCATGGTACCTATCTGGCAGTTGGTCCAATCTTTCTGCAATGATCTTTCTAAAATGGGTCAAATGGTTGTTGATTCATCTTGTCGTGGAGCATTCATGGACAAGCCCCTACAAGAGTCATGGACCCTCTTTGATCATTTGGTTGAAAACTTCCATCATTGTGCTTCTATCATTGATTTGCATTGTGATAAAAACCAGCCAACTTCACCCCCTCTCCACAAACATGACTTCAATATGCAAATGATGAAGATTTTAGCAGACATGATGAATATAATGAACACTGGGGTGGGGGTTCTTCTTGTCACTCCACCAACTCTATGGAGGATCTTTGTGAGGAGGTTCAAGGTCTACAATCTTTTGGAAACTGAAACAACCAAGGTCCAATGTCCAACACCTACACTATAGATTGGAGAAATCACCCAAACTTCTTTTGGAAGCAAGGGGAAGAAGTACAAGAATAGACTAGGTAACACCAAGGGCCAAGGAACAATTCAAGATTTGAAGAGGAAATTCTTGGGAGATTTAGAAATCTAGATGAAGTGAAGAAGGATGTGTCCTCCCATGGGAAAACAATTATCGTCCTTGATCAACGGTTGGATCAGATTTCCCTTTCACTTGCCCACCATGAGGAGGAGAGACTCCCTTCCCAAACCATGGACAACCCAAACAATGATAGAGGTTCCATGGGTGCTCCTCAAGGAACCTACATTCCACCTAAAGGGCAAGTAACAACCTGGACACAATATAAAATGGCCTCCTAATGCATACACTCCTCCACCACCACAACCACCATTCAACCTCTACTACACACAACAACTACCACCTCAATACCAACAACCACCACCTCAACAGCAACAACCTCCACCTCAATATCACCCCACTACATCCACCACCACAAAAACCACCTAACATCCTCCAAAATCCCAATCCACCAAAGCAAAGACCACCACCACCACCATCATCATGAGCTTCCCTACTCCCCATGAGCAAGTGAACATGGCGCCCGTTATATGGGGTAACAAGTTTGTTGAGGAATGCAGAAAGAGTAAGGAGCAAATGGCCAAAGTTCACGATGGAAAATCACTAAATGAAAGTTCTAGTGATGGTGTAAAAACATCTATTATCCCATCATTATATGATTGTTCCACATGCCCTACAGTTCCTCCTGTACCACCTTTGTTGGAGAAGATAACACATGTTGCCCAACCTTTGTTGAAGAAGATTACACATGTTGTCCCACCTTTGTTGGAGAAGATAACACTTGTTGTCCCACCCCGTTTGGAGTTGGTAAAAGCACAAGATCCATCCTATGAGTCAAAGAGTGTCCTCATGTTGTCCCAAATCCTACCAACTACTGTGGAAGATGTTGATGCAAGTGGGCAACTTTTCTTTTATGCTTTAGAAGATCCTTTCCCTTGAGAAAAGAATGATCATACATTGAACTTATTGAAGGCCTTAAGGCAAGAAAAGGCAAGCATCAGAACCCTCATGTCTTTGATTAAAGATTCTTGCACCTAAAAGAAGAAGATGGTCATGATGTCATTCATGGAAATTAGGGTGACAAAGCAAACAAGATTCATTTTGGAGTATCCTTTCCCCAAAATAAGAGCACATTCGGGTCTCCCTCTTATACCATGCTATATGATTTATCATTTAGAATGCTCTACTTGATCTGGGATCAATGGTAAGCATCATAACTTATAACATGTACCTAAATTTCAGCTTGGGAAGGATGAAAGAAGCCAACTGCATTCTCTTTATGGACCATGGATCTAGCAAGACACCCATAGGCATGTTCTATTATTAGTTGGTAGTAGTGGACACTAAGATAAACTTTGAATACATGGTCAACTTTCTTATGTTGTTCATAGAGCCAAAGGATGGGAAAACCTACATCATTTTAGGAAGGCCATTTTGTCCACAATAGATGCAAAGATCAAGGTATGTATTGGCACCTTTACAATCACCTACTTGTACAAGAAGATAGATATCTTCATTTTGGATGTCAAAAAATGACCAGATTTTCTAAATGATGAAGATAACTACTTCTAGATGGACTACAATGATCCCAATGAAGTAGGAGTTAAAATAAGGGACATTGAGACCTTATACGAACCTTCAGAATATGACCATGTTTTGAGATACGCTGATAGGATTTTTGTTGATAATGATGAGAGTGAGTCTCTTGTGAAGGGATGATGTATGGAGGAACACAAATCCTAGATAAAGGTGATACACTTAATGCTAGTGGGAGGCAACATGTGATATTTTGAACTCTTCTTATCAAAACCCCTTTTTGTTTGTTATACTTTTATTTTCCAAGAAACACAGACACACTGTACTTGATGGTTTTATTGCTTGAGAATCATTTTGGAACAAGTACCTAGGAGGAAAGATGATGCATAGACGATCCAGCCAAAGAGAAGATCTAGTTTGAAAATAAAATTGCAAATCAATAGAAATGCTACATGAATGCGACTGACATGGCCGTTCTAAACAACATGATCGTGGTGCTAGCAAGCCAGAACGACTGTTCTGCACAGAACACCCATGGTGGATCTTCCCTACTCACAAGACAGTTTGAGTTCTCCCTCCCCTCTTAGAATTTGTCTAACATGACTCCATGCCCTGTATGTACCCTGTCATTATAAACATCTACTTTATGTTAAGGACAACATGATTTAAAAGTTTTGGGGTGGTAGGGCGGTAAGACCTTGCTTTACATCATTTTCCTCAATGTTCCTTATTCTAAAATTTTTCTCAGGAAGATCAAACAGTGTAAACAACTCTCATACTTTAATATCCATAATTTGTGTGCTTGCTTATATACATGCATATCATGTAGGTTAGATTCATGAATTTTTGTGTATTAAAAAAAAAAAATCTTTCATGCCTTTCCATCTCATACATTACATTTGATGTAGATATTTGTAATTGTTGTGTGTTTTTTCTAGAACTTGCTTGCTTTATGATGTTTATTTCCTAAATGTAGGTTTAGACAAGGTTGAATGCAAATTGCAACCATTTTGGTCAATTTTGCACAAATATGAATTTACTTGCCCATTGGTGTGTTTCAACAAAATCTCCACCTATTGCGATGTGAATGATTAGAATATGGATAATGCATCTCATTTATGATGTTTTGGCTAAATGAGTCTTATGATGAAATTTTGCAATGCTCCAATTTTTGATAAAAGTGTGAGCCTTGTAAGCCTTGAGCGCTTGGATTATTCAATCAATGTGAAAATAGTGTAATATACTATATTGCTCATTTTATGCATGGGTTGTTTGTTTGGTTAAAGTTGCATGGATTAGCTTGCTTGGATGAAATCATACATGGATCTTCACCACCCATGACCACTCTTTGACCTAACATTTCTTCCATTATCTTCTTACCTCTCTACTTCATGAAAGGATGCCAAAAGTTCACATATTAGACTTGGCAACCCTCCAAAGGTTTGGGTTGTCCATATCTATATCACCCTACTTCACGTTAGTCGCCATATGCCTGCCTTACGTATAGGGCAAAGAAAATGAAAATGAAAAAGAAAAAGAAATAAGGGATGGCTCTATGTAATAGCCTCTCAAGAAAAGAAAAGGAAAAGATGAGTACTATGTAATAGCACTCCACTCCCTTCCATAACCCTTTCTTCTCTTTATATTCCTGGTAGGGATAGGGTAAATCAATTCTATTCCTTATGCCCCTACACAAGCTAAGTGGGTCATGAGAGATGGGATGAAGTGTATGATGTAGTTCTCTCAAATAAAACAATGGGTCTAACCATTTGAATGTATGCCATGATTGATACAATTTACCTAGAGTTTATAAAAATTGAATCACTTGCATGTCTAGTCGGTATCTCATATTTGAAGCTTTTGCACTTTATGATTCACACTTATAAATAACAAAGGAATAGAGACTAGGGGATTGCATACCTAATTTCACATGTGAACTCTACATATCCAAATAACATCAGGATCATGTTGTACTTGATAGAATTGAAAGAGATATTAAGTTGGAGCGTACTTGAGGACAAATACATTTTAAGTTTTGGGTGGTGATGCAATCCTATTTTTGGCTTCATCTTATGTCTTTTTGCATTTCAATCACATATATACATGTTAGATTGCAAGTTATTTCCCCTAATAAATGGTTTTATATTAGATGCACTTATGGACACACTTTGCATGTTTTTCAGGTACTTGGACCACGCCTTGGATGGACGGGAGATAAGGAAGATGTTCTATGATTCCTCTACCCATGGAGGAGGCCAAAGAAGGCTCTAAAGCTCCCCCAACCTACCCCTAATGGACTAGGGTCGAGTTGAAGTGAAAGTCACCATAGATCTCAAAGATTGAAGCTCAAAGTGCATGCACAACCCCACAATGGTTGTGGTGACACAGACCGTTTGTATTTCCCACACTCAAATAAAATGAAAAGTACAAAGTTGGCAAAGCTGTAACAACTCCAGAAGCATGTCCATGCCAACAAGACCCTAGCATAGTCATTCCAAGAGGTCCCCAACATGGCCATGCCATCTAGAATGGCCATGTTAGCTGAAGCCAAGATGTTTGTGCCCAAGAGAATGACCAAATCCCCAACTTTCTCACTAGGTTGTGTAAAATCACATGACTGTACCACATATCACCCACCACGGTCATACACCCCAACACAATTATGCTACCAACCTCCACTTATCCTATTTTTTAATAGTAAAATTTCACTCCACCAGCAAGATCATTCCCTCCTAGCACAACAATGCTACACCTTACCCAGTACAGACATGTTGCCTAACATGGCTGTTCTACCTCTGAAACCCTAACAATTTTTGCACTAATTTCCCCAAAACTACTCTCACTTAACCTAATATTGTCCTACCATCTATATAGACATGGGTGTTGGATGTAGCACGAGGTTATCCATCCATATCCACTTGTAGCATTCATTTCTATCCTACTTGACCATTAAAGAAGCTCCTACCTACTCCCCCTACGTCCACCTCATTTTCACCTTCTCCACCTCAAAAGCCTAGTTTTCTAGGGTTTTGTCCACCTTCCATCACACCATAAACCCCTAATAAGGATTTTTTCCCTGAAATCCTATGCGAAAAGAGACAGATACTTCCTATGCATCTCGTCCTCAAGCTCCCATGTGGCTTCCTCTATGACACAATGATGCCATAAAACTTTAACCAAAATCATACCCTTCTTCTTCAACTTCTTCACCCTTCTATGAATGATCAACATGGGACCATCCATATACCACATATCCTCTTCCAACTCCACCTCAATAGGCTACAACACAAGGTTTGTGTTAGGGTGACACTTCCTCAACATAGAAACATGAAAAATTGAATGCAACCTATGCAACTCAGGTGGTAACTCATATTTATAAGACACCTCCCAACACGTGCCACCACAGGATGAGGTCCCATATACCTGGGAGCCATCTTACCCTTCTTCCCAAACCTCAACATGCCCTTCAAGTAGAGACCTTGAGATACACCATGTCTCCCACTTGGACTTTCAAGGGCCTATGATGATTATCATCATAAGATTTATTCCTATCTTGGGCTTCCTTTAGTTGTCACTGTATCATCTTAATCTTCTCTATCTTTTGTTGTATAAGCTCAGGCCCCAAAAGTTGATACTAGCTCATTTCATACCAAAAAAATGGAGATCTACAATGTCTCCCATACAAAGCCTCATACGATGCCAAGTCGATACTCCTATGATAGCTATTGTTGTTTTTAGCAAACTCTATCAAGCTGAGATGTATATCCCAACTGCCCAAAAGATGTAAAACATTGGCTCTCAACAGATCCTCTAATGCCTGTATAGTCCTCTTAGACTATCCATCTGTCTATGGGTGAAACGTTGTGTTGAACTTCAACTACGTACCCATGGCTGCATGCATACAATCCCAAAAGTGACTGGTAAACTGAGTACCTCTGTCAGACACTATCATCATTGGGATAAAGTGCAAATAGACTATCTTGTCAACATACACCTGTTCCAACTTCTCAACTATATACATTGTCTTCACAGGAAGGAAGTGTGCTGACTTGGTCAACCTATCCACTATCATCCATATGGAATCATGTCCTTTGTCTGGCCTAGGAAGTCCAACCACAAATTCCATAGTGATATGATCCCATTTCCACAGCGGTATAGGTAATGGTTGCAAAGACCCTACAGGTTTTGATGCTCTACCTTAACTTGCTGACACACAAATCATTTTGCCACAAACTCAGCTACACCATGCGTTAAACTAGACCACAAATATATATATTTTAGATTATGGTACATCTTGGTACTTCCTGGATGCATGGAATACATATAAGAGTGAGCCTCTTCCAAAACCAACTTCCTTATATCATCAACATCAAGAACCACCGCTCTATCATGGTACCACACTGTCTCATCCTATGGCTCATGGAATCCATCATGCTTCTCACTGCCAAACTCTGATCAAATATGTTGAATCACAATATCATCAAGTTGTTCATCTGTGATTGGTTACCTCAACGTAGGCTTCACCTATAACTGAGCAACAAGCTTGTCATCAAGGAGACCTCTAACTTCACATTCATCTAGAGAAGAGACACCAACATGTCCCTCTTATGTCATGCCAAGGAAAAAAATTGTGCCTTATCATCATATGATGACGAAGAAGACTTCCTACTCAAGGAATTTGCCACCACGTTCGCCTTCCCTAGATGGTAATCGATGGTGAAATCATAATATTTAATTAACTCCGTCTAGCGTCACTGTCGCATATTCAGCTCCTGCTTTGAGAAGATGTAATGTAGGTTCTTGTGGTCAGTGAAGACCTAACACTTCTTGCCATAGAGGTAGTGTCTCCAAATATTCAAAACATGGACCATAGTAGAAAGCTCTGGATCATGTGTTAGGTATCTCTCCTCGTGTTTCTTAATATGTTGTGAAGCAAAAGAAATTATATTTTTATCTTGCATCAGCACACAACCCAAACCATTCTTCTATGCATCACACAAGATGATATAACTTTTCCCCTACTCAGGAAACACTAAAACTAGTGCATGAGTCAACTTCTCATTAAAAATCTAGAAAAAATGCTGACACTTATCATCCCAGACAAACAATTACCTTTACTCGCAACCTTGTTAGGGGTAACACCACTGCACTGAAGTTCTTGATGAACCTCGTGTAATAGCCTGTCATACCTAGCAAACTATGAACCTCCATAGGTGTCTTAGGCTGATCCCATTCTAGCATAGATTGAACCTTCTTGGGATCCACAAGAAGGCCTTTAGCAGATATTACATGTCCAAGGAAAGACACCTCTTCCAGCCAAAACTCGCACTTGCTTAACTTGGCATACATCTTGTGCTGCCTCAACAAGGCCAATTCCTACCATAAGTGTTGGTCACACTATTGGATATCCCTATAGTATAACAGGATATCATCAATAGACACAACTACAAGTTGATCAAGATAAGGCCAGAACACTCTGTTCATCAGATCCATGAACGATTTTGGTACATTGGTCAGCCCAAACGGCATAACTGCAAATTCGTAGTGATCATATCAACTTGTAAAAGCTGACTTGGGTATGTCATCTGCCTTGATCTATAATTGATGGTATCCTGACCTCAGATATATATTTGGGAAAACTACAACACCTTTCAATTGATGAAACAAATTGTCTATCCATGGCAATGGGTACTTGTTCTTGATCGCCACCTTATTTAGGTCTCGATAATCTAAGCATAACCCCATCAAACCATCCTTATTATTAATAAAAAACATGGGTGCACCCCAAGGGGAAGTGGTTGGTCTGATAAAGCCTTTCTCAAGCAACTCCTGTAACCGCTTCTTCAACTCTTGCATCTCAGATGGTGCCATTCTGTATGGTGTCTGTGTTATCAATTGTGTGCCAGGAACCATACTGATCTTAAAATGAATCTCTCGAGGTGGGGGAACACTAGGAAACTCATCATGATACACATCTTCAAACTCACAAACAACAGGAACCTCTTGAATACAAGGACTCCTCACCTTAATATTCACCACATGTGTCAGAAAAGCCTCACAACCTTGCCTCAGCAGCCTCTCTGATGTCATTCCTGACACCAAACATGTTGGAAGAATCTTCCTATCTCCTTGGAAGACCCACAAAACATCACTATCACAAAACATAGCCACCTTGGAACTATATTCCAAGACCACCTAATACTTTACCAAAGTACCCATTCTGAGGATCATATTGAATCCATGCTTGTCAAGTGGTATAAGATCTACTTGAATGTTTCGTCTTGAGAAAGAAAGAATGTAAGATGGACACACCTCCCACAACTCGACAGAATCAACCAAAGGGGTTTCTAAGCAAAGACTATCAGTTCTATGACTAACAAGCAATGAACAACTAGCTATCACTTCTCTAGTGATAAAAGAGTGTGTCGCACCCGGGTCAACCACAATAGATATAAAGCATGAAGAAGACAAATCAGAATGAAACAACTCCATCTGACATGTCATGACCTAAGGGTTGACTACTCCTTTCAATTGACTCATAGCATAGAATCGAGTTGTTGCATATTGTCACCCTTATTCATTACTGTCTTCCTAGAGGAACCAACCTGTGACGTCTGACCACGTCCTCTGCCACTGCCACTATTGAACTGTCATTGCTGCGACCCTTGTTGACTTTGTCTCGACTATTGTGTCACCTCCTCATCCTTTACTGGAAAAAACAACCATAGATGTCCCTATTGTCCACACCCATAATAGGTCCTCATGTCAAACTACAACCTAGATGGCCCTGTCACTGAAATTGATGTTGCCTTCTGAGCTCCAACTGGCAAAAAATATGGCCTCTTCCCTTGCTTGGCGACCATTGTGACTGAACAATTGACCTCTATTGTGACTGAGGTGTTGAAAACTTAGGCTTGTTGAAGCCTCCAAAAGATTGTCCTTGGAATTGTGCTGATATCTTCTTAGCATTTGCCTTACGCTTCTCCATAGATGACCATTCTATCCATCTCATGGATTCCACAAACATCATGAATTATTCTCTATTCTCAAAAAATGACACCGTCATTGTCAACTCGGAGCTCAAACCTTTCTCAAAATGTCTAATCCTCTCCTTATCTATCACAACCATGTGAGGGAAAACCTTAGAAGTTCCATGAACTTGGCCTCACACTTGTTGATTGTCATAGATCCCTATCGAACCTTCTCGAGCTGTGAGATCTTCTCATCCATATAGGTCTTAAGGAAGTATCATCTCACAAACTCCTATCAAAAGTCTTCCCAACTGATCACCACAACGAGCCTCTCCTCCTCCTCGATGGCCCAACAATGTTCAACACTACCCTTCAACAAGTACACCCTGTGCTTCACCTTATCCTCTTTCAAGATATTGAGGATCTTAAAGTCCTTCTCCAACTGTGTCAGCCACATATATGTGTCCATCGGGTCAGCCGTACCAACATACTCTATCTCCCCCACATGCCTTAACCTCTCAAAGGTCTTCCCAGAGTCCTCAGATTCTACATTGGACAACTACCCTTACTTGGGGTACCGAAAATCTATCCACCATATGCGTAATCGTGGCCATAAATTGTCCAAACATGAACTGAGAAGCAAGATTGTCCATAGTTGTTGGGTCGAACTGAGGCACCTTAGGCACTCCATCACCCTTTCCTGCTCCTGCACCACCTCCTGGTACAGCAACGCTGCTCTCAACATGTTCTTCATGTTCTTTAGACATATCTTTTCCTTTATTCTTCTTCTTTTTCTTCTGCATAAGCAGAAGCTTTGATTCGATATGTAGGATATACAAGAATAGACACAAACCCTAGTCCTATGTCCTTGTAGACTCATTGAACCTAGAGCTCTGATACCAACCTTTTTATGTGGCATCAGGTTGTCACACATTCCATGCCATCCATCCACCTTGGGAGAAGAAGGGGATGCTCTAGCTACTAAGAGGTGAAGAAGGATGGTTCTTCACCAAGTTTCACAGCTATCTACTCCTCTACACCTTTTTGTTTATCCTTTTATTTATTTATGTCTAGCTAATACCTTTGTGGTTGATATTTTGGGGCAAAAATGTTACTTTGTTACCATGTTGAGGGGAAATAACTTGTGAACATTATATATTTGTTTTATGGTGATTGTCTTCTACTTTTATCTTATTTCCCATATTTATTCTTGCGGTTTGTTCTTAAAGACATAGATTTCTTATTGATCTGCTCGTGTAACTGCTTAGACTCTAGGAGAGAATGGCTTGTATGTGGCTATCTTAGGATTTCTCCTAGGTCCAACTAGTGGATCCCTAGCTAGCACCCTACCTCCCACATGCATAGGCCCTCTCTTAGTTTTAGGTGGTAGATCTTAGTAGCTAGTGTAGGAGTACTTAGTGTAATTACCTAAGAGTTTATGAAAGGCTAGATGGGGAGTGATATGTGGTGACACAACCTCATATCCACTCTCCACTCATACCCTTGACTCCCAATTGCCCTAAGGACACCTACTATAGAAACCTAGACTTGTTAGATACATTAGAACTTCACCTAAGACCTAGTCCAATTGAGCCTTTTAAGGTTGGACACGGTGTGCAAGGGTGTAATTCCCCTTCACACATGTTATGCCATCCACGACTAACTAATATATTAGGGTAATTTTATATCATTTATCTTGTTGTTTGGTTTAACAATATATAATGAATGGATAGAATCTGCATGCTAAGACCCCCCCCCCCAAAAAAAAAACTTGGATTCTAGTAACATTCCCCCAAATGCCCCACACCTCCATTAATTTCTTGGATTCTTGGAAACCCCAATTGCGTTCCTTGTTAGTTAATGCTTTCCTAGTTAGTTGCTTTTATTTCTTTCTCGGTAAATTGCCTTATATTGGATAGTTAAGACTTGCTAGAGTAGTTAATTCTCCTTTGAGCTTGATAGTGCTAGTTTTTGCTAGTTAGTGTTAGTGTTAGTCTTTTGTTTGCCTTAGTTGTTAATTGATAGTTTAGTCTTAGTGTTAGATCTTGCTTTTCTTGCTTTAGTCTAATTTTTCTTATCTTTCCTAGTTTGGCATTCTTTGTAATTAGAACTAAATTGCCTAGGATTTACATAGGTTTTGATTGTTTGTTCCCTTTAATTGCTTGGTTGACCATATCTAGTGTAATCAAACAAACCCCTATAAAACCCTTGAACCCTAGACTCCGCATTAGGAACCTAGCTAACCTAACCTACCTCTAGTGTCCCCTATCTCCCTGAAAATTGAACCCTAACTTGCCACTCTCCTATACCATAACATGACCTTGTGCGCTTTCTAAGTAAAGTCTATTAGTCATAGTGACTGTATCCAAACCTTGGGGTCTTATAAATTTGAAAGACCTAGTTGTGTTAAACCTAGAGCACATCTAATCAAGATTCAGTTGATTTAGGTGTACCCTAAGTAAAAAAACACCATTTGTAAACCTTTATGAAAATTTCTCTTAAGTCCTCCCATGATATATGGTAGGTATCCATGTCCTTATTATCAAAACAATTTGCAGCAATCATTGTAGAATCTTAAGTTGTTGAGAGACTAAGTTCACCTTTATTAAGGATGGCCATGCTAAAGACCTCTCTTCCATGGAGTATTAACCAAGTGTTATGATTTTATAGTATATCCATCACATATTATTTACAAAACGTATGAGGATCAAACCCAAGAAATTTAATGATGACGACGTCTTATCTTTTCCCTACACGTCTATTAGGTACTCTCATTGAATCTTTAGGTTTTTTCAATAGTGATTGCTTGAAGGCACTAAGCCAAAATCTTCATATGATCTTCCCAATCACCTACAACCACGATATTGTAGGGGTTGCAGTCTTCATGTTCATATCTTACTTCACTGACTCCCTTTTTAAATTTTTAATTTTTTAAAATAGGCTCCTATGGTTTTACCTAGGTTTATCATATTCTTCACTTAATAACAAATTTAGTCCTTCTTAAACATATTCTGTGATTATTCTCTTTCAAAAAAGTATGTATAAAAGTGATGAGATGGAGTATTTCTTTCCTAATAATATATGTGAAAATCTAGGTTGTCTTAAGAAACTTTGAACTTCACACACATGGTACACAAATAGTTATTGTATTGTCTTACTAATCATTTTAATCTATGAGATCTTAAGTGAACTTGATAAATTTACTAGATACTTATACTCAAATTATGACCCCTATGATAGACTACACAGTTTAGTTTCTTATCATGGAGATGGCCATGCTTGGGATTAAGTTGTGATTTAGATCATATACCAATTAGGATGCCCCAAAGTCTAGTAACATTAACTAAGGTGAATATCCCAATAACTAGTTTCTACCTCATCTAACCAGTACACATTAAAGTTGATATGGATAACTTGGCCATTTTCTTGGTATCTCAAAGCTTGTGGAATCCCCATATCACTTCAACACCCAAAAAAGATTATGGATAAGAGTAGCAACTTCCTGGTTATGCTCATTATCTATCATACCTGGATCCATAGGGATTGGGTCATTTTTCATAATACTAATGTCAACTTTGGCATAGTATGGAGACAAACCAGTAATGATTATAAGAGCCTACATAGATAGGTTTTCTTTTTAAATCTGCATAGATAGATTATATTGAGCTCAGTTCCCACTTGTACATATTTTTTTTGTTAATGGAATGAGAAGAACACTTATTGATCAAAAGAGAAACACCCAAACACGAGTGGTGTATTGGATTAAGAGATTCCTAGTGTTTGGAAAATATTTCGAAGAGAATGGAGAGTTTTGTGACATGGCATGAATAGAGGTCCACAAATTTGAAAATGAGTGAGGTGGAAACTATAATGAGGGGTGGTGTTTATAGGCTCCTCACAATACAAAGAAATCAAGAATATGATGACCAAGAACCATTCAATGAAATGGCACAATTCACATTTGTAGTTCACATGTGGTTATGTAGCCATGGGTTTGATGGTCACGTGCTGGTGAGTGGACAAGCTTGATATTTTTCTAGATTCATGATCCTATTTCACAAAAGGTCCATGCCATTTTATACCTATTTGAATTAAGTACCATTTCTACTATAAAATATGAGTAAATTAATATCTACTACTAGTATGCTCATAAATAATGAATGTATAATAAAATATATTATTAAATACAAAGCTCCTAACCAAACTTTCTCTTGAAATTCTACTAGAACATAATATGGTAATAGTTCACTTCTACTTGATTTTCTAATTTAGTTTTAGCTTAGCTACATATTTATTAATAAATCTATTTAGTTGTATTCTTCCATGCATTACATAAGGAAATTTTATTTCCATTTCCTTTTTGATGTATAATGTTAAGAAACCCTAGTTCTAAGCATGACACATGCAATTTAAAGGAAATAGTATGTGAAAATTCACTTCATCACAAATTAATTGTTTCATTAGTGTGCCTATATATGTTAGAGTATTCTAGTATTAAGTCACACATTAAAATTTAATCCTAAAAATAAGACCTAGATCACCTAACCTAGCCTGACCGATGTACCAACAAATTAGGGGATGTAGGAAGTGGAGTAGGTGGGACATAATATGTTTTAAGGTTCAGTGACAAGGAAATTATCTTCATTCTTACAACTATTAGGAGTGCCAATTTGGATAGTACCATGCCCCTTAACATTGTCTTGAGGCATGTAAAAAAAATGATCCCTCAACCTTAGAAACCCCAAATGAAGCATCCTTAGTCCAGGAAAAAAAACTCATCACCTTGAATAGGTGTGTTGGATTGTAACATTATCTCTGGTATTAATTATAATGGGGGAGGCCAAATTTTGAAAAATTAGTATGGATATAGAAAATAATGTGATATTAAGGAGTACTATAATCACCAAGTACCAGTAACCCTGGAACACCTCTAAGTTTTTTTGACAACTCACAAAGAGAACACCTCTAACTAGCCTTAGGAGTTTACATAAAGGTGGCCAGATTGGGTGATACATTTTTTGGATTCTCCAGCTAAAAGTGGAGCCTAGAATTGAACCAAAAAATTCCATCTGGGGGTATGTCATGAATTTACAAACCTAGGAGTAATTTTATTCTCCATCAAAACTAGTGACTAAATTAGATATTTCACATTGAGCTTTCTCAATAACAAATAATGCACTAACATGGCTCAAGGACGCAATTTGAAGCTAATATTAACATTGCTTTGTTATGACACGACTTAAGATCAAGGCATACTTTATCTAGTTTCTCCTTATGGAGAAAATTGATCATAGATGAATGATGATAAGGAGGTAAATATAAGTGAGAAGCGTACTGTTGGTTATTTACACTAACGAGTTTCAATCATAAGAATGATCTTTTACTCAACTAGCTATATCCCGCAAGTATACGAGAGTAGTTGTAGTCGAGGTCGAACACAAGGAGCGTTGGTTAGTTAGGCGCAAGAGTTATGATTTTCAATAATCTAGATCATTGTACATAAGATGATTGGATTAGAACAACTAAATTACAGATTTAAAATAAAATAGTAAATTATCACTTAAGAAAGGTTAAGATTCAGATTTGGAAGGATCTTAGACTTGGGATTTCACTATCACATCATAGCTTATATTAAAATACAAATTTAAACATGTTAATTAACTTGCAAAGGAGGTTTGTAGTCATCACTCACCTCCCGGTGAAGTGATGTCGATTTTAACTCCATACATCACTCTCGTGTATGTATTTCATTTCAAATCACAAACCTTACTCCTCAACATAATCCCAGCCACTCTCGCGGTCAAGGACAAGTTGCCAAAAGAGTAACTCCATACTCTCAAACACATCTTCTCAGATTATGAAAGAAAGCATAAAACATACAAGTATGATGGCCAATCACACAAACAAGCATTTCAGATCTGAAACAACTCTTGGAACATGCAAGAAACTAACATTTAGTACGAAATTCATATGTTCATACAAGCTATGACATGGGAGTTACTCTCCCATGCCCAAGAAAAAGAGTCTACTCATCCATAATGATGTACAACAGATTTGCTACATAAATTTCAGTTCTAGACATGGTTTAGAGAAGGAAAAGCTAAGCAATCCCAATGTGTAACCAAAGGAAGGTAGAATTCCGACTTGAGGATGAAATCCAACTTCAACAGCTGCTCCAAACCGGACAAACTTCCCTCTTGAGAAGCTTTGTGGAGTGAAGAAGCTCTGCTACACCTTGGAGAAGAAGAGAGGAAGAATGGGATTTCTTTTACAAGAAACCACCTCCTTTCCCCTCAAAATCGTCCTCCTATGCTCTAGGCTTGCTCTAAGATGAGAGAACTTCCGCAAATAACCGGACATAATCGCCCATTAAGTTCCCACTTCGTTTTAAACAAAAACTCGTATTTTCAAAATGCTGAAACTGCCAGGTACACGCCGTGCACCCAAAGTGCACGGCGTGCAACTTTCCGGAAACTTTCAATTTGCTCCAGAATGCAATGTGCATGGCGTGCGCTGAAGAAATGCACACCGTGCAACTTTCCAGAAACTTTTAGCTCCCAGTTGCATGGCGTGCGATGAAGAAATGCACGACGTACAACTTTCCAGAAACTTTCAGCTCCCAGGTACACACCGTGCAACTTTCTAGAAACTTTCATTCTGCTTGATGCTCCAGGTGCACGGCGTGCATTTTCAAGACACGGCGTGCACTCGGCTGTTCTGGGCTGTTGTGTATTCTGCTCATAACTTTCAGCGTGTAGGTCCGATTTACATGCCGTAAAAAGTGGTATTTGCATAGTTTCGAACCCCAAAACATGGAGATACTCGAGAAGTGATCAAATAAGTGATAATATAATATATTCCTCATCATTTCATTGTTAAATGTAGTACCTACAATCCAAACCACGAGACAAGTAAGAATAGCTAAAAATATAGAATCTAGCATGAATGATAGTGATAATTGAGTCAAAACAACATGGATATGAAACCAAACATGATCTAAAAGATGATATGATTTGTGCACATCAAATCCCCCTAAGCTTAAACCATTGCTTGTCCTCAAGAAAAAAAAGAGCATAGAAACACAAATGAATAATTGTCAAGTTCATGCATAGATCAAATGAAAAGAAACATGTGTATAAGACCAAACCAACCATGATGAACATGTTTATACTCATAGCCATCAATTCAACTTAAACACCCAAGAAAGAGATTTTTAGTTCAGTAGGGGTGGTCACAATTAAATGAATCAATAAATTAAACAACACTATGTAGAATTTTGATGACCAAGCCAAGCAATTAGTGGATGTGCAACTCAAACTCTCAACTATTAAGGATACAAATGATGAAATCTTAGTTAAAATTGACAATTTTAGTTGTACTCTCCTTTCTCAAAAGTGGTATTCTATGGATTATGGGTTCTGACACTCGGCTGCTAATGTAGGCTTATGCACACGTGGAGTTTCGGTTGGGGTATTTTACCCTCTTTTAAGACATACCACCTAACCATTGTGGCCAGATCAGACTTACACTAGGCTAGCATGATATGTGGGCAGTGTAGCCATCTTTTATGGGGGTATAAAGATGAGATAAGCCAAAAGAAATTTTAATTTTTTTCCAAAATATAGGAGAGTCAACTAAATTGCAACATTAACTAGATTTCATTCGTTTAATTTGAAAGCTTTTTTTTTCATTGAAAGAGTGGTTGAAAATGCACTAAGAGCTTGGCAAGGGCATCCCGTATTCCAAATGATGTTGTAAAGTTGATTTACTCATAAAAATTGAAACCATTACATGTTTTAAGAAATCAAGGATGTGAAAGATGAATGTTCAGGTTAGAAGCATAAACCATAGTTAAGCACATGTTGATGACCAAAAGTTTTCATTTGATTAATGCAAGTCTTTTACAATTTCTCCAAATGATATTTCTCATCAAAAGAGGACAATCAGTTAAGCATAGGAGTTCTATCCACATATCATACTAGATTTGCCACAAGAAGAGCATAATTGAAAACAAAAGACTGAAATGTGAACACAAAACAAAAGCAAATGACAAGAAGCAAATAACATGAAAGGGAAAAGCTAAAAGAACTAGGCTACCATCTGGTTGCTCCCTCCTAAGCTTGAAATCTGTAGTGTCCTCACTGCATAAATCAAACTAAAAAGGTTGCAACCGGGTACCTCATCATGGTGGAAACATCAAAGTCCATGGAGGACCGGTGCTCTGATTTGCAGCTGGAAATTGTTGTGCTAAAGATTGATGCCTCCTTGCAAATATGTCCTTGATTTGGGGCAAGCGAAAGCACCTATGAGTTGTAGCAAGAATAGTCTTTTGTATACCAATATGATTTGTCTTTTCATTCCCCTTTGAAGCATCATCAAAATATGAGTTGGGAAGAGTTTTCTCATTATAAAGAAATGTGTCATCTAGAGTGTGAGGAGGAAGGACATGTGGCTTGCTTGAAGAATCAACATGTAGAACATGTGTTGTAGTTTTCTCCCCTTTAGTTGCAACTTCATAATCATCATGGGTATCAACATCATCATACTTTGAAGGATATACCTCTATAAAAACTCCATTCTTCAATGGCACTAGCCTGAAATACGTAGGATTAATGTCCGGTGCACTAGGCAAGAAAGGTGGAAATGCTTCTTTGCTAAAAAGAGCTTGTTGGGTAATTTGTTTCTCCAAGATGTGTGCATGAGTGGCAATATCATCCACCTTAGAAGAGAGTTGGCAAATGGCACCCTTCATTGATTGTCTTTGTTGTTGGAACTCCTCATTTTGATGCATTTGAGTTGAAATAAATGTTGCAAGCATGAACTCTAATCTAGGAGTTACTTGCAGTTGTTGTGGCTGAATGAAATTCGGGTTCACATTGCTGTAGAAGCCTGATGGAGTGTAGCCCATTGGAGAATAAATAGAAGAAGCATAACATCTAGAAGATGAGTGTCCAACCAACCTACATGCATCACAAATATTGTTGACTGTTTGAATTAGTTGTGTGCTTAGATTCTCAAACCTTTGTGACAAAGTGTCTATCCTTGCTGCAATCAAGTCTATAGCATCAACCATGTGATCTTCCACTTGCATTTTGGAAGTAGTGTGTGAAAAGGATGGGTGGTAGCTTGTAGCTGAACTCCATTGACAATGATTTACTGCCATATCTTCAATAATAGCATAGGCTTCTCTATAAGATTTGTTCATTAGAGCTTCATTTGCAGCTGCATCAATAAACATCCTTGTATTGTAGCACAAACCATTATAGAAAGATTGCAATAGAAGCCAATTGCTTAGACCATGATGTGGACAAAGATGTTGAAGATCTTTGAACCTCTCCCATGTATCATACAAGGTCTCTCCATCCCTTTGAGAATAATTGATGAGTTGAATCCTCAATTGTAAAGTTTTGCTAGGTGGAAAATATCTTGCTAAAAAGACCTTTAGAAGCTCCTCCCAAGTGCTGATTGACTTCTTTGGTAAAGTATAGAGCTATGCCTTGGCTCTATCTTTAAGAGAGAATGGAAAAAGAATTAGGCATATCCCATCAGTAGGAACACCATATATCTTTATGGTGCTTAGCAACTGCAGAAATTCAGCAATGTGGAGGTTTGGATCCTCCATTGGTGTCCCTCCAAATGCATTCAGCTGTAGCAATTGTATGATGGATGGGCTGATAGAAAACTCCTCTGCCTCAAATTCTAAAATATTAATAGGCCCACTCATGTGCATTGCACTTGTACCAAAGTAGTCCTTAATAAGAAGGTCATCCTCCTTGACTAGTTCTTCATGTGAATCTGGAAGATTAGGTGGACGTGGCGTAGGTGGTGGTGGTGTATGTGGTATGGATGAAGGTGGCGGATATGAGGGTGTGGAAGAATGTGGTATGGGTGTTGGTGGTGAATTAGGTGTGAATGATGGTGATGTGGATGAAGGATGCATGGGTGAATGTCATTTGGATGATGGTGACATGGATGATGGTTGTGTGGGTTGTGATTCCTCCATACATGTTTGGGTTTCACTCCTTCTTGCTCCATGAGGGATGCAAATGATGTGTTCATTTTTTGAATGTAGAGATATGCACGGTTCAAGGATCTTTTTATGAACACCCCATATGCTCCTGCAAATAAACAAGGTGAGTGAGATACAAAAACAAACATGGAAGATACAACAAATTATGATGATCATGATGAATTATGATTTATGGATATGATGGTGGATATGAAGGTTGTAATATAGTCTCATTTACTTATCAACAACTCTTACTCTAACAGGAATACCGATGCTCCCCGGCAACGGCGCCAAAAACTTGTTGGTTATTTACACTAACGAGTTTCAATCATAAGAATGATCTTTTACTCAACTAGCTATATCCCGCAAGTATACGAGAGTAGTTGTAGTCGAGGTCGAATAAAAGGAGCGTTGGTTATTTAGGCGCAAGAGTTATGGTTTTCAATAATCTAGATCATTGTACATAAGATGATTGGATTAGAACAACTAAATTACAGATTTAAAATAAAACAGTAAATTATCACTTAAGAAAGGTTAAGATTCAGATTTAGAAGGATCTTAGACTTGGTATTTCACTATCACATCATAGCTTATATTAAAATACAAATTTAAACATGTTAATTAACTTGCAAAGGAGGTTTGTAGTCATCACTCACCTCCCGGTGAAGTGATGCCGATTTTAACTCCATACATCACTCTCGTGTATGTATTTCATTTCAAATCACAAACCTTACTCCTCAACATAATCCCAGCCACTCTCGCGGTCAAGGACAAGTTGCCAAAAGAGTAACTCCATACTCTCAAACACATCTTATCAGATTATGAAAGAAAGTATAAAACATGCAAGTATGATGGCCAATCACACAAACAAGCATTTCAGATCTGAAACAACTCTTGGAACATGCAAGAAACTAACATTTAGTACAAAATTCATATGTTCATACAAGCTATGACATGGGAGTTACTCTCCCATGCCCAAGAAAAAGAGTCTACTCGTCCATAATGATGTACAACAGATTTGCTACAGAAATTTTAGTTCTAGACATGGTTTAGAGAAGAAAAAGCTAAGCAATCCCAAGGTGTAACCAAAGGAAGGTAGAATTCCGACTTGAGGACAAAATCCCACTTCTACAGCTGCTCCAAACTGGACAAACTTCCCTCCCGAGAAGCTTTGTGGAGTGAAGAAGCTCTGCTGCACCTTGGAGAAGAAGCTTGGAGAAGAAGAGAGGAAGAATGGGGTTTCTTTTGCAAGAAATCACCTCCTTTCCCCTCAAAATCACCCTCCTATGCTCTAGGCTTGCTCTAGGATGAGATAACTTCTGCAAATGATTGGGCATAACCGCCCATTAAGTTCCCACTTCATTTTAAACAAAAACTTGTATTTTTCAAAATGCTGAAACTGCCAGGTGCACGCCGTGCATCCGAAGTGCACGGCGTGCAACTTTCCAGAAACTTTCAATTTGCTCCAGAATGCAATGTGCACGGCGTGCGCTGAAGAAATGCACACCGTGCAACTTTCCAGAAACTTTTAGCTCCCAGTTGCATGGCATGCGATGAAGAAATATACGCCGTGCAACTTTCCAGAAACTTTCAGCTCCCAGGTGCACGCCGTGCAACTTTCCAGAAACTTTCATTCTGCTCGATGCTCCAGGTGCACGGCGTGCACTTGGCTGTTCTGGGTTGTTGTGTATTCTACTCATAACTTTCAGCGTGTAGGTCCGATTTACATGCCGTAAAAAGTGGTATTTGCATAGTTTCAAACCCCAAAACATGTAGATACTTGAGAAGTGATCCAATAAGTGATAATATGATATATTCCTCATCATTTCATTGCAAAATGTAGTATGTACAATCCAAACCATGAGACAAGTAAGAATAGCTAAAAATATAGAATCTAGCATGAATGATAGTGATAATTGAGTCAAAACAACATGGATATGCAAACAAACATGATCTAAAAGATGATATGATTTGTGCACATCACGTACTCCTATGACCCACAATGTTTGTTCTAAATCTTCTTATTGGTTGAAATTTTGAGGGTTAGTTGAAAATCCCAGTTCAATGATCCATTGGAGGACCTACCTAACATGGGGAATCTATAAAAAGGGAATTCATATTTTTTTGGAATATTTTTACATACCTACATATGGAAAGTAATCATTAGAATAAAGTATTCAAGGAAAAGCGAAAAAAAGACAATGGAGATTTAAGAAGTGGTTTCAACCCTAGATCACAAAGGTGAATACTAGATTAATATTGAGTATTAAGTGCATGACATATAAATTGGTGATAATGTAATGTTTTATCATACTCTTCACCTTTGAATCATAAGGAAGGTATAATATGCATACATACCTTGCATATAGCCCATATGTGACTTAGATTTTATTTTTTTGATGATTACATATTTCTTTCTATATGAATTTTTATAATTATATAATGATTCTAATGATGTAGGCCGCAATCTATGAAGGAAAAAGTTATCATGATGTTAGATGGTCTCAAATGCTTATGCTTGATCTTAGGACAACTTGACCAATGACTTAAATCATACATGGATTTAGTACACTAAGGTCTATAATAGTTGGTGGTATTTGAAAACTAATATTGATGAGGATGCACACAGAGATGTGTTGTACTCAAAATTATAAAGTAATGTTTTCTTTCAAGTATGAGGTAATCTTGTAACTATGTGAAAGCACATACAAGTGCTATCTTCAAGCAAGATAATTATGTATAAGTGTACCAAAGCCTTAAGTGTTGACTTTTTTCCTTGTACATTTTCATGAGTGCACTTAGCCCTATGTAATTGAGATTTGTAAGTGCATCAATGTACTCTGAAACTACCAAGTGTACAAATTAAATTCATATTTCAAGCCAAGGACCAACTTGTGTTTTTAGTCTACATCAAGTTAGTCATGATAAGAAGATTCATAAGTACAATGATAATTATGTATTCAATGGTATCAAAGATTTATTCATGTGAATCTTATTAATCGGGCATGATGTTTGCATTGCTTTTGATTTGGTGGTGATGTCACAAACGGGATTATATATGGTTTCAATTATTCATATATCATTATCTGATCAGAATATTGTGCATCAAAAAAGATATAATTTCAACCTATAGTGAAAGGATTACATACTATCAACATTCTAACAATATATTTTTAGGAAGACATCTATAGTAGATCTTATGTTTTGCTTGCCTAACCTATTGATTTTCTCAGACAACATCACATTAGATAGTGTTTTGTTCAACGTGTTATGTTAGATTGTCCATTTTTTATTTGGTTTAGCATGTTACATTTTTTTTTCATCCCATATTAACTGTAATGACTTTAGATTGCCAAACTTATATTTCACAACTCATTGTTGGGAATACTTAGCAATAGTTATCAAGGATATAGTTTGAAAATAGCGCTATTATTTGACAATATTTGACATAGTTGTTAGCATATCTAATACATCCATGGAAAAACCTATAACAAGCATATTCCAACATGTAAAAAAAACCATGAGATTGTTATGGCCCAACTTAATATATACATATCCAACGACAACATTATTTAAGTACTCCTATCTCATACCATGTTTCTTGGATTGGTTGTCAAATCATTTTATGATTTCTCCTTGACAATACATGTGCGCATTGGAGGCAAAAATAAGCATTTGATTGCTTAAAAAATCAAGTACATATATTTGGCATGATATTTTTCCCTTTGTACAGTTGGGCTGGCTTGCATTTCCTTTTTCATATATCAGGATACGGAGGAATAAAAAACGTTCTTCCATCTAATTATGTATTTTCCTTTCAATGCTTGTACGAACCATTTGGGCCACGATGATCAGTTTATTGGGGGGGCGGGGGGGAGAGGGACGTGCATTTGGTAATATATAGCAGAAATTGTATTCACGCAATCACCCAAGGTGCAAAGGATTACACCATGCCTCAGAAAAGCTATCTTCAATCATTTATAACACAAACTAGGGCTTACTGGATCTACCCTTGTATTGATGCTCTTTTGTTGGATAACATAGGGAGACATCAGTTCGACTCCCCTTCTTTGAACATGTCTTATAACGGCGCACTGTTAATTAGTAGAGGCCCAAGTGTTATTGGGCCTTATATAGGTACAAACAAACACATGACATAACTAGAACTCGAAAATTCTATAGGAAGCCTCCTATATTCTTTGTAGTAGGAATTCGATCACTTCGCGACATTTGTCCTCTAAAAATCCATTATTATGTTTTCGATGCTATGCAATTATATTGATCTTCTACGAAATAATATAGGAGCCTCCTCCAACAGAAGTTTTGAATGGGCCTCAACTTTTGAATCTCTACGAAAGAATATTGATCCATTAATATATCGTTGATTGCTGTCGTCTCTTGTTCACGTTTCACACGATAATACGCATCTTAAAATATGTAAACAAACTCAATTCAGAAAAGAGCTGCGGTCAAGCAAGTAACTCTAGCTAATACTTAACGCACATATAAAGCAGATCGTTGCAAATTATGAAGGAGGCCGATACATCCAAATATGTATGACATTGCTAGTTATGAATGCATGACTGCGTATCAGCAGTCCGGGAATTACAGGATTGAGAATTCCTTGCAAAGCGTGGTCGCCGCGGGTAAGAGAAGTACACTCATACGCATGCATTGAACAACACTTTTCCAGATACATATCTCAGTTCATCTTCCTGCAGTTGAGCCGTATCTCCCCTTGGCTACCAGTGAGCGGACTGAGGTTACCCATCTTCACCATAGCGGCAGCGAAGTCCACCCTAAACCTTGCCGGGTTCCTAACATAAGTCCTGACCAGTGCATCCACCGGGCCATTGTTGAACAGCTCTTGATCGGAATGCAGCAGGCCGCGTTGGGTGACGAGGTTCCGGTAATACCTGTTATCGAAGCTGTTCGGCGTGCTCACATCCAGCGGCGCGAGGTTCGTGTTCGGGCTGTTGGCGCCGCACGTCCGCTGTCGCAAGGTCCGGAACGCAGCGTTGATGTTTGTGTCGTTGGCGAGTCGAGCGCGGAAGGTGAGGCACTGCGCCTGGCCGATGGTGTGTGCCCCTGAGAGCGCCACGAGGTCCGTCGTCGACAGGTTCTTGGTGGCGAAGGAGGCGTTGAGGCCGGAGAGGCTTAGAGTTGGAGCAGGGAGGTCGTTGTTGGCTGTATCGCGGCTGGCGTTGCGGGCGTCACGTCTGCCTAGAGGGACAGTCCAGGTTGGGCCTCCGAGCAGGACGGTGCCGTCACGTGCGGCTAGAGCGAGGATGTCGGCGCAGGAGACGATTCCTGGGCATCTGACCTCTAGTTGGGCTTTGATGGAGTCGATGACTTCGAAACCACGTATGGAGTTGTTGTTGGGGAAGGCGGTCTTCTCTCCTGTGAAGGTCGGCGTGTCGTCTAGAAGCACCGATCCGTCGCAGCCCTACATATATATACGCACATTTTGATCAGAATGTATAAAACTTATCGTCGACGTCGCCAAACCAAACATGAAAAGTTCTACATCTGGTACTAGAGGACTGTGTGAAGGACGAAATATACACGTACATTAACAAAGCAGTCGTGAAAGTGGAGCCGTAGAATGGAGGCGCCCATCCGTGGACTAGCAGCTACAGCAGTGGTCATGCCGGCGAGCACGGTGGCGCTCAGTGTCGGGCAGGTGGTGGCGTAGAACGTAGGTGAGAGCTGACCATGGGCCCTGTGAACGCTGCTGGTGGTTACAATGAGGACGATCACCGCAAGGAACCCTTGCATGATGGAACGAGAAGATTGGGATGCCATGATTAGAGTATGTTTCCCGTCGCTGTTCATGATGTGTTCAATGTGAGTTTAATTTATAGTGCTCAAGTAGTCTGGGTAGAGTGAAAGCACATGGCGCCGGCCGGCTGGGTAGCTAATCCTGCATGTGACCTACAAAACAGACTCTCTGAGTGTTTACTTCCAGATCGCAGATACGACGACACTTGAATTCAGACAACCTGCTGGTTTTACTTCAACTAACCTAGATCACTGCATGGCTACATTAGAGAGCAACCTGTGTAGTCATATGGTGGCGGCTTTGCTTGCTAGCTGGAGATTCTCGAGAGAAGAAGCAAGAAACCCCTACCAACCCGTTGAAACCTGTGTAGTCATCCAATGCGGTTTCTGCATCGGCTTTAGTACAGCAGCTGATAGCTATAATACTCGAATGCGCCAGCTTTAGATTGAAAAGTTGGTGTTAATCAGATTGACTTATCCTCTTATTATTGATTATTTTGACTATTGCGTGTAGGAGCTCGTTCTACATTACATTAGGTGCCAAAGCCAAGCCATGTGGAGGTATGTGCTCCTTTTTTCACTGTTCGATGAAACCAAATACCCCCAGCCATCTCCGATGTACCAACCTGTATTATCTTTAGGGTTTGGCTCTCCCAGCGGAGAAGGGAGGACAAGAGTGTCTGACCAGATCAGTCTAGTTTTCGTGAGCATGCTTTAAAAAAAATATATATAATATCAGTTTCAATATATAAGTTTCTCACGGTTATCTTATTTAATAGAGTTGTTTGCCTAACTCATTATGACATATTACGTATAAGCCACAAACTTTTTGACCTAATACTCATGTGTAACATCTATTATTGTTCCTCAATGCTATGTTCTTATTTGTTCCCTCTCCCTGTCTCTTTATTTGATGTTTGAGATATGGAAGCATACAAAGTATAGAGAAAAATGGGACTTGGAGGCTTGGAAGCAAAAAAAAACTTGTAAGTGTGCTTGTGGCCACATAGCTACTTTTCCTCTCCACCCTTATATCCCTCTATTCCACTAGTTCTAAGTGTGAGATATAAGTGGCTAGATGTGTCTTCTCTTCTACACATCGAAAAGACCATTTTAGAGATCTGATAGGGGGTAAGGTGACAATCCTTCTCCCACACCTTATACCATCTTTTGCTACCAAGTGCACTAGGAGAACCACTCTTAGATACCTAGATAGGTTTGATCTTGATTTAGGTTGACCTATCCCATAGTGAATTGAACCTTGTGAAGTAAGATAGAGTGACTAGGACTCCTAATCATCATCTCCAGATCAGTCTAGTTTTAGTGAGCAAGTTTTTTTTAATATAATATCAGTTTCAATATATAAGTTTCTCACGGTTATCACGTTCAACTTATCTTATAGAGTTGTTTGCCTAACTCATTATGCCATATTATGTATGAACCACAAACTTTCTGACCTAATACTCATGTGTAACATCTATTATTGTTCCTCAATGCTATGTTCTTGTTTGTTCTCTCTCCCTATCTCTTTATTTGATGTTTGAGATATGGAAGCATACAAAGTATAGAGAAAAAAAGGGATTTGGAGGTTTGGAAGCAAAAAAAACTTGTAAGTGTGCTTGTGGCCACATAGCTATTTTTCCTCTCCACCCTTATATCCCTCTATTCCACTAGTTCTAAGTGTGAGATCTAAGTGGCTAGATGTGTTTCCTCTTCTACACATCGAAAAGATCATTTTAGAGATCTGATAGGGGGGGCTAAGGTGACAATCCTTCTCCCACACCTTATACCATCTTTTGCTACAAAGTGCACTAGGCGAACCACTCTTAGATACCTAGATAGAGTTAATCTTGATTTAGGTTAACCTATCCCATAGTGAATTGAACCTCGTCAAGTAAGATAGAGTGTGGCTAGTAGGCTAGGGCTCATAATCATCATCTCCAGATCAGTCTAGTTTTCGTGAGCATGCTTTTTTTAATATAATATCAGTTTCAATATAAAAGTTTCTCACAGTTATCATGTTTAGCTTATCTTATAAAGTTGTTTGCCTAACTCATTATGACATATTACCTATGAACCACAAACTTTTTGACCTAATATTCATGTGTAACATCTATTATTGTTCCTTAATGCTATGCTATTGTTTATTCTCTCTCATTGTCTCTTTATTTGATGTTTGAGATATGGAACCATACAAGGTATAGAGAAAAAGGGATTTGGAGGCTTGGAGGGAAAAAAACTTATAAGTGTGCTTGGGGCCACATAGCTACTTTTCCTCTCCACCCTTATATCCCTCTATTCCACTAACTCTAAGTGTGAGATCCAAGTAGCTAGATGTATCTCTACTTCTACACATCGAAAAGAGCATTTTAGAGGTCTGATAGGAGGTAAGGTGACAATCCTTCTCCTACACTTATATCATCCTTTGCTACCAAGTGTACTAGGAGAACCACTCCTAGGAGTTCTCTACTTCATAACGCAATGTCGTGACCATCCTTGTAATGCAATGTCGTGACCGGGGAAAACATGACTCAACCGGCATCAAAGAAAGGTGTCGTTACCACTATTACACATAACATCTCAGCCAAATTTTACAAACATGCATTACAGTCATATCTGAACAAAGCGTCTCGACCAACGTCAACACAAAGTGTGGATGTATCGACTCCAACACTACACATTGGTGTATGTCTCAACCTAAGACACCAAGGGGACCTATGTCTCAGTTGAAACACGGTCAAACAGTAAGAAAAATAAGCGCCATAAAGATCAACAGTCAAGAATCTAAGATCAGCAAGCCCTAAAACAAGAACCATGGAGATCATCTAGCAAAACCACCTAGGAGAGAGAAAATAGAATCATTTCTTATATGAAAACCTCCAAACACTCCAAGGAAAAACATGGTGGAGGAACTTAAATCATGGTGAGAAAACCAAAGCTTGCAATACATACAAGATCATCTTCATCAAGGACACTTAGAAAAGGTGCACACAGAAATTAGGGTTTTAGAAGGAAATGTTATCTACATGAGAAAAACCACAAAGTCTTAAGCCCTAATTTCATAGGATCCTCCAAACAAGAGACAACCAAGGTCAAACCAGAAGATTGTAGTAAGAAAAACCTCTATCCTCAAGGAGAAAAGCTTCGCACAAATTCGGGTACCAAGAATTAGGGTTTCAGATTTTAAGCATATCAAGTAGGATATCCGCCATCACTTAAGCTCTAGATTTTGATATCATTTACTAGCATATAAAGGGAACATTTTAGAGAGAGAAACAAAAACATGCAAGTAAGATTAAGAGTGCTATTAATAGAGGAGGTAAAGGGTTATAAAATCCAAAGATCACAAGCTCCAAGCACATGATCACCGAGGGTGATGAAGCTCCACCAAAAGCTCCACTCTCGGCCACAAGTTCACCTCAAGAAGAAGAAGAAGACACCAAGGTCGAAGATACCCCAAGAAAAGAGGGCAAGAAGCTCTAGGCCAAACCAAAAGTGGATAGAGGAAGAGAGAAGGAAACTTCCTCACACTTGGGTCCACCTTGTCAAAACATTGCCCATGACCCTTGTGATGAGGGGTTCACTTCTCAAGAATGACCAACATGGAGGATTCATGGTCTAGGGATGAGAAAAAAGAAGGAGAAGAAGATAGAATATCAAAAGAAACACCATGAAGGAAAGGAATACACTTACCAAGGTTGAAGATGACCAAAAGTCACCACATGTAAGGGATCTTGATCACCCAGGCTCCAAGGATCAATACTCCTTGCTCCGCCAAGATCCAAGGATGATCAAGCAAGGAAGGAGAAGGATAATAGAAGAAAAGGGTCACTAGCATTGAGAGAAGTGGGTTTATATAGAAAAGGAGGAGAGAAGTAGGTTGAGAGATGAGGTGTCAATAAGGTAGGGCTCTAAAGGGACACTTGTCCACTCAAGAAACCAACATATATGCAACCACTTAAAACACACATGCAAGATATGGTGATACATCCTATGTTGGGTCTCGACCACTTAGGTCACCCAACATATGGTCACAGTCGAGACACACCAAGGACCACCTCATGGTTGAGACAAAGCACCAAGACACCATCTGACCGAGACAAAAGGATCTCCACATATACTAGGTTGAGACACTTCATTAGAAGACAACTATCTCGACCCAAGACAAACCAAAACCATCACAATCGAGACAAAAACACCTAGAGAAGGTGTCTCGGTTGAGACCCACCTACATGGTTTGAGAAAAATAGTCACTACCTTCAACAAGGTACACATGGTTGAGACACCAAAACCCTAGAAACCCTAATCACCACTAGGGTGCCACCACTCAACCAAGGTGCCCCAAGGCACCACACTCTCTCTCATGCAGAAAATAGAGAGAAGAAACACACTAGAGGTGACAAATTGAAAGATAACCCTCATATTTGGGTAAATTGCAATTTAACCCAAAACAAGCATAGGAAGGACAACCATCGTCCAAACAAGCTCAAACTAGAAACTTAATATCTCTAAAAGTTCTAAAATCATCCCAAAGGATTAGAGCAAGGTTGTAAGAACTTAATCAAGCCAAAACCCAGGTCAGAGGTCTTACATATACCTTCATGGAAACGCCTCCAGAGAAGTCATTGCCTTTGATTGAAGAGTTGGCTGAAAAATCATGGCATTGCACTTCTGGTGCTTTCAATGATAATGATACAAATATGAGTATATCTTCACCCAATGTAGATCTCCCAACATTAAATGACAATGATCCAAAAATTATGAAGGTTCAATGCTACACATGACAAAGAAATAAGAAGGAAACACTTCAATTGGTATTGTATAAGCAATACAAACCTTACTTAAGAGTTAAATTCCTTACAATGTTTTGAGAACTAGAATTCTAACACCCACATGTCCCAATATTGCACTTTGGAATAAAGGAATAACCCCAATTTCTCTTAGAAGAATCAAGGAGATGATGTGCATGGGAAGCCTCGCCAACAAAATAGTCAAAATATGGTTCAAAGTTTGAGGATGAAGTGTCTTCAAGGTTGAGAAGCCTTGAAAAAGTAAAGAAGGATATCTCCAATCATGGCCAAATGATTGAAAGGATTGACAAAGGTAGGATCAACTATCTTTGTCACTTGTTATCAGTTAGGAAGGGATACTCTCCTCTCAAACAATGGTGAACCTATACAATTTTAGTGGTCAAATGGGTATTCCTTGAAACCTTTGCCCATCACATATGTAAGTGTAGCCTTGGATGCCAAAAATTTAACAACTCCTTTTGCAATACTATCAAGGCCCACATCCACCTCATATGCATTTCCAAAATGGCACCATGCTAGTCGTATAACTTTCAATTCCCTACTCCACCTGACTGAGGGCAGGTTCATCACCAAGTTTACCCTCAAATGCCCCAAGGCCCTCCTCCCCAATACCAATAACACCAAGGGCCACCTCAACAACAAAAATGATAATCTTTTCCTTCTTATCATGAGAAATTCAAGGTTGTTACAATGTTAAGGAGTATCAAGATGCTTGATAATCAAAAGGGTCGAGTGAGTAGTGATTATGTTGATAATGATGATAGTGATATCACCAAGGTGTACCTCCATTTCAGGGAGCCCATCACAAAAGAACTCTATGGTGATGTGTGCTCAACCCAAAATGGTACTAGGATGGGTGACCATTTGATACGTTGGTCCTGACTTGTGTGTGAGTGAGGACAAAGCATGTAGTTAAGGACAATGGTGGTTTGTGGGGCCAATTGTCATTCCTAAAACTCTACTTGATCCTTGGGCAGTGGCCCGAGCATTATAGTATATGGCTTTTTTTGTGATCATGTCTGCATTTATGTATGTGGGATTTTCATTTCCCAAACTCCAACTAGAAAGAGAATGTTAAGAGTGTGTGAGTGTGTTAGTCCTTGAATATATGTATATGGCACCAAGTCTATTTGCTAATATTTTTTCCTATACCTTTTATAGTATGATGGGCTGATAGCATGATGTTTTCAAAATATCACCATCATCGTACATGATTTGGCTTATATCATTAACATTTATTATCATCGAAAAAACTATGATGTGTAATTGTATGTTGTATACATTATTGGATTTCAAAATGTTACTAGAATTTTTTATAAAACAAATTAAGATTCATCAACGGTTCCATTTCCTATAACAACTTACAAATTCTTAAAAAAATAATATTATAGATAGTATTTAAGTTTGATTGTGTTTCCTATATGAATATCATGGTGTGAAGCAAACGTTTCCACTATCTTAATGATGTAAGAGAGAAATTATAATCTATGTCACTATAAGTTTGTCTTTTATTTGCTCATTGAGGAAATATGGACCTTGATTATTACCTTATTAGAAAGGAATTTTATACTTGGGAAACTATACAAGGAGGCATAGTGAGTCAAGTTTTCACTTAACAAAAGTTCCCAATCCACCATGAAACATTGTCATAAAACATATGAGAAGAAAAGTTCCCAATCAAGATGACATATTGTTGGCTAAATTGGACATTATGTTAATCCCTTTGTTTTGATAATGACAAACATTTCATTCTTGTGGTTTTAACGTGCTATTTGAGTATTTCAGGAACAAGTATATAAGGTGGCAGATAACAAAGACTTGGAAGAAAAATTTGATAAAATCACTTTATTTTCATGATTGTAATCAAATGTAAAAGCTTGTACAAGTATATAATGTACAAGTAATTAGATATCATGTAAATCAAGTGTTTAGATCTTCCCTATCCACTCACAACAATTAGATAGGTATTTCCCCAAGATAGTATCACAATTTCACATTGATACACACACTTAGTAAATGAATACATTGAGTCAGTAATATTCTCGGTCGACAAATCGTCGATCGAGAAAATATCGGTCGACAAAAACTTCGACCGAGAAACTCTCGGTCGACAAAATCTTCGATCGAGAATAGACCCTACTAGCCGTTAGACCCAGCAGATAAGGTGGTTGGGAGTTGGAAATGAACGTTGTAAACACTTGCTCCAGGAAGTCCCTCGGTCGACAAATCTTCGACCGAGAAGGACTCTCGGTCGACAAATCTTCGACCGAGAAGAGTTATGTCTGCACTTTTCAGGGTCAATTAACTAGCCGTTGCAAATGCAATTAGTGGACACATAACAGCTAGTTGAGCACTAAGAACCCCCTAGAAAGTGTCTAGAACGTCCTTAAGCACTTGTAGGTCATTCCTATAAATAGGACATGCCTTAGGACACCTAAACTCACTCATATACACTTGTGCTATACTTGAGCTTACACTTGCAATTGGCAATCTGTTTTGAGAAATTGAGCAACACTTGCATTGGCTATTCTTCTCCTTGCTCCAATTTCGTGTCCTATAGGCTAGCATCTCCTATCCACAGCAATTACACTGCTATATACATTGGTTAGGAGATCAAAACGCTTGATATAGGAAATCAAGCCTTGAGCTGCAAAGTGGTATTGTAATTTCTATTTTTCCTTCTTGTTCCTTTGTATCTTTTGTATTCTCCTTGCTACTCCTAGGGTTGGAGGCTGCGGATTGGAGAAGGTTCTTCTCGGTGGAGAAGGTGGAGTTCAGACTACTTCAAGAAGGCTGTTGCAACGGGAAGGCTACTTCAAGAGGAAGGCTACTTCAAGGGGGAGCTTGAAGTTACTTCAAGAAGGCTGCTTCAAAGTTGGTGCAACTACTTCTAGGTGAAGGTTGTTCGAAGGGTTTGGTGAAAGAATTGTAATTTTATGTAAAGTCCTTGCGAGGTAATAAAATTTGATTCTTTCAAAATCCCGGTTGGGTAAGCAACCGGGTAGTGGATTGACTGCCTTAGTATTTGCTAAGGTTGGAACCACTCTAAATCCTTGTCCCCTTGTCCAATCTTTTTGTGGTTGCTTAATTTGGTTGAATTATTATTAAAATATCATAAAACCCTATTCACCCCCCCTCTAGTGGTTTTTCAATTGGTATCAGAGCAGGCTTCAAGGAGCTCTAATCGAGTCTTGAAGAATGAAGGGCGGTGGTGTCTACAACTGCAAGCAAAGGAAAAGAATGGACAAATTTTCAACAGGCTGCACATGGTGCTTAGGAACAAGCCACACAACACTCAGTTGTCCTTGGAGGAAAAAGAAGGAAGATGTGCATAAAGGATGCTTTATTGCTACAATAAGTGAAGAAGAAGAAGAGGTAAGCCTTTTTTATTTACCTAAAGAAGATTTAATTGCTAGTCTTTAAGAAACACATGAAAAATATATTGAGTGTAAGAAGAAATTAAAGAAATCAAATAAAGCAAATGATGAGCTACATGCTAAAATTCTTGCTCTCACATCTGAAAATGAAGATCTCAAAAAGGTTATTGAAGATCATAATATTAAGCTAAAATCAGTAGAAGCAGATTGCAATCTTCTATCCCTAGAAAAGATAAATTTGCAAACCCAAGTAAATGATCTTCAAAAACAACCCGTTTTGTGTACACATCTAGATTATGATACTATTGTGAAAGAAAGAGATTCCTTATTATCTAATCTAGATCAAGCAAAGCTAGACATCAATAAGAGAATGGATGAGATTGTCAAGCTGCAACAAAAGATTAGTAGTTTGAATAACAATGATACTCTTGATAAAATTTTAAATAATTCTTATCATCAAATTGGAAGGAGAGGACTAGGTTATAATCCTAAAGGAAAAGCATATCAAAAACCTAGTTGGAGAAAGACACAAGCACATGAAAATCAATCTATGTATATACCTAAAGGCAAATATACATATGTACCCAAGAACAACCTAGAACAAAATCATAGAAAGAGACATGAGGTTGATTCTATATGTTGTCATTATTATTTGCGTCTTGGACATTATTCCTTTTCATGTCCTTACAAGAAAAAGGATGTTGAGTTAGTATGGGTTCCAAAACCCCCAAACTAAATGAATAATATAAAGTTGAGATATGACCAAAGACTCTAGTTGTAAATCTATATGTCTATCTCAACTTAAACATAATGAGATAACAAATTGATTCAAGTAATTAAAACTTCTAAAATTGAAACTACACATTTTAAGTAAATCTGCAAAGACACATCTTTACAAATCTGTTTTAATTAGGGTCTTCAAAACATAAAGATTTGTATATAATTAGTTGAGATTTGATCTAAATGTTCCTTTGATACTCATATATTCTATCTCAACTAAACTGAGTTTCAAATTGCATAATTGAATTGAAAACGATCTATGATTTACTTGTATACAATTACTTAAAACAATTCTGAAACAGTACAGAAACATTCTCGGTCGAGAAACTGTTCGACCAAGAACACTATCGGTCGAGAAATCGTCGACCGAGCAGGTTTCTGTTGTCAAGTCTGCAATAAATCTGCTGAATATGTTTTCAAGTAATCTATTTGCTATCAATTTATTATTAATGACTGATTTTACATGCAAAACAAGAATAAATGATGAAGACCATTCTTGAAACAAAATATTTTTTAAGATAAATATTATGAATATGAAAATCCTTAAACATATTGTAAAAGTAACATATGAAAACTGAAAAGTAACATATGAAGACTGATTGAAAAAGTTTATTAGGTATGATCAGTTATATAGCTTATCTTAAAATTAAAAACTTATGAACCTAAATGTAGATTATTTTGGTTTATCCTCTAAATAGTTTAAAACTAAAAATCATGATTAGTTTAAAAGAAATTACTGTTTTATCATTATCCACATGGTTTTCCTAAAGTAATTCTTGGTCTATCCATATAAGAATCATGTGTTTTGATACAAATGATTATAATCATTAAAATTATATGCTTCTACTGTTCTATCAAAATCATTGTACCATGATCATTGTGTTTCAGTTTTACTTGGTTTGTCTAAAATAATCTTTATCTATATATACAAACCATAAATGGATGATCATTGTGATTCAACACATTACAAATATAGATGACGCTATCATTGAAAGTGCCCTTTTGCATTACAGTAAAACTCTATGGCATAAATGCATCTTAACATAATAGATAATGATTGTTGTGAGAATGGCTTGAAATAAATGAATGATGATGCTATGACCAGCCAAACGGTGTCTCTTAGAACAAAAATATTAATGTTTTTATCTATTTGTTTGTTCTAAGAAATCAAAAGCAAAAATCTTGATTTTAAGATATTAATCTTGCCTTCAAGATATATATTTCTAAAGAATCTTATGATTAATCTGAAAATAAGGGTACAAGAAGAAATGGGATTTGATATTTATGTACCCATATTAAGTCTTCATAATAGGTATCTCTTAACATGCTTCAAATTGATATTTATTTAAAGCTATCTGCAGAAATTATACTTCACATATCAATGTTTAAATTGAAAATCTACAGAATTTGCCTCTTGGTTGAAATTAAATTTGACCAAGGGGCGTTATGGTCGAAGTCAAGGTCGGCCTAAAATAAGCTTGACAAAATGCTTATTTGTACATCATTTTAATGCATTTAATCTTAGTATCTTGACTCAAAATGATTTTATCATATTGAAAACATGGAGCTTTAATAAAAGGTCAAAATCAAATCTTAAAAATCATTTGTGACCTTAGAATCCTTAATTTGTCTTAATTATAAGATTAAGGGGATCTCACAAAAACAAATTTGATTATAAGATTAATAAGTTTACAAAACTTTGAAGCTTGTTATGACCTTAGTATTCTTGAAAGTAATTTTTGTTATGAAAACAAAGAAATCTACAAAATTCATGAATATGACATATATCTTGTTCTTAATGGAATTCTCTAAACAAATTTGGGCTTAACATCCCGTGTATTTGGTTAGAGATACATTATGTCTAAATTCGACAATAAATGGATTACATTTATATTAATCCCTTGACTTTAAATTGAATATCTCTTTAAGGGGGAGCATAGCATAAAATTAAGGGGGAGAAATACAAAGTAAACTTGGATATCTTTTTGAAATGAAAAATGGGGAGAAATAATATAAAATCAAAAACATAAAATAAAATGAGTTTCATAATATCTCAGCCAGCACCCACTTGCAAAACACAAGAATGGCTACAAAAGGTAAACTTCAGGTATGAAACTCATATGATTTATATTTCCTTATTTTATATTTAGGAAATGTTTGTCATCTTCAAAAAGGGGGAGATTGTTGGCTAAATTGGACATTATGTTAATCCCTTTGTTTTGATAATGACAAACATTTCATTCTTGTGGTTTTAACGTGCTATTTGAGTATTTTAGGAACAAGTATATAAGGTGGTGGATAACAAAGACTTGGAAGAATAATTTGATAAAATCGCTTTATTTTCATGATTGTAATCAAATGTAAAAGCTTGTACAAGTATATAATGTACAAGTAATTAGATATCATGTAAATCAAGCGTTTAGATCTTCCCTATCCACTCACAACAATTAGATAGGTATTTCCCCAAGATAGTATCATAATTGTACATTGATACACACACTTAGTAAATGAATACATTGAGTCAGTAATATTCTCACTCGACAAATCGTCGATCGAGAAAATATCGGTCGACAAAAACTTCGACCGAGAAACTCTCGGTCGACAAAATCTTCGATCGAGAATAGACCCTACTAGCCGTTAGACCCAGCAGACAAGGTGGTTGAGAGTTGGAAATGAACGTTGTAAACACTTGCTCTAGGAAGTCCCTCGGTCGACAAATCTTCGACCGAGAAGGACTCTCGGTCGACAAATCTTCGACCGAGAAGAGTTCTGTCTACACTTTTCAGGGTCAATTAACTAGCCGTTGCAAATGCAATTAGTGGACACATAACAACTAGTTGAGCACTAAGAACCCCCTAGAAAGTGTCTAGAACGTCCTTAAGCACTTGTAGGTCATTCCTATAAATAGGACATGCCTTAGGACACCTAAACGCACTCATATACACTTGTGCTATACTTGAGCTTACACTTGCAATTGGCAATCTGTTTTGAGAAATTGAGCAACACTTGCATTGGCTATTCTTCTCCTTGCTCCAATTTCGTGTCCTATAGGCTAGCATCTCCTATCCACAGCAATTACACTGCTATATACATTGGTTAGGAGATAAAAACGCTTGATATAGGAAATCAAGACTTGAGCTGCAAAGTGGTATTGTAATTTCTATTTTCCCTTCTTGTTCCTTTGTATCTTTTGTATTCTCCTTGCTACTCCTAGGGTTTGAGGCTGCGGATTGGAGAAGGTTCTTCTCGGTGGAGAAGGTGGACTTCGGACTACTTCAAGAAGGCTGTTGCAACAGGAAGCTACTTCAAGAGGAAGGCTACTTCAAGGGGGAGCTTGAAGTTACTTCAAGAAGGCTGCTTCAAAGTTGGTGCAACTACTTCTAGGTGAAGGTTGTTCGAAGGGTTTGGTGAAAGAATTGTAATTTCATGTAAATTCCTTGTGAGGTAATAAAATTTGATTCTTTCAAAATCCCGGTTGGGTAAGCAACCGGGTAGTGGATTGACTGTCTTAGTATTTGCTAAGGTTGGAACCACTCTAAATCCTTGTCCCCTTGTCCAATCTTTTTGTGGTTGCTTAATTTGGTTGAATTATTATTAAAATATCATAAAACCCTATTCACCCCCCCTCTAGTGGTTTTTCACATATATCTAGGGGAGGAAATGACATGTTTCACTATAGAGAGAAAGGTTCAAGATTGAGATCTTAGAAAGAAGGTAGAGTACCCTTCATTGTACAACAATAGCTACTTTTTAATGTGGAATACATGATTACTCCTTAACCCTAAAAGTGTGTGTATAACTCCTACCATACAAATACTCTTTGTTTGGCTATCTGAGCATTCATTTAGTTTTGTACTAGATCAATAGAACACTCCCAAGCACATAAAAATCTTAGACTTTACTTCCCTCTCATTGATAGTTTTTGTCAACCCTATGTGTACCTTAGGCCCAAGTATTTTGGGCCTTACAGAACAAAGATATGACTAAATTAGTGCTTTTCTCTTGCCCTGTCTAGTACTCAAGAATATTAACTCTCTTCTTGTTGATTTTTCTTCTCTTATTTTCTTGATGCTTAAAATGATGGAACATTGTAGTATACAATGGTCCTATACTTTTTTTCATAGGACATCCAATGATCATGCAACATTTCAGATCAAGAAGCCAACCTCCAAAAAGAATAATGACAAAAAAACCACCACTATGAAATTTAACACAATTGTATTAGTTCCTACTGAGTTTTTATATGAGAGATCATACATTAAAGATGTCATTAAACTCTAAGCTGACATTTATGTACGTGTCTTAAAAACACCAAACAAAAATGAGCTCAGAAAGGAGTTGTGGACAGTGGACCGATAATTAATTGTAGTTAATATCTAATGCACATAATAAGCACATCACTGCAAATTATTAAGGACACTTAGAGGTGTATCTGGTGGAGAAGAGGTAATTTTTCATAGTATCAAAAGGATGTTAAACACGTGAGTGATTCTATGGCCATTCTTACATTGGATTTTCCCAGTACGTATAATATGGTGGATATGTCACATTACTCCATGATATGAGGGTTATATGTCAATCTATTTCTTTGTGGGTTGAGTTCTTATATGAATAGAACGTAAAACTATACCCTACGAACAGATATATTTAGTCAGCCATTGGGGAAACAGGATGACCCTTTAGGCCCACTTATTTTTTCTTTTATATTGCATCCACTTATCCATAAGATCATAGACAACTACAAGCTTATTCTTCGCAATTAGTATCTTGATGATGAAACTATCATTGGAGACATAAAGGAGGTCACCAAGGTTTTGGATTTCATTCAGTGGCCTGGACCAGCTTTGGGTCTTAATTTAAATATTCAAAAAAATCAGTTTTCTAGTCTACATGCAATGGAAGAAGTTTTAGAAGGGGTTTTTCTTGGTGGACATTAGGACGCCTTTGCTAGGAGTGAACTTTATTGGAGGAGTTGTTAGTAGAGACAAAATTTCTATTAAGGGATTGCCTATGGAAAGGGCTTCTAAGGTTGTTGAGATGATGCATCTTCTTCCTCAGTTGGGTTATCTCCAAAGTGAGCTCTTTCTTCTCCGAACTAGTATAGGTATTGTCAAAATTTTGTTCCGCTTGAGGACTTTCTAACCGATGTACATGGAGGATGTAGCAACATGGTTTGATAGAGATTTATGAGGATCTATTGAAGACATTATAGTTTGCGAAGGTCCTTTCTTCAAGGACCTCCAATGGAGGGTGACGTCATTGCCTATTTTACTTCGTGGTTTGGGACTATATTCAGTAGTTGAGGCTTCCTCATATACTTTTGTGGCATATGGAGTCCAATCTTAGTCCCTTCAGGACCATATCTTACATGGTAGTGGGATTCATGATGTGGATGCTGACTTTGATTATGCTCGATATTGTCTTCATATAAATTCTTCTTTTGACCTTAGTTTCTTTTCTAACAAAGACACTATCCTCACAAAGGCCCAAAATGTCTTGGTGATTGTCCAATTTAGAAAAATAATTGAGGACTTGAAAGTTAAGTTTGACGTGACCATTAGACAGAATGTGGCTTTTGGATGTCTACAAGCTGATCAAGCTCAAGATTTTCTTCTTGATATTCATATTGATGGTCTTGCCTACATATGTCACCAGTGAAGTATCACACTATCCTCAGATATTGTCTTATGATTCCTTTATTTCTAGTTGATGAGATATGACAAGTTTGTCATAAGGCATGTTTGGACATTTTTGCGGAGCATGTGGTTCATTGCATAGAGCTCACAGGTTTTAATTAAAAGTATGATCTTGTTAAGGATGTTCTCTTCGATATACTCAAACACACAAGTGTTCTTAGTAAGAAAGAGGCACCTGTGAATTTTTAACAGATCCACAAGAGGGGAGATTGACACTTAGATCTACAACTATTTTGATTTTTTGATGGCTCGGAGGGAAACATGCGTTTGAATGTGATAGGAGTTTCTCCATTAGTAGGATTGAGGATTGGTGCTTTTACAATAGGACAAACTGCTCTTAAAGCTGCCTCAGCCAAAGTGATCTAGTATGAGAAAGCATGTATTGACAATCAACACATCTTTATCCCTTTTGGATTTGATGCTTTTAGATTCTTAGCACCAGAGGCTCTGAAGAGGGTCCAAAAAGTGATGAATAATTGTTATGACTCCCAAGTGTGTGGATATAGTGTTTTAAAGGGGTTCAAATTCTCTATGTCCGACACAGTTTGCCCACTGAATCCATATTGTACACTCCCCCATGGGTCCCACAAACTAAAGGATAAAATCTCCCGGGCACACAGATGGGCACAAAGAATGGTCACATAAGATTTGGACCCGTTTGAAAGGATTGATTTTGCAATCCAGAAAGGACTAGCCGAACAACTTGTTGCGGGTTCAAAACATATGTACCCAACGCAGAGTGCCCACTGAATTCAAACCGTACACTCTCCCATGGGCCCCACAAGCCAACAGATGAGATCTCCCGCACACTCAGATGGGCACAGAGAATGGTCACATGAGATTTGGACCCACTTGTTGCCCGCTTGATTTCTAGTTTGATGTAAATCCTCAATCCTATATTTTAATCTAAGGAACCGATATGATTACTTGACATTGCAAATCGTGAATCATTGCGTTTAATATAGCAATCTAGGAAATGCAAGATGAGGCTCCCTTTTTAAGCATAGTCGACGCGGGAAGGGAAGTACACAACACGCGTGAACGAAACATCATATTTTACTCATGATCAGTTCATCTTCCTGCAGTTGAGCCGGATCTCCCCTTGGGTACCAGTGAGTGGACCGAGGTTGCCCATCTTCACCATAGCAGCGGCAAAATCCGCCCTAAACCGCACCGGATTCGTAGCGTAAGTCCTAACCAGGGCGTCGAGCGTGCCATTGTTGAACAGCTCCTGGTCAGAATGCAGAAGGCCGCGCTGCTGGACGAGGTTCCTATAGTACGCGTTGTCGAAGACAGTTGGTGTCGTCACATCCAGCGGCGCGAGGTTCGTGCCCGAGCTGTTGGCGCCGCACGTCCGCTGGCGCAAGGTGCGGAATGCAGGGTTAATGTTTGTGTCGTTGGTGAGGCGGGCTTGAAAGTTGAGACACTGCGCCTGGCCTATGGTGTGTGCTCCCGAGAGCGCCGCCAGGTCGGTGGAAGAGAGGTTCTTGGTGGCGAAGGAGGCGTTGAGGCCGGGGAGGCTGAGAGTTGGGGCAGGGAGGTCGGTGTTGGCTGTGTCGCGGCTGGCGTTGCGGGCGTCACGCCTACCGAGAGGGACAATCCAGGTTGGGCCTCCGAGCAGGACGGTGCCGTCCCGTGCGGCCACGGCGAGGATGTCGGCGCAGGAGACAACGCCTGGGCATCTGACCTCGAGCTGGGCCTTGATGGAGTCGATGACCTCGAAGCCTCGCAGCGAGTTGTTGTTGGGGAAGGCGGTTTTCTCGCCTGTGAAGGTCGGCGTGTCGTCGAGCAGTACGGATCCGTCGCAGCCCTGCAACCATGAAACATGAAACATCTACATGTGGTATATGCGTCTTGTATTTCATGTGCACGTACATTAACGAAGCAGTCGTGAAAGTGGAGGCGCAGTATGGAGGCGCCCATCCGGGGACTAGCAGCTACAGCAGTGGTCATGGCGGCGAGCACGGTGGCGCTCAGCGTCGGGCAAGTTGTGGCGTAGAACGTAGGTGATAGCTGACCATGTGCCCTGGGAACGCTGCCAGTGGTTGCGATGAGGACGATCGCAGCAAGGAGACAAGGGTTGATGCATCGAGAGTATGCGGCCATGATTAGAGAGGTATGCGTCCGGTGATGTCTGTTCAGGATATGCTGACTAGGGTTTAATTTATAGTGTTCAAGAATGATACCGTGCTGCCGGCCGGCCGGATGGCTAATCCCTGCATGTGAGCTACGGTGAGCGCAACCAAAAATGTCGGACCAACGTGCAAAAGAAAACTCTGTGGGTGTTCTGTTCGGATTTGGAGATGCTGCAGATACGGACGACATGTGACATGTCTGTAGTCTACATCACTGCATGGCTATATTATTAGAGAGCGAGATTGGACCTGGCGGCTTTGCTTGATAGCTGGAGATTCTCGAAAGAAGGGGCAAGAAAGCTCTATACCAAGCGGCCGAAATCTTGTCCTCATCAAATGCTGTTTCTAATCAATGATTAGTCTGAGTAGTATGTATAGGAGCTCGTGCTACCTTACATTACAAAAAAGGAATTTCCAATTTTATATAAATGTTGTTTCTAAAACTTTTTTTTAATAGGAAAGTTCATGCATTAATAAGGTAAAAAAAACTTACATACTAACAACGAACGCAAGCACAAAGATAATCTACTTGTTGGGTATAAACAACCCCAACCTAAAGATAGTTGTGAAAACATGCAAATGAGAAATCTAAGATATGTTCGTGGGGGAGGCACCCCTTAAACAAACCTGAAACTAATAAAGGAGAAAAGCATCAGGTGCATTCCATCAGAAATTTGATCCATCTTTGAGGATTTCCTTCAAGGTGTAGATACCTCCATCACCATTCTCAGCAAAGAAGTTCTCCGAGTAGTCTTCAGCTAGGTTCGCCCTGGTGGAAGTTGTGGCATGTCCTGCATGAAGTGAGAGCTTCTAGGTCCAGGAAAATGTTAGAAGAAACATTTTGTGTGTAACTGTTGGAGTTATTATATTTTCTCTAATTTTTTTCCCTCCAAACGTTCCAAAGGATATTGATGATGATATCTTCCGTATTGAATTCCACAAATTGTGTAAGAGGTTTTACACTATTTGGTTTTGTCAAGAGGTTATGATTATCTGAATAATCTTCAAAGAAGTTTTTGAAGATGGTTGTTGTAAACCTGCAGTGTATGAAGATATGTTCAGTAGTGTCTGCATCTACTTTTCAAAGGGAACATCTAGTAGGCCCTAAGAAACCTCTCCGAAAGATGTTGTGATTTGTGAGGAGTTTGTTGTGTAAGGTAAGCCAGAAGAAGATTTTATGTTTATGTGACCATTTGGTCTTCCAAATATGAGTATGGTTTGATAAAAGACCTCTATAGGACATAAAGGTGTATGCTGCTTTTGGTGTATAATCAGGACCCCACCTCCAGGAGATTTTGTTTTTGGTGTTGTTCTCCAATTCGTAGATGATGTCTCTCAAGTCGTTGTTGTTTTTTTAAGGTAAGGAGGTATCTCTTGAGAGCATTTGTTCTATTGCTGGTGAGAAGCTTAAGGGCTTTAGCAATGTTCATAGAAGTCAAATTCCTAGGAATAGATGTGTGATGGTGTAGATTCATGATGGAGTTATGATGATACCAGGGGTCTTCCCAGAAGTCGATCTTGCAATGGCTATGTGGAGGGGTATAAATAAGGTTTTTGATTATGTGCAGGTTGTTGTTGATATACCTCCAAAGTGGTGAAGAGATAAATGTACTCGTCAACCGGTCCAACTGGTAATAGTACAATGGAGTGTAAATTCATCACCAACAATAGGATATCAAATTTTTTTGGATCCAGATTCAAGCACATCAATCCATTTTTAGAAACTCAATAGTTATCAACCAAGTAATAGTAGATCAAGGATGACATTCTTCTCTCTAATGAATTACTTCATGATTTTAGAAAAGGAAATGCTAGTGCCAAAAGTGCATTAAGGCAGACATTACCAAAGAATATGATTCTATTAGATGGGATTTCCTCCTAATGCTTCTTGATAAAATGAGGTTCCATTATTTCTAGAAGAATTGAATTTATTCTTTACTTAATTTTGTGAGAAATTAGGTTCTTGTAGATGGTGAGCCTTCTAAACACTTCAATATCCCTCAAATGATTTAAGAAAGGGACCTTGAGCCCCCTCCTTTTTTATTTGCATGTGGAGCTTTACTAGTATTATCAATCACTATGTAAGAACATATGTTTATTCCTTTCAAGACTTCTAATTATATGTACACTTTTTATATCAGTTTCTTGAATGATGTTACAATTTTTAGAAAGGCTACTAAGGAAAATGCAAGAATCATCTATGATGTTATTAAAAAGTTTGGTAAAATTTTATGATCTCTACTTTAATCATGACAAGAGTGTCTTTTTCTTGAGCAAAAATGTTGATAAGAATGATATTTTTGGTACTCTTATAGTGGAAGAAGGTGAATCACTAGACAAATAGACATATACCTTGGCATCCCCCTATTTTTTGGTGGACTCACTAAAAACCTATGCCATCCTTTAATTAATAAACTAAAGTCAAAGTTGGAAGGGTGGAATACTAGAATGTTATCTTTTGCTTGTAGAATTGAAATTAATTGTTCCACTCTATTTTCTATTTTCCAAGTTTATATTATCTCTTTCCCTCTATCAACTAATGTTAGTAATTGAGTGGATAAGATATCCAGAGCCTTTCTCTAGGGTGACAAACCTGGTGAAGCTTACATCCAACTAGCCTCAGGGGATAAGGTGTGTAGAACAAAGAAGGAAGGAGGTCTTAATATTAGAAAATGTGTTGATCTAAGCAATGTTGGTCTTGTGTTTGACTTTTGGAACCTTGTTGAAAAGAAAGAATCTCTTTTGGAGAAGTGGATGCACGCAATACACCTTAAAAACATGGACTCTATTTGTAAAGGGGTTCGTTCTTCGAACTATTCAAAAATGTGGAATCGTATTATGAAATTTATGAATTTTGTTCTTAGTCATACTGAATTTTAATGTAGGCAATGACTCGAGAATCCTTCATGAGAGAGATCCTTGTCTTAATGATAAAAAATTACTTGAGATTGTTGGTAGCTCTCTCTGTCTTAAGTTGAGTAAAGGAAAGCTCAACCTCCTCAATTCTTTTATTAAAAATAAGAAATGGGATCTTCCTATTTACATGAGGACTTTCCCTCTAGCTGACTTATACAAAATAGCTACAATCCTAAAGGGGGTGCTAATTATATTACTTATAGTCGAAAAGAAAGTTTCAACTTAAAGTTTGCTTGGAACTTGGTCAAAGATAGTTTTAAGGTGGATAGGATCAAGTGGGTTTGGATATCAGGGGTCCCTGAAAGATTCTATACTCATTCTTGGAAACTGTTCTCTAAATTCCAACCAACAATTCATAATCTTTGATCTATTGGTACTTTCCCTTCCTATTGATTTCATTGCATAAAAAATGGCGAATCAACCCATCAACATTTCTTTGAATGTAAGCTTGTTGTTGAGATTTGGTCTATGGCCTGTAACGCTAACCTTCTCCATATGGTTCCAAGTTGTCTGAAGGAGTTGATGATGGTAAATACTAAGAGGGAGCATGTCTAGAGTAGTAGAATTCTTTTTCACATATGGAACTCAGAAACCATGCCACATTTAAGGAGGTTGTGCCTAATTTTTCCAAGCTTAGGAATAAGCTTTCTTGTTACACACTTCTTATGTATAGCCTTCATACATGTATTTTTTTCCTTTGATATTTTCTTAATGTAGCTCCCATGTATAACCTCCTACCCTCTGATAGTTCTTTATCTCATGTACAATGTCTTTGAGTGGTGTTTGTACCCTCCCTAGATCTTATTTATTTGTTTTAATAAAGGTGGTAACATACGTGGGTAATAAAAAGTCAAACCATACAGCTAGACATGTTCATAATCAATACATATTCAACTCTAAGTATTGTGTTCAACATAAATTACTAAATGAAGTTTTGAGACACTATAGGTCACGTCAGAATGAGATCTCTCGAACATGACATGCATCCCAAGAAATTTCATGATTTAATAAGACAGCCTTTGGAATGCTCAATGATATAATAGACTGATGATATGTATCATTTCATGCAACAAACTAGGGTCTTAATCCTATATTTTAACCTTCCTAGTAAGGATAGGGTCGATCTATAGACAACGTTATTAAGATTCAAATCCCAACCCAAATCACTTTTGAACAAAAGATGTAGAATGTAAAGATCTAGAGTTTGATGATTGATTATACTAAGAATAAGGAAGTAAATTGCAATGGAATAAAAGTTACACTAAAAACAATTAAGAAAAGCATTATTCTAAGAACAGTAAAGAGATAATTATCTATGGGCAAGACTAAATTGTAAGAAGTAAAGAAATCGATTGAAATGAGCAATTGAAGAAATGAGGTTGAAAATGGGAAAGGATATTAGGGCTATGGGTTTTACCACCATGGCTAGAGTTAAACAAGATCGACAGAATCCATATGACAAAATAAGATAGTAGAGAGCATGTAAAAAGCATTCCTAAATGTGTCTATAAAAGATGAGCTCCGTGTGAATCCAATGGTCATGTTCTTAGCCCGATCATCCCAATAAGAATCTCTCTGTGGTCACATCCAGATCCTTATGTATTTGGCTTTGGTTGTTCTGAGCCTTGGGTTCTGCGGTCACATCCCAAGACTAACTTAAGATAAAAACAAAAGTTCATATGGTTTAAACCGGTGATTATCTAAGCTAAAAATGATCTACATATAGAAAGATATGGAAAATCAATCTATGTTACAACATGGCCATGGAGCTACTCCTCACTTCTTGATATGAAAAACTACTCAGGGTCTATTCAAGGAAAAAGGATAATGAAGGAAGAAAGGAAGCAAGCCACAAACCAGAGGACAAAAGATCCCAACAAAGATCTTTAGCTAGTGATAATTAAATGGTTATCCCCCTTAATTCCTTATTCCCAAAGAAGACTAAGAAACAAAAAAAAATTAGAATTGGAGATCTGAGAACAAAACTAATTTTATAGAAGAACTCAAAGATTACACATGTAAGAATTGAATAACAAGTGTTCAAATAAAATAACAAGCACCAAACGTTGGATGCTTTTCTTTGTGGAGTCCCCCTCCTTATATAGGGATAAAGGAGGAGGAAAAATATTATGGGAATGGTTGGTGGTGGCGGCTATATTGCTTCATATTTAGTGTCAGTCGGTCAAAAATATGAAATTACTTACTTTAGCTCAAAGTCACATTCAAAGCTTGACCGCATTGATTGAGTCTTTATTTGAATTCTTTCCACCAAATTAAAGGATATGGAATTTTCCAACTTTTCTAGTTAAATGAGAGAACTTTTAATTTCTTGCCCACAATGGTGAGATTTATTGAGTTGTCATTTTTGACCATGTGACTCTCTTTGTTGCAGATTCCCACAATAGTGAATTTGAGCGAATGTCACTCCTATGAAAGGCTAAAAAATGGTACAAATAATAGGATTTTCTTTAAGAAAATATAATTTCCTTTCCAGAGAGTATTTGTACACTCAATTTGGAGTTCGGACAAAAAAGTTATGGCACTTTTTGTACCAAAGTTATGGCACTTTTGGTAACCAAATATACATGAATTTCAGGCATTTTGGTACCAAACTCGATAACATAGTTGCTAAAAAAATTGAGATTTAGCTATTGCACCCTCACGACATACAAGTCGACGCCTAGTATAGACTCTCTTGCAACCGACCATCCTCGGCATCCAAGTTCTTTGCCTATGTTGTTGAACTCCTTTACTTATGACTGACCATCCTCGGCACATAGCAGATCAAAGTCCAAACACCTCACTATCCATTATTGACAGATCAAGGGGATGATAAGATCATTCTTTCATTCTAATAACGCTCACAACAACCTGCATACCAATGATTATAACTAATATAAAGAACAATTCGTCAATTTGCAAAGTAAGGTATCGAGTAGAATGATACTTTATTTAGCAACTATATTATCGAGTTTATATATAAGCTAAGATAAAATATGGGCGATCGGGGATAATCCCCATGCCTCAACATAAAGATTCTACTCGCTCATGGTAATAGACAACGACAAAGAGATAATAGGAATGATCGAGAAGGCCATGACACCTGGTGTAGGAAGACTAATCTCTCTGCTGCAGCCGTCGCCTTCTCGCTCCCTACTAGGGTTTATTCTACAAAATGTGGCTTCTAATCATCGATCATAGACCCTTTAAATAGATGATGAGGGTTCCCTTTTATATTTACATTCCTTGCCTTTGAAACCCTAAAGTTGAATACTTACAGTCAAAGGAATTTGCTTGCAAGGCCCGCACTTGGTTCAACATGAGACTCACGTGGGTTGCTCAATTTGAACCTTACGTCTGGTCCTTTGACGAGCCAACATGTATGAACCGGAATGGACTAGATGCTTAGAGCATGCACCAGGTCAACAAATTCAGGATGACTTCAGACGAAGAACGGCTCGAGTCGGGTGAATAGCAAGACCACTCATCTGACTAGGTGGTTGGAAGGTGATCAAAAGGAAATCTTTTAGGCCTTCCTTCCCTAAAGGCGTAGCATCATGAGGGCTTAATTGTCCATCCAGGTGTCGTGACACAACTTTGGTTGATTATGCATGAAATACATATAAAAAACATTAAAATATGAAAAATGGAAAATAATTGCATTTAAGAAAATATGAATCTAAACTAGAAACTAAAGACACAAAAACCCCTAAAAAGAGAATAAAATAACATGTAAAAATGATTAAAAATATACTCATCAAAGTACCTCAGACTTAATCTTATGCTCATCCCATGTAAAACAAAAATAAAAAGGATATCAACAATTAATACTAAATTCTAGGCTTTCCTATCCCAATCAAGCAGACCTCAAAGTCTCCTTTCCACCAATCATGATCAAGTGACCGTAATCCTTGAAGTCTCATAGTCACATTTGGATATTCCCCAACTGTGGCTTGTTCCTCTACTCGCTAGACCCCAGAACCTACAAAGAACTACTTTCATATCAATAATACTCCTGATCTGTCTGCACAAGTAGAAGTAAGAACAAGCCAGGGCTATTAGGCTAATTGGAAGAGAATTTTGATAACTCCCCTGGGTATGAAAATTGGATGAAAGGGGGGAAAGACATGTCATGAACCTGATTCCCTAATCTTTCCTCTATTCGACTTGAGATCTTATATGGGATTCAGTTATTTTATCTTATTCCCCCTTTATTCGACTCGAGAATTTTTATTTGGTTGCGGTTACATTGACCACATATTTTCATTTGGGCTCATTGGCCTCTTTTGTTCATGCATGTCTGTGGATGAAAATCGAAAAGAGAGAGAATTCATGGAAGGGATGAAACCCTAGACATAGGGTTTGGCATATGTTCGAAATTTTCATTTTTTTAATGATGAAGAGGTAAGAAGGGATGGAAGAAAAATGGGGCAAGTGGATAACTTGTGCTCCTTAATTTTATTACTGCATCAGAATCATATCATCATATAATATCAATTAATTTAGTTAATATATATGGTAGCGATGTGTTCATGACTATTGTTGCAAGTCATGTTGGAGGTGCATGTGGCTTTACCTTTCAGATTTCATCTATCTATATTCAATTCCAAGGGGGAGGGATGCTGGATTATTGTCATCGGGGCCCATAACTGTTCAAAACATGTATATTCCTTAATACTTCCTTTTACATGGGTTAGCTTAAGAACAAGACAAAAAGGAACAATTCAATCATATATTTTTCATTTTTAACATACATCAGAGTGACTGGCTAGGTAATGGTCACAACTCACACAAAAAAAAAAATAGAAAATAGAAAATAAGATAGATGCAAATAAAAGATGGACAAGGAGAATAAGTGTTTGAGGATGAGAAAGGGCAAGGGTAGAGTTGAGGTGGTGTAGAAGGATAATGTACCACCCAACCCTACCCTCAACTTCAAAATTCTACCTGTTCTCGGGGAGAAAGAAGTTAGAGATGGAGGAGAATAGATATGGAGAGCAGGGGAGGAGGAGATGAGGGGTGTTTCTCATCTAAGAGAACACAATAGAAAATTGGGTGAGGGTTCATCTTCCATTTGCAGTGCCCTCGTCCTGGTGTGGTCATGGCCACCAATTTCCATGATCTTCATTTGGTGGAGGCGATGGTGCCCTGGGCCATGCGCCCCTTCTCCACAACCTGCCCTTAGCCAACACTCTTCTACTAGGGTGATGGCCAACTGATCATGCAACCAATTGATGAGAGGGTTTAAGTCTGGCTCTGGCATCCACCGTCGATGTGTCAGGTATTCGAAGAAAAGATCCTAGGGGATATATGTACCCTGGATATAATAGTGTTGTAGATGTTCGTTGTAGGGGATCACATCGACCGGTGGAGGCCCTCCACCTCATTGTTGGAGTTTGTCATTCATGTTGATGTTTTTTGCTGCCATGGGTGATGTTGATGCATGACATAGATGGAATTGTGGTCTTTGCTTGATCGTCAGAAAGTTCTGGTGTTGTCAAGCCCTTACACTTCACCCATTATATAGCTGAACCATGGAGACGTCACAAGTCCTGTAAAAGGAACCAGAGATTAAGCCATGCATGCATTATCCCTAGCACATAGGGATTTCATGTCACTCATCGCTTGGAAAGTCTTAATCAAAGATATGGCAGTGAATATTCATAATTTGAGTGAGATAAAAACGGCTACTATTTTCAAGAAATAATATTTCTCGAAAAAGATAAGGACAATTTATTTACGAGAAAGAGATAAAATCAGTTATGAAAAATATAAAGATCCATTTCATTAGGCCATTTATTCCATGTGCTACAATGCTCATCAATTTGCAAAATCATGATATCTTTGTTCCATCAATTGAGCGACTGGGCAGTCTGGAGTTATGGAAGGGTGAGAGCATATCATCATGAAATTTGCCCATCACTTAAGCTTACCCATATATGGTTGTCAAAGGTGTGGTACTCTGCCTTCTCATCCTTTCTCCTCACCCACTTATCAAGAGAAAAAATGGACAAAAACAGTAGAAACAAACAAAAAGAAAAAAGAAAAAGACAAAAAGGAAAATGAGCTAGGTTACCTCCCAGCAAGAGTCCCAGTTTAGCATTATGGACTCGACAATAGTAATTTTTTCAAGTGGCACCTGGATCATTGTTTGCCGATGTGCATGTATTGTCTGTGAATATGACTCTGACAACTTGGTCAACATCTTGCGGGCATGATTGTTTTAGTTCCAAAGTACCTTCTATCTTAAAAGCTTCGATCCAATTGTGTACCCTCTTCAAGTCTTCAAGAACTCAGTATTCAATAGTCTGCCTCCCTGGTCGCAGAACAGGTTTGTTGGCTTCGACGTTCACTATAGCACGTGTGGTGGTTAAGAATGGTCGCCCCAAAATGAGTAGGAATTAGTTGTCTTCTTTGATGTGAATGACCATAAATTCGTAGGGGATGTAGGTGTCATGACCTAACTTCATGGGGATATATTCAATAATCACTAGGGGCTTGGTTATGGATGCATCCACCAACTAAAAAGTCATTGCCATTGGTAGAAGTTATGTGAACCCTAATTGCTGATATGTGGTGTAGGGCATAATGGATATGCTTGTACCTGAGTCAGTTTGTCCCTTTCAGCATGTGTCATCACCAAAGAAGCAGTCTATCCACAATGATCCTGGATCACTTTTCCTTTAAATTGGCAAAAACATTGTTGCCTTAGTTTCTTGATTCAAATGTTTACCCGACAAAATTACCTTTAATCACTTGTACCAAGATGGTGTTTCAATCAAAAAACTTTAGGAATGGTATATTACCGTGGACCTTCTTCATGATGCCCTTGAATTTCTTGAGTCGGTTGTTGAACTTGGTCTGCATGGAGCACCTTGCATGTGGTATGTGTGTCTTCAGGGTTGCCTAATAGAGTTGCTTCTGTTGTGTTCTTGTCGTAGTTTGACTGAGCTGGAATCACAGAAGGTTCCTTCACCTGATTCTCTAGATAGATGGTTGAGTATTATGGAGTTTCGGTTGAGGTGCTCTCAATTTCATTGGCAGGGGTGGAAACAGGAGGTGTGATATACATGTTCCCTTACCTGGTCATTACAACATTCAACTGTTCTGGCTGCTCAGGATGCTTGGGGTTGTTTTCTGGGTAGCCAACGATTGTGCCTAGTCGAGGCTAATGGCTAGCGGCCAATCGAACATTCTAAGATTCTAATGCCTTATTCATTTTCTGCGGCGTTAATGAGTTGAATTTTTTTATGATGTCATCATCTTTTGGAGTGTTTTTGTTGGATCTTGTGTTCATGAAGCTTCGATCTACAGTGGTGGGGCTTGATTTGGGTTCTGGAATTGCTGCCGCTACTAGTAGTTCTGGCTAGGGAAATTGAACCTGAAGTTTCCCTGGTTACACGGGTCATTTTTGTTGGCTAAGTTTAACATTATCTTATCCTCTATTTTTTATGATGAAAAATATTTCATTCTTGTCGATCTAATGTTCTACTTGAGTGTTTTAGGATTCTAGAAGATGAGGACATCATACCATGTGGATAATTAGAAATCAATGTGCTTAAATGCTTAATATTTTCATGAATGTACTCAATGCAAAAAAGTATACAAGTATATAATGTACAAGTACTTAGATATCATGTAAATAAAGTGTTAGATCTCCTCTATCCACTCATAACCCTTAGTTAAGAACCCCCTAGAGATTAGAGTCATTATCCTTCATCAGAACAATCATTTAGTAGGTCGCTCGAAAACTTGCACCAATGACAACATCTGTCGAATTTATTGTCGACCAAGATCCACCTCAGTCGAGGACTCAGAGCACTGATCAAAATTTTACACAGTTGTGCTCTAAGTCAATTTCGGTCAAAATTATTATCGACCGAATACATCCTCGATCCCAATCATGCAACTGTTAGATCGAGTGGTTGGGAGTTGAGGATATCTGTTGGAATACACTTGCATTCAACTCAGGCTCGGTCGAAGAAATTCTCGATCGATACATGGTTGGTCGAAAAACTTGTCGAACAAATTGGGTTCTGGATTGTTCTTCTAAACTCGACAATTTTAGCCATTGCAACCTAACTACTTTCTACTAAACAACTATTTAAGTACTAAGAACACTATAGAGACTTCCTACAATGTCCCTAGTCACTTGTAAACCATTCCTATAAATAGGAGAGGCTTTGGGACACTAAAGTCACACAAGCTACACTTGAGCATCCATTCTTTTTTTGATGACCGAGAGAACCCATCTCGGGCGAAGCCGACATGGTAAAATCTTGAGGCATGAGAGGGTGTGGTCCGGTCACCCCCCCTCCCATGCCTAATTAGCGTGAATTGCCGTTCGCAAAGTGCCTTTGGTGAGGTTTGAACCCAGGTCCTTCATTGGGACTTACCGAGCTCTTACCACCCGGGCTACTATGGCTGGACTGAGCATGCATTCTAGAGAGCAACAAAGCTGAGAATCGCTTGCTATCTTCTTCATTGAGCTCTAAGTTTGTGTCCTATCGCTATTGCCTCTTAGACACAATCCAAGGAACATCCATCCTAAGTGGTTAGAGAGGTCTAACACTTGATATAGTGTCAAACTACAATACTTCATTTGTGTACTTTCCTTCTTCCAATCTCCATTCATAGGTTAATGTTATTTGTGCTCCTTGGCTACTCCAAGTGGTGGAGGCTTCCTGAGGGAGCTTTCTTGGAGCTACTTCTAGAAGAGAAGGCTGCTCAAAGTTGCTTGGAGTTACTTTAAGGCAAAGAAGGTTTCTCCAAGGTTGCTTGAGGTTACTTCCAGAAGGCTACTTCATAGGAGGTTGGAGCTACTTCTAGGTGAAGCCTACCTCAAGGTGGTGCAGCTACTTCAAGGTGGTGAAGGCTGCTCCAAGGGCTTGAAGTTACTTCAAGAAACCTACTTCAAGGAGGTTGAGGCTACTTCAAGGTGAAGGCTACTTCAAGGAGGTGGAAGGTGATTGTATTTTGTTGTAACATCCTTGTGAGGTAAATAAAATAAATCACTTTTAAAATCTCAATTGGAGACAATTGGGTAGTGGACTGACAACCTTTGATTCAAAGGTTGGAACCACTTTAAATTGAAGTGTCTTCCATGTTTCCTCCTCCTTCTTTGCGTTAAGTTTTTAATTGAACATTAAAATACCAAATTTTCCATTCACCCCCTCTAGATCTTTTAATTCGTATCAGAGAAAGTATTCAAGGAGGCTTAACTGGTCTTGAATGGGGGACGATGTACTGAACAACCTCAACCTCAAAGGAACTTATGTGAGTCGAACACCACCCTTTGATGGAAGCAACTACACTTATTGTAAAAGAAGGATGCAATTCTACTTCCAAGTGATCATCCTAGAACATTAGACAATGGTGTCCTTTCCCTATGCACTTCCTCATATGGAGTATGCAACATGGTATCTCAAAATGGTAAAGAAAGTTCAATTGAATGCAAAAGTCGTAAGCACTTTATATTGTTCCATTTCCATTAGTGATTTCAATAGGATATCTTCATGTGGGGCCGCTTATGAAATATGGCTTAAACTTTCAGTTACACATGAAGGTACAACTCAAGTTAAGAATACCAAGATTAACATGCTTAGACAAAAGTTTGAACAATTATGCATGCAACCTAATGAATCTATTAGTAAAATGTATGCAAGGTTTCTTCTATTGTTAACAGCTTGAGCTCCTTGGGTAAGTATACTAGTGAGGAAGATCAACTTTCCAAGATTCTTAGATCCTTTCCTCCAAAGTACAAGCCAAAGGTGACAACCATTGAAGAAGCAAATGACCTTACCACATTGAAGATGGAGCAACTCATCGACAATCTAGAGACTCATGAAGTTACTCTTGAAGAAGAAGAAATATTGAAGTTGGAACAATGAAAAGGAAGAAGGAAGGACATATCATTAAAAGAATCAACCAAAGCACAAGTCATCATGCAAGAAAGTGATGAGACAAGTGGAGAGGACAATGAAGAAGATGCACTCATTGTAAATGGTAAGAAATATAGAAGGTATAAACATTAAAAAATTATAGTGTTTCTTCCTCTTTTTCCCTTAGGTTCTTTGAATGCATCAAGAAGGGAGATTTAAAGAATGAGTGTCCTAAAGCCAAGAAGGCAAAGAAATCCTCTTTCAAGAAGAAGGATAAGGGAAATAAAGCCTACAAAGCATCTTGGGATGAATCATGTGATGATAGAGGAAGTGGAGAAGAAGAAGTGGAGTGTTTCATGGCTAAGGAAGATCAAAATGAAGACTCAAATGAGGTAGAAATTTTTGAATTATCCAAAACTAATTTTGTAATGTCTTGAAGAATCTCATTCTAAATATGTTGATTGCAAAAGAAAATTGAAAAAGCTTGCTAAAATAAATGATGAGTTGCATGCTAAAATAGATGATATCATTTCTGAAAATGAAATCTTATTTCCAAAAATAATACCTTGAAAGCCTCTCTTGAAGATTGTAATGCAAGATTGATTGATGTAGAAAACAAGATTAATCTTCTTTCTCAAGAAAAGGTTAAATTGCTTACTAAGATAAATAACTATCAAACTCAACCTATTCTATGCAATCATTCAGATTGTGATATCATTGTTAGAGAAAGAGATACCTTACTTTCTAGTTTAGATCAAGAAAAAATAGATATTACTAAGTAGATGACTGAAATTGTTAAGTAAAAAAAGTATGTTGGTTGTTTGAAAAATAATGATATTCTTGATAAAAAAAATTGGAAATTCTTTTGGACAAGTTGGTAGAAGAAAACTAGTCTATTTACCCAAATAAAAACATTATCAAAAATATAGAGCTAGAAATACACAAGTCCCTAGAACAAGACTATCTATGTACCCTAAACCAATATGGCACATACCCAAAATGTTAAGAAAAGAAACCAAATTGATTTTGATTCTTGTTTCTACTGCCAACATCTTGGACATTATTCATTTTCTTGTGAATACAAGAAGAAGGACATCACTTGGGTTCGAAGACCCCAAACCTAGAAACTAAGACAGTTTGCTGAGATTTGACATAAACTTCATTATAAAATTCATATATGTCATATCTCAACTGAGCTAAGATTTAACATGTATATCTTTGTATGTTTTGATTGCTTAGTTGTGTTATTTAAAATAAAACAATTGAAAATAATATGACTTAATTGCATTAAAATGTTGCATTTACTGAAAAATCTACAAAACTCCATCTCAGTCGACAAAGAGCTTGACCAAGTAGTCTTCTAGTCGAAGAAAAGTTTGATCGAAAATAGTTGCGTTAGGATTGCTTATTGAAAATTAAAGTCATTTCCTTGCAATTAACTTTAGTGACTCAAATTTGTAATGGGATCTTCATACTAAATTTTTTCTATATACTTGAAATGATAAAACATGTAAAGTAATGCTCCTAACCAAAAAAACCACCACATGGGTACCAAAATTTTCATATTTTGTAGGATTGGGTGGTTGATAGTGGTTGCTCAAAACATATGAACGGAAATAAGGAGGCTTTCCATACACTTGAAGAGAAGAAGAGTGGAACAATCACTTTTGGAGATAATGCCAAAGGTAAAATCATTGAGATAGGTAATGTTGGTACAAATCTTCAAATAAAAAATGTGCTACTTGTGGATGGATTGCATCATAAACTAATTAGTGTTAGTCAATTATGTGACAATGGCTATGATGTTCTTTTTAACAAAACTTGTTGCAAATTTCTCATAGAAAGCACTTATGATGTTATTTATTAAGGAAATAGAGTAGGAAATATTTACATACTTAGACCTAATTCTATGCAAGCTATTATTGGAAAATTCCTTCTTGCAAATGATGAATCAATACAATTATGGCATAGAAAGTTAGGACATACAAGCTCACATGTTATTAAAAGATTTCTTAAACATGATCTTGCTCATTTTTTACCCAAACTTTCCTTTGATAAACTTGAAAATTGTGAACCATGTACCCTAGGAAAGAAAACTAAAACTTCTTTCAAATCAAAAACATTGCTTAGAACTACTAGATCATTAGATATTATTCACATGGACGTATATGGTCCCATTAGGACTCAATCTATTGGTGGTAAACACTGTTGTTTTGTCATTTTTTATGACGAAAGTAGATATACTTAGTATATTTTCTTTCAACAAAATATGATACTATTAGAAAATTCATTCAAATTTTCTCTAAGATTGAAAATAAACTTCAAAATAGAATATGCACCATTAGGAGTGATAATAGGGGAGAGTTTAAAAATATATATTTGAAGAATTTTGTGCATCTAAAGGATATACACATAATTTCTCAGCTCCACACACTCCACAACAAAATGGGATAGTTCAGAGGAAAAACCGATCCTTATGGGAAATGGCTAGAATAATGCTATTAGAGCACAATACACCTAAAACTATCTGGGCCAAAGCAGTAAATACAACATGCTATGCCTTAAACCGTGTTTCAATTCACTCACATCTTAAGAAAAATCCTTATGAACTCATCTTTAACAAGAAACCTAAAGTTGACTACTTTCATACCTTTGGTACACCTTGCTATATCTTGAACACAAAAGATGATAGAGATAAATTCGACCCTGAGTCACAAAAAAGATTTTTATTGGGAAATTCAACATCTAGTAAGGCATTTAGAATCTTCAACACTATTTCCAAGAAAGTTGAGGAATCAATTCATATCACATTTCATGAAATGACAACACCATGCGTTGAAAATGAAAACTTGAATGATTACACATCAAATTGAGGACTTAATTATATAAAAAAAAGATGATAAAAATTCTGAAATTGAACAAAATAATGACCAAAATAATGAGTCACACCCAAGAAAAAAAATAATGAGTCACAACAATCAATTGCAACAATAATCCAAGATCATCCTCAAGACTTAATCATATGAATAGTAAAAACTCGATCATCATTTAGAGATGTTGCAAACATGGCCTTTGTATCAATTGTTGAAACTAAAAATATAAATGAATCTCTAAAAGATGATTACTGGATAATTGTTAGGCAAGAAGAGCTAAATCAAGTCACTAATATTTATGTATGGGATTTAGTTCCTAGACCTCAAGGTAAAAGCATTATTGGAACTAAGTGGGTTTTTCAAAATAAACTTAATGAAGTCGGAGAAGTTGTTAGAAACAAAGCTAGGTTGGCTTCTCAACGAGATAATCAACAAGAAGGAATAGACTTTGATGAGACTTATGCGCATGTAGCTAGATTTGAAGCCATTATAATGTTATTAGCTCTAGTTGCCCATAAAGACATCAAACTTTTTCAAATGTATGTAAAAATTACTTTCTTAAATGGAAGCATAGAAGAAGAAGTTTATGTTGCCCAACCACCTGGTTTTGAAATTCCTAACAAGCTTGACCATGTCGATAAACTTAAGAAAGACCTTTATGGTCTAAAACAAGCACCCCAAAATTGGTATGGAAGACTTAAGAACTATCTTTTTGGTAATGGTTTCTCTATTGGAAAATTAGATTCTACATTATTTTTCAAATCATATGAATCATATTTTATAGTTGTTCAAATACATGTTGATGACATTATCTTTGGTGCTTGAAATGACTCCTTATGTACTCAATTCAGTGATATCATGCAAAAAGAATTTGAAATGAGTCTCATGGGAGAATAGACATTTTTCCTTAGTTTTCAAATAAAACAAATGCCCGCTGGAATTTTTCTAAGGCAAGAGAAATATACTAAGGAACTCTTAAAATGGTTTAACATGGAAAATTGCAAACATGCCACCAATCCTATGGATACTTCTGTTAAAATTGACAAGGATGAAGATGGTGAACCCATTGATGATTCCTTATATAGAGCCATGATTGGTAGCTTTCTATATTTGACTGCATCTAGACCGGATATTATATTTTTCGTTTAACTTTACGCTAGATTTCAATTGAATCCCATGCATTATGATTTTCAAGTTGTCAAAATAATTTTGAGATATCTTATTGGCACTATAAATTTTGGATTATGGTATCCCAAGGGCCAATCTTTAGATTTGACATCTTACACTAATGTCGATTATGTTGGTCATTGTCTTGATCTAAAGAGAACAAGTGGTGGTTGTTTCATGCTAGGAAGAGCCTTAATTTCTTGGTTTAGTAAGAAACAAAATGTAGTTTCTTTATCTACCACCAAAGCCAAATACATGGATGCAGGATCATGTTGTGCTCAACTTCTATATATGCAACAAATCATGAATGATTATGGTTTTATATTTTCCTCTAAGACGATTTTCTATGATAATAGTAGTGCAATAAATTTGGCTCACAATCCCATTTACAGTCATGCTAAACACATTGAGATTAGACATCACTTTTTGAGGGATCACATTGCCAAGAATAACATCTCTCTCCATCATGTTGATACAGAGGAACAATTGGTTGATATTTTTACCAAACCACTTCCTTTTGTATCAATTTCAATATATTAGAAGGAAGCTACTTATTACTTCACTAGAAGATGTTTTCTTTGATATATTTGCTCAATATTCTTAACCTTTAGTGTGTATTTTGACATTGTGTCTTTCATTGAACATGCACTTTGGTTTTCTTTTCTACTTTAAAACATGAGTATCCCATTAAGGGGGGTTATTTTAATATTTGGCTATCTTTTTGAGATGACAAAGGGGAGAAATAAAGTATAAAGCAAAATATTCCTTGAGTTTCATGATGGTTTCATGATCTTACTCTTAACAAAAAAAATATTGATGCTAAAATGCTTTACGAGATGGATATTATGTTCCATATCTCTCTAAGCATATTAACACACATTGTTGTGCCCTCAAGGATCTATTTTTCTGAGGTATTCATTTGTATAATATTTTGCTTCTATTTTAGAAATGTTTTCCATCTTCAAAAAGTGGGAGATTGTTGGCTAAATTGTACATTTGATTATCCTCTATTTTTTATGATGACAAACATTTCATTATTTTGGATCTTAAGTGCTACTTGAGTATTTTAGGGTTCAAGAAGATAAGGAGATCATACCATGTGGATAATTGAAGATCAATGAGCTTAAATGTTTAATGTTTTCATGATTGTTCTCAATGTAAAAACTTGTACAATTATATAACGTACAAGTACTAAGATATCACGTGAATCAAGCATTAGATCTTCTCTATCCGCTCATAACCCTTAGTTAGGATCCCCCTAGAGATTAGAGTCATTATCCTTCATCAGAATAATTGTTTAATAGGTGGTTCAAGAACTTGCATCAGTGACAACCTTCGACTGAGAACCACCTCGGTCCAGGACTCAGAGCACCAGTCAAAATTGTACAAATTTGTGCTCTATGTCAATTTTGGTCGAAATTATTATCGACCGAATACATCCTCGGTCCAAATCATATGACCATTAGATCATGTGTTTTGGATTTGAGAATATCCATTGCAATACACTTGCATTCCAATCAGACTCAGTCAAAGAAATTCTCGACCGAGACATGGTCGGTCGAAAAACTTGTCGACAAAATCAGGTTCTGAATTGTTCTTCTAAACTCGAACATTTTAGCCATTGCAACATAAATACTTTCTACCTAACGGCTAGTTAAGAACTAAGAACACTCTAGATACTTCCTACAACATCCCTAATCACTTATAAACCATTCTTATAAATATGACAGGCCTTAGGACACTCAAAACACACAAGCTACACTTGAGCATCCATTCTAGAGAGAAACAAAGCTGAGAATCACTTGCTATCTTCTTCCTTGAGCTCTAAGTTTGTGTCCTATAGCTATTGCCTCTTAGACACCATCCAAGGAACATCCATCCTAAGTGGTTAGAGAGGTCTACTTCTTCATAGAGGATCAAATCACAATACTTTATTTGTGTACTTTCCTTTTTCCAATCTCTAGTCACATGTTAATTCTATTTGTGCTCCTTGGCTACTCTAAGTGGTGGAGGCTGCCTGAGGGAGCTTGCTTGGAGCTACTTCTAGAAGAGAAGGCTTCTCAAAGTTTCTTGGAGCTATTTCAAGGCAAAGAATGTTGCTCTAAGGTTTCTTGAGGTTACTTCAAGAAGACTGCTTCAAAGGAGGATGGAGATACTTCTAGGTGAAGGCTACCTCAAGGTGCTGGAGCTACTTCAAGATGGTGAAGGCTACTCCAAGGGATTGAAGTTACTTCAAGAAGGCTAATTCAAGGAGTTTGAGGCTACTTCAAGGTGAAGGCTACTTCAAGGATGTGGAAGGCGATTGTATTTTGTTGTAACATTCTTGTGAGGTAAATAAAATAAATCACTTTCAAAATCCCAACTAGAGACAATTGGGTAGTGGACGAACAACCTTTGATTCAAAGGTTGGAACCACTCTAAATTGAAGTGTCCTCCTTGTTTCCTCTCCTTCTTTTCTTTAAGTTTTTAATTGAACTTTAAAATACAAAAAGATCTATTCACACCCTGCTCTAGATCTTTTAATTGTAATTCATTGGGCATTCTCGCCTGAGCATTTTGCATCGAGGACTGATTTGGTCCCTTGGCTCCCGCAGGGTTCCCATATTAGAAACCTAGATGAGTGTGAGCTTGGTATGGAGTTTAGTACTCTTTCCCTAGAATGTTGTGGATTGACTTCATGTCTTCAGCTTGAGTAACTATGTTTGATGTTCATGGAATGCAGCATATAGTTGTTGGAAGTGAATGGTGTTGTGGTCAACCGCATGACAGAATTTGCACAAGGGCGTAATGATTTGTACTTAGGGAGTCTGTCTCTTTGGTCATATGCACTGAAGGATTGCTTGAGGTTTTCATACTAAATAGAGAGGAATTTCAATGCTTTAGAGATAGATTTGAGTTTTGATCAATCTTCTACCATGTCCAGCTTAAGAACTTCCTTGCCCAAAGGCCTAGTCCAGTGGGTATGATTTTCCACCATAAGGTTGATGATCATGAGGGCATTGTCGAATCTCTACCACATGAAATTTCCTTTGGAAGAGGATTCAAGAAATTTCTTAATCTCATCTTCAACTTCTCAATAAAAAATTCAATAATTTGATTTTTAGGGATGTCGTGATGTGGCCATTTTCATAGGAGTTCATCGAATCTCTCACATGTTTCATACAGTGATTTCTCAGGTACTTGGTTGAACCTTGTAATTTGTCCCTAGATCGAGTATGTCATAGAAGGAGGGTATAATTTTTCTAGGAATTTGTTCTCTAGGCCACCCAGGTATTGATTGGATCTCCTCAAAGAGTGTTGTACCATGCTCCGACTTTGTCAGTTAGGGAGTACATGAAGAGTGTGAGTCACATGGCCTCGTTAATGGCACCAGCTGTCTTCATCATCGAACAAAGGTCGATGAATTTAAGGAGATGATACATAAATCATATTTGATCCTTCTTGTAAAGGTGGAGTGTTGCAACAAGCTAACCCATTTGGATCTGATCTCGATTGGATCTCCTGGGGGTTGGATTGGATGAGTCAAGCCAGTGCCTTTGGGGATGGAGAAACCCCTAGTTCTTTTGCATGCTCCGCGGCTTGGGTGGTCTCTAGGTTGGTCTTAAACTCTACCTCTACCTATTCTATAGATTCTACGGCGAGTAATTCTCACCGAGCCATGATTGCTTCCTCGATACATGCCTGGATTACTGCTTCCTCAGCCATCTCTCTCTTGTTGTGAAGTTTTCTGAAGGTTCTCTCAATTTCAGGATCGAAAGAAAATTCAGAGTAAGACTCCTAGATCTTTGCATAGGCTAGAAGTGCCTGAAAAGAGAAAGAACGATCATGAGTGATACACTTGGTTCTAGAAGATTTCCAATATTATCAATAAAAGTAAATAAACAAAAAAACCTAATTACACTTATACTTCTAAAAATATTTAACTACCATTGTCCCCGGGACCAATGCCAATTTTTGATGGCGTTACAAATGTTGCACCAAGAAAAATCATAAAAGAAAAATCTCCTAGGTTTACCAAAAGTAGTGCACTAATTCCTCACTCCACATGAGCGAAAGCCTTATTGTAGTATACTTAAGGATCGAACCCAAAGGACAACCTTTTTAAGTAAACAAATAGATTCACAAACAGTAAGAGTAATATTTATCACTGAGTAGTTGAATGATTGATTGAACTATCATGTTGCCAAAAGTAATTAAGATTAAGGAAGTATATAACATGTAATATAGAGCACCATGGCATGGGGTTTCTCTACCCGGGCCTATGTAATTATCCTAAAGATCTAACTCTACCAATAGTCATTGCTAAACCGAGGCTTAGATGTTGCACCCTCACGGGATATAGGTCAACACCTAGTATAGACTCCCTTGGAATCGACCATCCTTGGCACCCAAGTTCCTTTCCTATGCTACTGAACTCCTTTACTTACATCCGACTATCCTCAACATGTAGTAGATCAAAGTCCAAACACCTTACTATCCATTGGTGGCAGCTCAGGGGGATAATAAGATCATTCTATTGTTCTAGTCACGCTCACATCAACCTGCATATCCATGATTATAACTAATATGGAGAACAAGTCATCAATTTGCAAAGAAAGACATCGAGTAGAATGATACTTTATTTATCAACTATATTATCGAGTTTAGATACAAGCTAAGATAAAATATGGATGATCCCAGCACAAAGAGTCTACTCGCTCATGGCAAGGGACAACAACAAAGAGATAGTAGGAATGATGGAGAAGGCCATGATTCCTGGTGCAAGAAGACCGACCTCCACCATGACCACCGCCTCCTCGCTCCCCACTAGGGTTTGTTATACATAATGTGGCTTCTAATCACTGATCAGAGACCCTTTAAATGGATGATTAAGGTTCCCTTTTATAGATGCATTCCTCGCCTCTAAAACCCTAAAGCTGAATGCTTACGGTCGAAGGCATCTGCTTGCATGGCCCGTACTTGGTTTAGCAGGAAAATCACATGGGTTGCTCAATTTGAGCCTTGCATCTGATCCTATGGTGAGCCAACATGGATGAGCCTGAATGGGCTGGATGCTGAGAACGAGCACCGGGTCAACAAAGTTGGGAGGACTCTGGGTTAAGAATGGCTCGAGTCAGGAAAATGGTTGAACTGCTCATCTGACTAGGTGGTTGGAAGGTGATCAAAAGGATAGCTTTTGGGCCTTCCTTCCCTAGAGGTGTAGCATCGTGAGGGCTTAATCATCCATCTAGGTATCATGGCACAAGTTCGGTTGATTCTGAACGAAATACATATAAAAATGCATTAAAATACAAAAAAGGAAAAAATAATTGCATTTAAGTAAATACGAAGCTAAAACTAGGAAATAAAGACACAACAACCCTAAAAAGTGGATAAAATAGCATGTAAAAATGGGTAAAAATGTACTCGCATGTATCTTTGTATGCATATGTGTGTCCTTTTCATCTAACACTTCATCTATATGAAGTTTAATGGAGGCATCTATGTCCTTTACTATGTTGAAGGGGAGATATGATTCCTTCATAGAACATGTGTCCAACTTAATGGTCTCATAAGGGGTCACCTCACAATATAATGGTGGCATGTAAGGTTCTGCAGAGGTGGGATCACCTCATCAGGTTTAACTGGATGTGGAATGAGAAGTGGTTGAGGTGGATCATGGTGCTCTTGATGATGAATCCTTTCAAAAGAATCTATTAGTTCATCTTGGGGAAGTGATGGTACATTGGCCACAAGATATTCAACTAGGCTTGGATGATTACTGTAAACTCCAAATTTGGGCCTACAGCTAAGAAGGGAGATGGATCTTTAGGTTGTTGAAATGTTCTTTGAGCCCACTAGTCTTTAACCCTTTGGTTAAAAGGCTCTTGATTCATGAATTTATCCACATAGGCCCCATCCATTCATTTTTTGACTTATATCGATAGCCAGGGCCCCATATAGTTGTTGCCCTAGCTAAACAAATTTCTTCATGTGTTGCATCCTTAATTTCCTCAGAACAATTGTCCATATCCTGATCAAGGTTGTACGACATCTCTACTACTTCACGTATTGGTATGTATGCCCAAAGAGTCAACCATATGATGATTGTAATGGCATGACATGTAAAAGATTTGATTAATAATAAAAGCAAGCTTCCAATTTATTTTTTACATTTATTTATGAGATAATGAATAACATAATAAATGTCTAGAGAATGATGTTACTCAATGATGTATGTCTTCAAGTATGTGACTTGGAAGAAATGAGATGATACAGATGTAAAGAGTATATATATACATTCTCAATATGTCCCTGATCAGTTGTTGTTGTGGAAGGTTGATGGATAAAAATAACACATAAGATCAAAGTGTGACTTAGTTGATAATAGAATCTCATTAGTCATGATATGGAAATATCAAACCAAGTACACAGATACATGTTAGAGAACAGTGTATTAGACAGATCCACTGTGAGACAGACACATGGAAGCCATTATCATGGAAGTCATAGTCAGCTCTCACCGTGATGGTGGTGGTTGTGGTTCTTAGACCTAAAATCACTACACTCATCACATGTTGTTGGGTACACTTTGACATCATCAAATGTAATCATGAAACATGGGTTGTTATAAAGGTGAAGATTGGGTGACTTTGATACATGGGGACTGATTGTGAGTGATAGAGATGGGATTTGTCCCTTTTATAGGAGTATGATATCCAAGGCCTCTTGATTATAAAGATTGAGAAAAATATGGGCATATGTGTGCGAGTCAATATGTGACATTGAATCTACATATATCTCATACAGTCTACTCTGGTTCAAGAAACAAGATTGAATAATAATGAGGATGATTGATCTGTGCCTCTAGTTCAATCTAGATATCAGTGACAAAGGAACTATACAAACATTGTAACACCATACACATATTGTAGGTTGAAGTTTTTCTCCAATTTTCCATTGACTTGGGTAGTAATGATGTGTGACTAGGCACCACTCATTGCACTGTGATGTCATAAGTTGTTATGTACATTCACTACTAATGTAATATGGAACCTATAGGGTAACACACATAGGAACTCATCTAGAAGAGGAGCTTTATCTTGAATGATGATTGAATTGATTACTAAAGTGTTTAGGTATTTCAATTCACACAAAGGATCAACTTACTAGACTCACAAGCGATCTGTTCAAGTGTTAAGACAGTCATTTGGAGTGTCAGGTTGATTGTATCATGTATTGGCTAAAATTCATCCAAACCTGGGGTGCCAGATGACCGTCTGGCTTGGTCAGAAGACTATCTCACTTGGTGTGAGATGCTCGTCTCAGATGCACTAGACGAATGGTTGAGGGGTGCAATTCAATTACACATAGGATTGGGGTTGATGTCATCACATTCACAAATTGGTATTGAATTGTTGACATATGTGCAAAACTAGAAAACTCCAGACGACCATTTGGATTGAGCCACATGACTGTTTGGCATGCCAGACGACCATCTCGGCTGTCATAGGTTGCAAAACTTCCAGAATTGTTACAAAAATTCAAGATATACTGGTCCCTTCCACTCATGCACTGATTGGGAACCCTGACTCTTGACTCTACTATATATAGAGGGATACTGGGGTCTTTCCAGAGCACAACACAAACAATTGAGAATCAATTGCTCTGACAATTGTTATCCTCTCTGGTTGTGGTAACCAAGAGATCCTGGGAAAGTCCTACACGACTAGGGAAGGATAGCTATGGGAGAGAAATAACTGAGGATCATCATTATCGAAGAGAGGGTTGGTGACTAGTACACCAATGGGAGGGACAACTCCTTCCTATCCATTCTAGCAGGACAACATGAGTTCTAGTTGTTCTGTGTGGACTACTCTAGAGGTAGGAGTCCTTTGGCTACTACTAGGAGGGTAAAGTCAACTCGCAGTCTGAGGCAAGATCTGAGGAGCCGCACATCAGTAGTCCAAATCTACTGTCTGTGGAGTAGTTAGACGAGTCGCAGTGCAACTAGGAGCGACACAGACATCGTCCAAGACAGAGTGCGCATCTACATCGACGATGATTATCACTAGACTTCTTCCAGGACCAGGTATATCTTTGTGAAACCATTCTTCCCATTACATAGTTATTGACTCGATCTGCTGGTTAATGGGAAATATGTCAATAAATTTTTGTTTTAGCTACTTGTCTGATGCTGTATTTCCAAACATCACATTGGACTTATTTCAAGGGTGTCAGTTCATTATCTTTAAAGGATTCAATGGAAGTAGATTGGTCATTAACAACAACTAGATTAACCCTTGGTATAAAAACTACCACAGTTCTGAATTGCATGTTAACAACATCTGTGAGCTCAGGTAAACAACATGCCAACAAACAACCTACAAAACCTGTAATAAAAAACACAATCCAGCCACATTCAATATCCATTCTCTAGTTCCATTCTCATCACATGCTCAAACATAATTATTCATTCATTTCAACATTCATTCACACACATGATACTTCATTCACATATGTACCAACTCCATTCTCATGACATGAAGAAACATTATTCTCATTGTATTCATTCATATTGACATTCACACATTATTATTCATACATATACACGAATAATTTACTCGCATCAAATTTAAAGTTGTAAGAAGTCATAAGCACATGTATATAGAAATAATGACATCAAAGTTTAGAAAAGTCATTCTTTAATCCCAATCAAATTGAAATTTGACATCCCTAATGAAGGCTTTTTCCCATTGTTCTCGTACCTCATCTAGTTGTTTGGTCATATAGGGCTTTTGTATGTCATAGCTTTTCCATCATATATAAGTTTGTTTTAAACACCTGTAAAGATAATGACGTATATAATTCAAAAGCTTGATATTTTCATATTATCTAATGAAACCATATACTTATAATGTTCAAGAATATATATATTACATTTTCTATGTAGTTGATGTCTTCTGCCCAATATCTAACAATCATGTCCATATACCTCATCACATAGTATATGCATGTCCAACCATTGTCTTGTACATGACACTATAAATTTCAACATATAAACCATTAATGAGTAAAAGTAAGCATAGTTGGCAAAATTATATGCATTGTGTCAAAAAACTACCTGTACATTATTCCAAACTATAGCTTTCTTTTTGTTGTCCTCCTTTCCTCTGACCTTTTTGAAATCTTTTATAGCCCTATACATTAATGTAGCACATTAAATTGCATTAGTAAATAGTCACGTAATAATATATGTTAACGAATATAAATAAACTCACGTGAATAATGCCTTTTTCAAATTGTGCCCCCCACTATCTATTTTTTCACCCTTAGGATCTAGATAATACACAATTAGCGTAGCGAGGACAATAACCAATAACACCCAATGATTATTCCCAAGTGAAAAGAAGGAAAACAAAATAAAACTAAAAATCAACAATGAAATGTAATTCTTAAGTTAAAATTATAAGCGTCGTAAGTAAACTTACCCAAAATTATATGGATCTAACATCACACTCTTTTTCTTTTACCGAAATATTTAATTGTGGTATAGTAGTATTAGAAGAGAGATGTAGGGTCTTCAATTACACATCTAATCAATGATGGAACTAAAAATGCCACATGGGGTAGTGTAAACTTTGTACATACCCTATGTAAGTGGTTGCAAAACATTTATTATGTATGCATTAATATATATAAAAAATAGATCAACATATATAATGAGGTATTTGGATATATTATATATCACCATATCTAAAATTCTATAATAGATGTATTCAACCAAGCATAAGTAAATATCTCCAAAACATCTTGCAAAAATATATAGTATTATGAGGTTGACCTACAACATCCTCCTTAATATGGATCATCATAGGTGAGCCTTCTCCATGCTTGCCTATCCATACTGTCATACCCATGTACTGAGGACCTAGCAAGTCGAATAGGTCCTTTGTAATCCAATCAGGTAATTAAGGAGGAGGAGGAGGTGGAGGTAGAGAACATGCTATAAGGGGTTTCTTAGGTGATATGTCATGTATACATATAGTCTCATATTAATGGTGTCATGTATATAAATATACAAATCCAATGAAAATTTAGCATACATCAGCATAGACAACTTCCACTTTGGGTCATGCAACCACACTGTCTTCTACTTCACCTATCGTCTCGTGTTCAGGGTGGTATGGCAGTGCAGTCTGCTTCCAAGCATCATAGACAAGCCTCAGCATCACCAAACTGCATCGGCGGGCAACAGTGCACCATGAATCATGTCACCTTCAAGGTGTGGGTAAGCCTCACCCAGTGAAACGACATAATGTTGTAATTTAAGATGACATAACCTCAAACCCTACATATTTTCATAGAGTGTTATATATACCCTAAACTCAAACATATTATACAAATCATTTTGAAAGACTACTATGTCATAAAAATACTTATAGTAGGTCTGCTAGGTGGTGAATGGGATTACTCCCAACCACCTCTGTCATAGGAGGGTCCACCGTGTATGAGGAGAGGGGTGCTATAGGTAATGTTTGAGAAGACTTATACTTGCTCATTCTTTCCTCTATACCCTTTGCATTCAGCTCTTTTACCTTTGCTGAGAGCCCCCCTTTGCGCTTATGCTCTGATGGTCCAAAAAAAGGCTCTTATACTGATACCATCACTAGCAGCCCTAACACACCCAGAATGATCTGGGTTACCTAGAGCAACTGTCAATTCATCCCTTGTGCCCTTAGGGATGAACTTGCCTTGTTTCCTTTGCTCATGGAGCTCCCGCTAATCACCATCATTAGTAATTGGTAAGTAAAACATAACAATCATCAATACTAATTGATTTGAGAGTTGAATTTTACCATTTTCACAGCCGCTTCAGCAGTTGCGGGGTTGGTTATTTCTCTAGATTTAATTTGCCTCCCAGCTATCCATATATCATGGTAAAGTAGAGGTTCAATACTAGTAGACAACTTAGTAGTCCCATAAGTAGGTTTTTGGTGAGAAGAAGATGCTTGCAATAGCTTTTGACAAAGATGTGCATAGCCACCTAGACCTATCATGTGGTTGTACATATTCTTTGCACACCTTTCTCTTTGAGCATTGCTTATAGCCTGGTTAGTCCAAACTATATGCTCTTTTTGTCAGCTAGTCCAAACCATATGTTACAAATGTAATACAATGAATTCAATATGAGGAGCGAGGCTTAATACCTTGAATTCCTCAGTTTCTCTCTTAACAACAAATATCTTCCACACCTCTAGGTCAAGAAAGTTCCATTGCTCAGTGGTTGACTTCTTCTTCTCAGCATTCCATATCTATTCTCTTGTCATATTTGTCTTGTAATTCCTTAGTACCCTGCCACAATGTTGCATCATCTTTTTACAATATAGTTTTTCATTCAGTTCAAATATGCACTGCAAAACACACTGTATACTTAATGGAATATTCTTAAATACATAATTATAAATAGCTTTAAAAATAGAATGACTATGAGAATATCTCACACGAGTTCCTTCCATATGCAATCTTTCTTGCTTGGATCAACTTTATGCCAAGATTCTACATTTACATTCGATCTGCTACGAGTCAGAACCCCTAGATATGACACAAAAGAACTACGATTCTTCCCAACAAGATTTCCTTGATTATCAAACTCAATGACCATCTTCGGTCTGTTACCCTTTGCTATAGTAACGTGTTCATCATGGTGATGCCTCATATTGTTGCATGCTTATGATGTTGTGTATCAAGCTCTAAAAAATCCTCAGGATCCACATCCTCATGTTAAAATTGACAAAAAACACACATAAGTCATAAAAAGATATAACTTTTAAATGTGATAAAACAATACAGCAAGATAGACATTGCAAAATGAAGATCTATGTAATAAAAGAATACAACTTACAGCAGTGTCAGGGTGCTCATCCTCACAACACACATTGTCAGGGTGCTCATCTCTCATGGTAATCATCATCACGATCATTAAACTCATGGTCAGACTCCATATGAAATAATTTCATAACAAAAATAGTCAAATAATGAAATATAAGTGGTAGAGAATGTAAATGCTTATCTAGCATTTAAAAAAAAGCATGTCTCTAGTATTTGGATCTTGTATCAGATAGAATTCCCTCGGTGTGATCTCCATGCATATATAAGTCAGTGTCAACTTAAATATTTGGTGTTGGCAAGCCAACTGAGAATGAATCGGGGTCGTCATACTTGTCATAGTACTCTTCTTTATCTATAGGATCTGCAATGAACAACCTTTTACCATGAAGAACAACTGACCATTTTTCATTTACAAGATCATCAATATCTTTATATTTGCTTGGCATGTGATGCCATTATGAATGATTCACGCTTCTCGCCAAAAATTTTAAAATTCACTAATTTGAAACCCAAGTCATCCACTACAACTCCTTTGGTGTTATCAACCCAATTACACCTAAAGACCAGAGCTCTGAAATATATGTAGTCAAACTCCCAAATGTCTTCAATGACACCATAATATGACATTTTAGCTTCACATGGACTCTTATCCTTTGTAATAGAAAAATACAATGAAGATGCTTTAAGAGTGACCCCACTATTTTGAACGACATTCTTATCATCTTGACACTTGTGTAGTATGAAAATCCATTATGCCAAACCCTTCATAAGAAATAAGATTCATTTTCAGTTTAAGGGTGAGGCATTTGATATTTTTAACAACATTATTTGGTGTTTGAGATAGTTGACATAAGGCTCTATCTTCAAGCGACCTGATAAATGTCTTGTTATGCTCTATAGAAAATCACATTGAATGGGCTTGAGGATATTTTTATTTATGAAATTGCTATGTTTGGTGATATAACTACTCATTTCGTCGATGTTGTATAAAATATGCAAGTGTGATTGTTCCCATAGCTCACGATTGATTACTTTCACTCGTGCTCCTAAAGTCCCTCTCTCGAAATATTCCTCAATATTCTTGTCATTTACAGGAGCTTCATTATAGCTCAAAAAGTCATTGCAAAACTCCATAACCTCCCTAGCCACATAACCCTCAGTAATACTTCCTTCAGGTTGATAACAATTCCAAACATCACCTGTAAAAACACTCATGTACCATTCAGAAGGATACATCCAATGCAAGAAAACTGGTCCCAACATTTCCACTTCCCTAGTGAGATGGAAAACAAGATATACTATGATATCAAATAATGAAGGAGGAAAATACATCTCAAGATGGAATAGGGTAACAAAAACTTCTCTTTGCAACTTATCGAGATTATCAGTATCAATAAATTTTCCACATAGAGTGTTGAAGAAGAACCAAAGCCTTATGATTGCAGACCTTACATGCTTCGGCAGTATAGATCGAATTTCTATGGGAAATATTTATTGCATTAGAGTGTGACAATCATGAGATTTAAGACGTATCAGCTTCAAATCCTTCATTGATACTAGTTTATAGATATTGGAAGAGTATCCCTGTGGTACCTTATAATTAAGAAAACTCTCGCAAAAAGTTTTCTTCTCCTTTCTAGACAGTGTGTAACAAGTAGGAGGTAAATATGTTTTTGATAACTACTAACTTCTTTTGTTAATTATTTCCTTATTCCCATTTCACGTAGGTCCATTCTGGATTTGATTCCATCTTTAGTATTACCTGGTATATTCAACAGAGTACCGATGATGTTATCACAAACACTTTTCTCAACATGTATTACATCGATACAATGCCTAACTGCCAAAGAATTCTAATAAGGAAGATCCTAAAATATTGACCTCTTCTCCTATAATGATTTGTCATTCTGTGTGGGAATGGTACATTGTGATCTCTTACCGAATGCACTGAAAAAGTCTTTTACACTTTCATAAACAACCTCCCCTAATATAGATTTGGGGGCACTCTGTTCCCTATTTGATCCATTAAATGCTTTGTGCAACCTTCGGTAAGAATGAACTTTTAGAAGAAACCTTTGATGACTAAGATATATAGTCTTGCCTCCATATTTTAACTGTATTGAAACAGTGTTATTTTCACATATAGGGCATGCTTTGGATCCTTTTACATTATATCTAGAAAAAATCGCATATGTTGGAAAGTCATTAATAGTGAAAAACAACATAGCATGCAAAAAAAAGTCTCTCTACGCTAACTATCATAGATTATTCATACCTTCTCCCCAGAGTTTCTTTAAGTCATCAATCAAAGGTTCAAGATAAACACTAATATCATTGTCAGGTTGTTTAGGACTTGATATCAACAATGACAACATAATGTACTTATTTTTCATACACAGTCAGGGAGGAAGATTGTATATAACAATCATAATAGGCCACGTGCTATGTTGGCTGCTCAATGTGCCATATAGATTCATCCCATCGGTACAAAACCCAAGTCTTATATTCCTGACTTCTTCACCTAATTTAGGGTACAATAAGTCAATCTTCTTCCACTATGGGAATCAGATGCATGTTATAGGATCCCATCATTATTTTTCTTTACCTCTGCATTCCATCGTAAATTCTCACATCCATGGGATTGTCAAACAAGCATTGAAACTGTGGTATTATAGGTAGATACCAAATCTAATTGGTTGGAGATCCAATTTTGGACTTCCCTAAAGTCGTCATTTTATACCATGACACCCCACATGTTGGACAATCTTTCAAATTGACATATTCCTTTTGAAATAACACACAGTCATTTGGGCATGCATGTATCTTCTTAGCCTTCATTCCCATTCGGCATAACATTTTCTGTAATTTGTATGTTGATATTGGAAGGTCGTTGCCTTAAAGAAGAATTTCTTTCAACAAAGACAACAATGACGTGAATCTTTTGTCGCTCCATCTATTGTTATCCTTCAGAGTATACACTCTCAACACAACACTCATCTTCTTAAACTTAGTACAACCATTGTAAAACGGTCTCTCAGCATCATGCACAATGTTTCTAAATAAGGAAGGTGGATCGGTGTGCTCTACCCCACAACTATCTAGCATCTCATGAACCATGTCTATCAAAATCGATTCATTCACATCTACATAATCGGTAGCAACTTCTTCTTCAACACATGTACTCCTATCGGCATCTACTGATATCATGGTCGGAATCTCTCCATGTTAGTACCATTTTGTATAGCCATGTACAATCCTATTGCACATTACATGACTTTTGATTCCGTCAACAATGTCAACTTTCAAGTTGTTATTACAACATCTACATAGACAATACAACCTATCTCTAGGTCATTTTCTATGTTCTTCTACAAATCTTACAAACTGACCAAGACCAGCAATAAACTCTGGGTGCAGCAATTTAGAATGGACATACATGATCTATCCATTCTATAATCAAAGAGAAAACAAGTATTAGGGTTTAGGGTTTACATGATTAGGGTTTAGGGATTACATATTAGGGTTTATCATTTAGGATTTAGGGATAAGGTTTTATAGATTAATTTTTATGGTTTACATATTAGGGTTTAGGGTTTATGGTTTACATATTAGGGTTTAGGGTTCAATATTGAATGTGTGTACCACCCATCCCATTCTTGAACACCTAATCTCACTAGTAAGTGTATAATGTGTATTTGGTTTTCAAGAAAATTTTAGCAACATTTCCTCACAGTCTTCCAAGTACACCAATGTAGATGGGAAAATGTCCACAAACATATGTACTTAGAGAACAAATGGGGAAGTGCTAACGAAGCATCTTGAAAACCTAAGTGAGATTATACACTTACATCCTAAGTGAGATTAAGTGTCTAAGAACATTCCCAAATAGGATACTATCCAAGATTTACTCCAAATGAGTAAATTTCATATGATGATTCATATCAATTCCATGTAAATACAAAATCATTAATCCATGTCACATTCACCCTATCATTCATTACATATTTTAGATATACACTTTTTTCCCATAATCATCATAATATTTCTCCTATTAATTCTCAATCTTAGGTCATCTTCTCTAATCAAGTATGCATGTTTCTCATTAAACAACATGGTTCTACTAAGATTCAGATTATTAATAACTCAAACATCAATCATGCAACATTGTATATAAATAACAATCAATAAGGTACACACTATTAAAGATAACATAAGATAATTGACCACTCAATTTCATACTAGTTATGCAACTTAATAGAGAGCATAACTCAATTTCATCATCCCATATGTTTCAAAAATTCATAGTAAAAACAAGATTACCACAGAAACCCTAGATTTCATTTCATCATTTAGGTATCCTACTTATTTATTAACACATGGGAATCCCACATATTTATTAATATTTTGGTTGCAAGAAATGGGACCTATATGTTGTCATTTAAATAAAAAATAAAAAATGCCCTAATCTACTGGCAACAATCGCTGGCTCCTCAATAATAGCAACTAGCTCCTCAGCAACATTGACTAGATCCTCAGGCGGTGGTGGCCAGCTCCACTGATGGTGCACTAGTAAATAACCGACCTTTAGTGTCGGTTATTTAAGGCATTTAGTGTCAGTTTTTAAACGACACCTATGTGGGTGCCGCTAAAAGCCCAACTGTTACGTGTCGGTTCTCAAACTGACGCGACAACCCTTCACGCGCCATCGAAAACGCACCAGCATGGGGTATAGGCGTCAGTTATTATCTTTGAAACCGACGTCATATACCTTCGTGCCACAGAAAGGGCGCCATTTGGGGCACTATCGGCGTCGGTTTATTAGTGATAACTGACTCCATCTCACCCACTGTCACGGCCGTGCTAGCCAGCATGGCCGTGGTGTCTGGTCAGCTGTCACGACCGTGCTGGCCAACACGGCAGTGGTGTCTGGCCTCATTAGGGAAATCGACGTTGGTTACTAGTAGGGAAACCGACACTATAACCATTTGTCGTCGGTTTTATACAAATAACTGATGCCTATTTTATGTTTTTTTTCTGTCAGTCTGTAGACCTGCAGTGGCTGCGCAGGATGAGAAACCTACAGTTCAGTTATGAACTGCAGGTTTTACGGTATCCATTGATATCAGCCAACAACAGGCCACAAACCTGCAAAATTAACAACATAAATGTTCACACATTTAGCAACCTACAGTTCCATTCGATTTTCACACATGTATAAACATTCATGTAGCAATCTGTAGTTCCATTCATTTTCACATTCACACATGTAGAAACATTCATATAGCAACCAGTAGTTTCAATCATTTTCACTCAAACACATGTAGAAACATTCAGATATGTAGAAACATTCACACATATTATAATTCAGAAATTCATTTACAAAATATCATTCTTTAGTCATTATTCACTATCAACATCCCAATTATATGTTAAAACCCCCACTACTTGTATGGTTGTTTCCCATTCTTCTCTTACATCATTTAATTCTTTCGTCGTATAGGGAGCATGTACATCTGGTAAGGCCTTTCCTATAGTGAGGGCAAGCAACATCAGTGGCAATTGCTAGTAGCAATAGCGGCATAGACTGGAAGCACGAGCACCAACAATGGTGGCTAGCTTCTCAAGTGGTAGTGGTGGCTAGCTCCTCATGTGGCAGTAGTGGCAAACATAGCAGCTAGAGCACAGGAGAAGCAGTGTAGAGGAGTACAGAATCACCAGAGCTAGTTTAGGCAACGGGGAAGCAATGAAATTGAGAATGGGGGAAAGAAATTTCATGTGGTATTAAGTGGGACATAGTCATTGGTTGTTAAAAAACTGACAATAAAGACAATAGACATCGATTTCTAACAAAGAAATGACACCTAATCCAGTGACATAGATGTTGGTTGTAGCTTAAAAACCTATGCACGATGCCATTAGCCAAATGAAAAATAGGCCTGATTAATGGAGATAGTCGTCGGTTGAATATTAAAACATGACACCTAACCTAGTGACATAGATGTCAGTTGTATCTTACAATTGAGGCAAGAGGCCAATATCTAAATGAAAAAAATTGGCCTGAGTAATGGTGATAGTCGTCGATTATATACTAAGAAACTGACACCATACCTAGTAACTTAGAGGTCGGTTATGGCTGAAAAATTAATGCAATAAGCCATTATCCGAATGAAAAAATTGGCCTCGGTAGGTATCGGTTGCTCCTGGATGAACCGACACTAGAGTGTAATTTGGGGGGAATAATTTTTTCATGTGGACGTGGAGCGAACCGTAAGACGTCGGTTTCTACACAAAAAACTGACACTAGTTGTGCAAATTTTTAGGGTTTTTATTAATAAACAATGTTGGGTTCTGTCAGAAAAATCACCTCCATAAGAATTTTAGAGGTAATATTTATTTCATGTGAAGGTTTCTTTCATCAGTTATCACACAACCAACGTGCATCTTAAAAAATTTAGAGGAAATTTTTTTTTCTTGAATTTTTTTATTTTTTGGGTTATTTTAAACGTTGTTTTCTTTAAAACTTAACCAAAATTAAAGAAAAAATATCACCTGTGTTTTTTCTTAATCGGCAGGATTGATCAATGGTGATGTTTGTGTTGGGAAACAGATGTTGATTTGTATATAGTGTTGTTTTTTTTGTGTAACCGACGTCAGGAAAAGTGACATTAGAGGTCATAAATGTACTAGTGAATATCCACAATGGGAGTGATCAATGGAGCTTGTGGAGGGTTCGGATCAGGTTTCTTTGTTTAACCTAGATCCACATATAACATACATGGCTCCAACATCAGAGGAACTGTCTTATCAACTTGGTGTATCTTTGTATGTGGATGTGTGTCCTCTTCATCTTACACTTCATCAATATGAAGGTTAATGGAGGCATTTGTGTCCTTTACTAAGCTGAAGGGGAGATATGATTCCTTCATAGATAATGTGCCCAACTTAATGGGCTTAAAAGGGGTCACCTCACAATATAATGGTGGCATGTAAGGTTCTTACATAGGTGGGATCACCTCATTAGGTTCAACTGGATGTGGAACAAGAAGTGGTTGAGGTGTAGCACAATGCTCTTGTTGAGGAAGCCTTTCAAAGGAATCCATAAGTGCATCATGGGGAAGTGATGGTACATTGGCCATAATAGACTCAACTAGACTTGGATGATTATTGTAAACATATGAATAGGGGCAACCGAGAAGGATGTTTGGGCTTTAGGTTGTTGAGATGTTCTTTGAGCCCACCTGTCTTTAACCCTTTTGTTAAAAGACTCTTGATTCATGAATTTATCCACATAGGCCCCCATCCATCCATTTTTTGACTTATATGGATAGTTGAGGCCCCATACAGCTGCTTCCCTAGCTAAACAAAGTTCATCATTTGCGGCATCGTTAGTTTCCTTAGAACACTTGTCCAACTCCTAATCAAGGTTGTATGGCATCTCTACTACTTCATGTTGGACTTCTTTTAAGGATGCTGGTTCATTATCCAGAAAGGGTAAAATGGAACCAGATAGGTCATTAACAACAATTAGATTAACACCCATAATGGGAGTGATTTGTGGATCTTCATGTACTGTAGTTGGTTCTAGTGGATTGAAGATGATATAATCATCATCATCATCATTGGTTAAAATCGTCATTCGTTTCTCCACATTTCTTAGGTTTTTTATTGACTCTCTAGAGGCATGTCTGGAAGAGAGAGTCATGCAATCAAACATTCCAGTTGTGCCTCTAATCTTTTTCTAATAACTACTCCATCACCTAATATCTCTCGGAAGGCCTCTATCCCCTCACCACTATCCGGCGGGTAATAATCTACATGATAAGGAAGTACATTATAATTCTTATAATATTGTTGACATTGACTTTAGCATAATTCCTCATAATAAACTTCAAAAGTTTGTGGGTTGAAATTTTCATTATATCCACCTTGGTAGGAAGATTTGATACTACAAGATCCCACCATAAAGTGAGGGGACACAATTGGACAATTTTTTGATGAATGGTTGTAATAAACACACAATTGAAATTGTAAACCATAATGTGTTGACCACTCCATTTAAAAATTTCTTTTTTAAAGAAATAAATTACAAAAAGAAATCTAGATAAAAACAAAATTTTAAACTAAGAAGAATATAAAAAATTATGAAAAGAACTGACACAAGTTAGAATTTACAAAAATACTAGAAATTGCAGAAATGATGCTAAGAAATTATGAAACAAAAAAATTATAAAAATAAACTAGAAAGCAGTACTTCTGAAATAAAAACTTAACAGAAGGAGGAGTAGCATTTCCAAATAGTTCTTGGAAGGTAGGAAAAAAAATGAAAAAATAAAGAATTTGTTCAAAGATTTTTCAATGTTCAAAAATAATTTCTTAACCTCGGACATGGTGCCATTTTGATATGTGTCATTCATGCACCAAAAACTAGAGTCTTAATCCTAGAGTTTAACCTTGCTAGTATAGAAAGGGTCAATCCATAGATAACATTATTAAGATTGAAATCCCAACCCAAATAAATTTTGAACAAAAGATGCAGAAAGTAAAGATCCAGTGTGTGATGATCGATTATACTAAGAACAAGGAAGTAAAATGTAATGAAATGAAATTCAAACTAAAAACTATTAAGAAAAGAGTTATTCTAATAACAATAAAGATAGAATTATCTCTAAAAAAGATCAAATTTTATACAAGTAAAGAAAGCGATTGAAGAAACGAGGTTGAATTGATGGGAAATGATATCGAGGCTACAAGTTTTACCACCATAGCCGGCGTGAAACAAGACTGATGGAATTCATATGATAAAATGAGATAGAAGAGGGAATGTAAAACCATTCATAAATGTGTCTACAAAAGACGAGCTCTTTGTGAACCCATTGCTCCGAGAATTCACAATTCTTAGCCCAATAACCCCAATAAGAATATTTATGTGGTCACATCCAGATGCTTATGTATCTGGTTTGGTTGCTCTGAGCCTTGGGTTCTGTGGTCACAACCCCCAAGACTAACTTACGATAAAAATTAAAGATCAAATCATTTAAACTGACAATTATCCAAGTCAAAAACCATCTACGAATAGAATCATATGAGACATCAATCTTTGTTACAACATGGACATGGGGCTACTCCCCATGCCTCAATATGAAAAATTACGCATGGTCCATTAAAGGAAAAGGGGGAATGGAGGAAGAAAGGAAGCAAACCATATACTAGAGGATAAAAGATCCTAACAAAAATCTTTAGCTAGTGACAATTAAATGGCTATCCCCCTTAATTCCTTATTCCCATATAAGACCAAGAAATTAAAAAATGAGAATTGAAGATATGAGAACAAAACTGATTTTATTGAAGAACTTGAAGATTAAACATGCATGAATTGAAATAACAAGTGCTCAAATAAAATTGTAAGAAAAAAATTTTGATGCTTTTCTTTGTGGAGTCCCCCATCTGTATATAGGGAGAAAGGACGGGGAAAACCCTATAGGAATGGTTGGTGGAGGTGGCTAGATTACTTCATCTTTGGTGTCAATCGATCAACAACATTAAATCACTTGCATCAGCCCGAAGTCACATTCAAACCTTGACTACGTTGATGACTTGATTGAGTCTTTATTTGAATTCTTTTCACCACATAAAATGATATGGAATTGGCCAACCTTCCTAGTCGAATAAGATAACTTTTAATTTCTCACCCACAATAGTTAGATTTATTGAGTTGTCCTTTTTAACCATGTGGCTCTATTTAATGCAAATTCTCACAACAACAAATTCGAGAGGATTTTGATCCCGTCAAAGGCTCAAAAAGGTACAAATAATGGGATTTTTTAGGAAATAAAAATTTCTTTTCCAACTAGTATTTGTGCACTCAATTTGGAATTTGGACATAAACGTTATGGCACTTTTGGTGCCGAATATACATGAATTTCAAGCACTGCGGGACATTGTGCTAAACCTTCCAAAAGAAGCTTTGGGAATTTTTGTGCTTTGAAGTAATTGTCTCTTTTACTACAAAATGCACAATAATCAAGTAAAAATTTCAATTTAAGTAAGAAGGGCTAAACTGAGATAATTTATACTAAAACTATTTAATATCTAACAATTTATTGTCAATTCAAGATGAAAAAAAGTACAATTAAAGGTGATGTTTTTACACTAATCAACCAATAAATACATGACTTAATATATGATTAGATATATGAAATGAGTCTAAATCAAGATGATCAATCACTATCTCACAAGTGTTGAGTAACTATTATAGCCCCCACCATGATCATGATCACACTCATGAATTCAAATAACCCTCACCACAATGGGAAAGACCTAGTCCAAAATATATATCTCACTAGAAGATGATCTATAGTAGAGATTCTTGCTTGGAACAAATCCATTGAAGAAGTTGTACAAGAACCTACACATAAACCCATTAAATCCAAATAAATCTTAAAAATACCCAATCACCCAATTGAACCATACCCCAAATTTTAATTCACAAGGTGGGACCTTATCAAAGGTGTACCACCTTCCATGGTTCCTAGATACTCGGTCACTCAAATACATCAACATTATCCCCAAAATCATGACAAGAAGTTCCAAAGAGGTAACCATCAGAGTCAAGACCACCTTTTCAATACCCCTACTTTATTTTGAAAGTAAGATCATTATTGAAAGTTCATTGTGATATTATCCAAAGAACTTCACATGGGAACCCATCAAATGCATGCATAGACCTAGGTTGCATCTAGATTCTCATGAAAGCAGCAATAATCTAGGCATCTAATTGATTTCCAGACCGTAATGTATATAGAGGGCATGAAACTTATGTGTTCTTGTTTCTTTTCCAAAATGGTTTCAAAAATCACAAATTAAGCAATGTCTAGTGTCAATAGAAGTGTAACCAACCCCTTCAACCTCTATACAAATGATCCTTCATTATTCCTTTATAGTGGTCGGAAGTCATGAAGCCTTTATTACTAGAAGTCACACTCCCCAAATCCCTCCAGATCACAAACCCAAATCCAACTCCATAGTTAAGGTCATGTATGACTAGGAAGTGGTAAGTGGGAATCCCATGGTTTCATTTTCTTCTTTATTGTTGGAAACCAAACAATAGAAACTACCTCTTGTCCTCGAAACGTCCAAGCAAGGAAATAGGTTGTTATTAAGAGGAAGATCATAACATCATAAGTATGTTGTTGCGTGATTCAATGTTTGATCAATGATGAGTTTGTTGACACGTATTATTAAGTAACCACATGAAACCATTATTTCTCTTCTATACTAGAATGTGACCTACTAAATTTTTATAAAAAATATACATGTAATTTGATTCTCTTGATATGGATATTGTCTAGCATGTATAGAAATATTAATAAACAACTAGTTCATTTTTGGATGTGTTTTAATGCCTAAATAAAACAAAAAATATAGATCTTGGATGTAAAATCCTATCATATAGGTAGGAAAGAAGTCTGAAAGATGTTTATTCATCGAATCAGGAATAACTCCTTTCTTGAGTTTAGTTGGAGTAAGCCTTAATCATTATTTTGGTTCCTATATTTAAAAGGAAAAAATGACCCAAAAGATCTTACTACACTATAAGTCTTCATTAGAAGACAAGTGCATTTACCTCTTTCTGATTGAGAACTTATCTTTGTTGTGCACTAAGCTATATTAGATTTTTCATGCATGTGAAAATAATTTTGAGATTGAGATATTGTCTGGACAAAAGAGTGAGTACCAACATGAAAACCCTCTAAGTAGTGAAAAATTGATGTTTGTTCTTGTGTTGTGATGTAAAATTTTCATAATGCAAATCCATTTCTTTGCAAAATAATTGACAAGGTGAAGTATGATTAGCCCTATAGTGGTCATGCTTATTGGTGTAATTCCAATTTAAAGCTCAATTTTCTAATTGATTGGGTTTTTTTCTTGAGTAAACGGATATTGTGTGCACATGGTATTTTCTAAAATATATTTTATCTATTTTTCATATTCCACATAAAAATAGTTATCTTATTGTTAAGTGTGTTTTATGTAATTTTTAAAATTCCTTGTAAAAACACGTATCTTATAGTTTTGCGATGTTTACTTGTTTTTTATCTTTCATTTTTCATTTATTGTGTTATAATCTCATCCAATATTTTATATCCATGTATCAAGAATATATATATTTGGAACGTTGTGTTGAATCCATGACCAAGCTACAGTGTATCAAGTCAACAAACAAACGAAATGCTAAAATTTGGAATGTGAAGGCATGACATTGCATATAAACAACATTCATGCCATTAGAGTAAATGAAGATAAGACAACAAGTAACGAAAAAAGATGTCCCTCATGATTTATAATGTGTCTAACCTTTTATGCTTTAGTATTCTCCGATAGTCTAGGGGATGGTGTGTAGTATGCCAAACTCTCTCATGGAAAGTAACAATAGTTTGACATGATATGTCATTGATGAACATGTTATGTCATGGGCTCCAACATATGAGCATGAGTTGTCACATGATGTGTCAATAACATAACATGCTATCTCAAATAGTTATGAATTTCTCAAACTCGAGGCACATAATGTGTCACTTACAGGGTCACACCATGTGGTTGTGTTTTCAATAACTTCTATGTATGTATATATTCTGATTTTATACAAAGAGACTATCTTTGTCCATTTTAAGACCTTACTTTAAGTAGATTCTTGGGGTATAGATAGAATCATTTGACATCTTAACTTGATAAGAGTATGGAATGTAGAACAAGAAGAAGAATGTGAAAGACAAAAAATCCTCGGAACACTGTAGAGTGAATACATGGATACAAATTCTAATCTTTCTTAATTTATATTTACCTATTAAGTATTCTTCTTACTTTTTTATTCCAAATATATGCCAACTTGTAGTACACATTATCCTTTGTACATTGATGTCATGTTTAGGGATAAAAAATTGAAAGTTTGTATTTATCTAGATCAACTCTGAACTAATATGTGTACATCTCATCTTCCTTGTTTGACGTGTGTGATATTCTATAATTGTGGTGTTTTATTTCTTCATTGACTTGATCACTCAATGAGGTGTTATAGGGATTTTATTCATTAAAACGTTAGTGATTTTTTTAGATTTACGAATCAAATCTATCGAGAAGTAATCATGAGAATGAGGTATTAAAGTGGGTTTTTGCTTTTTTAAAATGATTTTGACTAAGGTTACACAGATGAGAGTTGTATATATCTTATTTTTTCATGTACATAGTGGTAGAAAGATGTTGATTGTAAATTTGTGAAATTTTCCAATGGACTACCATAAATTTTACAATATTGAATTATGATGCATAGATTTGGAGATTGTTGATGCATAGAAATTCTAGAATATATTAGAATTATATTTAAGGTACCTTCTCAACCATTGAATCTTGACTTTCTAAATTAGAATGTTGTGCAATTGATCAATCTGGTCATGAGAAATCATCATAAGAAATTTTATTATTTCCTTTAATACATAAATAGCATGATTAGTTTTTATTTATAGTAGAATTGACTCCATGTGAATACTACCTTGGAGTTATACTACATAATAAATATGTATGGTTATGAGTTGGTAGCATCTACAAGTAAACTAACTAAAATCCCACATATAATCAACTTTCACATTCACATTGGGCATAAAGCATGATTGTGTTATAGACCTAACATGGCGCATTGGTCATGACCTCATTGGCTCATGAATTGGTACCCAAATCATCCAAAAGTCGGTGAAGAGTCAAATTGAAATGTAATTTTTACACCCAAATTGTACACTCAAATCAATTCTCAATTGACTTTTTTATTATTTGGATATCATTACACATTCCAAAGGTTACAACATGCCTGAAGAGTGATCATCCAAAGACTCTAACTATTTGGTAAGGCTTTATCATGTTATTGAAGCCCACCTACCCACACTTACACCAGATAGATTATAAAACGACACCACCAAGGGAATTTAAATATCTTAGATACTCCATTTTCAATTTTCAATAAAGGTAGCATTTTGGGATTGAGTATAGAATATGATAAGCATTTGTTAGGGCTCCCAGCCATTCCCCACCTTCCTTCCTCTTCCCCAAGATGATTTCTATTAGTTCTTGGTGAGTTTCGCTTTAATAACTTAATGGAATTCTGATATACAGTTCTTCATCCCATCTCATACATATAAATCCTACCATTTTAATTATTTTAGTTCACCACACGTCCATACTACATTTACCATCACTTCTTGACAAAATCTTGTCCAATTGGGAGATATTTGTGGATTTCTCTTGAGTAGAAAATCACTTGTAGTCAATTATCTTAAAGATTTTTATCAATCATATATCTGTAACATACCCACACCACAACTGTATTTTTTTCAGCCATTTCCACCATCCACTCTTATGTACCAATGCTCTTAACTATTAATCACATAAACATCCATCTCTAGTTGATTGTTCTCACTTGTTGTTAACATTTCTAACTATTGATTGATTTTTCATCCATCCACTCTTGCATCCTTTCCTACTACTTCCATTGGATACTTAGACTCCCTAGTTCACCAAGAAATGTTACTTGATTAAAAGAAATAAGAAAATCTATAAGGAAGTGATATCTCAGGCATATATTCACTTCTTCACCCAATTGCCGCCCTTCATAGCTTGTATCCTTTGTATATTTTTTCTTTCTTTCTTTCTAATGTGTATGTTCTTATTTATTCTCATATGTATTACATGATACATTCAAAAGAAATCTATATTATGTTATTTTAAAATGTGGTTGTATGATATTTAAGTTGTCAATGCTTATTCTTGTAGCTTTCCATGTGGATTTAGATTATTTCATTAGTTCTTATGGTTTTGTGTTTTTGTAGCTTTTGATCATTCATATTTGATAGTTATTCATCTTAGATAGTCAGTAATACTCAGACTTGAGGTTAACTTGTGTTTGATTCATATTAATCCTATATGTAACTAGTGGTCTAGCTTGCCTAATAGGAATTTGAGCTCATGGAATTTGCATTCTCTTCCATGAATTTGAATGATCATAAGAATTTAATAATTGTGCTAGATTCTTTTTATTAATTGATTTTTCACCCTTCCCCATTTATTATCTTGTTATAACCAATGAGCATGACCATATTAAATTTGTATTCTCTTACATGCTTGTGTTATATACGTACCACTTGTAGGTAATCAACTTATTTTGGACCCCATAAATACACTATTTAACTAAAAGAAAATTAGTACCATAGTTCAAATTCATAATTTAGTCATTTATTAATTCTATACCTTAATTACTACTTTCTCCTAGCAGACACCATCTAATTTTTTCATTGCAATATATGTAATGTCTTTATAGTTTTATTTTGTTCATGCGTCTAGGGCTTTTAAAATTCTAACATAAAAATATGATGTAACATTAACTCTTATTTGATTTGGTCATTGATGTTGAAATTCCTCTAGCTAGGTTTACTTTTTTAAACAATATGTACATTATTCATCATGTATAGCTTTTAGGTTCGGTTTATGGTTTGAAATAAAAATTACTACATAATTTCTTTTTGTTTGATTTTCATGTTAATTAATGCTTCTCAAGTTTTCTTAGTTATGTTTCTTAGAGTACCCAACTTCACTATGGAAAATAGATATACGTGTGAAAATTCATCCATAATATTCACACAATGTAGCCATTTTGGTAGCACTAATGAACCAGCATAGTCTGTTTGGTACGGTCATGTTGATCCCCACCTATGGGTGCAAATTTTGTGATTTAATTCGACTCTCCACAAACTTTTGGTTGATTTGGGAACCAATTAGCCTGCCAAGCACTATTATATGTCTTAAGAGTGATCCTCTAGAAACCCAAAATATTTTGGGAGGTTTGGGGTACGTTCTTGAAGCCTTAAATCCTGCACTTGCATCAAAGTAGATGAGTATCAAAAAAATACAACTATAGGTGTTGGCTAAATTGGACATTATTATAATCCCTTTGTTTTGATGATGACAAACATTTCATTCTTGTAGTTTTAACGTGCTATTTAAGTGTATCAGGAATAAGCATAAAAGGTTGTGGATAACAAAGATTTGGAAGATCCTTATGCTCATATTAGCTTTATTTTTCATGATTCAAATCAATGTAAAAACTTGTACAAGTTTATAAAGTACAAGTACTTAGTTATCATGTACATCAATCATTTAGATCTTCCTATCCACTTACAACACTTAAATAGGTCATTCCCTAAGATAGTATCACAATTGCACTTTGATACACACACTTAGTACATATCTAGAACCACCAAAATAGGGACTATCTCGGTCGAACTATTTCTCGACTGAGAGAAAATTGGTCAAAAAAATTCTCGACCGAATATGTCCTCAGTCTAATGCACAAACACATTTGCATAATCTGCTCAATGCTATCACTGAGAAGGTCTCGGTCAAACTTTACTTCGACTGAGATTGAGTATCTGGCAGGTTCTATAGCCATTAGACTTGGTGGGAAAAAGTGGTTGGGAGTTGAGTTGAACTTTGCAAATCCACTAACCTTAGTCTCCCACTCGGTTGAAGAAAAGTTCGACCGAGATCAATTCGGTCGACAAAGAGTTCGACCGAGCTACATTCTAGACTGCACTTTTCAGCATTAAACAAATAGTCATTGCAATATAATTAGTGGACACATAACCGCTAATTGAGCACTAAGAACATCCTAGAAGGTGTCTAGAATGTCCCCAAGTATTAGCAAACCTCTCCTGTAAATAGGACAAGCTATAGGACACCCAAAGTATCACGTGTGCATACAATTACACTTGAGATTCATTCCTTGTGAGAAACAAGATGAGCTTCACTTGCAATCTATTCTACATTAGTATCCTATAGCTTAGTATCTCCTAGCCACCACAGTAGTATGTTCATCCACAGTGGATAGGAGATCAATACGCTTGATATAGGATCAAAGCACTGTACTTAATTGGTAACATTGTTTCTTTCTTCCAATCTTGTTCCTTCTATTGTATTTTGTTCTTATTTGGTACTCCTAGGTTGGAGGTTGCGGAAAGGAGGTTGTTGGAGCTTCTTTGGGTGGAGAAGGTATCTTGGTGGACTTTGGACTACTTCTAGAAGGTCTCAACGGGAAGCTACTTCAAGGAGGAAGGCTACTTCAAGGGGGAGCTTGAAGTTACTTCAAGTGAAGGTTTCTTCAAGGTTGGTGAGACGACTTTGGGGTGAAGGATGTACAAAGGGTTTGTGAAGGTAGTTGTATCTTATGTAACATCCTTGCGAGGTAATAAAATACAATTTCTTTCAAAATCTCAATTGGGAACAACCGTGTAGTGTACAAAGGGTTTGCTTAGGGTGGAACCACTCTAAACGCCTTGTCCCCTTCTCCAACATTCTTGTGGTTGTTTTCTTGGTTGAATAATTTAAAAATTATCATAAAACCCTATTCACCCCCCCCTCTAGTGTTTTCAATTGGTATCGGAGCAGGCTTCAAGGAACTTTAACAAGTCTTGAAGAAAATGGGTGATGGAGTACTAAACAACCTCAACTTTGAAGGAACACTTGTAGCTCGGCCTCCACCATTTGATGACACCAACTACAACTATTGGAAGAGGAGGATGCAATTCTACTTTCAAGGGATCAACTAGGATCTTTGGAGAATGGTTTCAAATGTTTGCAATCTTCTTCAAACTGAGTATGCTACATGGGATGCAAATACGATAAAATTAGCTCCATTGAATGCAAAAGCTGTAAGTATCCTTTATTGTTCAATTTTCATAGGTGAGTTTAATAGAATATCAAATTGTAAAATTGCATATGAAATATGGCATATACTCTCTATTACTTATGAAGGAACTGTTCAAGTAAAGAACTCCAAAATTAGTATGTTTAAACAAAAGTTTGAACAATTTTGTATGGAACCAAGTGAGTCTATTAGTAAAATGTATGCAAAATTTTCTTCTATTATTAATGGTTTAAATGCATTAAATAAAGCCATTAGTGAAGAGGATCAAGTGTCTAAAATTATTAGGTCTCTTCCTCCTAAGTACAAGCCTAAGGTAACTGCAATTGAAGAAGCCAATGACCTCACCCAACGAAGGATGGAGCAACTCATTGGCAACTTAGAAGCACATGAGGCAACCTTGGAGGAGGAAGAAAGACGGGAGCTTGAACTAAAACAAGGGAGAAATAAAGACATGGCATTAAAGGCTACAAAGGTCATCACTCAAGAAAGTGATGAGACAAGTGATGGAGATGAGGGAGAAGAAGATCTAATTGTAAATGGTAAGAAATATAAAAGATTTAAATCTAAAAAAGTTATTAGTTCCTCTTCTTCTTCCTCTCCTAGGTGTTTTGAATGTGGAAAAAAAGGACATCTTAAGAATGATTGTCCTAAAGCAAAGAAGGGTAAGAAATCATCTCGCAAGAAGAAGGAAAAAACCTACAAAGCTGCATGGGATGATTCAAGTGATGATAGTGAGGATGGAGAAAATGAAGTGGAGTGTCTTATTGATACAACAAATTAAGAAGACGATGAGGTAAGTTTTTTTTATTTATCTAAAGAAGAGCTAGTTGCTAATATTGAGGAATTACATGACAAATATATTGATTGCAAAAAGAAACAAAAGAAAATTACTAAAACTAATGAGGATTTGTATGCTAAATTAAATGGTCTTGCTCTTGAAAAGGAAAGTATCATTTCTGAAAACTCTACCTTGAAATCATCTTTCAATGATTACAATATGAAGTTGCTTACTCTAGAAACAAACTATGATTTTCTTTCTCAAGAAAAGGTTGAATTGCTTGTAAAACTAAATAATTTTTAGACTCAACCTATCTTATGTACTCATTTAGATTATGATGCCATTATGAAAGAAAGAGATAGTTTGTTGTCTAATCTAGAGCAAGCAAAGTTAAATGCTAAAAAGAAAATGGATGATATTGCCAAGTTACAAAAAGAAGTTAGTAGCTTGAGAAATAATGGTATTCTTGATAAGATCCTAAAGAATTCTTATGGTCATATTGGAACAAGAGGACTAGGTTATACGCCCAAAGGAAAATCCTATCAAAAACCTAGAGAGAGAAGGACACAAGTGCCCAAGAACAAAGTTATGTATGTGCCTAAAGACAATCTAGCCAAGAAGAGAAATGAGATTGATTCAATATGTTGTAACTATTGCTTAAGGCTTGGACATTATTCCTTCTCATGTCCTTACAAGAAAAAGGATGTTGAGTTGGTATGGGTTCCAAAACCCCCAAACTAAATGAATAAAATTAAGTTGAGATATGACCAAAGACTCTAATTGGACTATATTTATGTCTTATCTCAACTTAACATAATAGAACAACAAATTGACCAAAGTAATTTAATCCATAACTTGAATAAACATATTTTTGAACAAACTTATAGAGATACACTCGGTCGACAAACATTTTGACCGAAAGTAAGTTGGTCGAGAAACTATTCGACCGATAAAGGCTCTATATTGAACCTAAAATTACTGGAAAAATAGTAACTTATTCGGTCGAAGTAGAGTTCGACCGAGCAAATACCCGATCGAGAAATAGTGGACCGAATACGCCACTGATTCAACCTGATAAAACAGTAGAAATCTCGGTCGAGAAAATTGTTGACCGAGATGTATTCAATCGAAGAAACGTTCGACCAAATAAAGTCTTGCAAAACCTGCTTAATTGATTCATTTTTCTATCAATATACCTAACTAAAATGATTAGTGGGATTAAAGGAAACCTTTTGAAGAAAATAATGTTGAAGACAAATTTGTCAAATCAAAACATATTGATAAGTCTTGCATCACAACTCAATAAAATTGTGAGATAATGTAAATGATGTTCTTACCCAAATTGATGCAAATAATGTTTCTTACAAAGATTAATGATGTTGATTGGAAATCTATAATCTTATTGCAATTGGACATGCTTCAATACAAATATAGCATAGATTTCAAGTTCATTTTCAATTGCTATGATCTTATACATGGTTTTCCATGTTGCCTTGAGAAAACTTCATAAATGGAACTTATGGACTTGTTTCTATTGATTAAGAAAGATATTGTCATGGCTCACAGTTTTGCAAATAGAGATGATGTTATTTTGCTCTAAGATTGTAAATCAAATACTCTACTTTCAATTTTGTAAAATAAAACTTTACATTGTTCTAAGTATTTAAATTATATAGGAATTTCAAAGCTATATTTCTTGCAAATAAGACTCTCTTAAAAAGAATTTTTCTTTATATGAAGAAAAGACATTCTTTATGATCATAATTGAGAAAAGTTTAAATGGGAAAATTAGTGGAATAAGAGGTCTTGCTTAGAATAAACATTTTTCAATATTCTATCTAAAGCCTATTCTAAGCAAATTAAGAGCAAGACGCCATGTCAAAATCAAATATTGCTCTAAGAATTAAGTTCTATACAAACTTGATCCTAAGCTATAATCTTTCAAATTGATATAAACTCTTTTAAATTGGTATCCATATGTTACATAAAGGCTTTATATTCAATGAAGTGAATTATTGTGAATGCTTAAACTGGAAATCTACATAAATGCCTCTCGATCGAAAAAGAGTTCGACTGAGGGGTGCCATGGTCAAAGTCATGGTTGACCTAAAATAAGCCTGACAAAATGCTTAATTGTAAATCATTTCTTTGCACTCAATCTTAGTATATTGGTCCTAAACTTGTTCATCATGTTGAAAATAAGATTTTAGTGCAAATCTCTCATAAAATTTTTGACTTATTGTAATCAAACTTTAATGCTTGTCATTCTTAAACTATCTTGATTATAAGATTAAGGGAGAGCTACCAAAACTTTGTAAACATTATGACAATCTTGATCAAATCAAACTTTAAAAACTAGTTATGACCTTAGGATTTTTGAAATTATCTTGATCTAAAATGGACTTTCTATATCAATATGGGCTTAACATCCCTCATTATTGATTAGAGATATATTTCTTGATCTTACTATGCTGTAAAAAAAATCTCATTTCATTTTTAGGGCTTAACATCCCTTGTAAAATGGATGAGAAATCAATACATGTATCCATCATGAGCCTAAATGGATCTCATATCATTTCAGGGCTTGACATCCCTTGTAAATGATTGAGAAATCAAAATACATATGCCATGAATATAAAAGGATATCATATCATTTCAAGAATTAATAACATTTGCAAATGATTGAGAAATAAATTGTGGCTAAATTTGACATAAAAATAAGTGGTTTGCATTAAATTGTGTTGATTATCCTTGCTTTAAAAATTAAGCATCAAATTATCAAATTAAGGGGGAGAAATAAAAGTCATACTTAATGTTTAGCTTGGTTATCTTTTTGAAATGACAAAGGGGGAGAAACAATATAAATCATTAACATAAAGTAAAATGAGTTTAAAGTAAAATGAATTCCATCATCTCTTGGCTAGCACGTACTTCACAAACAAGAGAATGGTTACAAAAGGTAAAATTCAGGTATGAAACTCATATGAATTATATTTCCTTGATTTATATTTTGGAAATGTTTGTCATCTTCAAAAAGGGGGAGATTGTTGGCTAAATTGGACATTATTATAATCCCTTTGTTTCGATGATGACAAACATTTTATTCTTGTGGTTTTAACGTGCTATTTGAGTGTTTCAAGAATAAGCATAAAAGGTGGTGGATAGAAAATATTTGGAAGATCCTTATGCTCAAATTTGCTTTATTTTCATGATTGAAATCAATGTAAAAACATGTACAAGTTTATAATGTACAAGTACTTAGATATCATGTAAATCAAGCATTAAGATCTTCCTATCCACTCACAACACTTAAATAGGTCATTCCCCAAGATAGTATCACAATTCCACTTTGATACACACACTTAGTACATATCTAGAACCACCAAAATAGGGACTATCTCGGTTGAACTATTTCTCGACCGAGAGAAAATCGGTTGAAAAATTTCTCGATCGAATATGTCCTCAGTCTAATGCACGAACACCTTTGCATAACCTGCTCAATGCTATCACTGAGAAGGTCTCAGTCAAACTTTACTTTGATCGAGATTGAGTATCTGGCAGGTTCTATAGCCATTAGACTTGGTGGGAAAAAGTGGTTGGGAGTTGAGTTGAACATTGCAAATCCACTAACCTCAATCTCCCACGTGGTCGAAGAAAAGTTCGACCGAGCTACATTCTAGACTGTACTTTTCAGCATTAAACAAATAGCCATTGCAATATAATTAGTGGACACATAACAGCTAGTTGAGCACTAAGAACATCCTAGAACGTGTCTAGAATGTCCCCAAGAATTAGCAAACCACTCCTATAAATAGGACAAGCTATAGGACACCCAAAGGATCACTTGTGCATACAATTACACTTGAGATTCATTCCTTGTGAGAAACAAGTTGAGCTTCACTTGCAATCTGTTATACATTAGTGTCCTATAGCTTAGTATCTCCTAGATACCACACTACCACATTCATCCACAGCGGATAGGAGATCAATACGCTTGATATAGGATCAAAGCACTGTACTTAATTGATAACATTGTTTCTTTCTTCCAATCTTGTTCCTTCTATTGTATTTTGTTCTCCTTTGCTACTCCTAGGTTGGAGGCTGTGGAAAGGAGGTTGTTGGAGCTTCTTCGGGTGGAGAAGGTATCTTGGTGGACTTTGGACTACTTCTAGAAGGTCTCAACGGGAAGCTACTTCAAGGAGGAAGGCTACTTCAAGGGGGAGCTTGAAGTTACTTCAAGTGAATGTTGCTTCAAGGTTGGTGAGACGACTTCAGGGTGAAGGCTGTCTAAAGGGTTTGTGAAGGTAGTTGTATCTTACGTAACATCCTTGTGAGGTAATAAAATACAATTACTTTCAAAATCTCGATTGGGAACAACTGGGTAGTGGACTGACTCCCTTAGTTTTTGCAAAGGGTGGAACCACTCTAAACTCCTTATCCCCTTCTCCAACATTCTTGTGGTTGTTTGCTTGGTTGAATAATTTTAAAATTATATAAAACCCTATTCACCCCCCCTCTGGTGTTTTCAATAGGAACTTAAAAATTGTCCACACTCAATCAAATTCTTTAAGAAAGGTTGTTCAACTATAAGGAAGTAGACAGATTTCCTATGATTTGACAATGTCCCTCAACCTTCGTGTCCATCATTTTTTTAGTAGACTCTTTAGGTGTGTATTCACCCTGACCTTCCTACCATCCCAAACCACCACCAACATCTAAAAACCCCAGTAAAGAAATGTCAAATTCACACCCCATCCCCTCACGGTTTGATTTTCATTACCCCCCTATAATCTTATGACCATGCATAGCATGTAAAAGTAATAGATGCCTATCTGCTATATATGTATAACTATCTAAGTTAGCTATCACCCCCAAAAAAACCTAATAGAGTGGTAGCCATGTCTGTCAAGGTGAAGTTGATCTCTAGAGAACCTAGGGAGCACTAAAGGGTCGTCAAAAACTCTCATAGTGCATTTTAAATCTACCCCATTAGCCAATCATGTGGGCCAGAGTATTGACTTCTTTGGGTATTCATTCACTAAGCATAGCATACTACTCTGCCAAATGCATGGATCTTACACAAGTGGAGAGATAGCCTCCAATAGTGTTTGGATTTACACCACACCATGTTAATCATCATTTGTGCTCCAGTTTCAAGCATAGCCACCGACATATTATGGTCATCACAAATATTGCGGGCCACAATCGTTGCTTGAAAACAAGCTTCATCATAGTATTTTATGACAATCCATGCTTGTTGGGCCAGCACCATATGACCATTTATATAGAATATGACGCTAGCATCCACCATCTAGACTTGTCTCCATATGCATTGAGATGCCTACTGGAATTATTAACTTTTAGCTCATCAAGTATATATAGTGTCATCAGAAAATCTTGAGATGCCGTATCATCAAATGAGGCTCGAAAATGCCTAGGGACATCACATGTTGGGTAAAACCATGTTCCCCAAGCTTCTTTAAGAATTTGTGTTGGATTTGAGCATTGGAAATGTTTGTAATATCGTCTTACAATATAATGCAAGGGGAGTGGATTTTCCATCAAACCTTTGACTGCATTCCTCTCTTCATATTACCCAGAGTATAAGTCATGGGAAAATTATTTGAAGTCTTCACTATAGGATCCCCCTATTTGCGATGGCCCAAAGAGAATGAACCCAACTAGCAGTTGAATGGGACTATCATTTGTCATAATACCTTTGCAGGCTAGCCGTTTGTTCCCATATCTCTCATGCTATGTCACTGTGAAAGAAAAGGTGGTCAATTGTTTTGGGTGAGGGCTCTCTGTAGCAGGAACATCTAGAGATGATTGATATTACACAAGATACCATATTGTCATCAATGGGTATTACACAATGAAGCACTCCTCGAAATAGGGCACTAGTTCTTGAAATACAATCTCGACGGCATGAGTACATTGTGTTATTCATGTTTTGATCCTCTACATTTCTAAGGATCACTTTAGCTGCACAAAGATAGAAGGATCCATCATGTGAGAGTGACTAAATAGGCATTCTAATGTCTCTATCAAGTTGGTTCCCATCAGTTCTAGGATAGGAACCCACTCTTTGTGAGTTTTGTTATCATAACTAAATGGTATTACAACTTTCTATTATTAATCTCATTTCATCCATCCAAATCCCTTAATTCCATTCTATTTTATATACTAATCTTGAAACAACCATACACTATCCTTATCTAGAAAATCCCATACATTTAGGAGATATTTATAATTTGCTATCAGTTAGCAACACACTTGTGGTGAGTTGTTTTCCAAATATTGTTCTATTTTTTCTTTCTTATCCACTCCATCACCATATGTTTTCTCTCCACTCCCACATTCTAGATTCTTCTGCCATACTTCCTCATCATTATTCCAACTCATTTCATCCATAACATCCATCTTAGTAAGCTTTTCTCACTTGTAGTGAGAAGATCTAACTATTTATGGATCATTTGTCTATCCACTTCCATTTCCACCATTTCTTCCTGTCGTAGCCCTTCCATAGGAGGTTTTGTAAATCGTAGTAGATCAAACCAAAATTGAACTTTCATTTAGATTGAGCAAACATAGGAGGAGGTGTCATTTCATTTATATGTTAAGTTGTTTAACTTATCTCCATTTCTATGGCTAGTTTTTGACATTTCTTCTTGTCTAATTTAATATATAACGTACCTTCATTGCATTCCATAGTTGAAAAAACTATATCTATTTCTTTAAAAGTGTGTTTGTACCATGTTCATGTTTTCCATTCATATGTGTGTATATTTGCATAAGGACATAGAATTTTTAGTTACTTTTTGTGATTGTATAAATGTTGTTTCTTTTAACCATCTATGATCATTTTATTATATGGAAGATACTTGTGTATACATTCCATGTTTGTATTTTTATCATTAGATGTAATTCCTAAACTGAAACTTTGATCAAGAAACAAACAATCAATTGATATAAATATAATCATAATAGTACACAAGAAATTACAATATTTTTCCCCTTTTACAAACCCCTCATTAGATAAGTACTACATATTCATTCTCAACCAACACTAAAACTCCTCAAATAAAAATTGCTCACTAAAATTTGGTAAATGTGGATCAAGCTTACTATTTCTATAAGTATATTTTGCAACACATTGTATGTACCTTTAAGAAACAACTTACAAAGAAAGTAAAAGGATAGGTATAACTTAGATTATTCATGTATGAATATTCTTTATCATGGCCTCTTTGTTCAACAATGTTATACCTAAAAATATTAAAACAACCAATATGAGACTCGTATAGAGTTGCAGTGAGTGGAAAACATTCACTCTATCACAGGTAGATATGATTCAATAGTAAATTTGGAATTTCTAATTAAACTAAAGGGCATTTTTGAGTCAATAAGGTATAAAAATTTACTATTTGGAAACTATAAAGTGTTGAGTAATTAACATAAAACTGGTCAGTTCCATTAATTTATTTACAAATTATTATCTTATATTCCTAATAACATATAAAGAACTACCATGTACCTTAGAAAAAATTTACTACATAATAGATGATAAATTTATTCTACAAATTTTATGTCTTGTGTATCATTTTAGATAATAATCATGACATGTTTGTGACTTCCCTTCAATTGGACGAGAAGCAAAACTCACATTCCTGAAAGGCACGAATGACAAGAGATATGTCCACCCAAAATTAAAAACAAAGTCAATAGAAAATATTTCAAATTTAAGTCAGAATTTCACATTACTCGCCTAATATCTACTTAGAAAGTAAAGTTAAATATGCAATATATCATCTAAGAATCATAAAAATCACATACTCACGTTTTATAAATAATATTCATTCACAACATGCTATTCTTAGGTAGTAGCTAATATATATACATGATATGTTCATTCACTGCTCATCGGATCATGTTTTTGGTTTTTTTCATTAAACTCATGACTACCTAGTAAAGGTCGGCATGCCAATTTCTCATATCAGAAACTCACTATTATTATTTTTTAGTTTATCTAGACACCCTAAGATATATATGATAGACACTAGGTTGCATAGGGTTTCCTAAAGAGGAAAAGGTAATTCACAATCTCTCTACCAAATGATCCTTATCAAGATTAGATGAGATTGTTACAAAAAGAATATTCTAATCTTCATAATAAGCATTTCCTCAAATTATGCTCCATTATAATATATACTTTAATGTCATAAGGGATTTAGGGTCACGACCATTAACTATTTGATGCATACCTAAACTCTAGCTTCAAGATTTAGAACTGCACTCTACAAATCTTTCACGTATCCTTGAATTACTATAATGAAATCTACTTTGTTTCCCCAATATATGCCTCAAAAGAAACTCAAAACTTTAGGTCACCAAACTAGATGAACACATTAGTTCTCTAAATATTTAATAATATTACTCATCTTAAGGAAAATTGAATTCATTATTTTTCACATGTGTGTATCCTCATGCAATCACAGTGACATGTTCATGCCTAGGTTCAATAAATAGTATCTTATTTATTCGTTACAAAAATAATACTTCAATCTTTATATGACATTACATAAATTTCTTGCATTTAAAAATCTAGAGGATGGGTGATAGGTAATCCAATTTTATGCACATTAAAACACAATATTGTATATGCATCTTGCTTAAACTATTATATCATAAAGTAAAACAAGTGATTGATATGTGAAGAAACCACAAAAAGGACACAAGTATGTATGTGGTTCTAGTTTGAAGTGATGTAGATCCACTACCTATTTTCTTCCAACTAGGGTCCATTAACATGTAACTTTTTCCTTTCTATACTGATATAATTATAATTAATAATACCTTATATGTATCAAGACCGACCTCCTTTTCAATATTTAGGATAACTATATCCTTCTTTGCATAACATGGGAATACCACCCTTTGGAGAAGATTGCAATCTACCTCCTTCTCATTTGTACATAGATTTCTTTCTAGAAGTAGCTCTGAATCTATTTGCCACAACCTTTTCACACAAAATATCTCTAAGCAACAAACCAAATTAGGAACAAGAAGGAATAAAGATAGTACAACTAAATCTGACAAGAGATGCAATATATATAACTGTTGAACAAGTTAAGATCAACTACACAAGGTTTAGGTAAGGTTATATTTGGTGGAGTAGGATAGTAGATGTAGGACAAGCTTAGGCTAACTTGGGTGCAGTTGGATGTAGCAAACTAGAGTTCTAACCTTGTGAGGGATATAATGTAGAAGCTATTCTCGAGTGTTCTTTGTGTGTCTATATGAAACTCCTACATACATACAATACTTAGGAGTTGTTGATAATGAATAGGAGTGTTTAGGATGAGTTTAGTGGGAAACTGTTCACTGAAGTGGTTGGGAATAAAAAGGTTAATGACTTGCTATCTAAAATGTTTGAAAACTTATAGTCATTCTAATTGTACTTCAACTGAGTTGCATATTATTTAAACTATATTAAACCAAAATATATCCTGACTTTCCTTCGTCGAGAAGCTATATCCTAGAAAAACTAAAGTTTGACAAGAATTTTGGTTGAATTATGTTTTGAATGGAAAATTAATATGTCCCAATAAGTCCTAAATTTTATAAAATGCCTCCAACAATTCTAGAAAACCATCTACCCATACTAATAGGTATATACAAATATAAAACATGGCTTAGGTTGGTTTTGGGTTGTGAATCACTTGGTCTTACGTTATTTATATCAATTTGTACAACTACAAATATACGAGTCAAAATTATAAGTGCACTTTTATTTACAAGCATGAAGACACGTATGTTTGCACATTTTTTGACATAATCTTATCTAAGTTTTTTTATCACCTCAAACACTAAATCCATACACTAGTAATACGAACTGGAAATATCTGCATTATTGAAATTAGAGTGTGACATATCCAAGAAGAAAACACATATCACATAAAAAATCACAACTAGGTCATCTTCTCTAAACCCATCCTTATTTACACTAAATAGGATTTCACATGCATTCATCAGTGTAAATGTCATTTGAATCGCATATTTATCAATTCACATCATTTTCATCCCACTTCACAATCCTAATAAAGATTCCATCAAACTTCTAAAATATAAATTACATTTTATTTTTCATAATTCCCAATTAGTCTCATTTTCCCAAATTCATATTGTACAAATCATTTTGATGCTTTAACAATATAGTTGTTCTGTTCAAATCCCAAACCTCATTTTTGTGATTTCCATTTATGACCTAGAGTGTCATATTGTTTAGTAAGTTTAAGATACAATGAATTTGTTGCAATTGCAAATCCTTTATTATAGAAAAACTATAAAGAGTTTTCTCTTAGTTCAACATATAAGGGTTAGGGTTGGTTCATTAAATCCAACCATTAGTTCCTAGTATTATCCTTTCATATCCTCATCTCTTTCTCCCTTGTCATGTCCTAGTTGAATTCTTTCCATTGTAATCAAATCATGTTGATAATTTATCAAGTTAGGTTAGTTTTGTTATACTTGCTTTAAATATATTGAAGTTTTATTTAGTCTTATTTAGGAACGTATAGACATTACTCATCATTGATAGTCCAATCCACCTTACTGATTCATTATTTTACCCTTTCGTCATCATATCCAAAACATATTACCTATAGTGGTAATTTTTTACTCTAATACATAACTTATATTTTAAATAACACATAATTTCAAGAAGTAGATTATACTCATTGTAACTCAAATTTCATCTCAATAATTATTTATTTCAATAACCATATATGAATTGCAAAATTTTACTTGCAATAATGTTTTATGTAATTGTAATTGTAAAATACACCAAACTAGAGGTACGTGGGTTAAATCATATTAATCAAACTAATTACCTTCAAATAAAATATTAATATCTACTTGGTAGTGTTATGTTATACATAATCTTACCCAAAAATAGGGCTTTACCTCTCATTTCATTTCAACTAGTTGATCTAGAGTTGTATTGAATACAATGTACTTCATTTTATCTTTATGAATCATCATGTAGACCTCATTTCTCACTAGTATGATTGATAAGTTAAATATCTTTAAAGTTGAGGACAGTTCAAAGAAAACTTAGTTCCTATTTTTTTATTTAACTCAAAAATATGTGGTGCTCCATCACAAATTTTTGTGGTGTATGGAATGAGATCAGATGAATTTTCCACTATATTTATACATAATACATGTAATTTCACATAAAAGAAACCAAATAAGATTGTCAATGACCTAATATTTGGACAAGTCACTCGGTTACATGTAGGTAAGTTGTTAAGAACCCCCACATTCCTAAACATTTATATTTCCTACCCGAAGAAGAACCAAATGAGCATATATATAAAAAATAGGATGTAATGGGAGGAAATCTCAATATAGTTCATGTATACATATGTGTGAATTTGGAAAGGGGTTATAAAAAGGTTATTGTACAAGGAATCATCAATTTCAAGTGCTCGTGTCCTCACACCACTTGGAGTAAAAAATAGGAACAAAGGGAAGGGTATGCATCAATGTGAGACAATCTTTACCTTGCTTTGAAATCATGGAGTTGAAGGGAGGTCGTCCTCCATAGTTACGACCGAGTAGTGACATCCAATTCTCCACTTATTTTGGTTGGAACGATGCCAAGCTAACCTTAGTGGTTGTCATGGTATTTCTAGGGTTAGGATGTTTGAGTTTGTTACATGTCTCTTGATATCTCTTGAGGTGTGAACTTTTATAAGTGAAGATCAAGTGTTAATTTTATAGAGGTAGGGTGCTATTCTATGGTTTCAATGTATTGAGATGTTATATTTTTTGAGATTTTTTAGTTCAGCATCAAAAAATAAATAAGTACATTGTAGGAGGACGCCCTATATGCACTATGATTTACAAAAATCTATAATGTAACTGGGCTAAGTTTTATCACAAGAAACCTTGAAACAACCTAGGTGTAGATCTGCCCATGTGTGTATTCTACACAATCTCTTGATAAATTCAAGATGTTGACAAGTGTTTCCTAATGGATTTTGTCGACATCAAAGGTGTATGTGTCCTAGGAGTACGCCAACTTTGACCTAAGTCTTGCACAACAAACTAATGATTGATGTGGAGCTAAAATGAAAGGGGGAAATGATCCATTGGTAGGTACACACTTTGTATTTGGATTTTATAGGGTGATGAGCTTTGTTACCTGTATGACTTCATTTTTCTTTGATGTAAATGGGTTTGGGTTTAGTAATTAGAGTCATGTAGTTCTCTGAGGGAAAAATGGGAGCAAGGTATTATGCGATGGATTACCCATTAGTTATATGTTAATGTTGGATGGATGCTTTCCATTATAAAATTTTCTATGGAATGTGTGAGTTTGAACCTAATCATCGTAGAGGTTAAGATGGTTGCTAAGGTAACTCATTGTCTAATTTTCAAATGTCATGAACTTGGAATAATCTCTCAAGTCAAAATATGTTCAGTCAAAAACCTTATATTTTTTGGATTTTTTGAGCACTCCATAGAATCACCTTGTCATGTCTTGGCATCCCTCAAGATGTATCTTTTTGACTTCATAAATTCTCCTCAGTTTATATCAATAGGTTACAATCTTTAGCGCTTTGCGCCTAGGTTCAGGTCAAAAACCCAAAGTTTATTGTTCATGTAGTTTTGATTCATGCATGTTTAGATATCATGATTTAATTCATTTTCACTTGGTTTATAATTATTTGTTTGTCATTGGATCAATATTCTTGAATTGGAATCTCAATTGTGTAAAACCCTCACATTTAGACATATAGAAAATGGGGTACCAATAGTTTTTCCCTCTCCATATGTGATTGGAGGTGTAAGAAGTTTTCCACCCATGACAAGGAATGATTTAATGAGTGAGACCAGAGAGGAGATCCACTCTTCATGTATGAGGAATAAAACTATGACGTCCCCAGATTTTGGTTTCTCCAAACCCTATTGGGAATGAGATGTCAGAATCTGAAGACATCATCCAATCATATCAGAAAGCGATGCGGAAGCATAATACGCATACATGAACATACAACCATAACATTCTCAACATTCAACACGTAAATTTATACAACATTAATTTATTACACAATGGTTTACAATTACATATTGAATGAAAATTCTACAAGTCTGAACATGTATGCTAACAGGATCTTAGACAATAGGTACAACCTGTACAACTTGCTCACATCATGTACTTTTCCTCCCATGCTATCTCTGAACCTAAAACATACGTGAAACAACAAATCAACACACAAGGTGTTGTGTACATGGGCAGAAAGATACATATATTTATGGCTTTCATAATTTTTGAAAAAGATTTGCAGAAGGAAAGAAAATCATAGAAAACACTTCTTTATTAAGAGAAATACGCCAATTTAAGTCATTTTCCTAGATGAATTGCATTATCAAGGTGGACTGGTACTAAAACATAAATATGGGCACATCCCCATGTACCAAGTCCTCTAGGGAAACTCCCCGTACACCGTGTGCTCTAGGGAGGTGTACTAGCCAACATTAATCCATTCCCTCGTAAGGGGGATAATGAACACCTTATATACTACAAAACATCTACTCATAATTTATGTTTTCAAGTGACAAAACAACGGGTACTACATAGCAATACTACATCCAATATTTGCAAATAGAAGAGAGCATACATACATATCATGATTGCAAGCAAGAAAACCAAAGTCATATAATTAAATAAAACCCACGTACCTGAGTTCAGAGATTTCTAACTTATCCTTGATCATCTAGAAGTATGGTCATCACCTGATTAAGATAAGTCCACATACTATCATCAGATTCTCATCATCTTAACCCTAGTCATGTTCATTAGGGTTTATATTATCTCATTAGTATATTCCAACGTTTACTTGCATTATTGTCTTATATTTATCCTAATGATGTCATTTTCTATATTATGATTCATTATCTGAACATTAGGTTCCATATTCTATTTTTGTGCACATATTAACCCTAGGTTACATCATTAACCTAGATTAGGGTTTTAAACCATGTATTAATATTCATCTTCATATAACATGGATTTTGTTCATCTTTATGATCTCATAATTAAAACTGAGGTTCAATATACTGATATAAGCTTACTTTGTCAATTTCATCATTTATTGACCATGTATGCATTTATTGCATTTTATTAGGGTTATTAGCCCTAATTAGCCATATTAATCAAATTACAGAATTTTGTGCATCAACATGATGATATCTGACATCATATGCATTCTATACATAATTGTGGACTTACTGATATTTTTCCATGATTTTATATCATCCTTTGATATTTATTTTCCATTAAAAAAGTATTACATGTCTTATATGATATTTCTAATATTAAAGCATAAAAAGTCTGATATGAAGCTTTCATATTGTTCTACATATTTTTCTGAGAATTTCGATACCTTATTTACATTTTTTTGATCAGCAGGCTATTTCCTATGATTTATTGAAGATTTGCATAATTACTGAAGATTTTACCTTAATCAGCCAATGGGAGCTCGCCACGTGGCCACTAGGTCTGGCGCAGCTCCTTTGCTTTCTGCGGCCGGTTCACTTGGTCTGGGACGGGTTCTCTAGCGGTTGATCCGGCCGGTTTAACACGGTTGTTGTTGGGCCGCCAAGGTTGCTGGCCAGTCTGGGATTGAACCCGGTTCATCTTGGTCTGCCCTGGTCTACACGGTCAGTCCCAGGCGGGACTTCGATCTGCAGAGCGCCTCCGTGAGGGAGATGCTCCGGTGAGGTGTTGAGGCTCCTACTGTGAGGACCGGGGTGAAAAGGATGCACCCCCACCTTCGTCTTGTGCTTCCCCGTCGATGCGGCTAGCTATGTGGGTGCAACTCCCTTTGGGGCTCTGTTCCGCCATTGTGGATGGAGAGGCTGCCAGAGAGGAGGAGGTCAGGGATGAAGAGGTGATCTGGAGTGGTTTTTTCTAGCCGAGAAGCACCTTCGGATTGAGGTGAAGGTGATGGAAGGTCGTATTCAGTGGGGCGAGACCTATGCGGTGTCGCCGAGGTGATGTAGTTGCAGAGAGGAAGGTGGATATGGTGGTGGTGCTTGGGGTGGTATTGCTTGTAATTCATGCTCAGAAAAGGGGAAAGAAGGGTTGGCGAAGCTGATGGTGACCTTAAATGGGTATGAGGATGCGTGGGAGGGAAAAGCCCTAATTGGGTCCTGCCGCCAGTGAGAAGCGCGAGATGGCAGAGGGTTGTTATCTCTACTCAGGGCATGGTAGGAGACCTAGCAGAGTTTGTTGAGTTCGGGTTGAGGAGTAGAATCGGTCCTCCAAGAAATCTCGTGCAAATGTTGTGGGAGCTAGGCGTGCGAGGTAGCCTTGGGGTTAGGCAGATTCTGCTGGGATCGGCCGAGAAAAGCGGAAGGTAGGAGACGAAGTCTTCCCCGCTGGATTGCTGATCAACGACCATAAAATATTGGCCTAAACCAAGATCCGCACTCCATGCCTCAAAGTGCTGCGTGACACATATTTGACCAATTAAATCGAAATCTTAGGTCCTAAAGTTGAGAACAAGGCAAATATACACATAATTTCAAATGCTTATATCTCCTAATTGGGTGGTCCAAATGCAATGAAATTTTAGGTGTAGCTTTATAATGTCATGATGTAGATGTGGCATAAATTTGGGAGTGAAATTCGAAGGTTAGGCATGGTTATTGACTAATCACATTAATACCTAAAGTTCACCTTCATGTGACACTTAGGGCATTACATTATGTGAAAAAGATAGGCCATTTAGTCAAAGTTGACTCCAAAACTTCAACATTGGTTCATATGTATATGATTCTTCAAAAGAATTTAGTTCACTACTCATTGGATCACTAAATGAATGATTGGTCTCATGAGAGATTAATCTATTAGTAAGGGTATTCATTCACAATTGAATTCAATTAGGCATCATAGTCCCCCATCATATCTCAAATCACCTAGTTTAGGTGAAGGAATCCATGATTGTATTACCAATTCTTCAATTTGGTATTTGACATCTTACATAGAATTCTTGTCTCTCAATTACTGTATTAGTTATTAAAACTCAAAAATCTAGGTTATCACATTCACCCCACCTTATTTGGAATTTCGTCCTCGAAATTCAACTAATCACATCCTTAAGAGGCTATTTAGGAGTTCAACTTCACATACATCATCATTGCTTAGGTTCTAAGACCATCATAGTTATATGCACTCTACGTTGTCAGCTTAGGGTCTAGAGATTCTTGGGTGTGTCCACCCCACCTTATTATGTGGAAGCATCACTTAATGTCTTAACCATAGCATGACATTATGATATCTTAGGATTACATCACCCCTAAGGATACAAGTTTTGTTCATGCTTTCAAGGTTCAAGAGGAATTCATCTATATGCCATGGTATTTAGATTATTCAAATTTAACATCATCAATATGTTTTATGATCAACATCTTACAATAATTTCAGAATTAGGGAAGATTTATCTTCATCCTTAATATTAGGATTTTTCTTAAGAAGGGCTTACGTAACATGTTTGACCATTAGGGTTTCACCCTATGGTGTGATATTTATACTCAACCTTAGAAGCATAGATTGAGAAAGATTGGGGTTAAGAACTATATTTTTGATCATATATCCTATGATCCAAAAATATCTTTGCATCAAGTTCATGAGTTCAAATTTTTATGTCTTGCATGTATTATGTGAAAGGAAAGAGAGAACATACTAAGTTTATCCCATTATCTCAACATCATATCTTTCATGTTTCATGTGAAGGGAAAGAGAATATTTTAAAGTCAAACTTATCATGATTTCAATCTTGGGTACTACATGTATGATATAGGGGGAAATATAGAATAGGTCAAGCCTATATGAGTGACTCCTCATATATAAATCATCTATATATCTCAAGTGAGGTTTCTATCATCGTATATTAAGAAAGAGAAGAAGAAGGGAGAACATGTATTTTGAGTATCTTTTGCACAAAGCATCATACTCTCATAACTAGAGTTCATATATTACCTCACTTGCAACTAATGATGAGATTCACAAAATATGTCACTCCAGCTAGGACCTAACCCAGCCAAAGGATTGACTTTATCATATGGGTCATCTACCCATCCTTTTCCTTTACCCAATTCTCACATATAGGATTGAATCATGCAACATGACTCAACTCCTCTACTTAGGAGTAACCCAGCTTAGGACACATCATTTCATATATACATCACATATTTTTCATATATTGAAGGGTAGGCCCTATGACCCTCTCCTTGTGGGTCTCACTCTCTCTGGAGTTTACCACGTATCTTGTCCTAACACTGGATGTCCTTCTTTGTAAAGGAGCTTGAGGCACATGCATATTCAACTTTATCTTAACTTAACTCATCTTAAGTAAGAAAAGAAAATGTACTTTTATCATCGAGACTTAGCTTAGATTCTCCAAATTGGGATTCATCTCATTTACAACTTAAATATTTATAAGGAAACTTATACCATCAGAGATCAAACTTAGATAAGATTGCACATTCTTATTTCAACTATCATTCTATCATCTACTCTATGTATCACATATCTTGATAAGGCTCTAGACATCTAATCTAGATTACTCTCTCTTCTAGATTGATGTCACTCCCTTTCACTTAGATTGCATGAATACTAACTACTCTACAGTGTGAGGGACACATTTTTATATTTACATATAGGTAATAAAATATTATATAGTTTTTCTCCGAGAAGACAGACGTCAGAGAAAACTGTCGAGGCTCGAGCCGATTGGAAAACAAAACCAAATCAGCAAAACTGGGTGTCCCACACACAGTAGATAGTCTAGTGTCATGTAACCTAGTGAAATGGTGAGAACGAGATGTAGACTAGTGTAGCTACCCAATACATATGAGCTCTATATGGAAAGGGTTTCTCACACTTGTCTAAACCTAGTTCTCGAACATCTAGGTTCTAACTTAGAGGCTAAGTCAAACCTTAATCCTATAGAATAACTTACTAAGTTTCTAAGGTTTAAAGTGAAAGGTGAGATTTAGGTTTAATGTTTCATGGTGAGCAATTGTCAGGTGTAGCTACTGTTCATGCTCTGATACCAACTGTGACGTCCCCGGATTTTGGTTTCTCCAAACCCTATTGGGAATGAGATGTCAGAATCTGAAGACATCATCCAATCATATCAGAAAGCGATGCGGAAGCATAATACGCATACATGAACATACAACCATAACATTCTCAACATTCAACACGTAAATTTATACAACATGAATTTATTACATAATGGTTTACAATTACATATTGAATGAAAATTTTACAAGTCTGAACATGTATGCTAACAGGATCTTAGACAATAGGTACAACCTGTACAACTTGCTCACATCCTGTACTTTTCCTCCCATGCAATCTCTGAACCTAAAACATACGTGAAACAACAAATCAACACACAAGGTGTTGTGTACATGGGCAGAAAGATACATATATTTATGGCTTTCATAATTTTTGAAAAAAAATTGCAGAAGGAAAGAAAATCATAGAAAACACTTCTTTATTAAGCAAAATATGCTAATTTAAGTCATTTTCCTAGATGAATTGCATTATCAAGGTGGACTAGTACCAAAACATAAATATGGGCCCATCCCCGTGTACCAAGTACTCTAGGGAAACTCCCTGTACACTGTGTGCTCTAGGGAGGTGTACTAGCCAACATTAATCCATTCCCTCGTAAGGGGGATAATGAACACCTTAAATAACTACAAAACATCTACTCATAATTTATGTTTTCAAGTGACAAAACAACGGGTACTACATAGCAATACTACATCTAATATTTGCAAATAGAAGAGAGCATACATACATATCATGATTGCAAGCAAGAAAACCATAGTCATATAATTAAATAAAACCCACGTACCTGAGTTCAGAGATTTCTAAATTATCCTTGATCATCTAGAAGTCTGGTCGTCACCTGATTAAGATAAGTCCACATACTATCATCAGATTCTCATCATCTTAACCCTAGTCATGTTCATTAGGGTTTATATTATCTCATTAGGATATTCCAACGTTTACTTGCATTATTGTCTTATATTTATCCTAATGATGTCATTTTCTATATTATGATTCATTATCTGAACATTAGGTTCCATATTCTATTTTTGTGCACATATCAACCCTAGGTTACATCATTAACCTAGATTAGGGTTTTAAACCATGTATTAATATTCATCTTCATATAACATGGATTTTGTTCATCTTAATGATCTCATAATTAAAACTGAGGTTTAATATACTAATATAAGCTTACTCTGTGAATTTCATCATTTATTGACCATGTATGCATTTATTGCATTTTATTAGGGTTATTAGCCCTAATTAGCCATATTAATCAAATTACAGAATTTTGTGCATCAACATGACGATATCTGACATCATATGCATTCTATACATAATTGTGGACTTACTGATATTTTTCCATGATTTTATATCATCCTTTGATATTTATTTTCCATTAAACAAGGATTACATGTCTTATATGATATTGCTAATATTAAAGCATAAAAAGTCTGATATTAAGCTTTCATATTGTTCTACATATTTTTCTGAGAATTTCGATACCTTATTTACATTTTTCTGACCAGCAGGCTATTTTCTATGATTTATTGAAGATTTGCAGAATTACTGAAGATTTTACCTTAATCAGCCAATGGGAGCTCGCCACGTGGCCACTAGGTCTGGCGCAGCTCCTTTTCTTTCTGCGGCTGGTTCACTTGGTCTGGGCCGGGTTCTCTAGCGATTGAGCCGGTCCGTTTAACACGGTTTGTTGTTGGGCCTCCAAGGTTGTTGGTCGGTCTGGGATTGAACCCGGTTCATCTTGGTCTGCCCTGGTCTACACGATCAGTCCCAGGCGGGACTTCGATCTTCAGAGCACCGCCGTGAGGGAGATGCTCCGGCGAGGTACTGAGGCTCCTACTGTGAGGACCGGAGTGAAAAGGATGCACCCCCACCTTCGTCTTGTGCTTCCCCGTCGATGCGGCTAGCTATGTGGGTGAAGCTCGCTTTGGGGCTCTGTGCCGCCATTGTGGATGGAGAGGTCACCGGAGAGGAGGAGGTCAGGGACGAAGAGGTGATCTGGAGTGGTTTGTTCTAGCCGAGAAGCACCTTCGGATTGAGGCGAAGGTGATGGAAGGTCGTATTCAGTGGGGCGAGACCTATGTCGTGTCGTCGAGGTGATGTAGTTGCGGAGAGGAAGGTGGATATGGTGGTGGTGCTTGGGGTGGTCTTACTTGTAATTGATGCTCGGAAAAGGGGAAAGAAGGGTTGGCGAAGCTGATGGTGGCCTTAAATGGGTATGAGGATGTGTGGGAAGGAAAAGCCCTAACTGGGTCCTGCTGCCAGTGAGAAGCGTGAGATGGCATAGGGTTGTTATCTCTGCTCAGGGCATGGTAGGAGACCTAGCAGAGTTTGTTGAGTTCGGGTTGAGGAGTAGAATCGGTCCTCTAAGAAATCTCATGCAAATGTTGTGGGAGCTAGGCGTGCGAGGTAGCCTTGGGGTTAGGCAGATTCTACTGGGATCGGCCGAGAAAAGCGGAAGGTAGGAGACGAAGTCTCCCCCGCTGGATTGTTGATCAACGGCCATAAAATATTGGCCTAAACCAAGATCCGCGCCCCATGCCTCAAAGTACTGCGTGACACATATTTGACCAATTAAATCGAAATCTTAGGTCCTAAAGTTGAGAACAAGGCAAATATACACATAATTTCAAATGCTTATATCTCCTAATTGGGTGGTCCAAATGCAATGAAATTTTAGGTGTAGCTTTATAATGTCATGATGTAGATGTGGCATAAATTTGGGAGTGAAATTCGAAGGTTAGGAATGGTTATTGACTAATCACATTAATACCTAAAGTTCACCTTCATGTGACACTTAGGGCATTGCATTATGTGAAAAAGATAGGCCATTTAGTCAAAGTTGACTCCAAAACTTCAACATTGGTTCATATGTATATGATTCTTCAAAAGAATTTAGTTCACTACTCACTGGATCACTAAATGAATGATTGGTCTCATGAGAGATTAATCAATTAGTAAGGGTATTCATTCACAATTGAATTCAATTAGGCATCATAGTCCCCCATCATATCTCAAATCACCTAGTTTAGGTGAAGGAATCCATGATTGTATTACGAATTCTTCAATTTGGTATTTGACATCTTACATAGAATGCTTGTCTCTCAATTACTATATTAGTTATTAAAACTCAAAAATCTAGGTTATCACATCTTATCAAGGGTTCCTTTAACATGTCACACTTCATTAAGTGGTTAATTGATTTAGAAAATCATTGATTAAAATTTGGAGAGTTTCTTTCACATACATATAGTATAGTAATGAAAACTAAGTTACGTGAGGAGAACTTCAAGATGCAAAATAAAATGGTTCCTAAATTAATGTTGGATAAGAAAGTCAATAAGTTTTAATACCACACCAAACATTCAAACTAACCATTTTACCATCACTTAATTCCACAAAGAGACATTGGTTTTCTAGGAATCAAGGACACACTAGAAGTGTCTCTAACTGACAAGGGTTCTAACTAGGTAGTCATCTCACCATATGAAATAATAGGATTACCTAGATATCTTTCTTACATGGTTGAGATGAGGGATATGAACCTGTAAGGGTCTTCATTGAGTACTTGTAACTTTACTAAATCTTCCCTATTGTATGAGGAAACTAAAACTAAAGCAAGATAGTAGTCAATCCCCTATATAGAGAGGTTCATGCAAAAATGTATGTGATAGAAGTCTATGTTGAAGGCAAGGTATTCCTGGCTATAATGGAGTTAGTTCACATTATCACTAGTTAAGGTATATAATAACTATAAGTCTTGGTAGCTAAAGTTTGTTATCTAAGCATGATTATATCTTTAAGTGAACATAGTGGAGAGCACGTTTGAAGTACAACAAGAAAAGTATAAGGTGGGAACTACAGTTTTACCTAGACTGGAGTTCCAAGGTAGCCTACACTCTATAGTAGTTAAACTAACTTCCCGATAAGGAAAGAGATAGAATCCCATCACTAAAAATGTCAACTCTTACATAGGGGAAGTTCCTTCCAATAAGGAGAATGTGGACATGGTTAGGATTAGCATAGGTCGAGTCACAACCACATAAATGGTCTAAGGAGAAGGAGGGACCAAATCAAGCTTGGGTTGAAAGTCTATATGGTACCCTATGACTCAAGGGCAGAAGCCTCAATGGCCTCCAAAATTTATCTAACCATACCTACACAAGAAATGGGTGAAGGAACAATGGAGGATAACTTGAAAACTTAGATTAATTGACTGGTAAAGCTATGATATCATACTTGTAATGAGTTAGAAATTTAGAGGGGATCTACTTGTTACTTGATGAGGAATACACCTATCCTACTCAAACACACAAAAAAGTATGATGGAAGGCACATATTTTTATTTCTAAAAAGAATGATACATGAAGACATATAATTGTATAGCAGCAGAAGAAAAAAACTATTACAATATTATTATAATAACAATCGTTGTCCATTCATGAACACATGGGTTGCATATCATTTAGAAGAAGTCACAAATAATATATACAAAGGGACCAGTTGTAGAGGGCAAACTACCCATCTCAAGTTATCCCTAAATTTCAAAGTCTTGAAACAAGATCCTCCTAAATCATCTTATAAATAACCTACATCTAGTTCATTTGGGAACAACTACCATAGAGGGGAAAAGAATAGAAAATGACTACTCATGCATGAAAGTGTTAAATTACTACTCATGCATGAAAGTGTAAAATACAAATAAGAAATTGTTCCCATTCAAGAAGGGGCTATGAGTAAATAGGTAGTAAACTTAAGAGAAATGATAAAAATAAAATGAAACATTTCCTTTTGAGGAGATAAACCTGAATATGAGGTTCTTTCCTTTTTAAATAATTTCACAATCACAGTAAATACATCATTTCATATAGATTAAATATAGACAAAACTATGTATAGTAGGTCCAAGACACCATAGGATCATGAGCCAAAGTTGGGTCGAAGTAGAACACTTGGGGATAAGTAGCACTGTTGGATGAATATGTATATATAGGGCATTCATTCAATACACATGCGGGTAGCCTAGAGTTCGCTACCCGTCAGCCAAAAAGTAACTATACGGTCACGAAACTAACTCGCTGGACAAAAAAGTAACTATGATGATAAGAAAGTAACGATACGACTAAAAGGTAAATCTGGGCAGAATATACAGGATATATATATATATATATATATATATATATATATATATGTGTGTGTGTGTGTGTGTGTGTGTGTGTGTGTGTGTGTGTGTGTGTGTGTGTGAATAATCATATTTTTGAATCTGATGTTGCAAAAGTAACTATCTATGTATGAAAAATAACAATTTGCAAGGTAAAGTAACCCTCTACATGTTAAAAGTAAGAAACTCAAAAATAGTAACTGAAATAGGGGGCGGGTATCTACCCGCACAGGTATTAAAGATGGACCCAGTATATATATATATAGATATATAGATATATATATATATATATATATATCATATATATATATATATATATATATATATGTGTGTGTATGTATATATATGTATGTATGTATATGCATATATATATACATATATATATACATATATATATGGGGGTTCATTCACACTGCATGTGTGGGTAACTAGGATTTCTCTACCTGTGCAACCAGAAAAATAACTATTTGGTCAGAAAAGTAACTATATGGACAAAAAAGTAACTATGTTGTCAAAAAATAACTATTCATCAAAAAAGGTAAAAATGGCAAAATACACAATAAAAAATCTAGAATAAATAGGTAATTGTATACCCGTTACAATCGTAACTACTATGCATGTTATGTAACTATTTGAAAGTTAATCTAACCCTGTACCTATGTAAAGTAAAATACTACAAAAAAAATTACTATTTCTGGAGCAGGAAGCTACCCACATGGGTATTAAAGATAATATATATATATATATATATATATAGAGAGAGAGAGAGAGAGAGAGAGAATCAGGCTAGAATACACTCGAGTGTATTCAGAGCAGAATACACTCAAGTAGTTTTTCATGATGTAATATTTTTTTTCAAAACTCTAATCCATTGATCTTCTTAAACATCTTGTGAATAGCTCATATGCAAAATTTGAGCACATTTGGACATTTATATGTCATGTTATAAAGACCACAAAAATTATATATTTCAAATTAGTTTTGTGTGTTAATTTTTTTTCCCTTGGATGAGTGACTTACACTCATTCAAATGGGCTCAAAATTTGTATGTAGCCTAGTTATAGTATGACGGTGAAGATCAATGGTTTACATTTTGCTAGAAATAGTCTTGATATGCAAACACACTTGAGTGTATTCGTGCAATCTGTACACTCGAGTGTAATCTAGCCCGACTCTCTCTCTCTCTCTCTCTCTCTCTCTCTCTCTCTCTCTCTCTCTATATATATATATACATATATATATATATATATATATACACACACACACACACACATATATATATATATATATATATATATATATATATATGTGTGTGTGTGTGTGCGTGCGCGCGCGTATGCGTGCGTGTGTGTAATCCATGGAAATAGCATGCCTCTATGTATACTTGTGTAGAAGCACCATTGTCTTAGTTATTATCATTCTAATCATATTACATGTACATAGAGTGGCAAGATATATATTTTAGTCCTTTTTATATTCGTTTTCAAATACAAAAGGGATTTAGACATATGTAGCATGGAAATTGTAACATCCTAGGATCAAAGGACCAATAAATAAAGATATAAGAAATTTTGTGTTCAATAAGAGATAACCATATGATAATGAAGTATGCTTTCATAAAAAACTTTAAAGTAATTTAAATAGGAAGAAAAATAGGTTTTATGCTTCACTAATACAAATTAGGGTTTTGAAACCATAAATGCCCAACATAAATAGGGAAGATGTGCATACTTGAAGCCCATACCTAAAGATCCATTTTAATATACTAATTCCAATGGTTAGAGTCTTAAATAACTTAATGATATGTTTGGATGAACTTAGGGTTAATTTCCACAAGTAAATTTCGTTCTTGAAACTAAGATGGATAAATAGATAATTTTTTTTGCTTCCAGAGAATAATTTTGTTTCCAAAGAATAATTGTACTTATTTTATTGACTATAAATAGTATTGATTTATCTTATGTAAATGTATTTTATGATTTTATAAAAAAAACCTCTCAAAAGGAATAATATATCCAGCATATAGTGGTTTGACTATAGTGCATAATGGGGTGAAAGTCTTTAAACACACAATAAAAAGCGCACGCAACTAATGAAAATAAATCTGATAGAATAATAGGAAATTCACGTGGGTGGCACAAAAAATCAAAATAAGAGTGAGTGTGGCATAAGTAAATTGGCCCCTAGATTCTTTTCATCTTTAGCATTGAAGCTCAGTCATTAGCATGCCTTGGAGATCGGGGAAGGGAACCTATGCCACAACTCATCAAGAAACAATGGGAGTGAACACTCTTGGTAGTTTCTCTTCATCCCCCAAATCCATATGGACCAAAACAAAGGTTTGGAAATGGAATGAAGCCATGAAGAGGACTTCCTTCATGACTGGGAAGAGGTGGAGATGGGATACTACGAAAGCGACCAGCTAGGTAGAAATCTTGTGGACCAAGACATGTCAAAACACCCCTATTAGACAACAAACTATAAAGCATGACAAGTAAATCTTAGAAACCCATATACGCTCTAATGATGATATATATGCAGGAGGAAGAGTAGAAAAAAGGTTTTAAGGATTTCCCCATCAACAATGAAATACATCCATCATAAAGGCTTCAATGATCGTCCAAAAACTCAAATACATTTATTCCAGACCAGGGGGAATGGAACCCATCAATAGTGCTCCACCTATGGTCATCATCCCACAAGGTTAGAGATGCACCCCCACACATTGATTTGACCATTACATAATCATTGAGATCCCTCAAGGATGGTTCTAGGTGAAGAAATGTGATCTTTAGGATCGATGATGACGAGAGCATCATATGTAACTCCTCTGGTAGAGATGGAGTTTTCGTGGGTGAAATAATGAGTTTTAAAGGAAACTAGAAGGGTAGAAGACTTATAGAAGATCAAGAATCATGAGAGACCATACCTCTTTATACAAGAATCAAATTGGGGTACTCGTTTTGAAACTCAGCCAACTCACCTTTGTTTCAATGTGCCTATTTTTGGGTATAACCTGGATTAGATGAACAATTACATATACTATTGTCCAAAAGGACAAATCCTAGCCTGGGTTAAGATTTCAATCTGGGGTCTTGGGTTACTTTGAGAGTAACATCCCACATTATCCCATTTCAATCCAAATTAGTTTATCACACCAAAGACCCAAGCATGCCTTTATATACAAAAGAAGTATATAAGATGAGAAAATCCAGATTCACATTAAATAATAATGTTATCCAAATAGGGTTGATGATTTTGTAATGGATATTTTTGACCTAAGGCTAGACATCAGAATGAGATGGCTTTCGTTGTCAGGGTGAATTACACCTCTTGCATTAAAGCCTTTGTGCGTTGCCCAAATAACCTATGTCCGAGAGGTTTCTACACATGATGTACAATTGCAAAGTCCCTCGAGAACCCTAGTGAAGATACATGTAGATGTGAGTCATGTGACTCGAATAAAAGCTCAAGAACGTCAGGCCACATGATCCAGTATGGGCAACCATAATGGACGATTGGATCCAAAATGGGCCCAAATCCACAAGGGTGTGGACTCTGTAATAGCGCAGCTTCTCACAATTTTTTTAGGAGCTGTCAGCGAAGGTTATTGAAATGTAACTCTTGAATCCAGATGTATAATTCCTAAAAACCAAGCCTCTGTTATCTTCTAGGTACCTGCAGTAGAACAACGAGAACACAAACATGTATGAGCCTCTATGGCGCTATCCAGACGACCACGGGAAAAGGTCGTCTTATTATCATCATTGATAAGAGAAAGACCAATACCTTGGCGGACATGCTTGTCGAATGGCTTGTTAGACTGGTAGATGCTACTTCTATTTTGAAAAGTTTCCCTAGCTTCATGTATAAACTCCCTAATGAAGAGGCACGCGGTAGTCAATTCAACCCATTCATTATTGGCGACTTTGGATGGGGATAATCAAAATCCAATAGTTGCACGCAGTGGCAGTTCCAGCAATTTAAAAGAGGTGAGGTTGACTTGTAAAAGGAAAACTATCGTAAGACATTTCATATTAAGCACATAGGAAATTATCATCTTATTTGGAAAAAAAAATATGATGAATAAACAATTTGTATTGGTAAATGTATTTTACCAAGACCAAAACAACTCCACTTGCAAATCTCGTATCACACACAATGTTCAAAAATTAAAGAACTGGACTGTTTACTATACTAAAACTCTACCTTTGCTTGTCATCAACACCCACCATCATTTGTCATATTTAAGTATGCAATACCTTGAAGATGTCTATATGTATACAATGCACTCTGCCGTGGTTGCCCATTTTTTAGTTGCATCACCAACAAGAAATTAAAAGCTTAAAGAAGATCAATGTTGAAGGAAAAAGTAAAACAAAGTGCTCAAAAGACTATATAATAAGTAGGTTTTCTGTCTTTATATTGTTTTTGCAAATTGTATAAATAATATATTGTATTATGCATTAATATATTTTTACATATTGATTTTTTACAAAACAGGGGAGCTATTTAACGCAACAAAACAGGGGCAGCAATATGACCTCTTCCTATCCCTTATCCAACGTCATGCCAGTCACCGGCAATTAAAAAGTATTTTGGTGTGTAAATCTACAAATTGCAATTCTTCAGCGTGTCCATGTACGATACACCCAACGTGTTTCGCAACACTACGATAGTATAGTAAATGGGGTTAGGGTGGGATTGACTGGGTGGAGGTAGGATGGAAAAGTGTTTTGTAATAGAAGTTCGAATTAGTTCGATGTTATGTATCAAACATGGAAAGTAAACAACATTTTGTTGAAGATCAGAGCCTTGAGTTGAGTTGTCTTCTTCCACTTCTGAGACTCTTCCTTCTCTTGGCAAAATTCTGCTTGCAACACTATGACTTCTTTGATTGTCTATCGACCGGGATACAATACCATGGCTGGTCACCGTATTTACAAACAACAACAACTTGTGGGTAGAGCTTTTTAAGTCAGTTGTCCCTCGAGCTATCTTTCCCACGACATACCAACTTTTACTATATGCTGAGACACACCACCCTAGACAGTGTGAGCCATTATTTCTAGAATGCACCGACAGTCTTATTTCCCAATTGCTCTCCGAAGCTACTCGTTTCTCTAACTCCAATCGGTGTATAAGAATCAATGTGAAAGGCATGAGAACAAAATGCTTTACATACAGCAGGGGCTCTACATACAAAAGCAGCAAAACCAACTTCTCACTGCCACATTCTATAGCAAGGATGACTGTAATTATACCTTACATTGACGTTACCCTTAACAATGAAACCATGGATACAATCCAGCTGTCACGGGCATGGAGATACCTCAATCTTGACATAGAGACAGTATTGATCACCCTGAAGGTAGGGAACAACACATTCCAAGTTTAGTTCATAGAAGATGCACAACGTAACCTCGCCACTACCCTTGGATGGAAGGAGATGATCACACAACTCAGAGTGCAAATTCAATGGATCGTATTTCTTTGTCTGACGGATCACAACACTATGATGGTATGAGTTATGAATTATTATATGGAAACGCCAACACTTTTGAGCCTCTCTTCTGTGAACCGGGGGCTTAGCATTCTTGGCCCAGATTCATCAGATGATAAGATTTTTGTGAAGGACATATACCAGGCACCTCCAGGCACTAAGGTTAACCCTCTCCTGGTCAATTCATCTACCACTAATTGCTCGGAGGAAGCATCACTGGAAATGCAGCTACGTCACGATGACAAATATAACAGTCGGTCTCACTTTACAAGGCTCTAGTAGAGTTTCAAGAATGATGACTGGTCTCACAGACCACTATTGACCTTAATTGTGCACTTTGTCTTCACTCACACACAAGTCAGAATCAACTTTTTGACCAGTCATCCATCCTAATACTACTCAAAGACAAGCATGTTTAACTTCGAAGTTTTTAGTATTGGGCTCCCTAAAAAGGAGATATACCTTGGTGATATGGTTAGTCCACTTATTGTTTTTAAGATCATTTTATATGATGTATCAAATCCTTGGACGTTATAATCTTCCATAATTAGGACTCCTAACATTTTCGTCAAGGCTCAACTATAATGTCTGATAATCATTATCCATTTTAGTGTACACCTACAATGACCCATGAGTACCCAACTCCCAATGACAGCTACTAGCGCAAGGGTGGCTACATCACCATAGATAGTCATTTCTGACATGCCTGGACTGCACGACTCAAGATTGGCATGCCACATGACACATGCCCATGTGGGCCCCACCTGTTGGGGGGGGGGGGCTTTGACTCTTATATCATTTTTAATGTCTGGTCTCACTATGCAAGGCTCTAGTAGAATTTTAAGAATGATGAATGACTCTATAGACCACCACTGGACTTAAATATGCATTTTTTCCTTACTCACATACAATTCGAGATCAACTTTTTAACTAGTCACCCATCATAGTACTACTCTAAGCTAAGCATGCTTAATTTTAGAGTTCTTAGTGATGAGCTCCCTAAAAAGAGGTGTACCTTAGTGGTATGGGTAGTTCAATCATTCCTTTTAAGATAATTTTATTTGGGGCCTCAAATCTTGAGATGTTACAATGAAGGTGACCCACAAATGGAAAGATGTCTCATAGAGATCAATTTTTAGGTATGCTTCCTCAGAAACACCTCCTTCGGCATCTATTCAGATTTCATGTCTTATCGGTCTTGAGGCATCTGTTACACATCAGTTCCATCACATAACGAACCACCCACAAACTCATCATACTAATTTTCACCACCCATCATACCATCTCTCATCACCTGATGCATCATACTAATCCAACTCCCCCCCCATTAGGCACCCCATCCTCCTTCATTGTCTCCATTTAACTTATGAAATCATACATCTCTTGGAATGCATCATCATCTGCATAGACTTTGGTTACCCTCAGAATAAAGCCTCCTCACAAACCTCATCATTAATCATGAAGCATACGATTGGGACACTCTTGTTGGTAAGGTATGCCCAGAGAGCCAATCACGTGATGATTGAAATGGAATAAATCATAAAGGATTTGGTTAATACTCATAAAGGCAAGCTTCCAATTTATTATGTTTCACTCAGTTATGAGATAATGAGGAAACTCTATGAATGTCTAAAGAATGATAATACTCAATGATGTATGTCTTCAAGTACATGCCTTAGAAGAATGGGATCATATGAATGCTAAGAGTATGTACATTTTTATTATTTCCCTAGTCAATTGTTACTTTGGAAGGTAGATAGACACTAGTAACACATAAGACTATAGTGTGGGTTGGTTGATCACAGAGTCTTATTAGTTATGATATGGTAATATCAAACCAAGCACACAGATACATGTTAGGGAACAGTGTATCAGACAGACTCACCTTTAGAGTGACACATGAAAACCATAATTGATGGTCATAGTCATCTCTCATAGTGAATGTGCTGATTGTGATTCTTAGACCTAAAATCACTACACTCATCACATGTCGTTGGGTATGCTTTGACATCATCAAACCCGGTCCTAAAACATGGGTTGTTATAATAGTGATGATTGGGTGACTTTAACACATGTGGATAGACTGTGAATGATAGATATGAGATTTTTCCCTCTACTAGAGTATGATATCCTAGCCACTAGATAAGTGAGGTTGAGAAACGCATGTGTATGCACATGTGAATCAATATATGATATTGAGGCCACATTATCTCAAATAATCTACTCTTGGTTAAAGAAACACAAGATGAATGTTGAGAGGATGATGAGTCCATGCCTCGAGTTCATTCTGGATATGAGAGACAATAGAATTATACAATCACTACAACACCTTACACAAATTGTAGGTTGAATTTGTTGTCTAACTTTCCATTTACTTGGGTATCACTGATGTGCGACTAGGCACCACTCTTTGCTTGTGATGTCATAAGCTAGTTAGGGACATTCACTGCCAACATAATATGGGACCTATAGGGTCACACACATAGGAACTCATCTTGCAGAGCAGTTTATCTTGAATGGTGATTGGATTGATTACTAAAAGTGTTTAGGTATTCAATTCACACAACAGATCAACAGATTGGTTGATTGGACTGCCAAACGACCATCTCAAGTGTTGAGATGGATGTTTGAGCAGCCAGACGCGCGTGCGTCTCAAGTGTTGAGACAGTCGTTTGGGTTGTCAAAATGATCAGAGTTCGAATTGGCTAAGTTCTGTCTAAATTGAGAAATGAATCGACCGGTTCAATCTGTTGAACCGATCGGCTTGACTCAACTCACCAGATGACCGTATGGATGAGTGAGACAGGCATCTTGCATGGGTGAGACAGTTCGTGTGATGACCCTTATTTTTTGGAGTTTCATATATAATACAATATTCGAGGGCGTACCTGTGACAAAATGTTGAATGATTATTTTGAGGTGTTATGTGGTCAAATTATGGGAGTAAAACCCATTAATATGGATTCGAGGATTAATGGAATTGAACACATGGTTTGTAAAATTGGTTATGAGGTTATTTAAAGAATTAAGTTAGATGACCAAATCTCATAATTATGGTTCAAACATGGATATGTGAGGGTTCATGTGATGAGGAACACTTAGCTCACATTCCAACCAAACGGGAGCTTCCTACTAGGTGATATAACTATTTGAGTTATGCAATATTTTGATTCAATGAATATCATGGGATTATAGTCTAATAATACTTGAACAAAGTCAAAGATGGCATGCTACATATGTGTTACGCAACACATTCAGTTGTAAGGCGCCTATCACACCCCAATCCTAGCCATCTGCACGTATGAAGTGGTTGATACTTCATCCCCTAGATCCGAATCTTATGGGGAGAAGACAGATTCCTATCCACACACACATCCTCCTTATTGGACTTAAGATGAAGAACCCTTCATTTCTGAACCTACCTCCCCAAAACTAAAGGATCTTCCCAACATCCCTTATCTCGTGGCCAACACAGAGGGAGAGAGAGCTCGACCCTTGCATCTATACAATACTGCGGGTAGAGGGCGAGAATATGAAAGTGCAGAAGTTGACCGACCCCCATCAACCCCTCACCCTTCCTTGCTGATACAGTAGACGATTAGGTTTTGTAGATTGGAATGCTGATGAACCTCAGGGTGTCTGTATACTAGGAGTCCTAGTTCATCAAGTCTATGAGAGAAAGTCCAATGGGAATCTGTATAAGACCCACGTCGTGTGGGATGATGTTGTTGATCACTGGAACTAGCAGCAGTGCTGAAACCAGAGGATGGAGGCGTGCACGACGGTTGCGCCATTCTGCAGACGAATCGTGTAGAACAAGGAAATCACACGAGAAAGGGGAAGCCTCATCTCAAAACAGACACCTATCCACAGTAACCATCCAGACCAACCGGCTCCTAGCAAACCAGATCAGAGAGGGCGGCTCAAAGCTGTTTTGGTGCGGCGGCCTGAATCACGGAGGCGTCGCAGACTTCCAAGTAGCCAAATTGAGAGGATGGAGGAGCAGCTGAGAAAGAGTGGTTCGTCCGGAGCTCTTAGTAGCAGAATAGGCATGGAAGGAGTCATGCTCGCCGAGAACCGGCCGTGTAGAGGCAGCTTCATATAGAGAGCAATGGCAGGCCGCGCTGGAGCCAATATGAACTGGAGATGTAGGTGATGTCGTGGATTGCAGATAGGCATGCGGCACAGAAGAGTAGGACTCTGGATCCAACCTCTCGCTCTTTGTGGATCCATGTGGTGGCGCCTGCAAATCGCAATCGAAGCTTTCAGTGAGCAGACGATGGAATGATCCCCAATCCACAAAAGGAGGCAACGAAGAGACGGATTCAAGACTGTCGGGGTAGGGGTAGATTAGCCGCAGATATTAGGAGCCTTTAGAGAGAACGAACCGAAGGGCAGTAGTTGTTTAACCATAGTAGTTGGGCGAAGAACCTTGGAGCTGCAGCTTGTTCCTCGCCAGATCTGGGCTGGCGGCGGTGGCTTTCCAGGGGACAAACAGAGAGCCGCTCAACGCGACTCGCAGTGTTCGTGTGAGAAAGAAAAGGAGAAAGTATGAGCCGGTTCAAATCCACTCAGACCCGAGGTGAACCAGACAATCACGCTTGAATCGACTCCAGACCAAGAAAAACCACCCGGTATGACCCTGGCTGTAGCAGAAGGATGCGCCCACCAGCAGCCATGTGGCGCACCATGATTGGCCACAAAAGGTAATATTTCAGTAAATCGACGGTTCTTACATAATTCATAGCAATTAGCTCAATGATCAGAAAAATACAAATAAGGTACCGCTATTCTCAGAAAAATGCGTAGAACAATATAGAAACATAATATCAGCCTTTTAATACTTTAATATCTGAGATATCGTGTAAGATGTGAAATGCTTATATGATGGATAATAAATATTAAACGATGACATAAAATTATGAAAACTGAACCAGACCTAAATAATAACCTCTAGATCAGTAGAAAAATATCAAACACAAGTTTAGATCAGTTTGAACCTAGATTTGGACAAACCCTAATTTGGACCTAAAAATTACCAAGAATGTGATGTACATATATTAATGATGAATATTTGTTATTAATCAGGTGATGACCAGATTGTCTATATGATCAAAGATATCTATGAATCTCTGAACTCAGGTACGTGGGATTTATTAAGTATAAGACTAGTTTTCTGGTTTCCTATGATATGCAATATCTGAAATGCTCGTATTTGGATATGATTGCTTGGTTGAACTAGTATGAGTTATACTTTGCCAAATCTAATAGAACATAAATGAGTATGATGGGTTCTAGCTACTAGAGCACATAGCCTGGTGTGGATGTATGTTGCCTAACATGGATGTATGGTTCCTTGCCCCATGTTAGATGTATGATGATATTATATTGCCCACACTAGATGTAAGTCAAGTGCAAGTATGTGTAGTACAACCGCATCAAAGTGAAAGCAATAAAAGGAATGTTTACCTGATGATCGCTTTAAATAATGTTTTCTTTTACTCTTTCTTTCTCAAGTTATTTCAATTATGCAAACATATTAGTATGTATCTTTCTACCCACGTGCACAACACCTTGTGTGTTGATTCGCTGTTTCACGTATGTTTTAGGTTCAGAGATAGCATGGGAGAAAAAGTACAGGATGTGAGCAAGTTGTACAGGTTGTACCTATTGTCTAAGATCCTATTAGCATACATGTTCATAGACTGTAGAATCTTCATTCAATATGTAATTGTAAATCATTGTGTTATAATTCATGTTGTATAAATATACATGTTGAATGTTGAGAAATGTTATGGTTGTATGTTCATGTATGCGTATTATGCTTCCGCATCGCTTTCTGATATGATTGGTTGATGTTTTCGGATTCTGACATCTCATTCCCAATAGGGTATGGAGAAGCCAAAATCTGGGGACGACACAGTTGGTATCAGAGCATGACCAATAAATACACCTAACAATTGCACACCATGACACATAAAAACTAAATTCTCACCTTTCACTTTAACCATAGAAACTTAGTAAGTTGTTTTATAGGAATTAGGTTTGACCTAGCCTCTAGGTTAGAACCTAGATGTTCGAGAACTAGGTTTAGACAAGTGTCTGAAACCCTTTCCATATAGATCTCATATGTATTGGGTAGCTACACTAGTCTACATCTCGTTCTCACCATTTCACTAGGTGACATGACACTAGATTATCTACTGTGTGTGGGACACTCGATTTTGCTGATTTGGTTTTGTTTTCCAATCGGCTCGAGCCTCGATAGATTTCTCTGACGTCTTCTTTCTCGGAGAAAAATTATATAATATTTTATTATATATATGTAAATATAAAAACGTGTCCCTCACACTGGAGAGTAGTTAGTGTTCATGCAATCTAAGTGAAAGGGAGTGACATCAGTCTAGAAGAGAGAATAGATCTAGATTAGATGTCTAGAGCCTCATAAGGTTATGTGATAGATAGATAGATAAAAGAAAGATGAAGGAAATAAGTATATAGAATCTTACCTAAGTTGATCTATGATGGTATAAGTTTCCTTATTAAGATTTGAGTTATATATGAACTGAATCCACTCTTGGGAGGATCTATGCTAAGTTGTGATGATGAAAGTATATTCCCTTTTTCCTATTCAAGATAAGCTTAGTTAAGATAGAGATGAGTGTGCATGAGCCTCAAGCTCTTATACAAGGAGGATATCTAGTGAACTCTAGAGAGAGTAAGACCCACAGGGAGAAGGTCATAGGACCTAGCCTCTAATATATGAGATATGTGTTAAAAAAATGTCCTACACTAGATTACTCTTGAGTGTTGAGTTGAGTCCTTATGCATGATTCAAATCTATATGTGAGAATTGGGTAAAATAAAAGGATGGGTAGGTGACCCATATGATAAAGTCAATCCTTTGGCTGAGTTAGTTCCTAGCTAGAGTGACATATTTTGAGAATCTCATCATTAGTTGCAAGTGAGGTAATATATGAACTCCAGTTACGAGAGTATGATGCTTTGTGCAAAAGATACTCAAAATACATGTTCTCCCTTCTTCCTCTCTTTCTTAATATATGATGATAGAAACCTCACTTGAGCTATATAGATGATTTATATATGAGGAGTCACTCGTATAAGCTTCACCAATTCTATATTCCCCCCTACATCATACATGTAGTACCCAAGATTGAAATCATGATAAGTTTGACTTTAAAATATTCTCTTCCCCTTCATATGAAACATGAAAGATATGATGCTGAGATCATTGGATAAACTTAGTATATTCTCTTTTTTTCCCTTCACATAATACATGCAAGACATAAAAAGTTGAACTCATGAACTTGATATAAAGATATTTTTGGATCATAGGATATATGATCAGAAATATAGTTCATAACTTTGATCCTTCTCAATGTATGCTTCTAAGTTGAGTATGAATATCACACCATAGGGTGAAACCCTAATAGTCAAGCGTGTTTCGTAAGCCCTTCTTATGTAGAAAAATCCTAATATCAAGGATGAAGATAAATCGTCTCTAATGCTAAAATCATAGTAGGATGTTGATCATAATCCACACTAATGATCATATGTGTGATAAGTACAGTAATTCATGATATGAAATCTTGATATCACCTTACATAGATGAGTAGCGTGAAAGATGAAAGTTGATTAATACCTTCTAGCATTTATATGTAAGAAGAAACTCTAAATTTTAGGGGTAATAAGAGTTGTAAATCCTAAAATACTAGAATGTCTTGATATGACTAAAACCTTAAATGGAGATGATTCTTATTTAAATTGGGGTGAGTACACCCTACATACAATGAACTAAAGATGAAAACTTAGGCTACATCCGGAATGATGATGGTTTTAATACCTAGGAGTGGTGACTATATGAATATGGCATTCTTGATATCACTTTGAGTATATGTTCAATTGAATTTCGAGGATGAAATTCCTTATAAGGCGGGGTGAATGTGATGACCCTGATTTTTTTGGAGTTTCATATATAATACAATATTCGAGGACGTACCTGTGACAAAATGTTGAATGATTATTTTGAGGTGTTATGTGGTCAAATTATGGAAGTAAACCCCATTAATATGGATTCGAGGATTAATGGAATTGAACACGTGGTTTGTACAATTGGTTATGAGGTTATTTAAAGAATTAAGTTAGATGACCAAATATCATAATTATGGTTCAAACATGGATATGTGAGGGTTCATGTGATGAGGAACACATAGTTCAAATTCCAACCAAACGGGAGCTTCCTACTAGGTGATATAACTGTTTGAGTTATGCAATATTTTGATTCAATGAATATCATGGGATTATAGTCTAATAACACTTGAACAAAGTCAAAGATAGCATGCTACATATGTGTTACGCAACACATTCAGTTGTAAGGCGCCTATCACACCCCAATCCTAGCCATCTGCATGTATGCAGTGGTTGATACTTCATCCCCTAGATCCGAATCTTATGGGGAGAAGACAGATTCCTATCCACACACATATCCTCCTTACTGGACTTAAGATGAAGAACCCTTCATTTCTGAACCTACCTCCCTGAAACTAAAGGATCTTCCCAACAACCCTTATCTCGTGGCCAACACAAAGGGAGAGAGACATCGACCCTTGCATCTATACAATACTGCGGGTAGAGGATGAGGATATCAAAGTGCATAAGTTGACCGACCCCCATCAACCCCTCACCCTTCCTTGCCGATACAATAGACGATTAGGTTTTGTAGATTGGAATGATGATGAACCTCAGGGTGTCTGTATACTAGGAGTCCTAGTTCATCAAGTCTATGAGAGCAAGTCCAATGGGGATCTGTATAAGACCCACGTCATGTGGGATGATGTTGTTGATCTTCGGAACTAGCAGCAGTGTTGAAACCAGAGGATGGAGGCATGCACGACGGCTGCGCCATTCTGTAGACGATTCGTGTAGAACAAGGAAATCGCACGAGAATGGGGAAGCCTCATCTCAAAATAGACACCTATCCACAGCAACCATCCAGACCAGCTGGAAGATTAGAGAGGGCGGGTCAAAGTTGTTTTGGTGCGGTGGCCTGAATCACGGAGGTGTCGCAGGACTTCCAAGCAGCCAGATCGAGAGTATGGAGGAGCAGATGAGAAAGAGTGGTTTGTCCTGAGCTTTTAGTAGCAGAATAGGCTTGGAAAGAGTCATGCTCGCCGAGAAGCATCCGTGTAGAGGCAGCTTCATACAGAGAGCAACGGCAGGTCGCGCTGGAGCCAATATGAACTGGAGATGTGGGCGATGTCATCGATTGCAGATAGGCCTGCAGCGCAGAAGAGTAGGACTCTGGGTCCAACCTCTCACTCTTTGTGGATCCATGCGGTGGCACCAACAAATCACAGTCGAAGCTTTCAGCAAGCAGACGATGGAATGATCCCCAATCCACAAAAGGAGGCAACGAAGAGACGGATTCAAGACTGTCGGGGTAGGGGTAGATCTGCCGCAGATATTAGGAGCCTTTAGAGAGAACGAAGCGAAGGGCAGCAATTGTTTAACCGTAGTAGCTGGGCGAAGAACCTTGGAGCTGCAGCTTGTTCCTCGCCAGATATGGGCTGGTGGCGGCGGCTTTCCAGGGGACGAACAGAGAGCCGCTCAACGCGACTCGCAGTGTTCGCGTGAGAAAGAAAAGGAGAAAGTATGAGTCGGTTCAAATCCACTCAGACCTGAGGTGAACCAGACAATCACGCTTGAATCGACTCCAGACCAAGAAAAACCACTCGGTATGACCCTGGTTGTAGCAGAAGGATGTGCCCACCTGGAGCCATGTGGCGCACCATGATTGGCCAAAAAAGGTAATATTTCAATAAATCGACGGTTCTTACATAATTCATAGCAATTAGCTCAATGATCAGAAAAATACAAATAAGGTACTGTTATTCTCAGAAAAATGCGTAGAACAATATAGAAACATAATATCAGCCTTTTAATACTTTAATATCTGTGATATCATGTAAGATGTGAAATGCTTATATGATGGATAATAAATATTAAACGATGACATAAAATGATGAAAACTAAACCTGACCTAAATAATGACCTCTAGATCAGTAGAAAAATATCAAACACAAGTTTAGATCAGTTTGAACCTAGATTTGGACAAACCCTAATTTGGACCTAAAAAATACCAAGAATATGATGTACATATATTAATGATGAATATTTGTTATTAATTAGGTGATGACCATATTGTCTAGATGATCAAAGATATCTATGAATCTCTGAACTCAGGTACGTGGGATTTATTAAGTATAAGACTAGTTTTCTGGTTGCCTATGATATGCAATATCTTGAATGCTCATATTTGGATATGATTGCTTGGTTGAACTAGTATGAGTTATACTTCGCCAAATCTAATAGAACATAAATGAGTATGATGGGTTGTATCTACTAGAGCACATAGCCTGGTGTGGATGTATGTTGCCTAACATGGATGTATGGTTCCTTGGCCCATGTTAGATGTATGATGATACTATATTGACCACACTAGATGTAAGTCAAGTGCAAGTATGTGTAGTACAACCGCATCAAAGTGAAAGCAATAAAAGGAATGTTTACCTGATGATCGCTTTAAATAATGTTTTCTTTTACTCTTTCTTTCTCAAGTTATTTCAATTATGCAAACATATTAGTATGTATCTTTCTACCCACGTACACAACACCTTATGTATTGATTCGTTGTTTCACGTATGTTTTAGGTTCAGAGATAGCATGGGAGAAAAAGTATAGAATGTGAGCAAGTTGTACAGGTTGTACCTATTGTCTAAGATCCTGTTAGCATACATGATCATAGACTGTAGAATCTTCATTCAATATGTAATTGTAAATCATTGTGTAATAATTCATGTTATATAAATATACATGTTGAATGTTGAGAAATGTTATGGTTGTATGTTCATGTATGTGTATTATGCTTCTGCATCACTTTCTGATATGATTGGTTGATGTTTTCGGATTTTGACATCTCATTCCCAATAGGGTATGGAGAAGCCAAAATCCGGGGACGGCACAGTTGGTATCAGAGCATGAACAATAGATACACCTAACAATTGCTCACCATGACACATAAAAACTAAATTCTCACCTTTCACTTTAACCATAGAAACTTAGTAAGTTGTTTTATAGGAATTAGGTTTGACCTAGCCTCTAGGTTAGAACCTAGATGTTCGAGAACTAGGTTTAGACAAGTGTCTGAAACCCTTTCCATATAGAGCTCATATGTATTGGATAGCTACACTAGTCTACATCTCGTTCTCACCATTTCACTAGGTGACATGACACTAGATTATCTATTGTGTGTGGGACACTCGATTTTGCTGATTTGGTTTTGTTTTCCAATCAGCTCGAGCCTCGATAGATTTCTCTGACGTCTTCCTTCTCGGAGAAAAACTATATAATATTTTATTATATATATGTAAATATAAAAATGTGTCCCTCACACTGGAGAGTAGTTAGTGTTCATGCAATCTAAGTGAAAGGGAGTGACATCAGTCTGGAAGAGAGAATTGATCTAGATTAGATGTCTAGAACCTCATAAGGTTATGTGATAGATAGATAGACAAAAGAAAGATGAAGGAAAAATCTTACCTAAGTTGATCTATGATGGTATAAGTTTCCTTATTAAGATTTGAGTTATATATGAACCGAATCCACTCTTGGGAGGATCTATGCTAAGTCGTGATGATGAAAGTATATTCCCTTTTTCCTATTCAAGATAAGCTTAGTTAAGATAGAGATGAGTGTGCATGAGCCTCAAGCTCTTATACAAGGAGGATATCTAGTGGTTGGATGATATATGTGGTGAACTCTAGAGAGAGTAAGACCCACAGGGAGAAGGTCATAGGACCTAGCCTCCAATATATGAGATATGTGTTAAAAAAAATGTCCTACACTAGATTACTCTTGAGTGTTGAGTTGAGTCCTTATGCATGATTGAAATCTATATGTGAGATTGGGTAAAATAAAAGGATGGGTAGATGACACATATGATAAAGTCAATCCTTTGGCTGAGTGAGGTCCTAGCTAGAGTAACATATTTTGAGAATCTCATCATTAGTTGCAAGTGAGGTAATATATGAACTCCAGTTACGAGAGTATGATGCTTTGTGCAAAAGATACTCAAAATACATGTTCTCCCTTCTTCCTCTCTTTCTTAATATTTGATGATAGAAACCTCACTTGAGCTATATAGATGATTTATATATGAGGAGTCACTCGTATAATCATGACCTATTCTATATTCCCCCTACATCATACATGTAGTACCCAAGATTGAAATCATGATAAGTTTGACTTTAAAATATTCTCTTCCCCTTCATATGAAACATGAAAGATATGATTCTGAGATCATGGGATAAACTTAGTATATTCTCTTTTTTTTCCCTTCACATAATACATGCAAGACATAAAAAGTTGAACTCATGAACTTGATATAAAGATATTTTTGGATCATAGGATATATGATCAGAAATATAGTTCGTAACTTTGATCCTTCTCAATGTATGCTTCTAAGTTGAGTATGAATATCACACCATAGGGTGAAACCCTAATAGTCAAGCATGTTTCGTAAGCACTTCTTATGTAGAAAAATCCTAATATCAAGGATGAAGATAAATATCCTCTAATGCTAAAATCATAGTAGGATGTTGATCATAATCCACACTAATGATCTTATGTGTGATAAGTCCAGTAATTCATGATATGAAATCTTGATATCACCTTACATAGATGAGTAGTGTCAAAGATGAAAGTTGAGTAATACCTTCTAGCATTTATATGTAAGAAGAAACTCTAAATTTTAGGGGTAATAAGAGATGTAAATCCTAAAATACTAGAATGTATTGATATGACTAAAACCTTAAATGGAGATGATTCTTATTTAAGGTGGGGTGAGTACGCCCTACATACAATGAACTAAAGATGAAAACTTAGGCTACATCCGGAATGATGATGGTTTTAATACCTAGGAGTGGTGACTATATGAATATGGAATTGTTGATATCACTTTGAGTATATGTTCAATTGAATTTCGAGGATGAAATCCCATATAAGGCGGGGTGAATGTGATGACCCTGATTTTTTTGGAGTTTCATATATAATACAATATTCAAGGACGTACCTGTGACAAAATGTTGAATGATTATTTTGAGGTGTTGTGTGGTCAAATTATGGAAGTAAAACCCATTAATATGGATTCGAGGATTAATGGAATTGAACACATGTTTGTACAATTGGTTATGAGGTTATACAAAGAATTAAGTTAGATGACCAAATCTCATAATTATGGTTCAAACATGGATATGTGAGGGTTCATGTGATGAGGAACACATAGTTCAAATTCCAACCAAACGGGAGCTTCCTACTAGGTGATATAACTGTTTGATTTATGTAATATTTTGATTCAATGAATATCATGGGATTATAGTCTATAACACTTGAACAAAGTCAAAGATGGCATGCTACATATGTGTTACGCAACAAATTCAGTCGTAAGGCACCTATCACACCCCAATCCTAGCCATCTACATGTATGCAGTGATGATACTTCATCCCCTAGATCCGAATCTTATGGGGAGAAGACAGATTCCTATCCACACACACATCCTCCTTACTGGACTTAAGATGAAGAACCCTTCATTTCTGAACCTACCTCCCTGAAACTAAAGGATCTTCCCAACAGCCCTTATCTCATGGCAAACACAAAGGGAGATAGAGATCGACCCTTGCATCTATACAATACTGCGGGTAGAGGATGAGGATATGAAAGTGCAGAAGTTGACCGACCCCCATCAACCCCTCACCCTTCCTTGCCAATACAGTAGACGATTAGGTTTTGTAGATCAGAATGCTGATGAACCTCAGGGTGTCTGTATACTAGGAGTCTTAGTTCATCAAGTCTATGATAGCAAGTCCAATGGGGATCTGTATAAGACCCACGTCATGTGGGATGATGATGTTGATCGCCAGAACTAGCAGCAGTGCTGAAACCAGAGGATGGAGGCATGCACGACGGCTGCGCCATTCTGCAGACGGATCGTGTAGAACAAGGAAATCGCACGAGAAAGGGGAAGCCTCGTCTCAAAACAGACACCTATCCACATCAACCATCCAGACCAGCCGGCTCCTAGCAAACCAGATCAGAGAGGGCGGCTCAAAGCTGTTTTGGTGCGGCGGCCTGAATCACGGAGGCATCGCAGGACTTCCAAGCAGCCAGATCGAGAGGATGGAGGAGCAGTTGAGAAAGAGTGGTTCGTCTGGAGCTCTTAGTAGCAGAATAGGCATGGAAGGAGTCATGCTCGCCGAGAAGCAGCCGTGTAGAGGCAGCTTCATACAGAGAGCAACGGCAGGCCGCGCTGGAGCCAATATGAACTGGAGATGTGGGCGATGTCGTGGATTGCAGATAGGCCAGCAGCGCAGAAGAGTAGGACTCTGGGTCCAACCTCTCACTCTTTGTCGATCCATGCGGTGGCACCTGCAAATCATAGTCGAATCTTTCAACGAGCAGACGATGGAATGATCCCCAATCCACAAAAGGAGGCAATGAAGAGACGGATTCAAGACTGTCGGGGTAGGGGTAGATTTGTCACAGATATTAGGAGCCTTTAGAGAGAACGAACCAAAGGGCAGCAGTTGTTTAACCGTAGTAGCTAGGCGAAGAACCTTGGAGCTGCAGCTTGTTCCTCGCCAGATCTGGGCTGGCGGCGGCAGCTTTCCAAGGGACGAACAGAGAGCCGCTCAACGCGACTCGCAGTGTTTGCTTGAGAAAGAAAAGGAGAAAGTATGAGCCGGTTCAAATCCACTCAGACCCGAGGTGAACCAGAAAATCACGCTTGAATCGACTCCAGACCAAGAAAAACCACCTGGTATGACCCTGGCTGTAGCAGATGGATGTGCCCACCTGGAACCATGTGGCGCACCATGATTGGCCACAAAAGGTAATATTTCAATAAATCGATGGTTCTTACATAATTCATAGCAATTAGCTCAATGATCAGAAAAATACAAATAAGGTACCGTTATTCTCAGAAAAATGCGTAGAACAATATAGAAACATAATATCAGCCTTTTAATACTTTAATATATGTGATATCGTGTAATATGTGAAATACTTATATGATGGATAATAAATATTAAACAATGACATAAAATTATGAAAACTGAACCAGACCTAAACAATGACCTCTAGATCAGTAGAAAAATATCAAACACAAGTTTAGATCAGTTTGAACCTAGATTTGGACAAACCCTAATTTGGACCTAAAAAATACCAAGAATATGATGTACATATATTAATGATGAATATTTGTTATTAATCAGGTGATGGCCAGATTGTCTAGATGATCAAAGATATCTATGAATCTATGAACTCAGGTACGTGGGATTTATTAAGCATAAGACTAGTTTTCTGGTTGCCTATGTATCTTGAATGCTCGTATTTGGATATGATTTCTTGGTTGAACTAGTATGAGTTATACTTTTCCAAATCTAATAGAACATAAATGAGTATGATGGGTTGTAGCTACTAGAGCACATAGCCTGGTGTGGATGTATGTTGCCTAACATGGATGTATGGTTCCTTGGCCCATGTTAGATGTATGATGATACTATATTGCCCACACTAGATGTAAGTCAAGTGCAAGTATGTGTAGTACAACCGCATCAAAGTGAAAGCAATAAAAGGAATGTTTACCTGATGATCGCTTTAAATAATGTTTTCTTTTACTCTTTCTTTCTCAAGTTATTTCAATTATGCAAACATATTAGTATGTATCTTTCTACCCACATGCACAACACCTTGTGTGTTGATTCGCTGTTTCACGTATGTTTTAGGTTCAGAGATAGCATGGGAGAAAAAGTACAGGATGTGAGCAAGTTGTACAGGTTGTACCTATTGTCTAAGATCCTGTTAGCATACATGTTCATAGATTGTAGAATCTTCATTCAATATGTAATTGTAAATCATTGTGTAATAATTCATGTTGTATAAATATACATGTTGAATGTTGAGAAATGTTATGGTTGTATGTTCATGTATGCGTATTATGCTTCTGCATCGCTTTCTGATATGATTGGTTGATGTTTTCAGATTCTGACATCTCATTCCCAATAGGGTATGGAGAAGCCAAAATCTGGGGACAGCAAAGTTGGTATCAGAGCATGAACAATAGATACACCTAACAATTGCTCACCATGACACATAAAAACTAAATTCTCACCTTTCACTTTAACCATAGAAACTTAGTAAGTTGTTTTATAGGAATTAGGTTTGACCTAGCCTCTAGGTTAGAACCTAGATGTTCGAGAACTAGATTTAGACAAGTGTCTGAAACCCTTTCCATATAGAGCTCATATGTATTGGGTAGCTACACTAGTCTACATCTCGTGCTCACCATTTCACTAGGTGACATGACACTAGATTATCTACTGTGTGTGGGACACTCGATTTTGCTGATTTGGTTTTGTTTTCCAATCAGCTCGAGCCTCGATAGATTTCTTTGACGTCTTCTTTCTCGGAGAAAAACTATATAATATTTTATTACATATATGTAAACATAAAAATGTGTCCCTCACACTGGAGAGTAGTTAGTGTTCATGCAATATAAGTGAAAGGGAGTGACATCAGTCTAGAAGAGAGAATAGATCTAGATTAGATGTCTAGAGCCTCATAAGGTTATGTGATAGATAGATAGACAAAAGAAAGATAAAGGAAATAAGTATATAGAATCTTACCTAAGTTGATCTATGATGGTATAAGTTTCCTTATTAAGATTTGAGTTATATATGAACCGAATCCACTCTTGGGAGGATCTATGCTAAGTCGTGATGATGAAAGTATATTCCCTTTTTCCTATTCAAGATAAGCTTAGTTAAGATAGAGATGAGTGTGCATGAGACTCAGGCTCTTATACAAGGAGGATATCTAGTGGTAGGATGATATATGTGGTGAACTCTAGAGAGAGTAAGACCCACAGAGAGAAGGCCATAGGACCTAGCCTCCAATATATGAGATATGTGTTAAAAAAAATGTCCTACACTAGATTACTTTTTGAGTGTTGAGTTGAGTCCTTATGCATGATTCAAATCTATATGTGAGAATTGGGTAAATAAAAAGGATGGGTAGATGACCGTTATGATAAAGTCAATCCTTTGGCTGAGTTAGGTCCTAGCTAGAGTGACATATTTTGAGAATCTCATCATTAGTTGCAAGTGAGGTAATATATGAACTCCAGTTACGAGAGTATGATGCTTTGGGTAAAAGATACTCAAAATACATGTTCTCCCTTCTTCCTCTCTTTCTTAATATATGATTATAGAAACCTCACTTGAGCTATATAGATGATTTATATATGAGGAGTCACTCGTATAAGCTTGACGTATTCTATATTCCCCCCTACATCATACATGTAGTACCCAAGATTGAAATCATGATAAGTTTGACTTTAAAATATTCTCTTCCCCTTCATATGAAACATGAAAGATATGATGTTGAGATCATGGGATAAACTTAGTATATTCTCTTTTTTTCCCTTCACATAATACATGCAAGACATAAAAAGTTGAACTCATGAACTTGATATAAAGATATTTTTGGATCATAGGATATATGATCAGAAATATAGTTCGTAACTTTGATCCTTCTCAATGTATGCTTCTAAGTTGAGTATGAATATCACACCATAGGGTGAAACCCTAATAGTCAAGCATGTTTCGTAAGCCCTTCTTATGTACAAAAATCCTAATATCAAGGATGAAGATAAATCTCCTCTAATGCTAAAATCATAGTAGGATGTTGATCATAATCCACACTAATGATCTTATGTGTGATAAGTCCAGTAATGCATGATATGAAATCTTGATATCACCTTACATAGATGAGTAGTGTGAAAGATGAAAGTTGAGTAATACCTTCTAGCATTTATATGTAAGAAGAAACTCTAAATTTTAGGGGTAATAAGAGATGTAAATCCTAAAATACTAGAATGTCTTGATATGACTAAAACCTTAAATGGAGATGATTCTCATTTAAGGTGGGGTGAGTACGCCCTACATACAATGAACTAAAGATGAAAACTTAGGCTACATCCGGAATGATGATGGTTTTAATACCTAGGAGTAGTGACTATATGAATATGGAATTCTTGATATCACTTTGAGTATATGTTCAATTGAATTTCGAGGATGAAATTCCATATAAGGCGGGGTGAATGTGATGACCCTGATTTTTTTGGAGTTTAATATATAATACAATATTCGAGGACGTACCTGTGACAAAATGTTGAATGATTATTTTGAGGTGTTATGTGGTCAAATTATGGAAGTAAAACCCATTAATATGGATTTGAGAATTAATGGAATTGAACACATGTTTGTACAATTGGTTATGAGGTTATTTAAAGAATTAAGTTAGATGGCCAAATCTCATAATTATGGTTCAAACATGGATATGTGAGGGTTCATGTGATGAGGAACACATAGTTCAAATTCCAACCAAACAGGAGCTTCCTACTAGGTTATATAACTGTTTGAGTTATGCAATATTTTGATTCAATGAATATCATGGGATTATAGTCTAATAACACTTGAACAAAGTCAAAGATGGCATGCTACATATGTGTTACGCAACACATTCAGTTGTAAGGCGCCTATCACACCCCAATCCTAGCCATCTGCACGTATGCAGTGGTTGATACTTCATCCCCTAAATCCGAATCTTATGGGGAGAAGACAGATTCCTATCCACACACACATCCTCCTTAGTGGACTTAAGATGAAGAACTCTTCATTTCTGAACCTACCTCCCTGAAACTAAAGGATCTTCCCAACAGCCCTTATCTCGTGGCCAACACAAAGGGAGAGAGAGAGATCGACCCTTGCATCTATACAATACTACGGGTAGAGGATGAGGATATGAAAGTGCAGAAGTTGACCGACCCCCATCAACCTCTCACCCTTCCTTGCCGATACAGTAGACAATTAGGTTTTGTAGATTGGAATGCTGATGAACCTCAGGGTGTCTGTATACTAGGAGTCCTAGTTCATCAAGTCTATGAGAGCAAGTCCAATGGGGATCTGTATAAGACCCACGTCATGTGGGATGATGTTGTTGATCGTCGGAACTAGCAGCAGTGTTGAAACCAGAGGATGGAGGCATGCACGACAGCTGCGCCATTCTGTAGATGGATCTCGTAGAACAAGGAAATCGCACGAGAAAGGGGAAACCTCATCTCAAAAAAAAAAACCTATCCACAGCAACCATCCAGACCAGCCGGCTCCTTGCAAACCAGATCAGAGAGGGTGGCTCAAAGCTGTTTTGGTGCGGCGGCCTGAAGCAGCCAGATCGAGAGGATGGAGGAGTAGCTAAGAAAGAGTGGTTCGTCCAGATCTCTTAGTAGAAGAATAGGCATGGAAGGAGTCATGCTCGTCGAGAAGCAGCCGTGTAGAGGCAGCTTCATACAGAGAGAAACGGTAGGCCGCGCTAGAGCCGATATGAACTGGAGATGTGGGTGATGTCGTGGATTGCAGATAGGCCAGCAGCGCAGAAGAGTAGGACTCTGGGTCCAACCTCTCACTCTTTGTGGATCCATGTAGTGGCACCTGCAAATCGCAGTCGAAGCTTTCAGCGACCAGACGATGGAATGATCCGCAATCCACAAAAGGAGGCAACGAAGAGACGGATTCAAGACTGTCGGGGTAGGGGTAGATCTGTCGCAGATATTAGGAGCCTTTAGAGAGAACGAACCAAAGGGAAACAGTTGTTTAACCGTAGTAGCTGGGTGAAGAACCTTGGAGCTGCAGCTTGTTCCTCGCCAGATCTGGGCTAGAGGCGGCGGCTTTCCAGGGGACGAACAGAGAGCCGCTCAATGTGACTTGCAGTGTTCACGTGAGAAAGAAAAGGAGAAAGTATGAGCCCGTTCAAATCCACTCAGACCCGAGGTGAACTAGACAATCACGCTTGAATCGACTCCAGACCAAGAAAAACCACCCGGTATGACCCTGGCTGTAGCAGAAGGATGTGCCCACCAGCAGCCATGTGGCGCACCATGATTGGCCACAAAAGGTAATATTTCAGTAAATCGACGGTTCTTACATAATTCATAGCAATTAGCTCAATGATCAGAAAAATACAAATAAGGTACCGTTATTCTCAGAAAAATGCGTAGAACAATATAGAAACATAATATCAACCTTTTAATACTTTAATATTTGTGATATCATGTAAGATGTGAAATGCTTGTATGATGGATAATAAATATTAAACGATGACTAAAATTATGAAAACTGAACCAGACCTAAATAATGACCTCTAGATCAGTAGAAAAATATCAAACACAAGTTTAGATCAGTTTGAACCTAGATTTGGCCAAACCCTAATTTGGACCTAAAAATTACCAAGAATATGATGTACATATATTAATGATGAATATTTGTTATTAATCAGGTGATGACCAGATTGTCTAGATGATCAAAGATATCTATAAATCTCTGAACTCAGGTACGTGGGATTTATTAAGTATAAGACTAGTTTTCTGGTTGCCTATGATATGCAATATCTTGAATGCTCGTATTTGGATATGATTGCTTGGTTGAACTAGTATGAGTTATACTTTGCCAAATCTAATAGAACATAAATGAGTATGATGGGTTGTAGCTACTAGAGCACATAGCCTGGTGTGGATGTATGTTGCCTAACATGGATGTATGGTTCCTTGGCCCATGTTAGATGTATGATGATATTATATTGCCCACACTAGATGTAAGTCAAGTGCAAGTATGTGTAGTACAACCGCATCAAAGTGAAAGCAATAAAAGGAATGTTTACCTGATGATCGCTTTAAAAATGTTTTCTTTTACTCTTTCTTTCTCAAGTTATTTCAATTATGCAAACATATTAGTATGTATCTTTCTACCCACGTGCACAACACCTTGTGTGTTGATTCGCTGTTTCACATATGTTTTAGGTTCAGAGATAGCATGGGAGAAAAAGTACAGGATGTGAGCAAGTTGTTCAGGTTGTACCTATTGTCTAAGATCTTGTTAGCATACATGTTCATAGACTGTAGAATCTTCATTCAATATGTAATTGTAAATCATTGTGTAATAATTCATGTTGTATAAATATACATGTTGAATGTTGAGAAATGTTATGGTTGTATGTTCATGTATGTGTATTATGCTTCCGCATCGCTTTCTGATATGATTGGTTGATGTTTTTGGATTCTGACATCTCATTCCCAATAGGGTATGGAGAAGCCAAAATCTGGGGAAGTCACATTTCGGTTGGGATGAACAAAGGTTCTGGATGTTTTCTAAACTTTTTTCGATTGCATATTACTTGTGGTGCAAGGAATTAATATGTGATACTAATTGGAATTAAAATTGCTAAATTTGTATATGATTGAGCAATTGCCAAACGACCATTTGACAATGTGGGATGACCATTTGTGTGACCAGACAACCGTATGGGTCGCTAGATGACTATCTCATGGTTCGCAGGCTATGAAAATTTAAGATCTCCCGGTCCCTTCCACTCCTATACAATCCCATACATACTGGAAACCCTGACCCAAACCCTGCCTATAAATAGAGGGGTACTAGGGGCTTTCCAAAAAATAACAACAACAATAATATCGAACTGAAAATTAGTTGCTCTGACAATTGTTGTCCTCTCTGGTTTTGGTAACTGAGAGAGACCAAGCAAGTCCTACTCAACAACAGAGGGATAGCGATGGGAGAGAACAATTGAGGATCATTGTTGTGGGAGAAAAAGTTGGTGACTAGTATGCCAACAGGAGGTGCAACCCCTTCTTGTTTGTTCTAGTGGAATGATAGGAGTTCTAGTTGGTTCGTGTGGACTACTCTAGAGGAAGGAGTTCTTTGGCTACTGCTGGGAGAGAAAAGTCAGCTTGCAGTCTGTGGAGAGACCATAGGAGTCACTACGGAAGTTGTTCTATTTGTTGTTTGTGGTGAAGACCAGGAGTTGCACAGCCATCGTCTAAGAGTAACTACAAACAGTTGTATTGAAGAGATTTATTGTCATTGGACTTGATCCAAGACTAGGTATAACTCATTAAACCATCCTTCCTATTTCATAGTAGTTGACGCGATCTTGTTGTTATGGGAATATGGATAGATAAAAAATTTATTTCTGCTACTATACTTTGTCCCCCTATTTCCCAATAGTGGCATGACCGGTCTAAATTGCACATCTAAAATGGAGTGGATCTGAAGTAGTCAAACTCTTGAATTTATAACCCGACACTCAGGCCCGTGCAACTATTATATGGGGTATTATGTAGTAAATTAGAGTCGAACCATAGGGATAAGGTTGGTAAGTGCTAAGGACATGTAGCCTAACACTCTTACACCCCAAATAAAAAAGGTGGATAAGTTGACGTTCCCTAAGGAACGATGATGCTCTAGATAAAGTAAAGAAAGGCAAAAGAAAGAAAATAAAACAAGAGAATAAAGTCAATCAAAAAGTAAGAAATAAAAGTATAAAAGGAAACTTGGACCGGGTTTCACCTACTAAGATCTCTCACCAACATGCAAAACTCATGCCCTTATGTATACCTTTATCAAGATTATAAGTAATCATCAATTATGTCTATTCCCTCCTCTCTTGAGTTTAGGATAGATCTAGACTATAAGTATGATGACCCAATTATAAATCAAGCCATCACTAGTAAAAATCATAGAATAATCATAAGCAGCGGATTTAACAAAAATCACTAATAATTAAAACAATTTTGCACACAAATCCTTTTCCAGGAAAAACTCTTGCAGAAAGAACCAAAACTTTATATACATGTGGTTCATATCATACATACATTGTACTGTCTCTTCTCGAGGATAACAAGTAATAGTTGTTTTACTCAACTTATACAACAGCAACATAAACCTCGAGGTAAACAAACCAAAATCTCAAGTTGTTTGTAAAAACCACTAAGAACTATCTCCCAAGGACTTGAGAGTACAAAGATGACACATAGGACTTCTATCTACCAAAACATGACAGATAGTGTACTCAACCTGAGCTTCTACTGTTGTCCCTATTGATGCAGTCTTTCCTCTGTAGTCCGGTTCCTATGCCCTCATCTGCGCCCACCTAAAAATTATGGATCCCACGGGGTGAGACTATTGTCCCAACGAGAGATATAACTTTTGGCCAACAATATTATTATCAGGGGAAATAGTATATAAAACTGAGCAGAGGATACTTTATGCAAGTACGTAGGTTTATTTACAAGGCAAAGCATTAACATTGATAACAGAGTTATAAGTCATCTATTTGCTTTAAAAGGAATATGAAGAACATGTATAACATCTATCTACCAAGATGTATAAAAGTAATGAAGCATCAACAATTATTTTCTATATTTGATCCTTAAGCAAATATGCTACACGGATGATTACATGTTCACATTCACATTTATGCCCAGAGGAGATGAGGTATAAAGCTCATACTCCAACCGACCACTAGTAAGTCAAAATCAGTACCATACAAGGTCAATGGCAGAGCCGGCTGTCAAGACCTCACCTGTCTCGGTCAGCATGAGATAATTCTTGCCTAATTTGGACATTATTATAATCCCTTTGTTTTGATGATGACAAACATTTCTTTCTTATGGAATTAACTTGCTATTTGAGTATTTCAGGGACAAGCATAAAAGGTGGTGGATAGCAAAGACTTGGAAGATCTTTATACTCAAAATTGCTTTATATTCATGATGGTAATCAATGTAAAAATGTGTACAAGTATATAATGTACAAGTATATAATGTACAAGTACTTAGATATCATGTAAATTAAGCATTTTGATCTTCCCTATCCACACACAACACTTAGATAGGTCATCCCCTAAGTTAGCGTCACAATTGCACATTGATACACACTCAGTAAATGAATACATAGAATCAGGGATATTCTCAGTCGACAAAAACTTCGACTGAGACACTCTCAGTCGACAAACTCCTTGGCCAAGAATAGACCTGTAAGGACCCTGAACTCCGTTTTGGGCTTACCTTGTTTGTTTTGCCTTAACCTTGTGATTGGCTGCTTACTAATCACCTTTAGTGGTTATTAGGGTTTGCTTGTGTTTTGTTGAGAGTTGGAGGTGCTACTTGCAAAATAACCAAAGTTAGGGTTGAAGAGCAAGTTTGTCACCTTGAGAGATGTCTTTCTCTCTTTGCTTCCTCTAGAGTTGAGAGGAAGGTTTGGGCTCATGCCTTGAGTTGTCTTGGGCTTGGTTGAGATCTATTGGGCCTTGTTTTCCCTTTTTTGGGCCTTGCCTTGCTTTGAGGAGCCATGTATCGGGCAAGGAGCACCTTGTGTCGTCCATGGGGGTCTCTCCCATGGGTGTGTAAGCCAAGGTGGTGGTGGTTTGAAGTGTTTCGGCCTTTGACTTTGTTGACCCTCTTGCTTTGGTTGTGTCACCCTAGCTTGGACATGTGACTGATCCTTGGATGAGTGGGTGGCATGGCTTGTGGATGTGTTTTGCAAGGTGGAAAATGTGTGGACAAGTATCCCTTAGTAAGGTGACACCTTGCCTTGGTTCCCCTTTGATCCTCATCTATATATGCCTTGTGTTTCTCTTCCTTAGGAACCCTTTAGCTCTTTGTTGCCCTTCTCTTCTTTGGTGCACGATACACCTCTCCCTTGCAACCTTGGTGGCTGATACCCTTGGAGGATCTAAGGTTGGTGGTTGATCCCTTTGAAGGAGTTCTCTTCTTCTTCCTCTAGCTTGGTGGTCGAACCCTAGCTGGACCTTGTTTCCTTGGTGGCCGAAAGTGGTGTGCTTGGAGCTAGGATCTAGAAGCTTGGAGCTTTGGAGCTTGAGGAATTTGCTTAAGGTGGGTTTCATAAGTTCTAATCCTAGCTATACTACCTTCTTTATGTTGCATGATTCATATATGTTGATGATCGGCCATTGCATGTTATGTTTCTTGGTCTAGTACATGTTGTTGATCTTATGGATATAGTGATCATGATGTTGTTGATGTTGTTGATGGTTTACATACCTTTGGATCTGGTTGGCCGAACCATAGTTTGGGGTTTTCTTGTTGGTCAATACCCCTTTCTCTCCTTAGTTTTTGAGAAGTGAGTTTGAGCTCTAGTCATGTGGGAAATACCCCTCTCTCGTTTAAGTTGAGAGGTGATTCTACATTCTAGTTGCTTGGGCAACACCCTCCTCTCACCATGGATTTGAGAGGTGAGCTCTTGGCTATGTGATGACCTAAGTTGAGGTTGATCTTTGTGGTTGCCCGAATTGTGATAGAGGTTGTGCAAAACCCCTCTCTCTTAGGTGTTGAGAGGTGAGCTGATCTTCTTGATCATTTAGGGATTGGTGCCCTTGTCCTTGAGGTTGAAGACGACCTTGTAGAGTTGTGCTTTTCACGTTATGACCTTGGAGTAGTGTTGCCCGATAGCTTTGTGTAACGACCCCGCCTCCCGGTAACCCCCAATTAAGGGAGACCTAAAGGTCAGAGCCATTAACCAATAACCCAGATCAAAGGTTCGACAAATAATCAATAACAATTAATAAATTTTACCAACTAAACTGAAAACTGGTATAAAATAAAACTTTGCATACCTTTTTAAAACTGGGATTTCTAAACTTCTATCCATGAAGATACTAATATAACTAATCCTCCTGTGCACGTTAATTCTCATTTAATTCCACATATGCCACTTTACTGTTTGTTCTTTTCATTTGTACCTAAAACGCCGACAAACAAAACGTCGGTCAGCAAGAAGCTGGTATGTGGGGGAAACAATAATCGTGCAACTATGATAACAATGTAATCATCCAATTATCATTTAACAGCCAAGATTATGTTTTAAGCAACACTACTCAGTCCTTACATATCACCTATCTCTGTGCTATCCCTACAGTGGACCCGGATGCTACCTTCCTCATGATAGATCACCATTAAACCCCGCATGATCCTACCTAACAGGTAGACCAATATCTAGGGTTGAGTCACATGGCACTACCCATAGGTAGCCCAATCCCTAACTCATGGTGTGATAAGAGTCGCATGGCACTACCCATAGGTAGCCCAATCCCTGACTCAAGGTGACTTGATGGACCTACCCCATTGGTAGCCATATACTAAGTCATCCAATGACTTGATGGACCTACCCCATAGGTAGCCATGTACTAGGTCAAACTATTAAGCCACATAGGGGACCAGGATCTGAGCTAGTAGGCAGATATCTTAAGTGATAGTCATATCCACATTATAGTTTGCATGAATTAAATTCATTCAACAGTTTAATTCAAGTCATCAAGGAAAACTTTAGAAAACCTCGAAAAACTAATTCGAGATATTCATAAGTGTAACCCCATACCTGTCAGGTAGACTCAGATGCAGGAATAGTCCAAACAAGCAAGTAATCCAGAATCAAGCAAGTACACAGTTCACTCATGAAATATACATCCTATTCCTTTTTATCAAAAACTATCCAAACCATCTTGCTACTTATTCCTTTTTAGGGTTTCTTCCTCTTTTTAGGGTTTACTTTGCAATTAGGGTTTTACTTCCCTTTACTCTTTTTAAACCCTAATTTTATCATCTATCCTTCATGAAAGTTATTAAGGTTACCTTTTGAACATGTTCCTCATATTTTCCTAACCAACTTTCATGCATAACTTACTTTCATCAGGGCTACCAATCTTTAGTTGTGATTTTTGCAAGATAAATACTTTTAAGCCAATAAGAAAGTGACACATCGACCAAGAGAGCTTACTTTATTTTCCCACGCAAAATGATTGATTACTCTTCTACCCTTGATCCCTTCACACGGCTGCCAGGGTAGGGGAGTCTTTTCTCCCTTACTCATCTTCCTCCTCCGCTTTCTCGACGCAGAGCAATGGAAGGTCAACTCAGGTGTTGACTTCCATCGGAAGGCTTCCTTCCTTGCTCAAAGCCGGTTCTCCACCTCCGCCTAACCCAACCGAACTCATCGGCGGTCCTAAGTGCTCCAGCTGTGGCCGGAGTCACCGAGACAATGCAGGGGTTCTCCCAGCGGCAAGCCAAGGAAATCTGAGATATAGGAGGGCTCGAGAGAGGAAATTGGTGGTAGCTACTTGTCCCGAAGGTCCCACATCATCTCACGGAGCTGTACATCATCTCATTGAGGGAAACCACCCCCTTATATAGCCTGTGGCTATAGCGCACTGCCGGTGGGGTTCCTACGTTTAGGGGATTCTTCTAGAGACCCCCAAGCTAGGAAAAACCTAGGATTAATTTGTCCGCAAGAAACTCACAAATATATCTAGCATGTTTCTGAGTTCGCACACACATTGATTGATAAGGAAATCAATCAGGGAAAGTCAGAGTTTTGTCCTCGCTTTCTTAACCGGACGCGAATGCTGGAAGACAAGTTTGTCACCATCGGATCTTGATCTGACGGCCCTAAACGCGCGTGCCAGATCAAGGGAAATATATTCAGAATTGTGACATTTAATACGATTCAAAGATTACCCATTTACTTTAGGAAACTTCTAAAAATCACAACTCATTAATCATTTATCCTTTTTCCATAAAATTTTAAAGGAAGCTTTGGGTCGACATTATCTACCATTGTACCAAATTAGAGACCCAAATTCCAAAGGAAAAGAGTGTTTTCTTCATAAGCAAGCTATCATTATAAATTAAGGCAATTAATTTGATATTCCCTCTTTCTTTGCCATTAAATTATTATTTTGAATTGTGTGTATAATATTAAACATTGTTCTGGAGTATTAAACAAGCCTGCTACTGGGGGGATGATGAAACCTAGGGGACGTCGGGGGTATGGCGGTGACAAGGAAAACCCTGATCCCGAAGTGGATCACGGCGGAGGAAAAACTAGATCGGAAGGTGTTGATGTGATATCTCGCGGAGAGGAAAATGAGACACAGGAAAACCAAGCCTAGAAAAAGGCCTCGATGAGCGGTGTTGCGATACCAGAGCTAGGATTAGAGTTCCATTATGGAGGCGGTCAACGCGGAGAAGCAGCTGTTAGGGATTGCGACGCATCAAAGGCAACCACAAAGACATGAAGAACTACATCTGAAGAGGGAGATGATGGGGAAGAAGTCACCGCGTCGGGACCAGTGAATGTTTTGGGCGTTGCAAATCATAAGGAGAAGGAACAGACGCCAAGAACTTTCAGTGAGATGGTTAGCGGGGTCACACCCCAAGGAAGCAGCGACCAGTTCTTGGAGAAACTTTTCGAGGAAGGATTATCTGTAGGCGAGGTCACGCTGGGGGAGGTGGACAATAGACCAGCCATCTCGGTTGTACACGAAGTTGAAGAACGACTTCCAAAGCCATGGAAGTTTGCTGTTGTGGTTAGGCTGTTAGGCGCTGGCATAGGGTATATGACCCTTAGACTCTGCCTGAAACTAATGTGGAATATCACTGGTCGATTTAACATGTACGAGATGGATCTTGGCCACTTTGTGATACAACTATCTTGCCACAGAGATTTTGAAGAATCTTTGAAAAGTGGTCCACTTGTATTATCATTATTAATAGAGAACTATCATCTATATACATTCCAGGTTATTAGAACCCTCACCAAAACCCCTGCAACCCTCACTATAGGTATGGCGGGCAGCGCCAACCCTCACCAAAAGATGTATCGGCTAGGGTTTCCCAATCTTAAGCAAGCTCACCACCATATCGGCCAACCCCATCACTTCACCTATCATGCAACAAGAACCCACCAGCTCACACGGGGTCAGGCAAAGTGTATCATGCATCATCACAGGGTTGTCGGCCATAGGCCCATTGTGCACACAATCTAGGTTTAGGGTTAGGGTTTCCTCTATCGGCCAACCCTCACATGGACCATAACGGCCAAAGAGGGTATCACCCAAGCGCCCCTACCGTGCAACCAACTTCCTAACATCCAAGGATCATCCCTAATGACCAAGGCATTCATGACGCCCAAGAGTTGTATCGTGCATGGTTATGCAGCAACATATTGGCCAACACCTAAGGTTATCCTGTCGGGAACCATACCATATCGCCCAAATCACAAAGGTATCGACCAAAGCCATATCAAGCACTAAGCTATCAAAGCCTATCGGCCAAGGCCATCTCAAGGCAAGATGATATCGGGCAACCTCTCTACAAGGTGTGTCGCCCAAGAAACAAAGGTATCAGCCAAGGGAACCAGAAAGGCCACCAACCAACTTCAACTAGATATATCGGCCAAGGGTACAACTCAAGACAAAGTGTTACAACCCCAATTTTTGGGTTCATTTGCTGAGAAATGTAATTTCTCATATTAAAGATATTTGGACAAATAATGATACAATTTGTTTTGAGTGGATGAATTTCTTGTACAATAGCCTTGTTGATTGTTTTGCGGGCTTGATTGGCTATTGGGCCCAATAACAAGGAAATTCAATTAGTAAATGAATAATTGAGAATTAGAGAAAAGAAAGATGTGGAAACCTCTAGAAGGAAAAAGAATATAATCCAAAGAGGTATTTCGTGCCTCTTGGGTTCCTTGAGTTCTAAGGAGTCCAAAATTTCATATAGAATGCAATAAGAAAAGAAAAGATCAATTAAATATTTCTTTATTAAGAAAGAAATTGAAAATAATGATAAAATGTGGAAAATATGTGGAAAGAGGTAATTGAGTTATATTTGATGGATTTTTGTATCCATGAGGTTTAATGTTAAAAGGAATTCCAATAAGGAAAATAATAAGAGAGATAAAGAGAAATCCCCAAAAAGAGATATTTTGATAAGAAATGAATAAGAAGAAAGAGAAAATAGATAAAAGATAAGTGAGAGGATTAGGAATATTCCCAAGATGGGATTCTGAGCCATTAGGGTTCCTTGAGGTTGAAGGAATTCAAAATAATATTTTTTTAAGGAAGCCAGGAGGCTATTTTATTCATCTTGCCCTCCTCTTGCAAGCCAATACAGAAAAAGATTACAACCTTCTAATAAATTTTGGGAATTAAATTTGGAGGTACTACCTCCATTACATTTCTCACTAATAACTATATCTTGAATGCAATCGGGGGGTCTATGTATGTCAAAACACCCTTCCTTTTGTTTTTGGAACTCTTTAGCCAGCCTATCAGCCATTAGATTGCAGTTCCTCGAAATGAACTGTATACTCCACAGTCTGTGCTTCCTAAGAGTTTGCCTAATCCGAGTAATGCTTCTAGAATATCTTGGACACTCCTTCTCGTCTGACTGAAGAATATCCACCAACACCTTGCAGTCGGTCTCAAGAATGAGGCTCGATATATTGTTGTTGTAGGCCATTGCCACAGTAATATCCACGCCCTGGATCTCTGCCTGAAGCGCAGAGCTAACAAAAACACTCCTGACATGTCCATCAATCCATTTACCAGCACTGTCTCTGGCGACGATGGCCACTGTTGCTTTGTCGGGTCTCCAGGCTGCATCTGAATTGATTTTGATATAACCTTGTGCGGGACACTTCCAGTAATCTTTGTTCGTCGTCATATGATAGTCAGCATTCATGCTCCAGGCCTGTCAATCAGCAGCATTTCGTTTCTGATCATTTGCACTTGTTTATCCACTGGAATGACCTGATCTTCAAACACTTGTTTATTACGCCCCTTCCATATGAACCAGCAGGTAATCAAGAACCGTTTCCTCACATTAGCTGCTTTTTTCATCTGCTTATTCACCCATGAACTGTCCTCCATCTGATAGAACTCAACTAAATCTTCTCTGTTCAGTATACTTTCCCATATCGCTTTAGCTTGATCACAGTCTCTAAGCGCATGGCAGATGGTTTCATCTTGACCTCTACATCTGCTACAAGTTGCATTCGGGCACATCTTCCTTCTATGCCTTCTGCTATTTGTTAAAATAGCCCCATGCATAAGAATCCAACCGAAGTTTCTGATCTTTGCCGGCAAATTCGTCTTCCACAACATATCCCATTCTCCTTCAACATGAATTTCTCTCTCCCTCCTTACGAGTTTGTAGGAAGATTTGGTGGTGAACTTTCCATGTGGTGTGCCTGTCCAGATTCTCACATCTGGTCCAAGGCAAGCATCTGGTGGTTCTATCTTCAGGATTTTCCTGATCACTGGCATGAGAAACCAATGCTCGAGGAACTCAATATCCCACCTCCCATTATCAAGCACTACACTTCCTACAACCATGTCTTTTATTGCAGCAGGCACTTCCCACCTTGCAAGGTCAATCAACTTCATCTTAGGTTCCACCCATTCCTCTTCCCAGAAAAGGGTACTCTGTCCATTCAAAATAACCATAACTGAATTATCATTGATCAGCTCTTTACATTTAAGAGTAGCAGCCGCAAGTTTCGATGAGTTTGTGATCTTTCCTCCATTGTAACTTCTGTATTTGTCTCTCAAATAGTTGCTCCAGATAGATTTTCTGTTAGATACAATATCCCAAGCATTCTTGGCTAGCATGGCAATGTTCCAGTCTCTCATAGACTTGAGGCCAAGGCCTCCATTGTCTTTTTGACATGTGACTTTGTTCCAGGAAACCAACGACGTAGGATTTTCTTTGTGTCCCCCTCCCCACAGAAACCTCTGAATGCATCCATCAACACGATCGCAAAAACCTAGTGGCAAAGCCACATTTTGCATCGTATAAGTAGGGATTTCTTCCAGCACAGACTTTGCAAGACAACTTCTTCCAGCTAAGGATAGACATTTTGTAACCCAACCATTGACTCTATTGTCAATTCTCTTTAGTATGTCAGAATAGGTTTCCTTTGTAACCCTCTTGTGGATGATCGGTACTCCAAGGTACCTTCCAAGGTCATCAGTTTCTTTAAACTTTCCTATCCAGTTTATTCTCCGCCTGGTCGATTGAGGGACACTCGCAGCATAGAAAACTTGAGTTTTGGATATAGAAATCGTCTATCCCGAGGCTTTCTCGAACAAGCTAAAACATTGTTTGATGTTCCTCATCTGGTTCATCGTTGCTTCACCAAAAAGGATTAGATCATCTACAAAACAAAGATGGGAAATGTTTCCTCCTTTTCGCCCTAGTTTGACAGGCTTCCACCGGCCCTCTGCCACATACCTCAGAATAAGTTGGCTGATCCGTTCTATACACAACACAAAAATGTAAGGCGAAAATGGATCGCCTTGCCGGAGTCCGCGGCTAGGTTTAAACAGTGTTGTGGCTTTTCTGTTCCACTGAATAGAGCACTCTCATGTGCGGATAGAATTCATGATGTAGGCTGCAATCCTATACGGTAAACCAATCTTCTAAAGAGAATCTGCAATGAAGTCCCAAGATAATATGTCATATGCCTTGGCAAGGTCTATTTTAATTGCCATAGTTTTGGCTGCAGACTTCTTTCGCATCATATAGATGACTTCATGAGCTACTGCAATGTTATCTGTAATGCGACGTCCAGGTACGAAAGCGCTTTGCGTGCCAGAAACCCAAATAGGTAAATGTATCTTCAGTCTCTCGACAACTACTTTGGATATTAGCTTAAGGCAGAAGTTATTCAAAGAAACCGGCCTCAGCTGGTCACATCTAGTAGGGTTCAGAACCTTAGGGATAAGCACGATAGAGGAGTTGCACATCTCGTTACTAAGAGGAACTCTAGATAGGGCCCTCTTAGCTGTGGATACAACCGACTTCTTGATAGTGTCCCAATGACTCAGAATAAACAAACTGTTAATCCCATCTAAACCATTGGCTTTATAAGGATTCATAGCTTTCATAATCTTGTGGCATTCCTCTTCAGTTGGCTCTCTCGCAACAAGATACGATTGTGCCTGTGAGAGTTTCCTGAATTCTGCCGGAATTTGCCTCATCGCCCCTTCGTCGGATCTACCTGTTATGGACAGCAGATTTTTGAAGTGATTGCACACCATTTCAACAATGTCGGCTTCCTCATGGACCCAGTTACCATCGTTGTTCTTGAGCATGGTAATGGTATTGGACCTGCGTCTTTGTTTGACATAAGCACTATAAAATTTAGTATTACAGTCCCCATTGCGCAGCCAGTCAATATGACTCTTGAGTCTCCATTCCTCATCTTCCTCTATTAAAATCCTATCTAAGGTGGCCTTCATGTCTGTGCATATGCCATCCGTTATTGTATTGTAATTCTCGGCAAGTTCCTTCTCAAGTCTAGCAATATTCTGCAAGATTTTAGCCTTAGTTTTTCTTTTAGTGTTGTCGTGGACTCTATCCCAATTAGACATATCTTCCTTGGACAGCTCCAGGGCTTCATAGAACTCCTCCTCGTCTTTCCACTTCTTCGCAAGCATCGTCTTGAAGCTCTCATCTCGCGCCCAGCTGGCTTTAGCTATGAACCGCCTAGGTCCCCGAGAGAGACCATTGTTTCTCACCAACAAGGGGTTGTGGTCTGATTGGAGTCTTGGAAGATGTTCTACATAATAATTGTGATACTTCTGTAAGAATTCTTTGTTAGCAACAGTTCTATCCAATCTCTGTTGGAGGATTCCCCATTTAAAAGTGAACTTAGGACCGGAAAAACCAAGATCACTCAGCCCAACAGCAATCAAGGTTTCTTGGAACAAGGCCACTTCAGAATGGTTGTAATGTCTACTTCCCATCTTCTCGTATGGATAGCAGGTAGTGTTGAAATCTCCCAACACTTACCAAGGACGATCATATGTCTCTCCCATATTAATGATATGCTTCCATAGCAGCCTTCTGATATTGATGTGCGGATTAGCATAAACAAAGGTTATGATTGTGGACCAGTTCACAGAATAGGTAACGAATTGTCTATGGCAGTTGAGAATTTGCACCGTACAATCATGTTCCCTCCAACAAACCCATATGCCACCTGTGAAGCCTTGAGCTTCCACTCTGAAAGAGCGATCAAAACCCAACTTATTAATAGTACTAGTAGCTCTAGCACCACTCAGCCAAGGTTCCACTAAAGTAACTATCTTTGGTTTATAAACAGACATTAACTCTTTAAGGTTCAGCTATGTGTCCTTTTTGCCTACCCCCTGAATATTCCAACAAAGAATGTCCAGCATCATTAAAAAGAAGATGGGGGTTCCTTGCTTATATTGTCACCCTCTGGATCCACATTTTCTTTGTCCTCCTTGAGGCTCACTTCCTCAATCAGGTTGCCAGTACTTTCTTGGCTGATGGTCCTATTATCTTTTTTATCCGGTGGTACAGTAACTGAAAGTCCTGGATCTTTTCTGCATGAATTGTGCCTTCTGTTCTCCTGAGGTATTAAGTGCAGATCTTAACATTTTCGTTTCATTTTTGACCCGCTTCCTTTTGTTTTCCTTCCTCCGACACTCATCCGAATGCAAGATAGGGCTTCGTTAATGTCCTGTATAGTTGTAGGCGTTGTATGGTTTATATCCTCCTCTGCAGTCTTCTGAATTCCAGGCATCACCTCCTCTTTTCCCCCATCTTCTACATCTATGACTTCAATCACCTCATCGATGTCTGGTGTAGCAACGACGTGGTCCGTCTTGGACTGGTTCTTCTCTGTGTTTCCTATTCTCACAATGTTCGTGATGTTCTTCAAAGCTTCTCGGCTTCCTTCCTTGTTACCCTCGTTACTGGAAATGTTCTTCTTCTTTCTCCAGACCTTGGTGGTCTTCCTCTACTGATCTTTGGCTACAGTAGGCTCATCAGATTCCTCGGTTTTTGGTCTCTCTTCTGTTTGTTCTTCCATCACATCTTCAAGTGTTCCAAACCTGTTCTGGTCTCTCGCTGCACTTGGAGGTTTTTGTTGTCGTGATTGATACCTTCCACTCCCTCTGCGTTTTTGTATCTGCCATTCATTTTGTTGGTTAGATTGTTGCTTTCTGTTCCCCCCTCCTACATGCTGCTCATGAATGGTACTGGCATCCGTACTCTGCGGGTGTAGAAGGTCGCAGTCCTTAGATATGTGACCGTCATCACCACATATATCACACCTCATGGGCATTCCTTTGTATTCGATTGCATACTCGACTCCATTGATTAGGATGAATGGGTTGCATTCTTTCTTAGTATTCAGTTCAACAGCCAATCGAGGAAACTTGCTTCTTGTCCTGCTCATGGTATGGATGTCAACTTTAATAAGTCTCCCCAATGCTAGTCCTATATAGTCGAACATAGTTGAGACGTATAAGTGCAGGGGAACGTCCAGGATGTGCACCCATGAGATGATTAATTCGGGGTATTCCTGCTTAGGATTGAACGTTGGGTACCATTCCCACACTAGAAGGTTCATGCCAAAAATCTTACCTTGAATCATGCAACTATGATAATGAGATAAGATGATAGATTGTGAACCAGGAAGTTTGGAAGGATTTGATGTTGCTACACATGATAATGTGACACATGTATATGATCACAAGTATAGGGCATGGTATATGCTTATGATTGATAATAAAACTATAATTTCTATAGCTTATGTGTAATATACTCATGGATGTTGTTTTATACTTGATAGCATGATAATCCTATTAATCCATGATGGCTTCAGTATCTCTATGGATCTGTATACTAACCATGTAGGTATTTTTATGTGGATTCACAGCCTGGTAAGAGATATGAGATGTATGTGCTTGAGTATCACCATGTGCTAATGAGATAACAAGTTGATAGGTCTGAGGACCTAATATAAGGTTGAGTGCCTAGTTGAGGTGTTATCCTATGATGATGAGATAAGGGATGCATTCCCATAATGTTGATGCATGATTATGATGCCTTGAGAGGCAGTGGTTGATATAATGAGGGATTGAGGTCCCAGGATAGTATGATGATGGTAATAATGATATAATTCTATAAGGCTATGTATATACTTTGGTTGCCTCAACAATTGGCTTAAAATATACTAATTAATTATAGATGAACATATCATGTAGTTTTCCCTGGCCATAGATCCATCATCGTCAGTATCATGGTGATGGTGAAATAGGTTTATCCTGTGGGATCTGCCTGGAGTGCATATTGTTGAATATGCGAGGTTTTCCCTAGCCTAAAATAGGAGGAATCTGAGTACCACTGTGAATATATGGAGCATGGTGAACCGACCCATGGCTCAGGATATGTGATGATGAGCATGATGCGTTCATAGCTCGGATGTATGTACTAGCACCTATGATGAGGTGAGCTAGAGATGTGTGTAGCTTGTGGAGCTGACCCAGAGGCTGAGGCCCTATAAGCATAAGATTGCGGTCTTGCTTGATGATTCATGTACTGACCACGAGAAGGTGAGGTCATGGAGTCCGGATCTCCTTAGACCTTGTATGGCACTGAATTGGGCTTCGCAGCCAATGGTTGGATTTGAGCAGGGAAGGTTCACTTCCTCAGGGCATAATAAAATGAAATCCAGCCGAATAGTATATCTTGCTTAAAGAAAAACACGGAACATTGATTGAGGCCTTACTTATATAGCTGATCTAGTTATACCCTGTAGTTATGTGTACGATCCTTATATTTTATGATAAGTTCTTATAAAGCTTATCTTGTCAATCATGTTCCATAAAGAAATACTTGGCTATATGCCTCCCGGATATCTTGGTAAGATTGATGGTAATAAATGGTCTTGCTCAGCATACTGCTCTTGTTATATGCTTTATCAGTTATCTACTTTTATTACTTTAATATTCTGAGGTTTTATAGTTTCGGTGGGAAGTTATGTTTCTCGTTGAGACTGTGTGTCTCACCCTACTAGTTTACAACCTTTTAGGTGATCTCTTTAGACGTGGTGGTGGTCGTGAGGTTGCATCCGAGCAGCAAGAAGAGTAGTAGAAGGCAAGAGATGGACATGCTGCTATTTTGGTGGTTTTGTAGTATAGTCCTAGAGTCATCCCTGTACTCTCAGGTCCTCAGAGGTGTTTGACGACATTTCACGATGTCTAGTTGTTGTAATTTTGTATATCCTGTTGTTGGCCATACGTGGCCTGTTATGTATGTATAAACAGGTGATGAACTCAGGTGTTGACAGTACAGCTGGTTCCAAATAGCTGTGGGCATATATCAAAGCTGGTAATGTTTTAATAACATGTTTCTCTGTAGGATCTCAATGTAAAAAGTTCTCTTATGTATGTTTTCCGCAATCGGTTTTAATTAACCTGTGTTTTCGGTAATATGTGGTTCCGCACGTTTTCGTGTGTCATCTCATTGTCTGTGTGATGGCAGGGTGTCACAAGACCTTCCTAGCCGTTAGACTGAGTTAGAAAAGTGGTTGGAGTTGGAATCGAACGTTACAACATATTGACTCAGACTCCCACTCAGTCAACAAATTCCTCGACCAAGAAACTCTCGGTCGACAAATACTTTGACCAAAAATGGTTTTTTCTGCACTTTTCAGAATTAATTAACCAATCATTACAAATGCAATTAGTAGACACTTAACGGCTAGTTGAGCACTAAGAACACCTTAGAAGGTGTCTAGAATGTCCCCAAGCATTAACAAACCACTCCTATAAATAGGACAGCCATAGGACACCTCAAGATATAACTTGCATACACAATTACACTTGAGATTCAATCCTTGTCAGCAAACAAGCTGAGCTACACTTGCAATCTATTTTCTTTGAGATCTACATTAGTGTCCTATAGGCTGATATCTCCTATCCACTATACATCCACGTCCATCCACTTTGGTTAGGAGATCAAACGCTTGATATAGGATCAAAGCATTGTACTCAATTGGTAACATTGTTTCTTTCTTCCAATCTTGTTCCTTTTATTGTATTTTGTTCTCCTTTGCTACTCCTAGGCTGGAGGCTGTGGAAAGGAGGTTGTTGGAGCTTCTTCGGTGGTGATGGTAGCTCGGAGGACTTAGGATTACTTCAAGAAGGCTGTCTCAACGGGAAGCTACTTCAAGAGGAAGGCTACTTCAAGGGGGATATTGGAGTTACTTCAAGGAAGGCTGCTTCAAGGTTGGTGAGACTACTTCTAGGTGAAGGATATCCTAAGGGTGAAGGTATTTGTATCTTATGTAACATCCTTGCGAGGTAATAAAATACAAGTACTTTCAAAATCCCGGTTGGGGACCAACCAGGTAGTGGACTGACTCCCTTAGTTTTTTCTAAGGGTGGAACCACTCTAAATGTCGTGTCTCCTTCTCTAAATTTTAATTGTGGTTGTTTGGTTGAATTAATTTTAAAATTATCATAAAACTCTATTCACCCCCCTAGTATTTTTTCAATTGGTATCAGAGCAGGCTTCAAGGAGCTCTAATCGAGTCTTGAAGATGGAGGGTGGTGGTGTCTACAACCTCAAGCAAAGGAGAAACTTGGACCGACCTTCAACAAGTTGTAGTTGGTGTTTAGGAACAGGACACACAACATTTAGTTGTCCAAGGAAGTCAAAGAAAGAAGAGGTGCATAAAGAGGTACAATGCTTCGTTACTACTACAAATGAAGAAGAACAAGAGGTAAGTCTTTTTGACTTGTCAAAATAAGATTTAATTGTTAGTCTTGAAGAAATGCATGACAAATATATTGATTGTAAAAAGAAACTAAAAATAGTTACAAGAACAAATGAAGAATTATATGATCAGTTAAGTGAACTTGTTTCTGAAAAGGAAAGTATTAATTCTAAAAATTCTACATTGAAATCTTCTCTTAATGATTGCAATACGAAGTTACTTACTCTAGAGACAAACTATAATCTTCTTTCTCAAGAAAAGGTTGAATTACTTGCTAAGTTGAATAATCTTCAAACTCAACCTATTCTATGCACTCATTTAGATTATGATGCCATTGTAAAAGAAAGAGATAGTTTGTCATCTAACTTAGATCAAGCAAACTTGAATGTTAAAAAGAAAATAGATGAAATTTCTAAGTTATAAAAGGAAATTAGTAGTTTTAAGAACAATAGTGTTCTTGATAATATCCTAAAGGTTTCTTCTGGTCAAATTAGAAGAAGATGTTTAGGATATGTTCCAAAATAAAAACATCATCAACCTAAACCTAGAAGAACACAGACCAAGTTCATACATGTGCCCAAAGAAAAATTCTATCAGGAACCTAGAACGAAAAGGGCACAAGTACCCAAGACTAAAGTCATGTATGTGCCTAAAGACAATCCTCTTAGAAAGAGAAATGAAATTGATTCCATTTATTGTCACTATTGCATGTGTCTTAGATACTATTCTTTTTCATGTCCTTACAAGAAAGAGGATGTTGAGTTGGTACGGGTTCCAAAACCCCCAAACTAAATAAATATGAATTAATCAAGTTGAGATATGACAATAATCTTGATTGGAACATACTTATGTCTATCTCAACTTAATATAATAGAATAACAAAATACATCAAAGTAATTCAACCCATAACTTGAACAAACAAATTGCTAAATAAAATTTGCAAAGACACTCTCAGTCGAACTCTTTCTCGACCGAATTATTTTCAGTCAAAGTATTTGTCGACCGAATAAGGTTCTGGAAAACTTGTTCAACTGGTTCAGTTTACTATAAACTTGCTATAAATTTGGTATAAATGAAAATTGATTGGAAATTATGAATGAATCATAAATCTTGGAGACAACTCTCAAATCACATATTGATAATTTGCATCATAATCTATATGATATCCTTATTAAACATGATGTAAATTTACTAATTATATGATCAAAACTATATGCAAATAGAAACATGAAATGTTTTCTTAAAATTAATGCACACATTGTAAAGCCCTAAATTGCTATTTCTCTTAAAATGATTAAGCATGTTCATGTACATGGTTTGTCTTAAATTTAAAAATTGATGAACCATGATTGATCAAGAAAAAGATATTGCTTTGTCTTAAAACTGAAAAATGTGATGATTTGAGTAAGTTTAATCAAGAAAATAATGGATTTGTTTCTCATGAGATTATTTTGGTTCATCTCCTACATGGTTTGGCTTAAAACTAAAAATTATGAACCATGTTGATTTAATCAAGGAAATTACTATTTTATCATAATCCACATGGTTTGTCCTAAGTATTCCTTGGTCTATCTTTATAGAAACCATGTGTCTTGAAATTTTCTTTTAAATGATCATGATCATTGTGTTATGGATATACCTTTATTGTTTCATCATGATCATTGTGCTTCATCTTGTACTTGGTTTGCCTAAAATAATCTTTGATCTATATAAACCATGAATAGATATTGTTTTCAAAATGATCATAGTGATTTAGCTCATTACACATAAAGATGATGTTATCATTGAAAATGACATCTCTGCATTAAGGTAAATCTCTATGGCACAAATGCATCTTGACATATTAGTTAAATGATTATCTTATGGAAAATGATATCATCCTTGTTATACATGAATACTTTTTATATGATACTATGCAAGCTATGTTTCAAATATTCAATCAAGTGGATCATTGTGAATGCTTAAACTGGAAATCTGCAAAAATTGCCTCTCGGTGGAAATAAAAATCAACCAAGGGGCACCCAGGTCGAAGTCAAGGTCGACCTAAAATAAGCTTGACAAATTGCTTAATTGTAAATCATTTCCTTGCACTCAATCTTAGTATATTGAAAATAAGATTTTAGTGCATAGCTCTCATAAAAGGTTAACTTATTATGATCTAATGCTTATTGTGACCTTAGAATCCTTAAATTATCTTGATTATAAGATTAAGGGGGAGCTCACAAAAACTATCTTGACTATAAGATCAAGAAGGAGCTCACAAAACTTTATAAACATCATAAAGAAAATTTGAAACTAGTTATGACCTTAGTATATTTAAAGTAATCTTGGTTATGAAAATAAAGGAGTCTACAATATTTATGAATATAATGTATATCTTGTCCTTAATGGAATTCTCTAAACAAATTAGGTATTAACATCCCCTGCATTTAGTTAGAGATACATTCATTGATTCTACTATAAGCTTAAAAGGATCTCATATCATTTTAGGGCTTAACATCCCTTGTAAAATGGATGAGAAATCAAAACACATATGCCATGAATATAAAAGGATCTCATATCATTTCAAGGCTTAACATACTTTGCAAATGATTGAGAAATAAATTGTGGCTAAATTTGACATAAAAATAAGTGGTTTGCATTGAGTATTAAATTATCAAATTAAGGGGGAGAAATAAAAGTCATAATTAATGTTTAGCTTGGTTATCTTTTTGAAATGACAAAGGGGGAGAAATAATATAAAATCAATAACATAAAGTAAAATGAATTTCATAATCTCTCAGCTAGCACATACTTGCAAATAAAAGAATGGCTGCAAAAGGTAAACTTCAAGTATGAAACTCATATGATTTATATTGCCTTGATTTATATTTTTGAAATGTTTTGTCATCTTCAAAATGGTGGATATTGTTGGCTAAATTGGACATTATTATAATCCCTTTGTTTTGATGATGACATACATTTCTTTCTTGTGGAATTAACTTGCTATTTGAGTATTTCAGGGACAAGCATAAAAGGTGGTGGATAGCAAAGACTTGGAAGATGCTTATGCTCAAAATTGCTTTATTTTCATGATTGTAATCAATGTAAAAACTTGTACAAGTATATAATGTAAAAGTACTTAGATATCATGTAAATCAAGCATTTTTATCTTCCCTATCCACACACAACACTTAGATAGGTCATCTCCTAAGTTAGCGTCACAATTGAACATTGATACACACACTCAGTAAATGAATACATAGAATCAGGGATATTCTCTGTCGACAAAATCTTCGATCGAGACACTCTCGGTCAACAAACTCCTCGACTGAGAATAGACCCTCCTAGCCGTTAGACTGAGTTAGAAAAGTGGTTGGGAGTTGGAATCAAACGTTACAATATATTGACTTAGACTCCAACTCAGTCGACAAATTCCTTGACCGAGAAACTCTCGATCGACAAATACTTCGCCCGAAAATGGTTCTGTCTACACTTTTCAAAATTAATTAACTAGCTGTTACAAATGCAATTAGTGGACACTTAATGGCTAGTTGAGCACTAAGAACACCCTAGAATGTGTCTAGAATGTCCCCAAGCATTAGCAAACCACTCCTATAAATAGGATAGTCATAGGACACCTCAAGATATAACTTGCATACACAATTACACTTGAGATTCAATCCTTATGAGCAAACAAGCTGAGCTACACTTGCAATCTGTTTTCTTTGAGCTCTATATTAGTGTCCTATAGGCTGATATCTCCTATCCACTATACATCAATGTCCATCCACTTTGGTTAGGAGATCAAACGCTTGATATAGGATCAAAGCGTTGTACTCAATTGGTAACATTATTTCTTTCTTCCAATCTTGTTCCTTTTATTGTATTTTGTTCTCCTTTGCTACTCCTAGGTTGTAGGTTGTGGAAAGGAGGTTGTTGGAACATCTTCGGTGGTGAAGGTAGCTCGGAGAACTTAGGATTACTTCAAGAAGGCTGTCTCAATGGGAAGCTACTTTAATAGGAAGGCTACTTTAAGGGGGAGCTTGGAGTTACTTCAAGGAAGGCTACTTCAAGGTTGGTGAGACTACTTCTAGGTGAAGGATATCCTAAGGGTGAAGGTATTTGCATCTTATGTAACATCCTTGTGAGGTAATAAAATACAAGTACTTTCAAAATCCCGGTTGGGGACCAACCGGGTAGTGGACTGACTCCCTTAGTTTTTGCTAAGGGTGGAACCACTCTAAACGTCGTGTCTCCTTCTCCAAATTTCAATTGTGGTTGTTTGGTTTAATTAATTTTAAAATTATCATAAAACCCTATTCACCCTCCTCTTGTGTTTTTTCAATAACTTGGCAGGGCATCTAGTGTCAACTGCATTTAGCTTTGTCGCGGTATAGCGGCAACTTCGCTATAGAGTTACAACTGCAACATGTACTCTCTTGAGGAGAAGACCACTGAGCTTTCCCGAATTATTTTTCATTAGGAATACCACTAAGCGATCCAGGTTTAGTTTCATTAGGAAGTCCATTGAGCAACCTAGTATAGTTGGGGAGTCCATTGAGCGCCCCGGTATAATAATTACATATTCAAAAATATGCATACCGAGTTAAACTCATTTCACCATTCATCAAATCCAGACAATGAGTGGATCTATGGTATGGGAAACTACATGGTAATATTTAACTTTCTTAATTAAGTGCAATACAATATCATTTAGCATCAAACAAGTTGCAAGCAAGAATTATATCAGGTGCTACAAAGAAAGGTACAATATGTTTATCAAGAACTTTCATGATTCTTTGGGACACATTTAACACTTAGAATCTCAATCTCTTATCATCATCTTGCTTGGGTATTCAAACCCTTTAATTCATCACTAAGTACTAACACCACTTAGTAGGTAATCATTACCTCTAGGTCATCAGACCAGGGTATTAATTCACTTAGTTCACAAAGCTCATTAAATCTATATCATATAAACTTCATAGCTCTTACTTAGTTATGCTCATTACCTTATGATACATACATGGTTATTATATCATGCTAACACATTATCAAATACAAGTCATAACCATGTAATGCAAAAGAAACACATTCTTCCCATTAATTAGGGTTAGGGTTTCCCTTCATCAACCGATTAGGGTTTCAAATCATCTCATCACCCAATCTTAGGGTTACAATTTACCTTATTAACCAATTAGGTTTCAACTCATCTCGTCATAATAGATTAAACCCTTATTCATACTCCATTCATACTAGGAGTATCAATATGTACTTATTACATAATTAACATTCCCATCTTAGTTTCTCTCTCATCCTCACTAGGATGTTGGTTACTTAATTCTCCTTTTAAGGTCTATTAGCTCACCATTATCAAATTGAATTAAAATCATTGCATTTTAATGTTGCATTAATCATACAACATATATCACTTAGTCAAATCTATTGAATTGAAGCTTATTACCATATCGGGCATCATGGTGTATATATATTATCATATCATGATTTAAGATGCACATATCATCATATCATGTATCCATATCAGTTATGTGGTAAAACCACATCATCATATCAGGCTTAGGGTGTATTCCCTAACACCATATCATGTAACCATCTCGGTTTAGCTATCGCTTAGTTCTTATCATCTCAAATCAACCTCATATCATTTATGGGTTAGATTCTTGACCTCATATCAAGCATGTGGTAATATCTAGTTCCTATATTGTGCACAAGGGTGCACCATATCGGACATAGGAATATACTTACTGCCATATCATGCACATGGTGTGCACCATATCAGGCATAGAATGTATTGCCTCATCATGTATCATTTAAGTGGTATATACATAATACCATGTCGGGTTCCCTTCTTGGATTTTCATATCGGGTTACTATATTGGCTATCATATCGGATTATCAAGTTGGGTAGACTATTAGGCTCATTTCCCTTTATGCTTTTAAGAATTAGTTCTATCATATGTTTGAACATCACACTTTATATCAGGTTGAACTCCTTCTCAACAACCCTTTTTACAAAAGGATAGGGATATATCATATTTCAATCTATCATCTACAGTTTCAATATTTATATCGGGTAGGGGTACCATATCGTGTAAAAGATAAAATCATAAACTTGTATCGTGTATAAGGTGTAAGTAGGTACCTCCCATATCATTCATAAGACATGCCTCATATCGTGTATGAGGTATCACCCATCTTCATATCGGATTACCCTTCATCTTGGGTTCCATATTGGGTTTAAGGTATTTCAACCCCATATCGGGTTGTACCTTGATGAAGTCATTATCATCAACTTTAAGACATTTATCTTACCAATATAGTTCATAAATAACAGTCCTAACAACTTAATGGAACTCTAAGGAACATCAATCAATCATAAAAACTTGAAATTGAAAGTCGTTCAACAATTTCAACAATATTGAAAGTAAATAATAATATAGTTGGTTTCAAGTTATATAACCTACCTCTAAAGCAACTTTATAACTTCAAGATCCAACTCTTCACATTCTAAAGGTTGAAGATGAGCTTCTCTATTATCCAAGACTTGATCTCCTTAGATTTTGCATGATATCTTTACTCCTTATGTCTGATATCACCTTGCTAGATTGATATCACCTTGCTTGGCTGATATCTTCTATGGCTGATACCAAGCTCTATAGCTCAATACTCCATCACTGATATATGATAATAGAATGGTATGCATGATATCTAAGAGAAGGATGATAAAAAGATCTGAAAATTCTACTAATAGGTGAAGAGAAGGATATTTATACTTGTGGTTTATGAAAAAGAGTGTAAGAGGTGTCATTACCTTAAGCTACTAAGTGCCACATAGCCATGCATGGATTGACACATGTATTTGCATGAATCCCATATTTATCTTTACATACAAAAATAAAAGGTTAAGGATAATTCAAAGGATAAGGTTCATCTCTTTGGTTATCTTCTAGGACAGGTTACTTCCACTCACTTTATTATTATATTCAACACAACCTTTTCTAAAGAGAGGTTTGCAAACCGATACATATGACTTTCATGAAGTTCCTAGCCCATAATGGGAAAAGACAAGAGTTAGCAAACTGATAGGATACTTCCTCTATGGCTTCATGGCCGATAGGGACTCCTATTTTAAGTCTACAACTTGATATACTCATATAAAGATTTCAACGATGCATTTCTTAGTCTTTTCATCACTAGGAATATCATCCTTCAAATACGTTTTCAATCATGGTGTTTTATCCTTTATCTCTCCTTTAGATGATACTAGGAAGGAGTATAGACACACTATAACTGGTAATTTGCACATCAACCCTATTTTTTAGATAAATTACAATTTGTACCATAATTGATGCACAAAGCACTTAGCATTATTAAAACAAGTTCTCACTTAGAATTTAGGCTTTCCACAAGCCACCACTTAGCATCATTCTATTTATTATGATATTAGAACACTTAGAGTACATTCATCATGTGACATTTTGCAATATAACCCCTCATCATGGGTAAATTGCAATTTACACTCAGATTATCATATAATGCACAAATAGTTTGCAATTTAGCTCAAACTTGAAAATAAACTTCACAAAGAGTCTTAATTACTTTTCAAAAGATTAGAACAATTTTTTAAGTACTTACTTAATCAAAACTTCTAGGGTTAAGCCATAACCCCGATCAGGGATGTTACAATAAGGTGGCCTCTCTCTTGAGATGATAGCCCAAACAACCACAAAGCAAACCATATGACCATAAGCTTTAGTACTCCAACACTTTCACACATTCATACTACTCCATAACTATGGATAAGATTAGTACTACTCTTTTGAGGTACCAATAATCATATGTCACAAGATGGTAGCTAAGCATACAAGTGAAGCATTAAGAATGAGAGTATAGAGATAATCTTGATAACAACATATATATATTCAAAGGGAGGCAGGAATATACATGTTGGGAGAGCCTTAGTGGCTACTCCCAACCTAAGTTAAATGGTTAGCCACACATGTTAACAGGAAGCATAACAGCGTTACACAAGGATAGATACATCAAGAATAAAAAAGGGGGCGAAGGGTACAATGTGAAGGAGATGATAGATCTAGAGAAGGGAGAAGGTGATGCACCAATTGTACTTCTCTAGATCTAGATCTAGAGTGGGTGTGGATGATGACAAATCCTTCTTTCAAAGAAGAGGATGAGTGATCTTCTCTCACCTCTAACTTTCGTATTGGTATCACTTCGTGGTCCTTGATAATCTGATGATTTTACGGGTAGAGGCGGGGGCCTATTTATAGATGCTACCCACCAACTTAACTTTCAATCATGGTTATGACGCATGGGATGGTCATGACCTCCATTATAGTCAATGACGTTCTAGGGAGTTTGCCTTGATTGCGGAAGCGGTCTCGGCCGTTGTTTGTTTTGTGGTTGTGACAGTAGGGCACCATTTCGACTGTGATTCTTTAGCAGGGGTCGCATGCTCACGGTCGCTACAATATCCTCCTTACAGTCGTGGTAGATACTATGGTCATGACATAGTCCCATCCCATTACAGTCATGGTGCTTTATTTCAATTGAAAGGGGGGCCACGGTCGAGGTGTGGGGTTGCAGAGAAGAGGCTCCATCGTAGTCGTGAAATTAGTGGATTGTGTTGTCGTGGTCATGACCCATGTCGCGGTTGTGACATAGCATGAACTTGCACTGAGTAAGAAATGTATGAATTCAAGATTTATGCCCTAATGTACTCAAATGAATAGAAAATTCCATAAAATTTATGCTAGGATAGGAATAGAACATATGAAAAAAGTTCACAAAATGAGAGGTTATCAACTCCCCCAAACTTAGAACTTAGCATGTCCTCAGGCTAATGGGTAGGATCAAAATCATTGAGAGATGTGCTATGGATAACAAAAAATTTAGAAAACCCACCATTACAGAGTTATCTCATTCTTACAGTGAAATTCTTGTGATATGCTTGGTTTGAATCCTAAAATTTTATTTCCTCCCTTTCGTATCTAGGGTTGGATGACCTTGAGTCCTTGCCAATTCCTTTTATAGTAAAGGGCTCTCCCTTTTAATGACCCCCACCCCCTGTGCTAGGATTCTAGCTATACTTGTATATCATCCCCATGAGGGGTAGCTTTCACACCCTTCCTTTATTTTAGTTGAGTGTATGCTAATGTTCTTAGGTAGGTTTCTGGCTTTAGGTGTTTTCCCTACACTCCTCGATTTCCCTCACCCATAGGTTGTCTTAAATATAGTGTTACCCCAAGGGCTCCTGATGTAAAGTTGGGTGGTTGCATGAGGGTTGCTTGGGAGTGGAGGTGGGTATACTTGGCTTCAGGATTCCACTTACTGGCATGACATATCTACATTCATGAGTGCAACAATACACCAGTCGTGTGGGATCCTTTGGCATCTTTTAGGCACAACTCTCATATTATTTTTCTTCTTGGCTTTTCATATCTGCTCTCAGTCTTGGGGAAAGGGTTTTGAAGGATTTTTTGGGCGACCAAGCCTCTTTTCATCTCAAAGCGGGGATAATTAAAATTGGAAGGGGCAGATGTTTCCTTCTCGAGGGAGGTGAAGACTTTCTACTTAGAACCGTCAGGTTGGGGTGATTGGTAGGGAGTATGGGTGGTAAAGTCCTCCTGTTTCCAAGGATTTCATAGATTTAGCATTGTTCCACTCACAATGTTTTGTCGTAAGAATGAGATAAAATTGTATTGTTGAGTCTCTTACTTTTACTTTTATGTGTATCGTCTGTTCAATTGTGCCTCTCTAGAAATGATTGCACTACAGTATACAATAGGAGGGCTAAAAAATCTAATTAGAGGACAAGTTGGATGATAAAGGGATAAGCAAAAGTTGTGAACTATAGGAAAAAGTTTATTTGGGACTTTCAAAAAAGAAAAATCTCCTATACTTACTTGTAGTAAGAGTAAGAATATATTCAAGTGGGAGTTAAATTTTAGTGACAAAATTGTACCTCTCATGCCCGTTTATAGCTCCTCCCCCAAAACTTATCATTCACCCCGACTCGAGGTGTCAAAATGAATTTGTAAGTATAAAGGGGCTTTCTTTATTACAGCTGACTATCTGTTGTCACCCATTTTGATTCCAGGATCATGCTGGCATATACTCTGCATAGTGGTTGGTATTGTTCATGTTGCATGCTCTCCACCTTTGTATTCATCGTGGCGAAGGCTATCATCCAGGCTAGATAATAGAATTCGTAGTCATTTGACAGTGATACTTGTTGTGGGCTTCTATGGCAGGACTGTGTCTTTCTGAAGTATTTGCCTTCTTTATGCTTGTACCTTTTCCATGATTTTTGATCATTTCGATGATTGCTTCAGCGCACATAATTGCCTTCTCTTCTGTAGGTGTCTTTGCACTAGCCATGTTAGTGTGTTTGTTCAGTGCAAAGGTTGCATCGGAGCTGTTATATAAAATTGTAGTCCTTGCTATAATATTGACTACTAGCAAAGTCCAATGGTTATCATGCAGGATGGGTAGGAATGTATAGTCAGGGAGAGAGGTTATCAGGCATTCCTATAGGCGGTCTTTTTTGCCATACCTTTTGTCTTTTAAGATATCATCGACTAGGAGAAAATAAGCCATGTGCACATTTGGCATGTTGTCACCCAGTGTGATTGGTAGGCTGACATAGTGCTTATTGAAAGGTACCCTCTTATTTTTAAAGTATCTCCGAGGTCGTCCTTTAGTACACAAATGTCGTCCCTTTCAAATATTACTTCAGTTGTGGTGTCACCTTACTTTAAGCATTTCATTATCAATTGTAGAGATTCTAATGATAAGCTTTCACATCCCCATCTATCAAATTCCTAGAAGGTTGGCCCCATCTCTCCTGCTATCCCATCAGGCTTTATTTTTGGCAAATCATCTTCATTTATCTCCCTTTCTTTAGGCTCATTTACTTGGTGTTGTTCTTTTTCTTTTTCTACTAAGGGGGGTAGTTTTTGGCTTGCTTTTAGATTTATGTTGTGCTTTGTCGGAAGTGTCTTCTACCTATCCTTCCTTCCAAGCATCTTCCCTAGCAGGTTCATCAGGATCGACCCACAGGGTTCTCAGAAATTCCCTCCATGTCTTCTTTTCAGGTAGGGGTATTTCAAGGTGAACTCTATGTGGTATTATGTCTGAGGTCATCGTTGGGTCATTGAAGAAGTGGCGATCATAGATAACTTCCTTTGCATAAACACCACGTAAGCCATGTAAGTCTTATGTGCATAGGTCTTCCAATAGGATTCCTTTGTTGATGGCTTCCATCATTCTTAGCACTATGAAGGTGCAATCCCCAGTCCCTACTTTTCATTGAGGGACCTTTTTACAAATGGATAACTATTTCCATATCCCTTGGTGTCAGTTGTTTGTTGTCTGGATAGCACACTGTAGATGTAGCGGCACTTTTAGAATATCTCTTGCTTCCTTTTCTATAAATTAAGGAAGTGTTATTTAGCTCAGTTGCGCAGCAATTGAACATTGTTGTACGTCCCTCATATAGGTTGATGACAATGAGAGCCCAGTGCTTGGCCTTCTATATATGCATAACTACAAACTTTGTTTCAGCTTTGTTCATGACCTATTGTAGTTCTTTTACATCAGCGGACTCGAACTTGTTCTCAAAAAGTTGCCCTGCTAGATGAGTGGTACCATTGAAAATAGGTTGTACTTTCTTAGGGTGTAGAAATTCTTCCAATAGAGTTGTACAGAGTACTTTAAACAAATGTGTGTGTACTCGTGCTTTCTTTAGGAAGATTCCTCTGAAATGGTCCATATTGAGTGACTTTTTGTTGTTGTGGTAAAGTACATCTGTGCCTAGAAGATTGTCATCGAGTATATCCACTAAGACATGGACATCCCTGCATGTGATTCTGGATAAGAAGGCCATGTACATGTCGTCCATTTTGTAGGGTAGAGGAGGGGCAACACCTAATGTTTCAGTATCAAAAAGTGTGCTCCTCTTTCTTACCAATCTATTTGTGAAGAAGGAGGGAAGATCACCTTCATCGTCTTTTGAAGTTCCATCTCCTACTAGTTGCATTGTTGATGGTGGTACTGCTGTGTTAGGTAGTCATTTCCCGACATCCATATGCACCTATTTGACCGCTTTCTTTGCATTTTTATCATCTATTTCTCTAGTCAACTCTTCCAGGAGCTTGTTTTCCTCTAATGGTTTATGTAGTCCTTCTGTGTTGAGTGCAGCCAACATTGCAGCCATCTTGCCATCATGGACGGTTTCATTGTGCTCATTGTTTGTAGGATCCTACAGTAAGTCATCACAGATGTCCATGCCAAAATTCATGTCATCTAGGAATTTGTTAATATCCTTCATCTCTCTTGATGTGAGCTCTTCCATAGCAGTGCTCTCCTTCCTGATGAAAACTTGGTGCTCTTTAGATATAGCTTTGTCATTGTTTGGGTTGATGTTCAAATCAAACACTTGTGCTAAGGTGCTTGTCTTTTTCTTGTCGACACCTTGGTGATGGTCTGGTTTTTGCGGTGCCTCTTTCATAGAAGGTTCCTCCCTTGGGGTAGGCTTTCTGTTGGTACTTTCATCTTTTGAGGTTGTGGTTGCACCTGCTCCTCCTATGTCATTGTTGTCCATGTCTGGGCTTGAGGAAGCTTGTGATGTGGAGGGGCTGGTTAGGTGCCTTGACTTCTTTGTTTGTCGCCAACCATTCATCTCCTAGCATTCTTCAATTAGTTGTTGGTGTTCTTCTTCTAAGCATTGGTGTTCTTTCTTTAGATCTTCCAATGCCTCTTTGTACCCCCTCCACAACATTTCCTTATGATCCCTCATGGCGTCCCTTTCTCTTCTGAGGTATGCCATTTCTTCTGTCAAGGACTTCAGAGCTCCTATAGCATCATATTTTGGTTGCTTATGACCTCCTTCATGAACTGAGGGAGTGCCTCAGTTCTTGCGTTTAATCTTTGTACATGCGTTGTCAATATGTATAGGCTAGAAGTAGTATTGAAGTTAACTTCAAAAGTATGTTGCATGTATACCCACATGGCATCAAATTTGTGCCCTAGTGCATCACTGAAGGAGTGTGGGAATTGATGTTGTTACTCTATAGGAATCGATGATGGTGTCCTTGATGCTTCAGGGATTGTGGGTTGTAGAGATGACTTCTCTTTCTAAGGGTCAACAATGGTTGCTTGCACTGAGGTGGCTACATCATGTTGTTCAGGTACTTGTGGCACTACATCTTTCCTTGGAGGGCTTGGTGTAATCTTGGAGGCTTTGGATCCTTTTCTTGGCTCAGTTTTGACCTCTATGTGATGGTCTTCTTCAATAGTAGTGATATTTACTTGGTCACCCCCGTCATTTATTTCTACATTTGATTGGTCATCGACATTCGTCGGGTTGGGTGGAGAGGGTAGACTTGGAACAACATAGGTGTCTATAGATTTTTCTCTATGCTTCTTGATCGCCAACTTCTTCCTTTCTTCTGGCTTTTGCATCTCTACCTAGAGCAATCTATCTCTTATGCTCTTCTTACCAGTAGGTGTTAGGGAGTCTGCAGCTTTGCTGATGGCACTGGAGTGCATTTTATTTACCTCCTCTTTTGTTGGCCACAGATTATGAGCTTGATAGTATGCCATCTCAGGTAGGGGCAGTAGGACTTTAGAGAAGCTTTGTTTGTATAAGAGTTTACTACCCCTCTGTTCTAGGATGCTCGTGTTTATTAGGGACTAGATATATATCTTGGTATGTCCCTTGGTGTGCTTATATTTCATTATCTGGTCGATATCCATGAAATGATAAGCAATGTGGGTGATTTGGCTTCCCATGCAGAATTCTTTCATCTGCTTTGCTTCCTTTCCTATAGCGGCTAACAACCTTTCTATCAGTAGTCTTCTGATGTTCACTGGTTTCTTATTCAGCATAGACCATATTATGAATAGGTCTCCCTTAGAAACTCCTTTGGTTTATGATCTCATGAAGATTGTATTGTTTGTTATCTTTTGCATCACTCTAATGAAGTAGGAAGTGATGAGTGCTGGCTTTGGGTTTTTCGAGCTATGCTCATGTTCTCCTCTTGCTTTTCCCACATCTTGTGGTTGTTGTATCCAACAACTTCTTTATCACCTGGTGCAGTTGAGTAGGCATGTGCTTCTTCTATTATCTTTGTGAAGATAGCATTGAGGATGGCTTTAGTAATTATGTGAGTTTTGCCCCCTATCCTCACTTCAAGCTCGCTGACATGTAGTTTCTCTAGTGATGTCATGAATTCTACGGTCAGTTGAGTGAGAAAAGGAGATTCTGATGTACATAAAGTATGTAGGTTGGCCCCTTCCAAAAACTTTATCACTCTATCGTAGATTCCCATCCTCAATCATTGACATCTAGATACAGTTTCAGCTTGAAGCTTTTAGTCTTCATTACCCAGTCGAAATGAGACTAGTACACTTGGTCTCTTGGTACAAACATTGATGCCTATTGGTTAGTGGTCTCTTGTTCTTTTTCCTTGACCACTTTGAGGTCAACTTATTTTTCCTATCTTTGGTTTTCCCACGACCACCAATTTTCTCTTTTTTGTGTCCTTGGAATCCTTGGTTTCCATGTGTTTCCCCAACTTCTTGAGCTCTCCTTTGGATGGTTGGTACTTGGAGGTTTCTATCTATGAAGTCTCCTGGGATTCTTTGGATTTCTCTGGTGTCTTGTGAGCCAAGATGTACTCGTACTTCTTTTTCATTAGTTGTAGTTGAAGCTTCTTCACAGGTGAAAGAATAGGGTGATCTTTCAAATCTTTGGTTGTCTTTTCTAGATTTTCTTTAGCACCCTTCAGGGAAGTTGCCTTCTTCATTAGTGTGTCATCAGTTGAAGTTGACATTCTGAAATTTTCGTATTGAAATTGATGTCAGCAAGATTGTAATCACAATTTATTCATGACATTATTGTTCATTTTATTTCTAATTATGTTTGTTTTATATCGCCTACTGAAACAACACAATCATATGTGTTTTTGCGACGGTGGCAGAATGTGAAGAGAGTGTCGCGGCCGTGAGGGGAGTCGCGACCATGGTAGGCAAGCAACAAGGAAGGGGATATATCACGACTGTGGTTCTTGCCACGACCGTGGTGTTCACAGTAACTGTCTCGGTCGCGGGGGATATTAGACCAGATTACGATAAAAAACTAGAAGGAATACTAAGGAAAGGAAGGATGTCACGACCACAACCATTGCCATGACCGCGATGATCATGGGAAAAAGGGTGTCGCATTCGTGGTAGATCTCTCAATCAAAACCCAGTTGTGATTGTGACGCCAGCACATAGGTGGATGAGAAGGAAATCACAGATTACTAAGAAAAAAGAAAGAGATACGGGAAAAAGGGTCGGCGAGATGGCCAAACCCCTAGGGAAAATTGAAGGGACCATGGAGCTATGCAGTCGGCGTGCGATCGGGAAACCATTATCTAGGGTTTGGGGAGTAGAGAAAAATGGGGATGAAGTGTTGACAGAGAATAAACAGGAAGAGGTGATAAATAAGGATGGTGTTAGGTACCTTTGTGGAGCTAAGAGAGAGAGATCATAAGGTTAGGTAGGATAGGGGATAAGATGGTACAACCACAACAAAGGGATCACAACAGAGGCACTTTGGTTTGATGTAAATGTCCTTTGGTGTTTTTGCGTCATTGCGATTTTTTGGTTGGGGCTCCTCAAACATTCAAGAATTAAGAAGTGGGTAAAGAAAAGACACGACATAGATAACACCTAGCTTTTATACTAGGTGGGTGTTGCGATCGTGATTATCGTCATGACCACAACCAAGCAAGTTTCCCAGACCACAACCTCAAACATGTAATTCAGCAACCACGACCGCGACAGGTTCTGTGACCACGATACACACACAAAAACCATTTTGATAGAAATGAAGATTTTTAAGCTAAAACACCTCCATTATATTTCATTAAAAGAACCATGTAAAGATATAGCAAGTTACTTATTACACTACACTTACTTTAGAGAGGGAAACCAAAATACCTAGAGAGAGAGAGAGCAGAGATAGATATGTACACAACTCTTAGACTAAAAGCATGAGATAAATGAAAGCTTGAGTTATAAAAGAAAGCACGAAAAATCTTGGGATTCCTCCCAAGAAGTGCTAGTTTAAAGTCTGTAGCTTGACTCTCTCATTCTAGTTTCATCCTCTTTTAATTGGTGTTGGTATTGGCTCATATGTTTCATTTGTTGCAGGACTGGGTCTCCCCAAACTTAGCTCGAACCTTCTTGTAAAATCATCATCTTCATAGTACTTTTTTACCCTATGTCCATTCACTTTGAAAGGTCCAGACTTATCGCTGGTTATTTCCATCATTCCCGATGGGCATATTCTTACCACAAAAAAGGGACTGGACCATCTTGTTCTTATATTTCTAAGAAACAACCTGATACTAGAATTAAACAAAAGTACTTTGTCTCCTTCATGTACATACTTGTTCTTCAGGTGGGTGTCATGCCATACCTTAGTTCTTTTCTTATAAATTATTACTTTCTCATAAGCAGGTAGCCTCTACTCTTCAAGTTCCTAAAGTTGGAGAAATCTTTTCTTTCCTGCTTTGTCAAGATCCATGTTCAAAAATTTGATACCCCAATGGGCTTTGTGCTCTAATTCGACAGGGAGATGACAGAACTTCCCATAAATCAATCTGTAAGGAAATGTACCTATAGGCATTTTATACGCTGTGTGGTAAGCCCATAATGCATCATCAAGTTTTATATGCCAATCCTTCCTTGTACGATTTACAATCTTTTCTAAGATCTGCTTTGTCTGTCTGTTAGACACTTCGACTTGTCTAGATGTTTGGGGATGGTAGGGTGTTCCAAGTTTTTGTTTCACTCCATACTTTTTTAATAGATCTTTGAATGGCTTTTCTCCAAAGTGAGATCCCCCGTCGCTTATGATGGTGTGTGGGACCCCAAATATCAAGAAGATAGTTTTCTCAAATAGCTTGATTACTACTTTGGAGTCACAGGTCTGGGTAGCAACCACCTCTACCCATTTTGAGACATAGTCTATAGTGACAAGAATATATTGATTCCCTTTTGATGATGGGAAAGGTCCCATATAATCAATCCCCCATACATCAAAATTTTCAACTTCCACCCAATCGGCCATTGGCATCTCGTTCCTTCAGCTGATGTTCCATGTGAGTTGGCACTCTTTGCAAGTCTTGACGAATGACATAGCATCTTTGAAGAGATTCGGCCAATAAAATCCCGACTGCAAAATCTTTGTGGTTGTCCTTTCTCCCCCATGGCGACCCCCATAAGGCGAGGAATGGCATTCTTTGAGGATTAGGGGCGCTTCTTCTTCCAGTACACAATGGTGATATAGATTGTCATAGCATCTTTTTAATATAAGGGTATCATCCCAATAGTAATTTTTCATATCAGAGAACAACTTCTTCTTATTATAAGTTATCTCAGGTGGTATTTTCCCACATGCTAGATAATTGCAAAGGCCATCAAACCAGGGTAGGATTGGTTCAACCGATTGAGCCATCAAGAGAGTTTTATCATCATAGTTATTGTTTATAGGCAACTTATTTTCTTCATCAAAAACTATCCTTGACAGGTGGTCCACAACCACATTATCATTTCCTTTATTATCAATGATCTCATGGTCAAATTCTTGTAATAATAAGGCCCGTTGTAGTAGTCTCAGCTTTGTATCCTTCTTTTGCATGAGGAATTTAATAGCTCCATGATCAGTGTATACTTCTACTCTCGATCCCACCAAGTATGATCTGAACTTATCAAAGGCAAATGTGATAGCCAGTATTTCCTTTTCTATGGTGGTATAATTTACTTGGGCTTCATCCAACATTCAGTTTGCACAGCAAATCACTTGGTGTCTTTTGTCCTTCTATCCTAGGACAACTCCGATGGCAAAATCACTTACGTCGCACATAATTTCAAATGGTAGCTCCCAATATGGCGCTTGCAAAATGGACGTTGTTGTCAAGGCCTTCTTAAGGGTCTTGAAGGTGTCCAAACATTCACTAGTGAATTTAAATTCAACATCTTTAATCGGGAGATTTTAAAGGGGCTTGGCGATCTGTGAAAAGTCTTTCATGAATTGTATATAGTACCTAGCATGCCCTAAGAAACTCCTTACTCCTGTGACAGACTTAGGTGGTGGAATCTTAGATATGACCTTGATCTTATTTAGGTCAAACTCTATTACTTTCTTGGAAGCTTTATGTCCTAATACGATGTCGTCTTGGACCATAAAATGCCATTTTTCCCAATTCAGAATCATATGCTTTTCTTCAAAGAGTTGCAAGACTAGGGATAGATTTTTTAGATATGCCATGAAATCTATCTCATAAACAGAGAAGTCATCCATAACGACTTCCACTAGTCTTCTACAATGTCTGAAAACATAGATATCATTCAGCGTTGGAAGGTTGCGGGTGCATTACACAACCCAAATGGCATTCTTCTAAAAGCATATGTTCCATAGATACAGGTGAAGGTTGTATTTTCCTAATCATTGAGATTAATCGATACTTGATATAATCCTAAATACCCATCTAGGAAACATAAGTAATCATGATGAACTAATATTTCTAGGACTTTATCTATAAACGGCAGAGGGAAATGGTCTTTTCTTGTAGCAGCATTCAGTTTTCGATCATCAATGTACATACGCCAACCTGTTACCATTTGTGCTGCTACCTCATGTCCACCCTCACCTCTTACCAATGTCACTCTACCTTTCTTGGGAACCACATGAATAGGGCTTACCCAATTCCTATCATTTATGGGGTAAATGATTATGGCATCCCGCAGCTTAATTACTTCTTTCTTCACAACTTCCTTTAGCATTTGATTCAACTTCCATTGTGGTTGAGATAGAGGTTTATCTATTCCCTCAAGATTGATTCTGTGCATACATAAGGCAAGGCTGAGACCTCTAATGTCCTCAAGTGAATTCCCTATAGCCTTTCTATGCAATTTGAGTTCCTCTAGAAACCTTTCTACATGTTCACCTATGAATTTCTCATTAATGATCACAGGATTCCTCTCATCATCAAGGAATTCATACTTCAACCCTTCGAGAAGTGGTTTTAATTTCAGCTTTGGTTTTGGTGCTCCCTTTCCTTCATGGGTTTTCTCGAGGGATGTGTACTTTATAGTTTTGTCAGTTTCTTCTTCATCATCATTGATTTCTTCTTCAGGTTGACTTAGGTAAGCTAAAATTTCAACAACTTATGGGTCTTCCACACTAGGTTCAGGGTTATTAAAGGCTCACATAAGCGGATCAACAATCGCCTTATCCTCTTGTACTTCTTCACAACATTGATTGTAGATATCCATGAAGTAAGCTGACTCAAAGAGAGATGGTCCTCTCATAGCGTCTTGTACTTGTAAGTCGATGTGGTCATTACCAACACACAGTGTAATAATTCCTTCCGCTACATCAATTAGAGCCCTTCTAATTGCAAAAAAAGGTCTTCTAAATATCATTGGACACTTCGGGTCCTCAATTGTGTCAATCTCTACTATATTGCATGGTATGAAGAATCACCCAACCCGTATTGGGACATCCTCTACTATTCCCACGGGTCTCATAAAGGTGTGGTCAGCTAATTTCATTCTCATGCCCATTTTCACCATATCCATTAATCCAAGCCTTTGAGCCAGAGTCAAGGTCATAAGACTAATTCTTGCTCCTAAGTCAGTCAACCACTTCCTCTCCACATTGTCTTTATTACATAAAGGGACGTTGAATGCCCTTGGATCTTTCTTTTTGGTAGGTAGCTCAGCTTGAACAAATGTGTTCAATAATTTTTCCAATTGCACAGTCTCAACATGATCTCCTCTCCTTCTCTTTGTAATAAAATCATTAAATAACTTTGCATACATTGGCATCTCTTCAATTGCATCCAGAAATGCAATATCTAGGTGTAATTTCTTCATTGCTTCCATAAACTTCTCGAATCTCTTCTTTATATGTGCCTTGATTAGTTTGTAGAGAAATGAGACTCTTGGAGAATAGGGATTTCTCTACGTAAAAATTTCTCCTGTAGGATCTGGGTTCTTGAACCCTTTATCCTTTTCCTTTCTGTGATTTTCTTCTTCTTTTCCATCCTCAACTGATCCTTTTCTTTTAGATTCTTCTAGAAAAATTACCTTCTTAGATTGTGGCTCACTATGGCTTCTTTCTTCCAAGGTGCTATTAGTACCAAGATCTTCCAATGTTCTCCCTGATCGGAGAGTGACCACCTTCATTGTCTCTGTATTTGATGGAATCTTTCCCAAAGGGTTTTTCACAAGTTTTGCCAATTGGGCTAGTTGTTGATCGATATGTGTTTGATGGGTTTGCATATCCGCCATCTGAGTTTGCATTGTTGTTAACACTCCTAAATTAGTGATGGCACTTTGGGCTAGCTGGTCGTTCATCGAAGCTTTCCTCTTTGCAAAGTCAAACAACTGAGCAATCATGTTTAGTTGGTTTCTATCCTTGGTTTGACTCTGACCTTGGCCTTGTCCCTGACCTTGTCAGATTATATTTTTATTTTGACTCTGATAGCTATTTTTTTCATATGATAACTAGTAGTTATAGTATATTGTGTTGATCCTCCTTTTTTCTCAAATCCTGGAGGCATTTTAGACAAAATACTTAGTAGATGAGAGTTTTCAGCAGCCTCTTTGTTGCCATAATTGAATCAAAGATGGTATGGTTGTTTTAAACTGGCATAAGATACATTTTCAATCTCTTCTTCACTTTCACTTTCACTTTCTTCGCTCTCTTCTGGTCGTGTATAGATACAATTGTCAATTCCATGCCCTCCTTCACCACACGTAACACATTTCATGACTTTCTCGATGTGTTTCTTGCCCTTGCCTCCAGTGTCTTTTAGTTGTTTGACATTTGTAGCAATCTTCTAAATCTTGAGCTGTAATGGTTTCCAGAGCCTTGGCTTCGATTGATGGTCCTTCAGAGCCAACCTTCTTGACCAAACCTCTATCGCTTCTGTCATATTTTATGCCTGCTTGCAATGCAGCCATGTTGTCAATGATTTTCATAGTTTTGCTCAGTTTCCTTCCAGGAAAATCTCTTCTGGTGGCTACATTCAGGGAAGTCCATTCCATGGGGGTTAGCCCGTTGTAGAACGTTGTCACCAGGAATCCCTTGTGGTATTTATGATTGGGATAATCTCTTTGGTATTCTTGAAATCTCTCCCATGCTTCGTGGGAATTTTCCTTAGGTTTTTGCATGAAAGAAGTGATTTTTGCATATTTCAAATAGTTCTCTCGGTGGGGTAATATTTTATTGATGAAAGCATCTTCAAGGGGCCTTCATCCATCTATGGGCCGGTGGGGTAAAGGTACTAAGACATAGTTTTATCTTCAAGAGAGAAGTTGAATCCCTTGCAATATATGACTTCTTGAGGCACTCCCCTCATCTGATGGTATCACATATATTTTTGAAGGCGTCAAGATGATGGTAAGGATTCTCGTTCTTTGAATTCCCTCTGAAGGGCTTGTTCTGGTTCATCGAGATTATGATAGGTTTCAACTCAAAATTAGTCGCATTGAAGTGTGGGATGAAAATTGGGCATTTTGACTCATTGGCTCTAGTCGTGGCTAGCTCTCTAAGAGTTTTCTCTTCCTCATCATCTTCACCCTCACTGTTTTGGTCATCACGTTCATGTTCATGGTGATTCCTATGGTGCCTTATGCGGTTCTAATGATTGTGGTGATGGCAATCTTCCTCACATCTCTCTGCCTCATCGTGGCGACCATGTGAGTGATGGTCTTCTCTTTCTTCTTCCATCTCATGTGGCGGTTGATTGTATTGAACCCTTTCATTTTGATCGTCTCCAGTAAGACTACGTCCATACGAGGCAGCATGCCATCTTGAATTTAAAGTGAAGAGTTGAACAAATCTACTTCCCTTTGGGCTCGCTGAATAGACCGCACAGTCGAGTTAGAAAACTAGACGTGTTAAAATGAACTATTCTATGTAATCGTAGGGTAGAAGATTTAAAGCTTTTATGTAGTCAAGCTTATGTCTTACCTTAAGGCATGGGAGTATAGGGAGTATGATCATGTTATTAAGAGTACCATTTTTCCTTGTCCACAGCAACGACACCAAAAAGTTGATTAGCCTAAATCGCACGTCTAAAATGGAGCGGATCTAGAGTAGTCAGACTCTTGAATTTATAACTGGATACTCAGGCCCCCAGAACTATTATATGAGGTCTGATGTAGTAATGGGCTCAAACTATAGGGACAATGTTGGTAAGTGCTAAGGACGTGTATCCTAACACTCGTACACCCCAAATGAAAAGGTAAATAAGGTGATGTTCCCTAAGGAACAATGATTCTCCAAATAAATCAAAGAAAGGCAAAAGAAAGAAAATAAAATAAGAGAACAAAGTCAATCAAGAAGTAAGAAACAAAAGTTTAGAAGGAAACTTGGATCAGGTTATACCTACTAAGATCTCTCACCAAAATGAAAAACTCACACCCCTATGCATACCTTTATCAAGATTACAAGCAATAATCAATTATGTCTATTCCCTCCTCACTCGAGTTTAGGATATATCTAGATTATAAGGTGGTCTCTCTCTCGAGATGACAACCAACAACTGCAAACCAAACCATATGACCATAAGCTTTAGTACGCCAACACTTTTATGCATTCATACTACTCCATAACTCTGGATAAGATTAGCACTACTTTTTGGAGGCACCAACAATCATACATCACAAGATGGTAGCTAAGCATACAAGTAAAGCATTAAGAATGAGATTATGGAGATAATCATATATATATTCAAAGGGATCCAATAATATACATATTGGGAGAACCTTAGTGGCTACTCGCAACTCAAGTTAAATGTTTAGCCACACATGTTAACAAGTAGCATAATGACAATACAGAAGGAAAATACATCAAGAATAACCAAGGGGGTGAAGGGTACAATGTGAATGATATGATAGATCTAGAGAAGGGAGAAGGTGATACACCAATTGTACTTCTCTAGAGCTAGATCTAGAATGGGCATGGATGATGGCAACTCCTTCTTTTGTAGAAGAGTATGAATGGTCTTCTCTCTCCTCTAACTTTCTCTTCAGAGGTCCAAGACCGATGGGATGAACACGGATGACTTTGGAGTTTGGCAGCACTTCATGGTCCTTGATAATCTGATGATTTGATGGGTGGAGGCGGGGCCTATTTATAGATGCTTCCCATCGACTTAACTTTTTATCGCGATCGTGACGCATGGGCTGGTCGCAACCTCCATTACAGTCGCGACGCTCTAGGGAGTTTGCCTCAGTCGTGGCTTGTTTCCTGGTTGTGATAGTAGGGTGTCGTTTCGACCGCAACAGGGGTCACATGCATGCAGTTGCTATGATCTCCTCCTTACGGTCCTGGTAGCTACCACGGTCCTGGCAGAGTCCCATCCCATTGTAGTCATGCTACTTTATTTCGGTTGGAAGGAGGGTCATGGTCGAGGTGTGGGGTTACAGAGCAGAGGCTCCATCGCGGTCGCGACATAGCATGAACCTGCACTGAGTAAGAAATATATGAATTCAAGATTTTGGCCCTAAGATACTCAAATGAATAGGAAAAATCCATAAAAGTTATGCTAGGATAGGAATAAAATATATGCAATAGTTCACAAAATGAGAGGTTATCATGGCATCAGAGCCACTCAATTTACTATCTTTTATGATATTCAATATGATTGGATTTTTGGTTTAATCATTTATTAATTGCATATGATGTGAATATTTAAATTGTCTCATATGTGTATTTGGTCAAAGACCACATAATCCCAAACTAATATATATATATAGACACACACACACATGATATGATATATATGCAATTTACACATGTCACCCTAAAAGGGGTTTTGAAGGTGGATGTGTAGCGTGGTTATGGCCTAAACCATATATCTATATGTGGTTGGATTGTTTGGTTCTTATTTATCTCAGTCTGCATACCGAGCCTTTACCTCCCTCTTCTCAATGTAAAGTCAATGCTTTCCTACCTTTGCTCCCCTCAAATGTAACTCCAGGTTTCTCTTATTCAATGTAATAAAGTAGCAATAGGATAGTTTCTTTTCTTGCAACGATGAGGATGATGATCATCTACGGTTGAGATGAACAGCTCGTGAGTCGAGCCGACCATCTAGAGGAACAGGAGTACAGGACAATAGAACCAGAGGACCGCCTGGTGGACCCAACCGACCATTTGGAAGGATTCCAAACATCAGTTGGATAGGAGGCCAGATGATAGTCTGAAGGCCCAGTCGACCGTCTAGAAGGTATCCAAACATCAGTTGGATAGGAGGACCAACCGACCGAACAAAAGGTAAGACAATTGATTCAAGGATTGAACCGGTCTACCCAGATTGGCAAGCACAGATCTACACCAACAATAGGTTCATGCATGTGATGTCATGATTAACCTAGGTGGTAGTAATTCCCTGTGGATCCAAGGAATTACAAGTACAGATGGCCATAACCATCGCTTTTTGTTTTATATGTATGTTTAGGTTGTGGGATATAACATGTATATAATATGTACTATATATGTGGTGATTGGATATAGTATATGTATATATATGATATATATAAAATCTCTCAATCAAACATATTAAGTCTCATGTGCTTTCCAATAGAAATACACATGAAAAACTTGTTCGACTAAGCGTAAGTTACGCTAAAGAGTGATGCTCTGTCTACCTCGAGGAAGTGTGATGGTAGTAATGTATGTTCCACTAAAGTGGGATGCTTTATTATCGTATTGGGTATTATTTTAGGCTTAACTGGTGATTCTTAGAGAGTCTAAGCCTACAAGCATATAGATGATTATGGAAAAGAGTTGTGCATATCATCTATCCAAGAGTTGCATATGCTGAAATTGGCATGATTGCCTACCTTAATCGTTGATTATGGACGTTGGTGTAGGTCGGGTAATAATTGAATCATTTTGGATCTTGGCTCATTAGAAAATTGTTTGTTGTAGTTTTCTGAATTGATACTTGAGGGTTTTCAATTTGATCAAAATAATGAGAATAATGATGAATTAAAGACCTAATTATTATCGAATGAATTTTATCAAATCAAATTTAAGTTTTTGACAAATTAAAAATTCTTGTATAGAATCAAATGGCAACAAACAAAAATCACTTTTCTCTGTTACCGGTTTTTGATAAGGACAAACTTAATGGGAACCACTTCCATGACTAGTTCAGGATGCTGAGAATTGTTCTCACACAAGAGAAAAAGCTCTATGTCCTAGAAACTCCAAGACCAGAGGAATCATCTCAAAATGCACTAAGGGATGATAGGGATGCTTGCAAGAAGCATACTGAAGACATCGTGAATGTCAAATGTCTGATGCTATGCTCCATGAACTATGAGTTGTAGAGGAAGAATGAGAACATGGGCATGATTGAGATGGTCACACATCTCAAGAACATGTACCAAGATCAGGAAAGACAAGAGAGATATGATGTATCCAAGGCGATGTTCAAATGTACCATGGAAGAAGGTGACCCAGTAGGTCCTCATGTATTCAAGTTGATTGGGTATGTGGAGAACCTAGCTAGACTGAGATTCCCCTTGGATCAAAAGTAATTCTGCAGTCCCTTCCAGAGTCATATACTGAGTTTGTCATGAACTAAAACATGAACAACTTTGACAAGCCATTGACATAGTTGTTGGGCATGTTGAGAACAGCTGAGACACAAATGAAGAAAGATAGGCCCAAGTTTGTGATGATGATCAGCAAGACAAAGGTGAAGTCTAAAGGAAAAGGCAAAGCTAATAAGAGTTCTAAATCTATCCAAAAATACAAGTCTTCATATCTCAAAGAAAAGGGATATGCAAAGAAAGTAAGAGGCAAATGCCACCATTGTTACCAGCCTGGACATTGAAAAAGGAATTGTCCACTCTGGTTAGAGGAATTAAAGAAGAAGAAGAAGAAGGAAGGTAGTGAGGCCTACTTTTGGTATAAATGTTATAAGATAAATTGGATTACTTGTTTGTTTTGGTATATGATACCAAACAGAGATCTGACATACTGATGTGTAGGATCTGACAAGAAGTAAAGGCCTTCATGGAAGGACAAATATTGACAAGGTGGCAAGTGTTGTGGAAGGTTTAGTATACGTTTAAATTTATCTTAGCCCATTGGGGATCTAATAGAGTTACTAGAACTACTATTTCATTATGCCCGCAAATAGAAACATTTTACTTTAAAGCATCTTGTATGACAAGGATGATATATTAATAAATTTAAATATTAATATTTCTATTTCAAAAGATATGATCTTGCATGGAAACGCCCAAAAATTTAATGATCTTTGTATGAAAGACTTTGATATTAATGTGTATAATGTTAAAACTAAAGGATTATAATTGATAACTCAAGACTATCATTAGCATTAATCATTTTACACATACATATAAGAAATGCATGTCTAGAATAATATTGATGTTTATCTATATTCCCTTGGTTATTGAACCTAAGGAAATATGCAAGTCTTACACACAATATGACATAACATCCTTCACTAGATGTAGTGGGAGGATAAGTCTTCCATCAGACCTCATGCATATGATGCATGAAGATCTTATGGGAATGAATGATATAGATAATTACTTATATTTCATCTCATTTACTAGTAATATGATGATATGTACTCAGTAAATGGAAATCGTTTGAAATGTTCAAGGAGATTATAAATGAAGTATAACTTTAATGAAAGTATTAAGAAACTTTGATGAGATCAAATGTTGAAATACTTTACATCAATACCTTGAGAACCTTCAAAGAAAGGAATGTGATAATGTATCACAAATCAAATCCATCTGAACATGATGATGTGTCCGAATAAAGGAGTTATACCATGATGAGTCATGATATAATTATCAATTAAGCTAACCTTCTTATCCTCATAAAAATGTACCTATCACTAAATAATGTACCATCGAAATGGTTTATAGGACATCATATATGATATGATTTGGGAATGTCCCAATATGTCTACAAGATTGAAACCTAAATTGAGAAAGTAGTTTCTTGAAAAGGTTTATACACAAGCCATAATTGTTGAATCTTACTATTAATCCCAACTTAATAAAAAAAATTGTTGATAGGATAATTGAGTTCCTAAAGAATTATTGGGAGTCAAAGTAAAACTCAAAATGTTTGAGATCAACAAAGAGGTACAATAGGAACCATAAGAATCAAAAGTTGATGTGGACTCTCAGGTTCATCATATAACATAGAATAAAGTAGTTCTAGTAGACATATCTGAGATTGGAGGATTGTGGATCCAATGATTTAGATGGGTTGGTTATAATAGGATGAGCCAACTGGTCAACTAGAAGCTATTTTTGAGTAATATACAAACCATGTAAGCTAGCAAGGTAGGACCTTGATAGCATCACCTAAAGGGGTAATACCTAAAGGGTGCAATAGGGTCTTGTGGCAAAGATCTACATGGATAACATAAAAGGACAAATTGGTTGAAAAGCTTTTTTCAAATCAGTTCATGTTGTTGAACATGATAGAAATTCCTTTACCAATTGTCATGCTTGTAGTTAGTTAAAATAGACTATTAGATTTAGCATATGAAGATAAAACCAGATTCCTTAAAGGGAATACATCAGAGGATTTGTACGTGACACAACCTAAAAGGTTCTACAAACTTCAATAATTCAAATGAAGTCTATTAACTAAAACATTTAATCTAGGATTGAAACAAGCATCTCAGAGATGGGATCTTTTAATTTTGAAAAGATAGTCAAAGAGTTTAACTTGAACCAAGATAAAAGATGAATTTTTTTATTACAAAAGATTTGGTGGGAGCATATATGAATATTCCACATATGATGGGGAATCACATCTCAGTATTGTGAATATTGAGATCTTGCATGAACACCCCTTCAGGAATGGAGTATTAAATGAAACATCTTATGAAGATAAGGACCAAGACCTATGAGATAGTTCTTGAATGTTTCATAGTGTAAGTTTGAGCACATACAATAGCAATGTGTTGAAGGACTTCAACACAGGAAGGATTCAATGAGAGAGAATCAAGATTGGTCTCTCATGAACCTTGTGTTCCAAACTTGTGGAGAATGGAAATGCTATGATTAAAATGGCATATGATGGATCTATCATGAATGCTATAAATGTACTTATCCCATATAATCTTATATGTATTGGACATTACAAGATGATGGTAAATTCTAATAAGGGTTATTGGAATATCATTAAAGATATCCATGAAAATTGTGAATCACTTAAGGATAGATTGCTAATTCAGTAAGGATAGCAATAAAAGTAGGAGTTAGACGTAAATGGTTACATCAATGCAAGCTTCCACAATGACAATAGTGATTGCAAATTAAAATAAGTTTTAAAAGGAGAAATGTTGTTAATTGGAAAGGTTCTGAACTAATAGCCATTAATTCTATTCTATAATAGAAGCTGAGAATACTTGTGTTATGAACACAGAGTGATACTATATGGATCTAGAAGTTCATATGATGAACTTATAGATGTTCCAACTATTAATGACTCTGTAGTGATATTGTGACAACTATGGAGCTAATCGTTAGGCAAGGAATATCAGATGCCATATTACGGTAGTTTTGTCTTAGAGTGAAGAGATAAGAAACATGCAACATACTGGATAAATAGCATAGTGTTGCTAGCCCACTCGATAAGGCACTTGCACAACAGAAGCATGGTGAACATGTTTGGATCATTCAGAATGAGATTTGTCGATGATTGGCTCTAAGTACACATGGGAGTCTGTTGGTAAGGTATGATCAGAGATCCAATCATGTGATGATTGACATGGCATAAACCATAAAGTATTTGATTAATAATCATAAAGGAAAGCTTCCAATTTATTCTATTTCAATTAGTTATGAGATAATGAGGAAACTCTATGAATGTCTAAAGAATGACAATACTCAATGATGTATGTCTTCAAGTATGTGACTTGGAAGAATGAGATCATACAAATGCTACGAGTATGTACATTCCTATTATGTCCCTATGTGGTTGTTATTGTAGAAGGTATATAGACACCAGTAACACATAAGACTAGAGTGTGGGTTGATTGATGAGAGAATGTCATTAGTCATGATATGGCAATATCAAACCAAGCTCATAGGTACATGTTAGGGAACAATGTATCGGATAGACCCACCTTGAGAGTGACACATGGAAACCATAATTTGGTGGTCATAGTCATCTCTCATAGTGAAGGTGGTGATTCTAATTCTTAGACCTAAAATCATTGCACTCATTACATGTCATTGGGTACGCTTTGACATCATCAAACGCAGTCGTGAAATACAAGTTGTTATAACGGTGATGATTGGGTGACTTTGAAACATGGGGATAGACTGTGAGTGATAGATATGGGATTTGTCCCTCTACTAAAGTATGATATCATGTCTACTTGATAAACAAGATCGAGAAACACATGCACATGCACATCTGAATCAATATATGATATTGATGTCACACTATCTCAGATAGTCTGCTCCTGGTTCAAGAAACATGAGATGAATGTTGAGAGGATAACGAGTCCATACCTCGAGTTCACTCTAGATATCAGAGACAATGAATTATAAAACCACTGCAACACCTTACACATATTGTAGGTTGAAGTTGTTCTCCAACTTTCCATTCACTTGGGTAGCACTGATCTGTGACTAGGCACCACTCTTTGCTTGTAATGTCATAAGCTTGTTATGGACATTCACTGCCAACGTGATATGGGACCTATAGGGTCACACACATAGAAACTCATCTAGAAGAGGATTTTATCTTGAATGGTGATTGGATTGATTACTAAAGTGTTTAGGTATTCAATTCATGCAACAGATCATAGATTGGTTGACTGGACTACCAAATGACCATATCAAGTGTTGAGACTAATGTTTGGGTAGACAGACGAGCATCTCAAGTGTTGAGATGGTCGTTTGGGTTGTCAGGCTGATCAAAGTTTGAATTGGCTAAGTTTTGCCCAAATTGAGGAGTAAACTGACTGGTTCAAATTGTTGAAACGATCATCTCGATTCAAATCACCAGATGACCATCTAGGTGAGTGAGACGGGCTTGTCAAACGGGTGATATGGCTTGGTTGGGCCAAACAAAGGTTATGGATGTTTCCCAAACTTGTTTCTATTGCACATTACTTGTGGTGCAAGGAATCAATATGTGATATTAATTGAAATCGAAATTGCTTAATTCATATGCGATAGGGATACTGCCAAACTACCATTTAGAAGTGTGAGATGACCATCTCATGTGACCAGATGACCATCTGGGTCACCATACGACCATCTCATGGTTTACATAGTACAAAAATTCAAGATCTTTTAGTCCCTTCCACTCCCACACAATCTCATACATATTGGGGAACCCTAACCCAAACCCCACTTATAAATAGAGGGGTATTGGGGCTTCTCAGAAAACAACAACATCAACTAAGAATCAATTGATCTGAAAATTGTTGTCCTCTCTGGTTGTGGTAATCGAGAGACCCCAAGTAAGTCCTACCTGACATGGGAGGGATAGCAAGGGGAGAAAACAACTGAGGAGCATTGTTGTGGGAGAGAAAGGTGGTGACTAGTATGCTAACGGGAGGGACAACTCCTTCCTCTATGTTCTAGTTGAATGATAGGATTTCTAGTTAGTCTGTGTGGAGTACTCTAGAGGCAGGAGTCCTTTAGCTGTTGTTAGGAGAGCAAAGTCTGTCTGCAATCTGTGGCGAGAGCACAGGAGTCACTGTAGTAGTTGTTCTGTTTATTGTTTGTGGTGAAGACCAGAAGTTGCACATCCATCATCCAAGAGCAACAAGAAAAAGTTGTATTGTAGTGAGTTGTTGTCATTGGACTTGCTCTAGGAACAGGTATAACTTGTTAAACCATCCTTACTATTTCATAGTATGTGATGTGATCTTGATATTATGGGAATACAGATAGATAAATTTTTTATTTCCTCTACTAAACTCTGTGTCCGTATTTCCCAACAACTCTAAGAATCAATTCACCTTTTTGTTCATGTGCTTTACATGTTGTGGATTTTTTCACCTCTCCTTTAGATGCCCCAATCCTATATACAAACATGGCTCACACAAACCTCTCTTCTGCATGCACAGCTTTTAGGGTCCTGATAAATTTATCTCTTCCCGACATTCCCACAATTGTTTCCCCTCTTTCACCCTTTAAACTCTTTGACTTCCCTCTAATTTGGAACCTTGACACCCGACAATATAACTAATAACTCTTTATTCTCTCTAAAAAACTTGGATGAACCTCTCAATCAGCTGCCTAAACCCTCTTATAACCTACCAACATGTTCCATATGTCCCTCTCATTCACTTGAACCACCTATAGATCCCCACCTATCTGTTACATCATACCCTTCACCTCCTTCAAACTCCCTACCATTTTTACAATCATTACCTCCTCCTCCAATGGCCTCCCCTTCTCTCATACCTTCACCCTCTACCATCTATATGTCACTCCCTACCATAAACTCTGGATCTGAGTTCCCCATTGACCTTCTTACTAACATCATGAGGCTCTTGAAAGTCTTCAGCAGTTGAACTGTTGTGGTTTTCATTCATAACAACATTGACAACCACAATTTCAACATCTCAAACGTTACCAAGTTGTTTTCCATCTCATCCTGGGACACATGATATTAAACCCAAACTTCTCACACCATCTCGACTCATATATTTGGTCCCAAAAGGAACTAAACGCAACTACCTCCTTTGACAGGTTATGACCATTTCATGTGGAGATATCTATGTCCAATCTACCCTAACCAAATGGACAGATGATAAAATTCTACCCAAACCAGATCTGGAGGCTCGAGGTGGGTTTCCATTTCCAATTTGTTTCCGCGTCTATGGGAGGTCTATATTTTCTGATCCATAGCCCACAAAATATGTTCTACATTACAGTTTGTTAGACCCGACACTCTCCAACCCACTACATTAAATCTTTTTGTATCTTCTCTGGTCAAGAAAGCTATCAAACTCTTTGTGACTCTTAATATATTCTTTGGTCAAATGGTCTACACCATCAAAATAATTTTAGAAAACCCTACACAGTCCCCCACAACCTTCTCTAATCTATCTGGCCATCCACCTTCAAGGTTCTATCCTACCAACATTTATAAGATCAACAACAATGGCAACCTTAAATGACAACCGGATAGGGAAATTGTATGGAAAATAAAAAAACCACCAAATAAATCATCATACATCATCTAAGACAAATAATTCTACTACACACAAGTGCCAACACATACCATCACCAGAACTCAAGTCATCATACCCCCAGTTCATAGAATCATGCAACTCATTCCCATTCCACAACAACCATATTGATCATACATCACCATGTCTAAACAAAGAGATCAGCAATTGACTCCAAATAGAAATCATCAACTAACTCAAATACTCACAGATCCCTACCAATAAGAAACCTCTAAATGCCCCATTTGTGGTCAAAACCTTCAGCTCATTCATCACTACACCAGAAGGAGTCTGAAAGAAAAAATACTCTGTGGTGGAAGACACAGGTATGGATCCTACACATTCTGTATTCATTTCTCATTGTCTTCCTAAATCCTTTGCACAAGAGGTTCACCAACCTTAGATACTCTCATGTGTAACTTTTATAATATTATAAAATTATCACCATGGTTTAGTATTCATGATAATATAAATTCTGCATCCAAACTAGGCATACATTTTGACTATACATTGCATGCTAACATTTCCTTGTCAAAGATGAAAAAACTTGATGGGATGGAACAACACCAGACCCATTCATACAACCACAACACGATTCGGTTATATATGTATTCAAGTACACAAACTTCTTATTATAGAGATCTAAACACTTTCCACAGTTATAGCATCTTGGAGTCTATGTGGTGCTTCCACCCTCCAGGAGGAGGAGAGCCATTGGAAGGTTCATTTACACACATGCAGTTAACATCATTACACTAAAGGAAACCAAACCCTACCTTTCCCCCTTCCTTGTCAAGACCATTGGAGGAAGACATATACAAGAGTGGATATGAATTCCACCAAATGGAATAAAGGGTGGCAGTATCATAGGCATTAACAACATACCTTTCAAGATCACCCACCAATATCTAAAGCAACACAACATCACTATCATGATCCAAAATCTTTGTGACCAGTTCACTTGCTTTCACAGGTTTCTATGGCAAACCTAGTCATGACAAACTATTTTTCATTGATGAAATATAGGAACTGGAAAAATCCTTTTCATACACATCACGAATTATTGGAGGGTATTTCAAACTTATTAGACATCAATTGGAATGATGCAATACAATACAATACATACTTCTACACCTAACTATTCCAAGTTTGATAGGCATTTTGATTGTTTCATCAGGGATTATCAGCTTCTTGACTTCTTTTCCACCAATTCCAATTACACATGGAATTGTGGACTATCATGGGCTAAACTTGATCTCTTTTATGTTCTCATCTATGGGAGGACACTTATCTGCTCACCTTTTCACTTGCCACCATGAGACCTATCTTTTACCAATTCCCCATCCTTATAAACACCAACTATGCCCCATGGGGTTGTAAACCATTCCATTTGGAATGCTTTTGGATAAAACACCTTGAATTTAAAATTTTGATCCTCCAAAACTGGCCCATACCAACAAATCCTCATGAACCAGGTTGGAACATCCTCAAAACAATGAAAAACATCAAAATCATCATGAAACTATTAGTCTAGTTAATTGGGTTTAAACACCTATATATGTGCTTTGTAAGGCTCTTTAGAAAAGTAGACTTGATGATAGAAATATTTTGATGAATTATATTTCCTTTTGATTAGTTTTATTAATTAATTTAGATCTTATCAATTATTTTGGACATTTTTATTAATTTTATCAATCAATTGTATATCTCGATAATTAGTTTAGATTTAAATCATAAGATTCTCCATTTAGGAACCAAAAATACCTTTTAAAATATCAATCAAACCCTTAAAAACAAAGAATCACTGCTCTTCCAACTTGACAGTGATATCTATAGATCAAGCACATATCCTTATCGTTAAAATAGGGATAGAACATGTTACACTTGAAAATGAAATCATGTGGAAACAAAGTTCAAAATTAAATGCATGAAAAAAGGAGATAGGAATACCAAATTCTTCCATGAATGTTGTAACAACAATATTAGATATAGCTTCATACACAGTTTTAAGATATGAGATCAACATACCACAAATCAACACATCATCACGTCGCACAATATTGAATACTTTGAAAAACTCCTTCACAACAAATACAACTTCCCCCCTATCTCCACATATGGTGGACATTCTCTATCCATCTAGCATTAACCATCCAAAAAAAACTCACTGACTACTTCATAGAGATAGAAATTAAACAAGCTATCACTACTACAGAAATGGCTTATAAAGTCACTTTTCAAGGTGTCGGTTGTATACATAAATGGACACCTAAACTCTACAATGTCGGTTTATAACATAAACCGACATACAATCTGTGAAGGTCGACCAGACACGGGTACCGCTTTTATTAAGTGTCGGTTAATTAATAAAAAACCGACACCTAAAATCAACCGCCAAAACCAAAATTCCAGCGAAAAAATTACCTCCAAAATTTGACATATGTCGTCGGTTCATAAATAAATAACCGACGACTAAAGGGTATTCGCGAGACAGGAATAGTTGTCGGTTGACCTTTAGTTAAAAACTGACGACTATAATCTAGTATAGGTGCCAGTTTTTGGAATAGAACTGACACAGTTGGTTTATTTGTCAGTTTATTAGAATAATCGACGCTTATTGTCAACTTAATAGCTCACCAGCGTGAGCTTCTCTTCCCCTTTCCCAGTTTCATTCCTGATTTCAGTTAGGTCCGGCGATTTCTTGCTCACCCCCACTGGTCGTTGCTCCTCCGCCGCCGTTGTCGTGCTCCTGCTCCTGCCCTCGCCGCTGCTCCGTGCTCACCGGCGGCCGTGCTCCTGCTCCTGCTCCTGCCCTCTGTGTTCACCGGCGGCCGTCTGTGCTCCTGCTCCGTGCCCTCGTCGCTGCTCCGTGCCCTCGCCGCCGCTGCTCCGTGTCCTCGCTGACGCTTCTCCTCTCTTTGCCGCCGCCTCCGCCGGTGGTTGCTATGCTCCAGCCACTGCTCTCCTCTTCCCTCAAGGTATGCCCTCCTGCCCTTCCTTCTTCCTTCTTCCTCTGCTCCGGCGGCTGCTTGGGCGGTGCCAAGGTACGCCCAAGCAGCTGTTGGGAATTTTTTTTAAGTTATTTACTTATTTGTGTTTAGGGTTTAGGTACTGATTTTGTGCTTCTACTGAGTTGAATCCTCTATTGTCTATACAATAGATGTAATTTTGATCAACTGATGATATGTAAATGTAGAAATAAGTTAGTAAGGTATCAATGATAAGTCTGATGTAATGTGATGCAAAATAGTTATTGTATCATGCATATCTTAATACTTTTTTGTTTTATAGTTGTATAGGGTGTTTTATGTGTGACAAGTCTATTGTTTAATAGTTTAGCTATAATCATTGTTTTATAGTTGTGTTATAAAGTATTTGGGTGTTTAGTATGGTTCCAAAAAGTATAGTATATATATGCATACATGTGCATTTTTTTATAAAATTGTATAGAAAATCAAAACTCGTTCTTGGTGAGAATCCTAATCACCCTTCTTGCTTAATGATGAACTGTAATGCACACATGTGACATGCTTGGAATGTAAATGATGAACTTTTCCCTAAATTGCCAATTGTCGCCTACTTGTCCGCCGCCGCTACCGAAAGGTATGCTTCCTCCAGTACTGCTCCGCCACAGTTGTCTAGTTGTGCATACCTGCGAGTTATCAGGAACACCTAAATGAATGTCTAACACCTAAATGAATATCTAGTTGTGTATTTTCCTAGTATCGTGAAAGATTCTCAATCGTGTGTATCACATGGGATTCTTATCTCAACACAATGGACTGCAATATATGCATCTAATGCCTTAAATGGAAGACTCGAATGTTATAAAATCCCATCAAAGTAGGTAGAAACAACTTATATATATTCAGATCTTAATAATTCCATGAAGTGCACATTATCTTACTTAGGAAAAGTATGTGTATAATGTAGGATTAGTTCCATATAATGGTTCTATTTTAGTAAGCACCTAGAAACTCGTCCAAGATTTACTCATTAGGAGTAAATCTTGGATAGTCCCCGGTTTGGGACTATTCTTGAACACCTAATCTCACTTAGGATGTAAGTGTATAATGTGTATTGGGTTTTCAAGAAAATTTCGGTAGCATTTCTTCGTTTGTTCTCTAAGTACATATGTAGACTTCTTTTCAAGCTATCATGTCTACCATAATAAAGTTGGTTATGACAAGCAATAAAAGGTTAACTGATGTTATACAACTTTTTCTGAAAATATATAACATCGTTATATGTACTTACACTTTGTTAATACTAATATTATGCAGTCTCTGTCCACCCATAAAAATCACTATGAACTGGGCCTCTATGTCAATGTTAACGTTCCCTATTGAAGAACAATTGGACATCATCCTAGATGATCGTTCCTTAAACCAATTGGTCATACCCAAACATTGGCGTTTTCTAAAAGGAAGACACTACATGCCTGGTAAAGTGACCCTAACTTTTGGCAATTATTCACATGTTATCGAGGTTGAGTATGATTTGGAAGGAAATCTTGTATCAAAATCCGGTTGGCGTGATTGGATTGGAGAGATGCATGTGGTCGGTTGCAACAGGCTTTTTCTCCATCCAGTTGGCCATAATTTCATTAAAGTTTGGATAACCAACAGCAACTGTGAGACCCCCGATCATGTACTGCGGTATGAGCGCACGTCGTCGCATATCAGCTCGGACGAATCTGAATCTGAGGCCCCTGTCAGTTCAGATTCGTCTAAATACAGTGAGGAGCTTCGTGACACAGCTTCATCATCAAAAAGACCACGGTAAGTCCAATTAACAAATATAATTGTCAAACAATCAATACTCATAGCTGCTTTCTATTCTGAACTTCAGGAGAAGATCGCCACAATGATAAGTCCTCGAAGTTACTGATGCGGGACCATGTTGGTGTAGTATTTAGTTGTCTATCTAACTAGACTTGTCTGTATTAATAGTTTTTTTAATTATGTGCATGTTTAGGGGTACACCAACCCCTTTGTTTAGTTATTGTTTAGGGGTACACCCCTGTGTGTGGATGTAAAAAGAGATTAATGAATGGAACTGAAAGTTGCTACATGAATGCTTATAACTGAAGTGTGTGTTCCCATGAATGTTCCCATTTGCATGATTACACTACTATTTTCTCATATTGTATAGTCTATTTTAATATGACATACTTACTCATATGGTATATGTCGGGTAAGTTTACTTTACTTATATCTTTAACTTAAGTATAGTATATATATGCATACATGTGCCTAGAAACCCGTCCAACACATTATTTGTTGGCCTAGAAACCCGTCCAAGATTTACTCATTAGGAGTAAATCTTGGATAGTCCCCGGTTTGGGACTGTTCTTGAACACCTAATCTCGCTTAGGATGTAAGTGTATAATGTGTATTGGGTTTTCAAGAAAATTTCAGCAGCATTTTCCCGTTTGTTCTCTAAGTACATATGTACTTGGAGAACAGCGGGGAAATGCTGCCGAAATTTTCTTGAAAACCCAATACACATTATACACTTACTAGTGAGATTAGGTGTTCAAGAATGGATAGGTGGTACACATTTATTATATATAATAATGACATCACATGTATTTGTTAACCCTAGACCCTAATCTTGTCCTAATATATACTTGTTTTCTCTTTGATCATAGAATGGATAGATCATGGATGTCCATTCGCAATCGTTGCACCCCAGAGTTTATTTCTGGTCTTGACCAGTTCATTAGATTTGCCGAGGAACATAGGAAACAACCTGGAGATAGGTTATACTGTCCATGTAGGCATTGCGGTAACAACTTGAAAGTCAACACTGGTGACGAAATCAAAACTCATGTCATGTGCAACGGGATTATATAAGGCTATACAGAATGGCACTGGCATGGAGAGATTTCAAACCCGAAACCAGTGGATGTCGATAGCAGTGCTTGTGTGGAAGAAGAAATTGCCTATGATGACGTAGATGTGAATGAACCAGTTCCAGTAGACATCGTTGATGCGATGTTGGATAGTTGTGGGGTAGAGCACACCGATCCACCTCCCATTTTTAGAAACATTGTGCATGATGTTGAGATGTCGTTATACACAGGTTGTACTAAGTTTACGAAGCTTAACGCTGTGTTGAAATTGTATAAGTTGAAAGCTAACAATAGATGGAGCGACAAAAGCTTCACGTCATTACTGTCTTTGTTGAAAGAAATGCTTCCTGAAGGAAACGAGCTGCCAATCTCAACATACCAGGTAAAGAAATCGTTTTGCCCAATGGGAATGGATGCCAAGAAGATACACGCATGCCCGAATGATTGTGTATTATTTCAAAAGGACTATGTAGATTTGAAAGATTGTCCAAAATGTGGTGCGTCACGGTATAAATTGGCGACTTCGGGGGAGTCCAAAACTGGTTCTCCTGCCAAGGTAATGTGGTATCTACCTATAATATCACGGTTTCAACGCTTGTTTGCCAATCCGATAGATGCGAAGAATTTGAGGTGGCATGCAGATGTTAAGAAAAATAATGATGGGATCCTACGACATGCGTCTGATTCCCCACAGTGGAAGAAGATTGATGTATTGTACCCTGAATTTGGTGAAGAAGTCAAGAATCTAAGACTTGGGCTTTGTACAGACGGGATGAATCCGTACGGGACATTGAGCAGCCAACATAGCACTTGGCCAATCATGCTTGTTATATACAATCTTCCTCCCTGGCTGTGTATGAAAAATAAGTACGTAATGATGTCGTTGTTGATATCGGGCCCTAAACAACCTGGAAATGACATCGATGTTTATCTTGAACCTCTGATTGATGACTTAAAGAAACTCTGGGGTGAAGGTGTGATGACCTATGATGCTTCACGAAGAGAGACATTTCATTTGCATGCTATGTTGTTTTGCACTATTAATGACTTTCCAGCATATGGGAATTTGTCTGGATATAGTGTCAAAGGAGCTAAAGCGTGTCCTATATGTGAAGAGAACACTGATTCAACAAGACTAAAACATGGCGGTAAGAATGTATATCTTGTTCATCGAAGGTTTCTTCTAAAATTCCACCCGTATCGTAGGAAGCACAAAGCATTCAATGGATTGAATGAGGAACGCAGTGCACCTAAACCTATACCAGGGGAGGTTGTTTATGAAAGAGTAAAAGACTTTGTCAATGAATTTGGTAAGAGATCACAATGTACTACACTGAGTGACAATTCTTCATTCAAGAAGAAGTCAATATTTTAGGATCTTCCTTATTGGAGTTCTTTGACAGTCAGACATTGTATCGATGTAATGCACGTTGAGAAAAATGTTTGTGATAGCATCATTGGTACTCTGTTAAATATACCAGGTAAGACTAAAGATGGGATAAAATCTAGACTGGACCTATGTGAAATGGGAATAAGGTCAGAATTAACAAAATTACGTGAAATGGGTAATAAAAGAACATACTTACCTCCCGCTTGTTACACGTTGTCTAGAAAGGAGAAGAAAGCTTTTTGTGAATGCTTGGTAAATGTTAAGGTGCCACATGGTTACTCATCCAACATCCGTAGATTGGTATCAATGAAAGATCTGAAGTTGATAGGTCTTAAATCTCATGATTGTCACACTCTAATGCAACAAATATTTCCCGTGGCAATTCGATCTATATTGCCGAAGCATGTAAGGTTTGCAATCACCAGACTTTGTTTCTTTTTCAACAGTCTCTGCAGCAAAGTTATTGACCCTGAGACTCTCGATAATTTGCAAAGAGAAGTGGTTGTTACCCTATGTCAGCTTGAGATGTATTTCCCTCCTTCGTTCTTTGATATCATGGTACATCTTTTTGTCCACTTGACTAGGGAAGTGAAAATCTTGGGACCGGTTTTCTTGCATTGGATGTATCCCTTTGAACGATACATGAGCATTTTTAAAGGTGATGTTCGAAACTGTTATCGGCCTGAAGGGAGTATTATTGAAGGTTATGTGGCGAGAGAGATTATGGATTTCTGCAATGACTTTCTCAGTGGTAATGACACTCCTGATAATGACAAGAATATTGACGAGCTATTTGGCAAAGGAATTTTGGGATCACGTGTGAAAGTAATCAGCCGTGAGCAGTTGGAACAAGGTCATTTGTATATTTTACACAACATGGACAAAGTGAACATTTATATCGAGGAACATACCAATTTCATCAAAAGACAATATCCTCGAGCCAATACAATGTGGCTTGCTAGAGAGCATAACAAGACTTTTATTAAGTGGTTTGAAGATAAAGTCTTACATCAACTATCTCAAACACCAGATGATATTACTGAAACTATCAAATGCCTCACCTTTAAACCAAAGTTGACTGTTATGTCTTATGAAGGGTATGACATTAATGGATTCACATATTACATAAAGCGCCAAGATGATAAGAGTGTCATCCAAAACAGTGGGGTCACCCTTCAAGCATCGACTATGTTTTTTGCAAGTGCAAAGGATAAGAGTCCACGTGAAGCTAAAATGTCATATTATGGTGTCATTGAAGAGATATGGGAATTTGACTACATAGATTTCAGAATTCCGCTCTTCAAATGTAATTGGGTTGATAACACCAAAGGAGTTATAGTGGATGAATTGGGTTTCACTTTAGTGAACTTTAAAAAGATTGGCGAGAAGGCTGAACCATTCATATTGGCATCACAGGCGAAACAAGTATTTTATATCGATGATCCTGCAAATGATAAATGGTTGGTTGTTCTTCATGGTAAAAGACAGTTCATTGAAGATCCTATAGATGAATAACAGTACTATGATAAGTATGATGAATCCAGTCCATTCTCAGTTGGGTTGCCAACACCAACAAATATTGAAGCTAATGATGACTTGTATGTGCGCAGAGATCACAATGAAGGATTGTTAATTGATAAAAAAATCGCAATATTAGAGGTATGTTTTGTTTTATACGTTTTTATTTTTCTGAATATGTGAACTTTACATATCTGTTAACATATGTTATTACATTACTATTTAATTGCAATGTTCTGTGTTACATTAACATGTAGGGGTTTTGATGAGTTCAAAAAGGCTGGAGGAACATGAAAGTAAGTTCCCGACTGCAATATATGTATATATTATTTATGTGAATAATGCTTAATTAGTTGTATTTTTTAATATTTTGTATGTTTGAATTTATAGTGTGCTACACAAGACAACGAATGGGCATGTGGATACTATGTGATGTGATATATGCACATGATTATCAAACATGCCGCACTGGACATCGATTGTATTGCTCAGGTATTATATAGTCTCATTAGATAATATGAAATATATCAATCTTATTTATAGCTCATTAATTATATATATATCATTCTCTTTATAGGTGTTTAAAGCTGACCCCACTACAGGAACGGACTTACCAGATGTACATGCTCCCTATACGATGGGAGAATTAAATGAAGTAAGAGAAGAATGGGCAACAGCCATACAAATAGTGGGGGTTTTAAAATATAATTGGAATGTTGATAGTGAATAATGACTAAAGAATGATATTTTGTAAATGAATTTCTGAATTATAATATATGTGTGAATGTTTCTACATGTCTGGATGTTTCTACATGTGTCTGAGTGAAAATGAATGAAAGTGTTGGTTGCTATATGAATGTTTCTATATGTGTGAATGTGAATGAATGGAACTACAGATTGCTAGCTACATGAATGTTTCTAAATGTGTGAAAATAAAATGGAACTGCAGGTTGTATTGCTAAATGTATGTGTGAATATTTTTGTTGTTAAATTTGCAGTTTGTGGCCTGTTGTTGGCTGATATCAATGGATGTCATAAAACCTACAGTTAACTACATGTTTCTCATCCTGCGACCAGCCACAGCAGGTCTGCAGACTGACAGAAGAAAAAAAACAATAGGCGTCGGTTATTTGTATAACACCGACACACAAAGTTATAGTGTCGGTTTTATATAAATAATCGACGCCTGTTTCCTATGGCGCGAAGGTATATGGCGTCGGTTTATTACCTAATAATTGACGCTGATAGTGGATATGGCGTCGGTTTATTATCTAATAACTGACGCTGATAGTGGCCAAGATGGCACCCTTTTTGTGGCGCGAAGGTATATGGTGTCGGTTTCTTATCTAATAACCGACACCTATACCTTCGCGCCACAGGAAACAGGCGCGATTTCGGTGGCGCGCGAAGAGTTTGGGCGTCAGTTTTGGAACCGACGTGTAATAGGTGAGCTTTTAGTGTCGCCCACATAGGTGTCGCTTAGAAACCGACACTAAAGGCCTTAAATAACCGACACTAAAGGTAGGTTCTGTAGTAGTGTATATACCAATTGGACATTGACAAATGACATGGGCCTAATGGCATCAGTATAGAATTTTACCAACACATGAGGGAGCACCTCAAACATGACTTCATAATCTATTCAAGTACATTCATTTCCATGATGAAATTATCCCTCAAATTGGTGTCCTCAACCAAACCCACATTGCACTCATTAGAAAAACCAATAATATGTATGGTGTACATCATTTTAGAGCCATCAGCCTTAGTAACTCATCCTACCAGATCATTGTCAAAACCTTTATAACTAGGATGAAAATCTCTCTTGAATGATGTAATTGGTCAACAACAATGTGCCTTCCTAAAAAATAGGAATATCCAAGATTATTACATCATAGTTAGTGAGACCATATGCACTTGTCATTTTGGGAAAATCCCCTTCTAGCCATCAAACTTGACTTTAAGAAAACTTTTGACAACATTAACTGGAACTGCCTCTACTACTATATCAAAGGATATGGTTTTCTAGATAGATTGATACAATGGATTAAATATAGCATCACCACTTTCCATTTCTCCACTATCATCAATGGCACTCCCTTTAGATATTTTTAGAGCTCCAATGGTCTCAGGCAAGGAGACCCACTCTCTCCATATCTCTTCATCCTTGTCACACCCGTCCTCACTAAGACGATTGGTCTAGGTATTCATTATGGAATCATCTCATCTCCCTGCAAATGCAAGGAAAACATCATTCAATATGTTGATGATACCACCATCTTCATAAACCTATAAGGCACAAATGTCATCAAACACTATACGTATCTTGGTACTCTTCTCATACATTTTGGGGCTTAGGATAAATCTTCACAAATATACAATCATTAGTACACATTTAATGTAGGGGAAATTCATCTTTACCCATATCTACTCAACTGCAAGATAGAAAACCTTCCATTCACCTACCTAGAACTTCCTATTTCATCCCACACCCTACCAAACTCTATGTGGAAACCCAACATTACAAAACTCAACCATCACCTATTCTCTTAGAAAACGGACTTCCTCAATATAGCAGGAAGACTCACCCTCCTTAACAACTCACTCACATATTTGACAACCTACTACCTCATTTGTATTCCCCTACCATCCCACATACACAAAGCTTTTGAGCACATGAGAATGGACTTTCTCTGGAAACACACCTAGAACAAAATCCACTTGCAAAATTGGAATATCATTTGTGCACCAAAATCTTAGGTTGGGGAATCATCAATATCAAAACACAAGACCTTTATTTGATCCTCAAAGTCATTGCAGCATTCTTCTTAGATAGGAACAATATTTGGAAAATATGTGTCAAACACAAGTACTATCATAATAAGAATCCTTAGTGGAACATTAAGTATATATGGGCATTAGCACTTTGGAAACATATCAATCGCCACATCCACTTGATCCAAAGTTGCATCAATACCCCATCACACATTGCCAACAACATCAAGTTTTGGTCACACCCATCGTTCCAAGGGTAGACCATTGAACAACAAACCATACGTATGAACATCTCGCATCTTATATCCAAATCTAATACTTGCAAAGAATTATTTCTAGGAAGTCATTGAAATAGCCTACTCAAACAAACTTCCATAGCCTACTTCCCACCGATATCTCTTCTTGAATCACTAGATATTTAGAGTTAAACATCAGAAATAGAACCTCACAGATATGGAGACCCACATACTATCCCAATAAAGCTTACCTCTACTTCACATACTGGGGCCACTATGCCCTATAAAATTCATTTGGAAAATCTTCGGTCGACACAAAATTAAACTTCTTATATGGCTCATCTGGTATGAAAAGATTATTATTGATCATAATATGAAAGAAAGAGGCTTTTAGATTCCTTCTATCTGGCTTCTTTGCACTCAACACAAGGAAACAACCACACGTCTTTTCATCAATAGTCCCACAACTACACTACTGAAAGATCAATTCTTCCTATCACTTAACACTTTACCATTAGCACATGTTGATATTTGAAATATGTTTATGATATCCAAACCAAAATATATGCTCACTTACACAAAAATGATTTTGGCCTCTTGATATGGACCATATGGACAAATAGAAATTATATAAAATTTAACAACAATAATAGTAACATCATCACACTCATCAAAAAGGTCCAAGGCTCATTCATCTATTTCTACATTGCATATATACAGTATACCATAGACCAGAGTAAAGAAAACTAGAACCCAACATCTCACTTTGGAGAGAAGACTAATGCTTAGAGAACATACACCATCAAGGAGATACTTGATGAAACATATATATATAAACATTATAAATATATATATATATATATAGAGAGAGAGAGAGTCAAGCTAGAATACACTCGAGTGTACATATCATGTCGTACACCCCAATGGTGTTTTCCTATCTAGACCATGTTTTTCTAAAATCTAATCCATCTATCTTCATGGTTACAATAATAATAGGCCACATACAAAATTTGAACTCATTTGGATGAGTGTAAGTCACTCATCCAAGGACAACAAAATCGACACACAAAACTAATTTGAAATACATGTTTTTTGCCTCCTTTAGATGCACGACCTATAAGTGTCCAAATGAGCTAAAATTTATTATATAGTACATTCTTATGATAATTAATAAGATCAGTGGTTTAGATTTTTTTAAAATTTATTGCATCTTCAAAAATGACTGAGGTGTAAGGTGCCTCCGGTACACTTGAGTGTACACTAGCCTAACTCTCTCTGTCTCTCTCTCTCTCTCTCTGTATATATATATATATATATATATATATATATATATATATATATATATATATATATATATATATATATATATATATGTGTGTGTGTGTGTGTGTGTGTGTGTGTGTGTGTGTGTGTGTGTGTGTGTGTGTGTGTGTGTGTGTGTCTATGTATATATATATATATATATTGTGACGTCCCCATATTTTATAAAACTTAATATGATGTGTGACATCCAAATTGAAACCTCAATCAACACTCAAACTTAACAAAACACTTAGAAACCTCAATGTAAGTCAAACTCACAAGATTCACTTGTCTTACTAAATATTTAGAGATAATCTAAACCACATATTCCTCATGTAATATGTTTCATTCATATGATATTATTTAATTTCTCATAATAAATTGCAACATTTACTACTGATTTCATCACAATATTAACCAACAATCACATTATCATCATTATTCATGTATATGGTTAACCATTTATGCATTGATATATAGTAAACCATTACTAGGTATTTCATCATGTCATATCCATATGTCAAATCTCAAGATTAGATCACATTCTTACATATATTATACCATGGTTGTTCTAAATAAACTTATACATGTGGCTTGTCATAAATCAAAACTCTATCTAGTCCAACTGAGGTCCTTATGACCCATATCATGGGGGTAAATCCATGCTCAATCTCTTTGAGTTAACGCAACTCTATGATTATCTCATATGCATATACTTCTTTCCTCTCTTAGTCTAGGGTTCACAGGTATACCTCAATGGAACTAGTGATCAACTTCACAAGCTCTAGCCACATAAACACAAACCAAACCACGATATGATATTCTCTTCATAGATCTCTACCCATGAAACATATTTACTCAAAACTCTCTCTATATATACACCACTAGAGTCCAACATGGGGAACCACCAACCCAAGCATGAGGTTTTATATAAGCTAACACATTTACCTCCTGTAGGGTCTTGGGACTCTCTCTCCCTCACCCAGATGGTAGGTACTCATATTCATATTCACATGCATATATATGACCAACCTCTCTCTATCTCTAGGGTTTGGTCCTCCCAAGGACATCTTGGGTTCAACAAGACTATAGGAATCATGCATAAAGTGACTCAACTCAATAATCACTCAGGATTATTCTAGTTTAGGACATATCATATCACATATTTCTCATCAGTCTCATATCTTGGAGTTTAGGTTCTCTGACCTTCTCCCAATGGGTCTCACTCTGTCTGGAGTTAACCCTAAAATTGGTCCTAACACTAGAGGACCTTCTTTGTAAATAGCTTGAGGTTCATGGTGATTCACAACCTTGTCTCATCTTAGCTTACCTTAACTTATAAAAGCTCACATACTTGCATCATAAAACCTATCTTGCATCCCCAAAACTGAACTTAGTCCTCAAGTCATAAATATATCATCATAAACTATCTGATATCATCTCTATACATCTTAGATCGTCATTTAATCTTATTCCATCTATTTTATATTCCAACAAGGCTCTCGACATCTAATCTAGAACTACTCTCTCTTCTAGACTGATGTCACTCACTTTCACTTAGGTTGCATGACCACCTCCTACTCGTACATGTGTGGGGATAGATTTTTGTAATACTTACATATATAATCAAGTATGTTATAGTTTTTCTCTAATAAAACATGCATCAGAGAAAACTACCAAGGTTCGATCCGATTGGAGTCAAAAACCAAATCCAAAAAACGAGTATCCCACACATAGTAGAGAGTACAATGTCATGAAAACTAGTGAAAAGGATAAGAACAAAGTGTAGACTGGCGTAGCTACTCTAGACAACGAGCGCTATATGTCTAGGATTTTTCTTCTTGTGATGTATATCATTTCTAAATAATGTAACGTCCCATACTGATGCACTATAAGGAAAGAACTACACCTAAAGACTTGCTACACAACAAGCACCAGTCTAGACCTAGTTCTCAGACATCTAGGTGCTAACCTAGAGGATATGTCACATCTAGTCTCTAAAAGATGACTAATCTAACCCTAAAGATTTTATAGTTCAAGGTTCTTTAGTTTTGAGTTGCATAATGAGTAAATGGTAGGCTTTGCTATTGTTCATACTCTGATACCACCTGTGACTTTCCTGGATTTTCTTACCTTTTATCAAATCTGGAGCCGCCACGTGCCCTCTATGGGCACAGCTCACTCCTCCTCTGCCCAAGATGAACCGGATGGTTTTCTTGGCTTGGACCCAGTTTGGGTTTAATACTTTCATCAATGCACTATTCTACCAAAACGATTTAGTTATATCATATAATGGATCATATATATTATGTTTCATGTGTTCATATCCATATAAGTACTAAAAATCAAGTAAGATATCATACAAGAATAATCATTTCATCCAATACCATATGCCAAATATTTTACTACACATAACACAAGCATATTGTATAATAAGCCAAGTAAGAGGTAATGGCGTACCTTGAAGAAGGACAAATATGATCATCACATATTCATGGATCATCTATATCCTTGGTCAAACCCTGATAAACACACAAACATATTCTATCATCAGATTTTCATCATCTTACATCTCATATTAACCCTGATTATGGTTCATGTACATGTCTACTGTTGTTTCCTTCTGACATCCTCTGATTTTCTTCTTCTTAGCCTAGTGTGTGGTGTTTAAATTGGGATTCTCACTGAGGTGAGGGTTTCAATTTGGACGTCATACATTAGATTAAGTTTTAGAAAATCTAGGGACGTCATATATATAGCCTCTGAGGTCCATTGTTGCGGTGCCTCCCCCTTATTGTGCCAAACTTTAGGATACTACTTTGCTCTATTGTCCCATTTCAGGCTTCATGGCTTCACTGACACTTCTTGTGCTATTTATTCTTTGATCTAATTTTTTATTTTTTAAACTCTATATGCATCAAATTAGCGTGTGGTTGTTTCTAATCCTTATCTATGACATATATTTTTTCCACAAAAAAATCAAACATGGAAAGTATGTGATGCCTAAAATGGTTGGATCTTTGTGAGTACAACACATTTGTCATCTATGTTTTGATAGATTACATTTTCGTCTTGTTAGTTAAAGTATTATATTTTTTGTTACTTTGGAATATCCAGTCAAAAGGGGGAAAACTTGTTGTTGCTTTGCATTTTGTTAAGCCATCGAATTGGATTTTATGCTCTTTAATCAATACATGATTATAGGGTTGGATCTATGGGGGCATCCAGGGTTCTATCCATCCTTCCCAAATACAAAAGTATATTCTTATACATATATAGCTTAGTCAAAAATTATAACATGCCTTTTTCAGACATAATATCAAATAAGTTTCTAGATGGAGTGATGTGGTGTCTTGTACTCTATGCATATTTTTCACTATTCATTTAAATCAGCTCCACCAATTATAATTGATACTGAGATCATCTAAACCCCCCTATTATAACTTTCTAAATCCAGCATTTATGATTGTGGTTGTAGTTAGTTTGTCCCACAATCATGACCTACGATTTGTGGTGAAGACGGATTTAAAAACGACTGAGGTAGAACTATAAGATGTATTTTTAATAAAATAAAATGATGATTGATATAAAAAAATAATTGTAAGATTTTCAAATATTAATAAAAATACCAAATAATATAAAATTTTACAATACATATATCATAGTGATTCTCATCTAAATTGTATAGTCTGAAATCTTTGCAATAACTTTTGTTTCAAGATTTTTAAAGATATCTCTTTTAGCATAGGTCACCGAATATTCATTGAGATACTCGTCACGCATCCTATTTTGTAGATAACAATCTATAACTTTAATTATAAAAAAAATAGTCTCTCAACTGTAAGTTAGGAAGATAAAATAATTAGTACCATATAATCAAAAATAAAGAAGTGACAATAATGAAGATAAAAATTTGAAAGAGAGATACCAACCAATCACGCTCATCACCTTTCGCAACCTGCTGAACTAGGAACACAAACTCAACATCAAGTCTTGTCAATTAAAAATTGTCGCTACTTGTTGCTAGTCTAATATCAATGTACCAGGGTACATGCACACTTCGATCTGCTGGCTACATGGGCACGACTATTTAAAAGCGTGACGAGTTCTAAACTTTATTAGTGAGTCTATCACATTCATTCCAAAAGTAAGAGTCAAACTTTTTTAGCGTCTAGCACGGATACACGGTCAAATATGGATTAGGATTTCATAAAATTCTTACAATACTAGCTGATTTTTCTATTTTTGTTTTTCTGATTTGATTGTTGGTGTACGGAGGAGACACCTACATCCCATTCCAATCGTGGTTAGGTGTCCCAGTGGGCTTTGAGCCACGAGCTGCGCTATGTGCATTTTTTTAACTTTATTTAGCCAGTCCTACCATAATTTTTTTATATTTTTTTTACAAAGACAGGGTGAGGTATGTGCCTCAGCGGGCCCTAGTGTGACTTCACCACTTCCTAGGATTCGTAAACCATAGGAGCATATACATTCAGTGGTTACTTTGTCTGTTTTTCTCTTACTTTAGTGAGGCCACCGCTTCATCGTATAGACTCAACGACATGGGGGCAGCGACTAATTTACCCACGCGTAGGTGAGAAAGGCCTCAAGTGTCTAGCTTTGGGTTCATCGCTAGTTGTGCATTAAGATACAGCACGGTGTCACCATTGCTCGTGTGTGATGCCAAGTATTGTGTTGTCAAGAGCACCAACTGAGCATCCAAACTTTTAAAAGTAGAATACGTGTGTTTCTTTCAAATCCCTCTAAACCAAGCATGATTATGAATGTTAAACAAACAATAATACAAACATTAACTTACACATAAATCACTAAAAATTTAAATGATTCCATGCAATATCCCTTTAGTGACTATAAATCTATATTTATCGCCTGCAAGAAGAGTAGTGGTCAATCAAGTCCTCCTAGTTATTGTAGCTTATCTTTCTTACCTACAACAAGAGGACGTGAAGAGTGGATAGCTTCCTTGTAGTTAAACAGATAGAGAAACAGACACGCACACACACCTCCAATTGCTATGTGTGTGTTTCAAGTTCTGCCACTGGACAAAACTATACACCAAACCCAAGTATCACTTATCTGAATTGGAGATTAAACCGTGTTGTCCATTGATTAACGGAAATTCGATTGCCAACGAGATAGCTATGAAAGTTAAAAATAAGAATGTAAGCATTGTTGTATTTTATAGTGAACCTCTATTAAAGGAGATATTGTAAAAAAAACATTGGATCCATCATGGATGTTCCTCATGCTCCCACTGATTTGATGTAAGTTGTGAAACTTATTTTCTGAGAACTCAACTTCCATTTGTGGAACTTAAGTTCTAATTTTCTTGTGATGAATTTGTTGCCAATGTGAATATAGGAATCCTGACAGAATATTGTTGATTTTTATTGTATAATATAGTAACAAATAGGTATGGGGAAATGTAAAGAAAAAAATCATGTATGCTAAACAACAACAAAAAATTTCAACATAATTAACGCCAACTAGTGGCCATGGTGATCTTTCTTCTTTCAGAAACTATTATGGTGTGGCATGATTATAACTTCTTAATAATATCTTGGTTAGAATCTCATCAAAATATTTGAATTCACTTTATATGTTCAGAATATAGTAATTATATTTATATTTTGTATTTATATATATATATGATTTTTACAATAAACCTATTTACACCACTACCATCTCTAGTTATAAATATTTTATGTTTGTCATCCATAAAGAAAATAGGTTATAATTGTATAACAAGTAATGTTAGTTAGCCTTTTGCTCTTTCTAGGAGAAAATTCATGAACTACATTGTATATAAGTCTGTAACTTTTCAAGAGTCACCAAAACTCAAATACTCATAAGTTTTCCATACTAGTTACGACAAACCAATCACAAAAATCTGTGTATGTTCTCATCAAACAATAATTAATAATACGAGACAGACAAACTGAGAAAACACTCCTCTCAGTGACGGTTTTCAAGTTCTACCTTTGGATGAAAATACACCCAACCTCAACATGCTATGCAAATGTTGGTAGAGAAGTAAAAAAAATCATATTTTTAGGTATGGTAACATTTTGTAAGCGTCTACTGGATATATATAACCCGTGAGCCCAAAGTGTTGATGCTAAAACTATGTAAAACAACAATTGCAACCATTACAACCATGGGATATCTTGGTTAGAATCTCGTCACAATATTTGAATTCACTTTATATGTTCAGAATATAGTAATTATATTTATATTTTGTTTATATATATATATATATATATATATATATATATATATATATATATATATATATATATATATATATATATATATATATATATATATATATATATATATAACGATCCAGTGAGAAACATATCTAGTGAGAGCATGAGAGGCATTTGAATAACTCTCCACATAGATTAATTTTTCATAATCCAACCGTACAGATTACAAGTATACATTAATATCTACCTTCCTATAAAATTTTATCACCATCCAATTTGTAGATCATTCACAACAACCAAATATATTTTGACGCTCTATATTGAATTTCAGGCTGATCGTTGGATGTAAAAAGTGTATATTATACATATTGACATTTAAGCAATGTCTGATTGTAATGATTTTTTGCAACAAGGTAAATGAAATGATGTTTTTTCCATCTATATGGTTGGATTTTAAAAAATAGTTACTAATTTGTAGTTATTCAAATGCCTCTCATGCTGTCACCGTAGGATATTTCTCACTGGATCACTATCATATATATATATATATATATATATATATATATATATATATATATATATATATATATATATATATATATATATATATATATATATATATATATATATATATATATATATATATATATATATTTGTTCACTATTTGGTACAACAATATTAATTTTTAATATATCATTTCCAACAGTAAAATGAACAATAATTTTTACACTACATGTTACTAAACTATATTTTTGTTAACATGGTATGGTGGTTATTTTTTCATGGTACACATTTTAAATTTATAAAAACCACAATAATTTTACTATAATTCAATTATGATTTTTACAATAAACCTATTTACACCATTACCATCTCTAGTTATAAATATTTTATGTTTGTCATCCATAAAGAAAATAGGATATAATTGTATAAGAAGTAATGTTAGTTAGCTTTTTGCTCTTTCTAGGAGAAAATTCATGAATTGCATTGTATATAAGTCTGTAACTTTTCAAGAGTCACCAAAACTCAAATACTCATAAGTTTTTCATACTAGTTACGACAAACCAATCACAAAAATCTTTGTATGTTCTTATCAAACGATAATTAATAATACGAGACGGATAAACTGAGAAAACACTCCTCTCGGTGACGGTTTTCAAGTTCTACCTTTGGATGAAAATACACCCAACATCAACATGCTATGCAAATGTTGGTAGAGAAGTAAAAAAAAATCATATTTTTAGGTATGGTAACATTTTGTAAGCGTCTACTGGATATCTATAACCCGTGAGCCCAAAGTGTTGATGCTAGAACTATGTAAAACAACGATTGCAACCATTACAACCATGGGAAATAACACGCATCAACAAAAACATCCAGGTGGTCAACTAGTAGTACGACTGAAAGTTTTCGCATGATTTAAAATCCAAGGCTTCCCAATGATGAATTGTGTGCCATGTCAGCTTTGGCAGCTCCAATCATTTATCTAAGATCTCCTCATCCAAAGTTTCAAGTCCAAGAATGTATGATCGAGGCTTTGGTTTGTCTGTTGATTATGAATTGGCAAATGATACCTGTGGTAATGTGAAGTTTTATAAATATAAAGAAAACGAGTTACAGATCGGTAATACGTTCAAAATTCATATGAAAGCCAATTATTACCAAACCGTTAAATATGGAGAAAAACTAGACAAAATAAAAAAAAAACAATGAATCTACCATACGGGTGCTTTCTACGGAGAACGGATCAATCCAGGTTCCAGTTATACACATTATACTAGACACTGCGACTCGAGTTGCCAATCATCATTACCAGGAATATCTAGAATAAAAAAGGGCCTTGGTGAAGGTAGCGATTGCACAACTTCGAAGTAATGGACAAGTGGAAGTTTTTGTTCTCCTAAACTACTTGAAACCGTCGTTGCTGAAATGGCGAGAAAAGAATTCCCACTTTTAGCAAAAGAAATAAATAGAAACGTATCCTAACTGCATTTGCTGAGTATTTCAAACTATATAGTATATACATATGCATTAGTCCTGAATGGTAGTATTTGTGGATAAAAATGATGACGGGAAAGTAGTGTAAGAGTCCGAATAAAACATCAGGGAACTGAAATGAAGTCAAGAGCATCGGACTTTACAAAGGTTGCCTGCTATAGCAGCTGATGAACAGTTACAAGCATAGAAACTAGCTTGCTTCGACAGATAGAATCTCAAGTTCTGCCCACCAAAGAGGAGAAAGTCTAGGAGTTGCCGATTCAGGTGATATTGCTAGCACGTCCTTTAATCTGGTAGTTACATCCTTCATTGTCGGTCTCCTCTTGGGGTCTGGAGTAATACACTCCTGAATAACCTCACAAACGATTTCAAGCTCATTGTCCTTGGCAGACTTCAGTGAAGGATCAATCAAGTTATTCATAGTTCGTTTATCATTCAAGTAAGCTGCAGCCTGTGTTTTGAGTAAGCAAGTTAAGATAAATTGACCTATTTGAAAGTATATCTTAAAATCTCTCATCTTAAAGATCAAAGAGATAAGCAACTGGGGGGACACAAATTTTACGACTAATTGATGAATCATCCAGCAATGCTAGAACCTAAAACAGAAGCATCTCAATGGTACTACTGGGTGTTCTTACCCAGTTGATTATCGAGCCTTCTTCTTTTGAATATGGAAGCTTTCCAGATACTATTTCCAGAAGCAATACACCGAAGCTGAACACGTTGCTTGGTGGGTCAGCCAAAGGGACATCAGTAATGTCAGTCTCCTCATCACCAGGTACCTTTCCTCGGGCAAATTCTTTCCAGAAGTCGAATTCCATTATCTGAAATAAAACATTGGATGACATAAAGTTCATTAATCAAAAGAAGGCAGCATTAAATGCAGAATACCTTGGCAGCAAAGTCATCAGTCAGAAAAACAGAAGATGACTGTAAATTAGTGTGCGCAACAGCAGGCTGAAGATCATGGTGCATATACTGAAGGCAGTATGCTATTCCCATTATTATCCTCATTCTAGCACTCCAATCTAGGTGTTCAAGTTCTTTAACTGCTCCAGAAAAATCTAGTAAGTTCACTTTTTACTGAGGTCTTATTTTTTATGAACATCAAGAGATAAAGATAAAGTACCATGAAGGTGCTCAAATAAAGACCCACTGGGAGCATATTCAAATACCATCATCCGCAGAAAGGGTTCATCTTCCTCGCAGTATCCAAGCAGATTGACAAAATTCTTGTGATTTATCCGTGACAATGTGTCAATCTAAGCACGGAAGTTCACAAACAACAATTAACTACAAATTTCTGTCTGTATACAAATTTCTAAATGAGCGCAACATGTTAAATAAGAGAGTCTAAGTGTCTAATTACCCTCTCTCTGAAATATTTCTCCGAACGCTCTGGCCAGTCCTGAGAAGACCTAACAATCGTAGACACAACAGCTATCTCAACACCACTGGACAGAGTTCCTTTGTACAGAGTGAACTCTGGATAGGTTTGGATAATGTTACTGAAATCTTCACAAGCAGCTTCTAGCTCTGATCGATTGAGCTTTGGTACTCCTACAAAATTAATCCAAGAAATGATGAAAATCCCATGCTCATAAGCATAATGGGAACAACATGCATTAGAATATCAAGACTAGAAAAGAGGATCAAGAAGTCTAACAAAGCACTCTTCAAGCAAGCAATCCAAAAGCAGATCAAATTACATATTCATATTAGTGAAACCAAGAAAAAAAAGTTGAGCAAGTCCTTGTTTCAAGTGCAACACCAACTACAACAACATGAATTCGAAAAATGCAGGTGTAGATAGAACAAATAAGCTTACCAGCAACAAATGCCTTTTGTAACTGGCCACTAATCCCAGTCTTCCAAGGGCCAATAGTAGCCACACTGCGGGAACGACCCATCAAAAGCATGCCCGCTACAAGTACAAGGAGAAGGACCGCTGCCAATATCATTAGAATATATCCCCACTTTCCCATTGTTTTACCTGAGGCTGAATCAGTACTTTTCTTCTCAGCACTAGGAGTAGATGGTTGGTCAGTAGAACCAGCATCTTCTGTAGGTTCTAGAGATGGTTTCTTTTTATCATCTGCATTTGGTATTGCAGGGAAAGAACCACTTCCAGTAGAAGGAACATCCACCGTATCCAAGATCGGAGCATCAGCTACAGGATTAGCAGGCAAGTTTGTGGTTGTTACGAGCAGCTTACGTCGAAAAGGACTCCCTGAAAGTTTGTCGTTCTCAAAAAGATGCAACTCCAAAAATCCTGCAAAGAAAGAATTGGATAAGTACTTCAGCCTCAACTAAAAGTCGCATAGACAATCTGATATAAATTTTAGCTCTAGATGTTGCCACTATGCATGCACATGAGGCTAAGGAAACGGTCTCAAGATTTGACTCTTGAAAAAAAGAATCCATACTCAGAAATCACATTAACAGGAGACAATCACCTTCAAGTTTATTATTGTCCACCCATCTGAAAAAAAACAAATGTGACAAACCTAGAATCAGCTGAATGAAAGTCTAAATACAACAAGAAGCAGATTAACAAATTTAGGAAAACTAACAAGTGCTTAAGGGAAAGCATCTCCCCAATTTCTGCAGGAATTGTCCCTGTTAAGTTATTTGACCTCAAGTCAAGGAATTCCAGCTTAGTTAGTCTTCCAATCTCTTTGGGAATGACACCATAAAAATCGTTGTTGTCCAGCACACTGTCAATAATCAAAACTACTTATAGTTAACTCCTAGATATAATAGAACCATGTGATTATTGTACTCGTTCATTACAAGATTGAAACCTAGAACATAATATCTTCAAAATCATTAACCAAACAGATTTTACTTCAATTAAAAGACAAGGCCATAAACTTGAATTTTGTGGTCAATGTTTAGTATCATCATCTCGAAAATGAGAAAGCGTAACTCAAGTAACGTAGCACCGAATACTTGACGCCATACTTGCTTGGGTCTAACCATGCAACAACATAACGACTACAGGAGATTTATAATTAGCAATTTAGCATAAAGAACGATCTCTATATGAATCAGTCTTCTTTGAAAACAATTAGTATCTCTAATTCTGCATATCCAATGCACAATTCTGAACAAGTCTCCTGGACTGTAAACATGTTCGTATTTGATGGCCCAATTTTACTATCAAACTTTCTAGTAACGGTTTTGTGACTTCTGCAGATCTACCAAGCGAGACAATTAATGGACTACCGATGTCCTGACTTTCACAGGTCATTAGCCCATTATCGGTTTGGTTTTTAATTTTCAGCCAACAAAGAGGGTACAACGAGCTGTTAATCTTCTACAGATTATTTCCTAACAGATTTCTAGCGGGAGACGTAGATTCGGTCATGAAGTGTAGTTGCATAAGTTTATACAGTAAGGAGACACTCAAGTTGTCTACCATGGCATGCTTCTTTGTTTGGCTCAGGTTGTTAGCTGTGATCTCCATCTTAACTTTACACAATTAGCAACTGAAAATTCTTGTCGTAATTCAAGAATAATTCTGTCATAGAATGTCTTAAAGTGGATAGTAAAGAGCATGAGATGTCATTATTGGTGATTTTAATCATCTTATTATTAATTTCTCTTTTATTGTATCCATTGCATAGACACCCTTATACTAGTGATGCTATCGAAATTGTGTATGAGGATTTTGCTCACGCGGGGACAGCAGGCATTTGCTATTTCTCAGAGCAACTCTGCCTAAGAAACTAGTAAGATCAAGAAGCTATCTTATATGTTCTGCCAACATAGTGTATGGGGACTGCTTTCACCTCATTCTTCAACAGTACTGAATTATAGTGGACAAAGCTAATGTTATGTTTGGAAGCTGTGGTTGTGCCACAGAAATTATACAGTAGCCTTGCAGATATCTGTTTCAAGGAACTAAATATCAAACCAATCTACCCGCTTATTACGGTATCCATATTGCACCATGTTTACGTAAATTGTGTTAGCAGCAATGTTGGCTTAAGGAGGATACGTTCGCAAACATTTTCTTAATACTTGATAGTGAGGGAGCAGACCTCAACTAATCAAGGGTTACATTCTAAGGCCCTCGCGCAGCAGGCACTGATAAGAATGTACAAGCTCAGCACAATAACTTATTCTTTATGGCAACACCACACAGTAACGATGTATATTTAAAATTAGATGGTCATAACTCTGATCTTATGCTCCTTCATTCATGCCACTTAAATTGGTATATTTGCTTAAATTTGAAGCATGTGTTTTGTTTCCAGATAATTGTTTCTTTCCTGCTGCATGTCCTTTCCATTCTTTGAATTTGTACAAAGAGACAGCTGGCCTTTTATTACTTACAGCACGCAATGGTAAATGGTATACAAGGAGCCAAGTCAGGGGTGGTGTCAACTGCTATACAATTAGCTGGAGAAGCAGTAGCTAACCAGGGAAGCATGCTGAAATGGGTTGAAGCACTGTCGTGGGACTCTCAATCATCTAAAAGAAAAACCATGGGGCTGGCTGAGAAGCTATAGAAGTCATATTCCTTTTGTTATGTCTATATTAACTCTCATGGCAAGAGAATTTCTTTAGTGACAGGAAATTGCACTAATGCATGCTCTTGCAGATAACTCTGGGACTGAAGCTACCACTAAATTAACCGTGCTGAGATTAATGTCACATGATTGGAATTGCTGGATAGCGTCTGCACCTCTGCATGCATTGAGCCAATAGATCAGCAGTTTGCTACTATCGGCTGGCAATCAGGTTTCGACTGTCCGGGTTTCATTTTGGCTCGGCACCATTTAAGCCAACCCGAAACCTGTACAAGATTGATTTTCTGGTCTAAATCCTAGAGCCTAACCTGACGTTAAAAATAATTGGGTTTATCAGGTCCTGACCAAAACCCAAACACTTAAAGCTCAGATTTCAAAATAATACGTAAATGACAAATTTAATTGTAAAGAAAAATCTATATAAACAATCTCGTATGAGAATTGGCAATGAGATCTACAACAAATATGAGTATGACAGATTATATGAGAAGGCATTTTTTATTAGTAGCAAATACTTTTCTAAAATTAAGTAAATTTGTGTGGGATTAACTAAACATATTGTGGGATATGTAGATGGCTTACAAAATTATTCGTTGGGTTTATTATCAAGTTTATCGAACAGGAAATAATGAATTTTAGTCGGTTGCGGTCTAAAGACCTAACAGAAACCCGATATCAATACTTTTGTGTTTCCGTAAAGTTTAGCCAGGTAAGAAAACCTTAGACCCTGTCCCCGCTTAAGTAGGGTCAGGTCTGGTCAGGTTTGTCGGGCCAGGTATGGTTCCATCCCTAACTGCTACAACCAGCAATCCAAAGTAGAAAATAGCAATTAGTAAATTTTCATGTATAATACGTTTGGATTGGTGCCCTTAAACGGATGAGAGTCCATTTCTCTTGTGCAGTGTTTTAAAAATCGTGTTAGGCGGCCGCTTAAGCGTCACAAGGCCCTGGCAGATTAAAATGTACCTTAGGCGGGTGTTGAGCAGATTGGGGTTAAGCAGCCACTTTTAGCCCACAGCTCCTGGTTTATACAAATGTATAAATATGCTGTTCCAGTCACGATATACTTTTAATTTTTTTTTTTTATTAATCGTGATTATAACCAAAGGGTTGCACGTGTGTATGTTGAGGTGGGATGGATATTATATTGCTAGTGTTACATGGGTACAATTGCATAATCATCGTCATTTTAGCATGATAGAAGGAATGTATCTCAAAACATAGTAGGCACATGCATTTCCTTTTTAAATGAGAAATGAATAACTATCAAAATCATGTTCAAAGACCTTAAGACGCATTACAAAAGCCAAATGGCCTGGTAATCCTTTTCCTTTTAGGTGCTGATTCCAGATGCAAGCCAAGCAAATCAGTCCAGCATCTTGCTTACTGCTGAAACAGGGTGCCACCTTACTGGCATGCACATTTGAGAAATAAATGGTAGTGTCCTAACAGAATATATGATGAAATTACTGCTGCGGATCCCAATATGAAGTAAAGTGTTGATCGAGGTGGTCCTTTGGAAGTTCCAGGAGACACAGGTGTCTAATTAAAAACTGAATAACTTGATGCCCACTGAGGGGCTAGTTTTGTTGGGTGTAGTCCGGTGTAGTTTTGGGAGTTCACAACGAAAAAATGTAAAGCAAACTCGCACTTTATCATCCGAGTACACCCCTACCAAACATGCCCTAAGCTAAACATCTCCTTTGCTATTAGTATAGCAGGTGATTTAATGGAACAACCTCATACAGGAAACTTGGATGCTATTGTGAGGGTCTCAAGGTATGCATATATTTCATTATTTTATAGCTATATCTGTAGTTTTTTACATATATTTAGAAATAATCCCCTTATATACATGTATCTAATGATATAAAAGCATTAAATATGACATTTCTAATAATTTCTAATTATCATTAGTGCTAAAGACTAGAAGAAAAAAAATTATAAATCATGTAAGACAAGGAGAATCAGAAAATAAATTAAGATTAAATGACATAGCTCCAAGTTTTTAACAACTCAACGGCTGTCCTTCATAAGTATCCCCTAAAACAGAAACACTCCAAAGGGGCAGAAGAAGACAGAAGCAGGTTATGCGCTTTAAGAGTATTTCAACCCGGATAAAAAAACATATTTGACATATAACATATATGAAAACAATTAATTTGAACAAACACATATTTGTAAATTTGAATGTATACCTTTTGAAATATTCATATGTATACGTAAATATATAATATGCCTACATATACACACACATTCCACATATTTGTATATTTATGTATACATTTTGATTCATTCACATATATACACACACAATACACATGTTGGTACATATTTATGTATTCATTTCAATATTTGTATATATATTACACACACATTCCAAATATATATACACATATGTAAACATATCATACATGTATATTGACATGCTTAAATTTAGATGCATCTAATTGCATATTTTGTAAGCTCAATATATGATTTTATATTTACATATTTACTATTTTTTAATTCAAAACCACATATACTCCCGCATACCACATATACTCTGTGGTACCCTCTCCGCTTCTACACTGCATGCAGCTATTCTGAAAAACAATAAAAATAATGAACTATAAAGTATAGAAACATACAAAATTATATTTTATACATAAACTAATAAACCAATGGTTTTGCATAACATATGACAAGTTTAAATCACTTGCTAAGCTAGTATTTCAATATTTTGAATATTGAGCTTGGGGGCAGAGGGTATTGTAATAAGTCAAACGACCATACAGGAAGAGGACAAAAAAAGTATAAAATGGTGCTTCTTTTACTTGATGACCGGGTCACTAGGTCAAGGTCGGGTCTTGACCAAAAATAGATTGCAACCCACCTGGACGGCTAGACTTGTTAGTGGCAATTCAAATAGCTTCCTCAGTCGGGTTGGGTTCAAATCCTAACTATTACTTTGTGAGCGCACATGATAAAGGATCCAAGTTGAGGGAATGAGTTGGAAATGATGTTTTTCTTTATAATTACCCTATTGTATGGGTACCTCTATTGTAACTTATAGAAAACAAATTTAGAGTCTCACACTAGGTTTCCAAACCCAACCAGGAGGTTGACCCAAAAAAGATTTCAGGTCACCGGTCCTGTTCCAATCGTCAGGTCAACCAAGTTCACTCAGTGATCTCAGCAAGGCACCATATATATAATATTGTATATATACACACAAATATATCTATATGTGTGTATGCATGTATTTTTTGTACATATATATATATATATATATATATATATATATATATATATATATATATATATACACAGTATATGTGTGTATGTAAGTATGTATATATATTTATATATGTGTATTTGTGTATGTATGTATGTATGTATGTATGTATGTATGTATGTATGTATATGTGTGTATAATCTACTACATGAACTAATAAAAGCATGAGATGATGAATTATGAAACATCAAACATACAAATCAAGCATCTATCCATAAACAAGAAAATCAATGCTTTTGTAGTGCTCAAAACAAGTGATGAATAACTTAGTAAGTGGATATTTCAACAGAGGGAATATTAGGATTAAGCGGAAGGGGGCCCCAATTCTAAGAATCAATAGTATTCATGTGACCATTTAGACATGAGGAATAAAATTAGCAAAACTCAGCTAGGTCTTGCACCAGAGAGCCAGGTACTCAGGTCAAGGATGAGTTTGTGCCAAAAACAGGATTTAGTCCCACTTAACCCACTAGACCAGCCGGGTACTCGGGTGGCGGGTCAACCAATTCAACCATATGGGTTGGGTTGGTTTTCAAAAGCTTGGTTTCAGAAAACAAGACAGAGAAATTATGATCCTTACCACCTATGTTCTCTTCTTAGTTCTTTATTCAATAACAATAGTCAAATTCCAAACTTTAGTGAAAGTGCTTCACCTTAGGTTGACAACCTTTTGAAATGTCAACATGTCATCTCATGTTCGTTGAAGTTTTTTGACAATGTCAAGTCAACTCATTGAAGTTTGTCAACAAATTTGTGGATTTACTAAGACAGAGAAGCTTGACCTATTTGACTTATTCCAAGCAGAGAAGCCAGAGTTCTCAACAACATTTTGCTCGAACCATGGAAGTCGATACTTGGTACACGTGTTAGATCAAGCATTTTTTATGAGGAAGTGAATCCATGTCTTAAGTACTTATAGACAGTCTTTTCCTCAAATTCACTAGCTCTACTACATAGCTACACATTCTGAATGCATAAAAAGGTGTTAATAGTTTTCATATGTGTTTGCAATCTACTCCACAATAAAACTCGGTGGACCAATTAAGAAGATTCCATATTGCATTTACTTTTGGGTTTGTATACTAGAAGTCGATGTTAACATCATTTCAACAAATTGCATCTATTTATGTAAGCAAGGTTTGAACAAATGCTTGTGTGATTTGGCATATTTACTTGTACTATGCCATCTCCAAGAATCCTATGACATATTCTATGGGTGGATATAAAATTGAACCAGAACCATTAAACCCAACAAAGAAACAAAAGTAATCTGTTTGGTTTAGTTTAACGGGATTGAACAAATTGGTTTAGTTACAAAAAATTCAAAACAAACAGTATCTTTCATTTTGGACATATATTAGATTTAACCAAATTGAACTTATAATGTGTATGTATATAGAATAACAAATTATTTGTCTCCCGTGACTGTATCAACTCAATTTGACTTAAAGCGCACATTGTACTGTTTTTAAATAGAAAGGTAGCATACTGCTACAATGGATTTTTTTCTTTTCATGAGTTGGTGTTCAAAAATTAAACAGTATATGACCAAGATCTTGCAGAATAACAACTTTAGATGATATTTTCTTGAACAAAACCAAACCCCAATCGCAATTCAATTAGTTTGGTTTGACACTATAAGATGGTTTGGTTTGGTTGAAAAACAATTTTAACCGATGGGACCAGTTTGGTTTGCTGTTTTGAGTCCAAGTCGAACCAAATTGGACCAGGTCCGCTTCTAACATATCCTGATGTCAATTGGGATATTTGATGGTCATATTCCATATAGCCCACAATAAGTCACTGACAAGTTTAGTACATTCCTAAAGCATGTCTTGATCCATCGACGAATCACCTCATCCTTATCATAAGATGATGAGGAGCACCATACTTTCTTTTACTTTTCAATATACAAATTCCACCGTACCAAATTGCAAGTTTGTTTATCATTACTTGTGAGGTTTTATGAATATTGTTCCTGATTCAGATCAACCAACTTAGATGTGAAAAATTCATTTTTATGTTACATGCAATTAAATAACACGGACTGTATGTATGAACGTTTAAAAAAAGTGCTACTCTCGATGCCTGTTTATCTATATTTTAAAGAAGAAATTGCCTTTCAGAGCAAAATAATAGTTCACACAAGGTAGACCATGTGCACTGACAAGTTTAGTACATTCCTAAAGCATGTCTTGATCCATTGATAAATCACCTCATCACGAGATGATGAGAAACATAATACCTTTTTTACTTTTAGATATACTAATTCCACCATAGCAAATTGCAAGTTTGCTTGCCACTACTTGTGAGGCTTTATGAATATCATTCCTGATTCAGACAGCTAACTTAGATGGGGAAAAGTCATTTTTATGCTACATACAATTAGATAACACAGAGTGTATGTAAGCACGTCTGGTAAAGTGCTAATCTCAATGCCTATTTATCTATATTTTGAAAAAACTGTGTTTCACAGCAAAATAAAAACCAGAAACATGACATTTTTATGATTGTGAAAAATAACAAAGTAGAAAAGGTATTACATACAGAGCTCTCAAGTGGCTAAGTTTTCCAAGGTCTGGAGCCAACTCTCCTCCAAGTGACATCCGACTTAAGTTCCTGAAGACGCAAGTGAGGCACAATTTTAATGAAAATATCCACATAAAGTATATTGAACCCCTTGCTAAAATGTATTTTTCTTGAAGGAAGGTGCAATAGAGATCATTTGCCAAAAATAAAACATTTTTTCCAGTGATGAACAACAGATTTTCCCCTTAGCAAAAATTTATCTCATTCATGTTTCCCATTCTTCTGACTGAGGATTCAGTCACATGTCGAATTGAGAAGAATATTGCATGATGAAGAGATATTCAAGTTCTTGATTGCATGAAATTTGGCTTAGTGCCAATAACGATCACAACAACTAAATAGAATTGTGGAGTAAGAGAAAACTTACAATATCTCCACTTTTCCATCAACACAATGAACACCCCTCCATTGACAAGGGAAAGAATCTTCAGGATTCCAATTTTCAAATATTCCATGAGGATCCTTCTCGACTTTGAAGCGAAATCCCATCAAAGCAAGCCCTAATATCAACCGCATCACAATAAGGCCGAATTGCAAAAGTTATATTTGGAGCAAATGATGTTTACATTTGAACTCATCATCGTAATACCTTCGTGGCTGAGAGAGGAACATCGGTCACTATTCAGACATAGCATAAGGACAAAATACAGCACCTTATACAAGTGAAAACCAAAAAGTTTCCACCTACTCCACATCTTTGAACAAAGCGTACAGCTTATAGATCAATTGTATCAGATTTCCCTTCTCGGCTTACTCAACCACCAAGGACAATTCGTGATAGACGTCATCCCTGATCGATATTGCATCAACATTATCTTGATTACATTCAACGAAATCCCTTGGCGTGCCAGCAAGCAATAAAATTTGACCCTGGGTTGGAATTATCTTGGCCAGCTACCCTATCATCATAGAAAGCTACAATTATAACAGGCATGATAATGGCAGAGAATTCACATGTGCATCTAAAAGAGTTATTATGGGATCGGACGAACCACGTTTGTCGCGACAGTGGAAACGCCTAAAATTAATGAAAATAGGAGTATTCGGCAGAGGTAGCCTTCCACGATCACCGCTGTGCCTCTTCGCAACAACACTCCCGTCCTTCCTTTAATGATAAAAGGCGGACGGAACGTTGGGGCAGGCGTTGGGGCGCAGTGATTCAAGAAAGACGCCTCCCTTGAAGATTATGACAGGTCCAATCAGTCAGCAATCTTCCTCTTCGCCATGCTAAACCAAGGCAACCCTGCGGTTTCAGATAACAACCACCCTTGTCACCGCCATTCGGACCTTCTCCTCGCTCTCTATCTTTCACCTATCCTCAGGTTTTTTTTTCCTCGACCAGGGACAGAATCCCGGTCGGAGACGGGTAGGACTAGGCGGCGGCCGGACGCGGGAAATGGAACCCTGGTTGAATTCGTGGCGGAGGGATAGGAGCTTGCCTGACGGGTGGGAGCGAGGAGAGAGGTGAGGGATTGAGACTTCGTCCCCGCCGCCGAACGACCGAATGAGAGGGGGAAAAGCCTGTGCTTCGCCATCCATCGTTCGAGGCGGAGCACATCCTCCTCCATTAGCAGCTGGCGCGGGAATGTCGCTCCACCATCCGTGTGGGGAGCGATATGAACGGTAAGTCAAGAATTTTCGCCTGAGTTTTTACTTTGGCAGGGATCGTCATGATTCGTCTTAACATGTACATCTTTATGAAACAATAAACCTTTGTATGTGCAACGATCAATAAAGTTGGATATCATTCATCGGCATGATGTTTTTCAACTGTTTGTATTTTTGAGTCACTCGCAAACAACTAAAAATATAGATTTTTTTTTGTTGATCAATAACATAAGTAAGTATGTTTAGATATTAATTATGAGAGAAATTTTTTGAAGTATTTGGTAAGATAATGAGCGGAATTTTTTGAAGTATTTGGTAATAAGTTCGAGGATACTAAGGTATGTATAGAACTAGTTGTCATAGCTTATGATTGGAAGTATGGGTCTACAGAGTGACATAACTATATTCAAAATGTAACTTATTTTTGTAGACTCTTTGTATACCTAACTAGGTATAAACCTGTGTACCTTAGTTGGCTGCAATGAGTAATTCTAGGTTAAACTTTAAAAAAAAGAAGATGCAATAAATATGGACAATACATATCTTAATAGGTGTTCTCATATACATATGTACCAATATGTATTTCAAAAAAGTAATAGAAAAAATTGTATCCAACCGCCTCTGTGGGTTTTGTTATATAGTATACATGAGTCTTCTAATATAATATATAATTTTAAAAAATAAAGACTAAAGTGTGGTGTACAAACAGGGACCAGTATGTAATTTTCAAAATAATAGAAAATTGCACCCAACCCCCTCCATGGGCTTTCTTATATAGTATAGATGAGTCTCCTTATATATATATATATATATATATATATATATATATATGTGTGTGTGTGTGTGTGTGTGTGTGTGTGTGTGTATAATTTGATAAATTAAAGACAAAAGTGTGGTGTACAGATAGAGGGACCAATATGTGATTTCAATAAAATAAAGAAAATTACATCGAACCTCCTCTGTTGGCTTTCTTATATAGTATAGATGAGACTCCTAATATAATATATAATTTAAAAAATTAAAGACAAAAGTGTGGTGTACACACACAGGAACCAATATGTAATTTCAAAAAATAATGGAGAAAATTAAATCCAACCCCCTCCGCGGGTTTTCTTATATAGTATAGATGAGCTTCCTAATATGATATATCCTTTAAAAAATTAAAGACAATATGGTGTACACACATGGGGACCAATATATAATTTCAAAAAATAATGGAGAAAATTGCATCCAACCCCTCTGGGCTTTCTTATATAGTACAGATGAGCCTCCTACTACAATATATAATTTAAAAAATCAAAAATAGAAGTGTGATGTGCACACATAGGGATCAGTATATAGTTTCAAAAACTAATAGAGAAAATTTGAATCTGACCCCCTTCACGGACTTTTTTGTATAGTATTGACGAGTCTCCTATTATAATATATGATTTAAAAATTAAAGATAAAAGTGTGGTGTATACATACAAGCACCAGTATGTAATTTCAAAATATAATGGGAAAAATTGCAGCAAACCCCCTCTGCGGGCTTTCTTATATTGTATAGATGAATCTTCTAATATAATATATAATCTAAAAATTAAAGACAAAAGTATGATGTGCACACACAAGGACCAGTATGTCATTTTAAAAATTATGGAGAAAATTGCATCCAACCCACTCCGCTAACATTCTTATATAGTATAGATGAGCCTCCTAATGTAATATATAAATTAAAAAATTAAAGACAAAAAGTGTGGTGTATACACATGGACCAATATATAATTTCAAAATATAATAGAGTCCAACCCCCTTATGGGGCTTTCTTATATAATATAGATGAGCCTCGTGCTACAATATATAATTTAAAAAATTAAAAACAAAAGTGTGGTGCACACACATAGGAACCAAGATGTAATTTCAAAAAATAATAGAGAAAATTACATCCAACCCCTCTGGGGATTTCTTATATAGTATACATGAGCCTCCAACTATAATATATAACTTAAAACATTAAAAATAAAAGTGTGATGTTGACGCATAGGGACCCATGTGTAATTTTAAAAAAAAATGGAGAAAATTGTGTCCAACCCCACTATGGGCTTTCTTATATTGTATAGATGAGCCTCCTACTATAATATATATTTTAAAAACTTAAAGCCAAAAGTGTGTTGTTGACACATAGGCGCCAATATGTGATTTCATAAAAGTAATGGAGAAAATTGCATCTGATCCCCACTGTGGGCTTTCTTATATAAATATAAACGAGCCTCCTACTATAATATATAATTTAAAAAATTGAAGACAAAAGTGTGATGTACACACATAGGGACTAATCTATAATTTTAAAAAATAATGGAGAAAATTTCATCCAACCCCCTCCACAAAGTCTGTTGTATAGTATAGATGAGTCTTCTAATATAATATATAATTAAAAAATTAAAGACAAAAGTGTGGTGTACACACACATGGACCAATATGTAATTTTAAAAATAATAGAGAAAATTGCATCCAACCCTTTCCATAGAGTTTGTTATATAGCATAGATGAGTCTCATAATATAATATATAATTTAAAAAATTAAAGACAAAATTGTGGTGTACATACATGAACCAGTATGTAATTTCAAGATATAATAGAGAAAAATTGCAACCAACCTCCTCCACGGACTTTCTTATATAGTATAGATGAATCTCTTAATGCAATATATAATTTAAAAAATTAAAGACAAAAGTGTGGTGTACGCACATAGGGACCAACATGTAATTTTAAAAAAATACTAGAGGAAACTGTATCCACATATTAGTATATAATATGAGTCTTATAATATAATATATAATTTGAAAAAATTAAATAAAAAAATTATTGTAAACACAAAGAGATTAGTATGTTATTTGAAAAAAATAGAAAAAATTGCATTCAACCCCCTCTGTGGGGCTTTCTTAGGTACAAAGGACACATTTGTAATTTATATAAATGTTGGAAAAAATTGCATGACTAATCCAAAATGACTTGTTTTATATAGTATAGATGGCATGCATAAAGTCAGACATACAAAGTTTTAGTGGATTTTTTTCACAACATATATTTTCAATAAGGATGGTTGTAAACTTTAACCGTTGTAAAACTTTGCACATTATTAACAGATGTAACAAACGTAGGTTTCAAGTTAGATTTGAATCGATCCATATAACACAAAATTAAAAAATTTCCAAAGTAGATACGTACACACATATGAATATTATATAGAAGAGAGGTGTGGAGGGGGTAAGCTGATGCATGACATTAACTAATTTATTTATAAATATGTCCTTCTATCTACACTATATATCGGGAGCATAGGATGTAGTTTGTGGGTTTTTTTTATAATTACATAGATGCCCTTTTATGCAATAATAAAACATAAAGAGATGTGGGTTTGTATACAAGGTAAGCATCATACTGAGTCCAATCTTCTGTCCATACCTACATAACTTGACCAACTAAGCGGGTTGCAATAAGAGGTTTGGTACTTATTTATGTAGGGGCTAGGCCGCCCCGAGGTAAACAGATACCAAAAACTATAAGCGCGCATTTATGTTCAACATATAGTCATATTTATACATCCAAATACTTAATATATATAAGATATATGTATTACATAAGATATAATTTTTATTTATAATCTCAAAATATATTTTTATAAAGACATCATTCATGGACTCTTTTTAATTTATGTGTCTACTTGTTTGTTTTAAGAATATTTAATTTTAAATGAAATAAAGATTGACCGAAAACCTAAATTTGTTAGGGTGTAGACATAAGTTTTCAACATTATATTTGTCCTAAACCCAACCAATGACCCCGTTAACAATATATGCATGAGAATGAACCTGTCGTTACATGTTATGACCCTTATGATCATACCAAATTTAACTTAAAGTGTATGGAGATATGTTCCATTTTGGATATATTTAAGTCATTTATGGAGCCTACCCTTTGGGCCATGAGCATGAAAACCAACTTTATGCGCATCTGACTAAGACTAGGCATGAAATCAAACTTGACCATCCAATCAAATTGGATTTGACCGGACCTCCTAGTCAAGTCTGATCTAGATGGTATTGTTGTCAAGTTTGGTTTGAAAAAAATTCAGACCATCCTTAAGTGGTCTGCTCTGGATAACCAGTTAACCTGTTAGACCAAACTTGACCAATAGTATATACATACAAACATATAGAATTTTTTACACAAGCCAAGAGGTTCTCTATACACGTATATATTCAAGTAAATTATTTTAGTCATGATGTAGTTGATGTACAAATAATATAATAATACATCTATTAATTACTGTAAGAAATGGCTCTATATTAATGCTAGTATATTCATGTATTGTATGTAGTATACAAAGTTCTCCATATAGTTTCTGCACAATAATATTTTATTTTAAGTTATTGAAGTAGAGCATATATTGACAAGCATCGATAACTTGACATCAAAATTGAATCAATTTATTATTGAATTTTTTCTAAATACCCTTCCTTTATGCGTGCTACTCGTAAATATAACTTAACTAATATTGACCACACTTTAACAAACAAATAAATTTTGGTCTAAACCCTTTTAGCAATCAAGTTTCTCATAGCAAATTTGTAGATCACTATATTTGGTCTGTGATTTTAAGATCATACCAGAATTGACCAGACTATGTCCACCCATACATTTGGCATTCAGTACACATGGACATGTTACTATGTGTTCGTACACATCTCCTATCAAGAGGCATCATTTTATAATTATTGTCTAAATAATACAATAATGAATATATATATATGCTATTAATCACCAAACATAAGCATCTATGTCTTTCGTTAGATGTTTGTCTTTAAAGTGGATTATAAAAAAGATAAAAAATATAAGTTGATGTGAGAAGTTCATGTTTATGAATTCCCTCAAGTACTGTCCATCATAGTGATTTACGCCTAGTATTTTGATAAAACCAATCCAAGACATCTTATTCAAAATGGTTGGGGCTTCTTAGGATAATATATCTTGAGATAAATGTATCCATTTGATATATATTATATGAATCAGTGGTTAAATCTGTTTTATATGTAATAATATGAGCAAATGTATTATTAGGTTTGAGTCTACCTTAACATAGGCATGACCCTTATAAAATATATATCAATATTATTAGCCAGTCCCACTTGTATAAGTAATATGGTAAATTTTGGACCTAGTTCTGTGAGTGGGAAAATGGGTCAAATTGCTCTGGACAGGTATGATGCTTACACTATGTATATAACCCTTGTAACACTTTATATTTGGTTTGTGAACAAAAGGACTTATATGTAATATAAATATAATATCACAATTTGTGTTACACTCCATATACAAGTTTTCATATATCTATGTATATAAAAAATGATATTTGGATTTTTTCTAGAATTGTGCCTCTATTTTTTCAAATACACCTTGTCTTTTAACCTATACTACATATAAAAGAGTGTGAAGTTATCAAATGTTTTTTTTATATTTTTAGTTATAATTAGTCTTTATTATGATAATGTAGTAGTCTGAGGGCATAGATGCAAAAAAGTTACAAATTGGTATTTATGTATTCTAATAAGGCTAATTGAAAGGTCGTATCAGGGGTTGAATGTGATTTTTAGTTTCAAATTTTCAAGTATAGATTGTCCTTGTCTTACTATATATATGAAATGTCACATCAAGAGTTATATGAATTTTTGGATACTATTTATCCCTTCTATCACCATAGTGGAAGACGACTCCTACCACTCATTGCACTCAGATTGTGTTTTTGTGGTTTCTAGGGTTGGTAGCGTGGAACAACCCGGGTTGTAGGAGTTAGGGAACATGGTCACTCTAAAGGGACACCAGAAAGGAACTATGAAATGACATTGTTAACGTTGAGAAGAAATTATTTATACTTTATTTGTTTCTCTCTTTTTAGCGATCTTCTTCTTCTTCCATAAAATTATGTCTAATACATATTAGTGGAAACAAGTTTTAATAGATTTATTCTTCTAACCTACTTTTCCCTAATGTAATTTCCAATTAACTGTAGTCTTTTCTCCTTTTTAAAGCCAAGCGACCCAATATAAAGCAATTCAATATGATTAGAGTCCACAAGATCCTGAAGTTTAACCATGAGAGTTCAATTTAGATCAGTAAGGTATAGACATAATAAGAACATTTCAAAGTGGGTAGATGTTTCCATAGGTCTAGTATTATCTATTTCAACATTGGTTTCATTATTTCAATATGCATAAAAATTTCCATCATGGCTCACATATCATAAAAGACATGTCCTTAGGTGAAACATCCTTATGATAGTAGAGATTTGAATAGTGTTTTATTTCATCATTATGTGAAAATCACAAAATTTTAATAATCATATAATGACTTAACTACAAAAGATCACATTAAGTCATGTTTTTGTGCATTAGATGTCACATAGTACAAAGTAGTGTATAAGCATGTTCAAGAATATATTTGGTGTCATGAAGTGTCAAAAGTTACTAATTTCAGGCAAGGAAGGGCTTAAATGAAACATGGAATTAAGAATAGGATAAGATCAAAATTCTAGCATTATTGTTCATATAAATGACAAATTATGCATAAGGGGTCATCATAAGTTCAAGGGATTGATTCAAAAATTCCTTTATTCCAAAAGTATGCAAGGGTCATAGAGTGAAATTTAGGATGGATTTTATCATAGTGATCCAAGTTTTGTAGAGGAAGGCATTTACAATTTCCAAAATGATTTTAGTATGCATATTAAGTATATTAGTAAGATTATGTATTAGTGTAATACCACATTTAAGTGACATGACTCATTTTGTTGATCAATTCGGTATATTGGATGACCATGTTTGATATGATTTTTATAATATTCAAGCATTTTGATAATAAAAATTTAGAAAGAGAAAGAGCAAAATACCTCATATGGAGAAAAAATTGGACTGGTCTTGGGGTGATCTGATGTTAGCCAAGCATCATGCCCACTACATCACTTGTTTGTGTGTAAGAGAGAGAGAAAGAGGATGATCCCACAATTATGTGGTTGTCTGATCCAAGGTCTTCCATGGACCCCTCTCATCGAATGATCATTCTCTCTTCTCTCTTACACAACAAGACCGCACGACTGACAGATCTTCCAGGGTAGTGCTCTCACCATCATGGCACTAGAGCAGAGGCATGGAAGCAAAAGGAGGGGCAGGAGATGGCAGTGCCACCTGGTCATGGTTCTACAAAGATTTTCACCACCTTGGTTGGAGTTGAGGGGCAGCATGGAGTAAATGCCCAACCGCCATGGTGGTGATGAGCAATGAAAAAGATGAAGAGAGTGAGAGTGCTCTATAGCATGAAAGGGGGTAGAAATAAGGAGGGGGGGAATAGGGGAGAGTGGGTGAGGTCATTGCAAGCTTGGATTTCATCTAAGCAAACATGTGGAGTGGACTAGGTATATTATGAAAAACTACTAGATGCATACACTAAATACATTCATAACATTCAAATATATATTATTACAACATTAGTTATTACAATATATTATACATTCTCAACATTAAAAATATATATTATAACAACATTAGTTATTACCATATAGATCATACACATCACCTGATTAATAACATTTAAACATCAATTAAGACAAGTTCAACATTATGCTTAGTCTTTAGGTCCAAGTTAGGGATTTGGTCAAACTTAGGTTCAAACTGATCATTAAACATACTCTAATAAGCTTATTGTGACATTCCGACGCACCACAAATGAGACTACACAAAACCAAACACGGAATTATAACCAAGCAAGCGGATTACCAAAGATCACAAGAAATTAAAATTGATTTAACAAAAGCACCATAAGCCAAAAACTTATCACATATAGGTCCAGAAGCCACTCACATGCATCATATGTCATATCACAAGGTGCTTACATCATTGTGCATCATCGTTCTTGTCATCAACCTGTTACATGAGATATCTGTTCCACATATATGCATATACACATGCCATATCTTACATACACGGCTCACAAGCAAAACACTTCATAATGATAACATGTCCACAAAACACATCGAGAACACCCCTAGAGACATGAGTGTACAAGGACGACATCTAGGACTCTATCATCAAAAGGCTAGCAACACATCTAACCTTATCAGCTACTACTCTTGTTGTTGCTCTTCCTCAGCTGCACGATCTCTACCTCTTCGTACATGGCCACCTAAAAGATGTGGAAACCCACAGGGTGAGACCAAACGTCCCAGTGAGAGAGATAACTCTCCGCCAACGTCTATTAAAGCACAGATAACTAAGCAGGTAGATAAAATTACTAAGTAGGTTGAGCAGATTCAACTAAATGATATGTATCCAATAGATAAAGCAGATTAAGCAAGACTAGGGAGTTACCATAGAGCATTAGAACAATTAATATTCTAAGAAGGAATATGAAGAACATGTATAACAGTTGATTTCTCTTACCGCCTTATAATTTAAGAAATCAGTACAACAATAAGGCAAAGAGACTCAACCAATATTATTCACATTTGACACTAAGCAAAGTACACTACACGACTATGTTACATATTTTTTAATTTCTTTGAGGATTTGAGTCATACGGCCCAAATACAATCGACCAATGCTAAGTCAAAATCGGTGCCATACAAGGTCAATGGAAGAGTCAGAATCTACGACCTCCCCAATATCTCTTGGTCAGCATAAGAGAAAATACTACAGAGACATATTAGTCAACTGTCACAATGACATATAGTCAAGCTGAAGGATTGGCTCACGCATGGTGATAACATCTCATTTTGTGAACTTTTTGCACCTATCTTACATCTATAATAACATTCCTTTGGAAATTTCCCTACCTATTCTAATGACCTTGAATAACATTTGGATTTGACCTAACATCCTTTCTTAATCCATGCAAACTCATCTTCGGTCACTATTAATACACTTTTGTCACGATCGAGACAAATGCATTCATTGAGCGTTTCAACCTGGATAGATTCAAGGAGCAGTGGCATGTCGTGATTGCCCATCAACAATTACAGTCGCAATAGAAGTCTTGACTGTGACAGTGATCGCAATCGGCGATCGCAACTAAATTCACGACCAGGATAGAGAAGTGATCAAAACATATGTCAAAACTAAGTCTAAAGACTCAATCTCAACAACAATCATGGTCGAGATGTCGTCGTGACCCAGACATCACCTCAACTCGAACATGGTCGTGACCAAGACAGATGCTAAGACCGCTACTAATAGTCATGACTGCGACATTGGTCTCGGTTGAGACATGAGTCATGACCGCGACAAAGAGTTAATTCGGTGGGAAGTGCCTATAAATAGGCCCCAACCTCACACATGCAAGGGAGTTAGATCATCATGAGTGATGAAGTGTTGCCCAACTCCAGAGCCATCCTCGTTCATCTCCATTGGTCTTGGATCTCTAAAGATGAAAGTTGGAGGAGAGAGAAGATCTGCCATCATCTTTTTCGAGAGAAGGAGTTGTCATCCTCCACATCGACACCAGATCTATATCTAAAAAGTATCATTGGTGTATCGCCTCCTTCCTTCTTTATATCTATCATCTCCCTCACATTGTACATTCACCCTCTTCATTTATCCTGATGTATCTACTGGATACTCCCAACATATATATACTTGCATCCCTTTGAATATATATATATATATATATATATATATTCTTAGCAACATTTATGACCATATTGTTTTTCTTAAATACTTCACTTGCATTATTAGCTACCATCTTGTGATGTATGATTGTTAATACCTCGAAAGAGTAGTACTAATCTTTTCTAAGTTTTATGGAGTTGTATGAATGCATGAAAATGTTGGAGTGCTAAAGTTGATGATCATATGGTTGCTTTGTGATTGTTTGTTTGCCATCTCAAGAGAGAGACAATATTATAATCTAGATCTATCCTAATCTTGAGAGAGAGGAGGGAATAGACATATATGATGATTTTTTGTAATCTATCTAGGGGTTTAGAAAGGGGTGTGAGTATTGCATGTTGGAGAGAGATCTTAGTAGGTGAAAACCAATCCAAGTTCCCATCCATATTTTGGTTACATCTTTCTTGTTTGATCTTATTCTCTTGTTTTATTTTCTTGACCTTTCTTTTCTTGATTTGTGTGGAGTAATATAGTTTCATAAGGAACACCATCTTAATCTACCCATTCACTTGGTGTATTTTAGTCCAAGGCTCTATGTTCCTAATACTTACCAACCTTGTCCCTGTGGTTTGACCTCGATCTACTACAACATACCCCATATAATAGTTGTGGGGGCCTGAGTGTTGGGTTATAAATCTGCAAGAAGGGAGAAAGAAAATGGTTGAAAAGAGTTGCTTGTATGGAGAGAAGAGGGCTTATATGGATTAGGAGTATGGAAGTAGGGTGAAGGATGATGTCTCCACATGATAGGGCTCTAAAGGGACACTTGTCCACCCAAGAAACACACATGCAACCACTTAAACCATACATGCACAAGATGGTGATACAACCTATGTTGGGTCTCGACCTACTTGGGTCACCCCCAACGTGATTTTGGTTGCGAAATCCCAAAAGGGGTCGAGACAAACCAACCCACACATCCTGGTCGAGACAAGGGCTCACTACACCTATTAGGTCGAGACCAAATTTATATCTGAAAAAGTATCATTGGTGTATCGCCTCCTTCCTTCTTTATATCTATCATCTCCCTCACATTGTACCTTCACCCTCTTCATTTATCCTGATGTATCTACTGGATACTCCCAACATATATATACTTGCATCCCTTTGAATATATATATATATGTATATGTATATGTATATATTCTTAGCAACATTTATGTCCATATTGTTTTTCTTAAATACTTCACTTGCATTATTAGCTACCATCTTGTGATGTATGATTGTTAATACCTCGAAAGAGTAGTACTAATCTTTTCTAAGTGTTATGGAGTTGTATGAATGCATGAAAATGTTGGAGTGCTAAAGTTGATGATCATATGGTTGCTTTGTGATTGTTTGTTTGCCATCTCAAGAGAGAGACAATCTTATAATCTAGATCTATCCTAAGCTTGAGAGAGAGGAGGGAATAGACATATATGATGATTTCTTGTAATCTATCTAGGGGTTTAGAAAGGGGTGTGAGTATTGCATGTTGGAGAGAGATCTTAGTAGGTGAAAACCAATCCAAGTTCCCATCCATATTTTGGTTACATCTTTCTTGTTTGATCTTATTCTCTTGTTTTATTTTCTTGACCTTGCTTTTCTTGATTTGTTTGGAGTAACATAGTTTCATAAGGAACACCATCTTAATCTACCCATTCACTTGGTGTATTTTAGTCCAAGGCTCTATGTTCCTAATACTTACCAACCTTGTCCCTGTGGTTTGACCCCGATCTACTGTTGGGTTTTAGGGGAGGCAGAGAAGGCAGCAGAAACAAAAATTTTCTCCCCCAAACCCAGCACGAGGAAACACGTCAACGTCTATATATTAGGAAACGATGGTTTGTGGAATCATACCTTGTCCCGAGGCTTGCTCGGCGACAATACCTCACGCAATGCACGGTCTTCAACTCCGGTCTTGGACGGCATCTGTGCAGCTCCTGGTCGCACTGGGACTGACAACTCCTCCTCCTACTGGACTGTCGGATGATAGTTGTCCTCCTGAGCGGAAGTGTCCTCCCGCCTCTGTAGTAGTCCACACGGACCACCTGGAACTCCACACTCCTTGTCCCACAAGGAAGTGGAAGGAGTCACACCCTCCTATTGACGTACTAGTCGCCAACACACTCTCCTTCCTCCAGTTGCAACTGCAGTTGTCCTTCCCTTGCTGCACCTCCCTTTTGCGGGAAGCACTTGCTCGGGCTCTCTCTCAGTTACCAAAACCAGAGAGAACGACAACTTGCAGAGCAACTGGTTGCACTGAGTTGTTCTTTGAGAATCCCCCAATACCCCTATATATAGGAGGGTCATGGGACAGGGTTCTCTGTCCCCGGCAATATGGGACTAAAGCAGGAGTAGAAGGGTTCAAGATTTTCCACAAAAACAACCAACTCGCAACCTGAACCGATCGGTTCACAAGTGAACCGGTCGGTTGGAGCACCAACCGATCGGTTGGGACCCATGAGCCGATCGATTCACTTCTGAACCGGTCAGTTCGTGGTCCTGATCAGTTCTGATTGACTTTCCTTCTTTTGTTTCTAATTGGTATCGAATACCAATCCTTGTTCCAATCAAATTGGGCAAGTGAAACGCAAGGAAATTTCTCACCGACCTGAATTTCCCAACTTGCTTGGTTGCACCAGTTGAACCGATCGTTTCAACACTTGAACCGATCATTTCACTCTGACCATGAGCCGATCGACTCAATACTTGAGCCGACCGGTTCAGCAACCTCAGCCGACCGGTTCAACACTTGAGCCGATTGGTTGGGAGTGCAGGTTGTGCAGAATCAGTCAATTGCGATTTCAATCAATCCGATACTCCAATCAATGCGTCCAACACCTTGAACCATACGATATTGAGCTATCGACTGATTGAGTGTTTAATTGAACTACTAAACTCCTTTAATAATCAATCTAAACATTGCTTGTGGACAAAACTCCTCTTCCAGGTTAAATCCTATGTGTGTGACCCTGCAGGTCCATTTCACGTTGGCAGTGAGAGTCCATAACATTTATGACTTCACAAGCAAAGAGCGGTGCCTAGTCACACATCATTGCTACCCAAGTGAAAGTAGAAAGTTGGAGAACAACTTTCATCCTACAATATGTGAATGGTGTTACAGCGAGTGTATAATTCCTTTGTCACTGATATCCCGAATGAACTCGAGGCATGGAACAGTCATCCTGTCAACGTTCATTCACTTTCTTGATCTCAGAGTAGATTGAAGGAGATATGTATGACATCAATATCACATACTGATTCACACATGCGTGTGCATGCCTATCTCAATCCTACTCATCAAGTGGCCTTGTATATCAAACTCCCTCAGGAGGGACAAATCCCATATCTATCACTCACCCCTCAAAAGCCCCATGTGTCAAAGCCACCCAATCATCACCTTTATAACAACCCATGTTTCAGGATTGCGTTTGATGATGTCAAAGTGTGCCCAACGACATGTGTTGAGTGTAGTGATTTCAGGTCTAAGAATCACACTCACCACCATCACTGTGAGTACTGACTGTGACTACCATGTCATGGTTCCATGTGTCAAACTCACGGTGGGTCTGTCCGGTACACTTGTTCCCTAACAAGTACCTATGTGTTTGGTTTGATATCTCTATATCATGACTAATGAGATTTTGTCATCAACCAACACCACAATCTAGTCTTGTGTGTCATTGTTGTCTATCTACCTTCCACAATGACATCCGACTAGGGACATAACAAGAATGTACAAACTCTTAGCATCCGTATGATCTCATCGTTCAGGTCATGAACCCGAAGGCATACATCATTGAGTACTGTCATTCTCTAGACATTCAATCTGTTCTATCACTATCTCATATGACTGAACCAGAAAGAATTGGAAGCTTGCCTTTGATGTTTATCAAATCAATCTTAATGTATCCCACCAATCATCCCATGATTGGCTCTCAGGGCATACATACCAACAGACTCCCACTTGCACTGCGAGCCAATCACCCTTGAATCATATTCATAGTGATCTTCAAACATGTCCCACATGTTACTGTGCTCTAGTACCAAGATAGTGAGTAATGGCAACATCTTGCCAAAGTCAGTATAAATTGCATGTCTCTCATCTCTTCGTTGTACGTCACACGTATAAGATGGAGGTGCCGTAATATGCGATCTAGTATTCCTTTGCTAACATTTAGCCACATTGCATGATCAAGGATTCCATACTTGTCATCAATGAGTGGAATATCTATAAGTTCATCTCATGAACTTCCAGATCCATATAGTATCTACTGTTGTTCTCTAACACATAGATACTCGGCATTTCCTTTTAAATGGTTTAATTGGAACACTTCCAATTATCAACAAACTTTCACTTTTATACATCCTATGTATAATTTGCGATTAATTTTCTGTCCTTTCGGAAGTTCGCATCAATGTAACTCTTTACATCGAACTCTTCCTTATCTCCATAGAACTAGTACTTCACAAGTACTTATCAAGTTCTTATGGTATTCCAGTAACCCTTATTGGAAGTAGACAGACATCCACTCGTCATGTCCCACATACGAGTTATCAGGATGAGCACATCATATTGTCATGTCGTACATACAAAATTATGAATGCATTTTATTCTTGCCATGTCCATACATGCAAGATAATGGGATGATTACATACATGATAGATCCATATCTATTCTTAGTGTTCCCATTCTTCATAAGAATTGGACACTTGGCCTTGGGATACTGACTCCATGTAACGTGGACAAGTTTTCTCCCACTGAATCTGTGCATACTGAACCCTTCAGTACAGATTTCCAATGTATGCTTTCTCTTTTTCAGGTCAAGAGGTTTTCGAGAACTATCTCTATAGATCTCTATTCCTATCACATAGGAAACATCTCTTTCTTCCTTAAAGATAATTTCCACTTTTGGATTTCCATTTTAGAACATTTCCATTTCACATCGATATGTGGAATGTGAATACACTCCCACTAAATCATAGATCCCTTCTTTATCTTTGACATATCAGTCAAACCCTTTGACTATATCATCAAAGTAAAGATCCAATTTTGAGCTTCTTGTACTCAATTAATCACATTGATTGGTCCATTGTAACTTATAGACTTCATTTTTCATTAGTGGATTCATAAACCTTATAGGTTGTGTCACGTACACATCCTTGTTTTATTCCTCATAGGAATGCAATTTTAGTATCCATATGTCAAATGTCTTAGTCATTAAGTTGCAATCAACAAGCATCATCCTTCTCATAATGTTATCCATGTGTCTTAACACTTAAGACTCATTTGCACTTATGGATTTCATCCAATGGGTGCTACCATCAAGGTCATACCTTATGGTTCACATGGATGTCATTTAGGATGTAATGGTCATAAAACATAACTCAAAATTTGGTTCCTCATATTCATCTAGATAGTTGACTCATCACATGAACAACTCATCACAAAGATAATTGAGGTGTATCTGTCAAGGATATAAGAACTCACAACCCTTGTGATTCTTAATTTCCTTTATTAGTGTGGGGTATTCTTTTATTAAGAAGAATTCAGTTATTTGATAATCATTCTCTAACTTCTTAGAGTATGATTCCTTCTTGATTTAGACATCGTCATGCCTTAATCATGAGTTCTCTATGATACACTATCATAATCACTCATAAGGATCTCAAACATTTGGTCCAAGCATTTCATTCATTGATCTCATCAAGAATTAACACTTTACCAAATTTGCACTTCAACTATGATAATCTTGAACACTTCAAGATATTCACATTGGTATTTCTATAAACACCATTTGAAGTATTAGCATTTACTCTAATAGGTATGTAAATACATCACATGTATTATACCTAATTGGATGATCATTCTCCCACTACCATTAGTGAAGATTGATTAATCATGTAAAAGAGATTCATGTCTCTTATTGGTTCTCTAACCAAAAGAGTCTAGATTTATCCATCACATGGAAACTAGAAATGAATTTCTCATGATTGATGCTAATTTGATTGTTTGAGTTATCAATAACTTTAGGTATCATTTTATCTCATGCATACCATGTATCACAAGATAAACATGGCATTGCCACAAAGATCATATCTTTAAGATTGAAACATCAACTTTATTAATTGCCATCATTGTCATACAATATGCAAAAATAAAGTGTTTCTATCTATTGGCAATATATGAAATAGCAGTTCTCAACTCTATTTCGTACCCTTTAGGATGAAATAAACTGAAAGATATTCCTATCTATGGAAACAACACTTGCTCCAATGATGGGTACTTCTTTCTTGGTCCTTTCACAAAGGCCATCACTTCTTTGCGGATCTTGCATATCATATATGATAGATCCATATCTTGGTATCATATACCTCAGATAAAGAAGCGGTTCATTTCATGATACCTTAGGTGGAGATCTCTATCCCCTCCTTCATCTTCTTTGTTCTTCCAGATATGGAGGGTACTTCCCTCATACACCCTTTCCCATGTGCCTTTGAGGCTGAAGACGGCTTGGGTTGCTGGCTAGCATCAGAACACTTCTTAGCTTTGCCCTTGCCCTTACCCTTAATACTTACCTTTCTCTTTGATCACATCAAATATTATGGTTTGTCTTTCTTCATCTTTGCCTTTACTATCCTCAACATGTCCAACAACTCTGTCAACACTTGTCAAAGTTGTTCATGTTGTATCTTATCATGAATTGTATGATTCTCACAACATTTGCAGTATCATACCAATAGCCAACTCTTGGCTCAGAGGGAATCCTTCTTAGTCAGGTTTTCCACATATCCAATCACATTGAGTGTGTGAATACCTTACTGGATCTCCTTCTATCATGACATACTAGGATAGTGTCCTTGAGACATCATATGTCTCATGTTGTCTCTGCAACATCATCAAGCACTCCTCATCAATGTCATCCTCAGTATGCTTCCATAAGCATACCTTCTGCCATTGATGTGGTGGGATTGAGTTTATCTGGTCTTGGTAGGACTTGGAGCTTTCGCTTCTTTGAGAACACTTCTCATCATCCTAACCAGTCGTAGAATTATTCCCATTTAATTTGTTGGTCTCAAAGACCGATCGCAAATAAAGTTATTATTGTTGATTAACCATTTATTTTAACAAAAGGAAATATATGCCATTTTAGTCCAAAACTCTTGTTTGATTGATTTGAAAAGTTGACGATAAAATTAGGCCTTTAATTAATTATCGCTCCCACTATTTTACTTCAAATTGATAGCCCTCACCATCAATTCGGAAGATTGCAGCGTACAACCTTCTAGTGGGCAAGATCCTAAAATCCTCTAAGTCATGGACCAGCTAGGGCTGTCACCCACAACATAGATCTCTCAGGTAGGCAACTCTTGCCAATTGCATCATATGCAACTCTTGATAAGATATCATATGCAACTCCTTGCAATGATCATCTCCATGCCTCAAGGTGCTATAGATCCTATCTAGGTCACCTTGTTAAGTCTGACCCAAAGCCAACACGATGAATATGCACCCTGCTAGGGCAGACCCACACATTCATCCTTCACGCTTCCACGAGATAGACGGTGCACCACGCTAGGGCGTGCCCACACTTGGTCAATCAAGCTTTTCACGTGTGTCGCATTTGGAAGGCATCTAAAACTTATATTTTAATGAGGGATTTGGTTTTTATATACATATACATATCCAATCACCACAATACATAGTACGTATGATATACATGCTATATCCCACAAAACATGCACAAACGATAAAAAGCGATGATTATGTCCATCCTAATGTGATTACTCGAGCCAAGAGGAATCACGGTCATCTAGGTCTACATCACATGCAACCTGTACAAGATGAACTATGTGCCTTGCCATCCGAGTAGATCAACTCATCACATGAATGATCTGTACTCTCCAGCTGGTCGTCTGGGTGCCACCAGCCGATCGGTTGGCTCCTCCAACCGTTCGGTTCGCCTGGACATCGTGCATCTCGTCATGTCCGCCACCCGGTCGTCTCGCTCCTCGATCGGTCATCAATTGATTGGTTCACTCCTTGAACTGATCGTCTGGAACGTCAACCGATTGGTTCACGCCTTGAACCGATCGTTTCAGCTGTCGTCTTGATCTCCGCCAGTCTTCGACATAACAGGAAATAAAATATATCCTATTATTACATTGCTTAAAAGAAGAAACCCCGAGTTACATTCGGGGGGAGCAAAGGTAGGAAAGAATCTCGAATTATTTCGAGTTACATCAGGAATAAGAGAGGGAAGATCGGTGCGCAGACCGAGATGCAAGCAACCACAAACAACCACACACAGATAGGGTTTTATAGGCCATAATCATGCTACACACATCCACCACAAAACTCATTTAAGGGCGACGCATATCGAGTGCATTAATGATACATATCATATATGTAATTTGGGATTTATGGATTTAGGATTGGACATGCATAAAGCCAATATTATTCACATCGTATGCAATAAATAAAGGCGGCAAACCAAAATCGATCATATCGATATTCCTAAAATATAGAACAGTTGACGTGGCTCTGATACCACTGTTGGGTTTTAGGGGAGGCAGAGAAGGCAGCGGAAACAAAAATTTTCTCCCCCAAACCCAGCTCGAGGAAACGCGTCAACGTCTATATATTAGGAAAGGATGGTTTGTGGAATCATACCTTGTCCCGAGGCTTGCTCGGCGACAATACCTCGCGCAATGCGCGGTCTTCAACTCTGGTCTTGGACAGCGTCTGTGCAGCTCCGGGTCGCACCGGGACTGAAAACTCCTCCTCCTACCAGACTATCACATGACAATTGTCCTCATGAGCGGCAGTGTCCTCCGGCCTCTGTAGTAGTCCACACGGACCACCTGGAACTCCACACTCCTTGACCCACAAGGAAGTGGAAGGAGTCGCACCCTCCTGTTGACATACTATCACCAACACACTCTCCTACCTCTAGTTGCAACTGCAGTTGTCCTTCCCTTGCTACACCTCACTTTTATGGGAAGCACTTGCTCGGGCTCTCTCTCGGTTACCAAAACTAGAGAGAACGACAACTTGCAGAGCAACTGGTTGCACTGAGTTGTTCTTTGAGAAGCCCCCAATACCCCTATATATAGGGGGGTCATGGGACAGGGTTCTCTGTCCCCGGCAATATGGGACTAAAGCAGGAGTAGAAGGGTTCGAGATTTTCCACAAAAACAACCAACTCGCAACCTGAACCGATCGGTTCACAAGTGAACCGGTCGGTTGGGGACTTGAACCGGTCGGTTGGAGCACCAACCGATCGGTTGGGACCCATGAGCTGATCGGTTCACTTCTCAACCGGTCGGTTCGTGGTCCTGATCAGTTCCGATTGACTTTCCTTCTTTTGTTTCTAATTGGTATCGAATACCAATCCTTGTTCCAATCAAATTGGGCAAGTGAAACGCAAGGAAAATTCTCACCGACCTGTCTTTCCCAACTTGCTCGGTTGCACCTGTTGAACCGATCGTTTCAACACTTGAACCGATCATTTCACTCTGACCATGAGCCGATCGACTCAACACTTGAGCCGACCGGTTCAACAACCTCAGCCGACCGGTTCAACACTTGAGTCGATCGGTTGGGAGTGCAGGTTGTGCAGAATCAGTCAATTGCGATTTCAATCAATCCGATACTCCAATCAATGCGTCCAACACCTTGAACCATACGATATTGAGCTATCGACTGATTGAGTGTTTAATTGAACTACTAAACTCCTTTAGTAATCAATCTAAACATTGCTTGTGGACAAAACTCCTCTTCCAAGTTAAATCCTATGTGTGTGACCCTGCAGGTCCATTTCACGTTGGTAGTGAGAGTCCATAATATTTATGACTTCACAAGCAAAGAGCGGTGCCTAGTCACACATCATTGCTACCCAAGTGAAAGTAGAAATTTGGAGAACAACTTTCATCCTACAATCTGTGAATGGTGTTACAGTGAGTGTATAATTCCTTTGTCACTGATATCTCGAATGAACTCGAGGCATGGAACAGTCATCCTGTCAACGTTCATTCACTTTCTTGATCTCAGAGTAGATTGAAGGAGATATGTATGACATCAATATCACATACTGATTCACACATGCGTGCGCACGTCTATCTCAATCCTACTCATCAAGTGGCCTTAGATATCAAACTCCCTCAAGAGGGACAAATCCCATATCTATCACTCACCCCTCAAAAGCCCCATGTGTCAAAGCCACCCAATCATCACCTTTATAACAACCCATGTTTCAGGATTGCGTTTGATGATGTCAAAGTGTGCCCAACGACATGTGTTGAGTGTACTGATTTCAGGTCTAAGAATCACACTCACCACCATCACTGTGAGTACTGACTGTGACTACCATGTCATGGTTCCATGTGTCAAACTCACGGTGGGTCTGTCCGGTACACTTGTTCCCTAACAAGTACCTATGTGTTTGGTTTGATATCTCTATATCATGACTAATGAGATTTTGTCATCAACCAACACCACAATCTAGTCTTGTGTGTCATTGTTGTCTATTTACCTTCCACAATGACATCCGACTAGGGACATAACAAGAATGTACAAACTCTTAGCATCCGTATGATCTCATCATTCAAGTCATGAACCTGAAGGCATACGTCATTGAGTAATGTCATTCTCTAGACAATCAATCTGTTCTATCACTATCTCATATGACTGAACCAGAAAGAATTGGAAGCTTGCCTTTGATGTTTATCAAATCAATCTTAATGTATCCCACCAATCATCCCATGATTGGCTCTCAGGGCATACATACCAACATCTACTACAACCGACCCCATATAATAGTTGTGGGGGCCTGAGTGTTGGGTTATAAATCTGCAAGAAGGGAGAAAGAAAATGGTTGAAAAGAGTTGCTTGTATGGAAAGAATAGGGCTTATATGGATTAGGAGTATGGAAGTAGGGTGAAGGATGAGGTCTCCAAATGATAGGGCTCTAAAGGGACACTTGTCCACCCAAGAAACACACATGCAACCACTTAAACCATACATGCACAAGATGGTGATACAACCTATGTTGGGTCTCGACCTACTTGGGTCACCCCCAACATGGTTTTGGTTGCGAAATCCCAAAAGGGGTCGAGACAAACCAACCCACACATCCTGGTCGAGACAAGGGCTCACTACACCTATTAAGTCGAGACACTAAAAGACAAACTGTCTCGACCTCAACAACACATCCTAGGTCAAAACCAACATGTACAAGAAAAGTGTCTCAGTTGAGACACGCCAAGAACACACCTAGGTCGTGACATAGGTTGCTACATCGGTCACTACACCCATACATGTACACATGGTCAAAACACATCAAACCCTAGAAACCCTAGTCACCATAGGGGATGCCACTACTCAACCAAGGCGCCCCAAAGCAACACTCTCTCTCTAATGAAGCCAATAGAGAGAAGGAAAACTCTAGTGGTGACAAATTTCAAGATAACCCTCACAAATGGGTAAATTGCAATTTATCACAAAACAAGCACATAAAGCACAAATATCATTAAAACAACCTTAAATCGGATACTTAAGCTCTCTACAAGGTCCAAAATCATCCCAAAGGATTATGACAAATTCTCGTCGGAATTCCTGCCATCCGACCTCAACACCTGGTCTTTTCTCTTCTTCAATGGCCCACCAATGGCCAACACTTCCTTTTAGAAGGTACACAGCATGCTTAGCTTTATAAGCCTCTGGAATGTCAAGGATCCTAAAGGCTTTCTCTATATCAGTAAGCCATGAATATGCATCTGTTGGGCCAGCTGTACCAGCATATTCAGTGGCTCCTACCTGACGCAACCACTTAAAGGCCTTACTAGATCCATGTCCCTCATTGGAAACTGGTACCCTAGGGGTTGGTGCTGGTATCCGATCAGCCATATGCGTCATTGTATACATGATCTGCCTAAAAAGAGCATGAAAGGCTGGGTTTTCAAGCATAGCTTGGTCAAGCTGGGGATTCTCAGGTACTAGTTCTTCTCTAGCCTGATCCCTTACACCACCTCCTGGTGCAGAAACATGTTCTTTGTGCGCTCCAGCCATCTTTCAGTTTTACTTCTTCTCTTATATGAGGAGAAGTCACTATAAGATACACTGGAGGACACTAGGATAGACTCAACAAACTTAATCCTATGTCTCTATAGACTCAACGAACCTTAGGCTTAGATACCAAAACTTTGTGACGACCCGATAACAAATCAAGCCATCACCAGTAATAATCGTGGAATAATCATAAGCAGCAGAATAAAAAAAAATCACTAAGAATTAAAACCATTTTACACGTAGATCCTTTTCCAGGAAACTCTTAAAGAAAGAACCAAAACTTTATATACATGTGGTTCATATCATACATACATTGTACCATCTCAGCTCGAGGATAACAAGTACCAGTTGCTTTTCTCAGATATATACAAAAGCAACATAAAACCTCGAGGAAATCAAACCAAAATCTCAAGTCATTTGTAAAAAATACTAAGAACTATCTCCCAAGGACCTGAGAATATAGAGACGACACATAGGATTTCTATCTACAAGACATGACAGACAGTACACTCAACCTGAGCTACTACTTCTTTCCCTACTAATGTAGTACTTCCTCTGCAGTTTGGTTTCTACCTCCTCATCCACGTACACCTAAAAATTGTGGATCCCATAGGGTGAGACTATTGTCCCAGTGAGAGCTATAACTCTATGCCAACAATATTATTATCACAGGAAAATAGAATAAAACTGAGATGAGGATACTTTATGCAAGTAAGCAGGTATAAAGCATTAACATTGCTAACAGAGTTATAAGTTATCTATTTGTTTTATAAGGAATATGAAGAAAATGTATAACATCTATCTACTAAGATGTATAAAAGTAATGAAGCATCGACCAATGTTTTTTGTATTCAATCCTTAAGCAAATATGCTACATGGATGATTACATGTTCACATTCATACTTATGCCTAGAGGAGATGAGGTATACCGCTCATGCTCCAACCGACCATGACTACGTTAAGCATCAGTACCATACAAGGTCAGTGGCAGAGCCGGCTGTCAAGACCTCACCTGTTTCAATCAGTACGAGATAACTTGGCAGGACATCTTGTGTCAACTTTAATTAGCATTGTCGGGGTATAGCGGCATCTTCTCTATAGAGTTACAGCCATAGCACGTACTCTCTTTGGGAGAAGACCACTAAGCTTTCCCAGATTATTTTTCATCAGGAAGTCCACTGAGCGATCCTGGTTTAGTTTTATCAGGAAGACCATTGAGAAATACTGATTTAGTTGGGGAGTCCACTTAGCAACCCCTGTTTAGTTGGGGAGTCCACTAAGCACCCCTATTTAGTTACATATTCAAAAATATGTATACCGAGTTAAACTCGTTTCACCATTCAGCAAATATTGTCACTGAATGTATCTATGGTCTGGGCAACTACATGATAACATTTAACTTGATTAATTAAGTGTACTTCAGTATCTTTTAGCATCAATCAAGTTACAAACAAGAATTATACCAGATGCTACAAAGAAAGATAAAATATGTTTTTCATGTACTTTCATGATTCTTTGGAACAGATATATCACTTAGGATCTCGATTTCTTATCATCATCATGCCTGGGTATTTAAACCCTCAATTCATCACTAAGTATTGTTCACCACTTAGCAAGTAACCATTATCTCTAGGTCATCAGACCAAGGTATTAATTCACATAGTTCGCAAAGCTCATTGAATCTGTATCAAACAACCATCATAGCTCTTACTTAGCTATGCTCATTACCTCATGATACTTGAATGGTTAGAATATCAAATACATGCCATTACCATGTAATGTAAAAAAACACATTCTTCCAATTTAAGTTAGGGTTTCCCTTCATCAACCGATCAAGGTTTCAAATCATCTCATCACCCATTCTTAGGTTTAATATTTACCTTTAATAACCAATTAGGGTTTTAAGATATCATAGTAAAAGATTAAGCCCTAATTCATACTCCATTCATAGTAGGAGTATTAACATATACTTATTAAATAAGTATCATTCAAATCTTAGTTTCTCTCTCATCCTCAATAGGATATTGATAGCACTTAGCTACAACTATCCAATTGCATTAATTCATTACATCTTAATGTTGCATTTAATTACAACACACAACATATGTCACTTAGTCAAATGTATATTGGATTGAAGTATTCCTACCATATCGAGTATCATAAAGTGTATGCTACCATATCAGGCAACATGAAGTATATGCTACCATATCATGTTTAAGATACACCTCACCACCATATAGTGTATCTATATCGGGCGTCATGGTGTAACCATATGACCATATCATGTTTTAGGGTGTATCCCCTATTCCATATCGTGTACCCATATCGCGTTGGCTATCACTTAGTTCTTATCATCTCAAGTTAACCTCATATCGTATATGGGCTAGATACTTGCCCTCATATAGGGTATAAGGGTATATTTGATTCCATATTGTGCACAAGGTGTGCACCATATTGGGCATAGGGTGTATGCCTTATCATGGTATCATTCAAGTGGTACATACTCAATACCATATCGGGTTCCCACCTTGGATTGGTATATGGGGTTATCATATTGGCTAATCATATCGGGTTTGCATATTGGATAGACCATTATGCTCATAACTTTTCATTCCTTCCAAGGATCAATTGTATCATATAATTGAACGAAAGGCTAGATATTAGGTTGAGCTCTTTCACAACAACCTTTTACACAAATCGATAGGGTGTATCAGATTTCAAAAGCATGTCGGGTTTCAGTACCTCATCTAGGGTTTTGAACCATATCGGGTAGAGTGTATCATATCATGTATGAGGTATGAACTTGACCTCATATCATTCACAAGGTACAAGTAGGTACTACTCCTATCGTCCATGAAATATCACTCATATCATTCATGTGGTATCACTCACCACTATATTGAGTTACCCATCCTCTTGGGTTTCAAATAGGGTTGAAGGTACTTCAACCCCATATCGCATTGTACCTTAATGATGTCATCATCATCGACATCAAGACCTTTGTATTGCTTATTATAGGTCATGGACAATAGCCCTTAAAAATTATTGGAATTTAAAGGGACGTCAATTAATCATAAGAACTCAAAATTGAAAGTAGATCAACTATTTCAACAATATTGAAAGTGAATAATAACATAGTTGGGTTCAAGTTATATAACCCACCTCAAGAACAATATTCCAAGCTTAAAGCTCCAAATCTTCACATTACAAAGGTGGAAGATGAGATTATCCAAGTCCAAGTCTTGAGGTCCTTAGCACTTGCATGATATCTTCTCCTCTTGTGGCTGATATTGCCTTACTAGGTTGATATCTCGTTATTTGGCCGATACCCTTCCTCTATGGCCGATACCAAGCTCAAATATCGACACACCTTTTGCTTATGCACGATACCAAAGTGATATTCATGATATCTAAGGGAAAGATGGTAACAAGATCCACAAATTATACTAATAGGTAAAAGGAAGGGTATTTATACTTGTGGTTTATGAAAATGAGTGTAAGAGGTGTCATCTCCTTAAGCTACTAAGTGCCACATAGCCATGCATGGATTGACACATGTATTTGCATGCATCCCATATTTATCTTGCCATGCAAAAATAAAATATTAAGGATAATGCAAAGGATAAGGGTCGAGCCCCTTAGTTATCTTCTAGGGCAAGTTACTTCCACTCACTTTATTATTTTATTCAACACAACCTTTTCCAAAGAAAAGTTGCAAACCAATATCTATTGCTTTATGGAGATGCCTAGCCCGTCATGGGTAAGGCCAAGAGTCAACAAACTGATAGGAGACTCCTCTATGGCTCCTTGGCTGATAGGGACTCCTATTTCAAGTCTACAACTTGTGATAACTCATACAAAGATATAAACTATTCCACTTCCTTGGTCTTTTCATCACTAAGAGTGCTACCACTCTAGGATGATTCAAACATAGTGTCTCTTTCTTTCTCTCTCCTATAGATGATACTAGGAAGGAGTAAGAACACTTTAGAAGTGGTAATTTACACATCTACCCTTTACATTGGATAATTTACAATATAACCCCTCAATTTGGGTAAATTACACTTTCCACTCAGACTATCATAAAATGCACACATAGTTTGTAAATAAGCTCAAATTTGAAAATAAACTTCACAAAGGGCCTTAATTACTTTTCAAAAGATCAGAACAAGTTTATAAGTAACTTACTTAACCAAAACTTCTATGGTTAAGCCATAACCCATGTCAGAGATGTTACAATAAGTATAAATACCCTTCCCTTTACCTATTAGTAGAATTTTCGGATCTTGTTACCATCTTTCCCTTAGATATTGTGCATAAGAAAAAGGTGTGTCAAGTTTTGAGCTTGGTATCGGCCATAGAGTAAGGGTATCAACGAAGTAAGGAGATATCAACCTAGCAAGGTGATATCGGCCACAAGAGGTGATGATATCGTGCAAGTGCTAAGGAGCTCAAGCCTTGGACTTGGATAAGCTCATATTCAACCTTTGGAATGTGAAGATTTGGATCTTGAAGTTTGGAAGATTGTTCTTGAGGCGGGTTATATAACTTGAACCCAACTATGTTATTATTCACTGTCAATATTGTTGAAATTGTTGATCTACTTTCAATTTTGAGTTCTTATGATTAATTGATGTTCTTTTAAGTTCCAATAAGTTGTTAGGACTATTATCCATGATCTAGAATAGGCAAGACAAAGGTATTGAGGTTGATGATGATGACATCATCAAGGTACAATCCGATATGGGGTTGAAGTACCTTAAACCCGATATGAAACTCAAGAGGATGGGTAACTCGATATAGTGGTGAGTGATACCACATGAATGATATGAGTGATATTTCATGGAGGATAGGAGTAGTACCTACTTGTACCTTGTGAATGATATGAGTTCAAGTTCATACCTCATACATGATATGGTACACTCTACCTGATATGGTTCAAACCCCTAGATGAGGTAGTGAAACCCAACATGCTTTTGAAATCCGATACACCCTATCGTTTTGTGTAAAAGGTTGTTGTGAAAGAGCTCAACCTGATATCAAGCTTTTCGTGCAATTATATGATACAACTGATCCTTGGAAGGAATGAAAGGTTATGAGCATAATGGTCTATCCAATATGCTAACCCGATATGATTAGCCAATATGATAACCCGATATACCAATCCAAGGTGGGAACCCGATATGGTATTGAGTATGTACTACTTGAAGGATACCATGATAAGGCATACACCCTATGCCCGATATGGTGCACACCTTGTACACAATATGGAATCAAATATACCCTTATACCTGATATGAGGGAAAGTATCTAGCCCATATACAATATGAGGTTAACTTGAGATGATAAGAACTAAGTGATAGCCAACCCGATATGGGTACACGATATGTAATAGGGGATACACCCTAAAACATGATATGGTCAAATGGTTACACCATGACACCTGATATAGATACAATATATGGTGGTGAGGTGTATCTTAAACATGATATGGTAGCATAAACTTCATGTTGCCCGATATGGTAGCATACACTTTATGATGCCCGATATGGTAGGAATACTTCAATCCAATATACATTTGACTAAGTGACATATGTTGTGTGTTGTAATTAAATGCAACATTAAGATGCAATGAATTAATGCAATTGGATAGTTGTAGCTAAGTGCTCTCAATATCCTATTGAGGATGAGAGAGAAACTAAGATTCGAATGATACTTATTTAATAAGTATATGTTAATACTCCTACTATGAATGGAGTATGAATTAGGGCTTAATATTTTATGATGAGATCTTAAAACCCTAATTAGCTATTAAAGGTAAATCTTAAACCTAAGAAATGGTGATGAGATGATTTGAAACCCTAATCAGATGATGAAGGGAAACCCTAACTTAAATGGGAAGAATGTGTTTCTTTTACATTGCATGGTAATGGCATGTATTTGATATTCTAACCATGTAGGTATCATGAGGTAATGAGCATAGCTAAGTAAGAGCTATGATGGTTGTTTGATATAGATTCAATGAGATTTATGAACTATGTGAATTAATACCTTGGTATGATGACCTAGAGGTAATGGTTACTTGCTAAGTGGTGAAGAATACTCAGTGACGAGTTAAGGGTTTAAATACCCAGGCATGATGATGATAAGAAATCGAGATCCTAAGTGATATATGTGTTCTAAAGAATCATGAAAGTACCTGATAAACATATTGTATCTTTCTTTGTAGCAACTAATATACTTCTTGTTTGTAACTTGATTGATGCCAAAAGATAGTGAAATACATTTAATTAATCAATTTAAATGTTATCATGTAGTTGCCTAGACCATAGATCCATTCAGTGTCAGGATTTGCTGAATGGTGAAATGAGTTTAACTCGCTATACATATTTTTGAATATGTAACTAAATAGGGGTGCTCAGTGGACTCACCAACTAAATAGGGGTTGCTCAATGGACTCCCCAACTAAATTAGGATTGCTCAGTGGACTTCCTGATAAAACTAATACATGATCGCTCAATGGACCTCCTGATGAAAAACAATCTGGGAAAGCTTAGTGGTCTTCCCCTGAAGAGAGTACATGCTACAGCTGTAACTCTATAGCGAAGATGCCGCTATACCCCGACAAAGCTAATTGCAGTTGACACAAGATGTCCTACCAAGTTATCTCATACTGACTGAGACATGTGAGGTCTTGACATCTGGCTCTGCCACTGACCTTGTATGGTACTGATGCTTAACGTAGTCGTGTTCGGTTGGAGCATGAGTGGTATACCTCATCTCCTCTGGGCATAAGTATATATGTGAATATGTAATCAGCTGTATAGCACATTTGCTTAAGGATCGAATAAGAAAAACATTGGTTGATGCTTCATTACTTTTATACATCTTAGTAGATATATTTTATACATGTTCTTCATATTCCTTATAAAACAAATAGATGACTTTTAGAAATGTTAATGCTTTATACCTGCTTACTTGCATAAAGTATCCTCTGCTCAGTTTTATTCTATTTTATTGTGATAATAATATTTTTGGTAGAGAGTTATATCTCTCACTGGGACAATAGTCTCACCTCGTGGGATCCACAATTTTTGGGTGGACGCAGATGAGGAGGTAGAAACCGGACTGTAGAGGAAGTACCACATCAGTAGGGACATCAGTAGTAGCTTAGGTTGAGTGTATTATCTATCATGTCTTGTAGATAGAAGTCCTATGTGTCGTCTCTGTACTCTCAGGTCTTTGGGAGATAGTCCTTAGTTATTTTTACAAACGACTTGTAATTTTGGTTTGATTTCCTCGAGGTTTTATGTTGTTGTTGTATATATCTGAGAAAAGCAACTGGTACTTGTTATCGTCGAGATGAGATGGTACAATGTATGTACGATATGAACCACATATATATAAGGTTTTGGTTCTTTCTTTAAGAGTTTCCTGGAAAAGGATCTATGTGCAAAATGGTTTTAATTCTTAGTGATTTTTTTGTTAATTCTGCTGCTTATGGTTATTCCACAATTATTACCGTGATGGCTTGATTTGTTATCGAGTCGTCAGAAAGTTTTGGTATCAGAGCCTAAGGTTCGCTGAGTCTATAGAGACATAGGATTAAGTTTGTTGAGTCTGTTCTAGTATTCTCCAGTGTATCTTATAGTGACTTCTCCTCATATAGGGGAAGAAGTAAAACTGAAAGATGGTTGGAGCACATGAAGAACATGCTACCGAGAGTAGTGTTGCTGCACCAGGAGGTGGTGCAAAGGATCAGGCTAGAGAAGAACCAGTGCTTGAGAATCCCCAGCTTGACCAAGCTATGCTAGAAAACCCATCCTTTCATGCTCTTTTTGGGCAGATCATGAATACAATGATGCATATGGCTGATCGGATACCAACACCAGTCCCTAGGGTACCAGTTTCCAGTGGGGGACATGGATCTGGTAAGATCTTTGAGCGGTTGCGTTGGGTAGGAGCCACTGAATATGCTGGTACAACTGACCCAGTAGACACAGATTCATGGCTTACTAAGATAGAGAAAGCCTTTAGGATCTTTGACATTCCAGAGGCTTATAAAGTTAAGCATGTTGTGTACCTTCTGAAAGGAAGCACTGGCCATTGGTGGGCCATTGAAGAAGAGAAAATACCTGGTGTTGAGGTCGGATGGCAGGAATTCTGATGAGAATTTGTCACTAGATACTTTCCTAAGACATATCTGGATGAGAAGATATCAAAGTTTGAGTGGATTAGATAGGGACCAATGAAGGTTAGCGAGTATGAGGCTAAGTTTATAGAACTTCTACAGTTATGTTCACACATGGCTACTACAGATGAGGAGAGAATTTGACATTTTGAGAAGGGCTTGAATGTTGAATTATGCACACCCGCATCTGCTTTAGAGAATAGGTAGAGGTTTGCCACTTTTTTAGAGTCAGTTAGGCAGATAGAGAGGTATGTGACAGAGAAATGTGAGGAAAATAGTAGGAAAACACCTGCACAGTTCCAAGGTTAGAGGTTTGGCAGTTTTCAGAAACCAAGGTTTACTGCACCAGTAGAACCATAGAGGTTCAGTGCTCAGACGCAGTAGACATCTTGCAGAGGTAGAGGCCATAGTTTTCCACCAAGTGGAGCCCATACGTCATCATCGATGTCAGTGATAGGACCACCTAGGTCACAATGGGAAGACATAATCTGCTACAGGTGTAGGCAGATAGGACATTTGATAATGGATTGTCCAGTTAGAGACATAGAAGTAACCTAACCATCGAGGTAGAGTCAACAAGGCTCTCAGAGACAACAGTTCAGTAGTGGCACATGAGGACGTGGACAAGCGTCCCAAGTAGGATCATGTGCACCAACCAACAGAGCATGTGGTAAAAAACATGCAACGATGAGATTCTATGCTATGAATCAGCCAGAGGAAGTGGTTAATCCACGAGTTGTGACAGGTTAGATGGAATTGTTTCATTCTGGTATGTCTTTATCCTGTTTCATATCTGTTTTGATTGATCCAGATGCTACACATTCTTTTATCACTCAAGAAGTGATTCGTGACTATAATATGACTGTCAATCATAGAATGGATAATCTATTATTAGAAACTCCATTAGTCGGATCTGCAGTGTTGCGGGAGGTATGCTCTCCCTGTGTTCTTTCTTTCTCAGAACACAACATTAAGGTGGATCTTATACCACTTGAAATGTATGGGTTTGATGTAATTCTCGGGATGGATACCTTAGAAAAGTATAAGGTTGTCTTGGATTGTGGTTCCAAGCAGGCTATGTACACAAACAGTGATAAGACATGGGTCTTTCAGGGGGACAAAAAGATTCTTCCAACCTGTCTAGTGTCAGCAATGGTAGCTGAGAAGTTGATGCAACAAGGATGCTTCACATTCTTGGCACATGTGGTAGACACCAGAGTAGAGAGTCCTAGCCTTTCTAAAGTTCTTATTTTCAGGGAATTTGAGGATGTGTTTCCTGAAGAATTTCCAGATATTCCTCCACCCCGAGAGATTGATTTTGAGATTAATCTTATTCTGGGTATGCAACCCATAGCCCAAACACCTTATAGGATGGCACCAGCTGAGATGGCAGAACTCAAGAAAAAGTTAAATGAGTTGTTTTTGTTAAAAAGAAAGATGGGTCTATGAGACTATGTATAGATTATAGACATCTTAACAAGGTGACTATAAAGAACAATATCCTCTGCCAAGGATAGATGGTCTGTTTGACCAGTTGCATGGTGCAACAATGTTTTCTAAGATAGATCTAAGGTCAGGATATCATCAGTTTCGTATCAAGGAGAGTGACATACCTAAGTCAACCCTTAGGATGAGGTATGGTCATAATGAGTTTGTAGTTATGTCGTTTGGACTAACTAATGCACCAGCTGCATTCATGGAGTTGATGAATAGAATCTTCCGACCATTCCTTGATCATTTTGGAGTAGTTTTCATAGACGACATCCTGATATACAGTAGAGATGGTCAACAACATGAACAACACCTTCGTCAAGCCTTGACTTTGTTAAGACCACACAAATTATATGCTAAGTTTAGCAAGTGCAAATTCTAGTTGACAGAAGTATCTTTTCTTGGACATGTTATATCTGCTTCAGGTATTCATGTTGATCCTAAGAAAGTGGAGTCTGTTGTGGAGTGGGAACAACCCAAGACACCAACTAAGATTCACAGTTTCCTAGGTTTGGTAGGTTACTACAAAAGGTTTATTAAAGACTTTAGTTCTGTAGCATTACCCCTAATTAGGTTGACTAGGAAGGAAGTTCCTTTTATCCGGGATGACAAGTGTCAGCATTCTTTCCAGTTGTTGAAAGAAAAGTTGACTAGTGCACCTGTGTTGATTCTAACTGAACAGGGAAAGGGATACATTGTTTTTTATGATGCTTCTAAGAATGGTCTAGGCTGTGTGTTGATGTAGAGTGATCATGTAGTTTATTTTGCTTCCCGACAACTTAAGAAATATGAGAAGAATTATCTGATACATGATCTAGAATTAGCTGTAGTGGTTCACACATTGAAAATGTGGAGGCATTATCTCTATGGAGAAACATGCCAGATTTTTACAGATCATAAAAACTTAAAATACATTTTCGCACAATATGAGTTGAATATGAGACAACGTCACTAGACGGAGTTAATCAAGGACTATGATTGTATAATTGATTATCATCTAGGGAAAGCCAATGTAGTGGCAGATGCACTCAGTAGGAAATCTTTATCTCCACCCACAGATACAACACATTGAATTCTTTAGAGTGTTGTAAACGGGATATGCTTGTCTCTTTGAGGCAACTGAATGTGCAGTTAGGAGTATCTTTGGTAGTCAGATTGTTAGCTGAAATGTGTGTGAAACCTACTCTGAAAAAAAAATCAAAGAGGCACAACAGGCTGATACTGTGATTCAGCAGATTAGGTCAGAGATGGCCAGTAAGAAACAAGATGGTTTCCATGAATTAGAGGATAGGATAGTCTATAACCATGGTATAATGATAGTTCCTGATGTTAGTAACTTAAGGAAGTTAGTTATGGAGGAAACTCACTCATCCATGTATGCAATGCATCTAGGGAGTACCAAAATGTATCATAACTTAAAAGTTATGTATTGGTGACCCGATTAGAAGAAAGATGTAGCCAAGTTTGTTATGAAGTGTTCGGTGTGTCAGCAAGTTAAAGCATAACACCAGAAGCCTACAGGAACATTACAACCCTTACCTATACCTCAGTGGAAATGGGATCATGTGACGACTGACTTTGTGGTTAGTCTACCTAGAACAACCAAAAGTCTTGATTCCATTTGGGTGATAATTGATAGGTTGACTAAGACATCACATTTTCTTACTGTTAAAACAACATATACCACTAAGAAACTTACATAGATCTACATAGATGATATAGTGTGATTGCACAGAGTTCTAGCTATGATTGTGTCTGATAGAGGTCCCCAATTTACAAGTCATTTTTGGGAACAACTACATAAAGCCCTGGGTACGCAGTTGAAGTTTAGTACAACTTTTCACCCTCAGACAGATGGACAGTCCAAAAGTACTATACATACTTTGGAAGATTTGATGAGAGCATGCGTTCTTTAGTTTGTGGGAAGTTGGGACTTACACTTGAGCTTAATAGAGTTTGCTTACAAAAATAGTTATCAGACTAGTATTGATATGACACCATATGAAGCATTATGTGGTAGACATTGTAGATCTCCATTATGCTGGTTTGAGACAGGAGAATATCAACTTTTGGGTCCTGAATTAGTGCAACAAACAACTGAAAAGATTAAAGTGATACAACAATAGTTGAAATATGCAACCTGTAGAGGTTGAATTAAATGAAGATATATCCTATGTGGAAGGTCCAATGATGATTCTTGACAGAAGAGTCAAGAAGTTGAAGAAGAAAGACATAGTTCTTGTAAAAGTTGTCTGCCATCATCGTGGCATGGAAGAAGCCACTTGGGAACTAGAGGAAGAGATGAGGAGGAAGTACCCTTCTCTTTTCTCTTGAGATTTTGGGGGCGAAATCCTTTTTAGGGGTTGATAATTGTAACATCCTTGGCCTGGGTTATGGATTAACGCTAGAAGTTTTGCTTAAGTAAGTTACTTATAAACTTGTTCTGATCTTTTGAAAAGTAATTAAGGCCTTTGTGAAGTTTATTTTCAAATTTTAGCTTATTTACAAACTATGTGTGCATTTTATGATAGTCTGAGTGGAAAGTGCAATTTACCCAAATTGAGGGGTTATATTATAAAATGTCACATGTTGAATGTACCCTAAGTGTTATAATATCATAAGAGAGAGAATAATACAAAGTGGTGGCTTGTGGAAATCCTAAATTCTAAGAGAGAACTTGTTTGAATAATGTTAAGTGCTTTGTGCATCAATTGTGGTACAAATAGTAAATTATCCAATGTAAAGGGTAGATGTGTAAATTACCACTTCTAAAGTGTTCTTACTCCTTCCTAGTATCATCTAGAGAAGATAGAAATAAGGATACACTACATTTGAATCATCCTAGAGTGGTATCACTCTTAGTGATGAAAAGACCAAGGAAGTGGAATAGTTTATATCTTTGTATGAGTTATAACAAGTTGTAGACTTGAAATAGGAGTCCCTATCAGCCAATGAGCCATAAAGGAGTCTCCTATCATTTTTTTGACTCTTGGTCTTTCCCATGACGGGCTAGGCATCTCCATAAATCAATAGATATCATTTTGCAACTTTTCATTGGAAAAGGTTGTGTTGAATAAAATAATAAAGTGAGTGGAAGTAACTTGCCCTAGAAGATAACTAAGGGGCTCGACCCTTATCCTTTGCATTATCCATAAGCTTTTATTTTTGCATGGCAAGATAAAGATGAGATGCATGCAAATACATGTGTCAATCCATGCATGGCTATGTGGCACTAAGTATCTTAAGGAGATGACACCTCTTACACTCTTTTTCATAAACCACAAGTATAAATACCCTTCCCTTTACCTATTAGTAGAATTTTCAAATATTGTTACCATATTTCCCTAAGATATCGTGCATACCACTTTGGTGTTGTGCATAAGAAAAAGATGTGTCAAGTTTGGGGCTTGGTATCGGCCAAGTAAGGAGATATCAACCTAGTCAGGCAATATCATCCACAAGAGGAGAAGATATCGTGCAAGTGATAAGGAGCTCAAGCCTTAGACTTGGACAAGCTCATCTTCAACCTTTGAAACGTGAAGACTTGGAGCTTGAATCTTGGAATATGTTCTTGAGGTGGGTTATATAACTTGAACCCAACTATGTTATTATTCACTTTCAATATTGTTGAAATTGTTGATCTACTTTCAATTTTGAGTTCTTATGATTAATTGACATTCCTTTAAGTTCCAACAAGTTGTTAGAACTGTTGTCCATGACCTAGAATAAGCAAGACAAAGGTCTTGAGGTTGATGATGATGACATCATCAAGGTACAACCTGATATGGGGTTGAAGTACCTTAAACCCGATAAGAAATCCAAGAGGATGGGTAACTCGATATAGTGGTGAGTGATACCACGTGAATGATATGAGTGATATTTCATGGACAATAGGAGTAGTACCTACTTGTACCTTGTGAATGATATGAGGTCAAGTTCATACCTCATACACGATATGGTACACTCTACGCCATATGGTTCAAAACCATAGATGAGGTAGTGAAACCCGACATGCTTTTGAAATCCGATACACCCTATCATTTTGTGTAAAAGATTGTTGTGAAAGAGCTCAACCTGATATCTATCCTTTCATGCAATTATATAATACAACTGATCCTGGGAAGGAATGAAAGGTTTGTTGGCTAAATGGACATTTGTAAATCCCTTTGTTTTGATAATGACAAACATTTCATTCTTGTTAATATAACGTGCTACTTGAGTGTTGCAGGAATAAGGTGGATGATAAAGCAATTAGGGAAATCCATATGCTTACATATTTATATTTTCATGAAATGTAATCACTTTGTAAAAACTTGTACAAATATATAATGTACAAGTACTTAGATTTGATGTAAATCAAGCGTTAGATTTTCCCTAGCTAAACATCACATTTAGATAGGTCATCCCCTTCAAATAAGTGTCACATATGCACACTCATACACACACTTAGTGCTTTAATTGAAAAATTGAAACAGGGTCAATCTCGGTCGACTAACTCCTCGACCGAGACACTCTCGGTCGACAATTTTCTCGACCGAGAAAGACCCAGGTAGCCGTTAGACACATCTGACAAGGTAGTTGGCAGTTGGAGATAAACGTTGCAAAACACTTGATTCAGAGAGCCTGTCGGTCGACAAAAGTTTGACCGAGTAGGTGTCTCGGTCGACCATTTCTCGACCGAGATGGACTCTGACAGCAACTGCAGAATTAATTAATTAGCCATTGCTAATGCAACAAACTTGTACCTAACGGCTAGTTAAGCACTTAGAAACCCCTAGAAGGTGTCTAGAACGTCCTTAAGCACTTGTAGGACATTCCTATAAATAGGACATGCCTTAGGACACCTAAACTCACTTGTTACACTTGAGAAATCTTTGAGCATACTTTGTGAGTAAACTGAGCATAGTGACAATAGGCTACTTCTTCTCTTAGCTCAAAATTCATATCCTATAGGCTAGCATCTCCTATCCACTGCAATTACAATTACATACACTTTGGCTAGGAGATCTATACGCTTGATCTAGGCAAATCAAGCCTTGTGCTACAAAAGGATAAGTTGTAATTTACTTTTCCTTTCTTGTTCTCTATTATTGTTTGTACTCTCCTTGCTACTCCTAGGTTGGAGGCTGCGGATTGGAGAGGGTGGAGATCTTCTTGGTGAAGAAGGGGACCTTGAGCTACTTCAAGAAGGCTGGTGCAATGGGAGGTTACTTCTAGAGAGGAAGGCTACTTCAAGGGGGAGCTTGAAGTTACTTCAAGAAGGCTACCTCAAGTTGGTGCATCTACTTCAAGTGAAGGCTGTTCAAGGGGTGTAAAGAAAGTATTGTATTTTGTATAAATCCTTGTGAAGGTAATAAAATAAATACTTTCAAAATCCCGGTTGGGTAAGCAACCGAGTAGTGGACTGACAACTTTAGTATTTGCTAAAGTTGGAACCACTCTAAACACCTGTCTCCTTCTTCCATTTACAATTGTGGTTGTTTGAGTTAAATAATTGTTAAAATATTTAAAAACTCTATTCACCCCCCCCTCTAGTGTTTTTCAATTGGTATCAGAGCAGGCTTCAAGGAACCTTAACAAGGTCTTGAAGAATGGGTGACGGGGTGCTTAACAATCTTAACCTTGAAGGGACACTTGTTGCTAGACCTCCAGCGTTTGATGGAACAAACTACACATATTGGAAGAGAAGGATGCAGTTCTACTTCCAAGGCATCAATTGGGACTTATGGAGGATGGTTTCAACCCCATACGAGCTTCCTCAAACACAATATGCAGAGTGGGATGCAAACACGGTAAAGTTGGCTCAAATGAATGCCAAAGCTGTAAGCATTTTATATTGTTCAATTTCAGTAGGAGAATTTAATAGGATATCAAACTGTGACACAGTCTATGACATTTGGCATAGACTGTCCATAACTTATGAAGGTACAGTTCAAGTCAAGAATTCTAAGATTAGCATGCTTAAACAAAAGTTTGAACACTTCCGTATGGATCCAAATGAATCTATTAGTGAAATGTTTGCAAAATTCTCTTCTATTGTTAATGGTTTAAATGCCCTAGGAAAAATTGTTCTTGAAGAAGATCAGGTATCAAAAATCCTTCGATCACTTCCTCCTAAATACAAGCCAAAGGTGACATCCATTGAAGAAGCTAATGACCTCACTCGGCTGAAAATGGAGCAACTCATTGGCAATCTAGAAGCTCATGAAGCAACCCTAGAAGAGGAAGAAAGAAGAGAACGTGAACTTCAGCAAGGAAAGAAGAAGTCTGTAGCTCTAAAAGCTTCAAAGATAATTACACCAGAAAGTGAGGAGTCAAGTGAAGAAGAAGGAGAAGAAGCATTGATTGTCAATGGTAAGAAATATAGAAGATTTAAATCTAACAAAATTTCTAGTTCTTCTTCTTCTCCTCCTAGGTGCTTTGAGTGTGGAAAGAAAGGACATTTCAAAAATGAATGTCCTAAAGCAAAGAAAGGAAAGAAAAGCTCACACAAGAAGAGGGGAGAAAAAGCCTATAAAGCTGCATGGGACGAGTCAAGTGAAAGTGAAAGTGGAGAAGAAAAGGTGGAATGTCTAATGGCAAGAGAATATGATGAAGACTCTCAAGAGGTAAGCCTACTTGATCTTCCTAAAGAAGAGTTAATTACTAGTTTACAAGAAACTCATGATAAATATGTTGATGTCAAGAAGAAACTAAAGAAGATTATCAAAACAAATGATGAGCTATATGCTAAATTAAATGATCTCTCTTCTGAAAAGAACAACATTGATCTTGAGAATTTGTATTTAAAAACATGTTTAAATGATTGTACTAACAAGCTACTCACTATAGAAACAAATGTTGATCTTCTCTCTCAAGAAAAGACTGAATTGTTAGCTAAACTAAAAGACTTTCAGACTCAACCAATTCTGTGTAACCATCTAGACTATGACAATGTTGTAAAAGAAAGAGACTCCCTATTATTTGATTTAAATCAAGCTAGAAAAGATTTATACAAGAAGATGGATGACATTGCTAAGCTACAAAGAAACCTACATGAGTTAAGAAGAAAAGATATCCTTGACAACATCCTAAAAGCCTCCTCTAGTTTCAATGGAAGAAAAGGTTTGGGATATGATCTAAAGAAAAATCAACCCAAAAGAACTCGGACTATGTTTGTACCTAAGAACACAATTCCTAGAAAGAGAAATGAAGTTGACTCTATTACTTGTCATTTTTGTCTACGTCTTGGACATTATTCATTTTCATGCCCGTATAAGACCAAGGATTCCTACTTAGTTTGGGTCCCAAAATCCCAAACTTAGTAGAGTCGAATGCAATTCAGTTGAGATATGATCACATGCTTAATTTTGCAATTCATATTGTCTTATCTCAACTTAATAAAAGGTTTTATGCATTATAATAATTTTCTGAACCGCTGTACTGAAACAAAAACTTAGTCGGTCGAAGTATTGTCGACCGAAAATATAATCGGTCGAACTTTTGTCGACCGACCAGATGCCTGTGACAAATCAAAATCAAACAGTCGAAAATTGGTCAACCGGCTGAATTTCTGTCTTTGATTTTCAATATAGAAACCTTCTCGATCGACGATTAGTCGACCGAGAAAGATGTCGGTCGAACAATTGTCGACCGACTGAAGTTCTGAATCAGAATTTTTATACAATCTCTACTTAAATGCTTCTAACCATATCGGACCATCACATGGGTACCAAAACCTACATTCTAATGCAGGATTGGGTGGTTGACAGTGGATGTTCCAAACACCTGACCGGAAACAAGGATGCATTTCAAACCTTTGAAGAAAACAAGAGTGGAACAGTCACTTTTGGAGATAACGGTAAAGGTAAAATTGTTGGAATAGGTAACATTGGTACAAACCTCGAAATAAAGAATGTTCTACTTGTTGATGGTTTGCATCATAACTTAATAAGTGTGAGTCAATTATGTGATAGTGGTTATGATGTTTTATTTAACAAAACCTGCTGCAAATTATTAATAGAAAACACTACAAATGTTGTCTATGAAGGAAAAAGAGTTGGAAATCTTTATATCCTTAGACCTAACTCTATGAAATCTGTAGTAGGAAAATGCTTGCTTGCAAATGAAAATACTTTACAATTATGGCATAAAAAGCTAGGACATGCTAGTTCACATGTTATCAAAAAGTTAGTGAAATATGATCTTGTTCAAGGTTTGCCTACTTTATCCTTTGATCAAGTTGAAAATTGTGAACCATGTACATTGGGAAAACAAACAAAAACCTCTTTTAAACCAAAACATGAACTTAGCACCAGTAGATCTTTAGAATTAATTCACATGGATTTATTTGGACCTATGAGGACACAATCTATCGGTGGCAAAAGATATTGTTTTGTTATTGTTGATGATTATAGTAGATATACATGGGTACATTTTATTGCAACCAAAGATGATACTATTCATGCTTTTATAAAATTTTGCTCTATGATTGAAAATCTATTACAAAGCAAAATATGTACCATTAGAAGTGATCATGGTGGAGAATTTGAAAATCATGTATTTGAAGAATTTTGCACATCTCAAGGGTATACTCACAATTTTTCTGCTCCACGCACTCCACAACAAAATGGTATAGTTGAAAGGAAAAATCGATCACTACAAGAAATGGCTAGAACTATGATGCTCGAACATAACACACCCAAAACCTTTTGGGTTGAAGCTGTAAACACCGCATGCTATGTGTTAAATAGAGTAACTGTTCACTCTCATTTGAAGAAAACTCCGTATGAAATAATACATTCTAAGAAGCCTAGAGTTGACTATTTTCATACCTTTGGATCTACATGTTATATCTTAAATACCAAAGATGATAGAGATAAGTTTGATTATAAATCACACAAAGCATTCTTCTTGGGATATTCTACCTCTAGCAAAGCATTTAGAGTCTATAACACTATCTCTAGAAAAGTTGAGGAATCTATTCATGTCTCTTTTCATGAAGAGTCCAAATCAGAAAATCTAGAAATAATTGATCTTACTAATCAATTCGAAAACCTAAACATACCAAATGACAGTGAGAAAGATACTAAAAACAATAACCAAGCTGAAACACAACCTATACCTAGACTTATTAAGGATCATCCTCAAGAATTAATTATTGGAAATCCAAATGATAAAGTAAAAACTCGGTCTTCCTTTAAAGATGTTGCAAACATGGCCTTTGTTTCTATCATTGAACCTAAGAAGATATCTGAAGCTCTTAAAGATGATTATTGGATAATAGCAATGCAAGAAGAACTAAACCAATTCACTAAAAACGATGTATGGGATTTAGTTCCTAAACCACAAGATAAAACCATCATTGGAACTAAATGGGTTTTTAGGAATAAACTAAATGAGGCAGGAGAAGTAATAAGGAATAAAGCTCGGTTAGTAGCACAAGGATATAATCAACAAGAAGGAATATATTTTGATGAAACGTATGCACCAGTAGCTAGACTTGAAGCTATAAGAATGTTACTAGCTATTGCTGCACATAAAAACATCAAACTCTACCAAACGGATGTAAAAAGTGCATTTCTAAACAGAATCATTCAAGAAGAAGTATATGTTGCCCAACCACCCGGTTTTGAAATACCAGAAAAAGGTGACTATGTTTATAAACTTAAGAAAGCACTTTATGGTTTAAAACAAGCACCTAGGAACTGGTATGAAAGGCTCAAGACATATCTTTTTGATAATGGTTTTTCTATTGGAAATTCTGATTCTACTTTATTTTTCAAAACATATACATCTGATTTCCTAGTTGTGCAAATATATGTTGATGACATTATTTTTGGAGCTTCTAATGAATCGTTATGCACACAATTCAGTAACATTATGCAAAAAAAATTTGAAATGAGCCTCATGGGTGAACTAACTTTCTTTCTTGGTGTCCAAATTAAACAAACGCCTGCCGGAATCTTTATAAGCCAAGAAAAATATACTAAAGAACTCTTAAAACGTTTTGGGATGGATCAGTGCAAACATGCTACTACTCCTATGGCCACTTCTATAAAAATTGATAAGGATGAAAATGGGGAACCAATTGATGATTCCTTATATAGAGCCATGATTGGTAGTTTGATTTATTTAACTGCTTCTCGACCGGACATCATGTTTTCTGTTGGTCTTTGTGCTCGATTTCAATCACAACCTATGCACTCTCATTTTTAAGCAGTTAAACGAATTCTTCGATACTCAGCCGGCACTACATGTTTTGGTTTATGGTATCCAAAAGGAAAATCCTTGGATTTTAAAGCTTATACTGATGTGGATTATGCTGGTTGTCGACTTGATCGCGAGAGCACCAGTGGTGGCTGTTTCCTGTTATGGAGAGCTTTAGTATCTTGGTTTAGCAAGAAACAAAACACGGTTTCCCTCTCTACAACTGAAGCTGAATATATGGCAGCCGGATCTTTGTGCTCAAGTGCTTTATATGCAACAAGTGTTAAATGATTATGGTTTTACTCTTTCATCTTCGCCTATCTTTTGTGACAACACGAGCGCTATAAACTTAGCACATAATCCTATTTTACACAGCCGAGCTAAACATATTGAAATCCGTCATCACTTTTTAAGGGATCATATCTCCAAGAATCATGTTTCCCTTCATCATGTTGATACGGAAGATCAATTGGCTGATATTTTTACAAAACCTCTTCCACTAGACCAATTTAACAAAATAAGGAAGCAATTTCTTATCACTCCTTTGGAAGATGTTTTCTTTGATATTTGTGCTTCCTAACACTGTCGTCTATTTGCATCATTTTGGCTTTTAATGGACATCTTTGTCATTGAATTTGGTATTTATTGGGACATCTAATTAAGGGAGAGTTTTATTCATAAATGGATATCTTTTTGAAATGACAAAGGGGGAGAAATAAATATAAAACTTAGTATTTGTGCAAAACTCAATCAATGAGTTTCATGAACTCATGGCTTTACATTGAAAGTTGCTATATTCCCTAAAGGATTGGATTTCATGTTCCATAATTCATGGGGAATAATAAGCACACATTTTATAAACAAGAGAAGAAATTTACAAAGGTAATCTTCAGGTATGAAACTCACATGTTTTATACTTTCTTATTTTATATTTAGGAAATGTTTATCATCTTCAAAAAGGGGGAGATTGTTGGCTAAATGGACATTTGTAAATCCCTTTGTTTTGATAATGACAAACATTTCATTCTTGTTAATCTAACGTGCTACTTGAGTGTTGCAGGAATAAGGTGGATGACAAAGCAATTAGGGAAATCCATATGCTTACATATTTATATTTTCATGAAATGTAATCACTTTGTAAAAACTTGTACAAATATATAATGTACAAGTACTTAGATTTCATGTAAATCAAGCGTTAGATTTTCCCTAGCTAAACATCACATTTAGATAGGTCATCCCCTTCAAATAAGTGACACATATGCACACTCATACACACACTTAGTGCTTTAATTGAAAAATTGAAACATGGTCAATCTCGGTCGACTAACTCCTCGACCGAGACACTCTCGGTCGACAATTTTCTCGACCGAGAAAGACCCAGGTAGCCGTTAGACACATCTGACAAGGTAGTTGGCAGTTGGAGATAAACGTTGCAAAACACTTGATTCAGAGAGCCTGTCGGTCGACAAAAGTTCGACCGAGTAGGTGTCTCGGTCGACCATTTCTCGACCGAGATGGACTCTGACTGCAACTGCAAAATTAATTAATTAGCCGTTGCTAATGCAACAAACTTGTACCTAACGGCTAGTTAAGAACTTAGAAACCCCTAGAAGGTGTCTAGAACGTCCTTAAGCACTTGTAGGACATTCCTATAAATAGGACATGCCTTAGGACACCTAAACTCACTTGTTACACTTGAGAAATCTTTGAGCATACTTTGAGCAACCTGTTTGTGAGTAAACTGAGCATAGTGACAATAGGCTACTTCTTCTCTTAGCTCAAAATTCATATCCTATAGGCTAGCATCTCCTATCCACTGCAATTACAATTACATACACTTTGGCTAGGAGATCTATACGCTTGATCTAGGCAAATCAAGCCTTGTGCTACAAAAGGATAAGTTGTAATTTCCTTTTCCTTTCTTGTTCTCTATTATTGTTTGTACTCTCCTTGCTACTCCTAGGTTGGAGGCTGTGGATTGGAGAGGGTGGAGATCTTCTTGGTGAAGAAGGGGACCTTGAGCTACTTCAAGAAGGCTGGTGCAACGGGAGGTTACTTCTAGAGAGGAAGGCTACTTCAAGGGGGAGCTTGAAGTTACTTCAAGAAGGCTACCTCAAGTTGGTGCATCTACTTCAAGTGAAGGCTGTTCAAGGGGTGTAAAGAAATTATTGTATTTTGTATAAATCCTTGTGAAGGTAATAAAATAAATACTTTCAAAATCCCGGTTGGGTAAGCAACCGGGTAGTGGACTGACAACTTTAGTATTTGCTAAAGTTGGAACCACTCTAAACACCTGTCTCCTTCTTACATTTACAATTGTGGTTGTTTGAGTTAAATAATTGTTAAAATATTTAAAAATTCTATTCACCCCCCCTCTAGTGTTTTTCAATTGGTATCAGAGCAGGCTTCAAGGAACCTTAACAAGGTCTTGAAGAATGGGTGACGGGGTGCTTAACAATCTTAACCTTGAAGGGACACTTGTTGCTAGACCTCCAGCGTTTGATGGAACAAACTAAACATATTGGAAGAGAAGGATGCAGTTCTACTTCCAAGGCATCAATTGGGACTTATGGAGGATGGTGTCAACCCCATACGAGCTTCCTCAAACACAATATGCAGAGTGGGATGCAAACACGGTAAAGTTGGCTCAAATGAATGCCAAAGCTGTAAGAATTTTATATTGTTAAATTTCAGTAGGAGAATTTAATAGGATATCAAACTGTGACACAGCCTATGACATTTGGCATAGACTGTCCATAACTTATGAAGGTACAGTTCAAGTCAAGAATTCTAAGATTAGCATGCTTAAACAAAAGTTTGAACACTTCCGTATGGATCCAAATGAATCTATTAGTGAAATGTTTGCAAAATTCTCTTCTATTGTTAATGGTTTAAATGCCCTAGGAAAAATTGTTCTTGAAGAAGATCAGGTATCAAAAATCCTTCGATCACTTCCTCCTAAATACAAGCCAAAGGTGACAGCCATTGAAGAAGCTAATGACCTCACTCGGCTGAAAATGGAGCAACTCATTGGCAATCTAGAAGCTCATGAAGCAACCCTAGAAGAGGAAGAAAGAAGAGAACGTGAACTTCAGCAAGGAAAGAAGAAGGATATAGCTCTAAAAGCTTCAAAGATAATTACACCAGAAAGTGAGGAGTCAAGTGAAGAAGAAGGAGAAGAAGCATTGATTGTCAATGGTAAGAAATATAGAAGATTTAAATCTAACAAAATTTCTAGTTCTTCTTCTTCTCCTCCTAGGTGCTTTGAGTGTGGAAAGAAAGGACATTTCAAAAATGAATGTCCTAAAGCAAAGAAAGGAAAGAAAATCTCACACAGGAAGAGGGGAGAAAAAGCCTATAAAGCTGCATGGGACGAGTCAAGTGAAAGTGAAAGTGGAGAAGAAAAGGTGGAATGTCTAATGGCAAGAGAAGATGATGAAGACTCTCAAGAGGTAAGCCTACTTGATCTTCCTAAAGAAGAGTTAATTACTAGTTTACAAGAAACTCATGATAAATATGTTGATGTCAAGAAGAAACTAAAGAAGGTTATCAAAACAAATGATGAGCTATATGCTAAATTAAATGATCTCTCTTCTGAAAAGAACAACATTGATCTTGAGAATTTGTATTTAAAAACATCTTTAAATGATTGTACTAACAAGCTACTCACTATAGAAACAAATGTTGATCTTCTCTCTCAAGAAAAGACTGAATTGTTAGCTAAACTAAAAGACTTTCAGACTCAACCAATTCTGTGTAACCATCTAGACTATGACAATGTTGTAAAAGAAAGAGACTCCCTATTATTTGATTTAAATCAAGCTAGAAAAGATTTATACAAGAAGATGGATGACATTGCTAAGCTACAAAGAAACCTACATGAGTTAAGAAGAAAAGATATCCTTGACAACATCCTAAAAGCCTCCTCTAGTTTCAATGGAAGAAAAGGTTTGGGATATGATCCAAAGAAAAATCAACCCAAAAGAACTCGGACTATGTTTGTACCTAAGAACACAATTCCTAGAAAGAGAAATGAAGTTGACTCTATTACTTGTCATTTTTGTCTACGTCTTGGACATTATTCATTTTCATGCCCGTATAAGACCAAGGATTCCTACTTAGTTTGGGTCCCAAAATCCCAAACTTAGTAGAGTCGAATGCAATTCAGTTGAGATATGATCAAATGCTTAATTTTGCAATTCATATTGTCTTATCTCAACTTAATAAAAGGTTTTATGCATTATAATAATTTTCTGAACTGCTGTACTGAAACAGAAACTTAGTCGGTCGAAGTATTGTCGACCGAAAATATAATCGGTTGAACTTTTGTCGACCGACCAGATGCCTGTGACAAATCAAAATCAAACAACAACTATTTCGGTCGAAAATTGGTCAACCGGCTGAATTTCTGTCTTTGATTTGCAATACATCAACCTTCTCAATCGACGATTAGTCGACCGAGAAAGATGTCGGTCGAACAATTGTCGACCGACTGAAGTTCTGAATCAGAATTTTTATACAATCTCTACTTAAATGCTTCTAACCATATCGGACCATCACATGGGTACCAAAACCTACATTCTAATGCAGGATTGGGTGGTTGACAGTGGATATTCCAAACACATGACCGGAAACAAGGATGCATTTCAAACCTTTGAAGAAAAGAAGAGTGGAACAGTCACTTTTGGAGATAACAGTAAAGGTAAAATTGTTGGAATAGGTAACATTGGTACAAACCTCGAAATAAAGAATGTTCTACTTGTTGATGGTTTGCATCATAACTTAATAAGTGTGAGTCAATTATGTGATAGTGGTTATGATGTTTTATTTAACAAAACCTGCTGCAAATTATTAATAGAAAACACTACAAATGTTGTCTATGAAGGAAAAAAGAGTTGGAAATCTTTATATCCTTAGACCTAACTCTATGAAATCTGTAGTAGGAAAATGCTTGCTTGCAAATGAAAATACTTTACAATTATGACATAAAAAGCTAGGACATGCTAGTTCACATGTTATCAAAAAGTTAGTGAAATATGATCTTGTTCGAGGTTTGCCTACTTTATCCTTTGATCAAGTTGAAAATTGTGAACCATGTACATTGGGAAAACAAACAAAAACCTCTTTTAAACCAAAACATGAACTTAGCACCAGTAGATCTTTAGAATTAATTCACATGGATTTATTTGGACCTATGAGGACACAATCTATCGGTGGAAAAAGATATTGTTTTGTTATTGTTGATGATTATAGTAGATATACATGGGTACATTTTATTGCAACCAAAGATGATACTATTCATGCTTTTATAAAATTTTGCTCTATGATTGAAAATCTATTACAAAACAAAATATGTACCATTAGAAGTGATCATGGTGGAGAATTTGAAAATCATGTATTTGAAGAATTTTGCACATCTCAAGGGTATACTCACAATTTTTCTGCTCCACGCACTCCACAACAAAATGGTATAGTTGAAAGGAAAAATCGATCACTACAAGAAATGGCTAGAACTATGATGCTCGAACATAACACACCCAAAACCTTTTGGGATGAAGCTATAAACACCGCATGCTATGTGTTAAATAGAGTAACCGTTCACTCTCATTTGAAGAAAACTCCGTATGAAATAATACATTCTAAGAAACCTAGAGTTGATTATTTTCATACCTTTGGATCTACATGTTCTATCTTAAATACCAAAGATGATAGAGATAAGTTTGATTCTAAATCACACAAAGCATTCTTCTTGGGATATTCTACCTCTAGCAAAGCATTTAGAGTCTATAACACTATCTCTAGAAAAGTTGAGGAATCTATTCATGTCTCTTTTCATGAAGAGTCCAAATCAGAAAATCTAGAAATAATTGATCTTACTAATCAATTCGAAAACCTAAACATACCAAATGACAGTGAGAAAGATACTACAAACAATAACCAAGCTGAAACACAACCTATACCTAGACTTATTAAGGATCATCCTCAAGAATTAATTATTGGAAATCCAAATGATAAAGTAAAAACTCGGTCTTCCTTTAAAGATGTTGCAAACATGGCCTTTGTTTCTATCATTGAACCTAAGAAGATATCTGAAGCTCTTAAAGATGATTATTGGATAATAGCAATGCAAGAAGAACTAAACCAATTCACTAAAAACAATGTATGGGATTTAGTTCCTAAACCACAAGATAAAACCATCATTGGAACTAAATGGGTTTTTAGGAATAAACTAAATGAGGCAGGAGAAGTAATAAGGAATAAAGCTCAGTTAGTAGCACAAGGATATAATCAACAAGAAGGAATAGATTTTGATGAAACGTATGCACCAGTAGCTAGACTTGAAGCTATAAGAATGTTACTAGCTATTGCTGCACATAAAAACATCAAACTCTACCAAATGGATGTAAAAAGTGCATTTCTAAACAGAATCATTCAAGAAGAAGTATATGTTGCCCAACCACCCGGTTTTGAAATTCCGGAAAAAGGTGACTATGTTTATAAACTTAAGAAAGCACTTTATGGTTTAAAACAAGCACCTAGGAACTGGTATGAAAGGCTCAAGACATATCTTTTTGATAATGGTTTTTCTATTGGAAATTCCGATTCTACTTTATTTTTCAAAACATATACATCTGATTTCCTAGTTGTGCAAATATATGTTGATGACATTATTTTTGGAGCTTCTAATGAATCGTTATGCACACAATTCAGTGACATTATGCAAAAAGAATTTGAAATGAGCCTCATGGGTGAACTAACTTTCTTTCTTGGTGTCCAAATTAAACAAACGCCTGCCGGAATCTTTATAAGCCAAGAAAAATATACTAAAGAACTCTTAAAACGTTTTGGGATGGATCAGTGCAAACATGCTACTACTCCTATGGCCACTTCTATAAAAATTGATAAGGATGAAAATGGGGAACCAATTGATGATTCCTTATATAGAGCCATGATTGGTAGTTTGATTATTTAACTGCTTCTCGACCGGGCATCATGTTTTCTGTTGGTCTTTGTGCTCGATTTCAATCACAACCTATGCACTCTCATTTTCAAGCAGTTAAATGAATTCTTCGATACTCAGCCGGCACTACATGTTTTGGTTTATGGTATCCAAAAGGACAATCCTTGGATTTTTAAAGCTTATACTGATGTGGATTATGCTGGTTGTCGACTTGATCGCAAGAGCACCAGTGGTGGTTGTTTCCTGTTAGGGAGAGCTTTAGTATCTTGGTTTAGCAAGAAACAAAACACGGTTGCCCTCTCTACAACTAAAGCTGAATATATGGCAGCCGGATCTTTGTTGTGCTCAAGTGCTTTATATGCAACAAGTGTTAAATGATTATGGTTTTACTCTTTCATCTACACCTATCTTTTGTGACAACACGAGCGCTATAAACTTAGCACATAATCCTATTTTACACAGCCGAGCTAAACATATTGAAATCCGTCATCACTTTTTAAGGGATCATATCTCCAAGAATCATGTTTCCCTTCATCATGTTGATACGGAAGATCAATTGGCTGATATTTTTACAAAACCTCTTCCACTAGAACAATTTAACAAAATAAGGAAGCAATTGCTTATCACTCCTTTGGAAGATGTTTTCTTTGATATTTGTGCTTCCTAATACTGTCGTCTATTTGCATCATTTTGGCTTTTAATGGACATCTTTGTCATTGAATTTGGTATTTATTGGGACATCTAATTAAGGGAGAGTTTTATTCTTAAACGTATATCTTTTTGAAATGACAAAGGGGGAGAAATAAATATAAAACTTAGTATTTGTGCAAAACTCAATCAATGAGTTTCATGAACTCTTGGCTTTACATTGAAAGTTGCTATATTCCCTAAAGGATTGGATTTCATGTTCCATAATTCATGGGGAATAATAAGCACACATTTTATAAACAAGAGAAGAAATTTACAAAGGTAATCTTCAGGTATGAAACTCACATGTTTTATACTTTCTTATTTTATATTTAGGAAATGTTTGTCATCTTCAAAAAGGGGGAGATTGTTGGCTAAATGGACATTTGTAAATCCCTTTGTTTTGATAATGACAAACATTTCATTCTTGTTAATCTAACGTGCTACTTGAGTGTTGCAGGTATAAGGTGGATGACAAAGCAATTAGGGAAATCCATATGCTTACATATTTATATTTTCATGAAATGTAATCACTTTGTAAAAACTTGTACAAATATATAATGTACAAGTACTTAGATTTCATGTAAATCAAGCGTTAGATTTTCCCTAGCTAAACATCCCATTTAGATAGGTCATCCCCTTCAAATAAGTGTCACATATGCACACTCATACACACACTTAGTGCTTTAATTGAAAAATTTAAACAAGGTCAATCTCGGTCGACTAACTCCTCGACCGAGACACTCTCGGTCAACAATTTTCTCGACCGAGAAAGACCCAGGTAGCCGTTAGACACATCTGACAAGGTAGTTGGCAGTTGGAGATAAACGTTGCAAAACACTTGATTCAGAGAGCCTGTCGGTCGACAAAAGTTCGACCGAGTAGGTGTCTCGGTCGACCATTTCTCGACCGAGATGGACTCTGACAGCAACTGCAGAATTAATTAATTAGCCGTTGCTAATGCAACAAACTTGTACCTAACGGCTAGTTAAGCACTTAGAAACCCCTAGAAGGTGTCTAGAACGTCCTTAAGCACTTGTAGGACATTCCTATAAATAGGACATGCCTTAGGACACCTAAACTCACTTGTTACACTTGAGAAATCTTTGAGCATACTTTGAGCAACCTGTTTGTGAGTAAACTGAGCATAGTGACAATAGGCTACTTCTTCTCTTAGCTCAAAATTCATATCCTATAGGCTAGCATCTCCTATCCACTGCAATTACAATTACATACACTTTGTCTAGGAGATCTATACGCTTGATCTAGGCAAATCAAGCCTTGTGCTACAAAAGGATAAGTTGTAATTTCCTTTTCCTTTCTTGTTCTCTATTATTGTTTGTACTCTCCTTGCTACTCCTAGGTTGGAGGCTGTGGATTGGAGAGGGTGGAGATCTTCTTGGTGAAGAAGGGGACCTTGAGCTACTTTAAGAAGGCTGGTGCAACGGGAGGTTACTTCTAGAGAGGAAGGCTACTTCAAGGGGGAGCTTGAAGTTACTTCAAGAAGGCTACCTCAAGTTGGTGCATCTACTTCAAGTGAAGGCTGTTTAAGGGGTGTAAAGAAAGTATTGTATTTTGTATAAATCCTTGTGAAGGTAATAAAATAAATACTTTCAAAATCCCGGTTGGGTAAGCAACCGGGTAGTGGACTGACAACTTTAGTATTTGCTAAAGTTGGAACCACTCTAAACACCTGTCTCCTTCTTCCATTTACAATTGTGGTTGTTTGAGTTAAATAATTGTTAAAATATTTAAAAACTCTATTCACCCCCCCCTCTAGTGTTTTTCAAGGTTATGAGCATAATGTTCTATCCAATATGCTATCCTGATATGGTTAGCCAATATGATAAACTTGATATACCAATCCAAGGAGGGAACCTGATATGGTATTGAGTATGTACCACTTGAACGATACCATGATAAGGCATACACCCTATGCCTGATATGGTGCACACCTTGTACACAATATGGAATCAAATATACCCTTATACCCAATATGAGGGAAAATATGTAGCCCATATACAATATGAGGTTAACTTGAGATGATAAGAACTAAGTGATAGCCAACCTGATATGGGCACACGATATGGAATAGGGGATACACCATAAAATGTGATATGGTCATATGGTTACATCATGACGCCCGATATAGATACACGATATGGTGGTGAGGTGTATCTTAAACATGACATGGTATCATATACTTCATGTTTCCTGATATGGTAGCATACACTTTATGATGCCCGATATGGTAGGAATACTTCAATCCAATATACATTTGACTAAGTGATATATGTCATGGTATGTAATTAAATGCAACATTAAGATGCAATGAATTAATGCAATTGGATAGTTGTAGCTAAGTGCTCTCAATATCCTATTGAGGATGAGAGAGAAATTAAGATTTGAATGATACTTATTTAATAAGTATATGTTAATACTCCTACTATGAATGGAGTATGAATTAGGGCTTAGTATTTTACTATGAGATCTTAAAACCCTAATTGGTTATTAAAGTTAAATCTTAAACCTAAGAATGGGTGATGAGATGATTTGAAACCCTGATCGGTTGATGAAGGGAAACCCTAACTTAAATGGGAAGAATGTGTTTTTTTTACATTGCATGGTAATGGCATGTATTTGGTATTCTAACCATGCAGGTATCATGAAGTAATGAGCATAGATAAGTAAGAGCTATGATGGTTGTTTGATATAGATTCAATGAGCTTTGTGAACTATGGGAATTAATACCTTGGTATGATGACCTAGAGGTAATGGTTACTTGCTAAGTGGTGAACAGTACTCAGTGATGAATTAAGGGTTTAAATACCCAGACATGATGATGATAAGAAATCGAGATCCTAAGTGATATATGTGTTCCAAAGAATCATGAAAGTACCTGATAAACATATTTTATCTTTCTTTGTAGCATCTGATATAATTCTTGTTTGTAACTTGATTGATGCTAAAAGATAGTGAAATACATTTAATTAATCAAGTTAAATATTGTCATGTAGTTGCCCAAACCATAGATCCATTTAGTGTTAGGATTTTCTGAATGGTGAAATGAGTTTAACTCGGTATACATATTTTTGAATATGTAACTAAATAGGGGTGCTCAGTGGACTCCCCAACTAAACATGGGTTTCTCAGTGGACTCCCCAACTAAATCAGGATTGCTCAATGGTCTTCCTGATAAAACTAAACCAGGATCGCTCAGTGAACTTCATGATGAAAAACAATCTGGGAAAGCTTAGTGGTCTTCTCTCGAAGAGAGTACATGCTACAACTGTAACTCTATAATGAATATGCCGCTATACCCTGGCAAAGATAATTACAGCTGATACAAGATGTCCTGTCAAGTTATCTTATACTGACCAAGACAAGTGAGGTCTTGACAGCCGGCTCTACCACTGGCCTTGTATGGTACCGATGCTTAATGTAGTCGTGGTCAGTTGGAGCATGAGTGGTATTCCTCATCTCCTCTGGGCATAAGTATGAATGTGAACATGTAACCAGCCGTGTAGCATATTTGCTTAAGGATCGAATATAGAAAACATTGGTTGATGCTCCATTACTTTTATACATCTTAGTAGATAGATGTTATACATGTTCTTCATATTCCTTATAAAACAAATAGATGACTTATAACTCTATTAGCAATGTTAATGCTTTATACCTGCTTACTTGCATAAAGTATCCTCTGCTCAGTTTTATTCTCATTTCTTGTGATAATAATATTGTTGGCAGAGAGTAATATCTCTCACTAGGACAATAGTCTCACCCCACGGGATCCACAATTTTTAGGTGGACGTGGACGGGGAGGTAGAAACTAGACTGCAGAGGAAGTACCACATCAGCAGGGACAACTGTAGTAGCTCAGGTTGAGTGTACTATCTGTCATGTCTTGTAGATAGAAGTCCTATGTATCGTCTTTGTACTCTCAGGTCCTTGGGAGATAGTTCTTAGTGGTTTTTACAAATGACTTGAGATTTTGGTTTGATTTCCTCGAGGTTTTATGTTGTTGTTGTATATATCTGAGAAAAGCAACTGATACTTATCATCCTCGAGCTAAGATGGTACAATATATGTACGATATGAACCACATGTATATAAAGTTTTGGTTCTTTCTTTAAGAGTTTCCTGTAAAAGGATCTATGTGCAAAATGGTTTTAATTCTTAGTGATTTTTTTGTTAATTCCGCTGCTTATGGTTATTCCGCAATTATAATGGGTGATGGCTTGATTTGTTATTGGGTAGTCACAACCCTAGTCAATTATGGAAACAAAGATGTTACTGAGAATTCCCATCAACTGGAGCATTCATCTAATTTGCCACTAGGATTTAAGAAAATAGGTGGACAAGCTCAGTACACCAAAACTACCATTTATCACCAGAATAGAAACAATTATTAGGGCCAAGGACAAGGTCAAGGCCAAAGAATACAAATAGGCAAAACCAAAACCAAGGTCAAGGTAGAAGTAGTAGTAATAGAAAACTGGATCTAGTGTCAGAGCTCTTGGAATTTGCAAAAATATAGGCAAATGTTAATGAACAGTTGACTCAAATTTTCATGACACACACTAGTGTTCTGAGTACTATACAGACTCATATGTTGGACATGCAGACACATCAGAGGCTGATTGACCAAACTCACACAACTTTTTAAGCTCATGAAGAATCTATAAGGGAATATTCCATCCAACATTGAGCAAGCAAAGATGGCTACCCTTTTGTGGCGACCCGACTACAAATCAGACCGTCACTGCATAATTAATTGCGAAATTAAACATAAACAACGAATTAACAAAAATCACTAAAAATTAAAACCATTTGCAAAGAGATCCATTTCCAGGAAACTCTTATAACAAGAACTAAAATATTATATATACATTCTGGTCCACAAAGTACATACCATGTACCTTCTCTTCTCGAGGATTACATACAAAAGTTACTCTATTAAATCTACACATAAGAAACATAAAACCTCATGGCATTCAATGCCAAAATCTCAGATCGATGATAAAAGCACTAACTACTGACTCCAAGGACTTGAGAGTATAGAGAAGACATATATGACTCATATCTACAAGACATGACAGTCAGTATCTCCACCTGAGATGTTACTGCTGTCCCTAATGCTGCTATCCTTCCCCTACTGTATGGTTTCTACCTCCTCGTCCTCGTCCACCTAAAAAGGTTGGATCCCACGGGGGTGAGACAATTGAAATTGTCCCAGTGAGAGATATAACTCTCCGCCAGAAACATTATTATTGCAGATAAATAGTGATAAATTGAGCAGAGGATTCTCATTTGAAAGGCATGATTTAATCAATATTTAGCAGAATTGAGCAACATCATCTTTCAAAGCATTATAGTTATAGATAATGAAACAGTAAATCATCTATCCATTTTAATAAGGAATATGAAGAACATGTATAATATCTATCCATTTAGGATATAGTAAGCAATGTAACATCAACCAATGATTTCTGTATTACATCCTTAAGCAAATACACTACACAAATGATTACATTTGACAATCATACTTATGCCCTGAGGAAGTGAGTCGTACCGCTCAAATCCAACCTTCGGTTGCAAAACCCAAAGCCGGTGCCATACAAGATCAATGGAAGAGCCGGACTCCACGATATCATCCGTCTCAGTCAGTGTGAGACCACAAGTAGGACTGTAGTCTCTTACTTAAGTGACCTCAGTCACAGGGTTAGCTCTCATAGGCTACCCATTCTCTAGCCCACCTTGGTACATGTCCCGACGCTAGTAAATCTGATCCACGGGCCAGTTCACCATGCTCTCTGAGCCATGAACGCATTCATGCTCTACCACACTGAGCCATGAGCCTGTTCACCATGCTCTTATACATATCTTGAGTCTACAACCGAAGTTGCACTCTAATCCTCCTATTTTCGGCTAGGAGAAACCCCACATATTCAACAATATACGCTTCGGATTAACCCGTAGGAGAATCCGTTTTACCATCACCAACTACTGACGATGATGGATCTATGGCTAAGGCTCTACATGATAAAATTCCACTTGATTATTTAAGTACATTACTATATTCTTTTAGCATCAGTCAAGTTTTCAAACAAGAATTATTATGACAAATGCTACAAAGAAACATGTAATACTTCTATCAAGTACTTTTCAAAACTTTATGAAACATTGAGATCTCAATCCCTTATCTCATTACTGGGAATTCACATCCCTCAACAATACCATCATCATGTTTATTGGATCTGGTTATTCAAACCCTTAGTTCATCATTGAACATGGTTACCACTATCTGGTAACTATTACCTCCAGGTCATCTGACCAAAGCATTCATGATACTTGTTACACAAGCATCTCACATAGTTCACCAGGCATGTTCAACTTCTTGTCACCTCTCACTAGGCAACAAATAAAATAATGACTCACAAGGCCCATTAACATCATAGCTCATACCTGGTTATGCTCATCATCTCATGATACATGCATGGTTAGTATACTTGATAACAACCATATCAATTACATATCAACATTATGCAATACAAAGATAACATCACTATTATCTCATTAGGGTTAGGGTTTCCCATCTTTATCAATTAGGGTTTCATATAACATCACCCTATATTAGGGTTTCACATAACATCACCCTATATTAGGGTTTCACATAACATCACCCTATATTAGGGTTAGGGTTTCCTATTTCATTTCAATTAGGGTTTCTCAACCCATTACCCAAAATTCGGGTTTCATGATCACATTATCAAAGATCAAACCTTAATTCAAAACTCCATGCATCTTAGAGAATGCATTGATATTACAATTAATATCCAAAGCATAACTCATTGCTCCAGATGTCTAGAGTTACATAATACCTTCATAAGTATTCAATTAAACTTATGTATTGTAATTTTCCTTATTGATTAAGGTTTCCATTCTCCATTGATTAGGGTTTTATGATTACCTCATCAATCCAAACCCTAAGTCAGTGCTTCCACATATCTTGGAGCACATAGCATTATTTAAGTATTAAATCATACTTATCATTGTTCCATGTACTTAGGAATACACATCATCATCATCATACCTTATTAGGTTAACTTCACCTCTTACTAAAGAACATGCAGCTATGCTTATCATAGTGTATTGAATTTATTACTTTCATAGGCATCAAGGAATAATCACTCTAATTATACTAATCACCTAAGTACTTTAGAGATAATTCCAATGAAATCAACCTTGAGATACTCTTCAACCACTTATGGGGTTATTAGTACTTACATGGTTTGAATCAATTGGACCTTCAAACGGTTTATACCAATTGAACCTTCAAACGGTTTGGCCCTAAACCTTCAAACAGTTTGAGACCATTTAGACCTTCAAATGGTCTTGGTCTTAAACCTTCAAATGGTTTGAGACCGTTTAGACCTTCAAACGGTCTTGGTCTAAACCTTCAAACGGTCTTAGTCTAAACCTTCAAACGGTTTGAGACCGTTTAGACCTTCAAACGGTCTTGGTCTAAACCTTCAAATGGTTTGAGACCATTTAGACCTTCAAACGGTCTTAGTCTTTATATCCTTAAATGGTCTTGAGACCATTGAATCTTCAAACGGTCTTGGTCTAAACCTTCAAATGGTTTGAGACCATTTAGACCTTCAAACGGTTTAAGACCGTTTAGACCTTCAAATGATCTTAGTCTAAACCTTCAAATGGTTTGAGACCGTTTAGACCTTCAAATGGTCTGGTCCTAATCCTTCAAATGGTTTGAGACCGTTTAGACCTTCAAACGGTCTTGGTCTAAACCTTCAAACGGTTTAAGACCATTTAGTCAATTCAAAGATGAAACTGTTTGAACCTAAATTAGGGTTTTGACATTAATTGATCTAGGGTTTTGAAACCAATTGAGCTAGGGTTCTGAAATCAATTGAATTTGATTATTTGAAGTTATTAGGTCATGAGACCAATTGATCCTTGAATCCATTGAAACCGTTTGGTCTCTAACGGTTTGAAACCGTTTGACCTCTAACGGTTTTGAAACCGTTTGGTCACCAAACGGTTTGAAACCGTTTGGTCTCTAACAGTTTGAAACCGTTTGACCACAAAATTGAAACTGTTTATTTTTGATATTCTTGAGGTGTGTGCTAAGATGATGTCATCATCATCAAGCTTCATACCTCCGAATTCTACTGTCATATGATGAATTCATCAATTATTCAAGAAGGAAATAAAAGATCAACATATGATGAGAAATTGAAATCAATAATAACATTAATGGGTTCAAGTTATATAACCCACCTTAAAAGTAGATTCAAAGCTTCAAGATTCTCATCTCTAATGGTGAAAGAAGCTCCTTCAACTATCCAATGTTTGTTTCCAACTCTTTGGATGCAAATGATAGCCAAGGTTGAGCATTGGATGGAAGAGAGAAGAAAATGAGTGTTGAAATCCAATTTCAACCATCAATTCAAGGTTGAAGATGATCATGGAGCTTAGATTCAGCTTGGGGAACGTTTTCCTCCTGCTCCTAAGCTCCTTGGTCGTCGGCCAAAGCAAGGGAAGAAAGTGGTTTGCAAAAATAGCTTTTCAAGTAAGGAGAAAATCGAGTACATGTAATTGATTTTCTAGGAGAGAGAAAGTAGGAGAAAATTCATCCACTTTCTTGCCACATGCCCCCTCCACTTCCTTGATTCCGAATCCAAATTCCTTTCCCTCAATATCCTCTCCATTATCCTTGAATTAAAAGCAACCACTTAAGCACCTTAATCATTATAATAATATTATCCATTTTTAGTGGACATTACTTTTTAATTAACAAATGTGAGTGGATTTCTTCACCTACTTAGGATATTTCGGTGCCACTCAAGGCATTTAGATGTCCTCCCACTATAGGATTTCAAACACATCCTTTTTAGTTGATGGGCACTTCAATTAATATATTTATTTTTGCTACAAAATAAATTAGGGTTTTCAATTATGCTTAAATCTTGATTATTTTATTATCAAGATTATCTCTCCTCAAAAGTAGTTCAAACAAGATGCCCCTTTCTTTTTATTTTCTCTAAATGATACCAATAAAAAATAGGGACACTCTTGAAGTGGTATTTTACATATTCAACCCTAGATTTTGGGCAATTTGCAAATTACACCAAAACTAGCATTCAATACACAAGCATTACTCAAACAAGCTCCTTCTTGGGACTTAGGCTTGTGGAAGCCATACCTCAGAATAATTCTCATTCTTATGATGCTATAACACTTGAGGAACATTTATCATGTAACATTTGCAAGGTAACCCCTTAAATTGGGTAAATTGCACTTTAGTCCAAAATAGGTAAAATATTGTTTCAACATTATTCAAATAGGACCAAAATTGAAACATAAGCTCTCCTTTAGTCTTAATTACTTTTCAAAAGATAAAGACAAGAATCTAAATGACTTACTTAAGCAAAACTTCTAGGGTTAAGGCATAACCCAGGTCAGGGATGTTACACCTTTGGTCTAGAAGGACACTAGAAGATTTTGGTACCAAGGACACCACAGAGAAAAGAGTATGTAATGAGCCACAACCAAAAATAGTAATTGTGCAAGAAGAATCTTAAAGAGAAGAGCCCATGAATGAGGACAAGAATGAAGAAGAAGATAAAAAGAATAAAGTGCAAAGAATAAGAAACCAGATCCTGCCAAAGAGGTCTTTACACAAAGAAATCCCTATGCCCCAAGAGTCCCATTTCCCACAAATTGATTAAAGCTCCTCTAAAGAAGAGATATGAGAAGTTTATGGAGGTAGTAAAGAAACTACACCTAGACATTTTGTTTCTAGATGCAATCGAAGAGATGCCTACATTTTCTAAATTCTTCAAGGATTTAATCACAAAAAGAAGGAGAGGAGACCACATTGAGACAATGCAGCGGGCTAAGATGTCAAGTGCCTTTGTCCAAGATGAGTTACCAACAAAGAAGAAAGATCCATGGGGCGTTCAAGATTTCCTTTTGTGTTGGAGACAATGTGGGAAGGAAGGGATTAGCCAACTTGGGGGAAAGAATAAGTTTGATGCCTCTATCCTTAGTACAAAGGCTCAAATTAAAAAATATGGTAAAAACTAGGATGAAAATCGAATTGGCTGATCACACTTTCACCATTCAGTCGGGATACTGGAGGACGTCCCAATTTGTGTTGGGTGATTCTTTGTACCTTGTGATATAGTGGTGATCGATATTGTGGAGGACCCAAAGTGTACAATGATATTCTAAAGACCCTTCCTTGCCACAGGTAGAGCCCTGATAGATGTGGCAGAAGGGACTATTACTCTGCGTGTTGGTAATGATCACATAAATTTTTGTGTACAAGACACCATGAAGGGACCCTCTCTATTTTAGTCAGCCTACTTCATGGATAGATATAATAAATATTGTGGAGAAGTGCAAGAGCATAAGGCAATTGTTGATCCTCTCATGCGAGCCTTGCATAACCCTGACCCAGTCTAGAAGACCCTGAAATGGTCGAGATTTTGGATTATTTGAATCAACCTAAAGAGGATTTTAGTGATGAAGAGGAGATGACCTTCGAAATACTAAAGTATGCATCACTAAAGGAAACCCTTGAAGAGAAAGAAGCTCCCAAATTGAAGCTAGAGTTAAAGCCATTGCCTGAAGGATTGAAGTACAAATTCCTTGATGATGAGGAAAGGAATCCAATAATAGTTAATGCAAACTTGACATATGAACAAATGGAAGGGATATTGAAGGAACTCAGACTGTGAAGGAAATCTATAGGGTATTTTGTGGAAGATATCAAGGGCCTCTGTCTAGCTTTGTGCATGCACATAATCAATCTTGAGGAAACTGCTAAACCCCTGGCTCATCCTCTAAGGAAATTAAATTAGATGTTGAAAGAAGTTGTAAAGAAAGAAGTAATAAAGCTTGGTGATGCATGGATCATATACCCCATTAGTGATAGCAACTCGATCATCCCAATCCATGTTGTACTGAAGAAAGGAGGACTGACTGTAGTGAAAGGAAGCAATGGGGATGAAGTAGCCACACAAATGGTTAGTGAGTGGAGAATGTGTATCGACTACCGCAAACTTAATGATGTAATGAGAAAGGACCACTTCCCTTTACCATTCATTAACCAAGTTCTAGAAAGGCTTGCAAGGAAATCCTACTTATGTTTTCTTGATAGGTACTCGGGGTTCTATCAAGTACCTATCCACCCTGATAATTAGGAAAAAACTACTTTTACCTGTGTCTATGGGACATACGCCTTCAGAAGAATGCCTTTCGGGTTATGTAATGCGTCTTCTACTTTTCAAAGATGCATGATATCTATATTCTCAGATTTTCTGGAAGACATAATGGAGGTATTTAGGGAAGATTTCTCAGTATATGGACCCAACTTTGATAGATGCCTTGAAAACTTATCGAAGGTCTTAGCAAGGTGTGAGGAGAAGAAACTTGTGCTGAATCGGGAAAAATGTCATTTTATGGTGAGAGAAGACATAGTGCCAGGACACAAAATTTAGAGAAATGCATGGATGTGGATAAGAGTAAGATCAAATCTATATCAAAGTTGCCCCCACCAAAATTTTTCACAGGAGTGAGGAATTTTCTGGGGCATGCTAGATACTATAAAAGATTTATCAAAGGTGGTCAAACCTCCTTGCTAAAGATGCAGAATTTGATTTCTTTGATAAGTGCCTTGAAGAATTTAATGTCCTTAAGAATGCCCTAACAAAAACCCTGATACTACAAGCACCTGATTGGGATCTTCCTTATGAAATCAAGTGTGATGCTAGTGATTATGCCATTGGGGTTGTTCTTGGATAAAGAAAAGATAAGAAGCACCATGCAATCTAATATGCTATTAGAACTCTCGATGAATCTTAGGTAAACTACACCACTACCGAGAAAGAAAGAAAAAGGACACAAAACTGAGATTGTTGCGATGGGCTTTGTTGTTACAAGAGTTTGACCAGACAAGAAAGGAACGGAGAACATGGTCGCTGATCACCTGTCTAGAATAATATTCACTAAAGAAAATCAGGTACTAGTGAATGACAACTACACAGATGAGGCCTTGATGATGGCCAAGTCATTTGAACCAAGTATGCCTTAGTTCACTGACATTTGTAACAATTTGGCCTGCGAACAATTACCTCCCAAGATAACTTACTGTAAGGAGTGCGGGATCATCCCCTTACTAAAGATTTGAAGAATAAAACATCCATTCTAAACACAATCAAAGGTATGATGGAATAGGTATAAAATTTTCAAACTTAAATAAATGGTATTCAAAACAACCAAAGTATAGCAGCGGAATAAAAATAATGAATATATTCAATTTTCACAAAAGATTACAAAAGTACATCATAATATCCCATAAGGGTTTGCATGTATGATACAACATAATGATCTAATTAGAGGGAAATCTAAACTATAACAACTTTGTCTCCAAGCTTTAACTCCTTAAGCTAGTCTAAAACTTCATGCCTTATCATCTAAGTCCTTCACCTAGGGTTGGAAGCATGCCCCAATAAGAAGAGAAAATAGATGACATCAGCAAAGGCTGGTATGCACATACTAAATAGGAAATTGAGCAATATATGGAATAAAGGACATCAAATATAAAAGGCTTCCCATAGAAAGGATAAGGACAACCCAAATGGGTATCAAGAGGAAAGGGATTGAAATCATATGATAACAAAAGAATACTTGCCATTAATAAAACATAAAGATTGTGCCACACAAGCACATGTAAAGAATTAGGGCACACACCCCATATCATCAACCTGCATGCATGTGAGATAAACATAGCCCTAGAACAATATAAACACAAAGGCGTCCAAGTCTCATAAACTTGAAACCTGATGGAGAAAGGAATACTGCCAATCTCCCAAATATATAAAACATGGGCCAAGAATCACATATCTTGCCTTGGTTATGAGGTTCATTTCCATCCCAAAAGAGTAGAATATATCACATCTGCTCGGCAAGAAATAACACATCTGCCATGGAAACCAATGCAATTACACTACTCTAGTGCTACTAAATCACATAGCATGTTAAATGTAGAGGCAAGTAGAAAGTATAGTCAGAATATAGAAACTAGTCACCACATAAGTGACCAACATATACATCCAACTCATAAGTGGGAAAAAGACATCACATGTCATGTTTTAGAGTTCCATCATGAACAAATCATAAGATAAGAGTTCAAAAGAATATCCATGATCACATGATCAATATCAAATAAGGTAGTTCACATGAACCATGATTTTCAAAAGAAAAAACATTGTGTATAGGCTAATGTACATATGACAAAGAGAATGAATAAGCATAGGTGAATTTCTCAAAATATAAGAATAGGGGATACATCATACAATAAGAGAGAGAAATTGCTCAATATGAATAATCGGGTCTGCAAACATACAATAAGAGAGAGAAATTGCTCAATATGAATAATAGGGGATACATCATACCTCAACTTCAGAGTCTAAACAGTCCAAGTCAAGCCTAGGCCTCAAAGAACCTCTAGGGAAGGTGGAAAGGTACAATAAGTAAGGTTACCAAGCTTGGAGAGGCTGGTTTCTCCAACAAAGCTCCTATCTCGAGCAAGAAGCACCTTCTCCACTTTAGAGGTGAAAAACCCTAACAAAAGAACACGGAGATGAGTTTTTTAAGGGATCTAGGTGGGGTTTCACCATGGAAGACCAGGGTTCCGACCTGGAGGAAGGTGGAAGGAAGACTAACAACATGAAAATAGGGAAGGAGAGGAGAAAACTTACTAGTTTTGGTCAAAAACACCAAGGAGGAGCTTAAGAAATCCTAAATAGTGAAATCTGGAACCCTAGCAGCCGTCTTCACCAAGGTAGGCACCTCCTTTTACCTTGGGACAACACCTTCGTGGAAAAATAGAGTAGGAATTATGCTCTAAGATAGAGGGAATAAATGAGAGCAATAGTTTTTGAAGTGGGAGTTGGGAAGGGATAGATATGGCTATATAAAGAAAGAGGTCAAGTATGAGGTGTCTATGAGACTTTCCATGTGTCATGTATAAGGGTGTCCATGGATATGCAAGCATTTTTGGATAAGGAATAAGTCAAGCACGAGTTTTCAAGTTACTTTCCATGTGTCCAATGCTAAGGGTGCCTATGGACATGCAAACCTTTATGGATAAGAAAGAAATCAAGCATGAGGTGTCCATGGAGCTTTCCATGTGTCCTTAGCCTAGGGATTTCATGGCCATGCAAGAGGACAGATCATAGAGGCTTCTTGAATATAAAATTTAGGTTTATGGACACTTACAAGACATCCCAACTGAACTCCAATCAAAGAAATAATCCCATTGGTTGATAACTTCTAAAGATAAGTTCATTTATAAAGAGAGTGATCCCTAAAATGCAAAATACCTTCAAACCAAGGTGCAACTAGGCACGCTATGGTTCAAAAACTCAAGAATGGTAAGGAAATATATAAGGATTATAATGCATGTGACAATTTGCAAAGAAAACCTCCCAATTGGGTAAATTGTAGAAAAGTCCAGAATGTACCTAAAATTGCATAACTTGCACAAACAACATCCAAATTAGACCAAACTTCATCCACAAGTTATCTTTGATGTGTTGAATATGAATTTGACATTCACTACACCAAAAACGTCCATTAGTGGCATTTTCGATTGTGGCATTTGTTAAAAAATGCCATTATACCAACATTCATACATGCATTTTTTTAGCACCAGTAATTCCCTGGTATGAGTGTTTAATGAGAACGTACCAATTCAAGCATTTGTAAATTGTGAACAATGGCAATTTAGAATGCCACATTGTCTATTTATGAACTCCATAATAAGTACACAAATTCTGCCTAACAAGGCCTGTGACCCTAGCTTATGGCGCCAATATCTTTTATCAGCCCAACAAAATTTCTACAACTTCAATTCCCCATCCACCCCTCCCCACTTAATCACTTATGCCCTAGCGCCCCCATTCCATCCCCTTCGATGCCCTATTCTGCTGCGCCTCCTCCACTCGCAACTCCAAATCACAATTGCATTCTTTCCCATCACGTATTCCACATCATATCCAAATCGACGAGTAGTGGGGGTCCATGAGGGTTGATAAAGTTGAAGGATCCCGGATGAGGTACACTGACCTGATGGCATCCCTGTCTGAGTACAACTTCCAGTTGTGTTCTTTGACTTCGACTTCGTCACCGTTGATCACTGCAAGAAGGATAGGATCCTCTTCGTCAATAGGTAAAAACAATGATAAAATAATCTCTCATCTTCTTCTTATTTGAAAGGCATGGTAAATGCAGACCCATGCAATCACCTATGTTTAGCCCACCATTAAAATTCTTACCATGACAAGTAGAGTAATTTATTGCTAATTCTAAATCTAGTGACGAAGGAATAGGACAAAAGATGGATCTGAGAAATAAATTGTGTTATCTCTATTTTTCCTCATTCAATTTAGTCACACCACTTATCTTGTAGTCAACCCCGATTGGAAGCCTTTAAAAATGCCTTCTGAATATTGATTTACTCTCGTTAATTGCCCACTGGTGCCTTTTTCGTCCTCTAAATTTGTTTCTCTGTATAATACTTTGATCATTCCGCTCTGCCAATTCCTTAGTTAGTTGTCCTTTGATTTTAATTTCCATGCAGGGCCCTCAACCGTCCCCTAATTTAGGTTCTCTATTGCAATAGTAGTTATGTAATTCAATTACCAGGTGATTGAATTTTTACAACATTACTCAATTTTGTCCCCAGTCGTCTGTCACTCAAATTTGGTGATGTGCTACTGATTACTCTCATAGTCAGCCACTCTTCTCAGTTTCTTTACCATTTTTTGTTGCCTATCCGTGGTTACAGTCACCTGCATGTGTTGATCTTATCACAGTCAGTAGTGTAGGATGATCCACTATTTTTAGCCACATTTGTGATTTTGGGTCATGTTCAATGGTGTACAAAAACTACCGCTCAACATTGAAGTGTAGATAGAACAATGGAGGTGCCATCATAGTCAACAACCAAAATTGAAATGAGTAATTTGTCTTAAGAATAAGTGCGAGATGTTCTATCAATTTGATTTGTCATATCCTCTTGGGAACATAAAAATTTTCTAGATACAACTACACCTACTGAAAGAAGCAACTTACATTGGATATAGATAAGGCACTCTTACCACCGATTCAATTTTGAATTGCTAGAACAAAGATGATCAGTGTGTCAGTGTCTCTTTATTATCTTGCATCTACTATTCATATTGGAAATATATTAAACTTCCTGTGCATCAATGTAGCCATCTGTTTCTTTGTTAATGATGTTGTTTTTGAAACACTTTTTTGTGCGTTATTGACTTTTGCGTTTGGTTTGAAATTTCATATTCACCTTTTCTATTTACCAATATGCTTACACCATATTATTCTAAATATGAATAACAGGACATCGATACTTGAAATTGCGTCTTTTATCTCCATGATTACTGTCATTAATATGTTAATGCTCAATTATGTTACAAGCTGACCTCCCTACATACTCATTTTTGCAAATTTTGCTTTATGTATTCTTGGTAAAATAACAATTCATTTGTCAACTAACACATAATACTTTAGGTGGTTTCTTTAAACTACTTCACAAGCCTCTCATCTATGCCATTATTATTGATCCATTTGAATTCATTGGAAAGGGTCATTTATACTGTAATTAGGTGTTGAGGTGACCTCTATTGATATTTAGTGCAACCCGTCTCTTTTAATATATTTTTATTTAAACCAATGTAGAGAAAGTCTGTAATGTTATTTCCTTAATCATACTTTAAATAATGTTCAATATAGTTGCACAATCACTTAGATCATAAAAAAGGCTGATGTCATATTTCTTTACAAGTAAATGTGATCGGATAATGGGTCTCACGTTCAATTAAAAACCCAATCATGTGTTTGATTGTAGGTTGGTTACTTATTTTTTCATACTAGAAAGCATCACTTTTTTCTTTAATTGTTCAAAGGCTTTCACTTTTTATTTTCTCCTTTTAATATGTTGCACTATGAATAATAATGTATTTGGCTATAGCACAGTCACAATTGATTCATTTCATTGGAAGTATTTTTATAAACTATACATTTCATTATTTTGTTTAAATTGATATTATGCATGTTATAGTCACTAAAATTAGTGATTAAATCATTGTGTTTCTTGATTGAAATACATGAGTTGATGCACCAAAGTATATAGGGAGTCTTGTAATTTTTTTGACTCACATTATTGTACACTTTACAATTTGCATATCAATAAAAGTAAGACATTTTTTGACTTAACATTGGAGTGTGTTGTTCTCTTTCCCTTACAACTTCATGATTGTGATAAAGGCTCTATAAAAAAAATCATAAATGCTCTATAGGAGCAACAATATTATTACATACATTTCATTACATTTTCATATTTCCAAAAAATCTATATTTATTATATCTATACTTGTAGTACTTCTTTCATGGAACTTAGTAACAAACATTGCATAAGAGGGAACAACATAAGGTGAGTTCCTTCATTGAATTGAAAGTTTGGAACACATTCTTACAATTGGAAATTAATACATGTCCACTAAAAAATCCTAATTTTCTAGTTGCAACTTGTAGGTAGAAAAAGACAACGAGGACAAATAAATACAATATAACATGTTTAACATAATATGAACTAGGTTCTTTATTTTTGTGGTGAAACCTCTCTGAAGTATATGCATCAACATTGGCTTCTATCTGAATGTGATAAATTGAACCCTACCTAATGGTCTTGATGTAGGATGGCTTCAATTAGTTATGACACCATTTTTTAGGAAGATTTCAAGTGATATTTTTCTGAATTTTATATTTTTTAAGTCAAAAGCATATATTGGCAAGGTATGTGAAATATTATGAAATGCCATTTCTTTAGACATTGTCTACTATTAGTTGCAAGGTGTATAGAGATCATTGTTAAATACTATTAGGTTTTACTCTCAATTCAAAAGCAGAGAGGTTTTTAATAGTATTTACTTAACTAATTATTGGTGGTGTGCATAAACTAACATATAGAGGTGGTGTCTAAAAGGTGCTGGTTTGAGGTGACATTCCATTTCCAATATGACAAGGATTTCCTTTCGTCAAGATGAATAAGAAAAGATCAGTTGGCTCTACTAATTTTTTAAAGATGAGCATGGACAACATCACACACAATGGTGCATCTGGAATTGTTTTGCAGGTACTGAAAATTTTCTGTTGCAATGATAATTTTTGGTTTACTTTTCATCAAATAATATCACCTAGTTTTTAATGCTTTGTCATGCCATTGTCAAATATTTACTTTCCTTTGTTTTTGCTTCCCAAAAACTAAAATGAGGTTTGGTAGAGGGGTGTTTCACGATTCCAAACATGACAATTGATATAAAAATTAAAGAGACATGAGATAAACATTTAGTCATTGATATCTTTTATTGCATCCTTTTCTGGGTTGCAACCTAGGAAATCTACACGATGATATCTTTTATTGCATCCTTTTATCAAGAGCTTTGTGATCTAGCTATTGATAAATGCATCATCACTTCAGTACCTAGAGGCTGGAATGATCTACAATCCTTTTTAGATAATAAGGCTAGAATTATTAGCACCCTGATTATGATCATAGGTGGTTAGAAAGGAACAGAAGAGTACATCTGAACATTAGTAAGAATGCGATTTGGGAATGTACAAAGAGATAATTGGACATAAAGTCCACTACAACAACAACCCAAGATGTTTACTAGTCCAATATATGGTGATTGATTCCCTTGCTAGGGTTGTGACCTTTGTTGGTAGATCAACTCCTAGAACAATTGTTGCTACTTCTGTGGGCTCCCAACTAGACAACATGGAGAAGGAAATGATAATGAGGAGGGATGGGGGCAGCCTCCACCTTAGGAGAGAAGATGTCTCTCTCCTTAAAGCCATTCACATAGTGACACATTACTGACACCATATTTGCTTACTTATGAATGTAGACACCAACAATCCAAATTCATTAGACTTAATTTGGGTTCTGTTGCTATATTTAGTCTATGTTTTAAGGCCACTTGGTTTAGATCTACAGAAAATTATATTATTCTATTTGACAAAACCCTACTCCTATATATAGGAGGGGGAACACTTGCAACTTTAACTCAAAACCTGATGGGCCAATTACACTTAGATCCATTTACAAGATAAACTCAATAATTAATAACTCCAACAAGTCCCACATTGTGCACTTCGTACTTCCCCTTTTAAAAGAACCTTGCATCCACATATGAGACAACATTATATTTTAGTGCAAACATTGTGGGGGACAAACACCACGACTATGCCACCTTACAAGACCGTTCTATAGACACCCAAAATGGGTGTGACAGCCCAGAACAACCACTATTACGAGACTCACCATGACCGTGCTGACTAGAACCTAGCAACTTTACCACTGTACTACCCACAATACCCCTACTTAACCTATTAAACGACATTCCTCTTGTATCCTGATCTTTGGATTATTAGTTGTTGGCGCAATCCATGTTTCATGTTATATTATTAGGCAGTCTTAATTCATCACCTTGTTTGCCTGCCTGATGTCGTTCACTTATTATATTTTGCAGTTGTTCATATAAGGATATTGATGCACTTTACTATGTTCCAAATTTGTTTGTGCTGCTGATCTTTTTGAGTTCTCGTCATATGGTTCTCTTGAATAATTTTGGTGTTTATGATATTGTCATAAGCTTGCCCACATTTATAATTGCAGAATGTGTATTAATATACTTGGATCCTGATTCATCCCGTGCTATAGTTAGATGGGCTGCAGATACATTCTCAACTACAATATTTTTCTTATATGAGCAGGTTCTTTCCTCTGTAATTTTTTTATTGTCTTTTTTCTGCATGCTTTTAATCACTCATTTATAGTTGTCTATACTAACTTGTGTGTTTCACTATGATATAGATTTGTCCTAGTGATGCTTTTGGAGAATAAATGATTAGAAACCTTGAGGTAAGAGCTGTATTCCATTTTTCTTTATAGCAGATAATATTATTTCTATCTTATTTTAAAAAGCTTTATAGTAGACCAATTTTTTTTATATGTGATGTTAGATAAAAATAGAGAAAATGCAGAATTTAACCTTTGAAGTATAAAAGAAGTTCTAAGTAGCTACAAACTTTTCTTGCAGTTCAAGAACTTGTAAGAAAGGGCATGGCAAGATGATATTGAAGAAAAATGGGGTTTGTTTGGGCGTATGCTTATCTAAGCATTAAGTTCCAGGTGATATGTTTGTAGGATGATAATGGATATATATTCCATCCAATATGATAGCCAATTGTGACTACAAAAATTGCAAAAGTGTTTCTTTTGTTACTGTTTTATCTCCAAGACTGATATTTTTCAGTTCGTCCAATTACAAGTCACCAGAATTGCACCGATTGTAATAGTTGGAACTGCTGCTGACTCAAGCTTAATGAATTATTTAGCCGCAACTGCTGCTGAAACTGGGAATTTGATGGTTGAGAAAGTTGCAAGCGTGATTTTAATTCTTTTCCCTACTACTGAAGCGCCATCAGAGAAGGTGCTTGCTGAATGGGTTGTTGAAGCAACTATGGTATACTTAATCCAGGTAATTATTGTTATAATTGGTGTTAGCCAGTGCTCCTTGTACATGTACTGAACTATGCAAAGTAGATGACAACCCTTGAGGCACAATTGGCTAAGGAGAAGGTAACATGATGCCTAAATCGACAAGCTGGCTTGCAGGTGGAGGCTGGGTGGTTGAGGGGAAACCACTGGAAAGAGACATCTGAAGATGTGGAAGATGTTTTGTAGGATGAAAGTATGGTTGAAGATGAGTTCCTTGAATTAGAACCCATGCAAGTTGCTATCTATTATTGTTTCCACAATGGTCTTGAATCTGTTGTTCATGCTAGTCTTCAGGTACAACTACTTATTAAGATTACTTATTTTATTGCATACATGCTAAATCTAGACAATAAACACCAACTTTTCCCTATTACTCATTTTATTCCATACATGCTATAATTGAGGTGCACCTGACATGAAGTTTGAATCTTTTTCAAGTGATGCAGGTTTTTAACAGTTGAAACAACGCATAATCTTCTAGAAACTTTAGTTTCAATTCTATCATGGTTACTGATTACTTCAGAATATAGAATACTCCGGCTACAATAATGCATCACCTATTATCTAATGGTTCTGGGAGGTGGTTCAGGGATTCTACCTACACATAAAGCTATTTCCTGAAGAAGGTCTGAAGTCAGCATATTGAAAAGTAGATAGTCATATAAGGGAAGAGACAGATCCAATGATGTAGAAGTTATTGTATTGAATAGAAAAATGTTGTATGAAAGTATATCATTGGTGTTGTATTCCATCTAAGGGGCAAGGTAAAATGTCCTCCCCATGTAATTGTCATTTTATTATAAATAAAGAATTCATACTTTTGGAAAACTAAGTTCGGCTGCAATGGAATTCAATTAGAAAACCTGATAATGAACTAAAAATTTAATGACTAAAAACCATGAAAATATAGTAATACATAACTAGTATGTCATTAATGGCTTTTTTTTATATGCCATTACACTCAATAATAACCATTTTATACAACAACATAATACAAATAAGTGGCATTTGTATAAAATACAATTGATGGATAGTGGCTTTTTTATAAATGCCAAATGATATTTTAGTAGTCTTTATTTGGCATTTTTTGGAAGCCACTAAAGCCAAATGTTTATTGGCGTTTACAACTTACGCCACTATCTTTCTAGTGGCATTGGTACTAGAGGCATTTTTTTAAGTGTCAACAAATGCCACTAAACATGTTTAGTGGCGTTTATTTTTTTCAGTGGCATTTCTAAAAGGCCACTAATGTGTGTGTTTGCTGTAGTGATTATTTCCATATTTTAAAGTTATATAATCACATTATTCATTACTTATGCCTTTTACTCATTTTCTCTCTCCTAAACTTATCCTAATATTTCAAGGTTGTCCAAATTAGATGAAATTTGACATGTAGGCTAATTTTGATATGTAGATTTTCCACTTTTGAGACTTTTTTATGAGATAATTCATATGGCCCATTAACGTCTCATTATCTAAATTATTCATCCAATTAAGTTTCTTATCTTCATATTACCACCAAAATGAGTTATGTGGCATATTTTATGTATCCATTATAAACCTAAGATTAATGTTAGAACATTAGGTTACATTAAGGTGATCTATACGTGCATTAGCTCATTGGGGTTATACTAAACATCTATTTTGGTCTAACCTTCAACCCTGTTTGGCTAAGTCCAAAATGTCAACTTCCAGGGTAGGGTCCGAGATCTAGTATGTTACACTTACAATCAAAGAAGAAACTTTTCTCTAATTTGAAGAATTATTACTGGGATGACCCTCTGCTATTCAACAAATGTTCTGACAATTTAAACTAACGTTGTGTACCTGAAGAAGAGGTGCCTTAAATCCTCAAGTAATGCCATTCCTCTCCATATTGAGGTCACCATGTAGGCGAAAGGACCGCGTATAAGGCCCTGCAGTTAGGCTTTTATTGGCTGATTGTGACACCTCATCACACTAAATGAGATTACTCAAAACACAAAACACGATCAACTACTAATTAATCACATAGTAAAAAAATGCGAAATAATTAAAACCAAAATTCACATCGTGAACAAGTTCTTAAACATTTACATAAACGTCCATCTTGTCCATTCTCATATATTATAACAAGAATTTACATCTATTCTCAATGGCCTCAACCATATCATATTTACAAAAGTAGCATTTACATGTTCATGCCATATATACATACATTGGCATACTACCAAAATCTTGTGTCGATACAAGTTCATCATCTAGAAAGCACCTCCCATACCCAAACCTGAGAGTATAGGGAAAACACTAGGACTCTACTATAAATATCTACAGCTAACCAACCTTCTGAATCTATTGATCACCAAGCTAGTTTTCTTCCACAGCACGACCTTGACCTTGTTGATCGCGACCGCCTAAAAGTATGTGGTGACCCGCGGGTGAGACCCAGTCCCAGTGAGAGATATAACTCTCTCCAACAGATATTGATTACAACAAATTAATTAACAATAAATAATTTGTGTAGTTAGGATATTAAATAAGAAATTTAACTAAATTGAATCGTTAAAGCATACTAGGCAGTTAAGAAAATAAGCTTTAGCAACAAGTAGGATTACTCACATTTCATAGTCGACATCATATAAGAACTATGTAATATAAAGGTAAGACAAGGGCTACTCAACCAATGTGAGACATACTTAACCCTAGGAAATATACTACATGACTTATATTACATCTTTTATTATGCCCTGGGGAGTTTGAGTTGTACCACTCAAAGTCTAACTAACCATCTCTTAGTTGCAATTAGTTTCATATAAGATGTAGGAAGAGACAGACTCCAAGATCTCTATACCTAGTCAGTATGAGTCTGCATTGCAGTGACATCTTAGTCAAACTGCAAAACAACAACATATGTCCTTTAAACAACTAGCCCCCTTGATACATGTTACAATGCTAGAAACCAAGGTATGTGATGTGAAATATTTAACACATGATAACCACTGAGACAAGACCGTAGCCTTATGTAAAAGATGGCTAGGTATGACCGCAATAATCCTCCCTAAACACTTGGAGTCAGGATAATAAGTATCTCACATATTCAATAATATGCACTCCGAGTTTCCCTTAGGAATACTCATTTCACCATCCAGTAAGTTTTGTCACTGAAAATGCCTCTATGGCTTAGGGTACTACATGATTAGGGTTACACTTGATTAGTTATTTGCCAATTGGGTAAATTAAGGCTTCATCATACAAATGGACATACAAACCCTAATTCATTTCTATCAAGTGTATAAGCATTGCAACTTCAGAAGATGTAAAATGTTTGAGGTATAAATCTGAATCACATTATCACATGCTATCACTCATTGCATTGTAATGAATCACATATATCATCATATCATTTTAAGATATCCATTTCTTTATCACAAATTCCATGGTTTCAACCCTTATTGGAACATGAAAAGGATTTCACCTCAGTTAGGGCTCAAACATGCCTAAAGGTCATTAAGACCATCACATTAAACCCTGCAAGATTATCATTATCATTCTAGGTCTTAAACAAGGCTCAAAATATCATCATCACATATGTATCCCATAGGTTTTAACATGGAAAGATACTATGATAATCAATTAGTACTACATTGAGGTTTTAACACAAGGAGAGTGTAATACATTGTCAAATTAATCATTAAAGAGGTCTACTTATAAAAAATTATCATCATTTAGTCATATTAGAATTGGTGTAGCAAGCCATGCATCATTAAGGATTCACATCCACATGTTATGGGGATTTATCAAATATATTCATACAAGGGAAAAGGTAAGACTACTAGTTAAAGTCATTGAACCATCAAATTCCTATCACTATGACCCACATATAACACTATAAGATTTATTCTAATCCATAGGATTTCGAAACATCCAACCCCATTTATTGGATTGGGTTCATTGTTCAAAATCATCAATTAGGGTATAGGTCCAATCATTAGATCCATTGAACCAAGTGATCATTCGTTTAGGGCTGAATTGAAGCTACATATAAGATCTTAACTCACCATTGTTTGTGATGACCTGATCCACCATCAATTGTGACATCTTGGGCCACCATTGATTGATAGGATCGTCACTACTATCATTTCTCACCATCATATGTTACATTATTATCACCATTGGTTGATACCTCCATTAAGGCACTAACTATATATCATTAAGTCTAATTGAACCAAAACTTGACTTAAGGGGTGACCATTGGTTGTCACCATCATTTGTCATGGTGTCACCATCAGTTAACATGGTTTCACCATCTCGTGATGTAGTGGTGAAGGAAAAAGGCTTGAAAACCCTATTTTAATCCATCGATTGTTAGGTTCTTAGCACCATAGGTTGAGATACTACTCTGCCCTAGACCATCCTCTACCTTAAGAAGGTCGTACACATGTTTGCACATTCATTTTAGAATTGGAATAGAATATGGAACACCATAAAAATCTAAAACCCTAGCAAGCATAACTTCTATATCCATGGATCTTCATCTTTAATCAAGAACATAAGCAAACAACCTTGGAGTAAGCAATATAAGTGAAGAAGGTTATAAAACTCACCTCTATGATAAGAAAAGGCTTCTAGAAGCAAGGAACTCGAGCAAAGAAGTCAAGGAAACCCAAGTTTCAGATCTGAACTCGACCAAGTAGGTACCTTTCTCCACAAGAAAGCAAAACCCTAGAAGAAAAAGCAAGAAAAGGTAGGTTCTTGAGTTGTAGAGCAACTTATACCATGGAACAACAAGGTTTCTGTTGGCTAAATGGACATCTATAAATCCCTTTGTTTTGATTATGACAAACATTTCATTCTTATTAATCTAACGAGCTACTTGAGTGTGCAGGACTAAGATGGATGGCAAAGCAACTAGGGAAAATCCACAAGCTAAAATGTTTATATTTTCATGCAATGTAATCATTGTTGTAGAAACTTGTACAAATATATAATGTACAAGTACTTAGAATTGCATGTAAATCAAGCGTTAGATTTTCCCTAGCCAAACACCATAGTTAGAAATGTCATCCCATTTAAATAGGATCATTTATGCACACTCACACATATAATTAGTGCCTAAATTGAAATCTTGAAACAGGATCATTCTCGGTCGACAAACTCCTCGACCGAGACACTCTCGGTCGACAATCTTCTCGACCGAGAAAGATCCAAAGTAGCCGTTAGAAACAACAGACAAGTTAGTTGGCAGTTGAAGAAAGACGTTGCAAATCACTTGTTCCAGAGAGCCTGTCGGTCGACAAAAGTTCGACCGAGTAGGTGTCTCGGTCGACCATTTGTCGACCGAGATGGTCTCTGACAGCAACTGTAGAATAAATTAATTAGCCGTTGTTAAAGCAACAACTTTGTACCTAACGGCTAGTTAAGCACTTAGAAACCCCTAGAAGTTGTCTAGAACGTCCTTAAGCATACTTAGGCCATTCCTATAAATAGGACAAGCCATAGGACACTAGAATTCACTTGTTACACTTGAGAAATACTTGAGCATACTTGAGCAATCTATTGCAAGCAATTTGAGCACTGTGATCATTGGCATACTTTCTCCTTAGCTCAATTTCGTGTCCTATAGGCTAGAATCTCCTACCCACAGCAATCACAAGTTCACACACTTGGTTAGGAGATCTATACGCTTGATCTAGGCATATCAAGCCTTGGGCTTAAAGGATAAGTTGTAATTTCCTTTTTTCTTTCTTGTTCCTTTTTATTATTTGTACTCTCCTTGCTACTCCTAGGGTTGGAGGCTGCGGATTGGAGAGGGTTGACTTCTCAGGTGGAGAAGGGGACTTCAAGCTACTTCAACAAGGCTATCGCAAGGGAAGCTACTTCAGAAGGCTGGTGCAACGGGAGTTGGTGCATCTACTTCAAGGGAAGGCTGCTTCAAGGTTGGGCGATTACTTCTAGGTGAAGGCTGCTTGAAGGGTTTGGGAAAAGAAATTGTATTTTATGTAAAGTCCTTGCGAGGTAATAAAATAAATTTCTTTTCAAATCCTGGTTGGGTAAGCAACCGGGTAGTGGACTGACGGCTATAGTATTTGCTATAGTTGGAACCACTCTAAACCTTGTGTCTCCTTGTCCAATATCTTCATTGTGGTTGTTTGAGTTTAAATTATTATTAAAATCTTTATAAAACTCTATTCACCCCCCTCTAGTAGTTTTCAATTGGTATCAGAGCAGGCTTCAAGGAACCCTAACCAGGTCTTGAAGAATGGAGGGAAATGGTGAAAGGTGTTGTTTGGACAAAACCACAACATGCTGCCATTGGTGTTTAGGAACAAGCCACAAAATAACCGGATGCCCATGGAGATCAAAGGAAGAGCACAAAGAATGTCTTATTGCTACAACCAGTGAAGAAGAAGAAGAGGTAAGTCTTTTTGATTTATCTAAGGAAGAATTAGTTGCTATTATTGAAGAGACACATAATAAATATGTTGAGTGCAAAAAGAAATTAAAGAAATCAAATAAGGAAAATGATGATCTAAATGTTAAACTTCTTGCTCTTGCATCTGAAAATGAGGATCTTAAAGAGGGAAATAAATTTTCTGATCTTAAGTTAAAATCTATGGAAGCCGATTGCAAGCTCCTTTCTATTGGAAATTCAAACTTACAGACTCAAGTAAACGATCTTCAAAAACAACCATTATTGTGCACCCATATAGATTATGAAACTATTGTTAAAGAAAGAAATTTATTGACATCTAATCTAGACCAAGCAAAACTAGATATTAAGAAGAGAATGGAAGAGATTACCAAGTTATAACAAAAAATCAGTAATTTAAATAATAATGGCATTCTTGATCAAATCTTAGATAATTCCTATCATCAGATTGGGAGAAGAGGACTAGGTTATAAGCCTAAAGGGAAGTCCTATCAACCTAGTTGGAAAAAGTCACAAACCCATCAAACTATATATGTACCGAAAGGAACAAATACATTTTTACCAAAAAACAACCTAGAACAAAATCATAGAAAACGACTTGAGGTTGATTCTATATGTTGCCATTATTGCTCACGTCTTGGACATTATTCTTTTTCATGTCCTTATAAGAGAAAAGATGTAGAGTTAGTTTGGGTTCCAAAACCTCCAAACTAAATGAACAAAATCAAGTTGAGATATGACCAAAGACATCAGTTGCATATTTCTGTGTCTATCTCAACTCTACATAATTACAAATGTAAATGAAATTAATATTAGTTTGTTCACTAGATGATTTAAAGTTTAAGTCAAATGAAAAGAAAATTCCTATTTTCATATGATTTTTCGTAAAAGTATTTTCTGGTCTATTCATATACTAATCATAAAATGGAATTATCATTGTATGCTGTTATTACCATTATACCATGCTTTCATCATTGGGTGCGCATAGATAATTGTATGCATGGATCCATGAAACTATATAAGCAAGCAAAATAATTTATTAGTTATATGTTATTGCTTGCAACAAAATCTCTAACTTAGTATCTTTGAAATAATTAATTGTGCCTCCAATTAAGTAGTATGCTTCAACTTGATATTTAAATTAAATTTTATGCAGATACTATACTCAATATATTCAATCTGAAAAATCTACAAAATTTGCCTCGTGGTCAAAATAAAATTTGACTAAGGGGCGCTATGGTCGTAGTCAAATTCGACCTAAAATAAGTTTGACATAATAACTATTTTGGATATCCTTTTATGATTAAAAGAAATTAATTTATCACAACTTATCCCAATATTGTCAAAAATAAACACAATATTACTCCCTTGGAAAATCTATATATGTGTGCTCTACAAAAATAGTCTTAGAAATCAACTTCAAATTCGTACTCAGTAAGTCTCTCGGTCGACGAACTCTTCAACCGAAAACCTCTCGGTCAGTCCCTCTCTCTCGACCGACAGAATCTATACATATTTAGTATCAGACACACTTTCGGTCGACAAATGTTCGACCGAGACAATGTCGGTCGACAAGTGTTCGACCGAGAAGTAGCCGTTGGATACGACCGTTGTAAACCGACCGTTATGACCGCTTGTGACCGTTATTTGACCGTTGGGGAGCCGAGTGGCGCGTCTGCAACACGACCGTTGCGGACGCTCGGTCGACGAATCGTCGACCGACCTGGTCGCTGGAATGTTATAAAAGGGAGCAAAAACGGGACACTTACTCACACTTGCATACTCTTGCTTCCATAGTCCCTCTCTAGTGCATTTTTGTGCCACTCTTCAGCATCCTCATCTCCAAACCTTCCTTGCTTCTTCTCCACATTCAAGTAACACAAATGGCCTCATCCTCAACTGCCCGTGGGAAGAAGAAGGTCGCCGGCATGAAAGGAAGGGAAGCTCGGGAAGCTACTCCACCACTGACGATCATCAACGACATCGCCTTCCTCGACGGAGATGCTGGTGATCGTTATCTACGGCTTTCCTCCAAAGCTCCTCTTCCTCGACGACCAGTTGAAGCTTTGGACTTCCTCAACATAGTCGATCTGGAGGATCTCTTTGCAGTACAAAAGTTGAAGGAATTCATCTACCCCTCTTTCCCTTCCTATTCTACGAAGGTAGTGAATGAATTTTATGCCAACCTCATATCTCATTCCGAAAATGAAACTACCTTCTTCTATACCATGGTCAATGGGCATAGCTTTAGATTTACTGAAGAGGATATTCTAGAAATGCTAAATATTGACCTAGATGAATATAAAGACTTCCTTGACCTTGCCACCGGAAATCCACTAAATCAACTTTCCCAAGATGATCATACCATTAGCCTTAGTAACATAAAAAGAGCTATTTTTCAATCCAACACTACTTGTCATGAAGATAGGGGAACCTACTATGCTATAAATCTCAAACCTGCCTGTAGGATTGTAAATCTCATTGTTTCTACAAATATTCACCCTAGAGCTAACAAGTCTGAAGTTCCAATATTCCGAATGTGCCTCATTTATGCCATCATAAGCCGCATTCCCACAAACTTCATCTGTATAATCCTTAAAAACATGGTTGAGTTTTCTGGCAACCCACCATATGCGGATTTCGTATGTCAAATTACTCAACATTTTCTTAAATCAAACATTGAGGATATGGGATATACATGGGAGCGTAGACCACAAAAGATAAGTAAGAACACCGTAGAGAAAATGGGAATAGATTTTGGTCACAAAAGGGCTAGAGTAGAAGGAGAAACATCTCATCAGGACATACCACCACCTCCTCCTACTACCCTACCACATGATCCCATTCAAAATACTCTTACTTATATTGCTGGCTCCCAATATCACCTTAGTAGACAATTAGACTACAATCATCATGCCATGACATATTTAAACCAAAGAATGCAAACCCTTTCCCCAAACCAAACTGATGAATATCCATATTCTTTAAATCCAGGCATGCTCAATCCATACAATCCTTCGTACAACTACTATCAAACTCCACCTCCACCATCCATGGATCTAACGCATACTCAATTTTCATCTATGGAATTGCAAGATATTGTTGCTCATTTCCGATTTGACCGAGTTCCTACATTCTTGGAAGCATATGCTTTAACCAAGACAAGAGCTCTAGATTGGCAAACCTTGGTCAAATACTATGGAGCTGAGCCATTTATTGGGAAAGATCCTGACGTTGATGTAATTCTTAAATCTTTCCAGTGAGTGTTGGAGTAATATTAGTTGTAATGACTTGCTTTGAATGATTGTAATGGATTACTTCTGTATGATGTGTCTATCTTTCCATATTTCTTAATGAAATTAGTTATCCTTTTGATTTGGATGGATATCTTTTTGCATATGAGACATCTTGTAAATAAATAGATTATAAAGATTATTATTGTAAAGCATACAAATTAAGGGGAGTAACAAATAAAAAACTTGTAGTTAGAATTAACAATAATCTATGACACAGAAACAGTCTCGGTCGAGACCTGTTCGACCGAGAACACTGTCGGTCGAGAAATCGTCGACCGAGCAGGTCTCTGTTGTCAAGTCTGAAATAATTCTGCTGCAAATGATTGCTCATCAATAATTTTAAACCAAGGATGCATGTTGAACATCATTTGTGAAACAGAGTATTCTTTTATGCATATGGACACTCTTCAAACATATTGCAAAGCATTTAAGTCTTTATTTGGGATATCTAAGGGGGAGCTCATAAAAACAACTTTGACCATTTGATTGAAGAAGCTTACAAAAACATTGTAACCACCATGTGTAGCTGGAAATTTTCCTTGATTATAAAGAAATTTATGAATTTATTGAAAATGGTATCTTGTACTTGAAGGAACTCTCTACCCAAAACAAGGCTTAACATCCCTTGCATTTGGATGGAGACATTTTATGTAGTCTAAGATTAAATGATTCCATTGATAGATGAGAAATCAATATACATTCATCATAAGCTTAAAGGAATCTCATATCATTTCAAGACTTAACATCCTTTGCAAATGATTGAGAAACAAATTGTGGCTAAATTAGAAAAATATGATATTAAATCCATGTTCCTAATAGGATATCTAATTAAGGGGGAGTTTTTATTCTTAACGGTTATCTTTTTGAAATGACAAAGGGGGAGAGATAAATATAAAATTAACATTTAGTCAAACTCAATTAATGAGTTTCATAAATAAACTCTTGGCTTTACATTGAAAGTTGCTATATTCCCAAATGATCTGGATTTCATAATTCATGGGGAATAATAAGCACACTTTTTATACACAAGAGAAAAAGCTACAAAAGGTAATCTAAAGGTATGAAACTCATATGTTTTATATTTCCTTTATTTATATTTTGGAAATGTTTGTCATCTTCAAAAAGGGGGAGATTGTTGGCTAAATGGACATCTATAAATCCCTTTGTTTTGATTATGACAAACATTTCATTCTTATTAATCTAACGAGCTACTTGAGTGTGCAGGACTAAGATGGATGGCAAAGCAACTAGGGAAAATCCACAAGCTAAAATGTTTATATTTTCATGCAATGTAATCATTGTTGTAAAAACTTGTACAAATATATAATGTACAAGTACTTAGAATTGCATGTAAATCAAGCGTTAGATTTTCCCTAGCCAAACACCATAGTTAGACATGTCATCCCATTTAAATAGGATCATTTATGCACACTCACACATATAATTAGTGCCTAAATTGAAATCTTGAAACAGGATCATTCTCGGTCGACAAACTCCTCGACCGAGACACTCTCGGTCGACAATCTTCTCGACCGAGAAAGATCCAAAGTAGCCGTTAGACACAACAGACAAGTTAGTTGGCAGTTGAAGAAAGACGTTGCAAATCACTTGTTCCAGAGAGCCTGTCGGTCGACAAAAGTTCGACCGAGTAGGTGTCTCGGTCGACCATTTGTCGACCGAGATGGTCTCTGACAGCAACTGCAGAATAAATTAATTAGCCATTGTTAAAGCAACAACTTTGTACCTAACGGCTAGTTAAGCACTTAGAAACCCCTAGAAGTTGTCTAGAACGTCCTTAAGCATACTTAGGCCATTCCTATAAATAGGACAAGCCATAGGACACTAGAATTCACTTGTTACACTTGAGAAATACTTGAGCATACTTGAGCAATCTATTGCAAGCAATTTGAGCACTGTGATCATTGGCATACTTTCTCCTTAGCTCAATTTCGTGTCCTATAGGCTAGAATCTCCTACCCACAGCAATCACAAGTTCACACACTTGGTTAGGATATCTATACGCTTGATCTAGGCATATCAAGCCTTGGGCTTAAAGGATAAGTTGTAATTTCCTTTTTTCTTTCTTGTTCCTTTTTATTATTTGTACTCTCCTTGCTACTCCTAGGGTTGGAGGCTGCGGATTGGAGAGGGTTGACTTCTCAGGTGGAGAAGGGGACTTCAAGCTACTTCAACAAGGCTATCGCAAGGGAAGCTACTTCAGAAGGCTGGTGCAACGGGAGTTGGTGCATCTACTTCAAGGGAAGGCTGCTTCAAGGTTGGGCGATTACTTCTAGGTGAAGGCTGCTTGAAGGGTTTGGGAAAAGAAATTGTATTTTATGTAAAGTCCTTGCGAGGTAATAAAATAAATTTCTTTTCAAATCCCGGTTGGGTAAGCAACCGGGTAGTGGACTGACGGCTATAGTATTTGCTATAGTTGGAACCACTCTAAACCCTGTGTCTCCTTGTCCAATATCTTCATTGTGGTTGTTTGAGTTTAAATTATTATTAAAATCTTTATAAAACTCTATTTACCCCCCCTCTAGTAGTTTTCAGTTTCAACCTAGGGAGAGATAAGAGGAAGAAGAAAAGAGAAGGAAATAGAGGAAAGAACGAACTACTTACTTGTTTAGGTCAAGTTTAGCAAGAAGAAGCTTTAGAAATCCTATAAGGAAGCAAATCGGAACCCTAGATGCTTCTTCCAAGAAGAACACCTTCTTCTTCTACCTTGGACAAGTTTTACATAGAAGAAAAGAGAGAGAACGAGGATCTTGAAAGGAGGGAAGTAGTATAGAGAAAAATCTTCATTTTGGGGGCTAAGGATAAGCATATAAAGCTACCCCTTACATGAACCATTTACAAGCATACCCAGAAACCAAGGACAAGAAGGGCATTGCTAGGGAGAGTCTTTTACTACAAAAGGCAGTGGAAAAAAGGGTACAAAGTCACACAACTCTGGAAATAGAGGGAGGAGATAGAACTTTAGGAAGTGAACCATGCCTGTCATAAAGGTTTTGCTGTAAGGATGGAATAATTTGGTAATGGTGTGTTTTATTAAAAAGAAAATATCTATAGTTCATCACTCGATGATTTGATTCTATCTATTAGCTTGAGAACATGCTAAATTCTAAGTTTGGGGGAGTTGATAACATCTCATTTTGTTAACTTTTTTGACATGTTTTATGTCTATAACAACATTCCTTAGGAAATTTCCCTGCATATTCTAATGACCTTGAATAACACTTGGATTTGACCTAATATCCTTTCTTAATCTATGTAGACTCATCTTTGGTTGCTACTAATACACTTTTGTCATGGTCGAGACAAATGCATTCATCAAGTGTTTTGACTAGGATAGATTCAAGGAGCAGTGGCCTATCGTGATCGTAATTTCCCATAAAAAATTACGGTCACAACGACAGTCCCGACTGCGGCAGTAGTCGTGACCACAACTAAAATCATGACAAGGACTGATACGTGATTGAAACAGATGTCAATACCAAGTCTAAAGACTCGACCACAACAATAGTCGTGGTTGAGATGTCGCCACGACCCAGACATCACCTCAATCAGAACATGGTCATGATTGAGATAGATGCTATGACCACTACTAATAATCACGACTATGACATTGGTCTCGATTGAGACATGAGTCACAACCGCAACAAAGAGTTAAGTCAGTGGGCAATGCCTATAAATAGGCCCCAACCTCACACATGCAAGGGAGTTTCATCATCAAGAGCGACAAAGTGCTGCCCCACTCCAGAGCCATCCTCATTCATCTCCATTAGCCTTGGATCTCCAAAGATGAAAGTTGGAGGAGAGAGAAGATCCCCCATCCTCTTCTTTGAGATAAGGAGTTGTCATCATTCATGTCTATACCAGATCTAAATTGGAAGTACCGTTGGTGTATCGCCTCCTTCCTTCTTTAGATCTATCATCTCCCTCATGTTGTACCTTCACCCTCTTTGTTTATCTTGATGCATCTACACTTTTGTAATGTTGTTATGCTTCCCTTTAACATGAGTGGCTAAACATCTTGCTTGGGTTGGGAGTACCCAGTAAGCCTCTCCCAACATGTAGATACTTGCATTCCTTTGAATATATATATTCTTAGCAACAATTATCTCCACACTCTTATTCTTAAATGCTTCACTTGCATGATTATCTACCATATTGTGATGTATGATTGTTAATGCCTCGAAAGAGTAGTATTAATCTTATCTAAGTGTTATGAAGTTGCATGAATTCATGAAAATGTTGGAATGCTAAAGCTGATGATCATATGGTTGCTTTGTGATTTTTTGTTTGCCATCTCAAGAGAGAGAGATAAAATTATAATATAGATCTATCCTAAGCTCAAAAGAGGAAGGAATAAACATATATAATGATTGATTATAATTTTTCTCAAGTCTTACAAAGGGGTGTGAGTATTGCATGTGGGAGAGAGATCTTAGTAGGTAAAACCCAATCCAAGTTCCCATCCATACTTTGGTTAAATCTTTCTTGTTTGATCTTATTCTCTTGTTTTATATTTTTAACCTTGCTTTTCTTGATTTTTTTGGTGTAACATAGTTCCCTAAGGAACACCATCTTAATATACCCCGTGATTTGGTGTATTTGAGTCTAAGGATATGCATTTCTAACACTTACCACACTTGTCCCTGTGGTTCGACCCCGATCTACTACGGAGGACCCCGTATAATAGTTGCGGGGGCCTGAGTGTCAGATTATAAATCATCAAGAAGGGAGAAAGAAGATGGTAAAAAAGATTTTCTTGTATGGAGAGAAGAGGGTTTATATAGAAAAGAGGAGGGAAGTAGGGTGAAGGATGAGGTGTCCACATGACAGGGCTCCAAAGGGACACTTTTCCACCTAAGAAACACACATGCAACCACATAAACCATGCATGCAAAAGATGGTGATACAACCTATGTTGGGTCTCGACCTACTTGGGTCACCCGCAACATGGTTTCAGTCATGACATCCCAAAAGGGGCCAAGACAAACCAACCCATACATCCTGGTCGAGACAAGAGCTCACTAAACCTATGACGCCGAGATGCTAAAAGACAAACTGTCTTGACCTCAACCACACATCCTAGGTTGAAACTAACATGTCCAAGAAAAGTGTATCGGTTGAGACACACAAAGAACACACCTAGGTTGTGACATAGGTTTCTACATGGGTCGCTACACCCATACATGTACACATGGTCAAAACACATCAAACCCTAGAAATCCTAATCACCACAAGGGATGCCACTACTCAACCAAGGCTAAACCAAGGTTCCCTAAAACAACACACTCTCTCTATGAAGCCAATAGAGAAAACATACACTCTAGAGGTGGCAAATTGCAAGATAACCCTCACAACTAGGTGAATTGGAATTTAGCCCAAAACAAGCACATAAAGAACAAACATCATCCAAACCATCTTAAACTGGAGACTTAAGCTCTCCACAAAGTACAAAATCATACCAAAGGATTAGAGAAAGGTTTTAAGAACATCATCAAGCAAAAGAAATTAGGGTTACCCCAAAACATGGGCTAAGGGTCTTACAAGCCATAAACCCCTAACAAGGATTTCACCCCTGAAATCCTAAGTGAAAAGAGATGGGTACTTCCTCCCCATCTCTTCCTCAAGATCCCATGTGGATTACCCAATGCCACAGTGATGCCACAAAACCTTCACCAACACTATGTATTTCTTATTCAATTTCTTCACTCTTCTATCAAGGATCAACATGAGTCAATGGTGCCATGTCGATGCTTCTTTGATAACTGTTATTATAAGCAAACTCTAATAGACTAAGATGGATGTCCTAACTACCAAAAAACTGCAAGACACTATCTCTCAACAAGTCCTCCAAGGTCTGTATGGTTCTCTCATACTGACCATATATCTGGTCAAAAGTAGTACTGAACCTCAACTACATACCCAAAGCTGTGTGTAGACACTCCCAAAAGTGGCTCGTAAACTGAGGACCTTTATCTAACACGATAGCAGCTGGAACACCATGAAAATGCAATATGTCAACATCATATCTCTGAGCGAGTTTCTATGTAGTATGCATTGTATTTAGTGGCAAGAAGTGTGCTGACTTGGTCAACCTATCAACGATCACCCAAATGGAATCATGGCCTTTGGCTGTCATAGAATGACCAACCACAAAGTCCAGCAACAAATGATCCCATTTCCACTGCGGTATAAGAAACAATTACAAAGTCCTTGCATGTTTTTGATGCTCTGCTTTAACTTGCGGACACACTGCACACTTGACCATGAACTCATCCACCTCATGCTTCAAGCCAAGCTACCAATACAAATCTTTGAGGTTATGGTACATCTTGGTGCTACTTGGGTGCATAACATATATTGAAGAGTGAGCCTCTTCTAAAACTATATTCCTCAAGTTCTCAACACCAGGAACCACGACTTTGTTGTGGTAACACAATCTCCCATCCTCTGCCTCATGAAAAATATCACATTCTCACACTAAACCGTGGCCATATCTGTTGTATCACGATATCAACCTATTGTGATTCCCGGATCTGCTACCTCAATGTTCTTCACTTGTAACTGTGCCAACAAACCTGCTAGCAAGGACACCTCTACATTCACGTTCATCTGACGTTAGGAGACCAACATGTCTCTCTTGTGGCACACCAAGGAAACAACTACATCTGATCTGCAGATGATAACGAAGAAGACTTCATGATCAATGCATCTGCAGTAACATTCACCTTCCCTGGATGGTAATCAATCGTGCTATCATAATACTTAATCAGCTCCATCTATCATCATTGTCTCATATTCAATTCTTGCTATGAAAAGACATACTTCAAGTTCTTGTGATCTGTGAAGATCTTATGCTTCTCACGATAAAAGTAGTGTCTTCAAGTCTTCAAAGCATGAACCACTACGTCTAATTTCAAGTCATGGGTTGGGTAGTTATCCTCACGATTCATCAACTATCATGATGCAAAAGAGATCACATTCTTGTCCTACATCAGCACACAACCCGATCCATTTTGTGACGCATCACAAAAATCTATGTATCCTTTCCCTTGCTCAAGAAAAACGAGTACTGACACACTTGTCAACTTATCCTTCAAAAATTGAAAGGCATGTTGACACTTGTCATCCCAGACAAAAGGCACATCCTTCCTCGTCAGCTTCGTCAGGAGTAACACCATTGAGCTGAAGTTCTTGATGAACCTCTTGTAGTATCCTGCCAAACCCAGAAAAATATGATTATCTATCGGTTGTTCCCACTCCAGCATGGACTCAACCTTATTTGGGTCCACATGGACACCCTCAACAGATATCACATGTCCTCAGAAGGACACCTCCTTCTGCCAAAACTCACACTTACTGAACTTGGCATACAATTGATGCTGCCTCAACACAATCAATGTCTGGCAAAGATGATGTTTGTGTTGCTCACTATCTTTAGAGTATATCAGGATATCATCTATGAAGACCACCACAAACTGTTCAAGAAATAATCAAAACACTATAGTTCATCAAGTCTATAAACATTGTTGGTTCATTGGTTAGCCCAAACGACATAACCACGAACTCTTAGTGACCATAACGAGTCCTAAAAGTTGACTTAGGTATGTCATCCACCTTGATCCGCACTTGGTGATATCCTTATCTCAGGCTTATCTTTGAGAACACCATGGCACCACACAACTGATCAAATAGGTCATCTATCCTCGACAAGGATACTTGTTCTTTATTGTCACCTTGTTCAACTGCTTGTAGTCTATGCATAGTCTCATAGATTAGTCCTTCTTCTTTACAAACAACATGGGAGCACCCCATGAAGATGTGCTTAGTCTGATGAAACCTTTCTAAGGCAACTCTTAGAATTGTTTCTTCAACTCTTCCATCTCAGCTGGAGCCATCATGTATAGTTTCTGTGTTATTGGCTACATACCTAGTACTAGATTGATCTCAAAACCAATCCCTCTGACTAGAGGAACACATGGAAACTCATCTGGGTCCTCAAACTCTCTGACAACTAGTAACTCTTGAATACTAGGACTCTTCACCTTGGTATCCATTACATGTGCTTGAAATTCCTCACAACCTTATCTCATCATCTTCTCAGCCACCATCGCCAACACCTAAGACATCAAAAGAATCTTGTTGTCTCCTTGGAAAACTCATGTCACATCACCATCTACGAACATTGTGACCTTGGAACTATAGTCTAAGATCACCTGATACTTCTACAAGGTGTCCATTCCAAGGATCACATCGAATCCATGCATATCAAGTGGTATGAGATCCACTTGAATGCTATGTCTTGAGAAATTCAGGATACATGAAGGACACACCTCCCACAACTTGATGGAACCAACTAGAGGGGTTTCTAAGAGAAGGATATCCTATCTATGACTAATAGGAAAAGAACAACTATCAATCAATTCTCGAGTGATAAAAGAGTGGGTTGCACCTGGGTCAACCAAAATAGATATAAAGCAAGAAGAAGACTAATTAGAATGAAATAAATCCATCTAACCTATCACTACTTGTGGGTTGACCACTCCTTCTGCTTGACTCATAGCATAGAATCTAGCCATTTCCTATTGTCGCCCCCGTCCTCTGATGGTCTGAGCTGATGAACCAGCCTACAATACTTGTCCATGTCCTCGACTTCCACCACTACTAAACCTCTGTCTCTATGAGCCCCTCTGACTCTACCTTGGTTACCAAGTCACCTCATCATCCTTCACGGGGAAATACAATTTTGTATGCCCGACCTGGCTACACTTATATCACGTCCTGCTCTCATACCATGGCTGAGATGGCCCTATAATTGACACTGAAGTTGTGTTGTGGGCTCTTGTTGGTGGATGACTACAACCTCTACCTTTATTAGGTGACCACCACGTCTGTGCACTGAACCTTTGCTGTGCTGGCGGTGTCGAAAATCTAGGCTTCTTAAAACCTCCAAAAGACTGTCCCTGGTATTGTATCGGTCACTTCTTGGTACTCTTCTCACGCTTCTCAACCACAGACCGTTCGATCCTGCTGATAGACTCCACAAACATGGCGAAATTCTCATGATTGTCCAAAGTAGCCATTGGGGTGGACAACTCAACATTCAACCCCTTCTCAAAATGTCAAATCCTCTTCTCATTTGTGGTGGCCGTATGATGACAGAACCTCAAAAGCTCCATGAACCTTGGCTCATACTCGTTGATCGTCGAGGGTGCTTGCCCGATCCTCTCGAATTGGGAGATCTTCTCATCTAGATAGGTATGTGGAAAGTACATGTTGAAAAACTCTCATCTAAACTCCTCCCAAATGATTGCAACACCTGGCCTCTTCTCCTCTTCAATGGCCCACTAATGGCCAACACTCCCCTTCAGAAGATACACAACATGATTAACCTTATCAACCTTTGGGATACTAAGGATCTTGAAGGCCTTCTTCAACTTCGTCAACCAAAGATCCACATATGTTGGATCCTTCATACCGACATATGGAACAACTCCAACACACCTCAACAACTCAAATATCCACATCTGTTGGATCCGTTGTACTGACATATGCAACAACTCCAACACACCTCAACAGCTCAAAGGTCTTCCCATACCCCGAAGATTTAGCACTGGGAATAGTTGCCCTAGGCTGTGGTGCATGCATTATGTCTGCCATGTGCACCATCACTGCCATGAACTTCCCAAACAAAGAGCAAAAGGTAGGGTTTTCCATCATGGCCGAGTCAAACTGGGGAGCATCAGGCGCCCAGTCTTCTATCACCTGAACCCTTGCACCACCTCCGGGTGTAGTAACACTACTCTCTATAGCATGTTCTTCATGTTCTCTAGACATCTTTTCTACTCTTCTTCTTCTTCTTCTTCTTCTTCTGCATAAGCAGAAGTCACTATAAGGCATATTGGAGGACACTAGAACAGACACAAACCCTAGTCCTAGGCCCCTATAGACTCGCTGAACCTAAGATATGATACCAACCTTAACTGTGACACCCCGATGATACACAAATGAGATCACTCAAACCAAACTACAGAAATAAAACTAAACATGCAGATTACCAGAAAACATCAGAAATCAAAGCCGATTTGATCAAAACACCAAAGCCACAAACTTATCACATATATGTCCTCAACAGGACACTTGTATTTCATAACACATATAATGTGGTGCTTACATCATTATGCATCATCATTCCTATCATCAACCTATAACATGAGATTCTTGTTCCACATATATGTACATATACACATGGCAGATCTTACATACATGGCTCACAAGCCAGAAACATTGTATTGATAACATATCCACAAAACACACAAGAACACCCCCAAAGACCTGAGTGTATAGGGACAAATCTAGGGCTCTAACACCAAAGGACTAGCAATGCATCCAACCTTATCGGCTACTATTCTTACTATTTCTCTTCCTCCACTGCATGATCTCTACCTCTTTGTGCATGACCACCTAAAAGATGTGGAAACCCACAGGGTGATACCAAATGTCCCAGTGGGAGATATACCTCTCCGCCAATGTCTATTAAAAACACAAATAACTAAGTAGGTAGATAAGGTTCTAAAAATGATGAGAAAATTTAGTTAAATGATATGTATCTAAAAGATAAAGCAGATGGGAAAAACTAGGCATTTACCCCTGAGCAGTAGAACAATTACTATTCTAATAAGAAATATGAAGAACATGCATAATATTTTATTTCTATTACCACCTTATAATTAAAGAAATCAATAATAAGATAAAGCAAAGGGTATCAATCAATCTTATTCATATTTGACCCTAAGCAAGATACACTACACCATTGTGTTACATCTTTCATTATTTCCTTGAGGATTTAATTCGTACCACCCAAATCCAATTGACCACTACTAATTCAAAATCAGTGCCAAACAAGGTCAATGGAAGAGCCAGAATTCACAACCTCCCCACATCTCTTGGTGATCATAAGAGAAAACACCACAAAGATATATCAGTCAACTGCAAATAATGACATATAGTCAGGCTCAAGGATTGGCTCACGCATGGCCATCCATGTATATATATATAATCACACCTAGCCCACCTTGATACACATGACGATGCTAGAAGAACATGGTCACACATGGCCATTCTAAAAAGAAGGATTGGCTCACTTATCTCCATTCATATCAGAAGGAGATCAGCTCACACATGGATGTCTCACACAACCTATAATTGTGGCTACAAGGAGATACTCAACTTGCACCCCTACATATTAAAAAATACGCACTCCATGTTATACCCTGTTTTGCTAGTCTAACAATTAGAGCTAACACTGGAAAGGATCTATGGAACAATGCCCCTACATGATTAAGGTTTCACTTGATTAATTAAGCAAATTGGGTATATTTTAGCATCAAACAAGTTATAATCTATAAATCCATAACAAACTCTACAAGAATAAGGGTATAGTACAACTTTAGAAGATATAAAATGTATAAGATGTGAACTTGTCACACTATCACCACAAAATGCTTGTAGCACTGCCATTCACAAGGTCATGGCCAATATCACTTCACTATAGGATTCAATCCCTCAATCACATCACTAGAGGTTACCACCTCACAATAGGCATTAAGCCATCACCAGGTCATAGGACCCAATAACATAAACCTACATGTACATCACTACATTATGCCTCAACAATGTGCACAATCACCACTCTTTATCATATGATCATCACCACAACATACAAAAGACATGTCATTTATTTCACCTACAAGGTTAGGGATTTATAAATAGGAGAAAGAGAAAAACATAATAAGATAAGCACTTCAAGAGAGAAAATCACACACATATCATTTCCCAATACTAGGGTTAGGGTTCACACACTTAGCCGATTAGGGTTTACATCATGAGAAAAGCACTAAACCCTAATTGAGTCACCTCCCACATTCTTGGAACACACTAGGGTTAAGGAACATGATAAGGGTTGATTAAGGACCCACCCAAACAACACTATACATTGCTCATCCATTACTCATATACCTGTGTTGATTATGTATTCAAGTATATGTCTCAACCACCCATCATACATATGTGTTGACTATCCATCATCTATGTGTCATGAATATCCACCATATATGGCTTTCAACCACCCACCATATATATGTCTTGACTATCCATCATCCATGTGTCACAACCATCCACCATACATGTGTCGTGAACACTCACCATACATATGTCTCAACTATCCACCATACACGTGCCGCGACCATCCACCATACATGGGTTACAACTACCCACTCTTCAAGGTGTATTGACCACCAACACCCATGGTGTCACGACTGTGACATACTAAAGGAAAAATTTGTCTCTACCATTTCAAAACTAGGGTTTCGACCACCCATATAAGGACATGTCACGAACTCAAGAAACAAGGACCTGTCTTAACCTCAAACCAAGAGCATCTCGATCGAAACCAAACTTAGGTTGTGACCAACCTGAAGCTAGGGGTCTTGAGCATAACTATGTGGGATGTCTCGACTACGACAAGGATAAATGTCTTGATCCAAAACCAAACATGTCAAGGTGTCTCGACCCAAGGTAAAACAAGGTGTAGTGACCACAAATGATGAAACTACCACCAAGGAAAGGGACCCTCATCAAACAGGTATTAAGCATGACCAAATAGAAGATTCATTTGGCCAAAATAGAAGATAAAACCAAGGAAATCCATCCTTAACATGGAGGAGAAACCTTATGCAAGAGGGTTTCCAAGAACCCTAAAACTTGCATCATGAAACAACCATGAAAGCACCTTATGGAAGAGGGAGAAAACCACATTTAGTATCTCCAAAACAAAACCTAACCTCCAAAGAACATTAAGACACACAACCATCATGAATGTTAGAAAAACCAAGGTCAAAAGGTAGGAGAAAATCACCATATCACCATCATCACCAAAATTGGGTACATAGAAATTAGGGTTTCGTATTCCAAGCATACCAAGCATGATAAATACCACTAATCAAGTTATAGAGCATGGCATAATCTTTTAACATATTGAGATAACATTGTAGAGAGAGAAATAACTAGATGCAAACAAAGAGAGTGCAATAATATAGAGGTTTAAGGGTAATATCACATGCCTTAAGGAAGATCACTCCAAGGATTGCAAGCTCCAAGCACACGATCCCAAGGGAGAATGAATCTCCAACAAAAGCTCCACTCTCGGCTATAAAAACACCTCAAGAAGGAGAATAAATCATGGTTAAAGTTTGATCAAGGAAAGGGTATGAAAGAACCCTAGGCCAAATCAAGGAAATAAGGGAGAAAAGAGAGGAGAAACTTCCTCTCAGTTGGGTGTCGCCTTGTTAAAACATGGCCTATGACCCTTGTGATGAGGAGCTCTCTCTCAAGAACGGCCACCATGTCAAAATATAGTTTAAGGCCAGGGAAGGATAATAAAATGGGGTAGTGAATCAAAAAAAATGTTACAAAAGAAAGGCATATACTTACCAAGGTTGAAGATGAGAAAAGATCACCACATGCAAGGGGAGTTTGGCCACCAAGAGCTCCAAGATTAATTATTTTTGCTCCACCAAACTTCAAGGATGACCAAGAAAGAAGGGAGAAAGAAGATGGCAGAAAAGAGTTGCTTGTATGGATAGAATAGGGTTTATATAGCAAAGGAGGATGGACATAGGGTGTAGGATGAGGTGTTCACATGATAGGGCTCCAAAGGGACACTTGTTCATCCAAGAAACACACATGCAACCACTCAAAACATGCATGAACAAAATGGTGATACAACCTATGTTGATTCTCAACCTACTTGGGTCACCTCCGACATGGTTTCGGTCATGACATCCCAAAAGGGACCGAGACAAACCAACCCACACATCCTAGTTGAGACAAGGGCTCACTACACCTATTAGGTTGAGGTACTAAAAGACAAACTACCTCGACCTCAACCACACATCCTAGGTCAAAACCAACATGTCCAAGAAAAGTGTCTCGATCGAGACACACCAAGAACACACCTAGGTAGTGACATAGGTTGCTACATGGGTCGCTACACCCATACATGTACACATGGTCGAAACACATCAAACCCTAGAAACCCTAATCACCACAAGGGATGCCACTACTCAACCAAGGCTCAACCAAGGCATCCCAAAACAACACACTATCTATAATGAATCCAAGAGAGAGAAGGATCACTCTAGAGGTGGAAAATGCAAGATAACCCTCACAAATGGGTAAATTGCAATTTATCCCAAAATAAGTACATAAAGCACAAACATCATCCAACCAGGCTTAAGCTAGAGACTTAAGCTCTCCACAAGGTTCAAATGCATCCTAAAGGATTAGAGAAATGCTTTAAGCACATCATCAATCCAAAAAATAAGGTTTAACCTAAAACAAGGTCAGGGGTCTTACAATGAATAAGATTCTGGATATGATTTAGGGACCAAGACGTACCCAAGGTATGTGTACTGCCTTTTTGGATTGAATTTGTTTATGGTTTATGAATATTCTAACTGAAGTCTTCCTTAAGCAGGCATCATGATAGTGTGATAATGATCATGGGAGAACTTCTCCCTACTGATAGATTCATCCATCATCTAGGCGTGTTTTGGATGAATATGCATCACTGAGACTGTCGAGTGGGTGATGAGGTATATCTAGGACACTTTTCTCCATGTCATTTTCTTTGTGCTTTTTTGAAATGGAATCAAGATTTTTGGCCATGTAGTGATGATTTTAACTTTGTCTTCTTTTTTATTCCTTTAAGGTATCAAATTGTCAAATGTATATTGGAGAACCCATCATAATGAGTTGGGGAATCTATATGAGAGCCTAGTTGCTGAGGAGGTGGAATTATAAGAGAGGATGAAATTTGGTAGCATTAGCCAATACGAGATGATATATAGACCCTATCTCCTTCCTTTGATTGAGCACTTCTATCTAGAAACCAATACTTTCAATTTTGGTTTTGGTGAGATGGCCATTACCCCAAGTGAGTCCATCAGAATTACTAGGTTAGGGATTGGTGGGACACCCATTAGTTCTCAGCTTGACTGATAGGAGTGAGGTCAATACTACCGGGAATGGATCTAGGAGATAACCCTAAAGATATTGAGATATCCTTGAAGTATGAAGTCTAAATTACTTGGCTGTGGTCCACCTTCCTTCATGAGGGAAAGTGATGAGGTGCCAATGATATGTTGTGTGCAAACCTATGGGTCCAGGTGCTCCTATTAGCATTGGTCATTTCATGCTTGTTAGCAACAACTAAATAGAGGATATGTTCATTAGTTATCCTTTCTTCTAGATTTGGACGTGATTCCTTCCTTTGACCATGGTGGTAGGGTGTATGTCTATATGCTGATGCATTTATGGAGACGTCTTGTGGGCTGCTACAAAGGAGAGATGGTTCAGGTACAAAAAGTTGTGGAGGATTTGTATTCTTGATTGGGTTAATCTTTTTCCTATCTTTGTTTATATTTGGAATAGCTACAATTGATGATTTGCTCTTGTTTTTTTTATGTAGTTGTGCGGCTATGTCACTTCCAACTCCATAGACTTTCCACACTGTGTGGTCTAGATATGTAATGAACCAAAACCTAGAATCTGACCCTATTCCATGATTAGAACTTTAGTGAGGTTAGTTCCTTTAAATATTGAAAAAAAATTAAACACATTTATATAATAACTTAATTACATGTCAACATATAAATAAAATCATGAAACATGTTACATGTATTTTCTCTGCTAATTAGTATTCACATGATGGTTAAATAAAAGGAATAGTATGCTTAATACATGATTTATCTTAAAATTTTGAATATTCATGTAAAACCACCTCAAATAAAGTGAAATTAATAACCTACATATGTTAATAAGTAAAATATGTAATTTCATGCATAATAATAATATATAACTCGTGTAACAATGTGAAATTGATATGACTCCATTAAGTGAGTGTTGATGAGAAATATATATTACTTTAATAACTAAGAAAAAAAATCCTAATGGCATACTAACTCATAAAAAATATATCAAAGTTTAAATATAATGTGAAATTTGTGTTCCTTGGGTCGGTGCCAAGTTTCACTTTATTTGAAAAAAAATAATTACCTTAATCTTATTTAGGGAAGAAAATAGGAGAAAAATCCAAAAGTGTTAAATATATTACTAAGATGGAAATAAATCCCAAATTATAACAACACACACCAAAATTAGTCAATGTGTGAATTTTGACATTAATTGGACTACTTGTCTATGCTGGTGTAGTTTTGGAGAGAGAATGTATATTAAAGCTCAAAATAATAAATAATATGTTAAACAACCACAAAATGAAAATTTATTGTAAAATCCTATTCTCATATTTAGGTTTACTTATAGGCCAAGTTTCACAAATTTTGGGTGTTTCTAGATGCCTCAAATTCGTAAAGAAATGAGAATATATGACATAATATGAAATTTTTAAATAAAATACAAAATATCTTCAAAAGTAAAAACTAACACCAAAATTGGAATCTACACATCTTAATTAGTCTAGGGATCAATTTCATATTGTTGTACTTTGTTTGGACCATGTATTTGAGTAAGAAATAAAAGAAAATAATGTAATTATCACTTTATTTTAATTCGATTTTGATAAGGTTCCCGATTTGAATGTCACACGATTAATGTTACATGTCTTCTTGTTTTCACATCGTGGACTGTCAGATCTCCATCTAATGGAGGAGACCTTATCTCCTACCTCGAGTAGGAGAAGTCTTGAGTGTGTATAGTAACTGCGGCCATGAGGCCTACTTTTTCATGATTTTCTACCTCAATTCTTATTCATTTTTGGAGATTATTCATGCTATGAATTTGTGAGTGAATACCACATCCAAAAATCCATTCCTTGAGCCCTATTACAGAGTATTCTAGAAATGCATAATCAAGGAATCCAAGCATCTCCAAGTCAGTGGTGCTTATGCCCTAATACCCAAGCTTATTAATAGTTGACCCTTTATCTAGTTCTGCTTCATCACAAGCTTTTATGCTCTAGCTTCAATTCCCTCTCACACTGACATTTCAACCATATCTGATCAAGCCTTTATTTTGGGTTTGTGACTCATCACCTTGGCACCTGACATCACCAACCTCCAATTGAGTCAAGTGATAAGTTCCTTAAGTAATGCTCTTCGTTTCCATACCTCCAAACCTCTTTATCATATCCATATTAGGTTTTCCCCAAATCCACGCCGACCAGCTCGGATACCTCACGTAGCCATGTCGAGCATACAAGGAAGGGTATGATCCCCCTACGAATTCCTTTCTTTGCCCTTGCCATGTCACTTTTTCTTTCCTTTCCACCGAGGGTAGAGTGGTACTACAACCAATTTGTTTGAGATGTTTGTGAGTGCCCGAGTGTCAGTGGACCTGGGCCACTTGGTCACCCACGACTGGGCCACCTTACAACATGAACCTTCTCGATCAAATTTTCATCTGATGACATGGAGTTTTTGGTATTTTCTAATTGGTCTAAACTTCAAAAATTCATAACTCACTCTCTATTTATCCAAAAATTACGCAAAATATGTTTTAGAATCCTGAGAATTTTCTCGACTATTTGGTATAAATTTGATTTCATAATTCCTAAACATTAAAGTTTGTATTTTTATTTTTTTTTTCTTCACTAATGATCTTAATAATATTAAAAAACATTATAATGTATAACTCTAAATCCAATATCAGGTCAATATTTCATGGTTTTGTCGATGGATTTGAATTTCCAGGGTTCTCATAATAGAAAATTGAACCCTAATTGATGTATAAAACTTTATATGTTGGTATGAGGTGAAATTTGGCTTGAAAAGTAAACAAATATCTATGAGGTGTGTTGCATCCCCCACAAGTCATAGTGAGCATTTATTTTCTTTATCTCTCTCTTGGGCCTCTCTGAGGTATCTTAGTATTGAAATTTCTCATTCTAGACTTGATGACCTATTTGGGTCTAATCCTGATGACTTTGAACTATTGACCTATGTTGGACTTTTCAATTATACTTTGCTTCTTAATGAGATGCTATTTGCGAAAGTTAAACCATGTTACTCCTTATTGTGTGATGGAACCCTAATTTTACCCACTTTTGTGGTGGATGTTTTATTTTGTCCATTTATGTGATGGAAACCTTAGTTATTCTATAAAAGACTAAGTTTTCACCTGCCCCTACATTTAACATGATCTGTGATTCAGAAGCCGTAGAGTACTATAAGTAATTTGGTTTTTGGGTTGTGTGCCCATGTTCTATTTTTAGGATGGATGTTTTGTGCCCCATACCCGGGTTGTGTACCAACATTTTATATATAGTTTGGGGAGATGGTTGTGTGCCATACTCTATTAGGTTTCAAGGTTGTGAGCCTTGTTTGCCATTGTTATTTATTATGATTCTAGTTATATGTTTATCTCACATGCATGAAGGTGGATATTATTGTGACAGGTTTTGTGCACAAATTTTATGCATTCTGTGTGGCACAATTTTTATGTTTGCTTAAATTAAAATATCTTCTTATTTATTGTCTTTTGAAATTCATATTCTTTTGATACTTGCTTGGGTGGTATTTTCCTCTTCTATGGTAGGGCTTGTCTATTTGATGTTCTTTATTTCTCTATATTGCTTAATCTTGATTAATATACACATGCCATCATGTATACTGATAATTTCCATTTCTCTCTTCTCATTCGAGGTATTCTTACAACCCAAGGTGTAGAACAAGGAGGAGAAAACCAATCTTGACCAGGACAACGTCGGGAGTAGCTGAACCTTCATGGGAGATAGATTTGAGGTGGTTAGATGACCCTCTGGTGATTCTATGCTTTTGATAGTTTTAATATGTATCAACCTATACGGTGAAGGCTGGTGATAATATCAAGCATCATAAGAGTTAGATATTTTATTCTGCTACTACATTTGGTATGTTAAATAATAATTTATATAAATTAGATTACCATCCCTCTATGAAAAAATGTAGTGGTGTTTTGCATATGGGATGTTTATTTGATTTAGTAGGGAGTGGATCCCCTCTTGGGTCACACTCCATGTAGTATGGTATCACAACCATTAGTGGTCAGTTAATCTAACTCCCTTAGGATGTTTACCTTTTTCATAGGTTGCTTATACCTAGTACCCTTGCCTAATGCATGAATACCCTTATGGATGGAGATAACTCATATGTTGATAACCCTGTTGGTTATGAGACACCCCATAATCCAAAGTATGGGATGCTGGGAATGGACCCTTCCTTTACCCCTCCGGTATCTCTATTTACCCCTCCAATGGGATGCCAACCTTTAGTGGGATAGGATAACCCATCATTTATTTTTGCTAATGCGGGTTTAGGCATCTCTCCAGAATAAGAGTTAGCCATGTTGCGTAAATTCCTCACCATATCTATGGTGGGAAAGTTGGACACCACACTTATGCTTGATAAGCCAAAGGAGTACTCGCTGACCAAAGATGGTTGATAAGGCTGATGACTGCGTGTTGGCTCTAGAGAAGACATCTGATGGTATAACATGTCCTCCTCATTAGAAATTTAGATTTGTCTCATATTTGCTAGATGAACCTACATTGGTTTGGTGGAATGGAATGGCTCAAACCCATGACACTTCCTCTTTGATCTGGGAGCAATTTTTGGCACTCTTCTATGATAAGTATATCTGCACTGGGATGACTGTTGCCCTATAGAAGAAGGAAGTGGATTTCTATTGTTTGAAGCAAGGATCCATATATGTTTTCACATACATGTAAAGATTCTTGTTGCTTCAGAGATACACTACTAGGTTGATTGAGGATGTTGGGCTGACCTTTTCTAGCAAGGACTTAACTACAATGTGAGTCATTCTCTTGTCCCATAGCTTCCCCTAAACTTTCAATAAATGGTTGATAAAGCTTTAGCTATTGAGTCTTATCCAGGATATCAACTAAAGGATCATGACAAGAAGAGGAAGTTCTCAGGTGATGACCAGAAGAGGGACATGCATCCAATGTGTAATGGTTATCATCCTCCTAGAAAGTGTCCTCATTATAGAAATCAACATAGACCCCAACTTAGTTCTACAATAATATGTCATCATTGTAATGAGCATTGCCATATTTGACCTAGATGCCCCCAGCTTTATGATGGACGTGCACCAGCTCAACACCTACAACCTCAGGCACCCCCTCAAAATAATGGCAACAATACTGGAAGACATACTGGAAGAGTATTTTCTTTAGAGGGCCAAGAAGTTTATTCAGAAGATCATGTTGATGGTAACCATAATCTCATAGTTAGACTTTAAAGATATGCTTCCATTTTGCATGATACCTTTGAGGATGAAAGTAATGTAGTGCATGAATTTTGGAAAGACTATTCTTTGTACCTATAGGGTTGTTTGACTTGTTAGGTTAAACCTTTTAAGGGGTGGATTATAGGTGGTTGATTATATTTTGAGTAGAAATCCTTTAAAGGCCTAGAGTGTTGTAATGAACCAAAACCTAGAATCCTACTTTTTTCCATGATTAGAAAGTTAGCGAGGTTAGTTCCTTAGATTTGACCAAAAAAGAATAAAAATTAAAACACATTTATATAATAACTTAATTATGTGCCAACATGTAAATAAATTTATGAAATATTTTACATGTATTTTCTCTACTAATTAATATTCACATGATTGTTAAATAAAAAGAATGATATGCTTAATACATGCATTAGTTTGACAACTAGAATATACATGTACAAACACTTAAGTTAAAGTGAAATTAATGTCTTATATATGTTAACAAGTAAAATATGTAATTTTGTGCATGATAGAAATATATAACTATTTTGGTAACAATGTGAGATTGATAGGACTTCATTAAGTGAGTGTTGATGATAAATATATATTAATTTAATAAATAGGACACAATTCCTAATGGCATACTAACTCATAAAGGAATATCTCAAAACTTAAATCTAATGTGAAATTCGTGTTCCTTGGGTCCCAACTACCTTGGGTGCCAAGTTTCACTTTATTTGAATAATGATAATTACCCTAATTTTATTTACAGAAGAATATAGGAGAAAAAGCAAAAGTGTTAAATAAATTATTGAAGTGGAGATAAGTCTTAGATTCAAATCCCACACACCAAAATTAGTCTATATGTGAATTTTCACATTAATTGGACAACTTGTCTATCCTAGTGTAGTTTAGGAGAGAGAATGTATATTAAATCTCTAAATAATAAATAATATAGTAAACAACCACAAAAGGGAAAATAATTGTAAAAACATATTCCTCATATTTGGGCTTACTTGTAGGCAAAGTTTCACATGTTTTGGGTGTTTCTAGATGCCTCAAATTAGTAAATGAAAGAGAATAGATGATATAATCAAAAATTTTAAATAAAATATGAAATATATTTAAAAGTAAAAAATCGTGCCAAAATTGAAATGCACATGTCTTAATTAGTCTAGGGAAAAAAATTAATATTAATTGAACTTTGTTTGGGCCCTATATTTTAGTGGGAAAGCAAAGGAAGTAATATAGTTACCACTATATTCTAATTCAATTTGGATAAGGTTCCCAATTTGAATGTCACGTGCCTTCTTGTTTTCACATGGATCATTGGCCCTGAGCTCTCCATATAACCTAGAAACCTTATCTCCTACTTTGGGTAGGAGAAGTCTCGAGTGTGGACACTAACTGTGACCGCGATGGCCTGATTTTTCATGATTTTCTCCCTCTATTCTTACTCATTTTTTGAGATTCTTTGTGCTACAAATTCATCAGTGAATCCCGCATCCAACAAGCCATTACTTGAGCCCTATTGCAAAGTATTCTAGAAACGCCTAATCTTGAAGTCCAAGTATATCCAAGTGGGTGGTGATTATGCCCTAATACCCAACCTTATAAATAGTTGACCATTTCTCTAGTTCCAATTCAACATATTTTCTCCTCTAAATTCAATTTCCTCTCACACCACCATTTCAACCATCGCTGATAAAGACTTCTTTCTAGGTTTGCGACTCCATGCCTTGGCACCTCACATCATCGACCTTCAATTGAGTCAAGTGATAAGTTCCTTAAGCTCTTTTCTTCATTTTGTACCTTCAAACTGTTGTATCATTTTCGTACTGGGTTTTCCACAAATCCACACCTACTATCTCGACTGCTTCACACATCCATGGAGAGCGTACATGGAAGGAGATGATTCCCCTGTGAATTCGTTTCTCTACCCTTACCCTCTATTTTTTTCTTCTTTCGTTTCAACCGACGGTAGAGTGGTACTTTCACCAATTAGCTTGAGATGTTTCTTGAGTGACCGACTATTAGAGGACCCCGACTACTTGGCCACCCATGATTGGGCCACCTCAATCGTCGTGACCCTTCTTGACCAATTTTCATCACATGACATGGATTTTTTTTGGTTTTTTTATTGGTCCAAACTTCAAAAATTCATAACTTATTCTCTATGTTTATCCAAAGTTTTTGGAAAAATAGGTTTTAGAATCACGAGAATTTTCCCTACCTTATGGTATAGATTTCAATGCCTGATTCCCAATCACTAAAATTAGTTTTTTAGGGTTTTGATTTCACTAATGATCTTAATAATAATTAAAACAACATTATGATTTATAAAGTTGGGATTTTGAGTTAGGATGTTAATGTATACTCTTAGCCCAATATCAGGTCAATATCAAGGGTCGACCCAGGGTTTTCTTGATGGATTTGGATTTTTAGGGTTTTTGTTATAGAAACTTGAACCTTAATTGATATACAAAACATTAAAAGTAGGTTTGAGATGAAATTAGACTTTAAAAGTTGGCAAACATCTTTGAGGTAAGTTGCATATCCCATGAGTCATATTGAGAATTATTTTCTTTATCTCTCTCTTGGGCATCTTTGAGGTATCTTATTATTGAAGATTTTCTTTCTTGACTTGATGACCTATTTGGCTCTAATCTTGATGACTTTGAACTCTTGATCTATGTTGGACTTTTAAATTATACTTTGCTTCTTGATGAGACCCTATGTCTGAAAGTTAAACCATGTTGTTCCTTATTGTGTGATTGAACCCTAATTTTACCCATTTTTGTGGTGGATGTTTTATTTTGTCCATTTATGTGATGTAAACCTTATTTATTCTATACAAGACTAAACTTTCACTTGCCTCTACTTTTAGCATGCTATGTGATTCAGTAGCCCTAGAGTAGTGTAAGTACTTTGGTTTTTAGGTTGTGTGCCCGTGTTATATATTTGGTTTGGAGGTTGTGTGTCCCATACCCGGGTTGCACACTTTAGATATATATATCAGGGAGATGGTTGTGTGTCTACTCTATCAAGTTTCAAGGTTGTGAGCATTGGCCACCATTGTTGTTTATATTATTCTAGTGCTATCTTTATGTCACATGCATGCAGGTGGACATTATTGTGATGGGTTTTATGCCCAAATTTTATGGGTGCTCGTGTGGTACAAATTTTATGATTGTCTAATGGAAAGCATTCTACTTGTTTATCGCCTTTTGAAATTCATATTCTTTGATACTCACTTGGGTGGTACTTTCCTTATTTATGGGAAGCCTTGTATATTTGATGTCCTTTATTTTGCATATTGATCAATATTGATTAGTCTGCAGATACCAAGATGTATGATGATAATTTGCATTTTTCTCTTCTCTTTCTAGGTATGCTTCCAACCCCAGGTATAGGATAAGGAGGATAAAACCAAGCTTTATCAGGACAACATTAGGAATAGTTGAACCATTATAAGAGATAGATTTAAGGTGGCTAGATGAACCTCTACTAATTCCTATGCTTTAGATAGTTTTCACATGTATCACCCTCCATGGTGAAGGATGGTGATAATATCAAGTATTGTAATAGTTAGATATTTTATAATTCCGCTATTACATTTGGGATCTTAATCCATACCTTGAATAAATTGGATTACTATCCAATTTCATATAGCGTTGTTTGGAATATGGGATGTTCTTTTTTTATTATCTTAATTCATACATTGAATAAATTAGATTACCATCCAATTGCATATAGTGTTGTTTGGAATATGGGATGTTCTTTTTTATTTGATTTAGTAGGAAGTGGATCCCCTCTCAGGTTCCACCCCTTACAAGAGGACTATTTGTATGCTTCTCTCCCTACTTGATGCCATAGGGCTGGCTGTTCTAGTAGGGTGTAGTATGAGCAATGGAGAAGAAAAGTGGAGACAATGACTGTGGCTGAGGTATGCATAGTACTTTGAAGATTATATTATATCATGCATATGTAATTTAGCTAACTCCAGTTCATTGTTTTTCCCATGTTCAATTCAAGATCATTTCCAAGTTCTAGCATTGTTAGGTATCCACGTATTGTGCAACTTTCTTTGGGACATTATCTCTAAATGCTTTCCAAATCTAGTTCGAGTCATTGTTTGAGAGTGTGTTTTATATGGGTGAGCATGTTTTTTGTCAGTGGGATGGCGGGTGGCACCTCCCTTTTGACCCTTTGTTGGGGCTTCTCCATCTAAACTTGAGATATGTCAGCTTCTTGGGAGATGATGTAAGATGATGCATGGCATGCACTTGAGGTGGTACTACACACACAAACACCCCATTCTCTTTCTAGGGAGGCATATGATCGACTCTTCTATCCTCCAGTGGTGAGTGTCTATGTCTGGTAGTGTTTTTATCTACTTGCATTATCTTTGACAAGAATTTTCTTGCATGTGATTGACTACAACTTGGATGAGAAGAAGGATCATTGGGGGTATGAATTTTGTCATCCACCCATCTTGGGGTAGATTCTTTGCCTGAGGTTCCACCTTCTCCACCGACTAATGCTTGTGGATTTGATGATTTCCCTAGGTTGTAGCCTCATTGATATTTCAACATTGGAGGCTTGTGTCACTTTCCAAGTGACTTTGGCTAGACCTCATCCTTCGCAGACACGAATGCGGCTTTAGATGTGGCATGTGAATCTTTGGCTCTAGTGTCCCACCAGGTTCTGGTCACAATCAACATTTTGAAGGATCTTGTAGTGTAGGAGACTTATTTTTGGACGTCCCTATTCAAAATTCAGATCCACCTTCAAATGGTGCAAGGGAAGGTTCATCTCGGTGTAGATATGTTGCCTTGGTTGTGGAGGTGCCCCCTAGAAGCTCCTCTTCTGATCATTGGTGGTTTAGCAATGGTATTTTCTCTAATGTGAGCAGTGAGCATCATTCTTCTGGGTCTTCTTCCACTTATCATTGATCTTTAGCCAAGCGCTTGTATGGGTAGTTGAAGAAGAAGATGAAGAAGTAGAAATTTTATCTTTAGCATTTTTGGTCTATGATGTATTTTTCTTTCCTGCAAGAAAAATCATGTACTAGTCATGCCACAATTTGTAAAATTCTTTTTAACTTTAAATAGAAGTTTTGAGTTCGAGTTTATTAATGATTATGAGGTTTTGTGATCTTGAATTTGGAATCAATTTTTTGAGTTTGATCTTCAAAAGATGTTTGGTAAATTAGAAGATTGTGTGGATCCGTGCACTGCTCAAAGGTGGCAATTCGTGATGATCTATGGACTACGACCTAGGACTCAAATGCCTTCTCGCCTTGGGAGGTGAGTCTCCGTTGGCCATTGATGTACATGTATGTGACTAATTGTGTGATTTGGTTAGGAAAAAGGACACAAAATCCCCTTTATTATGGGAAATTATTTTATCCTATTTAAGACCTATGAATAGGGTTGTAACTCGCTCATATTTTCAACACAACTTGCCTCTCATGTTTTAGGGCCATGGGAGAGAAAGACAAGAGATCTCATTTTTGTGATGTCCTCATATCAACTTGTCTTTGGCTAGTCATTGCTTCACTAATATTTCTAAGACTGAAGAAGTCAAGCTAGAGAGATTTTGCATGACTCATCATCTTCATAATCTGGCTTATGTTCCTGTTACAAGGGACTTGATGTCAGTGGAGATGTACTTCTGGGATCCTCTGAGTCACACCATCCACTTTTTCAACATTCACCTAACTCCCACCTTGGAGGTGATATCTAAGATCACCTCAATTCCTCTACATAACTTATAGTAGGTGGTACTGAGGACGTAGAGCTAGGGCTGAGCGGTGGAGTCTTCCTGGTGTGAAGAAAACCCAAGCTACTTGATGGTTGACTGGTGATAGTCACTTCATTTAGACGGCTTCCCTATGGGAGTCATTTAAGAGTGAGGTGTGTCATTGTGTAATTTCTCCTAATATGCCTCTCGTGTGGGTGTATACTTTGATCATCCTAGAGGAGTTTTTCTTTGGAGAAACTATTGAGTGAGTGACACTACTTGTTCCAAAGTCTGGGCCACATTTTGGAAAAAGGAAGCTATTTTTCCTTTGATACTAGCTGAGTTGTATGAGTGCTTAGATGAAATACAACTAAATGGAAAGATAAGGACACCCTTCTAGGTTTTGTAGATTTATCTAGGAATGCATTTTGTTCCTATCAAACTAAGAAATCCTTCAAATCCTCATTATAGCATCATGAAGGAGTTCCTGTTAAATACTATCCGGGTGGGCATATTTTTTAGCTCTATTGAAACATGGTGCGGTTGCTCGCTTGTTTGAAGTTTGCAAACATTCATTGGGGATGGATGGAGTTCTATCTTAATAACATTTCCTGTGGCATGACCATGACTGATTTTCAGTAACTGCTTATCTTATTGGGTCTAGTTGTTGTATTTAATACTACCCTATATCAGTGATGTGGCAGTTCAATCGTTGGTGGTGTATGTATCAAGTTGAAGCTCTTCCCCTTCCCCCATTCTTTAAGAAGATGATGCTAGATTCTAGGAAAATTCATGAGAAGGTGATAGAGATGTGATTGAATCGGAAGTGGTTGACTTAGGACTCCTTCCCCGTGTGTCAAGAGCTGCTCTCCCAAATACTTGGAAGGACTTACATCAACATCTTCAATGATAGTGCCTTATGATCCTTCTAGAGAACCAACATGATGCTTGTCATTTATTTTTTGTTCATTTGTTTATTTGTTTACTAGAACATGAGGCAAGAGTTTTGTAATGATTTATTTCTGGAATAAAGAGTTTTAGTTCACAAAATGTGGTATGGTTGTGGGTACTCCCTCAATGATATTTAGAAATGTGTGTTAGACATGGGTACAAGGTGCATATTTCAATGAGCTCCTTTCTGACACACATTCTGATCATGGACAATCTAGAGATCCTATCTATGCATTTTAGGACTCTAGGGATAGTTTTATGTTTTCATATTTCTATATCACCTCCTTCTCATCCACCTCCTTACATGAAGTTGGTAGGTTAAAACCCCAACCACTTTAAGATATCTCTACTCCATATCTGATAATAGATGTTTCCTCCCTCTTAACGTTCATGGCTGTTCTGTTATGAGGAGGGCCCTCATCTTGGGGAGAAGATGGAAGCAACTCTATTGTACTTGGATATCATGCTAAGATCTTAAGCCTTTTCAATTAATGGGTGTGTTAGAGACAATTCCCTTCCCAGTTGGGACAAGGTGCCATATGTCAGAGACACCCCAATAAGCTTTACTATCAACCACGTGCATGTGTCTACATGTTTAAAGGGCTATCATTTTTTTTGTGAGATTTGCACTAGTTGTTGGTCTTTTCCTATAATCTTTTCTTCCGACATTGATGCTCAGGGCCTTAGTATGAGAGTGAAGGGTTCTATTGGGAATGAATGGGGTTTGCCTAGAGGGTTTTCACATCTCACAACTCCTAGGTTAGCTCATACAGAGCTTGGTCACACCTCCTTTTAAGATTTGTCGAGAGTATTTGTGTAATGACTCGTTTTCAAATTAGTCATCTAATTAGGGTTTACTTGGATGATTGTATGCTTAACTAAGTTGATCATTGTTTAAAGCATTATTAATGATGGTAGTTAAGTTTTTATGTTTTAAATACAACAATAAGGTTTAATCATAGTTTGATTCACATAATTAGGGTTAAGATTTGGAAACCCTAATCGACCCAAATTAGGGTTTTGATGACATATGAATACATAATTTGATAAGTATAATGTCTCACTAAATGATTTTTATTATTTTATGTGTAACTCTGATTTAATTCAAATTTGGACATAATTTGGATATATAAAATTTGCACACTATTGAAAAATATCAGAATTTTTGAAGAATTTAATGACCTTTTTGTCGGTCGATTTTCAAACTCAAATGACCATATTTTCAGATTGATATAGCAGTGTGGTAATTGAATTTTATCTTTTTATTGGTATATACAATTGATCTAAAATTTCAAAAGTAGTTGATGAACTCAATTATAGGCATACTATTAAATTCGCATAATTTTGTAGATGATATTTGATCTCTACAAAGAGGGGTGTTGATCGAGTTATGTGAAGGAAAAACTCGATCGACCATGCTGCAGACTGCAATATAACAGTGTAGTATTTGATTTTTAATTATTTATTGGTAACTCCAAATAATCTAAATTTTTAATGTTTCTTATAAACTCAAATTCAGACATTGGGTTAAAGTTTCATAATTTTTGGATGAGGTTTGAGTTCTGAAAAGTGTGGTGTCGGTTGAGTTTATAACTCAGCCGACCAACCAGTCTGAGCAAAATAAAAATATATTGAAGGGCTTATTTGCAATTGTTCTAAGAACATCAATTCATATATATGACTAACCTAACACACACTGAGGTCTCATAACTTGTCATTCCTATCAAAGAAATGAAATTCTTGAGAGAGAGGAGCGCTAGGGTTTTGAGAAGAGAAAGTGGAGGAGATGTTGACCTAGGGTTTATCTATCCAAGATATGATGAAATCAAGTAAGTTTAAATTCTTTGTATAACATTTCATGGTGAATCTTCTCTCACATGTAAAGATTCCGTCCCTCCTCTGATTTGATTCAAAATCACATCAAATATCCCCCTTTTCTCACTCTTTCTCTTCTAATCCCCATTTCTAGTGTTTCTGAGTTGATAGGAGAAAGAATTGGATTCTTGTGTGAGAGTTTGATTGGGTTTCCAAAAATTCTGAGGTTGACCTACGAATTTAAGGTTCTTGGCACATGAGGTGAGTGTTTTTCTCCCTCCTAAGATTTGTATTCATGTTGAAAGCCTAATTCTATCCGGCTAAAACAATCATAAACCTTACTTGTATATGTATGTGACTGGATTTGATTTGGGAAAGATATTAGGGGATCAACTTCTACTGATTTTGATTATTTCTCATTGATTGGAACTTGATTAGTTCTTGATATATTGATTGAGGATCCATGGGTAATCTTATGGGTAGATGACTATGCTATTTCATGTGAATTTGCCTAAAAATCAGCCTAATGGCCGATATGCTTGTAATTGAATTGACCTGCATAAAATCATATTTAAATTGTACTAGATTGTATTACACAAGTGTATTGTGGAATGCTAATTGAATTGAATGACCACATATCCTGATTAGGATTTGTGTTGAGGAAGTGATCAAATAATTCAATTAATCAATGTATACTTATGATTGATGAATGAAATGTGCAAAAATGGAAACTAGGGTTTCCATGTTTGTGAATAACCCTAATGAACCCTTGAGTCATGATTGTATTATTGAATGATATGATTCTTATGATATGTTGAACTAAGGAATGACTTCTTGAAAACCCTAAAAGTTTATTATTAAGACAATTATGAGTGATAAAGCTAGAACTTGTAAATGATGTTGTAAATGTGATCAAATGCTGAAGTTGAAAGTATTAATACATCAATTGAATATGATGAGTCTTACTAATATCATCTAAGTATAATGCATTTGTTTTAGTATAATAAAGAATGATCATTGTTGATTATGGGAATGACATTATAAGTCAATGACATGGTACACATATCTAAATATAAGAAATGATATGAAGAAAAATGTATTGATGGTGATGGCAAGTTAAAGATGAAACTAATGAAGTTATTATGATGACGTCTCTAATCCTTTGTTTTAATTACATGTGGCTTAAGACAAATTGAATGAAACATACTAAAACTAGACTTTGATGGATATCAATGAAAAGAGAAGTATTGTATATCAAGTGAGTTAAAAATGATTGGTTCCAGTAATTAAATAAACATGATGTGAGAGAAATTGAGATTAATGAATATGAACTGAAGGAAAAAGATGAGAATTAGTAGATGAATTTATGAAACAAAATATAACCCTAACTTGTTGAGCTAGATGGTGCTAATGAATAACAATCTCAAATGAGGGATTAAGAAATGTACATAATTGTAGTTTAATTCAATTAAAAGATGAGGTTCAAGCATTTGAATTGATTTAAAAGAATGTGTTCTTGTATTGTGATTATTTGATAGAATACTTGTACTATGAGAATGAACTATTTTGATGGAATTCAAATGATAATCAACATGTGTTGATTAGTAACCCCATATGAAGAATGTGAATTAAAATAAGAAGAGAACTAAGCTTGTTATGCATGTATATGCATGAATTTATTGGTATCTATTTAGATTGGATGGAACAAGCATATGTTGTATGATAAATCTATTCTAAGTATGAGGAATGATACATGATATCTATATGATTTTACTGTTGCTAGTTCTAATGCCTCTGCTAATATTTGTTCAGAACTGTGATATACAATGAACTGATAAGATTTATGTTGAAATTGAATTTAAAATGTACTCCTTACATTGAGAAACTCTGATAAGGATAAATGTTTCATAGTGAGATTATACTAGGGCTAAAAGCCCACTAATGATGATAAAACCCAGATGGGGTAAATGTTGGACAATAAGATTATGACTCGGGATGAAAGCCCACTGTTGATGATTGCTGTGAGATGATGTAGAAGATAGAATAATCATGTGTTGCAATCTATAGATTTATTGTTCCCTTGCTTTGATCATTGTCCTTATTCACAAACTTAATCTGCTTCATATTATTCTAGTTACGTGAGAATACACATATATGATATATGATGTTTTGAATTCTTTTAAGACGAGTAAAAGATATTAATAACAAGTGAAATGATGGAACATCTAGTTAGGTTCCCTGAACACCGTGAGTTTCCCCTGAGGACCACACTGGGGAAACAAAATAGATCTCCTTGTAGTAATTGATGAATTATGAGAAGGATTTCTGGAGTGTGGATCGAGACCTTAAAGGCTAGACCACTAGGATTTAAGAGTGAGTCATCTGGAGTGGCTCTGTCCCTAAATCCTTGCTATGAAAGTCTATGTCTAGATGGAATATACTTTGATGAAATGAAATATGTGAAATGTGAAATAAAAAAATGTGAAATACTGTGATATGTGATATACTATTCTACTAGTTCCTATCTCGTGTACCTAAGATGAGGACGTGAGCCTCTTTAGGCAACCCTGAGGTGGCCAGGATCTTTTGTTGATATCTTAGGGTGGACGGCTAAACCCTAAGATAGTGAAGGTGAATCATTGACACAATAATTAGGCATGGTGACTTCTACTTGGTGAGGTACAAGCCAAGTAGTTTCAAGGCAAATGAATAAAAGATGATAAGCCGTGTAGAACATGATTTGAATGGTTGTTACATTCCATGTTCTGCTACTTGATGATTTGTCATTGTTGAGTATGATTCTTGTTGTGGAAAGTAATCATGTTTCTATGGACATTTTCTATTTCATATTATGATCTGTCATGCTGACAAATTATAAATGATGGGATATATATCCATTCTGAATATGAGTTGGATTGCCTGGTATTGATAGTATTGCTTGGTAGATATGTATTATGTGTACTTTAGCTTTAGGACTACAAGATGTGTTCCTAGTCTGACTAGTGGAGTGTCAAAAATATAATGTTATTGTTATGTATTGATTCAAAATGCTTAGAACTTGACTTATTACTCATGTAGTAGGATTCTTAATCTAAACTAAGAAATATTTGCTGATTTGTTCATAGACATGCTTTAACAGATGTTTCAAAGTTATAATTGGTTTAAGTGATTAGGTTATCTGTTGAATCGGATTGCCATTATAAGATAGATTTGAATTATGATAGAACTATCTACTAGACTTTTCAATATCTGCATGTTTCTATTAAGTTTATTATACTTAATCTGATGTTGATGCATGTACCTAGCTTGAATGGGAGGTATCCACTCACTGGGGCTCTATATGAGTCTCATGAGGTTGTTTCAAATGTTTTTAGGTATAATGCTATCTAGCGGAGAGGTCATAAGAAAGAAGATATAAATAGCATAATCTAGATAGATTAGAATGTGCCTGTACTCTCTCTTCCCCGGGATGGGTTGTAGACTAAGTTTGTTCATCAATGTACATGTACCTGATGTAAACTGAATCACATATGAGAACAAGATTTGATTATGGTTTTAATGGAGTTGAATAAGATTTGTGATATCTAAATGTGATGTCCTTGATGTGACATTGATTTATGATTTTGTGAAGAAAGGAAAAGGAAAAATTTATCTGTATTTTTCGTATATTGTTTAATCGCCTTTGTCGAGAATTCATTGTTTTATTTCATAATCTGGGTTTTAGGCTTTGGGATTATCTCTAATGGTTGGTATTTATGCTGGTCAAAAGAGTGGGTCCTGACAATCTATGAGGAGTTTCAACCTCTATCCTTATCAAGGCAGTTTTTCCTTTTAGGTTAACCCTAATAGATGTAAGCATCATGGCATCTCCCTGGGTACAAATGTCAGGATGTTGATTGTGAGTATCAGATATGGCTTGCTTCTGGGAACTCATATCCTTTGCCATCCTCCTATTTGATCACGGGTCTTCTCCTAGCTTTATCCACAATCATGAACATTTTAATTGTATTTTATTAGATGGACCTATTTTAAGGAGTTATTTTAATGAACATTTTAAGTGTATTTTATTAGATGGACCTATTTTAAGGAGTTATTTTTATGTTGGTGAACCGTTGGGATCTTAGGATAATAATTGTGCTCCTTCCATCCTAGGACCTAGGTTCTACTTTGACCTTTATGCTTCATGATGCACAATAATACATGGTCATGTTTTTAAGTACATTTACATGTTTTTAGGAGAGTGAGATTTTTTAGCTCCGTTACATGGCTTTCTATCAGAGGTTTGCTTTTTGTTGTAGTCTGATCAACAATAGTAGCATTTGATGAGGCTGACATTTGTGTGATGAAGATGAAAATATCCATCCATGTCCTTCAAGCATATGCCACTTCATTCATAGATGATGTGGATGGTGTAGGGTCCCTCCCATTTAGGGTTGAACCTGCCCCTGGAATCAACATTTTAGATGATTCATAATTCTAGTTCGCTCTTCTGAAGGTTATGTGGTTGAACTTTCTTGTTAAATGCTTGAGTTGTCCTTGCTTGATAACATTTTGCATGGTGCATGACTTTTTCCCACCATTGTTTAAGAGTTTTGAGGTAGTAGAGTTGATCTTGAAGGCATTAGGTCTCCATAATATCTGCTTATAGTAATATGCAGAGAAAAGGGGTATGCATTTCAACTGGTTGGACTTCTTCCATCCCATATACTAGGGAGTATGGTGTAGCCCTTGTGGAAGTCTTTATGGAAGTGCAGTAGGCCCACAAAGTTATTGGAAGATGTTCATGCCAGTTGGCATGAGAGCTGATAGTCTTTTTAAGAATCTTGATTAGACTTTTGTTAGTATCTTCTACAACTACGTTCATCTAAGACCAATAAGGCAACGTTCGATGATGTTTGATCCCCAAAAAGCTTAGGTACTCCTTTATGGTCTTGGCGATGAATTTTGTTCCATTATCTAAAACAATCTCATGCAGTATCTTGTATTGTCTTATAATGTTGTTCTTTAGGAACTTGATGACATGATGGGATGATGTGTTAGTTATGGATACCATTTCTTCCCACTTAGTGAAGTAATCAATTGTGACTAGGATGAAGAAATTGGAATTTTATGCCTTAGAGTTGATCTTGTCCATCATGTCGATACCCCGAGCTGAGAATGGACAAGCCACGCCCATGTTGTAAAGTTGATTTGTGAGAAAATAGGTGTAGTCCTCATGGATTTGTAAAGCTCCACATATGTAGACAAATTGGAAGCAATCCATTTCCATGGTGTTCTAGTAGATGTATTTTCTTGGCTAGCATGTCTAAATTGATGTGTACACTGCATGACTCTACATGCAACTCCTTCATTAGAGCTTCGACTTCTGTCTTTTTGATGCATAAACAAAGGGTTTGATTGTAGGATCAACAATATGCTTGTTCAGCCCCTAGAACATATTGTACAACTCATCACTTGAGTGTTAGTTTCTCTCCTGAATAGGTTCTCAAGTATGATTTGGTTTAATACACACATCTTGATGCCATAAAACCAATTCCTTTCTTTTTTGTTGGGTACATTGTTGATGACCATGCAATAGGCTGGTTGCAAAAGTATGTCAGCTTAGAGAGAAAGCCTTATCTTCCTAGATGTTGATCCATGAAGTAAGGGTTTCTAGAGTGTCAATGAAGGTGTTGTGCTTCTCTTCTTATAAATTGGAAGTATATATGGTTGAAGTCTCAAGCCAGGGAACACATATGTTCCTGGTATGGTACCATCTTCTGATGGCACATTCTCCAATTGTTCTAGACTCGGCATATGGCAAGTAGAGAGTCACTGTTGACCTGTAGGTGTCGTGTCCCTTTCTATTTGGTGAGCTTGAGTCCCAAAATGTAGGGTTCGTATTTGGCCACATTTTTAGTGGCGTCAAATTATAGGAGTTTTGCTACTGGTAGCTATTATCCATGGGGGCTCTGAAGGACTATGTCTATCCAAGTTCCTTTTTAATTTATGACTTCTTTGAAGAAGATTGTCTACATTTCAATATCTCAAGGGATCCAAATATATAGTGGGTTGATCATCCCTATATTTTCATTTGGGAACTCATACCCATGATTAACTTCTTTTGGAAGTGGGAAATCTCCCAATTGATCTGTGAAGGCATGTTCTTTCACTTTCTTTATCAAATGATAAGTAATGTCAAATTTGGACAATGTTACCTTCCATTAGTGTATATTCCGGTCAGAGTTGGGTGATCACATAAATAGAAGAGTGAATCATGGATTTTTATCAATTGTAGAGGATACATGATTAGATAGTGGCATAGCTTCCTTGTCATGTGGATCAGATCCATGTAGTATTTTTTTAGTCACAGTGTAGAGACCCTCTATGTCATTGAATTTCTTAGACAACTAGTAGATAACATGCTCTCTGCCAGGTGTTTCTTGACTTAAGACTCCACCCATCAACATCTTGTAGAGATATATGAGCAAGATGAGAAGATAAGTTGGGATGGTCAGTCCCAATACTAGAGGATTGGTGAGACAATCTTTAAGCTTCTGGAGAGTGGGCTTGAAATGTTGATTCCATCCATAGTCAGGGTTCTTCTTTAACAACTTGAAGATTGTCTCACATATAGGTGTGAGTTTGGTGATGAAGCGATTGATGTATTGGAGACGCCCGAGCATGCCTTCTATCTCCTTCTATATTTTGAGGAAAGGAATTTCTCAAATGGCCAGTGCTTTACAAGATCTACCTCAAGCCCTCTATGGCTACAATGTATCCCAACAACTTACCAGACGTAACCGCAATGCATTTGGCGGGGTTGAGGCCCATAGAGAAGCATTGTAGTCATTGAAACAACTTCTTTAGGATGGTGATGTGGTCCTCAAGACTTTTAGATTTAGCAATCATGTATCCACGAAAGATCTCCACTTCTTTGTGCATCATATCATTAAGGAGGGAAAAGACTCCCCTATGATATGTAGCTCTGATGTTCTTGAGACCAAAATGTATGACCCAATAGCAGAACACTCCCCATTGTATGATGAATGTTGTTTTTCTTTATCTTATTTTGCCATATTGATCTGATTTAGCCCGCAAAACCATCCATAAAGATAAATAGCACATGGCCATCTATGTCGTCAATGAATACATCTATATGTGGAAGTGGAAAGTCATTTTTCGAGATGTCTTGTTGAGGTTGTGATAGTCCAGACACATCCATGATTTGATACATTTCTTTGGGACTATTACAATGTTGGTGAGCCATGTAGGATAGTTGACTGGCTCTAAGAAACCAATACTATATTACTTTTGAATTTCGTCCATGATCTTGAGGATCCATTCTGACCACAACCATCTAACCTTCTGTTTGATGGGGTGAACCTAGGGATTACGGGTAGTCGATGGACAATGATTGCTTCATCCAACCTAGGCATGTAGGCATACCTACAAGCAAACATGGCAATGTAGTAATGTAGTTTATCTATCAGTTGATCTTTGATATTCTACAACAGACATGCCCCAACTTTGAAGTTGTATTTCTCAGTGCTGGAGCTGAGATTGACAATATATGACTCATCTTATATATGATAAGGTTGATGCTCCATTGTCATACACTTTATGATATGGACATCTTCATCACTGTAAAGGCGTTCTACCTCAATGAAGTGGCTAAAAAATTCTTGGAGATCCTGCTCCTCTTCAGGTATTTTTGAGTTTTTTAACTTTTGTAATTTTTTTTATATTTTGTGACCATTTTAGATTTTGTAGTGATGTGGAAGAGCACGACAAAACAACCACTCTACAATTTCTACCACATCATTGTGTGGTTCCTCTAATGGGCTTCGTTTTCTAGGTGTGAGGGGAGACCTAGACCTTAGGACGTTAATGTCATCCACACACACTTAGTGGAATTCCTATCCTTTCTAAATTGGATGAATGAGAGTCTGTGGGTCTTCCACGACCTTAAAATCAAAGATGGCATTGGTACCCCATACTTAGACCATGTCATAAGCATCATCATAGTCATCCCATGTGATGCCATAATCTACATCTATGACCTAAGAGTATGTAGTCTTGACACCGTCTTAGTTGTGATAGCCTGGGAAAATCCAGAGAGGATCATAGATGACTGCTTTGGGTGGTGTCTTTGCCCCTTTAGGTGTTAGGTTGATGACTTTCAAATGGCCAACGTGGTCATCTTGATGACGTGTGATGCCTTTACCGATGTTCAAATGCCAAGGGTACATATTACTTACAAAGAAATTAGGCATTCTTTTGATTGCATCCTTGGTTGGAGTGATGACTCTATTCTTGAACGTTTGATTGTTTTGGAAGGTCTAGATGCCCTGGTCTTCATCTGTGATGAGAGCGATCTTCCTGATGCTGGAAACAATCCCAAGATATTCTGCCTAGTCATCGTTGATGTCCTCTTGTATGAAGTAAGGTGATGTCACATGAAAAACTTCCTTAGTTGAGTTTGGATGACCTTTAGTGGTGGCTATGATACAAGGGAAGTACCAGAGGGGCCCTTTATGGTTGGAGCTGAGGTCCCACCGATGTAGCTCCCTGATTCAACACTCTTCTTCTAGACAAATTTGTTTGTCTTGGAAACTCAAATCTCAGGTCAGTGATAGACAATTTAGGTAAACTCTTTGGTCAAGTCCATCATAGTAGGCCACAACTTGACAAGCTTCTAATACCATATCCACTTGGTGAAATGAGGTCATGTGTAGGATGGGTCATAGAATGATAGACCCAACCCTTTCTATCTGGGAGGGGTTCAGATGGTGTATATGCATCCTTGCCGTTAGGCTCCCAATCATCTGTCTGGATGTATATTCATCTCCCATAGATGTTATGTGAATAGTGTGGCTTCATAGGGAATATGATGTCTCTTTCTACGTGGGGGACACCCAACTAATGTTGGTAATGTGTAGCATCTTGAAGCAAATTGTGATATTTTCTTCTTCAATGCATGCAACAACAATGGGGTTGTCAGTCTAAGTGGTGATAATGGCATGTCCTAATGGCTATTTTAGTTCCCGATGTAGTTATAAGGTAACCACCAATTCTTGATGAATCTATTGGGAAATATGGAGGTTAGAGATTGAAGCATAGATAAAAAATATTGCATCCATATTTCCTAATCAGTAGATTGCATCAACAATGATATATTGGAGAAGAGGGTGCAAGATATACCTTGTTATGGATAAAGTCCAATGACTATCCTCACACAAAAATGTGCTTCCTTCTCAAGTAGCACACAGACAATAGTCAACGATGTCCTCCTAGTGTAGCACCCAACGACTTCCACATCTCTATGTAGTCCAAGTGGACCAACAAGAACTCCATGACTTGCTTTGTAAGCTGGAGGGAAGGAGTTGTCCCTTTGTTTTTTAATGTTCTGGAATCAACTATCTTCTTCCCTTTATTGTCTCTCCCTTCTATGGGCAATACTACTCAACCCCTCACTTTATACAACTATGACAAGAAAAGTGTCTTGTTCTCTGAGAGCCTTGGCCACCCCTTTATATAGGAGTGGATAGACTAGTGTTTCCAAAACCCCAGGGATACTTAAGGTCTAGTCTCATGGTTTGATGGATATTGTGAATGACCAGTTAGTAGATTGGACCATTCAGTTAGTTGACTGGCATGCAAGTCGATAGACAGACTCATTTTCCTATTTGTAGAATGAATGGCTTTTACTATGATGATTAATTCATGTTATTACTTTGTCTGATCCAGTCCTACTAGTCACGGTCGATTGGTGATGCGATGATTTTGAGTCGCATTTATTGACTTGTTTGATATGTGTTTTATGCATTTATTAGTCATTTTCATGGTTAATGTTGCATAATTTATTCACTTTGGTCTATGCTACTACTTTATGTCAAATTTCCCCTATTTCAGCATTTTGATTATTATTTATCAAAAGAATACGTTTTGTGTAGACTTATGTGGTTTCATGTGTTAATTTCAGGAAAAACAAGTATCTGCTACTGTCGATACCATCGACAGTGGTCGATACCATTGACCGGACCACAGGCTGCTAGCTGTAGGGACCAGAAGAAAGTCGATACTATCGACAGGGATGTCGATGGTATCGAGATACCATCATGTTGCTGGCGAGAAGGGAGTCGATACTATCGACTGGTGGAGCTACAACGACACATAAAGACAAAACCGTCGCTACAGGTTCATCGATACCATCGGCCCTCGTCGATGGTATCGAGATGACATCAGGCGCAGAGACAAAAGAAAAGAAGAACAGCCGATATCGCGCTAGGTCGATACCATCGACCTGCGTCGATGGTATCGACACCGTCAGATATGAGTTTGTTTCAGATTGATCTTAATCGGACGACTGTGATTAATTGGCGACCTAATTCGGGAAATATACCTAATGACGGCGCCCAAGAGGGAATCATCACATCATTAGCTGCTGCACACATCCCGAGAAGAGGTGGAGAGAAGAACGGAGCCCAGAAGCACACCCCAGCCGATTCAGACGCTGAAGAAGACGATTTCCACCACCAAAAGGCGGGAGAACGTGTATTCTATGCCAAGGATCGCTTGGATCTTCTCCGTTCAGGGGTTTCACCACTCAATCACATTTTTCTCCATGTTTTCCTTTTTCTACTCCACGTTTTGCTCTGAGATGAACATGCGGGGCTAATCCCCTTTGTCTTTAGGACCGGGAGTAGCCCGGGAATTCATTGTATGACAATTTTATCATAGTAATTCATATATTATCTCTTAAATCCGTGGTATAATTTCGTTTTCTCCAATATATTGTTATGCTTGATCACCATAATAATAATCTAATACCCTTAATTGCTTTGAAAGAAGAATTAATGGTTGAAAAGAGACAGAATTTACATTAACTGACAAATCCCTTGAACAAGGTGGTATAAGGTTAATGGTGGATACCGAGAGATCGTTTTTAATGCACCTAGTTTAGGGTATAGGTTACTACGATGGTGGAACCGACCTTGACATAGGTAGTGAATTGTACCATGACAGTGGGCAATTCTGATTTCAGGCCACTACCCGGATAGAGAGATAAAATTGAGTGAATGCATATAATTTAATACAATGAAAAACCCGCGGTGAAACCGCAATCCTAAAGATCTCCTTTTGAATTGATTAAACCAAACATTTAATCGATTACTTTGTTTTGTTTCATTTTTATTTTCTTTTAATTTTAACAACAACTCTCAACTTTTTAATCGGCTTAGCTGATCGCGAGTAGTTAGTAGGAGTCTCCGACAATTTCACATATTGCTGAGTTCGACTCGGGCCTCATAAAGGCCTATATTACTTCGACGCGTTCACTTGCGTTTCTATGCACGGTAAATTTGCGTCAAGTTTTTGGCGCCGTTGCCGGGGATACGGCAAACTGTCGGCACTTCAAGTGCTGCAAGAGGCCACTCTAAGCCACATTTTTATTTTTTTATCATTTCAAAAATTCATAATCTATTTTCTAAATATTTGCAATCGTCAAGCACTGTACTAAATTTATTTTTTCTATTTGTAGGTATTGTGCATGGTGCAGACGCGTAGTACAGGCTACACAAGTCACGCACCAGAGGTTCCACTGCTGGGACCGGAAGACGAAGGCGAGTATAATCAAGACCATCTTGAGGATATAGTTTCTGAACCTGAACAAGAAGAGATGGACGAGCCACTGACAATATGGGAGAAGATCAAGGCTTCTTCCTCATCCGCTTCCAAGGGGCCGATCAAGAAGCAAGCTGTTAATATTCCAACATACAAGATTGATCTGCCTTTAATCAACTTGGTGAAGTTGAATGCTTTTCATGGGATCAAGAATGAAGATCCCGTTGCGCATATAAGTCAATTTGTGGAGAATTGTGATATGATAAAAATCGACAGATTTCCACAAGATGTGCTCTACTTGAAGCTTTTCCCGAGTTCTCTAGCGGGAAACGCACGAGAATGGCTACACAACTTGGATGATGAATATGTGGAGTCTTGGGACCACATGGTGGATGTTTTCTTTGAATGGTTCTTCCCGCCCGAGAAGACCAATGACATGATCAGGAAGATCCACAACTTCACCCAACAAGCAGGAGAGACCTACTCTGAGACATGGGAAAGGTTTCAGATTATGCTCAGGCGGTGCCCGGATCACGGGCTTGATAAGGAGACACAGGTCAAGATCTTCTATTTTGCGCTCTCCGAGCATGATAGAAGCAACCTCGATTCAGCTGGCTCAGGATTCTTCTTGAATAACACAGACATCAGGTGTTGGGAAATCCTAAAGAACATAGCCAAGAAACAATCGTGGGGCGAAAGAGGCGTCGTGGAGCAAGTTCAAGTGGCAGGTGAATCTAAAGCAATCAAGGAGCTGAATGAGAAGATGGATCTTCCCGCGAAGAAACTGCTTGCAAAGGAGGATACTGAGTCTGAGGATGAGGCTCAAGTTAAATTCATGAGGCAGCAGCAAGGCTACAGGAATAATGACTATTCATGGAGGAAAGATAAGAAGTTCTCCTGGAAGGATCCAAATAACTTCTTGCAGGATCCAGATGCTAAACCCCAGCCAGTAGCGGAGGATAAGAGCACAGAGCTGCTCAACCAAGTGATAAAGCAAAATCAAGAACTCATGACTACTTTCGGCCAGCAAATAAAGTAACAAGGGGAGTTTATGAACCAATTTGGGCAGACACTGCAGAGCCATGGGGCTCAAATGAGGACAATAGAGACATCCATGGCACATATAGCAGCAGAGATAGCCAATTTGAAGAAGCCGGTGCACCCAGGTTTTCCGGGTAATACTAATGTTCCAGGAGGAAACCAGCAGGCGAAAGCCATCTTGTTAAGAAGTGGCAAGAAACTGTTAAATCCCAGAGCCGATGAACCAAGCCAAACCCAAGAAGAAATTGAAGGTGAGGCCACTGAGGAGCTGCCCATACCGGTCACGGAACCAGTCGCTGACATAGCAGTGGATGCTACTGAAGATCCTATTGCAGAGGAGGAGGAGCCTCAGAAAAGGACACCCTATGTGCCACCACATCAAAGAGCACAGGCTGTCCCGGTCCCTTATCCGAACAGTGCTAAGGCAAGGAAGGTAGATGCCCAATTTAAAAAGTTTTTAGACACTTTCAGAAAGCTTTCAGTCAACATCCCTTTATTGGAAGCTATTGAGCAAATCCCTTCTTATGGGAAATTTCTGAAAGACATCATCACCAAGAAGAGAAAAATCCCAGACACAGAGGTTGTTGTGCTTAAGGAGCAGGTGAGTGCCTTCATCATGGGCACATTGCCACCAAAGAGGCAAGATCCGGGCTGTTTCAACATCTCATGTTACATCGGGAAGGTCAAGTTTGGTGAAGCACTATGTGACTCAGGGGCAAGCATTAATTTGATGCTCTCTCTACATTCAAGAAGCTAGGATTAAAAGAGTCACGGACAAGCAACATGACAATCCAATTGGTGGACAATTCAGTGGTAAAGCCATATGGGATTTGTGAAGATGTGCTAGAGAAAGTGAATCGATTCGTATTTCCAGCAGATTTTGTCGTCATGGAGATGCAGGATGAACAAGGCAATGAGCTGCTACTCGGACGACCTTTCCAAGCTACAGCCGACATGATACTTGAGATGGGGAGAGGCCGGTTGATCTTAGGTATAGCCGATGACCGATTTGAGATGGTCATGCCTTCCAGCGCCACTTCATCTAAATCTAAGGAGCAATGCCACATAGTAAAACATTTTGATAACAATATCTCACTTTGTCTAGGGAAGCCATTTTTAGATATGGCCCATGTAATGACCAAGGTGGAAAAAGGGACTTTGGCTGTGGACAACATGGAGCAGACCAAAGTGGTATCCCTTTGCAAGGCTGTAGGGTTCCCGAACGATGAGGATGAGGACATTCCTCCCTCTACGGAAGATGATGTTATAGCAAATTCAGTTTTTGATGCATACCCGGAATTACCACTCGAGGCTTGTTTAGTCAATATCACTCATGATTGGATGAGAAGCAAATCACTCAAGAGTGTGCCAAGATGCTTCAGATGTTGCCATGCTCCTATGCGAGGTATTATGAAGATTTATGCGAGCTCCCACCACCGCTTCAATCATCCTTAATCAGCCCGCCGGAATTGGAATTGAAGCCGCTCCCACCGCACCTCAAGTATGCCTTTCTAGCTGAGGAAGACAAGTTGCCTGTGGTTATTTCTGCTTATCTGAGTGCTGAAGAGGAGGACCAGTTGTTGATAGTGCTGAAGAACCACCGGGGAGCATTTGGGTGGTATGTTGCAGATATCAAGGGGATTTCTCCTACTTTGTGCCAGCATAAGATTTGGCTCAAGGAGGGAGCCAAGCCGTTGATTCAACTGCAATGTCGACTGAATCTGAGCATGATGGAGGTTGTGAAGAAGGAGGTGATTAAGCTTCTTTCCGCAGGTATCATCTATGAAATTTCAGACTCGACATGGGTGAGTCCCACGCAGGTAGTCCCTAAAAGGGGGGAATAACTGTTACTCATAACCTATTAAATGAACCTGTCACCACTCGATTGGTAACCGGATGGCGAGTTTGTATTGATTACCGATGACTGAATGTTGCTACACTAAAGGATCACTTTCCTCTTCCGTTTATTGATCAAATTTTAGAGCATTTAGCCGGCCGATCACACTTTTGTTTTCTAGACGGGTATTCGGGGTACAATCAGATTTCGATTGATCCTAAGGACCAAGAGAAGTCCACCTTCACTTGTCCCTATGGAACGTTCGCACATCGCCGCATGCCCTTTGGATTATGCAATGCACCGACGACCTTTCAGCGTTGTATGCTTGCCATTTTTTCTGATATGGTAGAACACTGTCTAGAGGTCTTTATGGATGATTTCTCGGTTTATGGTGCATCTTTTGATGAATGCCTTTATAATCTGGATAAGGTGTTACAACGATGCGAGGACACACATTTGGTCCTCAATTGGGAGAAATGTCATATGATGGTGAGTGAAGGGATAGTGCTAGGACATAAAGTGTCTAGCAAAGGTTTGGAGGTAGATCTGGTAAAAATTGAAGTAATTTCTAAATTGCCCCCACCAAATTCGGTAAAAGGGGTAAGAAGTTTCTTAGGTCACGTCAGATTCTATCGTCGTTTCATAAAAGATTTTTCAAAAATCGCCAAACCTGTGGGCTCCGATCTCCAAACCACGAATTAATCTCGATTTAAACATGTGCGGAAGCATTCGGTAAACAGCGGAAGACCAAAAATCACGAGAAATTAAAACTTTTTGAGACAAGAGCTTGAAACCACAAACCTTTTCTATAAAAAGGATTTAACTGTTTACATCACTAACAAAAACTTCTTGAGTGATTATATACAACATGATACAAAACTTCTCAAAAGTTCATACTCAAAACACTCCAGGACCTGAGAATACAGAGGACACATAGGACAAACTCTATACTACATCATGAAGCAGGTTGGATCTCCACCTGAGATAACTACTGCCCCTGATGCTGCTGGGATTGGTCACCTGAGTTCTTGTCCCTCCGTCTTCGACGACCACCTAAAAAAAGTAGAAGTCTACGGGGTGAGACAATTATACGTAATTGCCCCAGCGAGAGTTATAACTCTCCACTAGAAGCTTTATAAACAAAGCAGGGAATAACTAAAGCAATAATAGCCTTCAAGATATTCACTAGCAGTTTTAATGATAAGCAGAGTTCAATCAATATCAAAATATGATAACCTCTATGCTGTTTAAAGTAACATCAATCAAATAACTCGTAGATAACTCTAACAGATATACTACGCTGTTGATTATGTTTTTAAGGGAGTGCAGGGATGCATCTCACCTCTTTGACTGTGCGGTGGGGAATGATGGACTACATGAATCTACATCAACTCCTCTCACCATTTCTCTTTTAGTGAAGGAATGACGGACTACACGAATCTACATCAATTCCTCTCACTAATTCTCTTAATTGGTTAGGTACATTCAGTATTCTTATCATCTTACAATAACACAACTATATATGAGAATACTTAAAATGTAGCAGGCCTAACTTTTCACAATCATCAGTTATTTCATCTCAAGTCATCTGTCAAGCATGACTTTGATAACATTTATGGCTCTTACAGCCCATAATTACAAAAGATGTCACTCACAGTGCATCAACAAGGGTTACTATTCATAAAGCTTAAGACATGCTTTCAATGAATATATCATGGCATTCCATACCTGGATATGCCCATTATCTTATAACAATATGCAAAGCTCATTAGTATGACATGGCATTCCCTACCTGGATATGCCTATCATCTCATAACAACCTGCATGGTTCATTCAACAGATAATAGCAAACAATTCAACAATTAAGGATGCATTCTCAATTATGGTTTCACATGAAGTTACCCTCAACTAGGGATTTGCAAGGAATCACCCTCAACTAGGGATTCATATGGAATCACTCTCAACTAGGGATTCACAAGGAATCACCCTCAACTAGGGATTTACATGGAATCACTCTCAACTAGGGATTCACATGGAATCACTCTCAACTAGGGATTCACAAGGAATCACCCTCAACTAGGGATTCACAAGGAATCACCCTCAACTAGGGATTCACATGGAATCACCCTCAACTAGGGATTCACAAGGAATCACCCTCAACTAGGGATTCACAAGGAATCACCCTCAACTAGGGATTCACATGGAATCACTCTCAACTAGGGTTAAAAACCCAAAAGTCCTGACAATAGGGGTTTATATACATGTCTAGGGTTTCATGATCTCTCTCTTCCTAAGGATCATACCCTTAAACACCACATGAATTATATTCAAATATGAATTCATGTTAACATCATCTTAAATTGATTAGGTCATATCAACCCTTCAATCAAGAGTATACAACTCAGCTTAACATAGTGTATCAGGTCATTGGTTCAGTAAGCAATTAGGGATTCATTCCTTAATTGGTACTAGTCCCTTAGATACTTATTAGGGTTCCAACCTTTGTACCTTATTTGTTTATCATTATTATTCACCACTGGGTCGATGGATCATTTATCATCTTGATTCTCAAGATATTCAATCACATTAGACCTCCTTTACATAAAGCACTCAAATGAATTAGAGTTTCCAATGTTGGTTCCTTCAACCATTGAATTCATGGAACCATTCATCAGTTGGACCTACCCTCATACTTCAATTGAGTTAAATAGGTCAACCTTCAACTGATTTGACCCTTAGTTAACCCTCAACTGGTCATTAACTAGGGTTTTATTCAATTGAATTAGGGATTACTATTCATTTTTCATGTCTTCACCCTAAACTTAGGGTTTACTATTCACTCCATGGTGAATTGTACTCATTACATCATCATGTAAGAGAAACATCATCATTAAGGCTCTTACTTAGGATTAAGATCCATTAGATATCATAATTAGGGTTTCCATGACCTCACATAGGTGGGTCATTCCCTAATCATGCACATTCATATGTATATGAAGTATCTTACTAGAGTTTCCTCCTAAAAAGGGTACTTTCTCTCTCTAGGATACTTTCTTTCTCTAGAAATACTTCCTCTCTCCTATCACTAGTAGATGGTGACAACACCACTCTAAATCAGGTTGAGATAAGTTTCCATTGGCTAGCATAAGCCGAAACATCAACATCATGTGATTAGGGTTTGCTTAGAACAAGGTTTTACCCTTTTAGACCCCTCAAGGGTATTTTGGTAATTTGCCACATGATCACCATCATGGGTTAACTTACTAATCACATAGTCCCTTAATGACCTAGGTTACCATTAGGGTTTAGATTGAATCACCATTGAACTGATTACATCATCAAATGGTTAAGTACAAACCATCACCAATCTCCAAACGGTTTCAACCTTCAAACGGTTTCAACCACCCAAACGGTCTTGAGACCGTTTGGCCCTCAAACGGTCTTGAGACCGTTTGGATCCAAACGGTCTTGAGACCATTTGGAGGTGAAGACCGTTTGGAAGGGTTGACTTCCAAACTGTTTGGAGCTTCAATCGGTTTGAGGTCGTTTGGACCAATCGACCTTGAGGTCGTTTGAGCTAAAACGGTCTTGAGGTCGTTTGAGCCCAAACGGTCTTGAGACCGTTTGGCCCCAAACAGACTTGAGACCGTTTGGTCTCAAATGGTCTTGAGACCGTTTGGACCCAAACGGTCTTGAGACCGTTTGGTCCAAATGGGCTCAAACCGTTTGGACCTCCAAAGGGGTTCAAAGGTCACCAAAGTTCAAGGATATGTATGTTGAAGCCCTCAGTTGGCTAAAGCTATGCTAACCACTTATAAATTGAGCCAATTAGGGTTAGCCTTAACCACTTAGACATCAAATTGACACTCAATTGTAAACCAATTAGGGTTCAATCGTCCTCAATTAGGGTTCCAAGTGGATTGGTCATCAATGTTCAACAATGTGAATCAATTCAAGGTTGAACCTATCAATTGACCTCCAATTGGGCTCAAACTTGGCCCAAACGGTCTTGAGGTCGTTTGGACATCATCCAAACGGTCTTGAGACCGTTTTCCCAAAGTTTGACCAAAATCCAAGTCGTTTTGACTAAGGTTGAAATCCAATTAGGTCAAAATCAGCAATTTTCAACAATGCATCAATTTCCTACAATTGGACCCTCAAACCATTAGATTAACTCAACCCTAGACCTTCAAACGGTCTTGGGTTGTGCCCAAACGGTCTTGGGACCGTTTGGTGGAATCCCCAAACGGTCTTGAGACCGTTTGGGTCCTTCAACCCAAAACTCAACAAGATCTATACTTAGAAAACAGCAATTTGATTGTTTCACTAACCCACTGTAATTGGGCCCTCAATTGGTCAATTACCTTAACCCTAGACCTCCAAATGGTCTTGGGTTGACACCAAACGGTCTTGAGACCGTTTGGATGAGTTCCAAACGGTCTTGAGACCATTTGCCCATCCATCCTTTGGACTTTAGTGAAAATTCATCAAGGTTTGATCTATTGAGTTGATCATCACATCAATACTTAATTGCAATATGATTTGGTGCCTTTGGACCTTCAATTGATCAACTATACTTGACCCCAGACCTCCAAACGGTCTTGGGGTGACCCCCAAACGGTCTTGAGACCGTTTGGGTGATTCCCAAACGGTCTTGAAACCGTTTGGGCTAAGCAACCCAAAATCTCAACTTAACTCATAGGAGATTCAGCACTAATTTCAATTAGGGTTTGCCCTATTAATCATCCTTCAACTCATGACTCGTTTGGAATTAATCCATAAAATTTGGTGAGTCTTTAACTAACATCATTATGAACAGTAATCCCAAACGGTCAGCGTTTAGTCAACCATCTTAAACGGTCTTGAGACCGTTTGCCCAAAAAGGGCAAATTAAACAGATTGCAAATCAGAATTTAATTCAATTCGTTTTGCTAATTGATTTGCTCATATCTCACGATTCCTTTGGAGTTAACCTCTCAAATTTCGTGGGTGATTAACCTACATAATTATGAACAAGATTCCCAAACGGTCTTCGCTTGGTCAACGGGACCAAACGGTCTTGAGACCGTTTGCCCTCAAACGACCCTGAAACCGTTTGCCCACCAAACGGTTTGAAACCGTTTTGAGCAATAGGTGGAGGTCGTTTAATAAAGTGAAAATCTGTGGATAAGCATAGGAATTAACGCCCTTATCTTCCACCTTAAGAACAGTAGCAGTTCTTCACGTTTTTTCTTGCAAGGATGCAAGGGAAGATAGGGAAGAAGAAGATCTATCAACTATATGCATAGAAAAGATGTATAATCAAAGCATAAAGTTTAGAGTTATAAAACCCGCCTAAAGCTTGCTCCTTGAGCTCCAAGCTTTCGAGTTCCAAGCCTTTAATGGCGTCCTAGAAGCTCCACAGGTAGGCCAAGGTGAATCCTCCAAGGAAGGTTGAGAAGAGATGGCTAGAAAGATGGAGCTAAGTGAGCTAGCCATGAATTTGACCTTAAATCCGAGTTTCATCCAAGAATTGAGCAAAAAGGAAGGATCCAAACCTACCTTGCACTCCCTTGTTCGTCCTCCTGAGCTCCAGAGCTCTCCTTAGTCGGTTTGAGAATGAGAGGGAGTGAATGAAACAGGAGCAAGGTCGTTTGCTCGTTTGCAAAGGAAAAAGCTTTTATAGCTTTAGCCTATTTTCTACTACAAGGACCTTTCAAATTCAAAATTCACATCTAGGTCCCTCCTTGTTCAAGGGCACGTCCAAGACCATCTAATCTTATGCAAATCTCAAGAAAACTCAAGATCTAAGGGTAAAGGAATCCAACCTTCAACTAGGGTACATACATGAAAGGGTTTTGTACCCATTTTAGGTGATTTCTATCACAAAGATCATTTTTCTCATCTGATTAGTGAATGATGTATCTCCTTCATCATTTCTACTCTAAATGATGACAAGAGTCATAGAAGATGTTCTAGATGGTGAAAATTACAAGTTGGACCCCTCAATTTGGGTAAATTGCACTTTACCCCAAATTAGGGTTTCTGAGCATGGGGATTGCTTCCACAGCTGCACCTTGGTGCTCAAGCTTGGGAAATCCCTCAAACTTTATCATAGACATCTTCATGATGTCTTAACATCAAAAGAACATCTTATCTTGTGAAATTTGCAAGTTCAACCCTTAAACTGGGTAATTTGCACATAGGTCCCTGCATACAACACAATGCTACATCTTTATACAAAAAGGAGCAAAATCGAAAGTAAATGTTCCTGAGGAACTTAATTTCATGCCAGGGAGTGTTCACAAGTATAATAATTACCTATTTAGGCAAAACTTCTAGGGTTAGTTCATAACCCAGGTCAGGGGTGTTACAAATCATAAACCCCTAACAAGGATTTCGTCCCCGAAATCTCAGACAAAAGGAGGAACAGAGTATTCATTAATCATGCCCTCAAGTCTCCACATATTATCTTAATATTATGGAGGTATTATGAATTCTGCCATTCCACACAAGGCTCTTTTCACTAATTCAACCTTACCAATGTTTATGCAGAGCATAAACCCCTAACATATGATGTCCATATTATTGAGAAGAAGAAGCATAAAAGAACATACTTCTATCATTACCCAAGAATATTTATCAAAAGGAACAACATATATATCATACAAGGATAATTTACTCAGTAATCCTTTACAACTTTATGTAATTGGGATAGTTCACACAGTTTTTCTTATTAATTGGAAATGCCACATAGCTTTTCCCTCTTTAATTGGGAATGACACATAGCTCTTCCCTTTGGGAATGACACATAGCTCTTCCCTTTGGTTATTTGGGAATGACACATAGCTCTTCCCTTTTTGTTTGTTTGGGAATGACACATAGCTCTTCCCTTTGGGAATGACACATAGCTCTTCCCTTTGGGAATGACACATAGCTCTTCCCTTTGATTGTTTGGGAATGACACATAGCTCTTCCCTTTTTGTTTGTTTGGGAATGACACATAGCTCTTCCCTTTGGGAATGACACATAGCTCTTCCCTTTGGGAATGGCACATAACTCTTCCCTTTGATTGTTTGGGAATGACACATAGCTCTTCCCTTTTTGTTAAATCATATTTCTTATTTCATGATACTCATTAGATTGTATCAGAATGATTGCTTGATCAGGGCAATCAAAACGATATCCATCTAGGAGTTTCCATACTCACTTTATCATCAATATCTGTATACCTGGCCAGGGTTTACAAATACTGAGATCAAGTAGTATGCACTTATATACTGTCTCATTCCTCACTCTTCATATCCTTATACACACAAGATTTTCCATTTCTATATTTCCTCCAGGCATCATTTATAAATCTCATCTTTTGACATACCGATAAGAGAGATTATTAAACTTTTTAAGGAACATTGAGTGAGATATAAGTTCTCATCTCCCTTGTGTCCTTATAAAACTAGTCAAAATAATTTCAAAAACACTATTTTCACGTTTTTAATCACATAGAAACATGAAAATGAAATATTAGAATGACTTTATTTCCTCTGACCTGCCCGGGACGTCTGTCCACGTCTTCTATTGTCACTAGAAAACTGCCTCCTTTGTGATTCTTGTTGACTCTGCCCCTGAGGTTGAGTCATCATAGGATTCCCGTCTAGACAGTCTTTTACCAAATGTCCCGGTTGTCTGCATTGATAACAGATTCTAGATATAGCATAAGG